>CM076680.1:11133618-12417368 GCA_038501925.1 Xenopus petersii
AATTTTCACAGTTTAGTAAATTTGCCCGTAATTCGGAGCTTTCTTGATAATGGGTTTTGGATAATGGATCACATATGGGGGGGAGAGAGAGAGAGAGAGAGAGAGAGAGAGAGAGAGAGAGAGAGAGAGAGAGAGAGAGAGAGAGAGAGAGAGACTGTTCATGGGAACTTGTAGAGCAATTCAAGCCCAACAAGAGAAAGATGCCAGTCTGTCTAGGGTTTTACCAACTCTAAGGCACCTATTTACTAACAGTCGGATTTCCTTTTTTCTTATTACAAATCATATTTATTCTCTAAAAATTCGAGTTTTTAAAAAATAATTCTCTACAAATCTAAAACTTTGAAACTCTAAAAGCCGCGAAAAACTGTTCCAAGTAAAAGCAGTTGAGGTCCCATAGACGTTACTGGGAGCTGCGCTGATCCTATTCAAATTTCTTTTTTTAGCCACTTTTAGAGGGTTTTCAGATTTTATTTCCCACTAGTAATTATCTGAAAAACTTTTTTTTTTTTTTTAGAGGTTTTAGAGATATTCATATTTTTAGGATCTTTTAATAGCTTTTGTGGCATACATGATTTTAGAGAAATAAGAGTTTAACCATGGTTTCATAAAGCTTAAATACCACTAAAATTCGACCTCCAATAAATGGGCAGCCCGGATAATCATTTCCAGGACATAGACACATTTATGTTTCTTAAGGAGCTCTGGTTTCTAAAGACCTAATACGATGGAGATATTGGGCACAGTACCTATTATTGACTTACATAAGGTCTACCTGTGTCTTCCTGCTCTTGTATCTACTCGTATACTCTCCACATCACAAATGCCTATGATTAAGGTTAGTATGTTAGTACAGGTATTGGATCTGTTATCTGGAAACCCATTATCCAGAAAGCTCTAAATTATTCAAAGGCTGTCTCCCATATACTCCATTTTATCCAAATCCTCCAAATTTTTAAGATTCAAGATTTCCTTTTTCTCTGTAATAATAAAACAGTAGCTTGTACTTGATCCCAACTAAGATATAATTAATCCTTATTGGAAGCAAAACCAGCCTATTGGGTTTATTTCATGTTTATATGATTTTCTAGTAGACTTAAGGTATGAAGATCCAAATTATGGAAAGATCCATTATCCGGAAAACCCCAGGTCCTGAGCATTCTGGATAACAGGTCCCATACCTATACTGTATAATAATAACAACAACAACAACAACAACAACAACAACAACAACAAGGCAAGGCAGGTAGACATAGCTTTGCTTTGGTGATCTGATTTTGCAGCTGCTTCGCTCTAAAACGTATAACTCATAAACACCTGGTCTTTTTATTTAAGGGGTAGGGTTAAAGGGGAATTGAATCCAAAAATTCACGTTATTTATAAGTGTAATCGCTGTAGCAGTTGAAGGCAGTCTATTACCTGTGTCTTGAGGGATCTGGTGTTTTGAAACAATGTAGCAAAGGTTTGTTCATCATTTGGCTTCTGCTACAATGTTTCGAAAGTTGGGATCCCACGAGTGAAAGAGGAGAGAGAGAGAATAAACATGGAGAGACAGATACGGCTTTCGATAGCAATCACATTGAAAAATAACTTTAAAACCATTCAAAATTTGCAAAACGTATATGGAGGAAAGTTGCTTAAAATTCTTATTTCTTGCAGTCGGCAAACTTTTATTTTTTTATTTTACATTCCCTTAAAATGCATGTTTCCTAGTCTGTCTATAGGACTTCTGATTAAACAACATGGGGCCTGCCCACTTTATCTCTGAAACGTGTGATCTAGTGAGCTCTGAAACTCCCATTAGCTGAATGGGAACAGCTTTAAAGACCAAAGCTTTCCCGGACTCCTTTAAGCATGTTCTTTTCTATTTTCTCCATTCCGTCGATTAAACAGAAAGGCCACAGTAGTAAGTAAACACAACCCCCCCACACACACACACTCACACACACCTTCCTGAGATAATGAGGGGAGCTTGTATGACTTACGGTCGTGGTCGTAATTTCACTTGAAAATTGGTGGAAAATCCTAGTGTTCTACTTAGAGAGCCTTTCAGTGACTTCCTTCACCGGAGCTTCTCCGCAGTGCCGACAGACTTCCAACTTACACAGAAGCCAATTCTGCAAGGAGCGCTCAATCTTATATTTGTAGTCACTCTGGAAAAATAAGTCACTTTAGAGAAGGGGGGAAAAGAAAGCCCGATAACAGGCACCTCTTTGTTGCAAAGGAGCCATGCCAATCGATGTGCTGTTAAACGGCTGCTTTTTAGATATTGCTCAGGGATTTGGTGCTCACAGCAAAGTGAGGTATGAGCGATACTGATGGTTTTATAACAATGGGCAGATGAAGACAGTTTGATTTAATAGGAATGTTTTTGCATGCCCAATGTCTGCGGGGTATATCGGTAAAAGAGCGTATACAAGGCAAACTGAAGGGTCCCAGTATGGAGCACAGTGGATAAAATGCAAGCTGCACAATTGTGCATAGACCCTAAAATCCCATTTTTATCGGCCCTGGATAATGTCACCAACACCCCTATGTCAGCCTTAGCACCACTAGATTTCAGGCATATACTACAAGATTTCCAAATATAATTATGATATTTGTGTTATGTGCATTGAAATACATTACTCAGAAAAACCTCATCAATCCGTAGGACCCGGCAAATTGCAAATAAGGGGTCTTTCTTCAAAAGTCATCAAGTCTTAAGGCTAATAAAATATTTAAACAATAAATAAAAATGATAGGATTGTTTTGCCACTAACATGGATACACCGTAACCTGGTATAGGACCGGTTATCCATAACCCACGGGCTCTGGGGTTTTCCAGAGAATGGTGTCTTTCTATAATTTGGTGCTCCCTACTACTAAAAAATCATTAAAAATTAAATAAAATAAGATTTTTTTGCCTCTAATAAGGATTATTAGTTGGGATCAAGTACATGGTAATTTTTTAAAAATGTGAAATATTTTATTAAAACGGGAGTCTATGGGAGATAAGCTTTCCGTAATTCGGAGCTTTCTGGAGTTTTCCGGATAACAGGCACAAGGTACTGATTATTATTACCGGAAAAGAAATCAAGAATTTGTTGTTTAGGACGTGAAACAGATCCTGTTTAGTATTTCACAGTATAACTAATAACCATGAATATTTCACATCGGCATACCCACCAATTAATCAGGCCAAGAAAACATTGCACCTTCAAGAACCTCTCAAGAACATAGATCAACTTTCCACTATTTACAAAAAAAAAAAATTTAATTCAAATGTAAGTTGAAGGAATTTTTATTACAAAATCATTTTGGTTTTGATATGTTTTTATTTAACACTAACACAAAGATTAGCCGCTCGTGTTTATGTTTGTGGCACAATTTGCCCCTTCCATCTGGAGCCGAGTAATTTCTACTGCAAATGTCGCAACTTTGAAATCGGGGAAAAAAGGAACCCAAAACTGAAATGAAAAATAACATATTCGTGAAAGTTTACGGTACTGAAACACGGATCCAATTTTGCAATTCAAATCCTGCTGCGTTATATTTGAGAACAAGGATTTCCTTAAACCATTGCACGCAATATAAAAATTTTCATCAAAATGGAAACCTTGCACAAAAAAATGTGGTCACTCAAGGGGTTAAAAATTACGTGACTAGTTCGGTGTTTATAGGGAGGATAGAACATGTTACTGTACACATACATGGTACAATGGGTTAAGGCAAAAACCACACTCAGATTGTAGACTCCAATCCCTCCCACACAATAAAAATAATGGCAATCCCTTTGGAGAGAGGTGGGAGGTAAAGCCTCTATGTGCAGCCTCCTTGACTTCCTCACTCGTGTTCCGACGCAGAGCCAAAATCGCAGCCCCCGTGTGCTAATTTTCTCTCGGAATCATTATTTTCTTTCTATTCAAGTGGCGTGAGGTTGCAAATATTTTCAGAGAGCGTGCCCGGCTTTATAAGGTTCTGGTTATAGGTACAGCAACGTGGGTGGCAACTGCAGGAGGTCCTCTCCATGAACCACAATGCAACTATATGCTTTTATACGCACAAAGATCCCTTTTTATCGATATGTACCCAAGCAATACTGGCTTCCTAGTCGCCTTTTTTTCATTTTAACCGCTTCACAGCCTGCGTGGCATCCAATAAGGGCAAGAAGAGACTCTACTCAGTAGGTGAAAAGGGGGAAATAAATCATTTCTTGAGGAAGACGTTCACCTTAGATGATCTCCCTCGCTCTTCTGACCTTAACATATTTGTCAGTGTTTCATAAGTTCCTTCACTTATACCATTCAAGAAAATCTAAGGAGCCCACTTGTCAAACAGATTATGAGGCAGATTTATCAAAAGGTCAAGTTGTGTTTTCTCGAAAAAAATCGAATTTTTTGAGGGTAGCTTTCAGTCAAAAACTTACATTTTTCGGTTTTTGTAAAAAAAAAAAAAAACACAAACTTTTCGAGATTTATTATACTCCGAAGCTCTTCAAGGAAATAGCTTGAATCTGCTTGAATCCGGCTAAAACTTGTCGAGGTCACGTAGAAGTCAATGGCAGAGATCCCCTGAACCATTTGAAGATGTTCTCATTATGTTCTTGTATTTATGGTGGGTTTCACTCGAAAACTCGATAAATTCAAGCTTTTTCCCATGGAAAACTCGATTATTTTGAGTTCGCGATTTGAGTTTTTTCTTAAATTGGAAAATATTCCACTTGTGAGTTAATATTAGGTATAAAAAAAAATTCACACAACTCTTAAAATTCGACTTTTGATAAATAACCCCCTATATGTCACCATAAAAATGTTTGCCTTCTGCTATGTTATCCATTTGCTTTCAATACACAAAGCAAAATTAAGGGGGAGGAGCAGTTGACTATTATGCATCAGATTTAACACTAAGCACAATATTTCAGCTACTAAAGTAGTACTAGAACCATCAAAAATGAAAACAGTAGTTAAAATAATTTATTAGGAAATTAACAGCCTAACGCGTTTCATACTTAACAGGGCACTTACTCATAGGCTCATAGACAATATTTCAGGTCTCAAAAAAGATTAATCCAAGATCTCAGAGGCTTATGTAGTAGGACAAACCATGTTGGGTTGTATTACATTGGTCCAATATGGCAAGCCACTTTCTGGAAACTTTCTATGACAGTTGCATATGGAGACTAATATCTTTCTATGACAGTAGTCTCCATAGGCATATGGAGACTAATATCAATAAGATACCATTTCTGAGTGCGAGCTATGCCTGTGCATGGAGTGAAGAGAGAAAGTCTTGACAGCCAAGAACTTTAGTTGGCTTTGGCCTTCAGCTTGCGGCCTCTTCTCATATTAGCTGTGGTTGGGTCTCAATAATCTGCACAGTACAACTACAAGAATACTGGTGATTTGTAACGCATGATGAGTGTATAAATCACAAACGTGATCTCTTATCAGCAAAGATTGTAGTTTCTTTTGGAGGCCAGGAGGGATTAAGGGAAGGCAATAATTTATACAGACTCAGCTCCCTTAAGCTGGCCATAGATGCAAAGACCCGATCGTACGAATCATTGTACGATCGGACTTTCCCATCTCCCGACCCGCCACTAACCATTCAGATCAAAGTCTTACCAGTCAGATTAGTTAAAGAACAGATCAGCCCTTGACAGCAATCGTACGATATCTATGTCCAACCAAAGCTAGTGACAGTCTCCCACTGAAAATCGTACGATCGGCGATACACGCAGAGATATTATCGGCAGCCGACAGAAATTTTCTAACCTGTCCCATCGACCAAACGACCGATCTCCGCCGGACGAAAAAAGTCGGGACTCTCCACACACGGTCCGCTTAAGTCAAAAAAATCTCTTTGATAAGAGTACCTTGTCTTGTAATTGTTTATTAATATCAGCCCGATGGGTAAAGGATGGAGGTCACCAAACAAGTGGACCGTATAATGTATATCGAGCATTGTCCTGCTCATGGGTGTTGAGAAAAACCACTACTACAGGTATGACCCATTATCCGGAAAACCATAATAAACAAAGCTCAGACTTATGGGAAGGCCGCCTCCCATAGATTCCGTTTTAATGAAATAATTAAGTTATTTCCTTTTTCTCTGTAATAATAAAACAGTCGCTTGTACAGGTATGGGACCTGTTATCCAGAATGCTCAGGACCTGGGGTTTTTCCGTAATTTGGATCTTCATACCTCAAGTCTACTAGAAAATCATGTAAACATTAAATTAACCTAAAAAGCTGGTTTTGCTTCCAATAAGGATTAATTATATCTTAGTTGGGATCAAGTACAAGCTACTGTTCTATTATTATAGTGAAAAAGGAAATCATTTTTAAAAATTTGGATTATTTCATTATAATGGTGTCTATGGGAGACAGCCATTCCATAATTAGAAGCTTTTTTGGATAAAAGGTTTCCAGATAATGGATCCCATACCTGTTCTTGATCCCAACTAAGAAATAATTAATTCTTATTGGAGGCAAAACAAGACTATTGGGTTTATTTATATTAAATGATTTTTTAGTAGTCTTAAAGGGGTTGTTTACCTTTGAGATAACTATTAGCATGATGTAGAGAGGGATATTCTGAGACAATTTGCAATTGGTTTTCATTTTTTATAATTTTTTAAATATTATTTATCTTTTTACAAGCCTGTTTTTAAATAATCAGTAACCTCCCATAATATTGAATTTGAAGAATGATGCACTGAAAAAGATATAATACCCCTTTTAGCACAATAGCAATGTACTGGTATAGGATTTATTATCCAGAATGCTCTGGACCTGGGGTTTTCCGGATATTGCATCTTCCTGTAATTGGATCTCCATTCCCTTAGTCTGCTAAAAATTATTTCAACATTAAATAAACTCTTTAAGATTCTTCTGCCACCGATAGTGGGGAATGGACCGACAAAAAGAAAGAAAAAGAAAATTATAGGTATATGATCCACTATCTGAAAACTTGTAATCCAGAAAACTCTGAATTGTTGGGAAGGCCGTCTCCCATAGCTTCCATCTTATAAAAATCGTACAAAGTTTTAAAAATGATTTCCTTTTTCTGTGTAATAATAAAACAGTAGCATGTACTTGATCCCAACTAAGACATAATTAATCCTTATTGGAAGCAAAACCAGCTTATTGGTTTCTAATTAGGGAGATATTTACTAAACCCCGGTTGAGCTTTTTGGGACAAAATTCAGATTTTTCGGGGTTTTTTTGAAAATCAAATTTTTCGATATTTATTACAGCCTAATGCAGCAAAAAGCATGAATCCAAAAACCGGCCCTCTCAGACCTGCCGAGGTTGTATGTAAGTCAATGGGAGAGGTTCCTACACTATTTGGAAGTTTCTGTGGAATTAGCCCTAAAATCCATCCATTTCTGACTTTTCGGGCAAAAATCAGAAAAATTTGGCCTTTTTGGGAAAAAGCTCAAAAAAAATTGAGGACATCTTTGCTTGATTTTATCGAGTTTTTACCCAAACTGATTAAATCTAGCTATAAGGTAAAATGGGGTATTCGAGTTTGGCCGTGATTTTTTTATTTAAATAATTATTTAAATTCAGATTTAGTAAATAACCCTCTTATTTATCGATTTTTAATTTGCCTAAAATGGGCTTTATGGGAGATGGCTTCCTGTCATTCAGAGCCATCCATGTAATTCATTTCTGGCTAAGGGATATTAACAGATATAACATTTCCACAAAATGTGCAATTGTTCGAGAACGAATTAAAATAGAATGATCATTTTTTTCAAGTGAAAAAATCTTAAAAAGCCTGTTTCAAAACTTGTTTTCAACCAAGTAATAGTTGGGAGCAACCACAACTTAATATACTACTGATAAACGCTAGCGGCAACCACAATAAAGTATTAGTAGAGTTTCCACTTGCAACCAAAAGCATCTGTACTGCTGTGGCTATATTTATTTGAAAAAAAGAAAAAAGAAAAAAACCACCACCAAATTTTAATAATTAAATAAATAGTGATAAAATTGCACTCTTTTTTTTTTTTTTTTTTTTTTTTTTTTTTTAATTATCTAGAGCCCATTCGTCTTTACTAGAACCCATTAATGATTTACTGCATGTGGTCTTGTGTTAAAAGAAAAGCTTCTGGAAAAAAAATAAGCATTCTGGTGCACAAACGCACATATATCTTTACTTGCAATTAAACATACTTAAGTACAAAGGAAGTCACGCCTCATTTACTATTTAATAGAAACTTGGCAGCTAATAGTCAGGGAAAACTATTATTTTAAGTATAAATATACAAGTAACCCGGGATTCTGTCAGTCAGTGGTACTCACGGCTTAAGGGATGTTTAAAGGTGGGGAATTTCAGATCGGGCATAATTATGTACCACTTGCTTGCGTTTGGGGTTTTTTTTGTCAAAAATTTGAATTTTTATGAGAAGAAAAAAAAAATTCTAGATTTATTATATCCAAAGCTGCAAAAAGATCGAATCTGAAAATCCGCCATCTCAGACCTGTCCAGGTCATGTAGAAGTCAAAGGCAAATGACACTTTTGCAATTCCATAATATCACGAACTGTGCTGGGTTTCGTCCAATGATCCTAAAAATTCAGGGGTTTCAGGTAGTAACCCGAAAACATATATTTGATTCTGGGCATCAAATCTGAAAAGTTCATACGATTCGGGTTTTCGACTGAATTTATAGAATTTATTTACCTGACTTTTTCGAGTTATTTTATAAATAAATAAGATAAATAAGATAAATCAAGGAGGGGGGTTTGGAGAGAGAGACTTTAGCATTTTATTGAAAACACACATTTCTATATCTCCTTTAAATATTTTAGAGATATTTAAAAAACAAATGTTCACAGGTAAACTATAAATTTGTTCCAGTTTCCGGTACACAAGAGAATTTAATATTGATTAGACATATACTAAATATATAAAATTCTATGCAACCTGTGAGCAGAATCCGCTAAAGCTTAAAGCACACCTCTATATGAAACGCTTACGATTAAACCGTCTTTTAGTGGCTTTCATGACTGTTTTACAGGCCCCACACTTGGGGGGGTTATTTATCAAAATCCAATTTTTTTCCGATTTTTTTTCAATAAAAAAAAATCCAACCAAACTAGAATCCACAATGTGATTTATTATTAAAAAATAACATTTTAATCGGATCGGGGACAAACTCTATAAAATCAAGAGAAAACCAGAATCATACTATTTTTTCCGAGCTTTTTCCCAAATCGTATGATTTTTTTCGGGCTTTCTCCAAAAAGACAGGATTTTTCAGATTTTTGTCTGAAATGTCCAAAATAGAAGGATTTTCTGTCAAATTCCAGCACAGGCCATGGAAACTTCCAAATAGGATAGGGGCAAATGCAGGATTTTCAGATTCTGAATTTTCCATTCTCAATTCCTCAGCGTATAATAAATCTCCAAAGAATTAAAGTTTTTTTAAGTTTTTGGCATTCGGACTTTAATAAATAACCCCCTTGGGGTTTGGTACCCAAATCACAAAAAGAACAAATTTCAGTTTGCTTTAATTTAATTCCTTCATTACCATAACACTGTCAGCCAAAAAGTAACACCTCTCCCCCAATGATATATTGATTGAGCTCATTGTTTTAATTACTACAGCTGCTTCTGGCAATATATAAATGCAGTAGAATCCTTGTTTTACGTTTTTCAGGGGACCAGAAAAAAATGGTGTAAAATCCAGGACAATGTAAAATCAGGGAAATGTATTGTGCATAATATATAGGTGGGACCACAAAACAACAATGTAAAATGAGGGGAAACCTAAAATCAGGTAAAATGGGGGTTCTACTGTAGTACATTTATTTTGCAGAGTTGTCATTAATACCCCCCTACCCCCCTCCGTCCCCCCTGCACAGGATTTAACACAAATAAATACCCCTAAACTGGTAATTACCCCTTGTTGCAGAGTCAGTGCAGCGGAGCTCACAGGGGCATCTTTAGCTGCTTCAGTAATCTCAGTAAGGAAGCTTTGTATCGGCGCATGCGCAGTTGGAGCATTTTCCCGTTCGACTACAACTGCACATGCACCGAAAGTGACGAAAATGACTGAAGCACAGGACAAAGACTCGAAGATTACCGAAGTGGATAAGGATGACCCCCATGAGCTCCTTTGTGCTGACTCTGCAAAAAGGGGTAATTACCGGCTTAGGGGTATTTATTTGTGTTAACTCCTGTGCAGGTGAGAGCAGGGAGGGGGTAGGGGTTTTTATTAGAAAGGTGGTTTAGTTCTCCTTTAAAAAAAAATCGAGTTTCGGAGACTCACATTCTAATTTGTGATTATTGCAGCAAAAAAAATAAATAAATAAACCACCTCTACTGTAGTAAAAACTCAGATTTGACCGTCTGCCCCTAAGTGTCCCAATGTACAGAAGGCAAGTGGTTATTGCACTGGGAACTTGAAACTTTGACTTAAGGTCAACAAAAATCCATAAAATAAAGTGTAATCACACAAGGATTATAGCTTCACTTATGTAAAACTCTTTCTATTTCTGATGGCATCCCTTTCAATTTAAGAAAGCAAAATTTCCCAATTAATCTGAACGGAGCTCTGTTTGTGTCTGTTTTCAGTGGTATATCAGTGATAGTGATGTGCGGGTCAACTAAAACTTGAAAAAATTGAGCGATTCCGGAAAAGTGTCAGAAAAAAAAAAAAAATACGATTTCAGGTTTCTGATCAATTTTATCCTTTTTTTTCCCTATCCGATTAATTTGAGTTATTTTATTAATAAACAAGGCAAAATCGGGGGTTTGGAGATGAGATTAATTTGGATTTTAGTAAATAACCCCCTAAATTAGCTCAACGGTGAACAGGGCTGGTCCTATCAAATGTGGGGCCCAATTGGGACCATGTTGGCGGGGCCCCTAGACAAAGTGTTGCTGGCTACTGACACAGCAAGTATTTAGGAAAATAAGGGCATACAGGCACAAAATAGAAAGGAAAGGGGCAGTCCAGAGGTGCGGGGCCCAATTGGGCCCAATTGGTCCAATTGGCCTAAGGCCGGCCCTGACGGTGAACAACCCCTCAATGATCTCCTGTTACGAACTGAAAAATGGGTTAAAAAGGGTGGTTCACCTTTAAATTAACTAGGGATGCACCGAATCCACTTTTTTGGATTTGGCCGAACCCCCGAATCCTTCACGAAAGATTCGGCCGAATACCAAACCGAAACCGAACCCTAATTTGCATATGCAAATTAGGGGTGGAAAGGGGAAAACATTTTTTACTTCCTTGTTTTCTGACAAAAAGTCACACAATTTCCCTCCCACCCCTAATTTGCATATGCAAATTAGGATTCGGATTCGGTTCGGCCAGGCAGAAGGATTCGGCCGAATCCGAATCCTGCTGAAAAACGCCGAATCCCGAACTCGGTGCAACCCTAAAATTAACTTTTAGTGTGTTATAGAATGGCCAATTCCAAGCAACTTTTTAATTGGTCTTCATTATTTATAGTTTTTTTAGTTATTTGCCTTATTTGCAACCCAAATGTTGAAATTGCAAACGGGAGAGCTGCTGAATAAAAAGCTAAATAACAAAAAATGAAAACCAAATTGCACAGACCAGCGCACTCTACATCTTACGAAAAGTTAATCTGAAGGTGAACAACCCCTTTAAGGGAACTTAATTTTAAAGGAGAACTAAACCCCCTAGTAACAAAAGTCCCTCTTAACTAACCCAAAAATGCAGAGGAGTGCAGCAGGGTTCCAGGCCCCCATCTTCTGCCCGCTCGCATTCTTTCAGGAATCCTCGCCGACACAAAACCTGCAAGAGCATAGGCAGTTGGGCCTAGTCAGGAATTGGCTTCAGCTGTGCATCCCAAACTGTTGAGCTCAGTAGGCCGAAGCAGTGGGGATGGTGGCCCCTCATCATAGAATGAGAACTAAGGTGAATGGCAGCTTGACCCCCATGACTTACCCTAAACCCGAAACTTTTCTTTCATACATCTGAAAAATACTATACCCCAACGTGGGTTGTGCCTATAACTTTGAAACATCTCTATTTTCTCTCCTTCGCTTTGGAGAGACGTAGACTCAAAAAGGCAAGTTGGTTAGCTTATTTACTATACACTAAAATCTAATGTTACGGTAAAATTCCACCTTTCTCACCTATCCGATGTTTCAAATATTTCTTTAACATTGAAGTTTACTTTAGGTTACATTGCAAAAAAAAAAAAAAAAAAGAAATATATATATATATGTATCAACGAATCCTCGAAAGTGCCAGGAAAAACAGTGAGAGCTGTAATTCAGTCAGCTGAAACAGAAATGCAAGATATTGAAAATATTAAATCAACATGCTCAATGCGAGGTGTCACTTGGAAATAATTTAACTTTTTTTTTTTTTTTAATATATGTGTCTACTGTGTGAGAGAAGCTTATTAAAGAAAAAAATCCCATAAATACACTCACATTAAAAACCCTTTAGGGGTGTAAATCTTATCCACGGAGGTGTAACACTGCAATGAAATCTTACCCTTAGTACACATATTGGATTAATACACATGAAAATAGCAGGCCGGCATTCCGACTTTCCAAGACTTTTGGTTGGACGGATATCAGATTGTCTGCTTTCTTCAGCGGCTCCTGTATTTAATCATTTATTGGCCCCACCGAGATAGGAATAAAAGGCCATGTTTTAGGCAGTATATATATATATATATATTTTTTTTTTTTTTTTTAATCTGGTTTATGAATTTATAGAATGTATAATGGGCTCAGTTAGAATGAACATAAAAAAGGAAATTGTATTTGAAGTTTTTCCCTTCAAGATGGCTGCTTCCATATGTAAAGAAGCCTTAAGGTTATGGGATCTGTTATCCAGAAAGCTCAGGACAGGCTTTTCCGGATAAGGGTTTTTATCTGTAATTTGGATCTTCATACCTTAAATCTACAAAAAAATAATGTAAACATTAAATTAGGGATGCATCGAAACCAGGATTAGGTTCAGGAATCGGCCTCTTTCAGCAGGATTCGGATTCCGCCAAATCCTTGTGTCTGGCTGAACCGAATCCTAATCTGCATATATAAATGAGGGGCGGGAAAGGAAATCATGTGACTAGGGATGGGCGAATTTGACCCGGTTAGTTTCGCCAAAAATTCGCCGCCTGCGAAATGTTGCCAACGCCCATTAAACGGCGAAATTTTTTTGACGCGCGTCTTTTTATTTTGACGCACAATGCCATACAAGTCTATGTGCGCCATTTTTTCGGCGAAGGCGAAAAAATTCGCCCATTCCTACACGTGACTTTTTATCACAAAACAAGAAAGTCAGAAAAAATGTTCACACTTTTTCCTCTCGTCCCTAATTTGCATATGTATTTGCATATGCAAATTAGGATTCGGTGTTCGGCTGAATCTATCACAAAGAATTCGGGGATTAGGCAGAATCCCAAAAAGTGGATTCACCCGAATCCCAAATAGTGGGAATCATGTGACTTTACATCACAAAACAAGAAAGTTGAAAAAAAATGTTAGCCTTTTTCCTTTCCCAACCCTAATTTGCATATGCATTTGCATATGCAAATTAGGATTCGGATTCGGTTGAATCTTTCACAAAGAATTCGGGGATTAGGCCGAATCCCAAAAAGTGGAAATCATGTGACTTTTCATCAAAAAACAAGAAGGTGAAAAAAATGTTCACACTTTTTCCTTTCCTGTCCCTATATTGCATATGTCTATTTAGGATTCGGTTCGGTATTCGGCCGAATCTTACACAAATAATTTGGGGATTCAGTCGAATCCCAAATAGTGGATTCAGTGCATCCCTACATTAAATAAACCCAATAGAATTCTTCTGCTTCCAACAAGGATTAATTATATTTTAGTTGGGATCAAGTACAAGGTACAGGTTTTATTACTACAGAAAAAATGACAATAGTTTTTTTTAAATTTGGATTATTTGAATAAAATGGAGTCTATGGGATAGGGCCTTTCTGTAATTTGGAGCATTCTGGATAACAGTTTTTTGGATAATGGATCTCATACCTGTACTGGTTGGTGCCCAAGCAATACCATACAATATCGGTATTCAAACTTGTCCAGTTTTTGTTAAAACAGGAATTTGTGATTTCGAAGGAAAATTGACCAACATAAACACTGGGCAAAGTTGCACCAGGGCAGTAACCCATGGCAACCAGATTTTTCTATCTGCAGCTGGCTGTGTACAGCTAATTACTGATTGGTTGCTATTGGTTACTGCCCAGGTACAAATTTACCCTGTGTTAATAAATGAGCCCAAGAGAGGGTCTCCTGGCAGAAGCAATTTGTGCCCTAAATTTGGGGATGCCATGGTTTCAATTACTAACAGTGATACAGGTATTGGACCCGTTACCCAGAATGCTTGAGACCTGGGATCTTTATGTAATTTGGATCACCATACCCTAAGGAGCCCATTTAATCAAATTTCTATTTTTTCCACGAACCTCTAAAAATTTGTTTGTTTTTTTTTTAAAAATGTACCGTATATACTCGTGTATAAGCCGAGGTACCTAATTTTACCTACAAAAACTGGGAAAACTTATTGACTCGCGTATAAGCCTAGGGTGAGAAATAAAGCTAAAGACTCTCTGTGTCTCACTTCTGTGTGCTGTGCTCACTGAAACAACACTTCAGTGACAGCTCTCAGAGTCACGTGACTCCCCTCCCCCTCCTCACCTGCAGGTCCTGTACAGAGATCTCCATGTTAGTGAGGTACAGGTAAGGGACTCCACTGCTGGCTCCCTTAAGTATGCTTAAAACGATTCTGACACATTCCTATAAAAATCATAGGAACGTGTCAGTATGAAGAAAATGCTGCACATAAAATATTTCCTGCAAAGGCCCCCCCCGCAAATCCGCCCCCAGCCCTGCGCACCTTTCTCAGCCGAATCGGTTCCTGCACTGACTGATCTTCCGGGTTGCTTCACTGACGCAGGGCTGGGGGCGGAGCGATCCTTCCATTGGCTGTAATCGGCTAATGGAAGGATCGCTCCGCCCCCAGCCCTGCGTCAGTGAAGCAACCCGGAAGATCAGTCAGTGCAGGAACCGATTCGGCTGAGAAAGGTGCGCAGGGCTGGGGGCGGATTTGCGGGGGGGGCCTTTGCAGGAAATATTTTATGTGCAGCATTTTCTTCATACTGACACGTTCCTATGATTTTTATAGGAACGTGTCAGAATCACGGTTTTTTAACTGACCCGCGTATAAGCCGAGGCAGCGTTTTTCAGCTTGTTTTGGGTGCTTAAAAACTAAGCTTATATGCGAGTATATACGGTAAGTGTGAAAATCACCAACACAAAAACTCTGCCGGGTAAAAGTTGTCGAGTTTCTATAGAAGTCAAAGAGTGCTGCACTGATCCTATTGGACCGTTTTGAATCAATTTGGACTTTTTTCAGATTTTTTTTTTTTCGCTTGGAAATGTTAAAAAAACTAGAATATTTAGAGGTACAGGTATGGGACCTGTTATCCAGGATCTGGGGTTTTCTGGAGAACAGATCTTTCTGTAATTTGGATCTTCATACCTTAAGTCTACTATAATATCATGTAAACCTTAAATAAACCCAAAAGGCTGGTTTTACTTCCAATAAGGATTAATTATATCTTAATTGGGATCAAGTACAAGGAGCTGTTTTATTATTACACAGAAAAAGGAAATCATTTTTAAAAATGTTAATTATTTGATTAAAATTGAGTCTATGGGAGATGGCCTTCCCGAAATTCGGAGCTTTCTGGATAACGGGTTTCCGGATCAACGGTTTTTGACTGCAGCTTCAGTGGTTGGCAGGGGATGTTGGGCATTGTACCTCGGCAAACTTCTTGCATCACCCCCTTTTCTAAAATCCGGCCCCAGTTCCTTCCCACGTTTTCTTTCATCCATTAAAAGTGATAGCATCGTGGTGAATAAATATATGTGCATGTGCCAAGGAAACCCTGGCGAGTTGATTTCGCTGTAATGATGTGATACGAAAAATCCAAAATGTGTATGAAACAACGGGCGACCTGTCTCAGCCATGCTCAGGAATGGGGCCAAATCGCTTTTTTTTTTTTATTATTTGTTTAACCTTTAAAGGAATGCCATACATCCTCAATGCAAATCATTTCAATGTATTTAGAATTTGATACACCTTAGCTAAGAGCTGCATAAATAACTTGCCCAGAGAAAACACCAGCACTGGCATATGGGAAAGAACAGAACTTACACAACTCAACACGTATAGTTTTCTGCTACCGAAAAAAAAAAAAAAAAAAAAATATATATATATATATATATATATATATATATATATATATATAAATATATATATATATATATTTATATTTATATAATTAAAAGAAAGAAAAAGAATATATATTATATATATATATATATATATATATATATATATATCCTGTAAAATAAATCTTTAGAACCGAAGTTTAGTCATGTAAGGATTCATATGACTCAGTAAAACTTGTTTATTGTAAAAAAATAAAAAAAAATCCCCTGATGGAAAATGTAAAGATATATGAAAAATTATCAGAACTCCATGACCTGTATAACTCAGCCTGAAGACTTGTTACCTTATACGGTCACAGAACAACTCCTCAGTGGTTTCTAATATCCTTATTTACAGTAGGGGGTACATTATCCCTTATAATACATGAGTGATACTCAGAGTTCCCTGTATAACTCAGCCTGCAGCCTTGTGCCTTTATATGGTCACAGAACAACCCCTCAGTGACTTCTAATATCCTTATCATTTACAGTAGGGGGTACATTATCCCTTATAATACATGAGTGATACTCAGAGTTCCCTGTATAACTCAGCCTGCAGCCTTGTGCCTTTATATGGTCACAGAACAACCCCTCAGTGACTTCTAATATCCTTATCATTTACAGTAGGGGGTACATTATCCCTTATAATACATGAGTGATACTCAGAGTTCCCTGTATAACTCAGCCTGCAGCCTTGTGCCTTTATATGGTCACAGAACCCCTCAGTGACTTCTAATATCCTTATCATTTACAGTAGGGGGTACATTATCCCTTATAATACATGAGTGATACTCAGAGTTCCCTGTATAACTCAGCCTGCAGCCTTATGCCTTTATATGGTCACAGAACCCCTCAGTGACTTCTAATATCCTTATCATTTACAGTAGGGGGTACATTATCCCTTATAATACATGAGTGATACTCAGAGTTCCCTGTATAACTCAGCCTGCAGCCTTGTGCCTTTATATGGAGAGGCTTTAGTAGCAGAAACCTGCACGGCTTTAAGGGTAACAGATCATGTCAAACAAACTTAATTCCTTTTTATGATGAGGTAGGAAGTTGAACAATGGGGGAGCGGTAGATGTGATTTATTTAGATTTTGCCACCATTTTTGATCAAATTTCTAAACTAAGGTCTGTTGGTCTTGGTGGTTGTCTTCAGTGCATTTACTAATTGGAGTTGGGTTGTTAATGTGGTTGTCTTAAGTTCTCCTTTATTGAACTTTAAGCAATGTATGTATCTGTACTTGTCAATCATATAAAGCAATCAAGGTCAATGAATTCCATCCAGTATGTAGCATCCTTGTTGGGGGGATCAAGACAAACTGGCAATTTGGGCAGCTAAATGGCAGATCAGATTTATATATTGCTTATGGATTTGGGGATTAAATTTATACGAGCCATTTTACCCCTACTGGGACTAAGGCAAATCCTTAATGAATAAGGGCTGGGGGTACTCTGCAGCAGCAAGCAATACCAGCCATCAGCAGCAAGGGCCTGATACAAATTCATGTGAGGAGAGGATCATTTTTCCCTTTGACAAAGCTCTGGTACGGCCCCATATAAATAAAGGTTCTTTGGACTCCAAAGTCCAAAAGGGAGATTATTAATAGGGATGCACCGAATTCAGGATTCGGTCTTTTTCAGCAGGATTCAGATTCGGCCGAATCCTTCTGCCTGGCCGAACCGAATCCAAATCCCAATTTGCATATGCAAATTAGGGGCGGGAGGGAAATCACGTGACTTTTTGTCAGAAAACAAGGAAGTAAAAAATGTTTTCCCCTTCCCACCCCTAATTTCCATATGCAAATTAGGGTTCGGTTCGGTATTCGCCGAATCTTTCACAAAGGATTCGGGGGTTCGGCCGAATCCAAAATAGTGGATTCGATGCATCCCTAATTATTAAAAAAGAAAGCCAAAAACACAGGTATCTCACCATCACGTCCCTGAATCTAAAGTGGATATTCACTCTCAAAATGTTATTTGTTTCCCTTTCCGTTCCATTCCGAGACATAAATGGTTTATTAGTGCGCTTTATATTCTGACTGCGCTACTGTATTGCTAATTGTTGACTTATCATGGAATGAGCCAATAAGAGCAGGTGTAGGTTGTCTGTGACTCACAGCATCAGTGTGTTGGTTGCAGCCAGAAAAAACAGGTTAGGTTGAAGAACTTACAATAACGTATTATTGTACCGTGAATAAAGAACCCCCTCTTGGAAAATATAAGGATATTATAAGTTACCAAGGAGTTCCATGACCATATACACGAGGGGGTACTCACTATATAATAACTTATTGAAGAACTTTAATTAAATATATAAACAACTATATGAAACAAAATGGACTTTCTGTAGATTTATGCACCATTTAGGACAATTTGGTACATTTTTCAAACAGAACAAAAAGGGTTTCCCTTTAATGGCCAAAACTTGGAAGAAATCGCGTCTCAAAGGGTTAACAAGGGCTTTTATTCTACAGTGGTTAGAACAGGCGGTGCTTCCAATAGGAAACAGCAAAGCTCAGAGGGGCAGTAAAAGTATCCCAAAGTTTACAATGTCACATAATCTATCCTTTTATCCACACAACACTCCAGCAAAAGTGGAGAGTGTCAAATTCTGCTCTTATAAACCCTCTATTTGTGTGTTTGGCTCTAATAAGGGGAAGAAAATATCTGGCCCGGCCAAAGGCATAAGCGATTATCATGAATTTATTGGTACTGGGATCTTTTATAATTAAAAGTAGTTCTGTTACTGACAACCCCTTTTTTGACTTAGCAACAGATCTCGTAGTCTGTAGCTACGCTTAGACACTCCCAGCACTCCCAGACAGAATGGTGGGGTCTTAAAGGAGAACTAAATCCAACCAATGAATGTGGCTAAAAATTACATTTTATATACTGAACTTATTGCACGAGGCTAAAGTTTCAGCTTGTCAATAGCAGCAATGATCCAGGACTTCAAACTTGTCACAAGGGGTCACCATCTTGGAAAGTGTCTGTGACACTCACATGC
Organism: Xenopus petersii; assembly: GCA_038501925.1. Classification (NCBI taxonomy): domain Eukaryota; kingdom Metazoa; phylum Chordata; class Amphibia; order Anura; family Pipidae; genus Xenopus; species Xenopus petersii. The sequence goes on from CM076680.1 coordinate 11,152,860, forward strand.
TCAGTGGGCTCTGATTGGCTATTGAGAAGCTAAGCTTAGGGCTCGTCACTAATTATCCAGCAGAAAATGAGGTTGGTCTGTAATATAAGCTGATGCTACAGAGCGGATTATTAAATTCTGATGCTAATTGCACTGGTTTCTGTGCTGCCATGTAGTAATTATCTGTATTAATTACTAATCAGCCTTATATTGGGACATTTCTATTCTATGTGTACTGTATATTGTGAGTGGGTCCCTAAGCTCAGTAAGTGACAGCAGCAGTATGTGCAGTAAATCAGCAGAAAAGAAGATGGGGAGCTACTGGGGCATCTTTGGAGACACAGATCTTTACTGCTAAAGGGCTGTGGTTGCCTTGGGCTGGTACAGAAACCAAAAACATAATGTACAACATTTCTAGCTACTTCTAGTTCTCCTTTAATTTTGAAGGATACGTTTTCATGAGGGCAGCGCTCTACTCCACGTCTGTTAGATTGGACAAACACAGTAGCGCCAATAGCAGGTAATTAGGGACTGTACATATTGCAGCTACATCTGGGGCTACTATGTAAACAAGAGGTTTTCAGTACTAACATTTAGCTTTTAGGATTAGCATGTTCCCCCTTCACCAGAAAAATAACGGTATGGTCCAGAGCAGAAGAAGCAGTAAATTATAAATAATCAGCAGCCCAGGTAAAAGAATGTTGCCTTCTGTTATATTATGTATTGGTGTCTCTTGGATATTTAAAGGTTTTAACACAAGAGACATCCATGGTTGCTACTAGTAGTTACCTACACAGTGGTACATAGTGCAGTCAGTAGTCCTCCTGCTCCACCAAAGTGGTGCTCACAGCTTCTCGCATTAAAGGGGGTGGTTCTGATTTAAGTTAAATTTTAATATGTTATAGAATGTGTCTTTTTAAGCAACTTTTCAATTGACTTTCATTTTTTCCTTTTTCTACGTTTTGCCTTCTTCCAACTCTCTCCAGCTTTCAAATGGGGGTCGCTGACCCCAACTAAAAATGCTCCGCAATGCTACTTTTCATTGCTCATATTTCTATTCAGGCCATCTCCTATTCATATTCCAGTCTCTTATGTAAATCAATGCATGGTTGCTAAGTGTAATTTGGACCCCAACAACCAGATTGCTGAAATCGCAAACTGTAGAGCTGCTGAATAAAAAGCTAAATAACTCTAAAATACACAAATCATAAAATTAGAAGATCAGAACCATTCTATTGACGGATTGATGACCCTATAAGAGATGTGTGGGTCAGACAAAAACTCAACCTGCACCGACCTTTAACCTGCAAAATGATGCCATTGTAGGACCAGCACCCAATCCGTATGCACATCGTCTTGCTCTGTACAATATTTCTGTGCATGCCTTTGGTTCCAAAACATGGAATTTTCAGGAGGAGTATACTTCCCCAGTCTGAGCCGCACCCAAACTTAACCCACAATGGTTGTCCAAAGTTAAACCCAGAACTGCCCTACTGATGGTCAACCCATGGACTGAGGAAGGTCTGGAACTGGTGGTCAACCTGTGGGTCAGAAGACCCTATGAATGTTCCAGGTTAGGGCATCACCCCATTTACAGAGATCAGCTGTTGTATATTTGTGTCTGAACACATGCTGAAGATGGTCTGGAACTGGTGGTCAACCCGTGGGTCACAAGACCCTATGAATGTTCCAGTTAAGGGCATCCGCCCCATTTACAGAAATCAGCTGTTGTATATTTGTGATTGAACACAAACTGAGGAAGGTCTGGAACTGGTGGTCAACCCGTGGGTCACTAGACTCTATGAATGTTCCAGTTAAGGGCATCAGTCCCATTCTATTGTATATTTGTGTCTGAACACATGCTGAAGATGGTCTGGAACTGGTGGTCAACCCATGGGTCACTAGACTCTATGAAAGTTCCAGTTAAGGGCATCAGTCCCATTTACAGAGATCAGCTGTTGTATATTTGTGATTAAACACAAACTGATGAAGGTCTGAAACTAGAGGTAGGCAAAATAGGTACATGCCTAGGGGTGCAACGGTGGGAGGAACCCAAAAAGACTAGGTGCATATCTCTGCTGCCTCCTTTAACTCCAGCCCTGCAGAAGGGATGGGTGGGAGAGAGGAGTTGCCAAGCAAGGAGCAGTTGGGGGTGGCGGAGAGAGAGGGCTACCAACTCGAGAGGTGTGTTGCAGGGGGAGCACTTGCTTTGGGCACCCTCCTGCGTAGGCTCGGCTCTGACTGACATGATCAATCATTTACCAATTTGTTTTCAATCCCAGGAAGATGACGGTCAACCTAAATTGTGAAGGACAAACCAGCCTTGTTTAATATGATCAAAGTGACTGTCCCTATGAGCCCCTTGCCCCTGCAAGTGTAGCATTTGTCAGAGCTTAAAATTCCACAGTAAAGTATAAGGACATCACTTGCGTGTACAGAATAATCCTGTATTTATACATTTCAGTGGGAGCTGCCATTCTTCAGTCCGTGACTGCGGCAAAAAAAAAAAAAAAAAAAAAAAAAACCAATAATCTTCATAGTTTGTTCCAACCAGGAAGTTTCACATATATAACATTGGCATTGTTACCAATTAAACCTGACTTTTTACTTCTAAACAGTCATTGCGTAGGATCCACAAGAAGGAAAACTCCCTAGAACATTTATTATTAATATTTATAAAATAAACAGAGTTTGTGCCCAGGCTATTAGAGAGAGAGAGGACCTTGCTGAATTCGCCTTCTAAAACCTAACAAATGTTTGATGAAAGCTTACTCGATTTCTTTACATAATCCCTACGCATTTGGTCGGCCAAGGTCCTCTGCGTCCGGGCTTCCTTTGAGAAATACATACCAAACTAATTCAAGGTTGTGTTATAGGACCATATGTTTGCATTCCTTAGCAAAATGAACACACCACACTATTTATTCATATATTAACTCTAATCCCTTACCTAATGTGTTTTTACATGGTCTTAATTTTTGGAAATTGTTAACATGTTGTGCTTTTTGGCTCCGCACGTTCGTTCTTGATACGGATCGTGGCCTACAAGGCTGATGTGAATATTAAAGTCAAATGAATGACAGCTTAACCCTTGTTGCCCTCCCTCCGCTGCCTCAGTAAGGCCTGAACAAATAAAAAATTAACTTCAATCTTAACGTCCATGTTTTTTTCTCAAAATGTTTTTGGCAGGATTTTTTTTTCCGTCAAACTAATGTGATAAAAGACTTTTTTTGTGAGTTAAAGTTTTTTTTTTTTTTTATGCATTGTACTTTGATTCAAGCTTCATTTTTTCTCTTCAGTATAAAGCTGTCCATTCACCCAAGTTTAGGTTGAATTTCAAGTTCATAGGAGTTTATAAAAAAAACTCACATGAATTCAAAATTCAACCTTTGATAAATGTGCCTCTATGTTTTGTGCTTCTGTACCAGCCCAAGGCACCCCAGGCCTTTAGCAGTAAAGATCTGTGTCTCCAAAGATGCCCCAGTAGCTCCCCATCTTCTTTTCTGCTGATTCACTGCACATGCTCTGAGCTGCTGTCACTTACTGAGCTTAGGGAGCCACTCACAATATACAGTACACATAGAATAGAAATGTCACAATATAAGGCTGATTAGTAATTAATACAGATAATTACTACATGGCAGCACAGAAACCAGTGCAATTAGCATCAGAATTTAATAATCAGCAAACCTGTAGCATCAGCTTATATTACAGGGGAAGCTCATTTTCTGCTGGATAATTAGTGACGAGCCCTAAGCTTAGCTTCTCAACAGCCAATCAGAGCCCACTGAGCATGTGAGTGTCACAGACACTTTCCAAGATGGTGACCCCCTGTGACAAGTTTGAAGTCCTGGATCATTGCTGCTATTGACAAGCTGAAACTTTAGCCTCGTGCAATAAGTTCACTATATAAAATATGGCATTTTTAGCCACATTCATTTTAAGGGTTTAGTTGTCCTTTAAAATTGTATCCCTGCGCATTCCCTTGTGGGATAATAGCCGGACCCCCACAAAACTGCAGTTAATACAGGTCCTACACGAAGCCTCGCAGTACTATAGAGTCTACGTCAGCCCCCCGCCCGGCCAGACACACACAAACGTAACTACTGGCAAACGCACGAAGAATTAACGACTTCACAAAGGTAAAGACTCAGTCGTAGGGTTTGACGATGTGTTAAGAGTGAATTATGGCCCATCTTCAATCCGAAAACCCGTATCCCCGTGGTCTTGCCATAAACATCTTAAGCAGGAAACCACCTGTGAGTGATCCCTCGCGAGTCGCTTGGAAACAGGTGGAAGAGATTGTGAGCGAGTTTACCCCAGCGGGCCTATCGCTGTTTCTATGAATCATGCTTTAATAGTCTGCGTATTATAGAATTTCCTATTCGCATTAACAAAGGGGGAAATTCGGGAGAGTGATTCCTTAAGCACGGGGCTCATGGCTGCTGGTTAACCCCTTCATTGCCACCACCCAGAATATATCTATATCTCTTTTTCACCATATTATAAGTCCTGTGAGTGCCTTGCTTATATATATATATATATATATATATATATATATATATATATATATATATATATATATATATATATATATATATATATATATATATATATGTATATAGGAATATAAACTGCTGACTTGTTGCTAGACGTATTAACCCTAGCAACAGGTTATATGTTTTGATTTCACAGTACAGGTATGGGACCTGTTATCCAGAATGCCAGGGGTTTTCTAGATAACGGATCTTTCCATAAATTGAATCTTCATAACTTAAGTAAGTCTACTTGTAAACATTAAATAAACCCAATAGGCTGGTTTTGCCTCCAATAAGGATTAATTATATCTTAGTTGGGATCAAGTACAAGCTACTGTTTTATTATTACAGAGAAAAAGGAAATCATTTTTACAAATTTTAATTATTTGTATAAAATGAAGGCTATGGGAAAAGGTCATCCTGTAATGTGGAGATCTCTGGATAACGGATTCCATAGCCGTATTATAAAGGCATTGTGGCTACATGCAGGGATCCCGGCTGGAGGTCTGGGGAAATTTATTATGGGCTGCAGCTGATGCTACTACATGTATTTGACCTGTTATCCACAATGCTTGGGACCTGGAGTTTTCCGGAACAGAGCTTTCCATAATTTGGATCTTCATACCTTAAGTCTACTAGAAAATCATATAAACATTAAATAAACCCAATAGGCTGGTTTTGCCTCCAATAAGGATTAATTATATCTTAGTTGGGATCAAGTGCAAGGTACAGGTATGGGACCTGTTATCCAGAATGGTCGGGACTTGAGGTTTTCCGGATAACAGATCTTTCCTTAATTTGGATCTTCATACCTTAAGTCTACTAGAAAATCATAAGAACCTCAAATAAGGATTAATTATATCTTAGTTGGGATCAAGTACAAGCTACTGTTTTATTATTACACAGAAAAGGGAAATCGGTTTTAAAAATTTGGATAATTTAGATTAGAGTCTATGGGAGATGACCAATCATTAATTCAGAGCTTTCTGGATGACGGGATTCCCAATAATGGATACCTGTATGTAGGAATGAGGGAATGCTTGGGGGAAAGCACAATTCCCGCCGCTAATTATTTCAATAAATATCTAGCGTCACAGTCACGTTACTTGCTGGTTGACAAATGAATGATTTAGATAGGGGGCACAAATGTTGCTGCATATAATAGCTGTGTAGGGCAATGATTACAGCGGTCCTATTAAATGACCCATGAATATATATTTAAGTAAATCTTGCCCTTTTACAACTCTTGCCTTGGGCCACCGTTTTGTGATGGTCTGTGTGCTGCCTCAGAGATCACCTGACCAGAAATACTGCAGCTCTAACTGTAACAGGAAGAAGTGAGGAAGCAAAAGACACAACTCTGTCATGTGACCTAACATGTATAGTTTGTTTGTGTGCACCGTGAATCCTACGATCCCAGGGGGCGGCCCTTATATTTTAAAATGGCAATTTTCTATTTATGATTACCCAATGGCACATACTACTAAAAAAGTATATTATTATGAAAATGGTTTGTTTACATGAAGCAGGATTTTACATATAAGCTGTTTTATGAAATATCTTTTTATAGAGACCTACATTGTTTGAGGGGTATAGTTTTCCTAAATTGTATGAGAAACCCTGACCTATAGGAGGATAAGAGAGAGGCGATTGATTTCCTCCAAGGTGATGTCAATGAAATAGTAGCGATTGAGAAATAGGAGATTGAATATTACAAGAGGGATGACAATTAAGAGCTCAGGCAATAGCACTAAACCCTACAAAAAGAAGCAATACATTCATTTTCCCCAGGGACTTTACTTGGAGACAATGCCGGATGTGGTGTAGCCGTGTCTTGTTCTGGCAAATGAGAAGACAAATCTCTAGGTGTGATTGATATAAGCCAAAGTGTGGGTGCAGGTGCCGCCCTGTACATAACGAAAAAAACCATGTTCTATAATCCTGTGATTTACACGGTTAATACCCCAGCTCTGTTATATAGTGTTACTCTTTGTTGGTTTATGAATGTGCCACTGTTTCTATATCTCATTCTCAGACGATCCAGGTTCTGTCAGTGACCCAAATATTGGTTTAGAGACAATTATAAGAAACACTATCCACTTCTTCCCAAACACTGGTAAAACGGGCACCATCTGTAATAACGGAGCAGACTCCACCCACTAGGGGTCACCAGTTATTAAAGGCGTTGTTCACCTTTAAATTAACTTTTAATATGATGTAGAGAGTGATATTCCAAGGCAATTGGTTTTTATTTATTCACGGTTTTTGAGTTATTTAGCTTTTTATTCAGCAGCTCTCCAGTTTGCCTTTTCAGCAATCGGGTTGCTAGGGTCCAAATGACCCTAGCAACCATGCATTGATTTGAATAAGAGACTGGAATATGAATAGGAGAGGCCTGACTAGAAGGATGTGTAATAAAAAGAAACAATACATTTGTAGCCTTGCAGAGAATTTGTTTTAAGTTGAGGTCAGTGACCCCTGTCTGAAAACTGGTCAGAGTCAGAAGGAGAAGGCAAATAATTCAAAAACTATACAAAATAACGAAGGTCAACTGAAAAGTTCCTAAGAATTGATAACATAGTAAAAGTTAACTTTAAGATGAACCCCCCTTTAAGTTAACTTTTAGGGGCAGATTTATCAAAAGTCGAACTGAATATTGGAATTAAAAAACGTGGAATTTCGAAGTAATTTTTGGGTACTTCGACCATTCGAATAGGCCAAATTCGACTTCGATACGAATTGAAAATACTTCACAAATTCGACCATTTGAAAATCGAAGTACTGTCTCTTTACAAAACTTCGCCTTCGACACTTCGCCACCTTAAACCTGCCGAATTGCTATGTTAGCCTATGGGGACCTCCTTGAACCTATAGCCAACATTTGGCTACGTTTTGAGAAGTCAAAGGATTTTTTTGTACGATCGTACTATCTTATAAATCCTTCGACTGTCGAACTACACTATTCAACAGTCGAATTTCGAAGTTATTTTCACTTCGAAATTCGACCCTTGATAAATCTGCCCCTTAGTATGTTACACAATGGCCATGTTATTTCAATTGGCCTTCATTATTTATTTTTATGGGTTTTGAATTATTTCCTCTTCTTCTGACTCTTTCCAGCAAATAGGGGTCACTGACCCCATCTAAAAAAAAAAAAAACAAATGCTCTGTAAGACTACAAATTTATTGTTATTGCTACTTTTTATTATTCATCTTTCTATTCAGGCCTCTCCTATTCATATTCCAGTCTCTTATTCAACTCAATGCATGGTTGCTAGGGTCATTTGGATCTTAGTATCCAGATTACTGAAACTGCAAACTGGAGAGCTGCTGAATAAAAAGCTAAATAACTCATTAACCACAAATAATAAAAAATGAAAACCAACTGCAAATTGTCTCAGAATATCACACTCAACGTTTCAAAGGGGTTGTTCACTTTTAAATATGATGTAGAGTCGACATCATATTTAAAGGTGAACAACCCCTTTGAAAGTTGGGCCTGAAGTCTGTATTCCAGTCTCAGCGAGTAGATTTTCAGGTCCAAAGTGCCCAAAACGAAAGCGGTGACTGAAACGCTGATTCACAGTTGGCGTCAGCGGGAATTTGATGAAAGAACAAACGCTTTGTTGCCGGGTTGAAACTACAAACTGACAAAAAAAGAAGGAAAAAAAAAAAAAAAAAAAGCACAAAGTTGTTTTATAAAACCGTATGAGTGTGAGTCACGTCAGCAGGCAACAATGGTGCGTCTGTGCCGGCCATGAGAAACGGCCAATAAAGGGGAAGAATGATTTCACACATGCCCGGTCCATAGACACTGTATGTTCTGTGCGGGATCTTTTAGGCTCAACGTATTGTGCTGAGGTTATGACTTCATTGTGTGAACAGGCCACGGCTGCTACACAGACACGACTTCGACTCCGAGATTCGTTAGTCAGAACCACAAGTATTGTGTGTCATACAACATGAAGTGTGTCCGGCACAACAGTACAATCACTTCATTCACTCTGTACACGGTCACTGCCTGATGGAAATACAGCAGAACCCCTATTTTACATCCCCCTGATTTTAAGTTTCCCCTCATTTTACATTGTTGTTTTGTGGTCCCATCTATACATTATGCACAATACAGTACATCATTTTTTTTTGGTCCCCTGAAAAAGGTAAAATGGGGGGGGGGGGGTTCTACTGTCAATGTATAGACACTTATGTTTTTATTTGTATGTCATCTGTGTGTTCAATACATACACCCATTTATTGTGCAGGGCTGCGGAATCTGCTGCCGAGCTATAGCCATGTAACAATAATAAGGATAATACAGCTATAGGATTTGGTATCCGGAAAAGCTCAGAATCACAAAGACTCCATTTTTATCAAATAGGATCTGTTATCCACAAACCAGTTATCCAGAAAGCTTTGAATTATGGGAAGGCTGTCTCCCTTAGACTGAGCTTTAACCAAATAATTAACATTTTTAAAAATGATTGTACAGGTATGGGATCCGTTATCCGGAAATCCATTATCCAGAAAGTTCAGAATAACGGAAAGGCCGTCTCCCCATAGACTCCATTATAATAAATGAATAGAAAGTATTTCCCTTTTCTGTGTAATAATAAAACAGTAGCTTGTACTTGATCCCAACTAAGATATAATTAATCCTTATTGGAGGCAAAAACAGCTTATTGGGTTTATTTAATGTTTACATGATTTTCTAGTAGATTTAAGGTATGAAGATCCAAATTACGGGAAGATCCCTTATCCGGAAAACCCCAGGTCCCGAGCATTCTGGATAACAGGTCCCATACCTGTAATAATAAAACAGCTTGTACTTGATCCCAACTAATATATAATTAATCCTTATTGGAAGCAAAACCAGCCTATTGGGTTTATTTAATGTTTACATGATTTTTTAGTAGACTTAAGGTATGAAGATCCAAATTATGGAAAATCAGTTATCCGGAAAACCCCAGATCCTGAGAATTCTGGATAACGGGTCCCATACCTGTACTTTGTACTTTATCCCAACTAAGATATAATTAATAGTTATTGGAAGCACAACGAGACTATTGGGTTTATTTACTAAAATCCGAATTTATCCCATATTTTATTTTAAAAAAAAAAAAAAAACCATGACAAGCTCCCTTGCTTGATTTTATCTTATTTATTAATTAAAAAACTTGATTTAACAAAACCAGCGCAGTCCACGATAACTTCAAATTGAGATAGGTGCCTCTCCCAATGACATATACAAGACCTCGACAAGTCAGAGAAGGAAGATTTTGGATTTGAGCTTTTTGCAGCAGGGTATAATAAAAGTCAAATTTTTCCGAGATTTTAATATTCTGAGTTTAATAAATAACCCCCTTAATGTTCACATGATCTTTTTAGTAGGCTTGGGTATCCAAATTACGGATAGGTCCCTTTTCCGGAAAACCTCAGGTCCCGAGCATTCTGGATAACAGGTCCCATACCTGTAATCAACTAATTGAATTATTTTTTAAAATTCTTTCCTTTTCCACTGTAATAATTGATCCCAACTAAGATATAATTCATCCTTATTTGAACAAACCCAGTCTATTAGGTTTATTTATTTAACTTAAAGGGATTCTGTCGTGATTTTTATGATGTTGTTTATTTTAAAATCACACTGCAAATAATTCACTCTACAATATAAAAATTTCATTCCAGAACCAGCGAGAGTATTTTTTTAGTTATAATATGGTGTGTAGGTTCATCTCAGGTTATTTTGCCTGGTCATGTGATTTCAGAAAGAGCCAGCACTTTAGGATGGAACTGCTTTCTGGCAGCCTGTTGTTTCTCCTACTCAATGTAACTGAATCTGTCACAGTGGGACCTGGATTTTACTATTGAGTGTTGTTCTTAGATCTACCAGGCAGCTGTTATCTTGTGTTAGGGAGCTGTTATCTGGTTACCTTCCCATTGTTCTTTTGTTTGGCTGCTGGGGGAAAAGGTGAGGGGGTGATATCACTCCAACTTGCAGTACAGCAGTTAAGAATGACTGAAGTTTATCAGAGCACAAGTCACATGACTGTAGGCAGCTGGGAAACTGACAATATGTCTAGCCCCATGTCAGATTTCAAAATTAGATCTAAAAAAAAAATCTGTTTGCTCTTTTGAGAAATGGATTTCATTGCAGAATTCTGCTGGAGCAGCACTTTTAACAGTTGCGTTTTGAAAAAAGAATTTTTTTCCCCATGACAGCCCCTTTAAAGTTTACACGCACAAAAAAAAAAAAAAAGACAGACAGTAGCCCGCTGTGTTTTTATTTAGGGTCCAGGCTAATGAGTGAACAGCGTGCCTATAACAGAACAATCTCTTTCTCGGGATACAGATAAGAGATATGACACAGGCGGAGGATCCTCACGTTGTCCTTACAACAGTCATGGCCAATGTACAATGACGTGGGGCCGGTGAGTTGCAACATTCCGCCGTGTGTTTAACACACAGAACAAATAATAAAGTGTTGCCTCAGCCACACAGTGTAATTAGGGAAACATCCTCAGCCTGTTAGTCATAATAAGATCTAACGCCGACACTGAACGAAACATCCAGTTCCACCGAGTCTTATCCCAGTTACGCTTAGTGGGAGCAGACAGAACCTCACAAAAGACTGCTGCTGTTTGACAATAGCTGCTTTTACAGTGCATGGGATCTGTCACCCGGAAACCTGTTATCCAGAAAGTTCTGGACTCCATTATAATGAAATGTGTTAAAGGGGTGGTTCACCTTTAAGCTAACATTTACAATGTTATAGAATGAACAATTCTAAGCGACTTTTCAATTGGTCTTCATTATTTATTTGTTATAGTTTTTAAAATATTTTGCCTTCTTCTTCTGATTCTTTCCAGCTTTCGAATGGACTAAAAACAAATGCTCTGTAAGGCTACACATGTATTGTTATTGCTACTTTTTATTACTCCTCTTTCTATTCAGGCCTCTCCTATTCATATTCCAGTCTCTTATTCATATGGTTGCTAGGGTCATTTGGAGCCTAGCAACCAGATTGCTGAAATTGCAAACTGGAGAGCAGCTGAATAAAAAGCTAAATAGAAAGATGGGTAATAAATAGAAGTATAGGTATGGGACCTAATATCCAGAATGCTCAGGACCTGGGGCTTTCCAGATAACAGATCTTTCCTTAATTTGGATCTTCATACCTTAAGTCTACTAAAAAAAAAAAAAATCACGTAAACATTAAATAAACCCAATAGGCTGGTTTTGCTTCCAATAAGGATTAATTATATCTTAGTTGGGATCAAGTACAAGCTGCTGTTTTATTATTACAGAGAAAAAGGAAATTGTTTTTAAAAATTTGGATTATTTGCATAAAATGGAGTCTATGGAAGACGGCTTTCTAATTTGGAGCTCTCTGGATAATGGGTTTCCGGGTCACAGATCCCATACCTGTAATAACAAAACATTTGTAGTCTTACAGAGCATTTGTTTTTTAGATGGGGTCAGTGACCCCCATTTGAAAGCTGGAAAGAGTCGGCAAATGATTTAATATCTATAAAAAGTGAAAGACCAACTGAAAAGTGGCTTAGAATTAGCCATTCTATAACATACTAAAAGTTATCTTAAAGGTGAACCACCCCCTTAATAAGCATCGACAGTCACTGTTTCTGATTGCACGGGAAATATTCTCAAGCAAAGTATTCTAAATTAAACAGACAAAATACATCACAGTGCAAGGACATGGTTTTATTTTATTTTCCAATATTAATCCTTTAAATTAAAGAAAGACCCTTTGTACATCAGCAGTTTGTTTCCCGTCAGTGAAGGAAGTGGCAGTTGAGAGCTAGCAAAGCACTTTAATGTTGAGAGTCATGTGACTAAATAGAACATGTGATAAGATCTGGCTGAATAAAGATTCATAGCGTTCACTAAAGAAGCACCGGTTGCCTTCTTGCTTGCGTCAACTAGAGACAGAACAAGGCATCGTAGGACACGCAAACAACACACACTAAGTAACAGATTTATTATGGGTCGAATTAAAAATTCTAATTTTGGAATTTTTTTTATGGTCAAAACTATCAAATTCGCATTGTGAACCATTCAACCTCAATTTGAGCTGTAATTCGAATATCAAGATTTATCATACTCTGGCCCTTTAAAAACTCGAATTCGACACCTAAAACCTGCCGAGTTCATGTATAAGTCAATGGGAGAGGTCCAGTGACCATTTTTATGCTGTTAGTAGGCATCCTAACATTCGAGGTTTTTTTTCAGAGAAAAAACTCGATTCGAGTTTAGTCTAATTCTAATCGAATTTGAGTTTTCGGTCCGGAAATGTTCGTCCGAGTTTTAACAATTCAATTTTTTTTTTTTAACAAATAACCCCCCATTTCAATTTCGAGTACAATCGAATTCGAATCACATGAATTAGAATTTCGATTTTCAATAAATGTGCACATGGGACATATAGATATATACTCATATATAGAAGCCGATGGACTAACGGGAAACCAGTTGGAATTTTCAGATCTGAGTAAGAACATATCTCTGTGTTGCGTACATATGGCTCAGATTTTCCCAACCCAAAACCTAATTACAGCTACGGGACCTGTTATCCAGAATGCTCGGGACCTGGGGTTTTCTAGATACGGGATCTTTGTTTTCCATACCTTAAGTCTACTAGAAAATCATGTAAACATTAAATAAACCCAATAAGCTGGTTTTGCTTCCAATAAGGATTAATTATATCTTAGTTGGGATCAAGTACAAGCTACTGTTTTATTATTCATTTATTAAGCGTAAAAAAAATGATTGCAAAACTTAAGTCAAGGTTCCATAGAAATCAATTGGAGCTGTGCTGATCCTATTCCACATTTTTTTTTAGCCATTCAGACTGAGGTTTTTGGTTTCTTTTCGCTAGTAAATTGTCGGAAAAACTTGAATTTTTATAGGTTTTGGTTCAGATTTTGTTTTTCATTTGTGCTTCTTATATTTAGATCTTTTGAAGGGGTTGTTTGCCTTCCAGCACTTTTTTCAGTTCAGTTGGTTTCAGATAGATCACCAGAAATAACGACTTTTTCCCAATTACTTTCTATTTTCTAGGTGTAACTGTTTATCTAATATTCAAGTGTAAAGTATCCTTTCTCACTTCCTAAAGCAGCTCTGCGGGGGGGGGTCGCCGACCCTGTAAACTGTTCTAAATTTATACATTTAGTTGATACATTTCTTATCTTTGTCCCTGCTGAGCAGAATCTCTGAGTTTCATTAAAGGTAACTGTTAGAATTGATACAATAGTTAATACTCCAGAGATGCTGGTGAGAAATGTATCAACTAAGGGGCAGATGTATCAAGGGTCGAATATCGAGGGTTAATTAACCCTCGATATTCGACTAGGAATGGAAATCCTTCGACTTCGAATATCGAAGTCGAAGGATTTAGCGCAGAAAATTCGATCGAACGATTAAATCCTTCGAATCGAACGATTCGAAGGATTTTAATCCAACGATCTAAGGAATATCCTTCGATCAAAAAAACTTAGGCAAGCCTATGGGGACCTTCCCCATAGGCTAACATTGACTTCGGTAGCTTTTATCTGCCGAACTAGGGGGTCGAAGTTTTTTTTAAAGAGACAGTACTTTGACTATCGAATGGTCGCATAGTCGAACGATTTTTAGTTCGAATCCTTCGATTCGAAGTCGTAGTCGAAGGAGCCCAAAAAACACTTCGAAATTCGAAGTTTTTTTTACTTCGAATCCTTCACTCGAATTTAGTGAATCGGCCCCTAAATGTTTCAAAATTGTAACAGTTCAGATGCACCTGAATTACTGAGCGGCAGGGACATTCAACTTTAAACTTAGATTTTGTAAAAACTGTAAAACTGAAAAAAAGTCTTGATTTCTGGAGAACAATCTGAAATCAGCTCAACTGAAAAAAAGTGTTTGGAAGCTAAACAACCCCTTTTATACATTACATGGAATTTGTGATTTTAGAGAAATTTAGTTTATTTGTGGTTTCAAAAAGCTCTAAAACCACTAAAATGAGAATGTTGATAAACGGACCTCTATGTTCTCCAAACTATTTAACGAGATTTTCAAATTGAGCATATTACGTTATCTTGAAAACATTACTGTGTATTTTTCCTTTGAAAAGAAAAATCTGAAGGACATAATGTAGCCGTTAATACTTGGGCAATATGAAACCCTGACATTGTAGCCTTTACAAAGTAGATATCGGGCTACTGCAAAAACGTAGTTCTCTGTTGAGTTATAACTCTGACATTAACCAGCTTCTTTATCATGTCCCACCCAGACTGTTGCAACCTTCTCTTTATTGGGTTTCCACTCAACTGTGTCTTTCCCCACTTGAGTCTTCCGTACTGTTTCCACCAGCCTCATCAATTCACTGTATCTGCTGTTTTTCTACAGATATCACTTGTTCTCTGTTTGAACTGGACTCCAGATATTAACATTTAAAGGGATACTGTCATGGGAAAAAAAAAATTTTTTCAAAATGAATCAGTTAATAGTGCTGCTCCAGCAGAATTCTGCACTGAAATCCATTTCTCAAAAGAGCAAACAGATTTTTTTATATTCAATTTTGAAATCTGACATGGGGCTAGACATTTTGTCCATTTCCCAGCTGCCCCTGGTCATGTGACTTGTGCTCTGATAAACTTCAATCACTCTTTACTGCTGTACTGCAAGTTGGAGTGATATCAGCCCCTCCCTTTTCCCCCCCCAGCAGCCAAACAAAAGAACAATGGGAAGGTAACCAGATAACAGCTCCCTAACACAAGATAAAAGCTGCCTGGTAGATCTAAGAACAGCACACAATAGTAAAAACCCATGTCTCACAGAGACACATTCAGTTACATTGAGAAGGAAAAACAACAGCCTGCCAGAAAGCATTTCTCTCCTAAAGTGCAGGTACAAGTCACATGACCAGGGGCAGCTGGGAAATTGACAAAATGTCTAGCCCCATGTCAGATTTCAAAATTGAATATAAAAAAGTCTGTTTGCTCTTTTGAGAAATGGATTTCAGTGCAGAATTCTGCTGGAGTAGCACTATTAACTGATTCATTTTGAAAAAATTTTTTTCCCATGACAGTATCCCTTTAAGGAACTCAAAAATGTAGCTCCAAATTAAACATTCCATGCCCACATCTTTAGATGCTCTCCTTCAAACTTTTTGGAACACATCTTCCTATCTTTGGAATCCCCTGCCCTTTTTTTATCAGGGTTTCCCTCCCCTTTAAATTAGGGACGCCCTGAATCCACCATTTTTGGCTTTGGCCGAACCCACGAATCCTTTGTGAATAATTCGGCTGAATACCGAACCAACTCTGAACCCAATTTTACATATGCAAATCAGGGTAAGGAAGGATGAAAGAGTGACATTTTTTACTTCCTTGTTTGTGCGATGATAAATCGCATGATTTTAAGGATTCAGATTTGGCTTGGGTAGGCACGTGGCCTCGATTTCTGCTGAAAAAAGCTGAATCCTGTCCGAATACCCAACTGAGTCTTGGATTCCTACTTTAAAAGGGTTATTCACCTTTAAATTAACTTTAATATGATGTAGAGAGAGATATTGTAAGACAATTAGTAATTGGTTTTAATTTTTTATTATTTGTGGTTTTTGAGTTATTTAGCTTTTTATTCAACAACTCTCCAGTTTGTAATTTCAACAATCTGGTTACTAGTGTCCAAATCACCCTAGCAACCGTGCACTGATTTTAATAAGAGATTGAGATATGGATAGGAGAGGGGCTGAATAGAAAAATAAGTAATACAATTGGCAATAATAATACATTTGTAGCCTTACAGAGCATTTAGGGGCAAATGTATCAAGGGTCGAATATCAAGGGTTAATTAACCCTCGATATTCGACTGGGGAATTAAAATCCTTCGACTTCGAATATCGAAGTCGAAGGATTTTGCGCGAATAGTTTGATCGAACGATCAAAGAAATAAACGATTAAATCCTTTGAATCGAATGATTCGAAGGATTATCCTTCGACCAAAAAAAAAATAGCCAAGCCTATGCGGACCTTCCCCATAGGCTAACATTGACTTCGGTAGCTTTTAGGTGGCGAACTAGGGGGTTGAAGTTTTTTCTTAAAGAGACAGTACTTCGACTATCGAATGGTAGAATAGTCGAACGATTTTAGTTCGAATCGTTCGATTCGAAGTCGAAGTTCGAAGTAGCCCATTCGATGGTCGAAGTATTTTTTCTTCTATTCCTTCACTCGAACTTAATGAATGGGCCCCTTATTGTTTAGATGGGGTCAGTGACCCCCATTTGAAAATTGAAAAGAAGAAGGCAAATAATTAAAAAAACAAATAAATAATGAAGACCAATTGAAAAGTTGCTTCGATCTGGCCATTCTAGAACATACTAGAAATAAACTACGGTGAACCACCCCGTCTAAAATCCCTCCTGTTCAAGGACGCCATTCTGACAAACCTCTAAAGCCAGCCTAAAGTGTCAAGAATCGTTTTTCCACAACTGTATGCTCCTGCCTCATGCTGCACCCCTTCTTTGTTGATTTAATGTACAGCAAGGTCTCCGATTTAAATAACTTCCAAAAGAGATTATTGTACAGTTTCAAAACAAAAAAAAAAAAAAAAAAAACTTTAGTTGAATAACAGTGATAACAAAATCATCAATGTTGAACAGATGAACGTTCCCTGTTGGTAATGAATTCATAAAAGGAACACTTACATCATGCTCTGGAGCTCGGGAACAAAGCTGGTCATCTTCCCTATTCCTCTTCCAGATGATGATGATGATGATGTGCCGGCCGATGCCATTATGTTGGGCCCTGCA
This sequence comes from Xenopus petersii, assembly GCA_038501925.1. Classification (NCBI taxonomy): domain Eukaryota; kingdom Metazoa; phylum Chordata; class Amphibia; order Anura; family Pipidae; genus Xenopus; species Xenopus petersii. The sequence continues at coordinate 11,170,179 of CM076680.1, forward strand.
ACGCCGAGGCTCATCTTGGCAAGAAAAGATAGAGATTAGCCTGGTAGAACCAACAAAAACACAGCAGAGAGAATTGGGTCTCAAAGCTCGTCCAACATAAAAAGAACTTTATCTAGATGCCCCTAATATTCATCTTTTACTTTTTACTCACTATACTTATTTTTGTTTTCAAATCAACATGGAAGATGAATAGTAATAAGCAGTAGAAATAAGAATGACAAAAAAAAAACATGACAATGAGATCCGATCATTGGCCCAGGGGCACAACTGATGAAATTGGCCTGATTTTATCTAACTGGGCCAACAGGAATCAGCCCAAATGGCAAACACCGCAAATATGCAGATATAGCCTTATATGATCAGATTAGTACAGGTATGGGACCTGTTATCCAGAATGCTCAGGACCTGGGGTTTTCCAGATAACGGATCTTTCTGTAATTTCATACTTTAAGGGGGGTTATTTATCAAAGCCTGAATTTATCTCAATTTCTGCTACAAACTCCGATCAAATCCGCTTGGGTTTTTACTCTTATTTATTATGACATTTTCCAGAATATTTGCTCAGCAGAAAAAAAAAAAAACTGATTTTCATGATTTTTTCGGAATTGTCACCCGAAAACTTTGGGGTATTGCACAAAACCCGGCACACATCAAAAAGTCATTGGGACTTCTCCCATTGACTTATATGCAACCTCGACAGGTCTGAAATGCCGGATTTTCCGATTCTTACTTTTCCACCCTCAGGGTTAAATAAATTCCGAAAAAATTTGTCCTATTTTATAAACTAGACTAAACTCGATTTGCGATCACAAATTTTTCGTGATTTTTGCATTAAGAGTTTAGTAAATAACCCCCTAAGTCTACTAGCAAGTCATGTAAACGTTAAATAAACCCAATAGGCTGATTTTGCCTCCAATAAGGATTAATTATATCTTAGTTTACTGTGTTTTATTATTACAGAGAAAACGGAAATCATTTTGAAAAATTTGGATAAAATGGAGTATGGGAGATGGTCTTTCTGTAATTCTGAGCTTTCTGAATAACAAGTTTCCGGATACTGGAACTTTAGATTGTAAGCTCTTGTCAGCAGGGCCCTTTGGTCCTACTTTTCTTCTGTAACCCTATTATGTTAAACCAGTCACACTAGAAAGAAGTTCTGCTGGTCTGAACTTGGATGTGCAGGCCCGGATTTGTGGAAAGGCCATTTTACATAATAATGGCTGTGTATTTTCTTGAACTACAGCAAGATGCAGCCCCCCGATATCTTAAAAGTTGCACCCAACAGTTTGCCCCCCCAGCTCTGTCCGAGGAGCGACACTGGCCTAAGGAGACATTATAGGCTGCTGTGGCATGGTTTGGGCCCCCCAAATCGATGTCATTCCTGTGGCTTGGGGGACAGCACTGCAGTTGTTTGTAGAGTTAATAAGGCAGCAGAGCAATCAGTTTACAATCATGCCATTCATTGTAACATAGTAAGTTAGGTTCAACAAAAACACACGTCCATCAAGTTCAACCATCTATATATAACATGCCTAAATGCCAATTGATCCAGAGGAAGGCAAAAAAAAAAAAAAAACATCTGAAGCCTCTCCAATTTTCATCAGAGGGGGAAAAAATTCCTTCCTGACTCCAAGATGCAATCGGACCATTCCCTGGATCAACTTGTACTATGAGCAGGGTCGGACTGGTGGGGGGTCAGGGGCCACCGGGGCTGCCACATTAGGGCCACCACACCCCCCAAGGGCCCCAGTCGCAGTCCTCTCTCCCCAGCAAATCACCCTCTGCCCTCTCCTGTCCCTAGGGTTGCCACCTTTTCTAGAAAAAAATACCGGCCTTCCTATATATTTATCTTTTTTCCCTATTAATAACATTGGGATCAACTGTCATTTTTACCTGCCAGGCCTGTAAAATACCGGCCAGGTGGCAACCCTACCTGTCCCCCTCGGAGCATACCTACTTCATAGAGCGAGTGACCAGGCGGGACAAGTGGGCGGAGTGGCTGGGGAAAGGCGGGCGGAGTGGGTGGGAGGTCAGGAGCAGAGGGGGCCGGCAGGGCCCACCAGGTTTTTTCCCGTTATCCCTCTGGCCCAGTGAGAGGCTGACTATGAGCTATCTCCCATATCCCTGTATTCCCTCACTTGCTAAACTCCATCCAACCCCTTCTTATACCTATCTAATGTATCAGCCTGTACCACTGATTCAGGGAGACAATTCCACATCTTCACAGCTCTCACTGTAACAAACCCAATATTTAGCCGGAACCTCTTTTCTTCTAATGGGAATGGGTGACCTCGTGTTCACATAACACAGAAATGTTCCTGTTTAATTTTGAAACATGTCGGGGGGGGGGGGAGTTCCTTTTTTGGCAAATAGGAAAAACGTCCGTAAAACGTCCATCCATGTGTCAGAAACTAAATATCAGTGCATTTTATCTTGTAGTCTTACAGGGCTTGCACTGAAACTACAACTCCCAGCAGGACTGGCTATGGCTGATATACAGGACAGTCTTTCTAGACAACCTCCAGCTGTGGAACAAGATGTAGAAAGGGAGTCTGGGGGAACAGCAATTGCCATTAAAGTATTGAAAAAAGAAACTTACACCAAGTCCAACCTTGTAAACTGGCCAATCACAACTCAGTACACAGCAGAGGGGTCACTTACTCCCTTATATATAACTATTGGCTCTAGGAAGTACCAAGCAAGTAACAAGAGTTCATGAATGATACCCTGCAATGCTCTTTATGGTGCATATATTTTATTCAGTGACTTACCTGCCTCCAATATCCCTCGGCACTTAACTGCCCTCAGCCCGGCTCACTGCCCGAGTAATGTGGGCTAAACCCCCAGCAGCACACTGTCCATATGGGCACACACGATCTGCCCTCAACAATCAGCGCCGCCAATACTGCATTCCCTTATTAAGTATGGCCGCTCGCAGCCAATGAAAAACCAGCGGCCTGACATGAACAGCACGTTCACTTCCTGCTTCAGTCTGAGCGGGGAACTAGATAGCGAGCCGGAAACTACAACTTCCGGCATCCATTAAAGGCTTTTGCTAGGGGAGGCATGATGGTAGTTGTAGTTCGGAAGATCCAGCGCTTTTTTTTTTTTTTTTACTTCTATTGATTTTCCACAGAGCTCTGAGCCTGAGCAGTATTGGTGCCTTCAGGGCAGGCTGCAGTCAGTCTCACATACTGTATTAGTAGCAAGCAAAGCAGAAAGTTCTCAGTTCTTAAATGGGTTGTTCACCTTTGAGTTAAGGCTCAGTATGATATAGAGAGGGATATTCTGAGACAATTTGCAATTGGTTTTCATTTCTTATTGATGTGTTTTTTGAGTTATTTAGCTTTTTATTCAGCAGCTCTCCAGTTTGTAATTTCAGCAGTCTGGTTGCTAGGGTCCAAATTCCCCTAGCAACCATGCATTGATTTGAATAAGAGACTGGAATATGAATAGGCGAGGCCTGAATAGAAACATGAATAATAAAAAATAACAAATGTGTGGCCTTACAGACCATTTGTTTTTCAGATGGGGTCAGTGACCCCCCCATTTGAAAGCTGGACAGAGTCAGAAGTAGAAGGGAAATTGTTAAATTAAACTATAAATAATGAAGACCAATTGAAAAGTTGAACCACCCCTTTGACACCAAGTATATTTTTTACCAGCCAGGCCAGTAAAATACCAGCTATGTGGCACTAGGCTCCCAACAGGCATTGGGTCTGCTGCTCCTGTTATCACCACAGGGGCCTACCCAATTAAAGTGATACCAGTACATCTAAACCAATGACACCATTTGGTGTCTCACATATAACACCTTTAGTCTGCACAGTTCATCTCTGTACCCAAAGCCATTTATGTTCTAGCGACCGGGGTCAGGCAGAGAGGCAAGGGGAGCAGCAATGTTTCAAGTAGGGAGCAGGTCTTGGCCATTGGGGCCCATGAGAGCCTGAGCCCACTGGGTTTTTTCCCTGTGCCCTGCCGGCCCAGTCTGACCTTCCCCATGTCCCACGTAGGTCACGGCTCAACGTAATGATGTCACTGTGCCCTAATTTGGTGCTGAATTTGAAATAAAAGAGCGCCAAAGACCAGGGTTCAATGCCAAAATGTAGGTTGAATGACTGGCTGCTCTACATTTTGTTATTGACTGATTTTCGGCTCTTGACCTTCCTGCTTTGTCTCTTCATTACAATTTATTGCTGCCTGCCCTGATCTTTTAACTCAATACGACCACAAACTCTCTTTACTCTCAGACTTGGTCCCAACTTCAACTTACCAAAGCAACTCAGCCCTAACAGTATATTCTGGGCACTGAACCCGGGTCTTTGGAATTCCTTTATTTCAAGATGGCTGCACCCCAATGTCCAAATTTGGTGCCAAATTTGAAATAAAGGAATTCCAAAGACCCGGGTTCAGTGCCCGAATATACTGTTAGGTCGCCCGAAGTTTCCTTGTGAGGCAGAAGGTGAAAAATGACACTTTACACTTCATTATTAGAAAAATAGAAAGTAGAAAGTAATTGGAAAAAGTTGATATTTCTGGTGATCTATCTGAAAACAACTAGCTGTTTAAAGGTGAACCACCCCTTTAAGCTGTAAGTCTCAGTTCTTCCAAGAGACCTACTTATCTTAAATAGTTACAAAAGTATCTAAGTGCATCTACTTTGCCAATTAAGTTTTAGAAACATTGTTTCTTTTTCTGGCTGTTCAGTGCAGAAGATCGAAGAGAAAGTCAGGACATTTCAATAACAATCCGGGACTGCAGGTTGAGCTGTCAAAATCGGGACTGTCCCACAAAAAAAGGGGCAGTTGGGAGCTATGGGAGTGCAATCACACCAGGACTTGAACCCCCATGGGGCCTGCCGGAGCAAAAATAATCATTTTGCAGATGGCAGGGTAGAGGAATTTTTCTGCAGCAGGTGCAAGCTCTAAAGGATGGGGGCCCCACCGCAGCTAGTTATGCCATTGGGGCTAAATAAATAAATTAGGGATGCACAGAATCCAGGATTTTGTTTGGGTTTCAGCCAGGATTCAGCCTTTTTTTAGCAGGATTCAGATTCGGCCGAATACTTGTGCATGGATTCAGATTCGGCCGAATACTTGTGCATGGTCGAACTGAATCCGAATCCTAATTTGGATATATAAATTAGGGGTGGGAAGGGAATCACATAACTTTTTGTTACAAAACAAGGAAGTCAAAAGTGTTTTTCTTTCACCTTTTCCCTTCCCGTCTCTAATTTAGATGAGCAAATTAGGGTTTGGTTCAGTATTTGGCCGAATCTTTCATGAAGGATTTCTGGATTTGGCCGAATAGTGGATTCGGTGCATCCCTTAAATAAAGTGCAGGTATGGGATTTGTCAACTGGAAACCCGTTATTCAGAAGGTCATCTGTCATAGACTATATTTTAATCATATAATTCAAATTTTTCAAAATGATTTCCTTTTTCTGTGTAATAATAAAACAGTCGCTTGTGCTTGATCCCAACTAAAATATAATTAATCCTTATTGTCGGCAAAACACTGTTATTGGGTTTGATTATTTTCAAAATATTTTTTTAGTAAACTTAAAGGGGTTGTTCACCTTTCAATTAACATTTAGTATGATGCAGAGACTGATATTCTGAGACAATTTGCAATTGTTTTTTATTGTTTGTGGTTTTTTGAGTTATTTAGCTTTTTATTCAGCAGTTCTCCAGTTTGCAGTTTCGGCAATCTGGTTGCTAAGGTCCAAATTACCCTAGCAACCATGAACTGATTTGAATAGGAGACTGAAATATGAATAGGAGAGGGTCTCTGAATAGAATGAGAAGTAATAGAAAGAAGCCATAACAATTAATTTGTAGCCTTACAGAGCATTTGTTTATAGATAGGGTCAGTGACCCCCCATTTGAAAGCTGGAAAGAGTCAGAAGTAAACGGCTAATTAATAAATAATGAAGACCAATTGAAAAGTTGCTTAGAATTGTTCATTATATAAAATACTAAGTTAACTTAAAGGGGTGGTTCACCTTTAAGGTAACTTTTATTATGTTATAGAACGGCCAATTCTAAGCAACTTTTTAATTGGTCTTCATTATTTTATTTTTTTATAGATTTATCATTATTTGTCTTACGATTCTTTGCAGCTTTCAAATGGGTGTCGCTGACTCCCTTCTAAAAAACAAATGCTCTGTAAGGCTACAAATGTATTGTTATTGCTACTTTTTATTACTCATCTTTCTATTCAGGCCTCTCCTATTCATATTCCAGTCTCTTATTCAAATCAATACATGGTTGCTAGGGTAATTTGGACCCTAGTTACCAGATTGCTTAAGATGCAAATTGAAGAGCTGCTGAATAAAAAAGCTAAGTAACTCAAAAACCTTCAATAATAAAAAATGAAAACCAATTGCAAATTGTCTCAGTATATCCCTCTCTATATTATACTAAAAGTTAGTTCAAAGGTGAACAACCCTTTTAAATAAAATACTAAAAGTTAACTTAAAGGTTCAGTGACCCCCATTTGAAAGCTGGAAAGAGTCGTCAGAAGAAGGCAAATAATTTGAAAACTATAAAAAAAAGAAAAAATGAAGAAGTTGCTTAGAATTAGCCACGGCAAAAGTTAATTTAAAGTTGAACCACCCCTTTCAGATATGGAGATCTGAATTACAGAAAGCATTCTGGGTGACAGGTCCCATATAATATATTAAACATATATCGTTCTTTAACCTATGACTTCTTGTGATGTTGCCTCTTTAAAAAAAATATGTAAAAAAAACCTAAGAGATCAGAATTTTTAGCTGTGCATGCTGGGAATTGTAGTTTACAATGGGACAGCTGTGCGGTTCATGAGCTGAAGTCTTCCCTCCAACCTAAAACCATCTCTGAGCATGGCAGACTTTAATTAACCAATCCACGTTTCTCTCTAATCAAGGCCAAGTGAAAACATCTTTAAGTTATTTTCATCCCAGACAAATTAAAGTTGCTGAGAGCAGACCAGGAGTCTCGGCGGGCAAGAGGAAAATTTGAAAAAGCCCATGGCATAACAGAGAGCTTTCTGAACAAGCCCTAATATGCCGAACTATCTTATAAATGAACTCATTCAGGGCTATTTAAGTGAGTTAGGAGAATGAAAATATAAAAACATGCTTGTGTTAACGGCGCTTTGATCAGAACGCAGTGAACATTGACATCCAATCAAATAATGTGTTCCGTGCCCACCAAAGGGACTAGGGGCCAGTAGAGCTTTATACGGTGGTGCCTTTCAGACCGCAGGACCTCACAGGCAGTTTCTCAGCCTTTAATAAGGGGCAGGCCACACGGGTGATTATGTTGCTACAGCCAGCGGCCCAGACACTAAATGGGGAAAGACATATTTAATAAAGAAAGCAAATTATTTCTAAACAACTTCCCAATATACAGTAAGATAAACATGTTCAGTGATTTGCAAATGGAATTTCATTAGAAAGCTGAATCTCTCTACCCCGGCTGGAGGGAGCTGACGACTGCTGCACTGCTTCCAATGTTGCCTGTAGTCAGGATCAGCAGTGCCAATAGCAATTCCATACAAATAACTTTAAGGGCTCTTACTCACGAGCGCTCGCCTGCATTCCGTTTTTCGGCATTCAGCCGCAGGGGAGCGCAGGAATAGATGCATTTCATTATTCCAAATGGGGCTGTACTCACACAGGCGCATGTAGGCGCCGAACGCAGGTTGAGACGCAACATGCTGCATTTTTCCTGCGTTCGGCGCCTACATGCGCCTGTGTGAGTACAGCCCCATTTGAAATAATGACATGCGTCTATTCCTGCGCTCCCCTGCTGCTGAACGCCGAAAAACGTAACGCAGGGGAGCGCAGGTAAAAACGCTCGTGAGTAAGAGCCCTTAAGGGAGGGTTCGCCTTTAAGTTAACTTTAAAGGGCAGATTTTATTGGTCAAAATGAAAATTTGAATTAAAAAAATTAATTTCAAGCTAATTTTTGTGTACTTCGACTAGGGAATAAATGTACTGTCTCTTTAAAAATGATACCAACCATTCACCATCTAAAACCTGCCGAATCGAATCGTACGATTCAAAGGCGATATTACTTCGATTAGAATTTGAGAACTGACCAATTCTATCGAAAACTGACCTATTCGGCCAAAAAAAACTTCAATATGATTTCTGTTGGTCTTTTTGAATTCGAATTTCGAAGTTTTTCAAATTCAAATTTCGACCCTTGATAAATCTGCCCCTAAATATTTTACAGAATGCCTAATTCTAAGCAACTTTTCAACTGGTCTTCGTTATTTATTTTAATAATTTTTGAATCATTTGCATTTTCTTCTGACTCTTTCCAGCTTTCAAATGGGGGTCACTGAACCTTTAAGTTAACTTTTAGTATTGTATATAATGAACAATTCTAAGCAACTTTTCAATTGGTCTTCATTATTTATAGTTTGTTTTTTTTTGAACAATTAGCCGTCTACTTCTGACTCTTTCCAGCTTTCAAATGGGGGTCACTGACCCTATCTGAAAACAAATGCTCTGTAAATCTACAAATTAATTGTTATTGCTTCTTTCTATTACTCATCTTTCTATTCAATTCAGACACTCTCCTATTCATATTCCAGTCTCTTATTCAGATGATGCATGGTTGCTAGGGTAATTTGGACCCTAGCAACCAAATTGCAGAAACTGCAAACTGGAGAGCTGCTAAATGAAAAACTTAATAACTCAAAAAACACAAATAATTAATTTAACTTTTAGTATGTTCTAGAATGTCAGTTCTCTGCAATTGGCCTTTTCCTTTTTTAAGTTTTTAAATTATTTGCCTTCTTCTTTTGACTCTTTCCAGGTTTCAAATGGGGGTCAGTGACCCCATCTAAAAAAACAAATGTTCTGTAAGGCTACACATGTATTGTTATTGCTACTTTTTATTACTCATCTTTCTATTCAGGCCTCTCCTATTCATATTCCAGTCTCTTATTCAAATCAATGCATGGTTGCTACGGTCATTTGGACTGTAGCAACCAGATTGCTTTTATAAAGCTGCTGAATAAACAGCTAAATAACTAAAAAGCCACAAATAATAAAAAATGAAAACCAATTGCAAATTGTCTCAGAATATCACTCTCTACATCATACTAAAAGTTCATTTAAAGGTGAACAACCCCTTTACCAACATTAAACAAAATGTAACTAATTGAAAACCAATAGGCAATCAATAAACATGGCACAACCCATCTGACAGCCAGATGAGCCTTTGTATAATAGCAATAAATAGAGGATTTCAGGAAAAGCTTTAAGAGTTTATTTGTGGTAGCCTTTACCTCCTACTCACCATAAGAGTTTGGGGAGATTAGGGTTATTACTTCCTCAAAACAGCCTCTGTCCACCCTAGATTCCTAAAAATAACCTGATAGGTTATTGCTTATGCTCATTACTCAGTAAATTAATATACAGTATTTATAATACATTTTACATGGTTTCTCCAAAGAAAGAATGAAGAATGTCATTGGGTTCCGGGTTTCTAGTTGAAGAAGAGCTAAAGCTTTCACTCTACACATGAAGACATTTATACGTTGTTGCTTATGCTCATTACTCAGAAAATGAATATATTCCATAATCATCTTAGAGCAGTTATCCCCAACCAAGCACCGTGTCTTCTTCTCTGAATCATAACCTCATAAATGTAACCGTGACACCCCTGATCCCCAATGAATTATATTCCTTGTCCTCTGTTACTATAGCGTCTTTCATAATAACTCTGCTCATGTTGTCAGTGATAGAAATACAAAGGGTTTCCCTATACTGCTTGCTCACAGCAGTGCTTTTAGATTTCGATTTAGCGCCCAGCTGTTTGTGCAAATAGAGTCACAGTGATGATATCAATGTGACATCATCAGTTGTCAGCTCTTGGGCAGAAGTTCAATGGCTTTGTGTAAATCTGTCTGTGCTCTTTATCCAGAGACCAGTCAAGTGTCTTCTCCTAGCAGTGCTGGACTGGGACACCAGGGGCCATCCAAAAACCTTCCAAAAAACCAAAAAGCCTCAGTATTATTATTCTTTCTCTCCTTATATAGAAATAGGGAATGACCATGAAATAGGCCAAATGTTTAGCAGCATGAGGTCCCACTGCCACCTGGGCCCACCGGGACTTTTCCTGGTTCCCTGTGGGTCAGTCCAACACTGTTCTAGAGAGAGATCTTAAGCTCTTTGTCCTGATATGATTCTGTTTATATTATTATGTTATTTTACAGTGATATGGGGTCAATATTTACAACTGGATGAAAAAATTATAAAGAAATAAGAAGTCATTGAGGATTTCCTTGACCCCAGTTACAGATCATAAAGGCTTGCTAAGAGATGTCATTCAACATTATGTCCTGTAGAAAGGCATAAGTAGGAATCAGTTTGGTTCTGTAAAGGAAAGATCATGTTAATTAAATGTACTGGCGTTTAATACATACAGAAGGTGGACAGTAGGTTTGCAGTAGATGAAGAGTTAGGTTGCAGTGGATGTGGTCTACTTAGTCTTTGGGAATGTTATTGGTACCGAGCTGAGTACACTGTCTGAACTAAGGTCTGTCAGTCTTGATGCCCCTATTTGTACATGGACATAAATGGAGGAGCACATGAAAAATGATGTACAACCATTCTATCCAACTTCAATTGGGCTGATTATTCTGACCTATTTTGTATTTGTATTTTTATATTAAAATGATGACATCATACAAAGAAGCCTATTGAGTTCTTGAAAGGTTGGGGCCATACAATATCCCTTGGAGGGCGACATCTGGACCACAGGCCTCCAAATGGGCAGCTCTGATGTAGAGAGATTAGCTGTAGATGGCACATTCTCTGTCTGAACTAGGGCTTTCATTTCTGTCCAAAGGTTTCTGTAGTGGATCCACCTTAATTTGATGTATTTGTTAATGACTTTAAGGCGAGCATCACTGATGACTTAAGACTATGCCATACACAGGAGGCACATTTTCCCTCTTAAAAATCACATCAGAGGACATGACACAATCCCTTGAGACTAGAAGAATAAAAGTTATCTTAAGGTGTCATTTTTATGGTGAGAGCTGTGACGTTGTAGAATTCAAGCAAGAGGTAGATGCTTTCAAACAAGTGAGAAGAATGTACTGGTATTAACATTCTTAGTAGAGTGTTGATCCAGGGATGGGTCTGATTGGCTTTTGGAGTCAGGAAGACATTTTTTGGAGAGACTTCAAGTGACCTTTTTTTGCCTTTCATCGTCCTCAACCAGTAGCTAAAGACATGAATAAGTTGTTGTTTATGTTCATTACTCATAAAATGAATATATTCCATCATCATCTTAGAGCAGTGATCCCCAACCAGTGGCTTGTGATCAACATGTTTCTCACTAACCCCTTGGATGTTGCTCCCAGTGACCTCAAAGCAGGTGCTTATTTTTGAATGCCTGGCTTGCAGGCAAGTTTTGGTTGTATAAAAACCAGATGTACTGCCAAACAGAGTCTCCTGTAGGCTATCAGTCCACATAGGGTCTACCAAATATCCAATCAAAGCCCTTATTTGGGACACCACCATGATATTTGTTATGCTTGTGTTGCTCTCCAACTTATTTTACATCGCAATGTGACTTGTGGCTAAAAAAGGTTGGGGACCTTGAAGTTAGGTAGGATTTAAAATTGTAAATTTAAAGTTGCAGCTATATGGACTATTATTATATATCTTTCTGTGTTGAAGAAGAAGGTACATACAGTAATGCATATGTTTTCTGTTGTAGGGTTGTCCTATGTGAGGGTGAGGTCATAGGACCAAGCATGGAGAGCTGAAGGGCTGACCATGCTCCTCACTGGAGCTCCCACCATTGAATAGTTGAAAGGATAGGCCCAAAATGCAGTTTTGTTTTTACATAAAGGAAAATCATGGAAAGTACTTATGGATATGGTCACCTAGGACTGTGTATCAGGAACTGGTGGGGAAAACGGTATCATCAGTGCAATATAACCTTATAATACACAAAAGCCATGAATATCTTGTAAATTATATCCTTATAAATGGTGAGTTCTGATGTCATCAGTTATAAATGGTGAGTTCTGATGTCATTTCTGTCACATGACTCACTGAAATGTGTGTATTATAATAAATAAAGTACCCCCTGTTGCAAAATATGAGGATATTAGAAGTTACCTTGGAGTTCCATGACCTTCGGCCTCGTGTTTTTATATGGTCATGAAACCCCTTGGTAACTTATAATATCCTTATATTTTACAAGAGGGGGTACTTTATTCACTATATATTTGTCACTCTGATGAAGACTACTCAACTGGCCAATTGGAGAAAGACATTAACTAGAGGTAGCAAAAATTCCATATTCTCGGATGTTGGTGTTACATGCGCAGACTGTAATAAAGCTCCGAATTACAGAAAGGTCGTCTCCCATAGACTCCATTTTATCCAACTAATCCAAATTTTTAAAAACGATTTCCTTTTTCTGTGTAATAATAAAACAGTACCTTGTACTTGATCCCAACTAAGATATAATTAATCCTTACTGGAGGCAAAACCAGAATTTGGGTTTATTTAATGTTTACATGATTTACTAGTAGACTTAAGGTATGAAGATCCAAATTATGAAAGATGTTATTCCGGAAAAAAAATCCAGGTTCCAAGCATTCTGGATAACACATCAAATACCTGTAGTACCATAAACTGCAGCCTATAATGAATTTCATGTAGGCATATTACTAGATTCACAGGAAATTGTGGTTTCTCCTGTGGGTTTTTTGTTGATTTTAGTGCTTGCCCTTATGCATGTAAAAATATAGCTTTATACCCCCATGTGAAATAAATGTGACCCTCTGCATTTTTTAGGAGTTAATTGCATCCCTATGAAATCTCAGTTGTGTTCCTTTTTGTTTGCACATGATTCACACAAAACTTCAGACATTGCTGCGAAAGGTACTGTCTGTCCAAATGAAACCGCTGTGGTCCGACCAACGGGTTGAAAGCAGAAGAAAGACCAAGCGCTCGTGCAGACGTCTCTTCTCTTGTCACAGAACAAAGTGAAAATTAGACAGGCACCTCCTAATGTTTTCTAAGGTCACTCTCTGATGTGCTGCTGGAATTTGCAAGAGGTTCACGGATACAAACTTTGACTTGTGTGCGTGGAATCTCACACCCCGAGGCTAAACATCCACCGACCCCAATGTAAAACAGAAAACCGCTGCGTGCCCAAATATTATTGCTGTTATTGTTTATTTGTAAAGCGCCAAGTATCTTCCATAGAGATGGGCCACTGAGGATGCCGTACGACTGAGTCATCTGAATGCCAGGGTGGGAGCAAGAAGGAATTTTATAGGGACGCCACAAAATATAATTTTTTGGGTTGTGTGTAAAGCTAACTAAAGTATAAAGTGGAACTCACAATGTTGAATATGTATTGTTGTTATGGATATTGATATCCAGCCATAGTTGCAAGAATATCTAGGATAGAAAATACATATTCACCCCAAATGTTACCTTGTCGTCCTTCAACATGAACCCTCAGGAGTATCAGGAACATCAAATAACCATTCTCCCCAATTCTTACCCTTAGGGGGCCGATTCACTAAATTCGAGTGAAGGATTCGAAGTAAAAAAACTTCGAATTTCGAAGTGTTTTTTGGGCTACTTCGACCATCGAATGGGCTACTTCGACCTTCGACTACGACTTCGAATCGAAGGATTCGAACTAAAAATCGTTCGACTATTCGACCATTCGATAGTCGAAGTACTGTCTCTTTAAAAAAAACTTCGACCCCCTAGTTCGGCAGATAAAAGCTACCGAAGTCAATGTTAGCCTAGGGGGAAGGTCCCCATAGGCTTGCCTAAGTTTTTTTGATCGAAGGATATTCCTTCGATTGTTGGATTAAAATCCTTCGAATCGTTCGATTCGAAGGATTTAATCGTTCAATTCGAAGGATTTAATCGTTCAATTCGAAGGATTTAATCGTTCGATCGAATGAATAATCCTTCGATCATTCGATCGAATTTTCTGCGCTAAATCCTTCGACTTCGATATTTGAAGTCGAAGGATTTCAATTCCTAGTCGAATATCGAGGGTTAATTAACCCTCGATATTCGACCCTTGGTAAATCTGCCCCTTAGGGTCAGGGCACATAGGCAGATTCGGGGAGATTATTTGCCCGGAGGCAAATCTCCTCTTCTTCAGGGTGAATACTCACCCTGAACTGCCTCCCCTGCCTTCCCGCCGGCTAAATCTCCTACAGAATGGCACTTGGAGCAATTCGTTTTCTGAAGTCGCCCGAAGTTGCCAGTCAAGGAAACTTCAGGCGACTTTGGAAAACGAATCACTCCGAGTGCCATTTAAATTTGAGGCAGAGGAGGCAGTTCAGGGAGATTAGTCGCCTTGAAGAAGAGGAGATTTGTCGCCGGGGGACTAATCTCCCCGAATCTGCCTGTGTGCCCTGACCCTAAATGCACTTCAACTTTAAGCCCTGCCACTGTGAAAATCCTGCAGTTTGGGAACCACTGTTGGAAATTGTTGGTGTTTGGGTCTTATTCACATTAAAGACTTCATTTGACTTACTAATACTGAGATGTAATGAGATTTCATTGCATCTAATTAACCCTAGATTCCCAAACTTTGAGACTGGCCCATCTGGAGTGGCTCAAAGACCAACATAAGGGGACCATTGGCTTTGTTTGATGCTCTACCAACAATAACCCATAGACTAATACAACATGATCTCATTTATCTGCAGAAATATTTTGAGGGTAAAGGGCAGGGGTAGACCAATTTTCGGACCACAAAGCAAGGGATTAAACCCAAAGAGTCAAAGAACCTTAACTCTTTGCTCTTTGGTGCTGCGAGGCTATCACTATTTAAATGATTTCAGGGGTTTCTTGCAGTGATGCAACTATCACTATGACTGGGCCCTACAGCAAATTATTTTTCCGGCCCCCAAAATGTCTAGTGGTTGACTTGTTTTACTAATATTCATTGAAATTGCACATGAATTAGGGACTAGTGGGAGCCCCTATACCCCCCTGTAGACGCAGGGTCAGATTCCTCTGTAGTTGCACCCCTGGTTTCTTGGCAAGACTAGGAACAGTGGGGGTCATTTATCAACACTGGGCAAATTTGCCCATGGGCAGTAACCCATGGCAACCAATCAGATTGCTGTATTCATTATTCTACTTGCAGCTGGCTTTAAAAAGCTAATCACTGATTGGTTGCTATAGGTAACTGCCCATTGGCAAATTTGCCCAGTGTTGATAAATGAGCCCCAATGATATTAAATACCGTTAAATTTGTCTGACTTCGTTGAACCAAATAACTTGGTTCCATAGAGTGGGATGAAACATATGAACTGACGGCAAACAATGTGTTTTCACTACTGGAGGAACAATGGGGCTCATTTATCAACACTGGGCAAATTTGCCCCTGAGCAGTTACCTATAGCAACCAATCAGTGATTAGATTTTTAAAGCCAGCTGCAATTAGAACAATGAATGCAGCAATTTGATTGGTTGCCATAGGTTACTGCCCATGGGCAAATTTGCCCAGTGTTGATAAATGACCCCCACTGTCAGTGAACTCCTACCCAGATCTTATATCACAAATATACTCCTGAACAGATTGGCATTTTGTCCAACAAACAGTTGGTGAGACACTAGACTTACAGTTTTGCAGTTTTCAGTTTATCTCATCTCCACAAAAAAGACTCTGATCTCGTATGCTTGTAAAAAAAAATAGCTCAAACCTAACTAAATATGTTATATTTTACTTTACAGGAGAATTAGCTGAAACTGTAGTGTTTATCTCATCATTTTACCTGGGTATTTGTAGACGCCAAACACATTATAGGGTAACAAATTAATTACTAACCTGTCATTTAGCAAAAATAACTCAGTTCAATTATTTTGATTTATCTCATGTTTGCCGTCACCACATGTTGCAGATAATTCTATATGTCCCAGAATATTAATTTACAGGGGAGACAGGGCACTTACATCATGTCTGTGTGATCATTCTGCACTATCTTATGGTAAACAAGTGCAAATAATTCCTAAACATATTTTTCACTTTTACCCAAATCAGTAGAAGGTCACAGCCTGAAGGTCAGTTAGGGGGAGATTTGGGTGTTTATTTGTGCCCTGGGTACCCCTGGAACTATAGCAGGGTGACTGTTACCCCAATGTTTCTATATATCTGTAACCTTGTTATGAGCTAAGGGGGCCCAGTCTGAAAGCCAGTTAGGGGGAGATTTGGGGTGAGTGTTTATTTGTACCCTGGGTACCCCTAGAACTATAGCAAGGTGACACCCCAATGTTTCTATATATCTGTAACCTTGTTATGAGCTAAGGGGGCCCAATATGAAGGCCAGTTAGGGGGAGATTTGGGGTGAGTGTTTATTTGTGCCCTGGGTACCCCTGGAACTATAGCAGGGTGACTGTTACCCCAATGTTTCTATATATCTGTAACCTTGTTATGAGCTAAGGGGGCCCAGTCTGAAAGCCAGTTAGGGGGAGATTTGGGGTGAGTGTTTATTTGTACCCTGGGTACCCCTAGAACTATAGCAAGGTGACACCCCAATGTTTCTATATATCTGTAACCTTGTTATGAGCTAAGGGGGCCCAGTCTGAAGGTCAGTTAGGGGGAGATTTGGGGTGAGTGCTTATTTGTGTCCTGGGTACCCCTGGAACTATAGCAGGGTGACTGTTACCCCAATGTTTCTATATATCTGTAACCTTGTTATGAGCTAAGGGGGCCCAGTCTGAAGTCCAGTTAGGGGGAGATTTGGGGTGAGTGCTTATTTGTACCCTGGGTACCCCTGGAACTATAGCAGGGTGACTGTTACCCCAATGTTTCTATATATCTGTAACCTTGTTATGAGCTAAGGGGCCCAGTCTGAAGGTCAGTTGGGGGAGATTTGGGGTGAGTGTTTATTTGTGCCCTGGGTACCCCTGGAACTATAGCAGGGTGACTGTTACCCCAATGTTTCTATATATCTGTAACCTTGTTATGAGCTAAGGGGCCCAGTCTGAAGGTCAGTTGGGGGAGATTTGGGGTGAGTGTTTATTTGTGCCCTGGGTACCCCTGGAACTATAGCAGGGTGACTGTTACCCCAATGTTTCTATATATCTGTAACCTTGTTATGAGCTAAGGGGGCCCAGTCTGAAGGTCAGTTAGGGTGAGATTTGGGGTCAGTGTTTATTTGTGCCCTGGGTACCCCTGGAACTATAGCAGGGTGACTGTTACCCCAATGTTTCTATATATCTGTAACCTTGTTATGAGCTAAGGGGGCCCAGTCTGAAGGCCAGTTAGGGGGAGGGGGTGAGTGTTTATTTGTTGCCTTGTACTAGGGTAACTACAACAGTAGGTTTATGTTTTTATATGTAATCATATTAAGAGGAGAAGGTTTCTGATATACAGGAGACCTGTGTGTAGGGGACATGAATGGAGAAGAGAAACCCTATGATCATGACCTCCAGCAAACAGACTGGAATCAGGCAAGGGATGGTTACGCTTACTGAACCCATACTGTACCTGAATGAGGCTGTTAGTTATGTTTGCCATATGTTTTTGAAATCCACACATGATTATAATTAATTATATGTCTACAATCATGAGTGGCGAGTAAGCATTTAGTGTACTTTATGGTCTAATTGCGGTCTGTGCTTCTGCCTTCGTGTTCACCCTACTTGTGCTGACTCACAGAATCCAGGAGCAACCCATTGAGTCCGGCCCCTCGGCCCCTTTGTTGTAGCAGCTATTAATGTAACATTACAAAACATTTGAGACCGGTAGAAGGTCTGTTTTGAGTCTGAGTGAAAAAATATATTCAAACGGTATTTAAGAACTTAGAGAATGAAAGACACTCAGACCATTAATGAGCAGAATTAGTATCTCAGGGGGACTGACCTTGTGATTCAGAGAACTTGACCCAAGTCTCAAGGTCATAAGTCGGGTTCCGTAGATGGAGCAGCAGTGGCACATTGATATGTAACCCAAACACAGTCTGGCTTGTTTTTAGATACAGATATGGGATCCATTATGCAAAAAGTTGCGAATTACAGGTATGGGACCTGTTATCCAGAATGCTTGGGACCTGGGACTTTCCGTACTTTGGATCTTCATACCTTAAGTCCACTAGAAAATCATGTAAACATTAAGGGGCAGATTTATCAAGGGTCGAAGTGAAAATTCCAATTTCGAATTCGAATTTTCACGTTTTTTATGGCCTAAACTGTGAAATTTGACTAGGGAATTGTTAAAATTTGATTTGAGTTTTTTTAAAAAAAAAATGTAATTTGATTTTCGAGATTTATCATACACTGGCCCTTAAAAAGAGAACTAAACCCCCAGCGATTTTAAGTCCCCGCTGGCCCCCCTCCCTGCCTCCATCCTGTGCAGTCTTACCCTAGAATTCTGTCCCCTCTTGAAATAATGACCGCACATCCACGGAAGCTCACGGGCCCAATCTTCTTCTCAGTGGCCACTCAACATCGCAGGGGGTTTAGTTCTCCTTTAAAAACTCAAATTCGACTATTTTCCACCTTAAGCCTGCCGAAATGCTGTTTTAGCCTACGAAAGACGTCCTGAGATCAATTTGGAGTTGTTTGCAGCCTTCCTGACATTCAAGTTTTTTCCGGAGAAAAAACTCGAATCGAGTTTGAAAAACTCAAATCGAATTTAATTCAAATTTGATTCGAGTTTTGAGGTCGATCCTATTCACCCGACTTTGAAAAATCCGATTTTTATAATAAATTTTGATTGGTCGAATTTCGAGTTCATGGGAGTTTTAAAAAAACTCCCATGAACCCGAAATTCGACCCTTGATAAACCTGCCTCCCCATAAAGCCAATAGGCTGGTTTTGCTTCCAATAAGGATTAATTATATCTTAGTTGGGATCAAGTACAAGCGACTGTTTTATTAAAACATTTGGACCCTAGCAACCAATTTGTTGGAACTGCAAACTGGAGAGCTGCTAAATAAAAGGCTAAATAACGCAAAAACCACAAATATTTTATGAAAACCAACTGAATATTTTCTCAGAATATCACTCTCTATACCATATTAAATGTAAACCGAAAGCTGAACAAACCCGCTAAAAGTGATCTAAACCCACAAATGTAATTAATAAAAACATGCTGAGGGCTCTTTTCTGAGCACTTACATTCATTTTCTATTTTTATTTGGTTTATCAGATATCTGCATTTTTAGGCTTCGAACTTCAGGCTGTTGGATCAACTGCAGCAATGCGGGGGTTAATTGAAGTGCATAGGAAGTGAGGAGACAGTTAGGGTCGCTGACCTCTAAATCTGTTAATATCTTAGAAAAGGCTAAAAAATAGAAAATGAATGTAAATGGCAAAAATGCTCAGAGAAGTTCCCTCAAAACGTTTATATGAATTAGTTCCCCTTTTTTAACAATTGCAGGAGAAGGAATAATTTTGGCAAGAGAATCGCTTTAAGGGCAATGGCAAAGGGGTCCGTTTGGGGCACTTTGAAACCAGTGATTTTTAATAACGAATGAAGCAGCATTACTGTCTTGCAGCATGTCGTCCTAAGTTCGATGCTAGCCTGGGCATTATGTGCAAGGGGTTTGTATGCAGGTTATTTGGCTCCTGAGGAAATTGACCTTTGAATTTGTCAGCGTGATAGGGACCTTAGATTGTAAGCCCACTGGGGAAAGAAATGCTGTATCTTCCGTGGAGTAACATCCCTTTTGTCATCTGATGGTTGTTGCTAGGAAATCTGTTCTCCTACTTTGCAAAGTACTCAGTGGATTAAATATTGGGCAATTTGGCACAGGGTCGGACTGCTCCAGAAAAAAACAGTGGGCCCCCGACCCTCATGGGCCCCACTGATCCAGGCCTACAACCCCCCAACCCTTTCCCGCAAGGACTAGAAGCCACCAGTTTTTAGGAGAAGAAGGAGGCAGTACAAGGAGTGGACATACACAGGGGACTTTGACATGGGGGTAAGAGGAGTGGGCCCTTAGGTTTGGGGCCCCAGACCCCCAGCCCAACCCTGAATTGGACATGAAAAGCCAAAGACAAGCAGAGGTCATAGTAACTCATCTTATAGGCCAGGTGCCTGTTCCAATGGCTGCAAGCCCTGTGCCATGTAAGAAAGAGCCAATTCTTGCGCCCACTTACCTGGTGACACCAACCTCCTCCTCTTTTTGCACAGCTCAGAGGATGATCAGTGAGTCCTGAGTACTGATTTTTGGACACTTTCTTGCTGATCTCTCTAGTTGTTGGGTATAATGGTCCATATCTACTTTGGCTTCTTCACTGGTGCAAGCGCCGTGATGATGGATGACAGTTGTGGAGTAATGAGCGGGTGGCAAAGAGTGGGCAGGTCTGGAGGTCCGGAACTATATGTAGAAGAGGTAAATGGCTAGCACTTCCCCCCTTTGATGAGCCATAGGCACACGACTCCAGTGCATGCCCTTAGTTGTGGCCCTGTCATACACAAATAGTAACTGGCCATTTGGCCCCTCCAGATCAAGTTGCCAGCTTATTTGCCCATCTGTGCATTGAAAATCCCCGTCCAACAATTGGATCGACTGTCATATTTAACTATATCACCAGCTGATGAGCAAGTGTGACCAGTAGCAGCCAATCAGCAATCAAATTGTATTTGCCTACTAATGGTAGAAAAATTAAGCCAATCTCTATGGGGGGAATTCACAAAAGTGTCGCTAAAATAAATAACCTAGAAGTGGCGGTCGACAAATTTGTAAAATGACGTACAAACGGAAAATTCACAAAGGCAGATGTTACCGTCTCTGAATGTCTCATAAGCCCGACAATTTTCTAAACTGTCGTATATCTTTTCGTCGGACAGACATTTTACCGAGCGTTTTCAAAATTTGACCGACATTTTCATTTTTGTGTTGCAAAAATTGTCGGCAAAACAAACGAGTTTACGAGCAATTCATAAAAATGTCGGGAAAAGTGGCGCTGAAAAAAAAACATGCCCACTTTTAATGACACCATTTCAAAAGTGTCGTACACGTTGGAAAATTGGCGGGTAAATGCTCTGTGAATTTGTCCGCTGTTACTACGACACTTTCTACGACATTTAAAAGACATTTTTTCGGTTCCCGACACTTTTGTGAATTCCCCCTCTAAGTGTATCAGGAGGGTACAGGGAGTTACTACGGTCAGGGGCCATGTGAGCCTGAGAGAAAGAAAGGATTGCGCATGAATGGGTGGGGCTTGCGCATGAGTGGGTGTGGCTTGCACATGGGTGGGTGGGGCTTGTGCATGCGTGGGTGGGGCTTGACAGGATCATTGCTAGACAGTAAAATCCAATATTGCGCGCACTTTCACGGATCAGCAGACAACAGGGGTTTTAAAAGGCTTTATTTCCCCATCAAATCACCTAACGCGTTTCGTGTGATTTGTTGGGGAAATAAAGCCTTTTAAAACCACCACTGTCTGCTGATCCGTGAAAGTGCGCAATATTGGATTTTATTGACTGTCGTGTCTCCCAAAGCTGCGGGTTCAGGGCGCTGCACCCGGACCAGGGACTTGAAGCGGTGAGTAACCTGTATATGTTGAATACCTGTGAATATACATTGAATAAGCGAAAGGTCCGGGGCATCTGCACCCAGGCCCAGCAAGTTACAGGGTGAGCGGTGGCAATTATTAGCCCGATTTAATCAATTTCACAGAAGGGGAAATAGAGTTTGAGCCCAACTAATTTTTGTTATAGGATCATTGCTAGAGTCTTGGTATAGAGGGGAAGATTGGGCAATGGTTGTGCATGAATGGGCTTTCCGGTGACCAATGGCTTTATGATTGTGGGGGACCATGTTAAATGAGCAGCTGTTAAATTGCAAGCTATTGCCGCCTATACCTTCTATTGCCCTGTTACATGTTTAACAAGGCAGTATAATTACCTTTTAACCCTTTGCATCAAATTAACCCTTTTAACCCATCCATTCACAGAGGTGAACAAATCCATGAATCTGATCCTGACGAGTGTCTTATCCTTTATGGAAGAGGATGTTAGTTGACCCTATATGAAGTGTTAGCATGGAGATATAAATGAGGTAGAACCTGGGGTGTAACAAGCAGGTTGGGGGGCAAACTTCCCAGCGTCCTCGCCTGCAAAAACACAAGATAGGATTGGATGTTGCTTAAATCCGGTTCTGGTGGCAATGAAAGAGTTACCCAATACTCCCTTTGGATATTTGCAAATAAATGCATATTTCAAACAAATGCACCCATTCTCCATCGCATGCCGTTCCCATGAATAGAGGAAGTGCTGCTTTGAATATCCGCATGCCCCGGCTGCTGCATGGGATCCACCAACTTTGCTTATATGTTTTTCTTGCAAACTGCACAAAGTCCCACCGTGGAGATCATGCAGTATAGGGGCATAGCATTTATATAAGGGTAGGAGTTGCCATACTGAATACCTTAGCTACATATTATTTACAACCAATAATATCAATGACAACTAAAAAAATGCTGTATGTGTATATATATATATATATATATATATATATATATATATATATATATGGGCCCAGAGCCATACATAAAGAATCTTACAGGTTAAGGTATTATGTACGTTATTCGGAAAGCCTTATCCTTTCATTCTATGCTGGGAGGATGCTGGGGGTTGTACTCCAGCAACATTTGGGGGTCTGAAATTAAGAAACAGTAATGAAGAATATAAACCAGTTAAATGAGAAGTGAGTGAGAATATTAAAACAGTATGGCAGTGAATGGGTTAATAGGCTGATGCTGCGACTCCCAGCACCCTGCATGTCCTGCTCACACTCGCCCAGTGACCAGCAGGATTTCTTCCTCAGTTTCAGTCTGAGTTGGACGACAGCTCACCCCTGTGACGGAAAAGTTAATTTTTCCCTATATTTCAGGAGCAGATGCAGATCTGACCAGCAGGAAAAATGACCAACTTCTATATTTCTTTTATTTTCTTGCTGACCCCTTTTAGTTGGTTCACCCTACAGAATTAGCATGTTCCTTATAGCATTCAGCTCCACGTTGGTTATTCAGAGACAGCTTTTCAGGCACCTACACTATATATTGTAAATGCATGAAAGAAGACTCAGGGCATACTCCCACCCAGGCCTCTCTTTATTATTTGGGGCAAAACAGGGGCTATGTAAAATTGAAGATTTTTAAACAGCAACTATAGAACTGCTGGTTCAACAGCCACATAGTCATAACCTAACTCCTACCTCACAGTCACACTCCCTTCCCAGAGACTATTATCCACTGTTACTATAGGCACCATCTCTCCTTACTATACCTGCTATCCCACAGTCACACTCCCTTCCCAGAGACTATTATCCACTGTTACTATAGGCACCATCTCTCCCTACTATACCTGCTATCCCACAGTCACACTCCCTTCCCAGAGACTATTATCCCACTGTTACTATAGACACCATCTCTCCCTACTATACCTGCTATCCCACAGTCACACTCCCTTCCCAGAGACTATTATCCCACTGTTACTATAGGCACCATCTCTCCCTACTATACCTGCTATCCCACAGTCACACTCCCTTCCCAGAGACTATTATCCACTGTTACTATAGACACCATATCTCCCTACTATACCTGCTATCCCACAGTCACACTCCCTTCCCAGAGACTATTATCCCACAGTTACTATAGGCACCATCTCTCCCTACTATACCTGCTATCCCACAGTCACACTCCCTTCCCAGAGACTATTATCTCACTGTTACTATAGACACCATCTCTCCCTACTATACCTGTTATCCCACAGTCACACTCCCTTCCCAGAGACTATTATCCTACTGTTACTATAGGCACCATCTCTCCCTACTATACCTGCTATACCACAGTCACACTCCCTTCCTACAGACTATTATCCACTGTTACTATAGGCACCATCTCTCCCTACTATACCTGTTATCCCACAGTCACACTCCCTTCCCAGAGACTATTATCCACTGTTACTATAGACACCATCTCTCCCTACTATACCTGCTATACCACAGTCATACTCCCTTCCTACAGACTATTATCTACTGTTACTATAGGCACCATCTCTCCCTACTATACCTGCTATACCACAGTCACACTCCCTTCCTACAGACTATTATCTACTGTTACTATAGGCACCATCTCTCCCTACTATACCTGCTATCCCACAGTCACACTCCCTTCCCAGACACTATTATCCCACTGTTACTATAGACACCATCTCTCCCTATTATACCTGCTATCCCACAGTCACACTCCCTTCCCAGAGACTATTATCCACTGTTACTATAGACACCATCTCTCCCTACTATACCTGCTATCCCACAGTCACACTCCCTTCCCAGAGACTATTATCCCACTGTTACTATAGGCACCATCTCTCCCTACTATACCTGCTATCCCACAGTCACACTCCCTTCCCAGAGACTATTATCCACTGTTACTATAGGCACCATCTCTCCCTACTATACCTGCTATCCCACAGTCACACTCCCTTCCCAGAGACTATTATCCCACTGTTACTATAGACACCATCTCTCCCTACTATACCTGCTATCCCACAGTCACACTCCCTTCCCAGAGACTATTATCCCACTGTTACTATAGACACCATCTCTCGCTACTATACCTGCTATCCCACAGTCACAGCTATTTTTCCTTACGTGTACCCCCACTACAGACAGTTTTTGCACTGCCAGCATTAAAAATGCTTACTAAGCATTAATAATGGATGAATCAAAGCAGGCCAATGTTTCTGTGCCCTTATACCGGGCCCCATATAGAAGTAGAGACGGATTGGGCTGTAGTGATATATATACATTATTACTGTTAAATAAACACTTGAATGCTGAAAGTGCCTTGTGCATTCTTTTCTGCATTAAAGAATTGAAACCGGAGAGACGGCCTGATTATATGAGCAAATAAACCTTAGCATCTGGGAGACTGCACTGAATTGCACAGCCCTCTGGGGCAGAAAGGGTTACATTTTTGGCATTCTCCAGAATCTTTACATTGGAATTCATAATGGGGAAATGGGGGCTTGGATGGGGTGCAAGTGTTCAGCATGGGACAGATAATAGGACTAGATGGGAGCTGGAGGGCCGCGCTCTCTCTTTCACAATGTCACACCTATTCCAGCAGGAGGCAGCACATGCACCACAGAGACAGTCAGGCTTTACCCCCCTTAATGATGTCACATGATTAACCCATAAACTTCTCTTGCACCAACAGTGCACTGTCTGCATGAGGGTCTGGGTAGTCTAGATAGTATCAGGTCACTTCTCTTGTCTCACCCCCACCCCCACCTTCCCATAGCCTTTGATTTGAGGTGTGTGGGCAGATTGGGTTATGTGGGAGTTGTAGTTCAATGTAGTCCAATTTGAGTCAGATACTTGTACAATGTATTTCATCCTCATCAAAGACAGCAGTTAAAGTGGTTATTGGGGGGGTTAATAGAAGAGGCAGCAGCTCGGTTGATTTCCTAAACAAACGAGGGGTTAATACAACAAAACTATTTTGTGGCAAGTTGTGTAGCTTTTATTCTGAGTGGGGGTCGTCACAAAAGTGGTTTTACTCTCACATAAAAGGGTTAAAGGGGAACTATCGCAAGAAATGATCATTGAATATAAGCTTCATCTCACTGAAATAAGACACTTTCTACATACAATCAATTAAAAATTCTCTGCCGTTTAAGAAATAATCAAGTTACATTTCAGCATCTTACTCTCCAACCTGTCACTCTTCATGCTGAGTCTGGTCAGATGTTGATTGACAGGTAGATCTAATACATCTTTTAGGGGGGCTCCCTTTCTTAGCAGAATAAGTCAAATAACCAACTCCAGCACAAACAAAAGGTAACAAAATAACAGACTCTGGCAGACACCCTGCACACACAGCATTTCCATTAGAGACGGTTATTTTTAAAGAGTGAGCACCTCGGTTAAGGGTGCAACCCCCCCCCCTCCAGATGGATGCATTAGACTTAAGGTCGCCATGGACTCAAAGATCCGCTCATTTGGCAACATCGGCAAACGAGCGGATCTTTCCCCGATATGCCACTAAACTGCGTGGCTATATCGGGGGTAATTCGAGCGTTCGGGCGTATGGCCGAACGATCGAATTACGATGCGCCAAGCGGCTCTGACGGGTCGGTCGGGTAAAAATCCAACCTTCCCGATCGATATTGTGGCCAGATATCGATCGGGAAGACCCGTCGGAAGCCCCCATACACGGGCAGATAAGCTGTCAAATCGGTCCAAACGACCGCGGCAGCTTTATCTGCCCGTGTATGGCCACCATAACTGTCAATCAAAAACTGACTCCACCTACCGCAAGGAGACAGAATGAAGAGAGACAGGTTGCTCAGAGAGGGGAGAATGAAGAGGAACGTGATTATTTCATAAACAATACTGAATTTAGAAAGTTTCTTATTTCAGCAAGATGAAACATATTCATTTTTTAATTTTTGCGAAGGATCCCCTTTAAGGATTGTAATTTTTATTGGCCATTGAGGGGTTAAATGAGAACCCAATGTGGCATCACAATCACTTTGCTTCAGCTTGTTGCATCTTCCTCTGACAGCCAGAGAATGTCAGACTAAAGGGATGCTGAGGGCAGTCGGTGGCACGTAAGAGGTTAACACGAAACAAACACCAACACACAAAGGGTTAATGCACACCAGCACTTTCAAACAGAGTGGAGGACAAATCACTAAGTCGGGGGGTTACCAGTCAGGCTGCTGAGTCATTTCTGTAAAGAATCAATAAGAGCAGCAGCCAAACAGGCCACGAATAGCAACAGCATCAATGGCAAGTACAGAAATACAAATATTCACTGACCCCCCCCCCCACACACTGACACTCACAGCTCTAAATAGTGTCTAAATAACTAGAACATTTGCACAACAAGCGTATGAATAGTCACCCAATGTTTGGCCCTGCTGCTGGGGCGCTGAGAATTACAGTTTAACAACAGCCAGGAGGCAGAAATTGGAATCAGAGACAGATAGACAGATAGATTGATAAATAAATTAATAGATAGATGATTTATAGATAATAGACAGACAGACAGGCAGACAGACAGACAGACAGACAGACAGACAGATAGATAGATAGATAGATAATAGATAGATAGACGATAGACAGATATATAGATAGATAGATAGATAGATAGATAGATAGATAGATAGATAGATAGATAGATAATAGACAGATAGCAAGACAGACAGATACATAGATGATAGAAAGATAGATAGGTAATAGACAGATAGATAGACAGACAGATATATTAGATGATAGACAGATAGATAGACAGATACATAGATGATAGCCAGATACATGGATGATAAACAGATAGATAAATATTAGACAGATATATAGATAGACAGACAGATACATAGATGATAAACAGATAGATAAATAATAGACAGACAGATAGATAGATGATAGATAGATAGGTAGATAGATAGATAGATAGATAGATAGATAGATAGATAGATAGATAGATAGATAGATGATGATAGATAGATAGATAGATAGATAGATAGATAGATAGATAGATAGATAGATAGATAGATAGATAGATAGATAGATGATAGACAGATAGATGATATACAGATAGATAGATAATAGACAGATAGCTAGACAGACAGGTACATAATTGATAGACAGATAGATAGACATACAGATACATTAGATGATAGATAAATGATAGACAGATAGATGATAGACGGACAGATAGATAGATAGATAGATAGATAGATAGATAGATAGATAGATAGATAGATAGATAGATAGTTAATAGGCAGATAGACAGACAGATACATAGATGATCGCCAGATACATGGATGATAAACAGATAGATAAATAAAAGACAGATATATAGCTAGACAGACAGATACATAGATAACAGATAGATAGATAGATAGATAGATAGATAGATAGATAGATAGATAGATAGATAGATAGATAGATAGATAGATAATAAACAGATAGATAGATAATAGACAGATAGCTAGACAGACAGATACATTAGATGATAGACAGATAGATAATATATAGATAGATAGATAGATAGATAGATAGATAGATAGATAGATAGATAGACAAATAGACAGACAGATACATAGATGATAGACAGATAGATAGATTATAGACAGACAGATAGATAGATCATAGACAGACATATAGATAATAGACAGATAGATAATAGACAGATAGCTAGACAGACAGATACATAGATGACAGATAGATAGATGCTAGACAGATAGATGATGGACAGACAGATAGATAGATAATAGACATATAGATATATAATTGATAGACAGATAGATAGACATACAGATACATTAGATGATAGATAGATAGATGATAGACAGACAGATAGATAGATAGATAATAGACATATAGCTAGACAGACAGATACATAGATGATAGACAGATAGATAGATAGATAGATAGATAGATAGATAGATAGATAGATAGATAGATAGATAGATAGATAGATGATAGACAGATAGATGATATACAGATAGATAGATAGATAATAGACAGATAGCTAGACAGACAGGTACATAATTGATAGACAGATAGATAGACATACAGATACATTAGATGATAGATAAATGATAGATAGATAGATGATAGACGGACAGATAGATAGATAGATAGATAGATAGATAGATAGATAGATAGATAGATAGATAGATAGATAGACAGACAGATACATAGATGATCGCTAGATACATGGATGATAAACAGATAGATAAAAAAAGACAGATATAAAGCTAGACAGACAGATCCATAGATAATAGACAGATAGATACACTGATGATTTATAGAGAAATATAGAAATATACACAAGAGCCCCCAATAAATGTGATGCAGTGTCCGGCAGGCAGTGGGTTAATGATTGCGCAAGAGCAGCGCCGGTCAGTAACAGTCTGTACTGTGAGTAATCCGAGGGCTGAGGGTTATTATTGAGGCCGGGGCACACTCAGTGCTAATGATGCGCAAAGCGTTAGACAAAGACGTTATAAAAATGCCCCAGGGAGGTGCCAGCCCCCCTATAATCTCATCCCTCCCCAGTCCCGGCGCAGAGAAGGTGCGAGAGGAGCTGCCAGAGCGCTTGACCCGGGGGCGCTATCGCTATCGGTAAGTGCAGCGCTTTCTAGTGAGTGAGATTATCCCTCAGTCACGTCTGAGCCCGGGCTGAGGGGGGGCAATGCTAATACATCACGTGTCTCTCCTCACGTCTCTATATATAGAACCCGCAATAGCCCCAATGTGCCCAAATGCAACGTCTCCCTGTACTGACCGAAACCTCTCCCTCCCCCCTCCGCTTATTGACTGAGGACAAGCTCCATGTAACCGACCCACTGTCCGACCCCCTGCCCGACCCACTGCCGCTTCTCTCTGTCTCTCTGGGACTCACTGCGGGGCAACCTCGGGCACAATGAGGCACCGGCCGGAGCACTGGCGGCACTTCTAGAGGTGATACCGACCGACCGACCGACCCACTCACTGACTGACTGACACTGACTGACACTGATAGCAACTCACATCACTCTCACTGACACTGACCCCACTGCTATATACACCACTGTCACACTGTACAGACACACCACTCACACACACTGTCCTCACTATAGAGATAGAGACTGCCCTTACTAAAGAGACATCACCCACAGAGACTGCCCTCACTATACAAAGAGACATCACCCACAGAGACTGCCTTTACTAAAGAGACATCACACACAGAGACTGACCTCACTATACAAAGAGACATCACCCACAGAGACTGCCTTTACTAAAGAGACATCACACACAGAGACTGCCCTCACTATAGAAAGAGACATCACCCACAGAGACTGCCCTCACTATACAAAGAGACATCACCTATAGAGACTGCCCTCACTATACAAAGAGACATCACACACAGAGACTGACCTCACTATAGAAAGAGACATCACCCAGATAGACTTTTCTTTTCTATACAAAGAGACATCACCCACAAAGACTGCCCTTACTAAAGAGACATCACTCACAGAGACTGCCCTCACTATAGAAAGAGACATCACCCACAGAGACTGCCCTCACTATAGAGATAGAGACTGCCCTCACTATAGGGACATCACCCACAGAGACTGCCTTCCTTTTAGAAACTTCACCAGGAGACATGAGAGAGAGAGAGAGACTGCCCCTGTTGTAGGAGGTATCACCCAGAGAGAGAGAGGCAGCAGCTACAGACAGACAGTCACTTATTGAGAGACAGTGTCCTACAGGCAGAGAGAGAGAGGCGAGGGGGGAGACCCTCCCTGTGGCCCCAGAATTGACAGCCCACCCCCAGTGACAGTCTGACAGTGACTTGCCCTCAGCCCAGAGAGGAGGCAGCGCTGTTAGTCGCGGGGAGACGAAGAATCCCGAGTTGCTCCGGCCGGTGCCGAGTGAGGGTCAGTCAGTGAGTAGAGTCGGTGCCCCGTGTAAAGAGAGACAGAGAGAGAGAGAGAGTGAGAGAGAGACAGAGAGAGAGAGAGTGGCCGGTGTGTGACACAGAGCTGGAGACAGGCAGAGGTCTCACTCACTGGCACAACTCAGCGGCACAACAAACTGCTCCTCCAGCAACAAGTGAAACACAGAGACAAGTCGGCTCGTCCCCTTATCCGGCACCGCTCCACTAGCCGCACACCTGGGACCCAATGTAACAGCCGGACACTCAGCGACTCCGCGCAACTCAGCAGCGACACTGGCTCGTCCCATCGCTCAAGCCGCTCCGCAACTGCAGCCACTGCATCAT
The DNA here is from genome assembly GCA_038501925.1 of Xenopus petersii. NCBI lineage: Eukaryota > Metazoa > Chordata > Amphibia > Anura > Pipidae > Xenopus > Xenopus petersii. The sequence goes on from CM076680.1 coordinate 11,200,933, forward strand.
CCCCGCGACTGTGCGACTGCGACATCCCCAGTATCTGCCCGGGATCTCCAGCAACTGCCCCTCAGTCGCTCACAGTCGCTCAGTAGCCTCAGTCCCCCAGTCTGTATGTCAGACACCCGGCGCTGTAACTGAATATCTGCCCCTGAGCTGAGCCAGTCACTAATAACCCCCGGCTGTTGTGATGCGTATTCCCGTAGATCCCAGCACCAGCCGGAGGTTCAGCCCGCCCTCCAACAGCCTCCAGCCCGGCAAGATGAGCGACGTGAGCCCGGTGGGAGTCCCGCAGCAGCCCCAGCAGTCCCAGCAGTCTCAGCAGCAGGAGGGGGCGGCGGTGCCCAGGCTCAGGGCTCACGATAACCGGACAATGGTGGAGATCATCGCGGATCACCCGGCCGAGCTCGTGCGGACTGACAGCCCCAACTTCCTGTGCTCAGTGCTGCCCTCCCACTGGCGCTGCAACAAGACCCTGCCCGTGGCTTTCAAGGTGAGTCCCGGGGGCTAATCATGATGATGATGATGATGATCACTAACCTGATGCTCTACCGGCGCAACTTTAGCGCTTTAACTGCAGCTCTCCCCGCTCTCCCCACGTCTGTCCTCCAAGCTTTGCCCAAATGCTCCCGCAAATACTTTATTCTTTATTTACTTTACTGTATACTTTACTTTATCCTTTATATACTATACTTTACTGTATAATTTACTTTCTACTTTACTTTATCCTTTATACTACTTTACACTACCTTCTACTACTTTATACTGTACTTTCTACTTTACTTTCTACTTTACTTTATTCTATATATACTATACTTTACTTTCTACTTTACTTTCTACTACTTTCTACTTCTTTCTACTGTACTTTATACACTACACTACTTTAGGCTACTTTATACTGTACTTTCTACTTTCTACTACTTTACACTACCTTCTACTACTTTATACTGTACTTTCTACTACTTTCTACTTTCTATTTTTACTACTTTCTACTTTATATTTTATACTCTGTACTACTTTAGACTTTATACTACTTTAGAGTCTAGGGATGCACCGAATCCATGATTTGGTTCGGGATTTGGCCAGGATTCGGCCTTATTCAGCAGTATTCGGCCGAATCCTTCTGCCCGGCCAAACCAAATCCGAATTTGCATATGCAAATTAGGGATGAGGAGGGAAATTGTGTGACTTTTTGTCACAAAACAAGGAAGTAAAAAATATTTTCCCCTTCGCACCCCTAATTTGCATATGCAGATTAGGATTCATTTTGATATTCGGCCGATTCTTTCATGAAGGATTCGGGGGTTTGGCCGAATCCAAAATAGTGGATTTGTGCATCCCTACTTTATACTACTTTAAACTTTCTACTACTTTCTAATTTTTTTATATTTCATACTACTTTATACTTTACTTTATATTTTATACAACTTTATACTTTACTCTATACTACTTTATACTTAACTTTATACTTTATACTACTTTATACTTTACTTTATACTACTTTATACTTAACCTTATACTACTTTATACTTAACTTTATACTTTATACTTTACTTTATACTACTTTATACTTAACTTTATACTTTATACTACTTTATACTACTTTATACTTAACTTTATACTTTATACTACTTTATACTTAACCTTATACTACTTTATACTTAACTTTATACTACTTTATACTTAACTTTATACTACTTTATACTTAACTTTATACTTTATACTACTTTATACTTAACCTTATACTACTTTATACTTAACTTTATACTACTTTATACTTAACTTTATACTACTTTATACTTAACTTTATACTTTATACTACTTTATACTTAACTTTATACTACTTTATACTTAACTTTATACTACTTTATACTTAACTTTATACTTTATACTACTTTATACTTAACCTTATACTACTTTATACTTAACTTTATACTACTTTATACTTTACTTTATACTACTTTATACTTTATACTACTTTATACTTTACTTTATACTACTTTATACTTTACTTTATTCTACTTTACTTTATATTTTGTACTACATTATACATTACTTTATACTACTTTATACTCTATACTACTTTATACTCTATACTACTTTATACTCTATACTACTTTACTACTTTACCCATTAACCCACTGCTGTATGTATGTGCCATTTATATACAAGGGGCACCCCCACTCCAATTTGTACCCAGCGCTATTGACAACCTAGTGTTATGGCTGCACATTTACTAAATACCCCCAAATTCTTTATACAGAATCACTGCCTCCAACTTCCAATTAACTCATCCCCATGTGCTGCATTGTGTATAGACTGACTCACTGTGCCCAGAGCATTCCCCAATTAGCAATATATTGTATATGTATTTACTGTATATATAAGTATCACTTCTCTAAAACTGCACCCAAACACTTTCAGAAGAGTCCTGTCCCCCCATCATTTCTACACAATGGATCTAGAATATGTCAGTATGTATATATATATATATATACAGGTATGGGACCTGTTATCCAGAATGATCAGGACCGGGGGTTTTCTGGATAACGGATCTTTCTGTAATTTGGATCTTCATGCCTTAAGTCTACTAGAAAATCATGTAAACATAAATAAGCCCAATAGGCTGGTTTTGCTTCCAATAAGGATTAATTATATCTTAGTTGGGATCAAGTACAAGCTACTGTCATTTTTAAAAGTTTAGTTTATTTAGATAAAACGGAGTCTATGTGAGATGGCCTTTTTGTAATTCGTAGCTTTTTGGGTAATGGGTTTCCAGATAACGGATCCCATACCTATATATATATATATATATATATATATATATATATATATATATATATATATATATATATATGTATATCTATATATATTTATTAATATATATATATATATATATATATATATATATATATATTTATTAATATTTATCCCAAATCAGTAATATATTGGTAGGTTCAGGCAGCAGATCTGCAGATCCAGTTATACAGAACCAGAGCACTGCTCTGTCCCAAAAGTATTACCCCCCCCCACCCCATATATATATATATTATAGAATAGAATATTGAGAATATTGTATTTTCCCTACAGACCTCAATGATCTATGGAACATACATTTCCCCAGACTTCCAGCCGAGAGATCCCTGCATGTAGCCACAATGCGTTTTAAATACAGCTATAGAATCCGTTATCCAGAAATCTCCACATTACAGGATGGCCGTCTCCCGTAGACTTCATTTTATACAATTAATTAAAATTTGTAAAAATGATTTCCTTTTTCTGTGTAATAATAAAACAGTAGCTTGTACTTGATCCCAACTAAGATATAATTAATCCTTATTGGAGGCAAAACCAGCCTATTGGGTTTATTTAATGTTTATATGATTTTCTAGTAGACTTAAGGTATGAAATTACAGAAAGATCCCTTATCCGAAAAACACCAGGGACTGAGTATTCTGGATAACAGGTCCCATACCTGTAATAATAATATGAACAGTAATATTAATAGTTTCATTCAATGCCTGAAATAGTGCTGAGCTGTGAGACTGTACCAAGCAGCAGTTCTATGGGTCAGAATGAATGGACTGTACCATGTGGCTACAGAGTTCGTCCTACACATGTAACCCCTCTGTGCCCAAAATAATACTCTCTCCTAATATACTGGGCACCCCTATATGTACTAAATCGCTTGTATCCACTTAACAAGAGTCAGAACATTGAATCCTGTTAGAGTATGTGACCCCCAGCTGCTCTAACAGCACTAACACTTGCTCTGAATGTTCTGCGAGGGAGGGGGGTTATTATTTTTATATATATATATATATAGATATAGATATATATATATATATATTGTCTGCTAATGAACCAACTTGCACAATACTGAATTATTTGGGAAATTTCTGTGGATTTATAGATTTTTTTGCATTTTCTCTAAACACAAAAGAAGTCATTTTTATTTACGCTGCTTTATTTTATACATTTTACGTTTTAAAAACATTCTCCTTGTAGTAAATTGTCCGAATATCTACAGACTTGATTTTCTGGGGGGAATGGCAGTTCTCTATTCAAATGTTTTCTAATAAAATCCATGGAATGATGGCACAGAGGCAGAATCCAACGTAATTGTGATGAATGAGATCTCATAGGTGTCACATATGTTATTATTTATTTGGCCTGGAGGTGGAAGGGTTAACCAGTTGCTCGATGCTCTGCGGCCAACATTCTTGCATTAGTCAGAGGCAGCGGAGAATGCTGGGAGATGTAGTTCTTCCAATATTGTAGTTTTATTCTTCAAATTTCCCCAGTTTTTTTTATTTAGGTGAAATTTTGCTGAAATCTGACTTTGAGCTTGAGTTAATGGCAAGTCTGGCAGTTTAAGGGTTAAATGAACCCCCCCCTTTTCTCTTTTGAGTTCAGCCGCTGAACTGAAATCTAGTTTTTTCATTTTGTTTTGGTGTTTGTTTTCTACTGACTGTAAATGCAGCTCTGTTGGGCGGTTTATGAGTTAACCCTTAAGCGGCCAGGCTTGCCATTAACTCATGAATTGCCCAACAGAGCTGCATTTACATCAGTAGAAAACAAACACCAAAACAAAATTAAAAAGAAAAAAACTAGATTTCAAAATAATTTTTCAGAAAATTTCTTCAAAAATAAAAATTTCATTTTTAAAATATTTTGACTTCTCCCCCCTTAGTCACTACTAATTTGATTCCTAAACCGCTAATAAGTGATTTACAGGGAAAAGGGGGAGACCATTTAACTCTTAAACTGCCAGACTTGCCATTAAATGAATGCCTTTTCCCTGTAAATCACTTATTAGCGGTTTAGGAATCAAATTAGTATTGAGTAAGGGGGGGAGAAGTCAAAATATTTCAAAAATGAAATTTTTATTTTTCAAGAAATGTTTTGAAAAATCATTTTTTGAGTTAAGTCACTAAATTGAAATTTAATTTTTTTCCCCCTAATATTGTTGTGGTGTTTGTTTTCTACTGATGTAAATGCAGCTCTGTTGGGTGATTCATGTGAGTGGCCCCTTATTTGCCGGCCCCCCCCAGGTGACACTTTCCTACCAGATTTAGAGGTTTGGTCTTAATCCGAGTGTTTAAGGAGTTTCTTTTTCATTCTCTTCGTCCTGCGTTTGGTATAATTTGCCTTAGACCCCCTTGTGCCCAGCAGGGGTGCCAACATTCTCAGTCGCTCAGGGTGTTGTTGAACTACAATTTCAGGTTGTACCATGCTTTATCATAATAGCTGTAATTATTGCAAATCAGTGGTCTTTTAGGCACCACTTAAGAAGGATAAGCACCCCAATTCTAAGCACCATTCCAATATACATTTATTAGAAATTTCTACTCTGCAAACCAGTGTGGAAAGAAGTCGATAGAGCGGGTGGCTTCTGCAGCAGCTTTTCAAGAGTCGGAACCCACAGTGCAGAGAATATATAAACATCCAGACAGATTTCAGCGGCAATTGCATTTACAAATCATTTCAAAGTCATTGAAAATGTTATGTGAACATGTATTAGAATATTGCTTAGAACTGTTCTTTTCATTATGCAAAAAAAAATACATTTTGGGAGGAGTTCCCCTTTAATATTAGAACTGAGCACTGCTCAATAGTGATGGGTGAATTTGTCCCGTTTCGCTTTGGGAAAAGAATTGCGAATTTCCCGCAAAATTCGCAAAACCGCAAAATATTCTGGCCCTCGCGTCAATTTTGACACCGGCGATAAAGTAATTGGGTGTCCGAAAAATGTTGACGGTTTTGACGCAAACAAGTTTTCCGATTTGCATCCAAAATTATGTAATCGTTGGCAAATTTTGGGTGCGTCCAAAATTATTTGATCGTCATCGAATTTCCGCAAATTTATTAACGTGGAACAAGGGTGCGAATTCACGCCTGCCGAATTTATTCGCCCATCACTACTGCTCAAAGCTTAGGGAAATGCTCCTTGCACTGTGGGACTATATCATGGGATTATATATAAAGGTATGGGACCTGTTATCCAGAATGCTCGGGATATGGGTTTCCCAGGAAATGGATCTTTCCAAAATTTGGATCTTCATGTCTTCATAAATAAACCCAATAGGCTGGTCCAATAAGAATTCTATTTTAGTTGAGATCATGTGCACATTACTGTTTTATTATTACAGAGAAAAAGGAAATCATGTTGAAAAATTTGGATTATTTGATTATAATGGAGTCTATGGGTGACGGCTTTCCTGTAATTCAGAGTTTTCTGGATAATGGGTTTCTGGATAATGGATCCCATACCTATATTATATATATATATAAATAGATAGATAGATAGATAGATAGATATATAGATAGATATATATATAGATAGATATATAGATATTTATATAGATATATAGATATATAGATATATATAGATATATATAGTGAGTTCTGCCAGACTACCACATTAGCTTCTGTTGGCTGGCAGGGGATGCTGGGAGATGAAGTCTGACAACCTGATATTAGTGATTTTTAATAAATATATATATTTTCTTTTGCTGGAAATGTTCTACAAATCTTGTAAGTCAGTTATTTAATGCTCCCGGCTGCAGGTTTGGGGCAACAGACACACAGAATAAAATTCCACATTTATTAGTGGAAAAAGCCTGATGGCGGTGGATGGTCCTGGGGGGAATCCCTCAATAAATCTGCAGTACCATTTTTTATTTTTTTTATTTTTAATGGTTTTCTGCAATTTAAAAACAAATTCTGAATGGCTAGGTTTGCGTAGACAATTCTATACAAAGTCGGGAGTCCATATTATTGTCAGACCAAGCCCACGGGACTCGCCCCAGTTCAAAAGGGCCAACAACTATAGAAAAATTTTTATATCAAAAAATGATATAAGTCCCAAAGCTTTCTTCAAGTAAAAAATATTAATTTATTGAAATACATTTAAAAGAGTTATAGCTGGTACATACTACCTCCCATATCCCACCTTACGCGCTTCGCACCCTCCGGCGCTTAGTCATAGGTGTGTCGCTGAGATACACCTATGACTAAGCGCCGGAGGGTGCGAAACGCGTAAGGTGGGATATGGGAGGTAGTATGTACCAGCTATAACTCTTTTAAATGTATTTCAATAAATTAATATTTTTTACTTGAAGAAAGCTTTGGGACTTATATCATTTTTTGATATAAAAATTTTTCTAGGTTTGCGTAGACACAGTGCAGAGAATGTAAGAAATCCTGTAGAATTTTTGAGCTGTGACCCTCCAGCTGTTTATAAGGGGACCTGCACAGCCTTATGGGTGTTGGTATTTGGATTAGAGAGCAGGAAGGCTCAGATAGGAATTCAACAGGGTGTATGGGCTCGGAATTCGGGTAAATTCTTGCAGTTGTAGATTTTAGCAAATTCTCACTGTATTCGTTAAATTCAAATCTCCATGTGCTCAAACTGGGAACTAAATGATGGAGTTTTGGTTCATCCCTAATTTACTGGAGATAAAGGGCATTTTTTCCTGGACAATGCTGGATATTTTTGCATGTTTATTCCGGAGGGAGGATTCTGGGAATTGTAGTTTAACAACTGCTGGTGGGTTAGAGGTTAAGTACCCTTGGTTTATTGTCTAGACTTCTCCTGCCAAAATGCGCAAAGTGAGATTTCATGGAGCATCATCGGGTGCATTCGGTTCGTTAATTGGAGAGGAGTAAAAATTATTGATATCAGCGCTGCCCTACCTGCTTCTGTAGGGCAGGCTCGCAGCCAATAGGAGAGGGCGGTTATGGGGGGTCCTTTAACTGATCCAGGTCTGGGGTCTGCGCAGGTTACAGGTCACCTGGTTTCAAGAGAGAGAGAGAGAAGGTCAATCAATGTGGCCTGATATTGGAAAACAAACAGATTTAATTTCATAGAAAAACTTTTTTACAAAATTTTATTTTTCCATTGAACTTATTTTGAATTATTTTGTCTAACTATTCAAACCTGGCCTTTTAAATAAATGAATCTAAATGTGATTCAAAGAAAATTCTTCCATTTTCCAAACTTTTTTTTTTTATTTGTGACTTATAGACAGGCTTTACCCGGAGCCACGTTTTTTTTTTTTTTTTATGGCCTTTTACTTCCATTGAAATTCATATTCCTGATTTCAAACGTGGGCGGAAAATATTTCTGAAATTCTTCATTTTTCCCCCCCTCCGCTTTTGTATTCTGCTCTTTGCTTTCCTCCTTTTCTTATGCTTTAAAAAAATAGATTTTTTTAAAAAAAAAAACATAATTCCTATAAAATCCACACGCTGCCCCCCAAGTATAAACATTCATAAGCTATAAAATATCAGTGATACGTTTTCTTGGAATTTCTGTATTGGAGGGACATTTCAGTAAATAATAACATAGTTCTTTAATTTTAAAAAAAAAAAAATCTATTTTTTTTTTCTTTTTAGTGAATGCCGTGCTGTATTGCTCGCCTTTCTCCACCTGGCAGTTTTAAGCAAGTGCCGCCCATTTCCTTAAGAGGCTGGGGAATAAAGGCGCTATTGGTATACAGGAGGGGGTGCTGTAATTAATTGGTAATACAACACTTTCACTCATAACGGGGCGGATATTGGAAATTAGGTTTGGTGCTGAGCTGAATCCGTTAAGGCTAATTTTGTGTGTGTGTTTTTCCCCATAGCTGATCTCAATTTGTATTTATTTTTTATTTCACAAGATTTTAGAATAGCTATAAAAATTCTCAGGGGCCGATTGATCAACCAGTCAAATTTGTTTTCCCGAAGGAAGTTTATCCTTTATGTTGTATTTCCCTTGCTTTCGTTTGACGGGTTAAACCATTTTATCCAAAACAGGCGGATTTGATCCGAATTCTATCAGATGGTTGTTTCCAATAGTCGTGATAGAGTTTCAGCGTCTAATATCTGGATGCAGTAAATGCCACAAAAATATTTAGGGATTTTTCATCCATGGCGTTGGTAAATACAGAGCAGTTCATCCTTTCTCCTAAAAATTTTCTTCCTCGATGCTTGCAGTAAAATTTAATTCATAAATATGTAATCAATTTCGATTAATCTGCACCATATTGCATTTTTGCATCTGGTGCCTCGGCTGAAAATTTTGCCAAATTTAACCTAGTGTTAAAAGTGTATTCAGAGGCCGTTTTATGTTTGTTTTTGGACATTTATATTACTGTATGGTTAGACATCAGCAGCTTTTTTTCTTAGATGTCGCTGTAGCTTTAATTAAAGGCACATATTTATTTGTGGCACTTGAGGTTGAACAAAGACATATCCATCAAGCTGACATTCAAATTCAACTTTAGGGTAAAGTGTGAATGTTTGGAAGTCTACTGTTTTATATTGTGACATTTTGTTATTCTTTAAATCAATTATTTATTTTTTCATATTTATTAAAGGTAGAATTAAGAGACTAAAGTGATGTAACATATGTTTTTAATTCACGAGTTGTCCTAGGATTTCCTTTAACATTTATCATAACTTAAGTACTGGAAGCATTGTACAGGTATGGGACCCGTTATCCAGAATGCTCGGGACCTGGGCTTTTCTGGATAATTGATCTTTCAGTAATTTGGATCTCTATATCTTAAGTCTACTAAAAAATCATTTAAACATTAAAGTTTTTTTTTTTTTTTTACTAAACTCCAGATGGGCTTTTTGGGGCAAAACTCACATTTTTTGAGATTTATTATAGCCCGACGCTGAAAAAAGCCTGAATCTGAAAATCCGCCATCTCAGACCTGCCGAGGTTGTGTATAAGTCAATGTGAGAGGTCTCTATCCTATTTTGACGTTTCTGTGGTCTGCACTGGAATTAGCCCCAAAATCCAACCATTTTGGACTTTTTGGGCAAAAATCTGAAAAATGTGGGCTTTTCGGGAAAATGCCCGGAAAAATCGAGCGACTCAGGAAAAAGCTTTCACGATTTGGGTTTTCACTCGATTTTATAGAGTTTTTACCCAAACTGAAAGACCTAATTTTAATCAAATAATTCAAAATTTTAAACATTATTTCCTTTTTATCTGTAATAATAAAACCGTATAGGTATGGGACCTGTTATCCAGAATGCTCAGGACCTGGGGTTTTCCTAATAACTGATGCTTCTGTAATTTGGATCTTCATATCATAAGTCTACTAGAAAATCATATAAACATTAAATAAACCCAATAGGCTGGTTTTGCCTCAAATAAGGATTAATTATATCTTAGTTGGGATCAAGTACAAGCTACTGTTATTACAGAGAAATAATTGTAAAAAATTTGATTATTTGGATAAAATGGAGTCTATGGGAGATGGACTTCCCATAAAAAGGAGATTTCTGGATAATAGGTTTCTGGATAACGGATCCCATACCTGTGTCAGCCTCCTGCATATCCTGGCCCACTCTTCTCCATGTAATACCCCTGCTACCGGAGGAACAGTTTTCTTATGTGGCCAACTACGTTAAAATCATCTCTGGTCCACCAGCTTAAATATACAGGTATGGGATCTGTTATCTGGAAACCCGTTATCAAGAAAACTCCAAATTACGGAATGGCCATCTACCATAGAGTCCATATTATCCAAATAATATAAACATTTAAAAATGATTTCCTTTTTCTGTGTAATAATAAAACAGTAGTTAGTAATTGATCCCAACTAAGATATAATTAATCCTTATTGGAGGCATTTTCTAGTATGATTTTCTAGTAGACTTAAGGTATGAAGATCCAAATTACAGAAAGATCTCTTATCCGGAAAACACTAAGTCCCGAGCATTCTGGATAACAGATCCCGTGCCTGTATTGCAATATATGGACAAACAATCCCTGTTTTTTTTAAAGGGGAAGGTATTATTTGGTAGCTTAATGGACAAAATATCTCAATGTCCTAAATATATTGATAATGGGTTCCTCTTGTATTTGTCTATATGGTTTAAACATTAATGGTGAGCACAACTTTACCTTTATTGATATATATATATATATATATATATATATATATATATATATATATATATATATACAGTATATACAGTATTTCCCCAATGGGTAGTACAATAAAACGAGGAGTTTACCATGTCTACTGAGACTTTGTTTACTAAAGTAGAATACATTGGTGTTTTTACAGACTATGTAAATGGAGGAGTCTCTCTCTTTATATATCGGTAATGATATATATCTGTGTAGGAGCTGCCATATTGCTTTCCCGGGAAGAGGCATTCTCTGCGGATAACAATGTAAGATTACCCTCTAGTGGTCTAGAAGAGATGGTGCTAAAATAATTCTTATCACAGTAGTTTATACAGGTTTGGGATTGAAAACATATTTTCAGCCCGAGATATTCTTGGGACTATTACTAATACTGGTATAGGATCCGGAAACCTGTTATACAGAAAGCTCCAACTTACAGAAAGTCCGTCTCCCAAAATAATTTCCTTTTTCTGTGTAATAATAAAACATTCGCTTGTACTTGATCCCAACTAAGATATAATTAATCCTTATTGGAAGCAAAACCAGCCTATTGGGTTTATTTAATGTTTATATGATTTTCTAGTAGATTTAAGATATGAAGATCCAAATTATGGAAAGATCCATTTTCCGGAAAACCCCAGTTCCCGAGCATTCTGGATAACAGGTCCCATACCTGTAATATATGTTAATTATAACTACAGGGAAGGAATTGATTCTCTGAAATTTTGGTGCTGTGAGTTACACTTTGCCATAACTAAAGGGCTGAAGGTTGGACATCTCCTCATAGCAAGTCGCCATTTTTCCAAACTGTCAATATTTTCGCCGTTTTACTGTCTTCCTACTACAGGCTTGGGATCATTATCTGGAAACCCGTTATCCAGAAAGCTCTGAATTACAGGAAGGCTGTCTTCCATAGACTCCGTGTAATCAAACAATTCCGTTTTTCAAAAAATGATTTCCCTTTTCTCTGTTATAAAAAAAACAATACCTTCTACAGGTATGGGATCTGTTATGCGGAAACCCACTATCCAGAATGGCCATTTCCTATAGACTCCATTCTATCAAAATAATACAAATTTTTAGAAATGATTCCCTTTTTCTCTGTAATAATAAAACAGTAACTTGTACTTGATCCCAACTAAGATATAATTAATCCTTATTGGAAGCAGAACCAGCTTATTGGGTTTATTTCATGTTTACAGGATTTTCTAGTAGACTTACGGTATGAACATCCAATTTATGGAAATATCCGTTATGCAGAAAACCCAGGTTGCAAGCATTCTGGATAACAGGTCCCATACCTGTACTTGATCCCAACTAAGATATAGTTAATTCTTATTGGAAGCAGAACCAGCCTATTGGGTTTATTTCATGTTTACATGATTTTCTAGTAGACTTACGGTATGAAGATCCAATTTATGGAAATATCCGTTATGCAGAAAACCCAGGTCGCAAGCATTCTGGATAACAGGTCCCATACCTGTACTTGATCCCAACTAAGATATAATTAATCCTTATTGGAAGAAGTCTATGGTTTTATTTAATGTTTAAATGATTTATTGGTAGACTTAAGTTATGGAGGTCCAAATTATTGAAGACCCCTTATCCGGGAAAGCCCAGATTTTGAGCATTCTGGATAACAGGTCCCATATCTATACAACTGCTTCTTTCAGGGGTGCCCCTTAGCAGTCCCCTAATGTAACGCTACCCCTTTCAGTCAGCTCTTCAGTCTCCCTATTCCCCTCTGGCATCTCATGGGTGTTTCAGTATAAGACGCCCGTCCCCAGTGCAAGTGAAACGCAGGGCTGCCTCTCGCCCCACCGCAGCTGCACTGATTTTTGGGGTTTTTGTGCTTACGGTTGGTAAGTAAGAAATGCATGTGATTTGTCTATGAAGTGCGACGGCTGTGTGGGAGTGAAAGAAAAATGGAAGTGGTTAAGACAGACGGTTGCCCTGATGGTTTTGGTGTTTTGCAGGGTGGCATGATTGTGTGTGCGCCGGACGTGCAAGGAAGCGTGGGAGGCGCTTGTATTGCTGGGATTGCCTGGCTTGTATGCTGGGTGGCCACAAGGCAACAAGTAGTCCCATTAATAGTCTATAGGGCTCATTCACTTACCCTGACACAGAGAAAAGTGCAGTTTTGGACCTTCTTTTTTCACACAATGGACTTGTTTTTCGAATAATTCACACATCATTGTCACTGACATAACTACCTATACAGCAGACCCTGCGGCTGTGGGTGGGCCCTGGACCAAGGGTCTACCACATAATAGTCCCCTTCTCTGACCCATTTTTTTACCTTGGGTAAAATGCTGGTCCGGGAAGAGCAGATCGGGAGAGGGGTCAGGGGAAGAAGACTGTTTGTGCCGGGCCCATCTCAGTAGATTTTTCGGCGGGGGGCCTGACACTACCAAGTTACGCCCAGGCCCGGATTTGTGGAAAGGCCACCAAGGCCCGAGCCTAAGGCGGCAGGATTTTAGGGGGCGGCATGTTGCCCAACCACACCCACAGGCCTTCCTGCTATGTAAATCCAGCCCTGGTTACGCCACTGGTCTTTTCACTCACAATGATATTCTGAGACAATTTGCCTTCGGGTTTTCATTTTTTATTATTTGTGGTTTTTGAGTTATTTTTATTCAGGAGCTCTGCAGTTTGCAATTTCAGCCATCTGGTTGCTGGAGTCCAACTTATCCTAGCAACCATGCACTGATTTGAATAAGAGACTGGAATATGAATAGGAGAGGCCTGCATAGAAAGATGAGCAATAAAAAGTAGCAATAACAATACATTTGTAGCCTTATGGAGTATTTGTTTTAAAATGGGGTCAGTGACCCCCATTTGAAAGCTGGAAAGAGGCAAATCATTTAATTTTAATTTTTCTATATTAGCTTAGCCCCCATAAATTTGCCACCCTAGACAAAGGCCCTCGGGTGCCTAAATAGAAAATACAACATTGGGGCCCTAGTGTGTGTTCTGTAGCCTCCATACACAATCCCCATTTAATGAAGCCTGTAATATGAAATAATGTGCCTGCTGATAGTATCCCTTGGGCTTTTTCCTTCTCTCTGCATGCTTTCATTCTGTAATTATAATGTTTTTATATATAGATATAACAGTACTACTGCTTCTCCAGGACTCAGGATCCCTTAGAATAACCCTCCGGTACATATAATTTGATTAATCAGTCGGGTGTTTTTTCCAGAATCCCCTGCCCTTAATTGAGGGACTGTTGGGGCCGTCACGTCTTTGACGAATCAGTTTCACTAAATGACATTTTATGGCGATGCACTGCTCGGCCCGGTCTATAAAACAGACCATTAAGTTCTTTGACGACACAATGGCACCGGAGTGTGAATGGTGGTGCCCAGGGCAGGGCAGTTCATGAGTTGATTTCCTATAGGGCGACATTGCTCCGCAGCTGGAACATTTCCATAAGGGATAGAGATCCCCCCTCTTGTTCTGCCCAATGGCACACTAAAGATATCTTAATGGGAACCAAGATTGTGATTTAAAAAACAACATCTTCCAAATGGGATTTCCATAATATGACTGCCCATAGAGTAGAGACATGCTCCTATACTGGTTGTAAGACCTTCTTTCCTTTATAATTGTATGCCATATGAACAATACTCGGTATGAAATATTCACTTCTTAAAACCATTGAATAAGGCGATTTGCCAATGAAATATGACTTATTCCCTCAAGGTCCAGACTGAAGGGTTAATTAAGATGTTCCTTAGGCTTCTCTAGTACAGAGGTTTTGCCACTATCTTGGTTCTTGATTGAGTCTTCTGCATGTGCCCTCCTTTTTTTGCCCCCATTGGGGGGTCTGTGGGTTTCATGTCTGGTTCCAGCTTAGCCGCTACTTGTCTTTGGCAGTCTTCACGGCCAGGAGCATGTGCAGTGGATAAGAAGATCCGTTTGGGTTGTAGAGTGCATGCTCATGTTCATCTAGTGAGGCTGAAACAGCAGTGACACAGTCAGAAATGGTGCCCAACAACCCTGGGCAGGGGGATCAGGGCCCTTCAGGGGTGTCTGGTTGGTGTAGTTAGAGAGGGACCCTGTGTGGCATTTACTATTTTTAAGGCTAAAGTTGGATCTTTTAGAAGCTTTTGCTCTTGGTGGGTCGATGGAAATTTCAATGAGGGTTTTAGTTTACCTCTCAAAGTTTAACCCACACAGACCCCCCCCCCCCCGATTATCCTAAAACCCACTTCTCATTAAGTCAAACCCCCATTTGGGTTTCAAGTTTGGGAATCCTTATTCCAAGATGGTTTCACTTGGTGCAGTGCTGCAGACTGGCCATCTTGGTCTAACCCAGACCTTACTTGTAGGAGGTTCAGAAATGGTCTCCCCAAACTCTGGGTTCAGGGGATCAGGACCATTCAGGGGTGGTCTGGTTGGTGTAGTTAGGGAGGGGGCCTATGGGAATTTCACCAGAAATTTAGACTGTTACCATTTTTAAAAGTTGGATCTTTTAGAAGATGTGGTTCTTGGTGGGTTCAAATGCAACAGCAGTTGGATGGCTTTAGTCTAGTTCTCAAAGCTTGACCAACACAGACCCTGATGATCCTAAAACCAACATCTCATTAAACCAAACCACCTTTTGGGTTCTAAGTTTAGGGATCCTCCAGCATAGATGGTTTCGCTTGGGGTGGTGCTGCAGACTGGTCATCTCTGTCGAAACCAGACCTTATTTGTAGGAGCTTCAGACATGGTCCCCACCAACTCTGGGCAGGGGGAATCAGGGCTATTCAGGTCTGGTCGGTGTAGTCAGGGAGGTAGTTGTGAGAATTGCATTGAAAATGTAGCTGGCCGCTACCATTTTTAAGGCTTTGGCTCTTGGTAAGTTGATGGGAGTTCCAATACAACAGCAGCTGGAGAGCTCACAAAGTTTGCTCCATGCAGACCCAGCACATTTATGCCCAGACTCACCCTTGATTATCCTAAACCCCATTTCCCATCAAGCCAAACCCCCCTTTTGGGTTCCAAGTTTGGGGATCCTCCTGCATAGATTCACTTGGGGAGGTGCTGTAGATGGGGCATCACTGATGCACATACAGGTATAAGACCTGTTATCCAGAATGCTCTGGACCTGGGGTTTTCCGCATGAGGGGTCCTTCTGTAATTTGAATCTCCATACCTTAAGTCTTCTAAAAAATCATTTAAATATTCATTAAACCCAATAGAATTATTTTGCCACCAATAAGGATTATTATATGTTATATCTTAGTTGGTATCAAGTACAAGCTACTGTTTTATTATTACAGAGAAAAAGGAAATCATTTTAAAAATTTGGATAAAATGGAGTCTATGGGTGACACAGCCTTTCCGTAATTTGGAGCTTTCTGGATAAAGGGATTCCAGATATCTGCATTTGCTTACAAATGGGGTTTATCGGAGATGGCCTGGTTTTCGCCTCCAATAAGGGTTAATTATATCTTAGTTGGGATCAAGTACAAGGTACAGGTATGGGACCTCTTATCCATAATGCTTGGAACGTGGGGTTTCTGGATAATGGACCTTACTGTAATTTGGATCTTCATACCTTAAAGGGATCCTGTCATCGGAAAACAAGTTTTTTTTCAAAACACATCAGTTAATAGTGCTGCTCCAGCAGAATTCTGCACTGAAATCCATTTCTCAAAAGAGCAAACAGATTTTTTTATATTCAATTTTGGAATCTGACATGGGGCTAGACATTTTGTCAATTTCCCAGCTGCCCCTGGTCATGTGACTTGTGCCTGCACTTAAGGAGAGAAATGCTTTCTGGCAGGCTGCTCTTTTTCCTTCTCAATGTAACTGAATGTGTCTCAGTGAGACATGGGTTTTTACTATTGAGTGTTGTTCTTAGATCTACCAGGCAGCTGTTATCTTGTGTTAGGGAGCTGTTATCTGGTTACCTTCCCATTGTTCTTTTGTTTGGCTTCTGGGGGGGGGGGGGAAGGGAGGGGGGGTGATATCACTCCAACTTGCAGTACAGCAGTAAAGAATGATTGAAGTTTATCAGAGCACAAGTCACATGACTTGGGGCAGCTGGGAAATTGACAATATGTCTAGCCCCATGTCAGATTTCAAAATTGAATATAAAAAAATCTGTTTGCTCTTTTGAGAAATGGATTTGAGTGCAGAATTCTGCTGGAGCAGCACTATTAACTGATTCATTTTGAAACATTTTTTTTTCTCATGACAGTATCCCTTTAAGTCTACTAGAAAATCATATAAACATTAAATAAACCCAATAGGCTGGTTTTGCCTCCAATAAGGATTAATTATATCTTAGTTGGGATCAAGTACAAGCTACTGTTTTATTATTACAGGGAAAAAGGAAATAATTTTTAAAAGTTTGGATTATTTGGATAAAATGGAGTCTATGGGAGACGGCCTTTCCCTAATTTATAGCTTTCTGGATAAAGTTTCCGGGTAATGGATCCCATACCTGTACTGTTTTATTATAATATTTATAATTATTTATAATTATTTTAAAAAAGAAAATTAGAATTATTTGATAAAAATAGAGAGATGACCTTCCCATAATTTGGAACTTGCTGGATAACAGGTTTCCGGATAATGGATCCCATACCTGTGCTAAAAACACCCAGCAGTACTGATGCAGGGGACGGAAGGTAAATTCCTTTTATACTGCTAACTGTATTTTGTTTATTAAAAGAAATTGCTAAAAATCTGGCAAGTTCATTATAAGCCGTAGTTGTGTGTGTTTTTTTAACGAGCTCCTGGAGGCTATGGAATAACCCGTATTAGTGTATTTCTCAGGCCAGCAGTGGGTACAGGATTTGAATGGCATAATTCCCTAGCAATAAAGGCAAAGAAAACATAAAATATATTAGAAACTGTGCAGTTACCGTATGTCTGGCCAGTTAATACTCGCTGATACAGATCTATGTGCAGGATTTCAGCTAGATGCCGTAAATTTAGCCATTGTTACTGAAACTATTTTATATACAGAAAGGAGCTTTTAAAATATCAGGAAGGATTAACATTGTTTCAGTAAATGGAGTGCGGGCTGGACATTCGCAATAATAACATAAAAGTCAAAAAACATCAATTTTACAATAGAAGATTGTGAGCCGAGCTGAAAAAGAAATTTGTCTGATGAAATGGGGCTGCGATTTATATTTAACTATTCAAACATGGAGATGGTCACTATTTTACTTTATGTTATTACTAATGATACCAAATTGGAATCTATAATCCAGAAACCCATTATCCAGAAAGTTCTGATGTACAACAGTGCCTTTTCCCACAGAGTCCAAGCCAAAGCCTTCTCACTTAATCCAGCATGTTGATAACAAAGCAATGCGATTGGGGATTTTTAGTCTTTGCATTATAGTACAGGTATGGGACCTATTATCCAGAATGAGATAGTGAGACCCAGGCTCAGGCTCTTCCAGATAAGGAATCACTCCATAATTTGGAGTTCCATACATTACAAATCAAAGTTACTGTTTTATTATTATAGAGAAGAAGAAAATAATAAAAAAAATATTTGGTTAAAGGAGAAGGAAAGGTTAAAATTAAGTAAGCCTTATCAGAAAGGTCTATATAAATACACCAGTAAACCCTCAAAGTAATGCTGCTCTGAGTCCTCTGTCATAAGAAACACCGCATTTCTTTCCTTCTATTGTGTACTCATGGGCTTCTGTATCAGACTTCCTTTTTTCAGCATAAACCTCCAGGGCTAGGGCTTGAGCATGCTCAGTTTGCTCCTCTCTCCCTCCCATCTCTGCTGTAATCTGAGCTCAGAGCTATGCGTGAGAGACTCAGGGAGGAAGTGATGTCACACCAATACTGCAGCTGCTATCCTAAACAAACAGAGAGTGTCTAGAGCTTTTTATTCAGGTATGGTAAAACATTTTACAGAATAAATATAGCACTATTGTGGCTAATCTATTAATAATAAACTGCCTCCGTAGCTTTCCTTCACCTTTAAAATGGAGTCTATGGGAGATGGCCATGCCATAATTTGAAGCCTTCTGGATAACAGGTTTGCCAATAATGGATCCTATACCTGTAGTAATAATTCATAAAAAAATAATGGAAAACCCCAGTTCCCAAGAATTCAGGATAGTAGATCCCTTACCTATAGGAAGCAGTTTGTTGTAGCACATTATGTCCCTTTCTCTTCCCTAAATAACATTTATTGTGGAAAATGTTCCCTGTTTTTTTCCTTGCAAAATATTGACAATATTAATAACTCATTTCATTCTATGGATTGCTGGAAGGAGTTACTTAAAGGGGTTGCTCACCTTTCAATTAACTTTTAGTATGACGGAGAGAGAGATATTCTGAGACAATTTGCAATTGGTTTTCATTTTTTATTATTTGTGGTTTTTGAGTTATTTAGCTTTTTATTCAGCAGCTCTCCAGTTTGCAGTTTCAGCCATCTGGTTGCTAGGGTTTATTACCCTAGCTACCATGCATTGCTTTGAATAAGACACTGGAATATGAATAGGAGATTCTTGAACAGAAAGATAAGTAATAAAAAGTAACAATAACAATACATTTGTAGCCTTACAGAGCATTTGTTTTTAAGATGGGGTCAGTGACCCCCATTTGAAAGCTGGAAAGAGTCAGAAGAAGAGGGGAAATAATTAAAAAACTATAAAAAAATGAAGACCAATTGAGAAGTTGCTTACAATTAGTCATTCTATACTAAGGGGGTTATTTACTAAACTAATTAATAAATAAGCCCAAAAAACCCATGGGGTCTCAAAATATTGAGATAGATTCAGACTTAATTCGGATATATAAGACCCTTAAAGTTAATTTAAAGGTGAACCACCCCTTTAAATGACTGGGCAGTTGAAGTCAACACTTTTGTGCAAGATATCATTGGATTTCTTTAATGTAAATATTTAAATTAGGGTGCAAATTTGGTTCAATATTCAGTAAAAAAATTTTTTTTGGAGCATTCGGTATGATGATGCATCCCATAATAATATATATTTTTTTTCTTCCTAATTATTCTAATTATTAGTTCATTCAAAGAAATGAGCCATTATAGTTGCTGTTGCTAAATGAAATTTGAATTGCTTAGGAGCTTGCAGTAATTAGTCGTTTTGTAGGGTGCCGTCATTTTTTCATACTGGTTCTGCCATTAAAAATCTTCATCCTAAAAACAGAAAAATAACAGCAATTTAATAAGTTCCAGTGCCTTTTTATGACTTTGGTTACAAGTTTAATTGGTAGCCATATGCTCCTTGGTGTAGGGGGGAGACATACACACATAGGAAAAATAAACTCTGGTAGAGGAGGAAAGCTTTCAGCTTTCAGGATATTGAGATAGGAGGGGAAGTGTTAAATGTTTTCGGAAGAAAAAAAAAAATGGAATCAGTAGCTTTTCTGGAATTAAACCCAGAGCAAAGAAATGTGTACAGAGATGTCCAAATCCCAGTATGGAAATCTGGCTGGAGCAGTAGTAGGGTCTACAGGTCAACCTGAAGGTCTGTTATGGTGATATTTGGGAATTATTTGTTTTCCTAGATACCCCTGAAAGCCCAACTAAGCAGAGATCTGGATTGAAAACACTATTACTAATACAGGTATAGGATCCAGAAATTAATTATCCAGAAATCTCCGAATTATGGGAAGGCCGTCTCCCTGAGTCCATTTTTGCAAATAATTCATATTTTTAAAATGTAATCCATTTTTCTTTGTTGTAATAAAACAGAGGCATGGGACCTGTTATCCAGAATTCTCAGGACCTGGGGTTTTCTGGATAATTAATCTTTCTGTAATCTCGATCTTCATACTTTAAGGGGGCCCATTTACTTAGCTCGAGGGAAGGAATAGAATAAAAAAAACTTCGAATTTCGAATTATTTTTTTGGCTACTTCGGCCATCGAATTGGCTACTTTGACCTTCGACTACGACTTCGAATCAAACGTTTCAAACTAAAAATCGTTCGACTATTCAACCATTCGATAGTCCAAGTACTGTCTCTTTAAAAAAACTTCGACCCCCTACTTCGCCACCTAAAACCTACCGAGGTGCCATGTTAGCCTATGGGGAAGGTCCCCATAGGCTTTCTATCAGCTTTTAGGTCGAAGAAAAAATCGTTTGATCGATGGATTAAAATCCTTTGAATCAAACAATTCGAAGGATTTAATCGTTCGATCGAACGATTTTTCGTTTGATCGCTCGATCTAACTATTTGCGGTAAATACTTCGACTTCGATATTCGAAGTCGAAGGATTTACCTTCGGCAGTCAAATATCGAGGGTTAATTAACCCTCGATATTCAACCCTATGTAAATCTGCCCCTAAGTCTACTAAAATATAATTTAAACTTTAAATAAACCCAATAGACTTCCAATAAGCAAATAGTTTTGCTTCCAGTAAGGTTTAATTATATCTTAGTTTGGGTCAAGTACAAGGTACAGGTATGGGATCCATTATCCAGAATGCTCTGGATCTGGGGTTTTCTGGATAACAGATCTTTCAGTAATTTGGATCTTCATACTTTAAGTCTACTAGAAAATCATGTTAACATTAAATAAACCCAATAGGCTGGTGTAGCCTCCAATAAGGATTAATTATCTTAGTTGGGATCAAGTACAAGTTACTGTTTTATTATTACACAAAAAAAAAGGAGATAATTTTTAAAAATTTGGAGGAATCACTTGTGAGGACCACCGTGTAGTCAGTTAACTGTTAACTGCAATAGTAACTGCCACAACATATGGATAAGCAGTTCCTTTCCTCAAACAAATGGCAGTTGCTTGAATGAGGCAATGCTCTTATGTTTTCCTTTCACTGACAGTTACACATTTTCACAAGAGTTTCAAAACTGAGCACTTTCAAGCGTGACAATGCCATTAAGCCATCAAATGTAGGGTAATATTTATTGGAAGTTTATACTGATATAATAAACAAAAGCCATGAATATCCTGTAAATTATATCCTTATAAACGGTGACTAGTGATGTCATCAGATATAAACGGTGAGTAGTGATGTCATTTTTGTCACATGACTCACTAAAACTTGTGTATTATAATAAATAAAGTACCCGCTATTGTAAAATATAAGAATATTAGAAGTAACCTCGGAGTTCCATGACCATTTTATGCCATCCGAAGACGGATACACCGGCTGGCGCTCTTGACAGCTTCATGATGTCATTGGTTATAGTTAGTGGTTAGAAAAAATATGGTTTCCCTGTATTATAAGCATATTATTTGTGTTCCATGACTTGTATGGAAGTACTTTTGTCTTTTATCTAATGTAGTCATGACGTTCCTCAATAAATTCCATCATTCTTCCATTTTATATTAGGGCTACATCACTTCTAAGTCTATTGTTCATGTCTGGAAGGTAAAATAGTTGGGGTTGCAATAGTCCAGATGGGTAATATGTGTGTTTGTTTGTAAGGTGGCCAAGCAGTAGGGGTCGCAATAGGCAAGTTGGGACATGATAATGACGGGAATGATTGTATTGGTCTGTAATGCGGAAGGCTGAACAGTAGATGTTGTAGTAGCCAAGATGGGACATGATATGGGAGGGAAAGATAGTACTAGTTTGTAAGTTAGAAGACTAAGCAGTAGAAGTCACAGTAGATGAAACATGATAATCATGGGAAAAAGAGTACTAATCTCTATTGTGGAATTCTGAGCAGCAGAAGTTGTAGTAAACATGATGGGACATGATAATAACATGAATGAGAGTACTTGTCTGTAATGTGGAAGACTGAACAGTAGATGTTGTAGTAGCCAAGATGGGGCATGATAAGGGTGGGAAAGGCAGTACTGGCTTGTAAGTTAGAAGACTAAAGCTGGCCATAGACGCAAAGATTTGATCATACCAATCTCCGTTTCGTACGATTTTCAGGTTGTGTGTGGAGTGTCCTGACATTTTTCGTGCCATGACAATCGTTCGTTCAGGTTAGAAAATTTCTGTTGGCTACCGATAATATTTCTGCATGTATTGCCGAACTGACAATATAAGTGGGAGACTGTCACCAGCTTTTGCCAAACATAACTTTGTACGATTGGGCAGAACATCGTTTGATCTGTTGTTTTACTACTTTATTTGATCTGAATGGTTAGTGGCAGGTCGGGAGATGGCACCGAACGATCGTTAGTCCGATATGAAGGTAAATCTGCATGTCTATTTATGGCCAGCTTTAGTAGTAGAGTTCACAGTAGATGTAACATGATAATCATGTGAACAAGAGTACTAATTGTGTAATTCTGAACAGCAGAAGTTGTAGTAAACATGATGGGACATGATAAGGGTGGAAATACTGGGAGTACTAGCCAGTAAGATGGAAGCATTGATCCGTCAAAATTTTCCTTTTTCCTTTTTTTCTGCAGTTAATTTGTCTCAATAAATAGTTAATTTTCAGTTTCAGCAACATTTTAATACTAATTTTAATTTTACTTTAATCGCAATTTCTAGAAAGGAGTACTACCCCACTAAACCCTCACTTCTGTACCTGATACTGCTGTAACTATTCTAGGGTTTAATGTCTTACCCGGCCATCTTCTTCACTGTGTATCTCAATATTGTGAGTTCAAATACTGCCACTTTAACTTGATTGCATCCATAGCATGTCCCATCTTGTCTACTGCAACCTCTACTGTTCTTTATATAATCCATTAATATATTACTCTTGCTGTGTAGAACCACATTGATGTCAGTCCCACCCAACCAGCTGGCTAAGGATGTTGGGAGCAGTAATTCTCAGCTGTTCAACCTCCTTATAAAAACTAATCCAGGTGCCCTCCATCTTTGTTAACCCTTTTGTATCCTATATACACAGGTGGTTGCCCTAGGAGAAGTGGCGGATGGTTCTGTGGTCACAGTCATGGCTGGCAATGACGAAAATTATTCAGCGGAACTCAGAAACGCCTCTGCAGTCATGAAGAATCAAGTGGCAAGGTTTAACGATCTGAGATTTGTGGGCAGGAGTGGAAGAGGTAAGGCCCATTTGCTCATTGAACAGATACCACTGCACCCTCATACAGAGTTTGTGGTTAACCTATCAGTTAGCACTGAAACACATGGCAGAGCAAAGGCCTCCTGGGAGCCAACAGGTCTTATATGGTCTTTGTTATTTTTTGTACAGGGCTCTCAATGTGCCTTGCCTCCATCTGTGCTACTTCTTGCACCTACAAAATAATGTGCAAGTATGGAGTGTCACAGGTCTGGACTGGGAGTCAAAATAGGCCCTTGCATTCCTATTACACAGAGACCCAAATAGTCCTCCACCAACCCACTAAATAGTGACTGTCTATGGGACCTTACAGCAGCCCCTCTGGTATTTGCCAGAACCCACAGATTGCCAGTTCAGGCCTGGAGTGTCATGGAAATGCTCAAGGGCCACCCAAAGCTGACCTCTTACAAGGCGAATACTTTGCACCCCAATAACCAAAGTGAAATAATTGCATATATCAAAGTGTATTGTATGCAAAAAATTGCCACTTTGTCCCTGTTTTTTTGCAGTTGCATATTGTCCCCCCTTACTTCTTTGACCTTGTGGCCTGAATAACAAGCTGCCTACAGAAAAGGTCCCTTTCTGGTCAACTATAGGCACTTACAACTCCGAGCCTCCCCTCTATAGTATTAGAACATATATTTAAAAAAATGTAGTTCATTAAGAAAAATAACCTATGAATTTTTATTTCTTTGCCTTGATTTACGGGCTAGTTGTTTTCTGCTAAATACAGCACATGGCAATAAACCAGACAACTGTCAACCGGGAGACAGCGAAACCCGTAGGCTGCTGTGGTTGACATTTTTACTGCTAAGTGAAGGCCGACGCTCTTATCCATTCTCCGCAGACCTTGAGTCCATTTGCTCAGAACGAAATAAACATTTGCTTACTTTGCACTTTTGTTGAAGTCCATCGTGCCGGATACTTAATCACGACCTCTTCTGTCTCTTAATCAGCTGCCTTTTTTTTTTTATCCCTTTGGCTTTTTTTCAGTTTGTTCTAAAGCAGTTTCCTTTCTGGTATGACACGGAGCCAATGTTTTTCTCATTCTGCATCACTTCAACCAGTCTAATCATCTGGTTCACAGAGACCTTTAAAGGGGACCTGACAGTTTCTAAAGGTTTATTTACTAGCTCTTGAGCTAAACATTTTTTTTCCTGCTGCAAACTATTCACTCATGATGTTAGTCCCTGACCTGTCTCTGTCTGGTTGTTATACCTACTTTTGGTATCGCCACATAACTTGTACCAGGGGTCCCCAACCTTTTCAACCCGTGAGCCACATTCAAATGTAAGAGTTGGGGAGCAACACAAGCATGAAAAGTCCCTTGGGGTGCCAAATAAGTGCTGTGATTGGCTATTTGGTAGCCCCTATGTGGACTGGCAGGCTCTACTGAGGACCCTGAGAGCAACATTCAAGGGGTTGGAGAGCAACATGTTGCTCACGAGCTGGTTGGGGATCACTGACTTACACCTTGGACAATGTATTGTGTGGTTGACAGTTTGCCCTTAGGCCAATGTCACGCATAACCCAAGTAGGAGATTGTTCCATACCCCTCTGTGCCTCCTGTCATTCTAAGGGATGGGAACTACCATTCGCAACTGCTGACAGGTGTCACATAGAGGTATTGGGAAATCAACCAGCAGAGAAACCTTATGTATGCTATGGTCCTTAAGGCTACTTCAGAAATCAGTTCAGCTACCTGGGGGTCGTGCCACCTCTTTCCCTAATTAGTGAATCACTTGTGAGGACCACTGTGTAGTCAGTGGAAGGGTCATATAAGTAGAGACTGAGGTGGCCATACACAGGCAGCTTATTGCCCGGCATATGGGCCTTTCTGACGGGCTTCAGCAGTTGATTTCTAGCTGAAAATCTGGCAGATGCCGATCGTGCAAGCTTGAAGTTCCCATTGGATGGTGGACCACATTGGTTCGTTGATGTGGTCCTTGATTCCAATGTCTGCATTCCTGGCCTTGTGTTTCAATCATTCGATCCACGATTGGATCAGCCCGATATTGCTCACTCAAGGTGAGCGTATTGTTGCAAGATCTGCTTGTTTAGCGACCCCTCCAGATGAGCAGCTCTGCCCATGTAAAGCCACCTCTAGTCTTGGACTGGGATTCCTAGAGTCTACTCTAGGCCCACTTTCATACTACTGAATGGTTTCGATCTTTATCAGTGGTGTAACTACAGCTACAGCGGGAGTTATAGTGGGCCCATGAGGAACAATTTCAACACAATCCGCACAACCTCTGTATATGTTAGGGGCCCTAAAATTATATTGCTGTGTGACCCCTTAACATCCAGTTATGCCACTGATTTTTATATAGGATGGGATGGTGGGAATTCTCCTAGGCCGGTGCTCACAAAGACTTGGGACAACTGGGAGACCCTTTGGTACTCTGGTAGGCCAGTCAAAAGCTGTAGACATAACCTCCTGGAAGGTAAATCTGAGTCTTTGGTCATGCCCAAGGTACACCTTGACTATGCCACATTAGAAACCTCCACTACTGGGGTATTCATACAATTGACTCCCTAAAGGTTCATATAAGGATATGGTTATTCTGTTATTGATTGCATGCTGTGTGCTGCAGGAGGCATGTAACCTTACTATTGGTACAGACAAGCACAATATGGATAAATGCAGTGGAACTAAATGATCATTACAGAATTCACGCTTGCCTTTCCAGAGCAATATCTGTTCACGTCCTCGTGCTACAGAACGGGACAAGCCATATACAAAACATTTCTCCTTATCCACCTCCATAAACCATCTCCTTTCAATGTAAATGTTTAGACGAATGTAAATGTTTATATGAAGGGAAATCGCATTACTGGCCATTTAAGCAGCCCCTTACATTCGACATTTGCTTTTTTTTTTTTTTTAATCTTAATACTGTGTTTTCTCATGTGTTTTCTCCTCTTTGGGAAATTGGGTTTGACGTTGGAAAATGTGGGCAGATTGACAAAGAAAATCTTTCCTGTGTGATCATATAGACGATAAGTCCTCCTGGCGCTTTTATAAAGAACAAGGGGGCCACGAAATGCTTTTGTCAAAGTCTAGAGTTTCTGGAGGACCTGAACCTTTCTTCTAGGGTCGCCAGCTGCATTGCCATTAGATAAGTGATAAGTTCACATACAGAAGCTTGTGGGACTCTAGTCTAACCCAAATACATTTCCCTTAATCATTTTTCATTCTTTCAGTTTTACACTGCTACTATCCTGCCTTTGTAACACGAGCGTCCCTTGCTTTTGTGTCGGACCAGCAGAAGAAGCTAAAGTTACTAGTGATGGGCGAATTTCTCCAGCGAATTCATGAAAACGGAAAGTTCACGAAAAAATTTTGAAATTCAAGCGTTTTCACGAAAAAATCTTGAAATTCGAGCGTTTTCACAAAAAACCGAGCAATTTGAAGGTTTTCATGGAAAAATCAAGCAATTCGAACGTTTTCACTAAAAGCGATCAATTGGAACGTTTTCACTAAAAAATCTAACAATTCGAACGTTTTCACAAAAAAAATCGAGCAATTTGAACATTTTCACAAAAAAAAAAACGGAAATTGGCTCTGGCGCGAAACGCAAAAATTCTCCGTGAATTCGTGCCAGGCGAATTTATTCACCCATCACTAGGGGGCCCATTTGCTTAGTTCGAGTGAAGGAATAGAATAAAAAAAACTTCGAATTTCGAATGGTTTTTTTGGCTACTTCGACCATCGAATTGGCTACTTCGACCTTCGACTACCACTTTAAATCGAACGATTCGAACTAAAAATCGTTCGACTATTCGACCATTCGATAGTCGAAGTACTGTCTCTTTAAAAAAAAACTTCGACCCCCTACTTCGCCACCTAAAAATGTTAGCCTATGGGGTAGGTCCCCATAGGCTTAGCAATCTTTTCCCCATCGATCGAATCGTTCAATCGATGGAATAAAATCCTTTGATCGAACGAATTGCGGTAAATAATTCAACTTCGATATTCAAAGTCGAAGGATTTCCATTCGGCACTTAACCCTCGATATTCGACCATATGTAAATTTGCCCCTAGGAATCACTGACGCAGGAGGTGTCTGGACGCTTCTCTGCTCATTTCTATGACGGTTGATATTCTGAGAAAATTTGCAATTGGTTTACCTTTTTTATTATTTGTGGTTTTTGAGTTATTTAGCTTTTTATTCAGCAGCTTCTGATACAACTGATCCTGCTAGGTGTGCCCATGGGAAGGGAATTAGATTGCATGCTGTGATGGGGCAGGGAAACTTTTTATCCATTCAGTTTGTTTATACATCAAGGGATTTACAAAAAATGACTATAGATACTGTATATTGATTATCTTTTAAAGCGGTAGATCACTTTTAATTCAACTTTTAGTATGTTATAGAGTGACCAATTCTAAGCAACTTTTCAAATGGTCTTCATTATTTATTTTTTATAGCTTTAGAATTTTTTTCCTTCTTCTTCTGACTCTTTCCAGCTTTCAAATGGGGGTCACTGACCCCATCTAAAAAACAAATGCTCTTTAAGGCTACACATGTATTGTTATTGCTACTTTTTATTACTCGTTTTTCTATTCAGGCCTCTCCTATTCATATCCCAGTCTCTTATTCAAATCAATGCATGGTTGCTAGGGTCATTTGGACCATAGCAACTGTAGAACTGCAACTGCTGAAATTGCAAACTGTAGAGCTGCTGAATAAAAAGCTAAAAAAACACAATTAATAAAAAAAATCGAAACCATCTCTACATCATATTAAAAGTTAATTTAAAGGTGAACAACCCCTTTAAACAGTTGTGAGGCTTTTAGGATTCAGGCTTTTTGCTGCATAGGGCTAGCGCTTTAATAAATCTTGAAAAATTTGAGTTTTGCTCCAAAAAGCCCAACAAGAGTTAGGGTTGCCATCTTCTGTCCTATGGAACTCCGGGCAAGGGGGGGAGCTGTAAAGTAATGGTGGAGGGTCTGTGATGTTGTGGGCGGGTCTATTATGTCAAGGGCGGAGCTATGACATCAATCGCCACGTCACATGGCCGGCAGTTTTGACCAGCACAGGCCTTTAGAAAACCAGGCAGCTGGTAGAGAAGAGATATTTATCCAGTGGCACATGTGACATTGCTCTGATATCATAAGTACAACTTGTATTTATGTGTCTCCTGTAATAGAACTCAGGCCTTTTTTTTTAATATAAATTAGATTTTGTTTCTATTGGAAAAATGTTAGCCCAAGCGCTAGCTCTGCTGAATTGATAACGTCTGTCAGAGTGACCTGCGAGGGCTGGGTCACCTTAACAGCGATAAGCCCCAGTGATACGGCTCAGTGGGCATCAGGTTTGCCAGGAGCTGTGCCATAATTAGAACGGGAGTCGTTAGTCTAAACACAGCCGTATCATTGACATTAACTGAGAGACTCGGTTGTTGCGTGCTGAGGTCACGGATTCATGTAGGAGAGATTGGGGAAGTCGGGATTGTCAGAGCTGAGAGATGATGGAAAGACAATTACACTCTCTTACTGTCAGGGCAGGAGATATGATACATATTGGGGTGTAGAATGAGATAGGGGGTAGCAGGAAGCCCATTAAAGGGGAGGTTCACCTTTGAGTTAACTTTTAGTATGTTATAGAATGGCCGGTTCTAAGCAATTTTTCAATTGATCTTCATTGTTTTCTTTTTTTTATATTTTTTTTAAATTATTTGCCTTCTTCATCTATTTCCAGCTTTCAAATGGGGGGTCGCTGACCCCATGTTATCTTTTTATCCAGGCCTCTCCTATTCATATTCCATCCCCAGGGCCGGATTTTCTTTTTTGCCGCCTCCTTAGCCGTCTGGGTCCTAGCGCCCGCCGGTTTGCATGCACCCTCTGCGAGTGAATGCGCCCGCCACCAGGTCACACATCCTCCCCCCGTGAGCATGCTAGCGCACACGGCTACCAATGCTCCTTTAGATGCAGCCGGCTCCAATTTTGCCTTTTTGGCCTGTCCACTCCCTTATTTAAATCAACGCATGGTTGCTAGGGTAATTCGGACTCAGACTTGGACCAGATTGCTGAAATGGCAAACTGGAGAGCTTCTGAATAAAACATAATAAGAAATAACCTAAAAAACCTTAAAAATGGAAACAAAGTATGGAACCTGTTATCCAGAATTCTTGGGTCCTGGGGTTTTTCAGATAATGTATCTTTCCATAATTTGGATCTTCATACCATAAGTCTACTAGAAAGTCATGTAAACATTAAATAAACCCAATAGGCTTGTTTTGCCTCCTACTACAAGCTACTGTTTTATTATTACACAGAAAAAGGAAAGCATTTTAACATTTTGGATAAAATGGAGTCTATGGGTGACACAGCCTTTCCATAATTTGGAGCTTTGTGGATAACGGGATTCCGGACAATGGATCCCATACCTGCATTTGCTTAAAATGGGGTTTATGGGAGATGGCCTTCCCGTAATTTGCATCTTTCTGCATAATGGGTTTCTGGATAATAGGTAATTATGTCTCATAATAATAGGCAGTTTCCTTGATGAAACAGACTTGTGTAGGCGATAGGGCCCTTAGATTGCAAGCTCCACTGGGGCTGGGGCTGATGAGGAATCTCTGTAAAAAGCCTGTGTATATGTATTTAATGTTTCTTTCATAGAAATCTTCTTTAGCCAATTTATTATGGATCTGAAACACATCAGAGGATGTTCAGACTTTTAGTGTGAGGCTTCTGAGATTTGGCCGGGTTCCCACATAGCAATTTTTGTATTTAAAAAAGAAGAGGGGGCTCAGGCTGGCTCAGCTGCAGACGTTTCACGCATGGGGGATAGAGGGAGAATAATGATCCTCTGAAAGTAGTGAATTATATCCCAGTGACCTCCTCACTCCCTGCATCTTATGATCTTAAGGAAGGAAAAGACTTGGGTGTCAGATTATGGATCCGCTCCAGTCTGCTCATATATAGTAGGAGGTTGGCATAATGGGCCCCAGCTTGCCTTCCTCTTCCTCTTCCTCGCTGAGCTTCTCACGTTGCAGACAGAGCCCCAGCTTAGGTTTGTGCAAAGGGAGAAAATGCTGAGCTCGGCAGCTTGCGAGGGCAGATACAATAAGCAGCTTTTATGCCTCGGGATAAGGCGGCCGCTCGCTAACATTCCGGATACAGGTCTCCAGAAATCAGATGGGAAATTGATAACATTAACCCTTGCAACAAAAAGTGCCATGTTCAGTGAGGGTTGCCACCTGGCCGGTAATACTGATGGCTGATCCCAATGTTATTAATAGGGAAAAAAGATAAATATATAGGAAGGCCGGTATTTTTTTTGGTTAATCGAATTTAAAAAAAAAAGTTAGTTACATGTATTTTTAACGGGGTGGTTCACCTTTAAATTAAAATGGCTAATTCTAAGCAAACTTATATAGTTTTGTAATTATTTGCCTTCTTCTTCTGAGTGCTTCCAACTTTCAAATGGAGGTCACTGACCCCATAATAAAAATCAATTGCTCTGTAAGGCTACAAATGTATTGTTATTGCTGTTTTTTATTGCTCATCTTTCTATTCAGTCCCTCTCCTATTCATATTCCAGTCTCTTATTCAAACCAGTGCATGGTTGCTAGGGGAATTTAGACCCTAGCAACCAAATTGCTGAAACTGCAAACTGGAGAGCTGCTGAATAAAAAGCTAAATAACTAAAAAAAAAAAACAGATAATAAAAAATGAAAACCAATAGCAAATTGTCTCAGAATATCACTCTCTACATTCTACTAAAATGTAACTCAAGGTGAACAAGCCCTTTAAGAAAAGGCACCTTTTAGGCTAGAGACACACTCACATTCGGGGAGATTTAGTCGCCTGGCGACTAATCGCCTCTTCTTCGGGCGACAAATCTCCCTGAAAAGCCTTCGCACTGGCTAGAATCTAGCCGGTAGGAAGGCAGTTCGGGGAGATTAGTTGCCCGAAGAAGAGGTGATTAGTTGCCGGCCGACAAAATCTCGACGAATGATCAAATATATTTGGTTTTTCTCCCTTCCAATCATAGGATTCTCTGTATAGAGCAGGAAAGTTGGATGATTGTGGGCCTTATCTAACTCACTAATAATTGCTGATTAGAATAGGGAAAGGCTTACTACAAGCGTTTGCACTTTTGGAGGTTAAATAATAACAATAACACACAGTCTAATCACAGAGTTGCCATAGAGATCAACCAAACCTTTATCTCTGCCTTTATCTCTGTCTATTGCAAGATAGTTTTGATAAATGTCCAATCGTAATCCCTCTAGCCTCTATTTTTTAGTGGTTGCCAAGTTATTAGCAGTTTTAGACTGCTAATAAGAACTCCCTCTGAATCTCAGCAAGGCTAGGTAATCATATAAATTGCATTGATAATTAAGGTCACTAGTACTCTGACCTTCAAAGAGAGTTGAGCAAGAAGCCTAGCACTAGTCTAAAACTGCTATCTCAGAAACCACAAAAAATAAAAAAAAAATGAATGCAAAGTGCAGTATTGCTTAGATGAATGCTCTAATTAATTTTTTTGGGGGTTTAGATACCCTTTAGCATGACGAGCTGCAACACTTGTATTTACTGATTACTGAATTAACATTTGCAAATAGTAAGAGAAAATTCAGGATATTTTACATTGTAATGTGTCAGCTCAGTGACCGAGTGTTTCCTAAGATGTGTGTGACTCAGTATCACCCTCCTCCCCTTTTTATTCCTTTCCTCCTGCCATTGTTGTGTCCAAGCTGAGCAAGTGCCCATCACAGGGCAGTGATGCAGCTTGGGGAAATAAAGAAACAATAAATATAATTTTGTTTTACTCTTAGGTTCCCACTTACTCTAGCAGCCGAGCAGGGGGTTCAATTCTGACCAGGAGCTGATTAAATATAAAATCGTTGCCTGGGTTTGTGGCCTGAGAGCACAGGCTGGAGAAAAGCAAAATAGAAAGACCCATATTTCCAAAACCACAAATATCCCTGCCTATATAGTATTAAAAGTTAATGAGCCGCCCCTTTAAAGAATTTTTAAATTTGTTTATTTTAAAAAAAAAAATTCATACATTTCTGTTTTAACTGGGCATCAAATTTATGGAGAAAAGGCAGCGAGCGTTCTCGCCTTCCAACTCCTGTTTAGAGAAAAAAGCCCTTTGTAGGAGCAGAAAAGGTGCCATAAATTTAAATAAATCCCCTTTTTTATGGCATGCCGGCTTCACTGGAGGCTCCTCAAATTTTACAACAAGAAATAAAAAATATGGTGTTTTTCATGACAGTCTCCTTTTTAACGCACTGCGCCGAGCCAAAATGTAAATGCTCGCTTATAGTTTGTTGTGCTTTTAAAGGCTTACGCTTTCCGTGCCCGTCCTAAATCATTCCAGGCAGCTCCACATCGGGGAAGGGGGGGGGAATTGTGCCTTGAAATGGAACTCGTTTCTGGAAAACAGGAAATACACAACGTTGCCCCATTTATTGATAATGTAGGTGTGGACCCCCAAACCATGGGACTTGTCACTTGCATTTTCAAAGGGGCGATGGGGGATAAATAAACTAAAATAAACTACAATTCTGGAAAATTCCGGATTTCAGAAATGACTAGAATTCTATTCAGTACAATTACAATTACAATTAGCAACCACAAACCCCATTAAAGAGGTTTATTATGCAAATACAGTTGTATATTGGTTTCTGAAGTTGTATATTGGTTTCTGGTCTTTTTTGATTGGCATATTTTTTGTTTACAGTCCCAAGTATCCGCACTCAATCCGATATATTTAATTCCGGGTGCTCGTTCAATAATGAGTATACAGTTGAAAGATGGACACAATTTACGTGTACTATTATCCTATTGCACAGTAAAAGACAATATTACACGGAAATTTGAGTATGGTCATATGGGACATCATCTGCCCATTTGGCCCCAGAGGACAATTTGTTGGATACTAGGGATGCATTGAATCCACTTTTTTGGATTCGGCCGAACCCCCGAATCCTTTGTGAAAGATTCGGCCGAATACCGAACCGAATCCGAACCCTAATTTGCTTATGCAAATTAGGGGTGGTAAGGGGAAAACATTTTTTACTTCCTTGTTTTCTGACAAAAAGTCATGCAATTTCCCTCCCGCCCCTAATTTGCATATGCAAATTTGGATTCGGATTCGGTTCGGCTGGGCAGAAGGATTCGGCCGAATCCGAATCCTGCTGAAAAAGGCCGAATCCTGGCCGAATCCTGGATTCGGTGCATCCCTATTGGATACTTTTATGGTCAGCCAGTGTGTGTGTGTGACCATCTTAAGGTTTGTGACATCTAGGGGGTTATTTATTAAAGTCTGAATGCCAAAAACTGCCGAGGTTGTATATAAGTCAATGGGAGAGGTCCCTATACTATTTGGAAGTTTCTGTGGTCTGAGTTGAATCAGCCCGAAAATCCGACTATTCAGGGCAAAAATCAAAAAAATTGCCCTTTTCATGGAAAAATTGAGTGATTCGGGAAAAAATTCAGAAATATAATCTTACGATTCATAGTTTTCTCTCTGTTTTATTGAGTTTGTCCCTGATCCGATTAAATCGTGCTTTTTTTAATAATAAATAAGGTCCAATAATGGATTTTAATTTGGTCGGACTTTTTTTTTTATTCAAATACAAAGAAAAATTCGATTTTGATAGATAAGGCCCCTACTGTATGTATGGGACTTGGCCAATGCCACTCTTTGTAAAGCTAAAGATCGAGAACAAAGGTATAAGACCGCTACTGCTCACCACTTATACTGATCCAGGTGCTCCGTTAAGCAGTATCCACACTGCTAACATTCAATAGACTAAAGACAGGCAGACGGCACTTCTGGAAAAGATTTATTGGGGTAGCTGCTGTAAATCCTAACGCGTTTCGGGAATAAATCCCTTAGTCAT
This sequence comes from Xenopus petersii, assembly GCA_038501925.1. Lineage (NCBI taxonomy): Eukaryota > Metazoa > Chordata > Amphibia > Anura > Pipidae > Xenopus > Xenopus petersii. The sequence goes on from CM076680.1 coordinate 11,235,666, forward strand.
AGTCACCTATGACTAAGGGATTTATTCCCGAAACGCGTTAGGATTTACAGCAGCTACCCCAATAAATCTTTTCCAGAAGTGCCGTCTGCCTGTCTTGAGTCTACTCTTTGTGAAGCTAGTAGCATTTGCTGTATGTGAGGTTAAGTAACTTTGTTGTATGTAGGGTTAGTACATGTGCAATATGTTTGTAAGGATTGTGAGTCCTGCCCTGCAGAATCTTGGGTATTCCTATGTATCCAGTCCTGTAGAGTAAGCCTTCTAAGCCACTTATTTCAGATGAGGTATCTATAAAATAGATAAAGTATAGCATTACTCTTTAATATTACCAAATAAGCAGATCTTTTGCCAAATTTCCATCCACATGTCGGTGGACGCTGATCGGATCATGGTGCTGTATCAATAGGGAGATTCAATGGGGTTTCTAACCTGGCTGATAGATATCTCCTATTTTTGGCAAGATCCATTGAGCACGGGGTAGAACGTACACAGATTTAGCCAGCCTTGCAGTTTATCCTCCTACCCCATTCCCCAAAAAGTTTACAGTTGTATCATATCTACTATATAAGGGGTACCAGGCTAGTATCCCCCCAGATTGCATGAGAGGCCATGTAGGCCTGGAACAGAGCTCAGTACGTGACACACAGCCCAGCTACAAGTCAGAACATCAGAAGACTTCTGGCAAGATCTCCTTCCCTTAACCAGGAGCAGAAGCCCATGGAGAGATCAGTTAGGGCCCGGGACTGTTGACTGTTTATTGAGTTTCTGCTTCCCGCCCACATCTTCCTGTCTTTAAACAGTTTGCAGAACTTGACTCTGTGACACGAATCTCCAACTGATACAACTGTCAGTTAGTCTGCACATGCTCTGCCCTCTCTCCTCTTCAATTCATGGGAAGAACGTCCATCTAGTCAGTCGTTTCTATACATTCCTACAGCCCATGTTCTACCATGCCACCAGGAGGAGGCCAATAACTACTTTTTGTTCATCACTCCCCACCACTGAGATAACCTGAAGTTACAAATTAATTGTTGGGCCCCCTCCACCTCAGTCTTAGGAATCATCTGTTGTTTGAGAATAAAAGAAGTCACCTGTACTTTAGTCTTGTAGGGGGTACATTATCCCTTATAATACATGAGTGATACTCAGAGTTCCCTGTATAACTCAGCCTGCAGCCTTGTGTCTTTATATGGTCACATAACCCCTCAGTGACTTCTAATATCCTTATCATTTACAGTAGGGGGTACATTATCCCTTATAATACATGAGTGATACTCAGAGTTCCCTGTATAACTCAGCCTGCAGCCTTGTGCCTTTATATGATCACAGAACCCCTCAGTGACTACTAAAATCCTTATCATTTACAGTAGGGGGTACATTATCCCTTATAATACATGAGTGATACTCAGAGTTCCCTGTATAACTCAGCCTGCAGCCTTGTGTCTTTATATGGTCACAGAACACCTCAGTGACTTCTAATATCCTTATCATTTACAGTAGGGGGTACATTATCCCTTATAATACACGAGTGATACTCAGAGTTCCCTGTATAACTCAGCCTGCAGCCTTGTGCCTTTATATGGTCACAGACTAATCCCTCAGTGACTTCTAATATCCTTATCATTTACAGTAGGGGGTACATTAACCCTTATAATACATGAGTTATACTCAGAGTTCCCTGTATAATTCTGCCTGCAACCTTGTGCCTTTATATGGCCATGGGATTCTTTGGTTTCTTCTAATATTCTCTGATAGGTCACTTAATAGGATATACATTATCTGCTGGTTTCTCATTTAGAATGTTTACTTCTCCTTTACGTCCAGCATTGGTGAGGAAACACTCTTGGCCGGAGTTAGTGTCCTGGCTGATGCCTGTGTTCCTTTTTTTCTCATGGGACAATTTGTTTATTTTTGGGCACCTTTCCAGCTTTGTTTAGTAGGAAAATATTCTGGCATCTTCTTATATGTATGAGTGCTAAGTCAATAATACAGTATATGTTCATATAGAGGCTCAGTTCACACACACAAGGGCTCATGTACTAATACTAGGTGCAGAGCAAAGCACTGTGTCCATAAAACGACTCTCCTTTATATTTACATCTTTGGCCAAAGTTCTGTATGAATAAGGTACAAAGGCAAAGGGAGCCCTCAAACAAACTCCGAATAGTGACAGGAGGTCCTCAACAAACTCGCCTGGGAGCCCACAGCAGGGACATCAGGTGGAAAAACAGCTGTGTGAAACGCATCAGGCCTTGTTTCTATTTTTTGACCTCATGTAAATAAATTTGATTGGTGAGCTTACGCCTGCTTTCAGTTTTTTTCCCCCCTTGGAAATGGCAGCAGTTAAAACGCCACGTGCACCATTAGTCAGATGAAATGTTAAACATCGCTACAAACAATTAATGGGGAATTTTTCAGTTGCAGGAGCCGAGCACCTGCTGCTAATAATCTGTCATCAGTCTCGGGCAATACAGGAAACGGGACATTTGCATTAACAACTGAGAGCCGGGGAAGGAAGTCTGGCCCTTTGGGAGTTAGACACTTTGTACTCTCTTACTGGTCCCACTAATTCACAAGGCCTCAAACAGATATACTGTTAGTACATTGAGTGTTCTTGTCATAAATTCTCCCCGTGTTTTGTGTGTCTGGCCCCTGTTTGCTTGTTACCGAATGGACTTTCAATAGCAATTACATTTTAAAATAAACCAGCTGTTTAATATCCTTTGCTCTGCCGGTTCTGACTCCCAAAACAAAGTAGCAGAAGCCAGCTGATTAATAGACCTGGAACTGACTATTGCTACATTGTTTCGAGGGTAAGAACCAGCGAACAGAAAGGGATAAACAAATATTGATTCCAGTTGCAATTAGGTTTCTAACTAACTAGGGGCTGTTTGTCTTTAAATGATCTTTTAGTATGATGCAGAGAGCGCTGTTCTGCGACAGTTTGCAATTGGTCTTCATTTTTTGTGTTATTTAGCTTTGTATTCAGCAGCTCTCCAGTTTGTACTCCATCTGGTTGCTAGGGTCCCAGTTACCCTAGCAACCATGCCTTGATTGGAATATGAATAGGAGAGGGCCCTAAATAGAGGCAAGTGACCCCCATTTGGAAGCTGGAAAGAGTCAAAAGAAGAAGGCAAATAATTAAAAAACTATAAAAAAATGAATTGAAAACTTGCTTAGAATTGGCCATTCTATAACATACTAAAAAGTTAACTTAAAGGTGAACCACCTTTTTAAAAATCATTGAACATGTTTAAGGGAAAAGGAAAGGTAGAATTACTGCGGGGAGGGGCAAGTGAATGTATATTGGAAACTTGCTTATAATTATTTATTTCATTCTGCCAATAACAGGCTTTGGGCAGGGATCCCCTAAAAAAATAACTGCCACTCCCAGACGCACTTTATCTCACTGATACCATGCTTAATTTCCACCTCCTTTGAGACTAAGCTAGGACTGTCCTACCTAAATAGGGGCAAGTAGTGATGTATGCAAAATGCCCCAAACTGTTCTTTTAGCCTTAAAGATATTGTTCACCTTTGATTTTTAGTATGAGGTAGAGAGTGCTTTTCTGAGCCAATTTGCAATTGGTTTTCATTTTTTATTATTTGTGGTTTTCGAGTTTTTTATTCAGCAGCTCTCTCATTTGCAATTTTAGCAATTTGGTTGCTAGGGTCCAAATCACCCTAGCAACCATGCATTGATTTGAATTAAGGTGGCCATAAACGGGCAGATTAAAGCTGCAGATATTGGTCCTTTAGACCGATTCAGCAGCTTATCTGCCCATGTGTGGGGGCTCCCGACGAGTCCTGCAGATTGATATCAGGCCAAAGATCGCCAGATATCAATCTGTCAAGTTTGATTTTTTGTATGACCGCAGGACCGCATTGGCTAGTTGATGTGGTCCTGCGACCTGTCGGAGCCCATTCGTAGTATTGTAATCCGATCTTTCGGCCCCAAGGCTGAACGTTCGGATTCATCCAATATCGCCCAGCTGTTAGTGGGCATATCGGGTTAAGATGGATCTTATAGTGTATGGCCACCTTAAGAGACTGGAATATGAATAGGAGAGGCCTGAATAGAAACATGAGTAATGAAAAGTAGCAATAACAATACATATGTAGCCTTGCAGAGCATTTGTTTTTTTGGATGGGGTCAGTGACCCCCGTTTGAAAGCTGAAAAACGACATAAGAAGAAGACAAATAATGAAAACACAATAAATAATAAATAATGAAGACCAATTAAAAAGTTGCTTAGAATTGGCCATTCTATAAAGTACTTAAAGTTAAATTAAAGGCAATCCACCCCTTTAAAACCTAAGGTTTGCTGCATTAATAAGACAAAGGCACATCCATTTTAACAGAATTTGACTTAAATACAATAAATACAGTATCCTTTTAAAAAGACTGCGCTTGCCAGCTGTGCAATTGTTTTTGCTACACTCAGTAAGTCAGTTCTTTTAAGGCTGTGCCAGAGCAGGTTAGATTCTAGATATCTGTAAATGGGAAATTACTATGAGAGTATGAGACCAGTAGTGGAAATATAACACCCACCAGGTTTATAGACTTGAGATCATAAGGGCCGATGTGTCACATTTTTGCGCAACTTCCTCCTGTGTTTCAGAGCCGTGGGAAAGCCACCCCGGGTGATATGAGATCCCCAGTATAAACTACTCTCAGTGATTATTGTATTCAGTGGCACCTACTCAGCTTATGGGACTCTGTAAACACTCACAGATCCAGAATACAAATGTCCAACAGCTGTAGGGGTTATTTACTAAAATCCGAATTTTTTTGATTATTTTAAAAAAAAAAAAAAAAAAAAGTCCAACCAAACTTTATTTATTATTAAAAAAGCTCAATTGAATCAGTAATATTGAGCGTACATTTTTTTTCTGAGGTTTTTCCCGAATCATTCCATTTTTTCTGGGGGGAAAAGTCCAAATTTTTCAGAATTCTTGCCAGAGAACCCTGAAAAGTTGGATTTTCGGGCTAATTTCAGTGCAGACCACAGACACTTCAAAATAGGATAGGGACCTCTGCCATTGACTTATACACAACCTCGGCAGGTCTGAGATGGCGGATTTTCCAATTCTGACATTTTGCTGCATTGGGCTTTAATAAATCTCAAAAAATTTGAGTTTAAAAAAAAAACAAAAAAAAAACGAAATTTGAGTTTTGCCCCAAAAAGCCCGGAGTTTAGTAAATAACCACCTAAATGTTTGCCGGACCCAAAACTGCACACGATGAGTCCTGTTATTTATGTTAAAGGGATCTCAAGCCACAATAATGCCAATATACATTAATTACAAATGTTTTTTATAAATGTCTGTTTCTGTTCTCTGCTTATTAATTGTATAAACCTTCTATGGCCCTTCCCAATGAAGAAATTAAACTGCATCGCCTATTTGTTGCCACAAGGGGTGCTGTGGTTGTTACTGGCAATGGAGAAGAGTCAAGCAATATGGCAGCATAGTATTTATCATCTGATCCATGTACTGATGCTGATATTTATTCTTTTTCCCCGTCAGGGAAGAGTTTTACACTCACCATAACCGTTTTCACAAACCCGCCGCAAGTCGCCACCTATCACAGAGCAATAAAAGTGACCGTGGATGGCCCAAGAGAACCAAGACGTGAGTACCATGCTCTCTGCAAAGCCTTATTAAAGGTGGGGCTGATAGATAAAGGAGAGGGTAGGAATGCCCTTATATATATTATCAGGTTGTCGCTTCTTTTGTGCCCAGAAAATTCCTTCTGTCCATTTTTGTAATAATACAAATGGCTTGGAGCTGCCATATTGGTTTCCTTATTCAGTATGATAGCATAGATTACCATGTGCTTAGATACATTCTTATTTGTAGTAATAATGTATTAGTAGGTAAGGGGGGCAAATTGCAATTTCAGCAATTTGGTTACTGGGGTCCAAATTACCCTAGCAACCATGCATTAATTTGATTAAGAGACTGGAATAGGAATAGGAGAGGGCCTAAAGGGCAAGATAAGTAATAAAAAGTAGCAAAACAATGAACTTGTAGCCTTACAGACCATTTGTTTTTTTAGATGGGGCCAGTGACCCCCATTTGAAAGCTGGAAAGCGTCAGAAGAAGAAGGCAAATAACTTAAAAACATAAACAAAAATTAATTAAAGAAGATCAATTGAAAAGAGTTAACTATAATTAGTCGTTCTATAAGATTCTAAAAGTTAGCATAAAGTTGAACCACCCGTCTAAAGTTAAAAGGGCCTTCAACCCACACCCATACTCACACCCACTTACCTCTAGTAGGCAGTACGGTTTTCCTACTACTCAGTTGTTCCTCAGGGGCCCTAAAATAATTTTGCTCTGGTGCCCAGTAACTCCTAATTACATAACTGTCTATATACCATTGCATAACACATGACAGATTTAGAAACCCTGCCATAAAGCAAAACAGAGCTGTTATTTTTGCCAGGAAGGAAGTAGCAAAAAGTCAAATGACCATAACTGAAGCACAAAAAAGTAGGGATGCACCGAATCCAGAATTCGGTTCGGGATTTGGCCAGGAATCGGCCGAATCCTTCTGCCCGGCCGAACCTAAATCGAATCCTAATTTGCATATGCAAATTAGGGTCAGGAGGGCAATCAAGTGACTTTTTGTCACAAAACAAGGAAGTAAAACATGTTTTCCCCTTCCCACCTCTAATTTGCGTATGCAAATTAGGATTCGGTTGGTATTCAGACAAATCTTTTGCAACGGATTCGGAGATTCAGCCAAATCCAAAATAGTGGATTCGGTGCCTCCAGGATTCGGTTCGGTATTCGGCCAGGATTCAGCCATTTTCTGCAGGATTCGGATTCGACTAAATCCTTGTGCCTGGCTGAACCAAATCCTTAAATAATGTGACTTTTCGTCACAAAACAAGGAAGTAAAAAATGTTTTAGTGCACGACTCTTTTTTCCCTCACTGATTGCAAATGCAATTTTGGGCTCGGATTCGGGTCGGTATTCGACCGAATCTTTCACAAAGGATTTAGGGGTTCGGCCGCATCCAAAATAGTGGATTCCTAGTTTAAATACCTAATGTAATTCCATTTCCCCCCAAGCGACACTGCTATACACAGTATCACACATAGCTTTCAGGAACAAGCCCTTTGTTCTGCCGGAATCTCTATCCCTTTAAGGACTCGTCTGAGCTCTCGCCGCTTTCTTTGTACATGAAACATCTGTTCATTTCCAGTTTCTCTGACCCTGTGTAAACACCACAAGAAAATCCCTCGTTGTGGTTAGTTGTAAAAATTCTTCCTGGCCACTATAATGATATTTCTGCGCACAAGTGATTTCTGCACATTCATAGAGGAGCACAGAGAGACTCCCGGCAGCCAGGGCACATTTGTTATCAAATAGAGAAAAAGCAGTGGCGGAACTATAGGGGGAGCAGATGTCAGAGCTGCTAGGGGGCCCTTTATTCTCCTCATGACTGCATCTATGGGCACAAACACACAGTGTCAGACTGGGACACCAGGGGCCCAACCTAAAACCTTAGACCAGGGGCCCACCAAAGAAACCTAGACCAGGGGCCCACTCTCAGTACTATTATTATTCTTCTCCTCACTCAACCTCTATTCTCCTAGTCTCTTTTCTTTACATACTATAATCTATTATTCCATATAGTTAACCTCTTTGTTCTGAAAGAAATATCAAATAGCCATGAAATAGGCAAATCTTTAGCAGCTCAACGGCCCCCTGACACCTGGGCCCACCGGGAGTTTTCCTTGTATCCCGGTGGGCCAGTCCAACACGCCAACACAGAGTACACACAGAGTGGGATCCATGATCCCCCTAACTATGGTTCAAAAAGAGTTTTGCCTAAGTGACCACTCACAAGACATCCCCACCTGACAGAACCAAACACATAGGGGCAAATTCACTAAAAGGGCGAATTTTCACCTGCGAAGGCTCAGTCATACTTCACATCACTTCGTCAGGTGCAAATTCGCTACCACTGTGCTAATTCACTAAAATGCGAAGTTGCATTACTGCAGCCGAATGCTGGTTACATTTCGCTAACGTTAATTCTTCAGCACGAGTATTTCATAGCGAACTTTCGATAAAGTTCGTTTCTGCCTAGCGAAAATTCATTTGTACACTTACGCTTAGGTCAATTTGAATAGGGCGGGTACATGTAGGTCATATATATGTCTTTATTAGAGATGTTGGTGCAAATGCTTGAAGTGGCCACTTATTATTATAAATAAGCAGCAAAATAAAGACAAAAGAGATCCTCTAGTGCCCTAGACATGAGCCCACCATAAAAAAAATGTGACATGAGCTTCAAATGGTAAAAAAAAATGTTAACACAAAAAGTATTAATAGTTACAACTGTAAAAGACAATCCCGCTTTAAAATATGAAAAAATGCCAGTGGTTTTTTAAGAACTTTTATGACTTTCCGTCATACAGGATATGATGTCACTGACATAAGATTGAGGAGGAAGTAGCTTCATCTTATCAGTTCGCCAGGTCTGAGCTGATGAAGGCAAAAGGGGTAACGTTATGGAAAATTCGCACTGTAGGGAATTTGAGGAGTAATGATCGTTCACTATAACGAAAATTCGCCTGGCAAATGGGTGTGAAAATTAGTTAGTGATGTACTCTAACGCTAGCGAATTGTCCTGTACGCCTGTTAGTAAATTGCCGATCTCCATGCGGATGGGATTTCTGGCGAATTTTCACTAGCGACGGCCACTTTTATTAAATCTGCCCCATGGAGTGTTTCTTGTTCATTTAAATGGAGTTCTGCTGTCCTAGCTAAAAGCACTGAGGCGCTCCAAAGTTCATGTGTGCCATAGGCCTTAAGGTGGCCAAAGACTTTACAATTATGATCTTTCCTGGAAAATATCTTTCCAGGAAAGATGGTTCGTTTCAATACACATGTGTAGAGCTGAATCATCAGATATACAGATAGAAAAAATAGAATTCTACCTGTATCTGACCATTCAGCACTAACAATGGCCGATGTTCGGATGCCTTCAAAGGCGCCCAATCAAAATTTTCAGACAAGCCGACTGATGTCGAAGTTTACTGCTGATATTGGTTGGCTCATCTCCCTCCATACACACACCAAATATTGGAGGAAAATTAGTTTAATGCAATATTATTGGTGTGTCCATGAGGTGACTATGGGAAAGGTAGGGTAGTTTGTATATATGTAAATGCCTCCATTATTCTCTCCTTTGGTGTATTGTAAAACCTTTCTTGGACACCAGGAATGAATGCACTGGCACACAGTTGTTGTTAGCTAGAGGACTGCAAGTTAATGTCTTCTGAGGTGCTTTCTGTTGTGCACTTGAGTCACTTCCTGGATCATGTGATCATGAAGTAGCAGCCGATCATGTGATCCTGAAGGGCTGAAAAAAACAAGATGTCTTCTCACAGAGAAATGGATTTGTTTTCAAACATCTTCGTATTTTGTTCAGTTCTGGCACTTTCCATATATACAGTATATACAACAAGCAGCACTATTCGTAATAAGCACAGGCCCAGATTTGTGCAAAGGCCCGGGCCTACGGCAATAGGATTTTAGGGGTGGCATGCCGCCCAGACGCATCTAGGTTTACCACCTTTTCTGGAAAAAAATACCGGCCTTCCTATATATTTATCTTTTTTCCCTTTTAATAACATTTGGATCAACCATCATTTTTACTGACCAGGCCGGTAAAATACCTGCCAGGTGGCAGCCCTAGGCCCGTATCTAAATTGGGTCCGAAGCACTGGGGATGTGCAGGACATATAGTTGTTTCTTCATTCTCCAGCCCGCCAGTCCCAAGAGTTCCATACCCTGTGAGGAAAGTTTACACATAACTGCGCATGAAGGGGAGGGGGCCGTTGCGACAAGTTGGTGACAGGGGCCTAGGCATAGTTACATACCTCCCAACTGTCCCGTTTTTGTGGAGCAGTCCCAATTATGACAGCTCAACTCACAGTCCCTGATTGTTACTGATATGTCCTGCCAATGAAGTCACAAAAGGGACAGGGTACGCAGGCGCAGCTATAAAGCCGGAAGCCAGAAGTCGGAAGCCGACATTTGAAATTGGCGCGAAGAGGAGTGCGAGATCATCTTGAACCTGCCTGACCCACGGGTATTGGGCCGGCCCACACATCACTAATAAGCAGGTCTCTTGGGGAAACTGCACATCTCCCAACTGTCCCATTTTTCGCAGGACAGTCCCGATTTTGACAGCTCAACCTGCAGCTCCAGCACTGGAGCAACAGCCAGAAAAAGATATAAAGTTTCTAAAACTTAATTGGCTTTTGGCAGAGAGCCCAGAATATGTGGCAGGTGCACTTAGATACATTTATTACAATTTAAGATAAGCAAAGATAGACGTGTAACAATTTAATATAAGAAAAGAAACCATTGTAACAATTTAATATAAGCAGGTCTCTTGGGGAAACTGTTACTTGCAGCTTAAAGGGCAACATACCTTCATTAGCAAAACTTAAATAACACAGAAAAACAGACCCCAAAACCCTCAGAAATGTGTTTCCATAACCTGACAAATTTTTTAAAATGGATGTGGTATTTAGGAGGTTTGGCCATAAAATGGGTGTGGTCAAAAAATGGCTACAAATGTTGGGAGGTATGTAGTTAAATCCGGCCTGAATAAGCAACTTTGATCTCAGTTGTATTTTCCCTTGAAGTAAAATGATCAGGCAGCCCCTGGGACTATTCTATGCTGTACCACTCTTTGGCGGGAACGTAGCCGAGTCTGAAAAACAGGGTGACTTCATTCATCCTGTTGCGCGGGATCCAGACGGATCATCTTATTTCAGCTCAGCTCTATATAACAGGCACGATATTAGCAGGCCAGATTAAATTACACTGCCTGCTTCCTACAGCTGCGAACATACCAAAATATGACAAGCATTTATTTGTTGGACACTTCAGGCCGCTGCAGAAACCATCTTGTACAAAGTGCTGGGCTTTTTATCCCTCCGACGGACGAAATGATAAACTGAACTTACAGTTAGAGGAATGCACTTTGAAAAAAAGCAGTTTCAGTTCTCAAATTGTTCAGGGCCTGTGATTTTATTTTATTTTTTTTTGACTGTCAGGAGCTGGGCCGGGGGCCAAGCAGGAAATGAGACATGGAGAGGTATTTGTGTTGTGAAACCTTCGGAGGAACTGATGCAAGGATACACAGGCTGTTTATGCATTCCTCCTTCTTTTGCAGGCATTATTTTAGTCAGCTTTATGGCCCTTCATGTGGCTTTCTTAATAGGCCACTGTTTGGGGGGGAGGGGCATAACTAGATATTAATGGGCCCCACAGCAAATAATTTTTCAGAACACCAAAATGTCTAGAGGTTGACCTGTTCTACCAATATTTATTGAACTTTTATATGAATTAGGGCCTGTAGCTCCTGGCCCCCACAGGGTCTGCTTCCTCTGTAGTTACGCCCCTGGAGTAGGGGCTAATTCAGTCTTATTTAACTACTGCACCCTCCCATTGTAATTGTATAGTCAATGAAAGTACATGGCAGTGTACAACAAGGATGAAGGAGGAATACTATATACATAGAAATATTTGTCTTTGTGGTGAGGCCTGGGGAATTATTTATTTATATAAAATAACCCTTCAGATGGTCTACAGGGAGGCATGGGAGTTGTTCCTTAAAAGATTTCACACGATAAAACCTTTTCTCACTGAATTGAATCTGGCCCAAAGTGTTAGTGTCGCATTTTCCCCTCCTCTCTTCATCTTGCCTGTCACCATCTTGCCTTACTCTACCTTGCTTTACAGTCTCCATCATCTCCTACTTTTTTTTATTTTGCCCTAATGTCTTCATATTACTCTACTGTCTTCATTTTGTTCTACTGTCTCCATCTTGCTCAACTGTCTCCATCTTATCCTACTGACTCCATCTTACTCTACTGGCTCCATTTTGTTCTAATTTCTACATCTTGCTCTACTGTCTCCACCTTGCGTTTGTGTTTTGATCTTTTTCTATCTACAGTCTGCAACATATTTTGCCCTACTGTCTCTATTTTATTCTACTGTCTCCATTTTACTGTCTTTATCTTGCTCTACTATTTCCGCATTGCCTTTGTGTCTTCATCTTGCTCTACAATCTGAATTTTGTCCTATTGCTTTAATTTTGCTGTACTGTTTTCATCTTGTTCTACTGCCTTTATTTTTCCCTACTGTCTTCATCATGCACTACAGTCTTTATGTTGCTTTACACTCTCCATCTTTTCCTACTGTCTTTATTTTGCCAAACTGTCTTCAGCTCGCTCTTCTGTCTCCATCTTGTCCTACTGACTCCATCTTACTCTACTGGCTCCATCTTGCTCTACTGTCTCTACCTTGCCTTTGTGCCTTGATCTTGTTCTACAGTCTGCAACATAACCTACTGTCTTTATTTTGCCCTATTGTCTCCATTTTATTCTACTGTCTCCATCTTGCTCTACTATCTCCATCTTGCCTTTGTGTCTCCATCTTGCATTTGTGTCTCCATCTTGCTCTACAATCTGTATTTTGTCCTACTGCTTTTATTTTGCTGTACCGTTTTCATTTTGTTCTACTGTCCTCATCTTGCTGTAACCTCTTCATTTTGCCTTATTCATTTCACACCCATATAAATGTCATACAACTTTTCCTACTGAACTGAGGACCCACCTCAAGACATCACTATCTCAAATAGAGGAGCCTCTTGGCAACAGGTCATGTGCTTACAGTTTGCCTCCATACAGCAAATCCTGACAGAGTTATGAGACTGAAAATTAATGTTGTTTACTCTTTAACCTTGTCATAGGGTATTGGGCTGCTGTATAGCCTTATGCAAATACAGATTTACCCTTCCTCCAGTGTAGCCATTGCTCACTTTCCTGATCTAACTGGGGTGCTCCTCCTGCAGTCCAGTACAATGGGCTGTAATATAACAAACCCGAAATGCTCTGCTTGTGTCCCTCCATTTGATGTTGAACTACAAGTTACAGATGCTAACAGACATAGTTCTACAGCAGCTGCAGTGTGACAGAGTGGTCTGGTGGGGGCTCCAAACAATGCACAGGGGCCATCTGTTGTTGGTAGCATTAACCATTACAAACTACAATTCCCAGCATCCCTGTTCAGCTGGTCGGGAATTGTATTCATCAGCACATAGAGAGCCGCTGGCGTAGGATCAAACAACTCAGTCTGGCTATTTCTCCATGACATGCAGCTCATTCAGTATTGGGATATTTTTCCCAAAGCACACTGTTTATTTTTGTTTCTGCACAGCACTGGCTTTCACACATACTGGCTTCCTGTAGTGCTGTCCTAATTTTAACCGCTCTGATGGGTTCCATTCAGGGATTCGGGAAGTGGTGGGGACAGGAAGCAGCTGCTGCCAGAGACCTTCTCATCTGCCCCTTACTCTTCATTCCTCTGCACTTACCAACGCCCCAGATATGTGGCACAGACCAAACCCCTGCTTCATACATTGCCCTGAGTTAGAAAGTGCATTGAATGAAATCCCCCTTTTTTCACCACATTGAAGCATAAGACTTCTCCCATACTGCTAAATGTTTTTTTTCTGTAACCACTAACAACCAATAGGAGCTTAGCTTTCATTTATACTTACTACCTTGATTGTTGTTTACTGCACAGGTTTCATACTTTATATGTTCAAGCTATTTTTTTGAGCTGGACCTGCTTAGCTCAGAAGACAGTTACAAATAAGCACTCACCCCAAACCACAGCTTAATTAGTCTTTAGCATCAGCCTCCTTAACTCACAACAAGATTACAGATATATAGAAACACTGAGGTAACAGTCACCACTGAGGTAATAGTTCCAGGGGAACCGAGGGCACAAATAAGCACTCATCCCAAATCTCCCTCTAACTGGCCTTCAGACTGGGCCCCCTTAGCTCATAGCAAGGTTACAGATATATAGAAACATTGGGGTAACAGTCACCCTGCTATAGTTCCAGGGGAACCGAGGGCACAAATAAGCACTCATCCCAAATCTCCCTCTAACTGACCTTCAGACTGGGCCCCCTTAGCTCATAGCAAGGTTACAGATATATAGAAACATTGGGGTAACAGTCACCCTGCTATAGTTCCAGGGGTACCCAGGGTACAAATAAGCACTCACCCCTAATCTCCCCCTAACTGGCCTTCAGACTGGAACCCCTAAGCTCATAACAAGGTTACAGATATATTGAAACATTGGGGTAACAGTCACCCTGCTATAGTACCAAATATCCCCCTAACAGGCCCTCAAACTGCACCCCCTTAGCTCATAACAAGGTTACCAATATATAGAAACATTGGGGTAACAGTCACCCTGCTATAGTTCCAGGGGTACCCAGGGTACAAATAAGCACTCACCCCAAATCTCCCTCTAACTTGCCTTCAGACTGGGTCCCCTTAGCTCATAACAAGGTTACAGATATATAGAAACATTGGGGTAACAGTCACCCTGCTATAGTTCCAGGGGTACCCAGGGTACAAATAAGCACTCACCCCTAATCTCCCCCTAACTGGCCTTCAGACTGGAACCCCTAAGCTCATAACAAGGTTACAGATATATTGAAACATTGGGGTAACAGTCACCCTGCTATAGTACAAAATATCCCCCTAACAGGCCCTCAAACTGCACCCCCTTAGCTCATAACAAGGTTACCAATATATAGAAACATTGGGGTAACAGTCACCCTGCTATAGTTCCAGGGGTACCCAGGGTACAAATAAGCACTCACCCCAAATCTCCCTCTAACTTGCCTTCAGACTGGGCCCCCTTAGCTCATAACAAGGTTACAGATATATAGAAACATTGGGGTAACAGTCACCCTGCTATAGTTCCAGGGGTACCCAGGGCACACAAAATCTACCCCTAACCGGCCTTCAGACTGGGCCTACTCGTACAAAAAAAGTAGAGAATATTGGTTTCCGCAACTAATCATTCACCTCAAATCTAGACCTCTTTTAGTGTGGGGACCCCAATCCAGTACTCTGAGCTCCCCTAACCAGGGAACCCTCGTATTCTGGGAACTACTAGTTTACTTGAAGGGACAAACTTCCAAAAAGTAATCCTACTTTAGTGCATTATAATGTGAAAATTGTTTGTGTTATTTGATATAAGGGGTGGAATGGGTGAATACAGGTGGAGCACCTTTGGCTAGATTCTATGCATCAAATATTATTTAGGTATGTCAAAACAGGTATTCCTCTACACCAGAGCCCTTTTTTTGCTTAGCCTACAAGGGAAAGGATACAGCATCCTAACTGAAGGATCCTGTGTGCTTCTACAAAAAATCAGACCACATTAAGCAAACTAGAGAAACATCCCATAGTATCCCTGCAGCAATTTTGAGTGGGGGGTTCCTTATGCTTGTATTTTTTTATATTGAATCCATAAAACAGGACTGATGGGTGGTGGGGGGGTCACCAAGTAACTGTTCAGATGTTTTAACTTGTTTGGAAAGGTAATTTGCAAATATAATAGAAGTTAAGCCAGCAGCTTTAGATAATAGCAATCAGAACCATTTAGGTCCTTAATTACCATCTGATAATTATCTGTTGCTAGATGTTCCGCATGTGACGGCGGATAAAAGGCTCTGCTTTGGTATGTAGGTTTGTGGGAACAGTGTTCCGGAACTCAGACTGTGTGGCCCTCCTGACATTTATTCTCACACAGGTGTGTTGTTTGTTTATTGTGATTCTTGGGAACAGAACCCAGGGCGATTCCATAGCAAAACAATCTTCTCCTGTAACAAAATAAGATGTAAATAAAAACACTACTATTCTCTTTAGAATTATATGACATCCTTAAAAAGGTGGGCACATTCAATAGTTGAGAATCCACAAAGAATAAACAAATGCAAACTGTCTGACACATCATAGGAAAAGTTACTTTGAAGGTCAACTTCCCCTTTAAATTTAAACCATAATATTTGGACTTAAAGGGGCGGTTCACCTTTAAGTTAACTTTTAGTAGGTTATAGAATGACTAATTCTAAGTACCTTTTCAATGAGATCAATTTTTTTTGTAGTTTTTCAATTATTTATTTTCTTATGACTCTTTTCAGCTTTCAAATGGGGTCACTGACCCCATCTAAAAGAAAAAGGTCAGTAAGGCTACAAATTTATTTTAATTGCTACTTTTTATAACCCATCTTTCGATTCAAGCCTCTCCTATTTATATTCCAGTCTCTTGTTTAAATCAATGCATGGTTGCTAGGGGAATTTAGACCCTAAAAACCAGAATGCTGAAACTGCAAACTGAAGAGCTGCTGAATAACAAGCTAAATAACTATAAAAACATAAATAATAAAATAATGAAAACCAAGTGCAAATAGTCTCAGAACAACACTCTCGACATCATACCAAGGGGCAAATTTATTAAAGGTCAAGTTGTATTTAACCTGAAAAATTCGAGTTTTCAAGGATATTTTTCAGTCAAAACTTGAATTTTATGTTAAAAATAAAAGAACATGATTTTTTTTTTAAAACAACTCAAATTTTTCAAGATTTATTATACCACGAAGCTGAAAATAGCTTGAATCTGAAAATACTCCAGCTAAAACCTGTCAAGGTCATGTAGAAGTCAATGGCAGAGGTCCCTTGAACCATTTGAAGATGTTTGTAGCCTTCATGATCAAAACTCGATCAATTCGAGCAATCGAGCTATTTCTATGAGAGCAAAGAGGCTAAATAGGTGGAATAATAGATTATAGTATGTAAAGAAAAGAGACTAGGAGAATAGAGTTGAGTGAGGAGAGGAAGAAAATATTACTGAGTGGGCCCCTGGTCTAAGGTTTTTTGGTGGGCCCCTGGTGTCCCAGTCCGACACTGGTTGCTGGCATTTCTGCTTTATTCTATTCTCCTTTCTCCTGCTGCCATTCCAGCTTCTCGCTCTTTCTAGCTGCCTTCTTTTATTTTCCAGACAATTTGTACTGTATTTTATTTTGTAATGAAAAAAATACATAAATGAAAATTCCAATTTATACACAATGAATAAGAAGTACAAATCCAAAACAGAAAAAGAGATTTAATAAAATAAAAATGAAAGTAAGTATTATTTCCATATTGAAATCACGAAGTAAAAAACAATATTTAACGTATACCAAAATAAGTAACTGGTCTTTTTCTTATTTAACTTTCCTTGTTAAAGTATATAATTTATTCATTCTCCTCACCCCTTCTGCCATTCTAATTTTCTTCTTCTCCCCTTCTGCCATTGTAGCTTTCCTCTTCCCCCTTCTGCCATTCTACCTTTTTTTTCTTCCCTTCTAGTTTTCTTCTCTCCTTCTGCCATTCTAGCTTTCTCCTCTCTGTCATTCTAGCTTTCTTTTCTTCTCCCCTTCTGCCATTCTAGTTTCTCCTCTTCTGCCATTCTAGCTTCTCCCTTTCTGTCATTCTAGCTTTTCAGTCTATACATTTATCATAACTCGGTTTCTGATGTTTTTTTAGCTGCTTCTCTTCCTTCATCTGCCATACCATTTTTCTTATATAATTTTTTCCCCTTCTGATGGGCAGAAACCCTTACTGTCAGGAGCACCCATTGGCACTCCTGTCTCTGGCGGCGTCCTGACGCAGGGGTGATGACGTCACGTTCCCAACTTTGAAAATAAAAGGGCTTTTGGGTTACAGGTTCGATGCCCGATTATAGGAATTGCTGAAACGTGTTCCTGTGTTTCCTAAATTCCTGAATTCTTGGTTCTTGGCTTCCAGACCCATGGCTTGACCCTGATTCTTGCTGCCTGCCTTATTGAACACTTGCCTGAACTTGACTACGCTTACACTTGACCCCTTTTGGATACCGCAAACTTGGACTTAAACCCCCTGGGCTTCCTCCTTGGTCCAGACTTCTCCCACTGGGAGCCGATGGTCCCCTGACACTTACAGGCTTTACTACTTTCCCCTTTTTCTTACTTCTGCTTTTCTCTTTGTGGTGCATCCATTTTCTTTCTCTGTTTCCCCTTTCTTTATCTCTTTTTAAAAGGAAAGTTTACTTTTGCATAAAATCATAGGATGTTGACAGCAGTGGTGTATTCTAAAGAAATATTTTTCTTGCGGTTGAATCCACTAACTTGCAGGTGTCCTAAAAAAACACTCTGTCCCTTGCAACCAACCTCACACTCTAATTTACAGTTGCTGGAGAGGCAAATATTATCCTACCCATAAAAAAGGCTCATGGGGCAGAACATCTTTACCCTTACTACCTAAAATAATATGATAGGGGAGAATACAATAAAAAGTTTGCTCCAGGTATAATATCCCATAGTAACTAATGCCGGTTGCTGTGGTACACTACAGCTTGACCAGCATCACTTTATATATTCCTTCTACTGTTTGTACATATCTGGCTCTATGCTGCTCTGTGAGTATGAAATAAAGCTGAGCAAGTATTGTGGCAAAATAGGTCCAGGCAGATAATTGGGCACAGGATGTTACAGTTGATGCAGGAACTGCTCTCCACCCTCCAAAAACAGTTTTGAATTTCATAAATGCAGTTTCTCCTTGTGATATGTGCTTATTTTGTGAATTTGGACAATCTGACTCAGTATATACCCACCCAGGACGGTAATGCCGCTCATGTTTCCAGGAGCTTATGTAAAGAGAGTACCATAACCCCCCTTCATTAACCTTTAAACAATTAGGGATAAATGGAAGTAGTCTGGCAATTTTGCAACTGGCTTTTCTGTTTTAAAAGAGAACTAGAAAAGAATCTGACTAGCAATGCTGTATTTTATGAACTGACTTAATTACTGAACTCGTAGCATAATGCTCAGCCGTTCTAAAACCTTAATGATTGAGGCCTTCAAAGAGGCCCACAGCAAAGAGGCCCACAGCAAAGAGGCCCACAGCACATCTGTGGGTTCTAGTAAGGCAGTTTGTGTGTCAGCGACTCTGCACATGCTCAGTGAGCTTTGGGCAAATGGGCAATTGTTGATGAGCTAAGCTTAGTGGTCATCAGAAATTTATCATGCACCAAATCTTTTTTTTAGTCCGATTCCTGAAACAAATCCGAACTCTAAAGAAACCCTAATGAAAACCCAGGTCTATGGCACTATGTAACCTGTGCTTCTAAAACAACTGGACTTGCTGAGTACTTATTGAAGACATTTCACTACTCATCCGAGCAGCTTCTTCAGTTTAAATGACTGGTATGGGAATTCCTCGGCATATAAACTCTTCCAATAATCCAATCACCATGGCACATTGTAACTCTTCAGAGAGGTGACATCTGAAACTCACAGAGGTGTGAATAGTTTATGTGCCAAGGACTTCCCACCCAGTCAGTTCAACTGAAGAAGCTGTTGGTCTTCACAACACGTGAATAAAATTTTTCCATCTTGGGGCCCCCTTTTTCATGGGGCCCCAGACTGTAGCACTTCCTGTACCCTCCTGATGGCAGCCCTGTCTTCTACATAATCTACATAGTAATGAAATACTCTAACTTACAAAAGGTATGGTACATCACTTGATTATGTCAATAAATACTGGTTCAGCCTTCACACTTTAATGTTTGCCCTTTCAGGGAACGCTGAGGGTTATAGTTTTAAGTCTAGGAAAGAAATTTACCCAAAACGCCAGTATGATAAGATTTCTGATGTTGTTTGGGCTGGCAGCTAACGTGCGGTACTTGGGCGGCAGTTTTTCTTACAGGAAGTCTTTCTAGGAACTGAAAACCTGTTTCCTCTTTACCTTTACTGTCACGAACAATATAACGACAAATTTTCCTTTAACAGTGACATTGTGAGATTAACCATTTCAGAGCAGAGCTGATAAGCCCTTCATGTACATAACACAAGTTATAAATTGAAGCCTATCTCATGACCCAGTGTCCGACTGGGACACCAAGGACCCACTAAAAAACTTTACACCAGGGGTCAACTCTCCTTACTATTTTCTTCCTCTCCTCACTCAACCTCTATTCTCCTAGTCTCTTTTCTTTACAAACTATAATCTATTATCCATCTATTTAGCCTCTTTGTTATGGAAATAAGGAATGGCCATGATCTAGGCCAACTATTTAGAAGCAGGAAGGACCACTGACACCTGGGCCCACTGGCAGTTTTCCCGGTATCCTGGTGGGCCAGTCGACACTGCCATGACCTTTCCCAAATTATGCCACTTGGGACACTGTTCTTTTAGTGTCAGTCATCCTTCTCCCACTAGGGTTGCCACCTTTTCCAGAAAAAAATTCCGGCCTTCCTATATATTTTTTTATTCCCTATTAATAACATTGGTATCAACCATCATTTTTACCGGCCAGGTGGCAACCCTATCTCCCACCAATAGGAATACATAGAAATATGCAGACAAATTAATCTGTCTGTGAATATTAAATAGATAAAATAAAAGTCAAATAATGTAAATAGAGAAGCATAAGCAGGGAGGTGGCATTAGTGTGCAATAATTTACAGTAGGAGGGCAGGAAGGGGGCGACTCTAACGTTCTGGTGTTAAGGCATGGAAACATTTTCCATATATCTCTGTAAAGGTTATAGTGGGTTCCCTTTAAATAACAGGGACTTGTTTAAAAGCCTTACTGACGCTTTCAGCTCCAGGATGAAACAGTTAAGATGCAGTAAATGGGGGTTTGGATTTCAGTAGCCCCGCAGGTGATTGACAAGGGAGGGGGGTCCTTGTTATATTTTTTATTATCCCTCTGGGACTTCCTCTAACTACTGCAGCGGAGGAGAGATTGCCCATTCCCAGACTGCTCTGGGGCGGCCCAGCGTGCACTGCAAGGTGATGGCATATTTAACGTGACAGGTGCTAATCTTGCTGAGAATTCAGCCTCATCCCACACCGCCCATTAATATATATATGCGCAATAATAGTTTTCTGTTTGTCTGAGGTGTCAGCGAGCACATATGGACCACACAGGTCAGGGCTTTGCCAAAAACAGCCACGTTAATTTGTCTGCCCTATTATTTTAGCTGGACTCCAAATGGAGCACTTTTTATTTGTAAACAAAATAAAATCAAATTTGTGAGGTTGTGTGGTCAGAAGGTATCTCAGAAGGTTGTCGTTAATATATTCTTTCCAGGACCCCAAGTTAGGGTGGGAGCAAGGGACAGAGACAAGGGCAAAGCAAAGCATAGTTTACCGTGCACATATTTATACAGAGAATAATGTACCCCCTACTGTAAATGATAAGGATATTAGAAGTCACTGAGGGGTTGTTCTGTGACCATATAAAGGCACAAGGCTGCAGGCTGAGTTATACAGGGAACTCTGAGTATCACTCATGTATTATAAGGGATAATGTACCCCCTACTGTAAATGATAAGGATATTAGAAGTCACTGAGGGGTTGTTCTGTGACCATATAAAGGCACAAGGCTGCAGGCTGAGTTATACAGGGAACTCTGAGTATCACTCATGTATTATAAGGGATAATGTACCCCCTACTGTAAATGATAAGGATATTAGAAGTCACTGAGGGGTTGTTCTGTGACCATATAAAGGCACAAGGCTGCAGGCTGAGTTATACAGGGAACTCTGAGTATCACTCATGTATTATAAGGGATAATGTACCCCCTACTGTAAATGATAAGGATATTAGAAGTCACTGAGGGGTTGTTCTGTGACCATATAAAGGCACAAGGCTGCAGGCTGAGTTATACAGGGAACTCTGAGTATCACTCATGTATTATAAGTGATAATGTACCCCTACTGTAAATGATAAGGATATTAGAAGTCACTGAGGGATTGTTCTGTGACCATATAAAGACACAAGGCTGCAGGCTGAGTTATACAGGGAACTCTGAGTATCACTCATGTATTATAAGGGATAATGTACCCCCTACTGTAAATGATAAGGATGTTAGAAGTCACTGAGGGGTTGTTCTGTGACCATATAAAGACACAAGGCTGAAGGCTGAGTTATACAGGGAACTCTGAGTATCACTCATGTATTATAAGGGATAATGTACCCCCCTACTGTAAAAAAGAAAAGGATATTAGAAGTCTCTGAGGGGTTCTGTGACCATATCAAGGCACAAGGCTGCAGGCTGAGTTATACAGGGAACTCTGAGTATCACTCATGTATTATAAGGGATAATGTACCCCCTACTGTAAATGATAAGGATGTTAGAAGTCACTGAGGGGTTGTTCTGTGACCATATAAAGACACAAGGCTGAAGGCTGAGTTATACAGGGAACTCTGAGTATCACTCATGTATTATAAGGGATAATGTACCCCCCTACTGTAAAAAAGAAAAGGATATTAGAAGTCTCTGAGGGGTTCTGTGACCATATCAAGGCACAAGGCTGCAGGCCTCATGTATTATAAGGGATAATGTACCCCCCTACTGTACATGATAAACAGGTAGGTTACATAATGTGTTTTAAACTGTAAAATTATGTAAGAGGCATGAAGTCTTTATATGTCGTTTTCAAAATGTATGATGTCAGTTAAAGGTAGTGATGTCATTATGGGACCTAAACACTATCACGTCAGATAAGCGGGATAATGTCAGTAAGTGACATGTTTGAACTGTATCATGTCATGTACGTCAAATGAAGTCAGGATAATGTGATCTCATGAATTATCATCAGGCCATGAGGAGTTCCATGGCCTTTTATATTGGTCATGAGGTAATTTTTAATACCCTCAAAATTTACAACAGGGAGTATACAATTAGTGACACACATAACATTACTAAGCACTAAGATAATTCATGACATCACTAAGCACTGTTTGTAAGAATATAATACACCATGAGCCATGAATATCCTCACTTCATCCTACTAACATTACATGATACAGTTCAAGCACGGCACTTAATGACATTATCCCGATTATCTGACGTGTTGAGGTCACATAATGACATCACTGTCTTTAACTGACATCATACATTTTGAGAATGACATAAAGACATCATGCCTCTTACATCATTGCAGTTTAAAGCATATTATGTAAACTACCTGTTTATGAGGGGATAGTTTGGCTAATTTAGTTTTAGGGATCTTTTCTGGCATAAACCAGAAGATACTGTAAATATCTCAGTATGTTTTTTTAAATGTAAATAAAGCCCTGGGGCAGTTGAGTCTTGATCTGTTTATCCGGCTACGGTCGGAGCTCATTTGGGGGATTAGGCCGAATGCTTTTTTTTTTTTTGGCTGTTTGAATCCAGCGGATGAGAACAGAATAAGAAATATCCTTGAAGCGTACAAAGCCAGTGAAGTGAATGAATCTGTCTGAAATGGAGCTGGAATGGGTCCAACGCAAGCAGAACACAGTGTCATGATCTCCACGGCTGCTCATCGAGCAGATAAACACAGGACCGTCTTCTGGGTAGTTTTTATGGGCACTTCTGAGGTAGCCGGTTATGGAGTGCGAGGAACTGCAGGCCTTCATAAACTCAACCCTCACTTGCTGTTTTCATGTGATTTAAGCCTGCACTGCATATATATATAATATAACATGGGACAACTCCAGCTGTTTCTGAACTACAGCTCCCTGCATGCTGATATACTGTAAAATGTAATTATGCAGCCGCTGGGGCACTGACGCCTACCCGTTAACTTTCTTTTGAGAATAGATTACTGACATTTATTAGTATCAAGGAACCGTGTCACATGTCTGTTCGAATCATCTTTAGTTTTTGACTTTAAGAACTGGAACAACAGCTGGTGTTACATACCTCCAGCCCTTTTTTTTTTTTTTTGCCATATACCGGATCTGACCCAGTTATGCCCAGACTGTGCCAGTTGACCTTAAATACGTTCATGTCTGTGTAGATCCCAATCTTTTTAATGGGTCAACAAAAGAAGTCAGTGTAAATTTGTATTTGTACAATTTCCTATTAAAGGGTTTGTTCATCTTTAAATGAACATTTAGTATGTTGTAGAGAGGGATATTCCGAGACAATTTGCAATTGGTTTTCATTTTTTATTATTTTGTTTTTAGTTATTCAGCAGCTCTCCAGTTTGCTATTTCAGCCAAATTCCCCTAGCAACCATGCATTGATATGAATAAGAGACTGGAATATTTATAGGAGAGGACTGAATAGAAAGATGAGTTCGATAGTCGAAGTACTGTCTCTTTAAAAAAAACTTCGACCCTCTAGTTCGGCAGCTAAAAGCTACAGAAGTAAATAGGATATTCCTTCGAATCGTTCGATTCGAAGGATTTAATCGTTCGATCGAATGAATAATCCTTCGATTGTGCGATCGCAGAATTTGCGCTAAATCCTTCGACTTCGATAATCGAAGTCGAAGGATTTCAATTCCTAGTCGAATATCGAGGGTTAATTAACCCTCGATATTCAACCCTTAATACATCTGCCCCCTGATGTCTGAGGGGCTTGTGCTAGTCCCTGGCACATTGTTCCTGATGCCACTAATCTGCCCCATGATGACAAATACACATTTGGTTTAAGATGATCCAGTGAGATCCAGTTGATTTGGTGGATGTTGCGTTTAGTAGCAGATAAATAAGTCAGTTACCGCTTTGTGTCTGGATGTGGAAAAACCCTCAGTAGCCCCTACACTGCTGGTGTATGTAGCTATAGTAACCTGGAGATCCCCTCAGTACTTATCATTTGCTATGGCTTTTCCCGGGGCTTTCCCTGGCTTAGGTGATATATCATTATGACTGTAATCCTGGTCTGTGTCAGACTATAACTACAATACAATACAATATATTAGTCCTCATATCCATATTATCTTCCGAGCCACCCTCAGATCCATGGCTTGTGCATCTCTCCAACATTTCCAGCCCTTATTTACTGAAAGGAAACAATAAGGTCGCCGCAATAGGTCGCTGGCTATTAAAACATTTAAGAGCGCTCATTTACAACCCAGATGTGAAGCTCTTCATTGTCTGTGTACCAACTTGAAGCAAGGAATGAGGAAGAGTGGCTGGTTCATTGATTTGTTTGGGCCCGAGCTGCTCCTCAGATATTGAGACAACAATGGCAGCCATGTTTGGCTCTCCTTCCTCTGGCACACAAACACTCACGCTTTTATACTCCCTTTTTATTAGTTTTACAGCGGAATATGGGCTTGCTAAATGGTGCAGCCTGAGGGGATGTTTGTGAGCTTTTTATTTTGTACTTATATCCCCGTCCCAACTGCCATTTGTACCTTACGTCATTTATTATGGGTTTTACCTTAGGTCACAAAGGCGTTTTCTCACATTCCTGTCTAGCACTTGATCCTGTGCATTCATACCATGCCCTGTGCTAATATTATGTGAAGCCGTCCTTCCCGTTCCCCCCTCCCCAAAAAAATCACACATCCCTTTATTAGGTGCATTTTATATTTTATCCAATGCTGTTTAATGGGGGAATTGACCCACAAATCATTTTCTTTGTGTGATGTAGATAATGAAATTCTAAGACCATGAGGTATTGGTTCTGTTATAGTATTTTATTTTTTTTACTCTGCTCCCTCAACCATAATGTTTATTTAATGTAACCAACAAAGAAATGATCAAATGGGCACACATATATCAGTAAATACTGCCTTTTTATATCTTTTATCTTGAGGCACCATTTTGTGTTCTTCTGTGTGTGTGTGTGTGTGTGTATATGTCACTCACTGGTCATCTGACAGGAAGTAATGCAGGACCTAACTGTAACAGGAAGTGTGAGATTCCTCAGTCATGTACATTAATTGGCTGATGCAACCTAGCATGTATGTGTGCCCTTGGTTTGTGTGAGAGTATAGTGCCTCAAATGAGCCAGAGGGACAGACTTTAGTAAGTTAAGCAGCTATGCCCTGTAACACTTGTTCTTATAAGTTTTAAATGGGAACTAAAGTCTAAAATAGAATAATGCTAGAAATGCTTTATTTTGTATACTAAATTGGGCATCAGAAGCCCAATAAAACAAATGATTTATGCTTTCAAAGTTGGTCACAAGGGGGTCACCATATTGTAACTTTGTTAAACATCTTTGCAAGACCAAGACTGTGCACATGCTCAGTGTGGTCTGGGCTTCTGTTGTTAGGTTAAGCTTAGGGATCATCATAAACAGCACAAGCCAAATAATTTCTGCCATTATATAACCCTATAAGAGTCCTAAATATAGATAGCAATGTTTTATATATTGTACTTATTGTGCCAGCCTAGAGTTTGAGCAGCCCTATAATAGTAATGGTCCATGTCGTCAGAGTTGTCTACAGCAGCGCCCCATCTTTGGAATTTTGGTGGCATTGCACATGCTCAGTGTGCTTTGGGCTGCTGTTGATAAGCTAAGCTTAAGGTTGTTTGATAAGTTTAAATCTGTTTTACAAGTGGATGCTACAATGCTGAATATTAATCAATCCTGATGTAGAACATAGTTGTTTATGCTGCCATGTATGTAAATCTGCATTAATTGGTGATCAGCATAATCTCATTATCTAAACATTTCCAGTGTGGAATATACAGTGTATAAAGGAGAATAAAGAACCACAGAAAGCAGTAACAGGCACCATCATTATTATTAATAATAACTGAACACTGGTCACCCCTGCCTAGTTTATTTTATTATTCTTTTCTAGGAAACAGTTGCTACCCACTAATAAAAGTAACTCTTATTTTATGATTTACTGTTTCTAGGGCACAGACAGAAGCTTGATGACTCTAAACCTAGTTTGTTCTCTGAACGTGATTTAGGGCGCATTCCTCATCCCAGTATGAGAATG
The DNA here is from genome assembly GCA_038501925.1 of Xenopus petersii. Taxonomy (NCBI): domain Eukaryota; kingdom Metazoa; phylum Chordata; class Amphibia; order Anura; family Pipidae; genus Xenopus; species Xenopus petersii. The sequence continues at coordinate 11,262,279 of CM076680.1, forward strand.
GGTGTCCCACCTCAGAGTCCACGGCCCTCACTGAACTCCAGTCCTTTTAATCCACAAGGACAGAGTCAGATTGCAGGTAAGGGGCAGAACCATGTCTTTGGGTTTTTAAAGTTAATATCTTTTCTTTTTTTCTTTTCTTTTTTTTTACAAAGGACATTAGTTTCTCAGGGTTGAGAAATCTTATAGAAATCTTGTTATGGGGAAATTAATTATTAGTCCAAATTTATAATTGTAGAAAAATAAAAACAGACTATTTTTATCTCCCAGTGAGAACCTTTTAATATCTATTATAATGCTAAACGTACATGTGTTAAAGCTCACTAGTTAATGGGAATTTCTATACATGTATAATATTAGAGTGTTACATCATATCTTAGTGCCAGCTTTTATGTTTGTTTTATTGAACTGGAATTTCTGACTGTAGGGATAAATATGATGCTTGAATAAGGTATGTTTCTGCCCCTCCCATGAAAACATATTTTAATGGTTATGCAATATGGCAGTGTTATATAAACCCTATCCAATAGAATCTGCATTGGACACAATCAAGGCAACCATTTGTACCAGGAATGTGATAATTTACTGAAAAATATCCCAAATGTTAAAACTAAATGTACTTCATTATACATATGCGTCAGGAATTGTATATAAATTGTATGCTTTATAAACCGTTTTATACTATGACAAAGATACTTTAGATGGGGCAGCTGTGCCAGTTCCGACTAACCAGCGCAGAGTTTGCCCTAGCAATTAACCATGTATTTGCTGTCATTACTGCACAGTAAAAACCAACTGCTTTTTGGTGTCTAGGTTCTTACAAAAAAAAGCAACATATTGCCTTTTCCATACTACAACATAATTGTCATATGGTTATGTTGAATATATATGTAAATTCCTGCTCTTCTTGCAATATAAATGCCTCTATGTAAAACTGAGTGATGTTGTCCCTTCCCACCCCCACTGTTTAATTGAACGGACATTGAGTATTTTTCTTCTCTCTTTGTCACCTCTGTAAAACTGTAAAAATAATTTCTTCTCTACTCGTTTCTGCTCTATGGCTGTGTTTGGATACAAAATGATCTTCAACAATCCATATTGGATCCCTTAAGGTAGCCATAGACGTTGCAATTGCGATCTTTCCTGGAAAAGATCTTTCCAAGAAAGATAATTTGTTTCAAACACACAGGTGTACAACTGAATGGTCAGATATACAGGTAGAGTAGAAACAATAGAATTCTACCTGACGATTCAGCACTAACAATGGCCGATGTTCGGGTGCCTTTAATGGCGCCCGATCAAAATTTTCTGGCTAGTTCGATCGACAAGCCAACCAATATCCAAGTCTTCTGCCGATATCAGTCTGCTCATCTCCCACCATATACACACCGAATATCGTACGAAAATTGTTTTTCATGCGATATTATCGGTGCATCTGTGGCAATCTTTAAACTGTAATTTGGGTAGCTTAGGTTTGCCATTTCAACCTAAACACAATGTCTTCTTTCAGAAACAGATCTTTATTTAGGCCCAATCATTGGCTAGCAAGAAACATGTTGCTCACCAACCACTTGGATGTTGATCTCAGTGGCCTCAAAGCAGTTGCTTATTTTTGAATTCCTGGCTCGGAGAAAAGTTTTAGTTGCATAAAAACAGATTTACTGCAAAACAGAACCTCCTGTAGGCTTCCAGTTCGCATAGGGGCTACCAAATAGCCAACAGCAGACCTTCTATGGTACCCCTAGGAACTTTTTTCATGCTTGTGTTGCCCCCCAACTCTTTTTACATTTGAATGTGGCTCAGAAGTAAAAAGAAAATTAAAAAAAAAAGGTTGGGGACTCCTGATTTAGGCCATTATTCCAATTATTATGTCTGTGGTTGCTCTGATAAGCATTTAAGAGAAGCATTAAGTGTATGAGAGGAATAAGCCTATGTGCACAGATCAGAATAGATTACAGTTCAGAATGTATTTTGAGAAGAATGCTAATTTAAAAAAGGGATTATTGTAGCTGTCTGGGTAAAATGAGGATATGTGGGCTGACCATATTACTGCAGGTTGAATCAACACATAACCGGAAGGAGCAAGTGAAACATATGGAGATCAAGAGAGGACATCAATACAGATAAAAATTGTGTTGGTCCCACTAAAAAAAGAACATGGGTAATAGGTAACACAGCCTTCCCTTTGAGTTCAGACTTCCCAGGAGCACCCAAAGGCATTCGAATTAGTCACATTAGAACAGGACAACTCAATAGTAATTAAAAAAATAGCCCAGCTTCCGTTCTTTGTTAACACAGTTTATTTGATTGTCAGGTAGGTGCCCCTATCACTTTAATGCATTTAGGAGAGACTCTATAAGTTTGTAAACAAGATGTAGTAACAAACCTCAGGCATTTATTGTGATGGTATGCTGGTGCCTTTGGGTAGTGTGAAATATCAACACATGCCACTTATTATCTGAGCTTTTTTGCTTGAAGGCACAATATGGCATCTAATGTCATTAATACGTAAAACAAATTGATGGGGCTAAAGTGTTAGTGAAAAGTTCTTTATATTAAAATGTAAATGTGTGTGTTTTGTTCATAGTCTTAGGTCTAGGCATTAAAATAATATTCCACATTAGTTTACCTCCCTGGCTTCCAGGTTTGGTAACACATTGCAGCAAATCAGTAGGAAGCACTTACTATTGTTGTGTTTGAAAGCAAGCTATGAGCTAAAAGACCTGTATACAGGTTCCTGTACTGGGGAGTTTATTTAGCAACACTAACCTACAGCTAATACCTGACATTAAACACTCCATGATAGCATGGGGCTCATCTCTCCTGTCCCACCCCATTGGCCAGGGGTTGGCTTCAGTTTTGATGGGCCACCATTATTTATATCAAGTACAACTGTCCAACCTACGGGTCTCTCTGCTGTTGTTGACGTACACTTCCCAAAAGACCCAGTAGTTCAGCTGCCTAGGACTTCTTAAACTACAACTTCAAGCACCCTAAAAAACAAGGAATGTTTTATTGTATAAATCCCAGAATACTCTCTACCAGCATATTTGGGAACTGAGAAAGAAAATGAAATTTCCTCTAAATCTGAACCTTTTTTTTTCCATGTTTGGAACCTGAGCTGACACATAGGGGGCAAATTCACCAAGGGTCGAATATCGAGGGTTAATTAACCCTCGATATTCAACTGGGAGTTAAAATCCTTCGACTTCGAATATCGAAGTCGAAGGATTTTAGTGCAAATAGCTCGATCAAACGATCGAAGGAATAATCGTTCGATCGAACGATTAAATCCTTCGAACGATTCGAAGGATTTTAATCCATCGATCGAAGGATTATCCTTCGATCAGAAAAAACTTGGACCTTCCCCATAGGCTAACATGGACTTTGGTAGCTTTTAGGTGGCGAACTAGGGGGTCCAAGTTTTTTCTTAAAGAGACAGTACTTCGACTATCGAATGGTCGAATAGTCCAACGATTTTTAGTTAGAATCCTTCGATTCGAAGTCGAAGTAGCCCATTCGATGGTTGAAGTAGCCCAAAAAACACATCGAAATTCAAAGTTTTTTTACTTCGAATCCTTCACTCAAAGTTAATGAATTGGCCCCTAAGTGAATATCAACTTTAGTTTCACTGGGTTGGCTCAAGATTAATGCAAATGTTCTGCTTACAAGTTGTACTTTGGTAATGAGTCTAGTCAAGGGGAAAACAAGAAAGTCTTCTCATTATATGCATATCACAGCTTTCCCCTCCCTAATGAAATCACTGCTATTGGGTTACAGATTGAGTCATCTTGGTAAAATCTATTTCTTTATCATGTTCAGTAAAAGCAGAATGAGGGACACAGAGGACATTCTGTTTAGTAATACCACATCTTGTAAGTGGAACTTTGTATGTTTTAAAGCACCTACTTTCTCCTCATATAAGATTATTGTTTATCTTATTGTGTAAGAGCTAGGGGGCTCACTTATAAATACCTGGGCCATAATCTATGGCAACCAATCAAATGTTTGTTTTCCTTGTTCTAACTGCAGCTGGCTGAAACAATCTACTGATTGGTTGCTTGCTATTGGTTACTGTCCAGGTGCAGGTGAAGCTCTAGGTTTGGCTCATATGGGGCAGAAGTGATAGCAATTGATGTCCAGTTTGTGTTTGTAGGAGACCCTGCCAATGTAAAAGGTACTAGCAGATGACCAACACTTGGGGTGGGGTAGCTGGTCATCCAGGGATTCTGCGCATGCTATGCCTCAATTCCATTCTCAGAATTGTACAACTTATCTACATGATGATTTTGACAGCAGCTGAGCTAGTTGGGGTGCCCTCATATTAACCTTTGTCCTGCATCTTTAATGAGATTCTGCAAAATCTGATTGTGATCTAGCAAGGCGTGGTGGCCTTTATAGCAGTACCAACCTGCATAATCCTCTGTGTTTTGCTTCCTGTTTCTGCTCTGTTGTGTAAGCTCCTACAATCATTTATCGTGATCCTGACTGTGTTTGACCTTGGCTTGACTTCTCCTTTGCTTGAATCTCGGTTGACCCTAGTTTAGTCTTGTCTATCTATTTGCTTGTTTGCCCCATTCTCTGTTAGGCATTTTTCACTATTTTATTAATATTAAGCAGTTAAAAACCCCATAATGTTGTTGGGTATCATCTGAGAACATGAACTACTGGCATCAGTGTCAAAACCGGAGAAGACAACAGTAATCACAGATACTAGTATCTAGTAGTATGAAATAGGTCTGAGGTCCATGGGACACTACCTAGAGGGACTTCATCTAGTTTAGAATCTATAACCTCTAGGTTTGCTATCAATGAAACTTGGTATGACATAAGCTGATGGCACGAACTGTGTCATCACTGTGTTTTTTTACCTAAAAAATGTCAGGGTTGCTTTCTAGGGACTATATTGAACCTGCTGGCTCCTAATTAGATAGGCACAGCCAAAGAAGAGATCTGCTTTCCATATAGTCCTCACGTATGGCATTTAGAAGAATTCTGGGAAGTCGATGGCTGCTCTGGCCCTAAATCTTCATTAGTTTCATCCTAGGAACTATCTTATACAAGGAGGTCTGCCACTTTACTGTACATTTCAGAAGGTATTCGTAGTTGAGATTGAAAAAGGCACCTTTGAATTCTCCATTGCATTCAAACAAGTCCTACCTAGCTTCTAGCTGATCCAGAGTATTGTAAGAAGATCCCATCTGTAGTTCTATTTCTCTCTAGTCTCCAATTTGCCTCATAAGAAGAAATAAATCCTTTCTGACCCCAAAATGGCTCATGGACTAGTCCTTGGATCAACATTGTCTATATGCTTGAGCCACATATATTATAGAACTTTTTTTTGGAGCTTCAACCAGCACCAAACCCCTTTTTCTTTTTTTATCACACACTCAATAAAAACTCATGATGTACTTAATTACACCCTATATAATTATTGGTTGGACTTCTGATCATATATATGCACATTAGCCATCTTCTGGTCTATCTACTCATCTATCTTTACTGGTCCCTTCTTTTTCAGGGTCCTTTTCTAAATTCCTCACTTCTTCCCTTTTGTGTCCATATTTCCCGTTCTTCTACCCGTTCCCCCTTCTCATGTGCTTCACTCATCTTTTTCTCTTTGTCCTAATTATTCTCCTCCTTTCCTTTTATGCCTTTGGCAGCCCACAAGTTAATTTCTTCCTCCTCTCGTCTCATTTGCTGGGCTTGAAATATCGTTAATGAGATAAAAGAAACCTCAGCATGTGCAGCACAATAGCATAGGAGGCTGATCTTCAAAGTTGGAGGAGAAGATTTTTTGGAACAAGATAACTTGTTGCCTCTTTGTGTTTGAAGCTGGGTGGAACTCGGAGAGAAAGTACACGCACTCACACACACACAGGAAAGAGCTGCTAACATATTTGCTCAAGCCTCAGCCCTGCTAACTGACTGTAACTGGGCGAGCACAGGAAATGGGGGCGCACATCGGCATGCCTGCTACGAGCTGCCTTCCAGCTACGCTTTCTTTTCACACCCACACCTGCATAACAAGAGAGTTCACCGCAGTTAATTTTAATCATTACAACAAATCTTACAGTATGTGCTGAGCACGTCGCATTCTCACACCACGTTGGGGTACCATCAGTCAAGGCTTGAGACAACGTTGTCTATTATTAGTCCTGGTTACATCGTATTAGTGTCATTTCCTTTATAATGAAATAAAAATGCACAAATACTGTACAAAAGTGTCCAGCAGATACATTCCGTATGATATCGAGTAGACATGGGTACTGTACCCATAGAAACTTTGTTCTTTTGGGGGCTTTTATTTTAATTTTGGGAGGAGATTTTTCATATCTAATTATGAAAGAATTTTTCATAAAAAAATAATTAACAAGCAGATGTTGGTTTAAATGTGGAATAGGAAAAGGAGGCAAGGGTTGAATTAAAAGATGTATAGCCTAACCTAAGTATTGGTTCACCAGTTATATATGAGGGTCTTCTCATATCTAGGGGAGTCTTTCCCTGAACCTTTGGCAAGAACAAATTCTGAAGTCTATTTTATGAGCACATGGGCAGACCTTTGGACTGAATGAGTGCTATAGCCACAACAGACCTAAAAACAAAAGCTTGGAGGAACCTTTAACAACAGCTGGGCAATTTTGATTGTAGACATTTTCCCTGTCCGTGGTACAGGCGGCACTGGGTCTAACAACCCCCATAACTATAACTTTGTTGCACGTTCGTTGTTGCAGCAAGTCCAAGAGCGCTTCATGAGTTAAACCACATCAGTAGAGCCATTTATAGATCCGTACTCAGTTTCAGATGCACATATGTTCATCTTGGCCTTGATTGTGTTTTTCCCTTAAATATGAGCAAAATGGCAGGTAATTGTAATACAGCAATAAGTCATTGTTGGGCATTAGCTACGATGAGTTCTGTTGCCAGGGGAAATTAGAATTTTTGAAGTATTTTTGTTGTGTTATAGGTAAAAGTGTACAACATTATAAAACACACTAACAATAACATTTACAACAACAATTTAAACCTGAAATATTTATCAATATATAAAAATATATATCGTTTGGTAACCCTTAATCAAAAAGACTTAACCAGATTCAGTTGATTAAAGAGTTTGTTTCCGGCAGTTTATTTACTGGCATTTTCTGTAATTCGTGGACATTTCTTTCTATAATATAATCGGTGAATGCATCGTATAAGGGTTTTAAAAAAAATGTTCTTGTTGGAGTTCTAGGTTGGGCTTGTTATCATTTGAGTGCATTGCTGTATATCTGAATGTCCTCAGTGGCCTAACTGTGAACATTCTAATTGGTTGATTGACTTTAGGTTGGCCTAACTTTGTGACTGTTGGTTATAATTGACTATGGGTTGGATCTGGAGTCATCCACCTTCTAGCTAGTTACCCACAGATACAATTGTGCTTACTTTATCTTTACTCAAAGGGTCTAAAAGGTGAGAGTTTAACTGGCAAAATATCAAGCCCAAACATCAAGTATTGTTAGGGGCCATAAAACCACAACATTTAAGCCCAAAATAAGTTGTCAGTTTGCCACACTTCAATTGTATCTTTGTATTATTTGTAATATTTTATTGAAACCTTTTCCGATAAATAGACTGAGCAGGAACAACCCAGGGATAGTCTGGGCATTTCTAATCTTCATGCTGTTTCTTTTGTTTGGGAGGTCCATATCATGTGAAATTAAGAGGAATTAATATTTACTAGGAAAGCAGAAAACCGACCACTTTAATGTCTATAGAACTTATTGGGTGTTTTTGGGCACATATAAAAATGTTGCATTTTTCTTATGATAGAGATACCGACCTTTTACACTATGTAGTATGGAAGGAGACATTAGAGGAGTATCTTCATTCAGGATCACGGTACATGGCACATTTTAACTGTGGTGATGTCAGATGAGGATCAGTCTGTACCATAGTAGGCGTGCCCACATGATGCCTGCCTGGTAGTGCCAGTCTGTCCCATTGGCTGTTCTGTATTCAGTCAGATTAATGGGTAGTGGTTGCCAGTAGACAACACCCAAAATGCACTGTTTAACCTCTTTAGTGATGCCTACAGGCAGCAAAACGCATTTCCAGGCAGCGCAATTTCCCCATAGGAGTAAAGTCATTTAAAAACATAGACTCTATGGGATATGTGAAGTAGATTGCTTGCTCTATGGCTGATAAAGCATTAAATCAAAAAGCCATCTTTGCCTTAGTAGTTCCACTCCACAAAAATTGTTACCTTGGGTCATTAATTTCGCCCCTAAACAGCCTGTCCTTGTGTTGGTGAGCGCTCATTTCCCTTCTTCCTCTCAATTCACGACTCCAAATGTGGATTTTTAATCCCGATCTGGCAGTCGGGATTACTCTGTAGTTTCCATGACTCATATTGTTTTCTTTATTTCCTTTCTATTTCCTTTTCACCAAAGTAAACTGCACAGTTGGCTGGGCGGCCAATTCACGCACAGGGTTAGACATAGAGCTGGCCAATCCAGTCCTCTATAGGTCACGCTAATGAGCTCTGCTTTAGTCATTTAAAAGGTATCCGATGGCGAGGCAGCTGCCCAACTAACTACTGGCTGCACGTGGAAGTCAGGGAGGTCCGTGGTGAGACCAGGCTTTAGTCCAGCCAGCAACATCTCTTGGACAGTTGTTAATAGGATTAAAGGCGATTTGCTTTTTGGAATGATTTAGCTATGCTGAAACAGCTTCTGGTTAATGCAGAAATTGGATAATGAAGTATTCTGGCAAGCAAAGCAGGAAGCACCAGTGGGTTTTTTTCTGCAAATCTCTCCCTTTTTATATATATTTTTTTTTTTCATTTTTTGAAAACTTTGAAAGGAACACTTGGAAGCACAGAAAGTTCTTTTTGGAGGGCTGCTCTTCATAGACCAAAGAGGCCACATTCTAGGTAGAATATCGATATTCTTGGCTTTGGCTGAAGTTATGCTCTCCCATTATTACGTCCATCAAATCTCATCTCTGGATTCCTGCAGGGCTGCAGTGTTATTGTGGAGTCTCTTAATTAGAGGCCCGAGAGGCCATGAAAATTCAGAAATGCCAAGAGACATTATTTCATAATACTAAAAGCAGTCACAAAATTTATATTTTTTTACGTTATTTAAATTTGGCACAGCTAACTGCTTAGGGTCAGAGGGAGTATGACTGCTAAAAAATTGCCATTGTGTCATCACTCACGGACAAATTTAAAGGGGAAGGAAAGCTACCGAAGCAGTTTATTGCTAATAGATTAGCCACAACAGAGCAAGTTAAAACACTATATTTATTCTGCAGAATGCTTTACCATACCTGAGTAAACAGCTCTCTGTTTGTTTAGGATAGCAACTGCCATATTGGTTTGGTGTGACATCACTTCCTGCCTGAGTCTCTTCCTGCTCCCTCATAGCTCTGGGCTCAGATTACAGCAGGGAGGGGAGGAAGGAGGGACAAGAGGGAGAGAGGAGCAAACTGAGCATGCTCAAGCCCTAGATTTCCATTCCATAATTGCAGCTTCTCTTAAACCAAAGATGTGATTGGGCCAGGTGCAGTTTGCACCACCCTAAGGGGCTTCACTACACTGCTGTATCAGGCAACTATTGTGGCACTGTTTTTATATTTTTGTAAGCTTTATAGGAGCTTAAGGGGCCAATTAAATTTAGGGCTGAACCAAAGGGTGTCTGAAAAAATGGTTTATAGGACTACATATACATAAAAAGTACTTATGAAGTTAATATACTGTATAATGACACTAATTATAAATTATATATATTTGTGTCTTTTTTGTATTTTCAGACCCAAGGCAGACACAGTCATCCCCTCCATGGTCCTACGACCAATCATATCCATCCTATCTGAGCCAGATGACATCTCCATCAATTCATTCCACAACCCCATTGTCCTCCACCCGCGGTACAGGGCTTCCTGCTATCTCCGATGTTCCCAGGCGCCTCTCAGGTAATGGCTAAAGCTTCAGCAGGCAAAATCTGTCTATAGAACAAAACCAGGGCTATGTAAGAATGTGCTTATCACTGGCCCAGGCAGCAATATATATAATATATACAGGTATGGGATCCATTATCCAGAAACTGGTTTTCCAGAAAGCTCTGAATTACAGGAAGGCCATCTCCCATTGACTCCATCTTAATCATATAATTCAACTTTTTCTCTGCAATGATAAAACCGTACTTTGTACTTAATCCAAACTAAGATATAATTAATTCTTATTGGAGGCAAAACCAGCCTATTGGATTTATGTAATGTTTAAATCTTTTTTTAGTAGACAAAGTATGGAGATGCAAATTATTGAAAGATCCCTTTATGCGGAAAACTCAGGCCCCAAGCATTCTGGATAACATAGCAGGTCCCATACCTGTTGTAGTGATGTGCGGGTTGATACATTTTTGACCTGCACCCAACGCTGTAGGACCCACACCTGACCCGGCCTGCCGGCGCGTGTTTCTTTATATATCCTGCCCCCAACTCGGGCGTTGCAGAGGGGGTGCGGACGGCGTGCGTCTATAAATAGATGGCTCCTTATGTAGAAGTGGGGCACAGTTAGGTCATGGGTGGGAAGGCCAGGAAAGGCATCAGGAAGCAATTGGTCCGAGCCTGAATAGATTGTGTGAGTAATCCAATGGGTCTTCAGGCCGGCCCACACATCACTACTGTACTGGCTGGAGTATACTTGTGGGTCAAGGGTTAATTACTTGGAAACACAGTGACTTTCCCAAATGAGAATAGCCTAATCTGTGAGTGAACCCACCTCATCTGCAAGTGCACCCACAGGTAAATGCCATTAAATCATATGCCAATAAAGGTGCCCATACATTGAACTCATCTTCATTCTCTCATCTACCAATGCAACAGTCAACATGGTGCCTCAACTCTCAAACTGGACAGATCATCTGCGGTCCAATAGGATCTCAGGATGGTCTGTCCATACAAACCCCCAACCATCCCAACATCCATGTCCTCTTGGTTGGGTTTTATGGTCAAAATCTGGCAAATCTATGAGCAGTTTAAGGTGGCTATACACAGAGAGATCCGCTCGTTTGGCGATGGGTTTTATGGTCAAAATCAGGCAAATCTATGAGCAGCTTAAGGTGGCCATACACCGAGAGATCCGCTCTTTGGCGATGTTGCCAAATGAGCGTATCTCTCCCCAATATGCCCACCTTGAGGGCTGATCCGATCGTGGGTCGCGATCCGACGGGATTTTTAGTCCCATCTGATCGAGATCTGGCGACTTTCAGCCAGATCTCGATCGGGGAAGCCCGTCGGGGGGCCTCGGTCTGTCGGCAGCTTTTATCGGCCCGTGTATGGCCACCTTTAGACTAAAATCAGGGTCCTTATTTAAAAACAATGGTTAAAGTGCAATTGTGGGCATTTGTTACTGGTTTGTGCTCTTTGCACCTTGCTCTCCCATCTTGATTGAGCCCCTTAGACTGAGTGCTCCCACTCCTTGTAATAAATGAGGTTGTGTAGAGCAACAAGTGTATCAGTGCAGAATAACCTGTGTTTTTGTGTTTGTTTTGTCGAGTTCCTCAGTAGCTGATGTAAGATTCTGTACCTCCCTGCAGAAGACCAAAAGCAGACAAAACAGACACATTGTTCAGATCCGCAGATATTGTTTTACACCCTGTTAATTTGCACTAATTATATTGGTGTGTGGGTGGTAGGATGGTGGCAGTCACACCCAGCGCTGCCCAAACCAGTGTATTTGATTTCATGAAACTTAAGCCGTGTGGGTATTAAACCATCGTGATTTGGTGACACCGAGCAGAAGGGTAATCACTGCTTTTCATTGGGAAGACCATAAAGGGGTTGTTCGCCCTTTAAATTAACTCTTGGAGGCCGATTCACTATGGGTTGAATATCGAGGGTTAATTAACCCTCGATATTCGACTGTGAACTAAAATCGTACGACTTTGAATATCGAAGTCGAACGATTTAGCGCAAATCCTGCGATCGAACGATCAAAGGATTTTAATCCAACGATCGAAGGAAAATCCTTCGATCAAAAAAATCACAGGCAAGCCTATGGGGACCTTCCCCATAGGCTAACATTGACTTCGGTAGGTTTTATCTGCCGAAGTAGGGGGTCGAAGTTTTTTTTAAAGGGACAGTACTTCGACTATCGAATGGTCGAATGGTCGAATAGTCGAACGATTTTTAGTTCGAATCGTTCGATTCGAAGGTCGTAGTCGAAGGTCGAAGTAGCCCATTCGATGGTCGAAGTAGCCCAAAAAAACTTCGAAATTCGAAGTTTTTTTTATTCTAACCCTTCACCCGAATTTAGTGAATCGGCCCCTTGGTATGATGTAGAGTGATATTCTAAAACAATTTGCAATTGATTTTAATTTTTTTATTTTTTCTGGTTTTTGAGTTAATTAGCTTTTTATTTAGCAGCTCTCCAGTTTGCAATTTCAGCCATCTGGTTGCTAGGGTCCAAATTCCCCTAGCAACCATGCATTTATTTGAATAAGAGACTGGAATATGAATAAAAAGATGAGTAATAAAAAGTAGCAATAATAATACATTTGTAGCCTTACAGAACGTTTGTTTTTAGAGTTATGAACTAATTAACTCGAAAACCACAAATAATAAAGAATTAAAACCAATTGCAAATTGTCTCAGAATATCACTCTCGCATACCTCCCAACTGTCCTGTTTTTAGAGGGACAGTTTAGACTTTTGACAGCTCAATCCAAAGTCCCTCATTTGTACTTGTTTTTTCTCTGCACTGAACAGGCAGAAAAAGAAACAAAGTTTCTAACTTAATTGGCAGAGAGCCCAGAACAGCCACAGGTTCAGATAAAATACTTTTGTAAGAATTTCGAGATTGTAACAATATCGTAACAATATCAGATAATAGGTCCCTTGGGATAAGTTAGACTCACAGTTTAAAGGGCAATTCACCTTCATTAATTTTGTAAAATTTTGTAAAATGAACATGGTAATTAGGGGTGTGGCCACAAAAATGGGCTTGGTCAAAAATTGCACTGCAACTTTTTTGTCCCTCTTTTTATTTCCAAAATGTTGGGAGGTATGCTCTTTACATCATAATAAAAGTTAATTTAAAGGTGAACAAAAGGTGTACTGCACATGTGCCGATCGTGGAGGCTTCAGCTACTCACTTAGGCATGGACTGGCAATCTGTAGTTCTGGCAAATGCCAGACTAGCTGCCAGAGGACCAGACAAAAAGCCTATTTTTAATCTCAGTCCAGGCCTGCTCCTACACCTCCTACATTTCAACTGGATTTGACTGGGAAGTATCTGATAGTAGCCTATGAATTTAAGAAGTTTAAAAAAATTAATAAACAAAAAATGTGTGCCATGCGCAGCGTGGCAACATTTTTTGGCCATGCCCATTTTATGGCCACATCCCCTAATTACATGTCCGTTTTAAGTTTGAACACATTTCTGGGAGTTTTACTTGTGTTATATGTGTTATAACAGTTTTGCTAATGAAAGTGAATTGCCCTTTAAGCTGCAAGTTTCAGTTCTCCCTAGAGACCTGCTTATCTTAAATAGTTACAATTGTTTCTTAACTTATCTTAAATAGTTAAAATTGTTTCTTAGCTTATCTTAAATTGTTACAAAAGTATCAAGTGCTGCTGCTCAATGTTCTGGGCTCTCTGCCAAAATGCCTCTTATTTTAATTAAGTTTTAGAAACTTTGTATCTTTTTCTGGCATCAGTGCAGGAGTACTGATGCCAGAAAGAAACCTGGGACTGCAGGCTGAGCTGTCAAAATCAGGACTGTCCCACAAAAAACGGGACAGTTGGGAGGTATGCCACATACAAGCCCGGATTTGTGGCAAGGCCACAAAGGCCCAGGCTTGGGGCATCAAGATTTTAGGACAGGCCTCAAGTGTCTTTATGATGTAAAATGGCTCTTTTTTTTCCCATAACCAGGAATTCTCTGGGGAAAGTTAATCTACAAAATATAATTAATGAGTGAAACAAAACAAATGATTTTATGTTTTCCCTTTATTTTTATATTTGATCCCTTTACTCCCCCTTCCCTTTATTGTATTTGTGAGACAATGCCCCCCTGTCAGGACAAAGTGCAGCAAGATGAAGATGTATGTTACTCTCACTACTGATTTAGCTCATGTTTTCCTTTCATGTCGGGATCTATTGAGTTCCAGGCCGGTGAGTCTGCTCTCATTTAGCCATACCAATCACAGAGCGCCGCAGCCAAACGCTCGCTCCTATTTGTCATGTCTGGCACACAATCCCGTATCATGACAGGCGTAAGTCTGCCTTGATCCCCTGTAACAAATGTGCCCTTGCGCTCTCATCTGCGAGATTAACTTTTCAGAATTCCATAGAAAATTATCATTTATTTTAAGGGGGGTAAAAAAAATAAATCTTTGATAAAATACAGGTCATTCAGATTCTAACAGACGGTTTTCTGCCTGGGTTTGTAGGTCATTTCTCTCTGATGGCTCCAGCTCTGGCTAAACCCAAGGCACACTGATATACTGTAATAGTACAATAGAATCCCAAATATGTTACACTCAGGGCACTAATGGGGTGTTATTATAGTCACAACTGGGGCTTTGTCCCAGCAATGGATTATTAACTGCCCAGTGTCACCCGTTGCTCCAGTCGTTGCAATTTTTATTAGAACAGCACAGATTTGCTTATGGAGAAAAGTGCAGGGATGACCCAAAATTGATGGAGTTTCAGGTGGAAAAAGGTTGTGTCTTGGTTGGATCAGGGGCACCTAGTTTTATGGTTTTCTATGGGTTTTCAGTTTACAGTATATCTTTTTTTTCCACTGCATTTTGTATCTTCTCTTTCTTTTTACTTCCATCATGTGCCATGCCTTCCACTTTTGTTTTCACCAAACTTTCCTCTTTTATTTTCTCATTCTATATATTTCCTGTTCTTCTTCTCTTCATCTGTTGCTTTCTGTTGCACTGCTTCCCATTCTGTCATCTGATATTATGCTACCCTATCACCTTTTCTCTTATTGCCCTTGTGTTGTGTCTTGCAATTTTCCCTTACCTCCAAAGCACATAGGGACACAGTAATGTTTCCCCAAACTTGGAAGTGGCCACATGCTTCCTCCAAGCAACCTCCAGCAGATTATGTCCCAACCCATGTATGGCTTGTTCCACCAACCTTGTTCCACCAACCTTCTTACTGTACTTTAATGTGGAACTAAAGTTAAAATTGGTGGGGGGGGGTATGGGATGCCAAACTGTCAGGAACCCCCCAGTTATTTTAGCCACTCATCTGCTACATTAGACAGGGGTTACTCTTCTTCAAATAACACACCAGCCCAGGGTACTGTTTGCTAAGTGTTGTACCGCCATCTTTGTCTGGTCTTCTAGGTGTCTCCTGTTGGGTTTGGATCTACGGTACAGAAGTTTTTCCAATAATACTGCTCATGCTCCTTCATACAATTGGATCGGAACCTCTCTAGGAACAATGGTAGATTAGTCCTCCTTTAGATGGAAGGATGACCACTAGTGCAAATTACACTGGGTCAGAAAAGATTTTATTCAAGATTTACAAGGGGTTTTAGACATTAAAGGTTGGTGGAGCAAGTCAATGTCCACCATACATGGAATGGTCTGCTGGAGGTTGCTTGGAGGAAACATGTGGCCACTTCCAAGTTTGGGGAAACATTACTATGTCCCTTTGTGCTTTGAAGATATGACGCCAGTGTAAAAAATAATAAGGTATGGTTGAAAAACATTGGGCTTCCCAAACATTAACATTCATTAATTCATTAACATTCATTAATGTTTGAATAGGTGGCCTCATATTATATGGACAAATAAACACAGAAATCTTAGGCAAGACTAAAACCACAGAGCCAAGAACACATTGATAGAAGCAACGAGTGCAAATTAAAATGAAGAATAATCATATATGCAACTCTACAGATACAAAGGGAAAATATAGAATAGGAAAAGTATCGATGGGGCTTATAGAGTTTGGGTTGATGTAAATCTTACTGATTGCTATTTCATTCAGTGTTTGTATCATAAATAACCTATCTGCAACCCTCCGTCTGTTGTTAAACGAGCATTCCAACCAATAACTGGAGTCTCTGTGCTGTAGGGCCTAGCAAGTCCATGCTGTGGGGTGGCATTGAGTAGATGCCTAACCTTGGCAGGTGTTCTTTTGCTGGTTTAGTTGCATTTCACTACGATTGAAAAATAAATCAGATTTTTTTTTGTCTCCTTAAAAATGGAAAGAAATGCTGAGAGGGTAAGATCGTCGTCTGCTCTTGTTTGGGGTCTTATCTCATTCTCATGACCACATCTGAAGCCGCTTGGCTCGTTATGAATTTCATGGAAGCGGATTCTCTGAAAGTGTTTCCATATGTTCCTTTCCAATATATCTCGTCCCCCTTTTTTTTCGGAGCAGAATCCAACCTCACGCACAGGCTGGAAATGACTTCAGGATGTGACAGGCCAGTCACATGTCCTCCGTGGCTCCGTGTGTGGCCTCATTGGAAAGCAGGCAGCTGCCTGAGGACTGGCTCTCTATCCCCCCCTTCTCTTTTACAGTAGATCTAGTTTCAAAGCAAATCCCTTTTGCAGTTTTTACAGTTCCTAATCAATCTGTCAAGGAACCCCGCTGATTTCCTCCTAATGAGAAGTGTCCTGTTTGAAGACTTTATATTGAGCCTTGTAGGGAGACCAAGCTGCTTCTATGCTACGGCCATAGCTGGGCCTGAGAAATTTCACTCCTTAGGGCTATTAATTGTTGGGATAGAACATTTTTCTGAACATGAGATTTGATTCTTGTAAGAGAGAAAAGACAAAAATGCATTGTCATTCATACTATTGGTTTTATTCCATAAAAAGGGTCTTAAACCCAAAAATAAAATTTTGACTAATAAAAGCCATTGCAAGTGACTATTTAATATTCATGTTAGTATTATTACTAATCAGGGGTATAACTATAGAGGAAGCAGACCCTGAGGCATAGGGGGCCCCATATGAGCAATTTCAACATTTATTGGTAAAACAGGACAATCTCTGGATATGTTGAGGGCCCTAACATTAATTTGCTGTTGGGCAACTGCTGCTAATGAAAAACTATTGACTGACTACTGGTTGGTCTAGCCCTGTGAGAATTTGAATGCATTGATTGGCTACAGGTTGGTCTACCCCTATAAATATCTAGTACCCTGATTGACTACAGGTTGGCCTATCTTCATGAATATTCCAATACCCTAACTGGCTATTGTTTGGTCTAGACTTGTTTATATTACAGTACCCTGATTAGCTGATGATTGGTCTAGCCCTATGAATATTCTAGTACCCTGACTGGCCAACCCATGGTCTTGCCCTATAAATATCCAGTATCCTGATTGGATAATGGTTGGTCTAGCCCTGTGAGCTTTTTAATCCTGATTATAGCAATAAGTTGGTTCTGTACACAACTACTATAAATGTGATTACACAAATAATTTTGTTGCTTTTTTCTTAGGTCCACTTCTTTACCACATAAGCTTGCACTTTAAACAACTCTCTTCCCTTACTTTCTTACTGGGTTTAAGACTGGACCTAGTGTGTGTGTATACGAGAAGGGCCTGGATTTATTGACTGCGTGCAATAAAAACATTGTAGAACAAATATTTGATGTCTACAACCGTTTTCTATCAACAGCCTCCAATCCCTCCATTGCCTCAGTTTATCTGTGTATCCAGCATTGTAAGCAAACACAGGCCTCGCAGAGACAGATAAATATTATTTCTTGTGTCAGAAGGGGAGATAGTTGTTGCCAAAATCACAGGGCTGTCCCACTTATCTGGAGGGGACCTACTATTAGCTCAGCAATTATTGGAAAAGGTTGAAGGCCCCTGTCACATTCCAAAATAGAGTACAGAGACCTGAGAGGTTTGTGGAGGCACTTAGGTGTCCCTCCCAACCTTTACCTATTCCCTAACTTGAATGTCATTGAAACGCACAAGTTAGGGAGCGTGGTGGGTGCAGGATGCCTTGGAGCCTTGTAAGGACATGACTTCAGATAGTTATTATATTATATATAGTGATTGGGCGAGAAATTTGCGAAACTCAGGAAAAATTTGTGAAAAGGCAAAAAATTTGTGAAATGCATTGTCAATGGGCATCAAAAATATTTTGACGCATGTCAATTTTGACACGAGCGACAATTTTTATAAGCGCGACTCTTTTGTCCTAATGCATTGAAGTCAATGGGTGTCCCAATAATTTTGACGACAATTTTGACGAGCGTCAATTTTTTTTGTTGCAGCAAATTTTCCCACAGCGAATTTACACTGCAACATTCACCATCCTTGTAATCCAGAAACTTGCCACAAATAAATTTGCCCATCACTAATTTTATATATATTAGTGATGTGCTGGTTGACCCTACCCTAACTGTCAGCACTAGTGATGTGTGGGTCACACTTTTCCCCACCTGCACCCGCCCGCCACCGCCCTCCCACTACCCGCACCCGCCCGACCCCGACTTCAGGGTCTCTGACGTCACAAAAGGGGCGGGCAAGAGGTGTTCGTCTATAAAAACTCAACCCAGAAGTCGGAAGCCAGCATTTGGAAGGTCGCAGGTGAGGAGAGGATTAAGTAGAGCTCAACCCTCAGCCGCCCCCGGCCCGGAAAGGAGCGTGCGAGCAAACGGGCAAACCTGCGGGTCCCACGGCCACGGGTTGGCCCGCACATCACTAGTCAGCACCTAACCTGGAGCTCCCTTCTTTATATACCTGCCCCATTGTGACATCACAGAAGGGAGCAGTATATAAAAAAGCGCACTTGGAGGCAGAAGTGAGGCAGTAGAAGGTCGTGGGTGGGATGGACAGAGGCTAAAGTTCAGCCTGTACCAGTCTGTGGCTCGGGAACACATGCAGAAGTCGGCCCAAACCCATCCCAGATAATTAAATTATAATTATATAACTTTACTTTACAAAGTGTTTCATAGCTTTTATCTTTGACCAAATTGCAGAACATATGAAGTTTTTTGCCTGTAGTTTGCCCTTCGTAGTAGGGTTTGGGGCACAGTGTGAGGACAACATAATGTCATCAGATACGGAGATGCCCTTTCATTTTATTTGCATTACACAGAGTCTCGTTAATATCCTATTTTCTAAGGCCATACTGTTATGTTCCATGGTTGTACAGTTAAATATACAGTAACGTTCCATCAGCAAAATCCCTGGAATATTGTGTGCCTGCTATGGAATGGAATATTTTCCATGTATAAAATTTGCTGTAATTTGCTTGGCTGTGATGCCCATAATAAAATGCAATACTCACAGTTCTGCCAAGGCACGGCCGCCGCGGGGGAGCTTGTAAAATATGAACAGCATGTGAGTCTAAATGAAATTGTAACATTTCCATAGATATCAATAGAAATGCAAAGTAGCTTTGAACAGTAACAGGTAGGTGGAAATCCAAACCCCCTGTTGTGGGACTACAGTTCCCATCATCCTGGGCATACCATCAGGGCCGGGCCAAGGTATTTTGGCACCCTAGGCAAGGGCTTCAATCGGTGACCCCCTACCCGGTCCTGCATTACCATTTCCCACCTTACCATTCATATTGCCCCCTGTACCTATGCCAGCACCTATATTGCCCTCATGTGTACCTTTGCCAACTGCAGTCAATCCCATAGATTGCCCCCAAGACCCCAATCTGTACCTGTGCCAGCATAAACCAAAACATCCATCATATTATTACCCCAAATCTGTACCTATGCAAGTGGCAGCCAGAAAAAGCCATCATATTGCCTCTAATTTGTACCTGTACCAGCTGGAGCCAGGGTTGCACTGGGACTGCTGTCCAGGGCCAACCTCCGCCCTGCCCCCTACAGTGATGCATGAAGATTCTTTTAGAATCCAAATATCGGGAGAAGGGGTGTGGCCCGGCAGGGGCCCATGAGGGTCAGGGCCCACCGGGTTTTTTCCCGGTGTCCCGCCGGGCCAGTCCGACCCTGGCTGGAGCCAAAAATCCATCATATTGCCTCTAATTTGTACATGTGTCAGCTGGAGCCAAAAATCCATCATATTGCCACAATTATCCGTGTACCTGTGCCCCATGTATCTGAGCCAGCAGCAACCAATCCTTCATATTGCCCCCAATCTGTACCTGTGCCAGCAGCAGCCCAAAATTCCACAATATTGCATGTACTTGTGCCAGCAGGAGCCAAAAATCCATCCCAAATATGTACCTGTGCCAGCAGCAGCCAAGAGGGAGGTGGGGAGAGCTTATACCTGCAGTAGGAATCAGTAGGCAAGAGTGGGTTGGAAAATGAGGTTTATAAAAGGCCAAGCAAACCATGGTTTAAAAAAAAAAATTCCCCTTAAAAGTAAAAGTGTGCCCCTCCCCCATGATTGCACCCTAGGCGGGCGCCTACTCTGCCTACCCCTAATTCCGGCCCTGCATACCATAGTAATGGTTACATACCGTAACAGCTGGAGGAGCCCAGGTTAGAGTGCAATGAAGCCAGTACAGACTGCACATAACTGAATCAGTGAAGGCAGAAAACACACTACTTGATTTCCCACTTGCCGTTCATTTTTTTTTTTTAGGGAAAACTAAAGCCTATGAATTGATAGGTATAGAGTATTTTATATACAGTACTTACTGTACCAGCTCAGAGGTTTATCAGCCCTATAAATAATCTTGGCCTTTAAAATTGTCCCACAGCAGTTCCCTATCTTGGATCTTGTTAGGCCTCTTTTCTGTGTCAGCGGCACTGCACATGCTCAGTGTGCTCTGGCCTGCTGCTGGGAAAATTAGGTTTGTTTGTCATAGAAGCTGATTCTACAGGTCTGATTATTACATTCTGATGCAGATTTTACTGGTTTCTCCATGTAAAGTGAGTCTTAATTAATTACTAATCAGCCCTGTGTTGTGACTGTTATATTCTATGTGTACTGTATATTGTGAGTGGGTCCTTAATCTCAGTAAGTGAAAGCAGCACAGAGCATGTGCAGTGAATCAGCAGAAAAGAAGATGGGGAGCTACTGGGGCATCTTCAGGGGTATAAATCTTCCCTGCTAAATGGCACTCACAGGTGCAGAAAACCTTTTATAAAAGAAAAAATCCTTTGTAAAGTTTTATAATTTTTGTGCAAACCCTGTGAGTGCCATCACTATGGACAGACTATCTTTAATTTTTGCATGGGCACACAGGTTTTTTCTAGATTTTAAGGTGTGCAGCCTACACGCGTTGGTTTATATATATATTTTTATTTATATAAATATATATATATATAATATATATATATTTATATATACAGGGATTTCACTACATGTATTGTACATCGCCCTTCAGTATTAGGATATAAAAACTACAGGCTCGCTGAGGTGGGTGGGAGTTGTAGTTCAGTAACATCTGCAGAAAGGCCAGCTTCCACCCCGTGCTGAGTGATTTTGCTAAGCTCAGAGCCCGTTAATGACTCAGGAACAGAGGTTAGGAAAAGAGTAGCAATTTTCCAGTTCCTACTGCCTGCAATATAAATAACATTCTCATTCATTTACAAATATGACTTGATTTACAACAGGCGGAGGAGGGAGGAAATGCTGAGAGCTTGCACGCTTCCCTACATTCACTGTTTCCCTTTATTCCTGAGTGTGTCATGCCCGCCACTAATTACCACCAGGGGAAAAAAAAAACTAAATTCCGATTTCTAACCGCGGAGCGTTCAGGTGGTCTCAGTGTGCCGCTCTCATGGTGTGTTCTGCGTAATGAAAGAAAAGGTCGTTCTGACCAACTTCCCAATATATATTCACTGCTCCTTTTCATTGGCATAAAAATGATTTGCAAGTGTCACAGCTGTTGGAAGCAGTGTCTGTCGCTCTTTTGCTGCACTGCTGGTTCTGTAGCAGAAATTAGCCTTGCATGTTTCAGTGGTCAGAACCACCAGGGCAAATACTAACTTCTGTTCCAATGTTAAAACACATTAAAAATGTATATTGAAAGGTTGCTGATCAAACAAACCCATGCCCAACCTGGACCTGCTGACCTGTAAGCTGGACCCACCTACCTGCTTCACCTTCATGCTTCCTGACCCTACCTGTAGGGGCTTAAATGAGAAAGAAAGCTACAGAGGCAGTTTATTGCCAATAGATTACCCACAATAATACAGGCTATAACACTATATTTATTCTGTAGAATGCTTTATCATACATGAGTAAACAGCTCTAGAATCTCTCTCTCTGTTTGTTTAGGATAGTAGCTGCCATATTAGCTTGGTGTGACATAACTTCCTGCCTGAGTTTCTCCCTGCTCACTCATAGTTCTGGGCTCAGAGTACAGTAGGGAGGGGAAGAGGAGCAAACTGAGCATGCTCAAGCCCAAGCCCTAAAAACAGGAAGTCTGATACAGAAGCCCATGAGTACACAATAGAAGGAAAGAAATGTGGTGTTTCTTTTGACCGAGGACTCAGAGCAGCATTACTTTGAGGGTTTACTGGTGTATTTATATAGACCTTTCTGATAAAGCTTACCTAGTTTTAGCCTTTCCTTCTCCTTTAATTTTATTTCCCACCTGAAATGGAGCAAACCTGTCCTGGACAGTGGAGATGGGTCAACCATGGTACAAAAAAAAAGTCTATTTCCTTCAGAGGTAGTTGATCTGCCCAGATTAGAGCCTGTACTTTTCCCACGTGTTCAGGTAGTCAGGAATTTTCCATCCATAACCTGACTGCCAAACACCCAAATCCTTCGCGGAAGATTTGGTTGAATACCGAACCGAATCTGAATTTACATATGCAAATTAGGGACGGGAGGGAAATAGCATGACTTTTTGTCACAAAACAAGGAAGTAAAAAATGTTTCCCCCTTCCCACCCCTAATTTGCATATGCGAATTCGGATTTGGTTCGGTATTTGGGCGAATCTTTCGTGACGGATTCAGGGGTGCGGCTGAATCCAAAATAGTGAATTCAGTGCTTTCCTACTTCAGAATCACATTTTCTACCACTAAGAAAAATTTTATATTTAGGTTTACATCCCCTTTAATGACAATGGAATGTGCTGCATTTTATGTAACTTCAATTGAACGCCATCCACAGATTGCTCCCAGGGGCTTAAGTATAGAGAAAGCAGACTCTGTGGCTGCAGGGGGGCCCCAGGAGATATAGGGGCCCCATAAGGCCCTAATTAATGAGTAATTTTAATATATCGGTAAAACAGGACAACTTCTGGGGAGTTTGGGGACCCCTCAAATTATTTTGCTGTGGGACCCAGTAAGATCTAGTTATGCCACTGATTGCTCCCCATTTACAGGTACAGGCATGGGATCTGTCATCCGGAAACCTGTTATCCCAAAATTCCGAATTACAGGAAGGCCATCTCCCATAGACTCCATTTTATCCAAATAATCCAAATTTTATATTTGTATTTTACCTGGATACTATGTAGAACCCCCAGCTATGTTTATTAGCCCTACAACAGTCGGCCGTTGACAGTCACAACACGACCGTAAAATTTCTCTCCGTAAATGCTGGAGGTCGGCTTTTCCCCCCTGCACAAAATGAAATGACAGAGTCCGCAATATATTTTTGACTCGGTGGAAGATAATAGGAATCGACTGCAGAAAACTGGAAAATGGCTGAGTTCAACTTATCAAATTAATGGGGGGGATTAGGGTGTGATTAATGTGACATGGGGATGAAGGCTTAGCAACACCAGGCATGGGATAATTGAGAGCAAAAAGCTAAAAGTGTAGGAATTCTGGAAGAAATTTACTTTTTTTTTTTAATGATTTCCAGCAAACCACATCTTTGGGCTCCAAGCTGTAAAATGAATGACAAGTGACATTACCTGGCGGTCATAAACATATGTGGGGGTTAGAGTTCCTAGCGACGGGAGCAGGTAGAGGTATAATGGAGACAAGAAAAAGCTCATTGAGCACGGCTGGATTGTAGCCAGACCCCCGGCCCTTAATGACGCTTTTGCAGCAAAATAAATGGAAACACATGGAATTTTAATTGTTCCGAGTTTGTGCCTGAAACGCACAAGGCAAAAAATCATATGGTCAAGGAAGAGTTTATATTAGCCGAGGTGTGACTGTTGCCTCCTTAAAAATTTCTGTCGCCTGTATGGATGAGATTTTCTAACACCTTCCATAAAAATTTAATTCTAAGCACCTTTCCAATACTCATTTATTAAAACTGGATTTAAAAGTTATTTTTGAATTTTGTTGCAATTAAAAGCAATCTGTACTAGTGATCAGTCAACCTCTGCCGCCTTAAAGTTAAGTGAAATTAAGTTAAATTTCTCTAGATTCACAAAAGAAATTGCGGCCGCCCGTCCTGTGCCTGTAAACGTAATTGCCCTTTCCCTCGTAGTTTTATTTTTCAGAAATCTTTCGTTTTTTGCATTAGCGAGATTTGAAATTTTAGAATTATTGTTTACATTTTGAAAATATTTCTAAATTCAGTCATATACAGGTATGGGACCTGTTATCCAGAATGCTTGGGACCTGGGGTTTTCCGGAGAATGGATCTTTCCTTAATTTGAATCTTTATACCTAAAGTCTACTAGAAAATCACGTAAACATTTAATAAACCCAATAGGCTGGTTTTAATTCCAATAAGGATTAATTATATCTTAGTTGGGATCAAGTACAAGCTACTGTTTTATTATTACACAGAAAAGGGAAATCATTTTTAAAAATTTGGATTATTTGATTATAATGGAGTCTATGGGAGACAGCTTTTCTGTCATTCGTAGCTTTCTGGATAACGGGTTTCTGGATAACAGATCTCATACCTATATATCTTAGTTTGGATCAAGTACAAGTTACTGTTTAATTATTACAGAGAAAAAGGAAATCATTTTTAAACATTTGTGTTATTTGGATAAAATGGAGTGTATGGGAGACAGTCTTTCCATAATTCAGAGCTTTCTGGATAATGGGTTTCCAGATAACGTATCCTATACTTGTAATATAAACTGAAAAAGCAAAGCAAAACCTTTTTGGTTCAATAGAAGCGTTGGTGTTGAGGTGGGTAAGAAAAGACGTGCTTTTAAGGCTTTCAAGTTAGCTGGTACAGCCGAATCATTTATAAGGTACAAGGAGGCCAATAAATCATGCAAGGAAGCTATAAGGCAAGCTAAAATTGATATGGAAAAGGATATTGCAGCTAGCAGTAAAAAAAATCCAAAATTATTTTTTAAATATGTTAATAGTTAAAAACTGAAGCAGGAAGGGGTGGGACCCTTACTATCAGAGGGGGGTCAGCTGGTTGATGAAAACAAAATAAAAGCGCAGATTCTGAACTCGTATTTTTCATCTGTCTACACAAATGAGGAACCAGTAAGTGAAGGTTTCCTTCTTAACAGTCCCAATTCTAGTAATACAACTAATGATGCATGGTTCACACATGAAGAAATTCAAAAGAGACTAGAACATGTTAAGATTAACAAAGGTCCAGGGCCAGATGGTATTCATCCCAGGGTAATTAGCGAGCTTAGCTCTGTGATTGCCAAACCTCTTTACTTAATTTTTCAGGATTCATTGAGATCTGGCATAGTGCCGAGAGACTCGCGAATTGCTAATGTCGTGCCTCTATTCAAAAAAGGATCCCGTTCTCAGCCTCAAAACTATAGGCCAGTTAGTCTGACGTCAGTGGTAGGAAAGCTTTTCGAAGGGTTAATAAAGGATAAGATACTGGACTTCATAGCAAATCATAATACTATGAGTTTGTGTCAGCATGGTTTTATGCGTAATAGATCTTGCCAGACTAACTTAATTTCTTTTTACGAGAATGTAAGTAGAGACCTCGATTCTGGGATGGCAGTGGATGTGATGACTTTGCTAAAGCATTTGATACAGTGCCACACAAAAGGTTACTGGTTAAATTAAGGAATGTTGGCCTGGAACATAGTATTTGTACCTGGATAGAGAACTGGCTAAAAGATAGACTACAAAGAGTGGTGGTAAATGGAACATTTTCTAATTGGACCAATGTTGTTAGTGGAGTACCGCAGGGCTCTGTACTAGGTCCCTTGCTTTTCAACTTGTTTATTAATGACCTGGAGGTGGCCATTGAAAGTACTGTTTCTATTTTTGCAGATGATACTAAATTGTGCAGAACTATAGGTTCCATGCAGGATGCTGCCACTTTGCAAAGTGATTTGTCTAAACTGGAAAACTGGGCAGCAAACTGGAAAATGAGGTTCAATGTTGATAAATGCAGGTTATGCACTTTGGAAAAAATAATATAAATACAAGTTATACACTAAATGGCAGTGTATTGGGAGTTTCCTTAAATGAGAAGGATCTAGGGGTCTTTGTAGATAACACGTTGTCTAATTCTGGGCAGTGTCATTCTGTGGCTACTAAAGCAAATAAAGTTCTGTCTTGTATAAAAAAGGGCATTAACTCAAGGGATGAAAACATAATTATGTCTCTTTATAGGTCCCTGGTGAGGCCTCATCTGGAGTATGGGGGCAGTTTTGGACTCCAGTCCTTAAGAGGGATATAAATGAGCTGGAGAGAGTGCAGAGACTAAGTGCAACTAAACTGGTTAGAGGGAGGGAAGAGTTAAATTATGAGGGGAGACTGTCAAGGTTGGGGTTGTTTTCTCTGGAAAAAAGGCGCTTGCGAGGGGACATGATTACACTTTACAAGTACATTAGAGGACATTATAGACAAATAGCAGGGGACCTTTTTACCCATAAAGTGGATCACGTACCAGAGACCTCCCCTTTAGACTAGAAGAAAAGAACTTTCATTTGAAGCAACGTAGAGGGTTCTTCACAGTGAGGACAGTGAGGTTGGGGAATGCACTGCCGGGTGATGTTGTGA
This sequence comes from Xenopus petersii, assembly GCA_038501925.1. NCBI lineage: Eukaryota > Metazoa > Chordata > Amphibia > Anura > Pipidae > Xenopus > Xenopus petersii. The sequence continues at coordinate 11,289,052 of CM076680.1, forward strand.
TGCTGATTCAGTTAATGACTATAAGAGGGACTTGGATGATTTTTTGGACAGACATAATATCCAAGGCTATTGTGATACTAAGCTCTATAGTTAGTATAGGTATGGGTATATAGAATTTAATTAAAAGTAGGGAGGGGTGTGTGTATGGATGCTGGGTTTTCATTTGGAGGGGTTGAACTTGATGGACTTTGTCTTTTTTCAACCCTATGTAACTATGTAACTATGTAACTATGAAAGAACATGAATATATGCCAGATTTTAGTGAATCCCACACAAAACATTTTGCCCCACAGTGTGCCATGGTACATCCCAAATACAGAGCAGAAATCCTATTTTTATTGTTTTTATATGTTTAAATTTACCAAAAGACCACATTGTTGTCACTGTTTAATATCTATATTTTTTTTCTTTGTTTAGGTGCTTCCGAACTGGGTCCATTTTCTGATCCGCGGCAGTTTACAAGTATTTCATCATTAACAGAAAGCCGCTTTTCGAACCCACGAATGCATTATCCTGCCACATTCACGTACAGCCCTCCCGTCACCACTGGGATGTCTTTAGGTATGTCTGCAACCACTCACTATCATACCTACTTACCACCCCCTTATCCAGGCTCCTCCCAGAACCAAAGTGGACCATTCCAAACCAGTAGCACTCCCTACCTTTACTACGGTACATCATCTGGATCATACCAGTTCCCCATGGTTCCCGGGGGGGACCGCTCTCCATCTCGGATGCTACCACCCTGCACCACATCCAACGGGGGCACATTGCTTAACCCCAATCTGACCAATCAGAATGATGGTGTGGATGCAGATGGAAGCCACAGCAGTTCTCCTACTGTGTTAAATTCCAGTGGTCGAATGGATGAATCCGTATGGAGGCCTTACTGATGACGGAAGTCAATAGGAAGACATTTTTCCAAATAATACGGAAGTGCCTTTAATTAATGAACTTTTTGGATGTCACTATTTTTAGCTTTTATTGGCTTTTAATAAATAATAAAAAAAAATATGCAACTGAACTGATTTGGCAAAATATTTTTGCCCTTTTGTTACAAATACTATGGTTACAAGCACACAAAGCCTTAAAACTTTTATTTCTTGATTACTATTTATATCCAACTTTACCATTCCAAAGGATTTTCATCACCAAAATGGTTGTGAAAGCTTTAAAAAGACTTTTTTTTTTCTCAACCACGGGGTGAAAGAAGATTCCATTTCCAAAGTGGGCGTCCAAGCCGCAACTTGCCTTATGTCCAATAAAAGGGAAGCCCTGGAATATCTGACTGATACGTGACAACAACTGCACAAAACGCGTCCTACGTTAACAAATCGCTTGCCTTTCAGCCTTTAAGGGTAATTCTCATGGTAAAGAACTTTTTTTTCTTTTTAATTTTTGCTTTGATGACGCCAAAACAAAAAAAAAAATGCAATAATAGTTCAAAAAAATGCCTATGCAAAAGAAAGTAGCAATATTTGCTTTAACGGTATCAATTGTACGTTGGTTTTCTTCGGCTATTAATTTTTTAAATTATCGGTATGTATAAAATCTAAAGATGTTCTTCTTTTGCTGAGGTGGATCGACTTTTTTTTTTAAGTTTTAATTTATAATTATTTAAAGATATTTGGACCCTAAAGTGTTTCTTTATGTTATAATGTGCTGACAGGTCCCTAAACATGTATATTGTTATTTTAAATTGTCTTTTTTTTTTTAATAGTGCGTGGTCCTTAGAGACTTAAAGCTCTTCCATGAAGTATGACTTGCATGTTATGGTCCCAGGTTTAAACTGGCTAAATAATACTTCGGTTTTAGTTACATAGAGAGGCACTTGTTTCCCGTTGAGCAACCTTGAACAAACGTTTTTGATGCGCAGTGCACTATGGGTAAAAACTGATGCTGACTGTAAAGCTTTACGTTATTTAACCATATATCAATGCTTCCAGTCCATGTTTAGTTTGCAAATTGTTGAGTAGTTGCAGAACTACTATTAAAAGTGAATAATGTACCCCCTGTTGTAAGAATAAAGGATATTAGAAGTCACAGAGGAGCTCCATAATCATATCTATGTACCTTTTGGGCTCAAATCTTCCTTTGTGGTCATCACAGAGAACCCCCAAGAGACAGATCTCCTCTTAGTTCAATGTTTCAGATATAAGAAAAGGAGGTCATAATATTCAAGGGTCTATAAAGCAGTAAATATACATTCACCCTCCAATTTCACCCTAAGGTGGGTCTTGCCTTCCACTGCTTTGGGACCGGCCCTATAGTATAAAAAAGGCAAGAAGCTACTTGCCATTGAGGTGACTTCTAATATATTTATATTCAAAGAGTAGGGTACATTATTTCTTATAATACAGAAGATCAATGAGTCACATGACACAAGTGATATCACCAAGTTCCGATTATAACTGACGATCACTACCAAGTGTTTCACCGGTTATTTGTTGATATGATCATCATCCTAATTGTGCTCGAGTGACCGATTAAAGGTAATAGGTACATTATGTTTTGCACTCGCAATAGGGCCCCAATGACTGTTCTGCCTGAAGTGGTCCCTTTTGTATATAGCGGTGAACACCAGTGTTGCTCATCGGGCTGACACAGAATTGGGTCAAACCTACACAGCCCCATAAATAAACGCAGAAACCCACGTCTACGGAGGCAGAGATTGTCCTTTGCAGTAAGAGAATGGAAATGGGCATCACATGCAACCAGATCAGACACAAAATAAGCAGCAAGAAAGTCCAAAATAGTCTAAGGGGGTTATTTATCAAGGTCCAAATATCCAAACCCCAAATAATTTGTAGTTTTCAGAGCAAAAAAAAAAACCATGAATTTGTTGAGATTTATTAAAGTCCGATGGCCTAAAAACTCTGAATCCGAAACCCCCGGCATCTAAAAGCTCTTGAGGTCCTGTATAAGTCAACGGGGAAGGTCTGCGCTGATGTCCGTACCGATATCCGATGATTTTGAGTTTTCTGCTCAAAAAACTCCGGGGGAAGCTCCGAAGTTTGGGCCTTTTTCTTCATAAATAAGGTTCATTCAGGAATTCAGAGTTGCTCAGATTTCTAACTTAGAAATACTGAGATAAATTCGTACCTTGATAAATAACCCCTTTAGAGTCCCATCCACATAACCAGAGTGAAGTTGCACTAAAATCCGTTCAGTTACATTTTCAAATCTAAAATTGTTGGCACTTGACAACGTTCTTGTTGCACAGGATTCACCGTGGTGGACTTTGTAGAGGTCCCCTTGCCCAAAACCAGCGTTTTCTTACCATTGCCTATACCGGTGATGATGTTTGCATCAAAATAGCTTATGTTTTCATGTAAATGGTACTGTTTGTACAAAGAAACACATGTGGTGTTTACCTTTTTGTGTATTTGCACTTTCCCACAATTCCTCTCTGGTTTCTAGACAATGTTCTTTATAATTAGTGTTTTTTCATGCTGTGTTTCCCGCTCCCATGGTTTCCATTCTTCCATGTTTTCCAAATGTTCCATCCCTCTTCTGTGTTAATTAATCTTGTCTCCCTAAAAGCAGTACATTAATAATAATTTGCGAGATGTTTCTAGTTCTCAGGTAGTCGATACAGTAACGCTCAGTTTATAGGGGTGTACACCTTTAAGTTAACTTTTAGTATGTTATAGATTGGCCAATTCTAAGCAACTTTTCAGCTGGTCTTCATTATTTATTTTTATTTTTTTAAATTATTGCCTCTTTCTTCTGACTCTTTCCAGCTTTCAAATGGGGGGTCACTTACCCAAATGCTCTGTAAGGCTACAAATGTATTGTTATTGCTACTTTTTATTACTCCTCTTCCTATTCAGGCCTCTCCTATTCATATTCCAGTCTCTTATTCAAATCAATGCAAGGTTGCTAGGGTCATTTGGACCCTAGCAACCAGATTTGTGAAATTGTCCACCGGAGAGCTGCTTAATAAAAAGCTAAATAACTACACAAACAATAAAAAATGAAAACCAAATGCAATTTGTCTCAGAATATCACTCTCTACATCGTACTAAGGGGTTTATTTATTAAAGTCTGAATCCTAAAAACTAAAAAGAAAAATAGTTTTTTTTAACTATAAAATCCGAATTTTTAGTGGAAAAAACCCCACAACATTTACCCCAAGGCTGCAAAAAGTCAGAATCAGAAAATACTCCATCTTCAACCTGTTGAGATCCTGTAGAAGTCAATGGTAGAGGTCCTATTTGCAATTTGAAGATATTATTGCCTGTGCTGGTTTTTGTACGATAATCTGACCATTTCAAGCTTTTCCTCAGATTTCAAGAAAAAAAATCAGATTTTTTGGGAGTCAAAACTGAAAAAATGTGGATTTTTGAGCGACAAACTGAAATCCGATTCCCAATCCGACTTTTTTTTCCAGTTTTTTTATTGATAAATAAGGGCAAATCATAGATTCTAGTTTGGTCTGACTTTTTTATTTTAAAAATCTGAAAAAAATTGGATTTTGATAAATAACCCCCTAAAAGTTAATTTAAAGGTGAAGAACCCCTTTAAGTCTCTTGCTATAGAGTTTCCTGATTTTTATTCAGGGATGCAAATCAGTAAGGTGATACCTGCACGCAGTCTTTGTAAAATATGAGCTGCCCCCTCTTGCTTGGGTTTGTTAAAGGGTCCGGCAGCTATGTAACGTTAATCATGCCAATATGAAATCAATCTCACGGCTGCTCACACTCCCACTGGGCATTCTGCTGCACTCTCTAGGCCCCAGTTAATTGCATTACACATTCTGCAGTAATTAGGCAGAAGTCAAACTATTCAGGCCGATGTAGTTAAATAAATACAACTGCCAAAATGAAACTCGCTTGTTCCCAGAATTTACACAGTTTCCAAAAAGAACTTCATTTACCTTTCCCCCTGAAGTTACACTTGCCCCAGATTTTATCACATTTACCAGGTTTCCATGTGAAATAGAAAGGATATTTTATTCTACTGATTAATCATTATTAAATAAATGTGCCTCAACTGAAATGTAAACGATTTTAGAAGTTACCTTGGAGTTATCAGTTATCATGTCCTATTTTTCATGGAAATCCTCAGTTCCTAAAGGTCGCATTTATATATAGGCACCCATAGTTCTGTGCCTATAGTGAGAGCTTAGAGGTTGGCCCAGATCATTGTCAATGATTTACACTATCCTTATCATTTACAGTAGGGGGTACATTATTCCTTATAATACATGAGTGATACTCAGAGTTCCCTGTATAACTCAGCCTGCAGCCTTGTGCCTTTATATGGTCACAGAACAACCCCTCAGTGACTTCTAATATCCTTATCATTTACAGTAGGGGGTACATTATCCCTTATAATACATGAGTGATACTCAGAGTTCCCTGTATAACTCAGCCTGCAGCCTTGTGTCTTTATATGGTCACAGAACAACCCCTCAGTGACTTCTAATATCCTTATCATTTACAGTAGGGGGTACATTATCCCTTATAATACATGAGTGATACTCAGAGTTCCCTGTATAACTCAGCTTGCAGCCTTGTGTCTTTATATGGTCACAGAACCCCTCAGTGACTTCTAATATCCTTATATTTTACAGTAGGGGGTACATTATCCCTTATAATACATGAGTGATACTCAGAGTTCCCTGTATAACTCAGCCTGCAGCCTTGTGCCTTTATATGGTCACAGAACAACCCCTCAGTGACTTCTAATATCCTTATCATTTACAGTAGGGGGTACATTATCCTTCATAATTAATATACATACAAACTTCATCAACTCAGTAAGCAAACTTGTGCCTTCAGCGACTCCATGATACGATTGAGAGTTTTCAGTAAAGAAAAGCCTTAAATTAATTCCTTATCCTTTGATTTCATTACGTTGTTGCTCATATTTGAGCATGAAGAAGGCCCTGTGCCCAGTTTGTTTTGACAGCACTTAAAAAAAAACCTTTTATCACTTCTTTTTAAAAGACAAGTCAAAAACTAAATAATATAAATATTTTTGTACTATTTTAAAGAGATACAAAGCCAATATCTTTTTATCTTTCATGTATGTGTAGTTTGAGTTGCAGCAGTGCTCCTTTTTGTTACTCCCCCCGCAGGACATTCTGTAGGCAAAAGGGCAACAAAACCAATCATCCCATTAAATGGACACTTTTTTTTACATACAATGCATTTCTTTTTGGGGTTGAAACTCATTATTTAGCCAAATTGTTTATTAAGGATTCAGTTTGCAGACAAAGTCAATAAAGACACTGGGGGTAACAGACTGTGGGATAGAATAACAGGGCAAGATGGAAACAGCAGGACAAAATGGCGGCACTGATATATTATATGAACATTCTCCAACCTGCACCTCATCAGTTCAGTTCCCCAAAACCCAGTGACAGCAGGTCCTTAGATAGAATGTGACTCTATTTATTGGAGCCCTAAGCGTTTTGCCTAAAAAAAATGTAAATGATTCAACATAATGAGGTTATTTTTGCAAGCGCTCTCTCTCTCTCTCTCTCTCTCTCTCTCTCTCTCTCTCTCTCTCTCTCTCTCTCTCTCTCTCTCTTTATATGTATTTACACACGTCTCTGCCCAGATTCTATTTCTTACAGAAAACATCATTTTGTGATTTTGTAATTTCCCTAAAATAGAGTAAACAGACGCGAGTAAATGTTTTCCCAGTTAAGTTTTATCATCTCCCATTCGAACAGCTGGGGTAGTTTTTCTTTCTCTGCAAACAAAGTCTTGGAGAGATCTGCATTGGCTCAAATAATTGCATTTGGCAGGTCTGACGGCGGGAACAAGCCGATCATTTACTTCCATTCAAGCCGCTCGCTTGGGCTGTCCTGTCTGTTCTAGTGATTCAGCAAAAGGCAAATAAATATTTCAATGAGTCTTAATTCCCCTCACATGAATGAGCTTTAGAATATCAACCCAACTGGGGGGCTTTCATATCTGTCTTTGTGTCTCCAGCGAGTAAGAAAATAGAAGAGGCTTTAGAAATTGCAGAATGAACATGGAACCTTGTTCCTCATGGCAAGAGCTTGGATTCTTGTAGAGCACGGCTGGCTTTAGGGTAGTGCAGAAAGGGCATTTGCCTTAACCCCCAGCATTAGAAGAGCTGTTTTTTTACTGGAGGTGGGGGATGTAAATAAAGCACAAGGAACTTATTATATTGTCCCATAATGAAGCTTTGAAACATTGATGACTCCTCCAACCTAAAACCCTGAGGTTGAGGTCCATCCTTCCTGTAGAGTCTCAGCTATAATCAATCTACAGGCAGAGCATACAAATTTAGGGGGTTCTTTATTAAAGTCTGAATGCCAAAAAAGTCTGAATGCCAAAAACTTGATTTTTATTTTACTATAAAATCCGAATTTTTAGTGAAAAATTTTTTCAGGATTTATTATACCCCGAGGCTGGAAAAAGTCAGAATCCGAAAATCCGGCATCTCAGACCTGCCGAGGTTGTATATAAGTCAATGGGAGAAGTCCCAAAGATATCATGATCTGCACTGGGTTTCATGCAATAATCTGAAGATTTCGTGTTTTTTGGGCAAAAATTAGGGATGCACCGAATCCACTTTTTTGGATTCGGCCGAACCCACGAATCCTTCACGAAAGATTCGGCCGAATACCGAACCGAATCCGAACCCTAATTTGCATATGCAAATTAGGGGTGGGAAGGGGAAAACATTTTTTACTTCCTTGTTTTCTGACAAAAAGTCACGCAATTTCCCTCCCGCCCCTAATTTGCATATGCAAATTAGGATTCGGTTCGGCCAGGCAGAAGGATTCGGCCGAATCTGAATCCTGCTGAAAAAGGCTGAATCCCGAACCAAATCCTGGATTCGGTGCATCCCTAGCAAAAATTCCAAAAAAATTTTGTTTTCGGGCAAAAATTTGTACAATTGGAATTTTCATGACTTTTACGATTTTTTCGAGTTTTTTTGCCGCCCTGGAATTTTTCAGAAAAACTTATTGATAAATAAGGGGAAATAACCCGTGCGAAATTGGCTGGAGAATATTTCAGAAAATATATTTAATAAAGTACTCCCTATGGTAAAATATAAGGATATTATAAGTCACAGAGGAGTTCCATGACCATATTTAACTGATGACATCACTAGTCACCGTTTATAAGGATATAATTTACAAGATATTCATGGCTTTTGTGTATTATAATGAGATATTTTCAGATTTTGATAATTAACCCCCTTACCTTTGGAAATTTTACTTTGTTAAATATTCTGTAACACCTGAAGGAGGACCTATTGAAGCCCATACATGGTGTGCACCATATCTCCCAATATCTCCCATACAGTAATTTGGATGTTCTAGTTTCCAATTGTCCGATTGCAGATATTTTAGTGTACACACTGGGGAGTCCAAATATGGTCTGTATTCTGTATATCCAATGATTTCCACCAAAGTAGTACAGCTAGTCATCATTAATGTCTTTCACAGCAATGAGGTCCATCACCCCTGTAAAGTATCAGTTACAAATAATCTACATGGAGATCAAAATTTAGGGGCCTATTTATTAAACCTTGAATTTATGTGGTCGAGGTTTTACAGGGAAAACTAAAATTTTTCATGAAATCTTTTAGAGATTTATTATACCCCAAAGCTGCTAAAAATCCAAAAAATACTCCATCTCAAACCTGTTGAGATCATGAAGAAGCCAATGGCAGACAGGGCTGGAACTAGGGGCGGGCAGAAGAGGCACCTGCATGGGGGCGCAAAGATGTGGGGGTGCTGGCAGGTGCCTGTTCAAGATTCTTCTGCCTACCCCTAGTTCGGATTCGGTCCCATCTGCAGCTCTCGCCCCTCTGTCCTTCCCCTCTCGATTCGAGGCAACTACAGATGAAGCCACTTGGATTTGTGAGTTAAATGCGTCATGACTCAGGGGTAATTGAAGAAACTGTGTTATCTTAAGTCATCTTAACTCATTTAATGCATTTAACCTTTTCATTAGCATACCAAAGCTCCATTGTTCACAATGGTGAATGCTTTAATTAGATGGGATGTTGTGACGCAGTTTTCTGTGTTAAATGAGATAAATGGGATATCTGTGTTTAATTATTCTGTGTCAAACAGACAAACCAAAGTGGCTTCATCTGTAAAAGGTCCAAATTGATCCCTGGACCTCTCCCATTGACTTATACATGAACTTGGCAGGTTTTAGGTGGTGAATAGTCAATTTCGAGTTTCTTAAAGGGCCAGAGTGTGATAAATCTCACAATTAGAATTCAAATTAAAGCTCGAGTCGAGTTTGGATAATTCGCAGTTTGAATTTGAGAGTTTTACCATAACAAAAAAAATCCAAAAATCTAATTTTCAATTTCAATCCTCGTTTACATGATTTTCTAGTAGACTTAAGGTATGAAGATCCGTTATCCAGAAGATCGAAAGTCCTGAGTATTCTGGATTAAAAGGTCCTGTACAACCTTTTTCCCTCCAATATTCAGATGCCGAAAGTGTCAGTTTGACAACAGCTAAAGAGATGGCAGCTGGGCCTTCCTGATGTTTTTACTTTTACCTTTACAAAAAGCCTCCCTATCTGTCATCCATGGCATAGGGGCAATGTTTACATTTCTCGCAAGGCCTTCTGGAGACCCTACCAAGGGTTGTAACCAAGCACCCCCTTATAAAACTTATGGACCTGCCCTCCATGGCTTTAGCTTAACTACATCTCTCCATCGCTCTAAGCCATGTTCAATAAAGAGCCAGAGGCTTGTAGTTTACCAAGTTCTCCACTATTTACCTTGTAATAATATACATTCTGTAGCAACATTCTCAGGAAGCAGCTAATTACCGTGTCTTCAGCACTAAACCAACAAAACCTTCTAATAACCCTCAGCAGGAGCACCCCGGCACCCACAAACCTGCCTTTACCATTGCCCATTCATGCAAGGGTTGAAATATGTTCCTATTTCATGTTTACAAATCAATCAGCCCCCCAAAAAAACATTATATTTTCGTTTCTAGGTACATAAGAGACATTGCGTTTTTTAAGCAATGCCTCCTCCCACACAAAATATATGAATTTTGTAAATATTTCTGCTTGTGATTCCAGTATCCGCCAGTTCTGCACATACTGTTCCAACGCTTTGTTCCACCCAGTGACGCGGGAGAGTTTACTTTTATTCGCAAGAAAGGGACTTTTTTTTTTTTAATTATTTTATTTTGCATCTGTAAATTGTGTTGCTTTATGGTTATTATTGTTGTTATTAAAATATGTTTGAATTTTATTTCCAATAAAATTTGCTTTTTGATAAGTTTCTCGGAGACTTTTTGGTTGTGTTGGAAGATGGAGTTGGGATTGTGGGGGGTTTAAAGGATTGAGTGGAATGTTGTAGAAGGAGTGGAGAAGCCAGAATGGTGGAAGGATGAAAGAGTGACAATGTAGTGAGATGATTAGAAGAATATATAAGAAGCTGGTGCAACTAAGGGCTTCATATATGAAATTGCTATTAGGGACCAGTGTCAGATAGGCCCACAGTGATACCAGGAAAACTCCCGGTGGGCCCAGGTGTCAGTGGGCCTCTTGCTTCTAAACATTTGGCCTATTTCATGGCCATTCCCTATTTATATGAGAACAAAGAGGCTAAATAGGTGGAATAATAGATTATAGTATGTAAGAAAAGAGACTATGAGAATACAGTGAGGAGAGGAAGAATAATAGTACTAAAAGTGGGCCCCTGATCTAAGGTTTTTTGGTGGCCCCTGGTGTCCCAGCCCGTAAAGGACAATTTAAGTTCAGTAGAGAAGTAGGATAGAAATGCTACACCTTATATTTGGGGCTTCTGTACCAGTGTTTTGGCCCCAACACACATATGTACCTCCAAAGATGCCCCAGTAGCTCCCAATCTTCTTTTCTGCTGATGGGCCCATGAATTGACTGGAGAAAGTTGATGTGGTTGATCTACAGGTATTGGATCCATTATCCAGAAAGCCATTATCTAGAGAGCTCCAAAATAAGTGAAGGTTCTCTCCCATAGACTCCATTTTTCTTTATTTATGATTTTCTCAATTTTACAAAAATAAATTACAAAATCAAAATAAGAATAAACAAATAATAATAAACAAAAAGAAAAAAAAACATAAATAAATAGTCCTAGGCTAGGGTGTAGCACATAGATATTTATTTTTTTAACAAATGTTAATTTACATACATTTTAGTGTACAATGTTCTATTCTGGTGATTTTAACAAGACATGAATAATTTCCCTCAGCATAAATTCAATCTGTTGGGGGTCTGTAGTAGATTTATAGTAGTCCCAAAGAGCCCATATGTCATAGACTCCATTTTAATGAAATAGTTCATAATTTCAAAATATATTTCTTTTTCTGTGTAATAATAAAACAGTAGCGTATACTTATACTAAGATATAGTCAATCCTTATTGGATACAAAACCAGCCTATTGGGTTTATTTAAAGTTTAAATGATTTTTTATGGAGAACCATGGATAACAGGTCTCCTACCTGTATAACGTTTTAGGTGACAATAAAAATGAAGGGCACCAGTATCTCTTAACCATGAAGTTGATGTTTTCTTAAAGGAGAAGTAAAGTTTTCATACACTTGGAGGTGCCAAATGTTAGGCACCCCCAAGTGATTGTATTGACTTACCTGAAACCCCTGGCTGGTTACTCCTATCAGTAGAAAACTACACCATCCCGGGGTTATACCAGTGAGCACCACAAAGCGATCCTCTTCTGGCTTCTTCTTGCTTCAAATTTCCCAGGGCAGATGCATGCGCAGTAGAATGAAAACGCTGAATTTTTACTTAAAGTTTGGATTTTCGTTCTACTGCGCATGCGCAGCAGCGCAAAAAAAGAGGAAGCCGGAAGAGGAACTCTCAGTTTTCTGCTGATAGGAGCACCGGCCCGGGGCTTCATGTAAGTAAATGCAATCACTTGGGGGTGCCTAACATTTGGCACCCCCAAGTGCAGGATGACTTTCCTTCCACAAAATATGTACTTCTTGGGTACAGTAACAGATAAGGTAAGAAATTGATCAATATACCATAGAGCACAGGATTTAGACTGTGGAATATTAACCTACTACTTGTCCTCGGTGGAGCACAAAACTGTTCAAACTCATTAGTCTAAACTAACTTACACCCTATACCCCTATAACAGGAGTTAGACTATCACTAACTGCTCCTAATTCACAAGGTTCCTGATTACCCTTAGGCTTTGGTTACCTTTGGGTTAAATCTTGTCCTGTCGTGAGGCCTTTATACATCTCAGACACTTACTGAGGCCTCCTGCCTTATGTTCTGCAGCAGCATCCACCCTAGCGTTGCCACCTGTCCTGTTTTCACCTGGACAGCCTGATATCCTAATTTAAAATTGATGGTGCAGCGATCATCCAATCAGCGATCACCAAGTCATAACCCTGCCATGATTTCATGAGCACACCTGTGAGCCTGAACTGTCACCCCTCCCCCCTGAACTTCATAAGTCTGCCCCCTACATAACCAGGCCTGTGTAGGGGTAGAAGACTCCTCTCCTGGAGTGGAGTCCAAAGAGACACAAAATGCGGTGACTCCCTTTTATAAAGACTATGGACACCTGATCCCTGACCAGTTACAGAACTACAAGGGTGACTCTTATTTGGAAAGGGAAACAGCTTCCCCTCTCAACTGTGAACAGGCCAAGCTCTATGTTTTGGAACTACTTAAAGTAAAAGTGGGCAACAACTACATGCTACATACAATATATTCAATATAACATTCATAATACAAGGCTGATTAGTAATTAATTCTGATGCACGTTACATGACGGCTCACATACAATGACAGATGTGACCTCACTTCCTGCTGGATAATTTCCCATCAGTGTCGGACTGGTATGTCAGGGGCCCACCAGAAAACCTTACACTGTGGGCCTACATTCCAACCTATTATTTCTCCTCCTTTATATCTACTTACTATAGTCTTCCATTATTACTCATTTTCCCCCATAAAGAAATTGGGAATGACCATGAAATAGGTCAAATGTTTAGAAGCAAAAGGGCACACTGACAACTGGGCCCTGGTATCCCGGTTGGCCAGTCCAACACTGTTTCTCATGGCCCCTAAGCGCAGCTTCTCAGCAACAGCCCTGATCACACTGAGCATGTGCAGTGCCACTGACACATACAAGATGCCTAACAAGATCCAAAATGAGGAGCTGCTGGGGACGAATGTGAAGGGCTGGATCATTACTGTTGTAGGGGTACCCTTTTGATGTTTGCACCTCTTGCACTGTTTACCTACAGCATTTGCTGAATTGGTGTGCCCTCCACCTATTACTAAATTCATTACTGTTATAGGGCCAGGGTCGGACTGGACGATTTGGGGCCCAGGGCTTCCGGGGCCCCTGCGACGTGCATGGCGCACATGCGAAAGCATCTACGTGCCGGACGCATTTTTTTTTTCTATGGGGCCAGCCAAACGGGGCAGGGGCCCACCAGTTTTTTTCCCCTGGTGTCTCGCCATCCCAGTCCGACCCTGTATAGGGCTGCTGAACCTCTCGGCTGGTACAGTAAGTTCACTATATTCACTATATAAATTATTCTTCCTTTCTTTCCAAGTTCAGCAGCACATTCGATTTCTCAGAATGGCAGATATATATAGTATTTAATGGAACAGTAATGCCATCAAGTGAATGTGTTTTTTTTTCCTTTTTTTGTTTTAAATATTATATCTAAGGTTGCCACCTTTTCCGGAAAAAAATACCAGCCTGGTGGCAACCCTCGTTATATCTATTCATCCAGCAACTCCAAATGATCTTCAAATACCCTATATTATATGGGAAAGTCTATAGAACTATAGAGAGCCATGAATGGCTCCTGTTTGGCTTCCTAAAACCATTATACACTACACAGATTTGTATCTGCTATGGAAACATGTGCCCCCTTGCCTTATTAGTGCTTGAATGGCTATATATTAACTACAGTCATGATTACAAGGGCAGGGTAATAGCACATTTTATAATAATAAAATAGTAGATTGTACTTGATCCGAACTAAGATATAATTAATCCTTATTGGAAGCAAAACCAGCCTATTGGGTTTATTTAATGTTTATATGATTTTCTAGTAGTCTTAAGGTATGAAGATCCAAATTACAGAAAAATCTATTATCCAGAAAACCCAAGGTCCCACGCATTCTGGATAAAAGGTCCCACACCTGTACATAAAAGTACTCACTTATAATTTGATGTTCATGGTCAACCAGAAGAAAATGTCCCATCAGTTAAAGATTGTTCTAAACCATTCATTCCTTTCTTTCATTTGGTTGTCCTTTACTGAACGCATTTTGTAGCAGATGGGTAGCCACAATAACACTCCTGAAAGGGGTGGTTCACCTTTAAGTTAACCTTTAGTATGTTACAGAGTGGCCAATTCTAAGCAACTTTTCAAGTTTGTAGCAGAAAATATTGAGATAAATGCGGACTTTGATAAATAACCCCCTAAAAGTTAACTCAAAGGTGAACAACCCCTTTAATCAGTTTTCCCAGACTACTATACTGCCCTCAAGTTCAAGGCTCAACATGACAATATTTGTGTGTAGGAATGTAATAAACTGAAAACAGTAGTTTGACGTAAGAGCTCCCAGAACACTGAACACAAGTTTTTAAAGGGGCTCAAGTTCCAATGTCTCTATATAATTACAGATCAGACCAGTCCCTGGATCAACTTGTACTATGAGCTATCTTCCATATCCCTGTATTCCCTCACTTGCTAAACACCATCCAACCCCTTCTTGAAGATATATTAAATTCAAGCAAAGCAAAATTTGTTCGCGCAAGGGCTTAACTTTTTGCATTTCGAATAGTTTTTCTTATTTTCCTTTTATTATTCCACTCTCCCAGTATGTCCATTATCAGGTTTAGGGCGACAAGAACACTTTTTCCAAAGGATTCCAATATTTTTCATTTTATTGCACATTTTGTGCTTGTGACACCTGTCAAATTCACCCTGTTTAGTTGCACATGTATCTCCTCTTTAAAGTTTAATGATCTTGGGTAGTGATGGGCGAATTTGCGCCGTTTCGCTTCGCCGAAAAATTCGCGAATTTCGCACAAAATTTGCGAAACAGCGAAAAATTCGCGAAACTGCGCCGGCGTCTCGTTTTTGACGCCGGCGTCCGTTTTTTAGAAAAAAAAATTTGACACCGGCGAATTTTTTCCGTGAATTTTCACGGGTGTTTCGCGAATTTATTCGCTGGCGGCGAATTCGCGCCTGGCGAAAAAAATTCGCCCATCACTAATCTTGGGGTAAATATCACCCTGAGGTTGCCTTTCAAAGCTAATTACAATTATTATTATTAGTATTATTATTATTATTATTATAAATCATTTCTTTACATTAGAAATGTGCATGCATGGAACATTGATGCTGACAGAGACTGGCATTAAAGTGGTCCCTTCTCATTAGCACTTACTATAGTTTCTGTATAAATAAAAAGAATATTGCCACCTCCCCTTCTATATAGAACTCTGAGCAGCTGCACAGCCCAAAGACCGACCCTGGTTAAATACTCTGCAAAAAGTGTCATTAGATTTATAAGCTCCAATGAAGGTGCCCCACCCTTTCAGCCAGATATAAAAAAGCAAAAGAGAAGCAATCCATCACATAGAACACGAAGGGTTTTGATTGGAGAATATTATTGGCACTTGAATGCCACCTGTGTGGTTTTGAATCAGACAGTTTGATTTTACCAGGGCTATATGGTTCAAAACTGACCTGAATTTGGATTTCAGAAGCCTGAAAAACGGACAGGACTCTCCCCCGACTGACACAAAATTTACACCGGCCTGCCCCCAAACATAATTAGTCCGCCCACTATGTCACTAGTTCTACTCTATGCCCAAAGCTGGCAATAGAGATGGCGCGAACTGTTCGCCGGCGAACTTGTTCGCGCGAACATCGGGTGTTCGCGCTCGCCGGAAGTTCGCGAACGTCGCGCGACGTTCGCCATTTTGGGTTCGCCATTGTTGGCGCTTTTTTTTTGCCCTCTCACCCCAGACCAGCAGGTACATGGCAGCCAATCAGGAAGCTCTCCCCTGGACCACTCCCCTTCCCTATAAAAACCGAAGCCCTGCAGCGTTTTTTTCACTCTGCCTGTGTGTGCTGAAGAGATAGTGTAGGGAGAGAGCTGCTGCCTGTTAGTGATTTCAGGGACAGTTGAAAGTTTGCTGGCTAGTAATCGTTTTGATACTGCTCTGTTATTGGAGGGACAGAAGTCTGCAGGGGTTTGAGGGACATTTAAGCTTAGGTAGCTTTGCTGGCTAGTAATCTACCTTCTACTGCAGTGCTCTGTATGTAGCTGCAGTGGGCAGCTGTCCTGCTTCTGATCTCATCTGCTGACTGCTGCAATAACAGTAGTCCTTGTAAGGACTGCTTTTATTTATTTTTTTGTTGTTTTACTACTACTACTACTACTACTACTATAAGAGCCCAGTGCTATTAGTCTAGCAGTGTTGGGGAGTGGGACTGGTGTGCTAATCTGCTGCTCCTAGTAGTTCAGCAGCACCAACTGTAATTTTTTTTTTTTAATATTCATTTTTTTTTTATTTTACTTTTTTTTATTTTACTACCGCTGTAGTAGTGTATAAGTTGACCTTTTAGGCATTATTTGCCCTGTAGGCATTTTTTGCCCAGTGTGTTATTCAACCAACAGCCATCTAGCTGTGTGACCTTGTTCACATTCTGTCTAAATATCCATAATATTACCGTCTCCAGAAAAAACACCGGAGTGACTTTTTTCAAGCAGCCATAATAAATTTTACGTAATCCGTATCCATCGCTGTAGTAGTGTATAAGTTGACCTTTTAGGCATTATTTGCCCTGTAGGCATTTTTTGCCCAGTGTGTTATTCAACCAACAGCCATCTAGCTGTGTGACCTTGTTCACATTCTGTCTAAATATCCATAATATTACCGTCTCCAGAAAAAACACCGGAGTGACTTTTTTCAAGCAGCCATAATAAATTTTACGTAATCCGTATCCATCGCTGTAGTAGTGTATAAGTTGACCTTTTAGGCATTATTTGCCCTGTAGGCATTTTTTGCCCAGTGTGTTATTCAACCAACTGCCATCTAGCTGTGTGACCTTGTTCACATTCTGTCTAAATATCCATAATATTACCGTCTCCAGAAAAAACACCGGAGTGACTTTTTTCAAGCAGCCATAATATATTTTACGTAATCCGTATCCACCGCTGTAGTAGTGTATACGTTGATCTTGTGGGCATTATTTGCACAGTGTTTTCTTCAAACCGCCATCTAGCTGTGTGAGCTTGTTCACATTTTGTCTAAATATTGATAATATTATCGTCTCTAGAAAAACCACTTGAGTTACTTTTTTTCAAGCAGCATTCTTATATTTTACGTAATCCGTATCCACCGCTGTGTATACGTTGACCTTGTAGGCATTATTTGCACAGTGTTTTCTTCAAACCGCCATCTAGCTGTGTGAGCTTGTTCACATTTTGTCTAAATATTGATAATATTATCGTCTCTAGAAAAACCACTTGAGTTACTTTTTTTCAAGCAGCATTCTTATATTTTACGTAATCCGTATCCACCGCTGTGTATACGTTGACCTTGTAGGCATTATTTGCACAGTGTTTTCTTCAAACCGCCATCTAGCTGTGTGTATTATCGTTTCCAGAAAAACCAACTGAGTTTTTGTTGTTGTTGTTTTTTTAAAAATAATGCCAGGCAAAGGCAGGCCGCCACGCAGAGGCCGTGCTAGGGGCCGTGCTGCTATGCAATCCTGTGGCCCTAGCAAATTGCCCAGTTTTAAAAAGCCAATGACCCTGAACTCCCAAAATGCTGAAGAGGTAGTTGACTGGCTTACACAGCACACCCCATCCTCTACCGTTTCTAACTTTACCACAACATCCTCCTCATCCTCCACTGCTATGGCCACCCCACGTAACACTTCCTCCACCACCGGTGCCCCTTCTTCACTGGAGTCAGAGGAGTTATTTTCCCATGAGTTTCTTGAACTGAGTAATGCGCAACCATTATTGGCAGAAGAAGATGAAGGAGATGAGGACGTTACACCAGATTTAATTCTGGCAGAGAACACGACAGAGATGGACATAATGATGAGTGATGAGGAGGAGGTCCCCGCTGCTGCTTCCTTCTGTGATGTGTCAGAAGAAATTGATGCATCTGAGGAGAATGATGATGAGGAGATTGATGTTTTGTGGGTGCCTAGTAGAAGAGAGCAAGAGGAGGGTAGTTCAGATGGAGAGACGGAGAGCCCGCAGGGATCAGTAGGGCAACAACATGTATCGGCACCTGTGTTCAGCCAGCCAACGCACCCGCCATTGCCGCCAATGCCGCCAACTTCTACTGTTACCGCCAGATCGCACACTTCCAAAAAGTCAGCAGTGTGGGATTTTTTTAATGTGTGTGCCTCTGACAAAAGCATTGTAATTTGCAATGAGTGCAGTCAGAAACTGAGCCTTGGTAAGCCCAACAGCCACATAGGTACAACTTCTATGCGAAGGCACATGAGCGGCAAGCACAAAGCACTTTGGGAGCAACACCTCAAAGGCAACAGGCAAACTAAAAGCCACACTCCTTCTGGTCCAGCATCTTACTGCTCTACCTCTGCTCTCCTTGACCCATCTGAACCACCCTCCACTCCGCCTTCCACCTTGATCACCTGTTCCCATTCCCAGTCATCTGCCACCAGCCAAGTTTCTGTGAAGGCCATGTTTGAGCGTAAGAAGCCAATGTCTGACTGTCACCCCCTTGCCCGGCGTCTGACAGCTGGCTTGTCTGCACTCTTAGCCCGCCAGCTTTTACCATACCAGCTGGTGGACTCTGAGGCCTTCCGCAAATTTGTAGCAATTGGGACACCGCAGTGGAAGGTACCCAGCCGCAATTTTTTTTCTAAAAAGGGAATACCACACCTGTACCAACATGTGCAGAGCCAAGTTACCGCATCTCTGTCACTTAGTGTTGGGCCAAAGGTCCATATGACTACTGACGCATGGTCCTCCAAGCATGGTCAGGGCAGGTATGTCACCTACACTGCCCACTGGGTGAACTTGGTAATGGCTGGGAATGGGAAGCAGGGAATGGGTAGCTCAACAACAACAACAACAGTGGAGTTGGTGTCACCGCCACGGATTGCATGCGGTTCTGCCACCACCTCTACTCCTCCATCGCTCTCTACCTCGTCTTCTTCCTCTTCTTCTTCTTACTCTGCTGCTGGGTCCTCCTTCTCCTCCTCCACACCTGTGCACCCCCAGCTCCCCCTAGGCTATTCGACATGCCAGGTACGCCGTTGTCACGCTGTCTTGGGGATGACGTGCCTGGAAAGCAAAAACCATACCGGATCTGTACTCCTGTCATCTCTGCAGTCACAGGCCGATCGGTGGCTGACCCCACACCAACTGCAGATCGGAAAAGTGGTGTGTGACAATGGAAGCAATCTGTTGGCAGCGTTGAGACTGGGAAATTTAACACATGTGCCCTGCATGGCACATGTGTTAAATTTAATAGTCCAACGTTTTGTCTCCAAGTACCCAGGATTCCAGGACGTTCTCACCCAGTCCAGAAAGGTGTCGGCCCATTTCAGACGTTCCTACACAGCCATGGCACGCCTTGCTGACATTCAGCAGCGCTACAACATGCCAGTCAGGCGTTTGATTTCTGACAGCCAGACTCGCTGGAATTCAACGCTCCTTATGTTGGAACGTCTGCTGCAACAACAAAGGGCCGTCAACGAGTACCTTTTTGAACTGGGTGGTAGGACTGGATCTGCAGAGCTGGGGATTTTTTTCCCCCGTTACTGGGTGCTTATGCGCGATGCCTGCAGGCTCATGCGACCTTTTGAAGAGGTGACAAATATGGTCAGTCGCACCGAAGGCACCATCAGCGACCTAATACCCTTCGCTTTCTTCCTGGAGCGTGCCGTGCGACGAGTGACAGATGAGGCTGTAGACCAGCGTGACGAGGAGCTGGAAGCGCACGATTTATGGTCGGAATCACCAGAACGAACCCAGGCACCTGCTGCAACGCAGGGAGAGGTGCCAGAAGTGGAGTCAGAGGAGGAAGGTGGCTTTGTGGAGGAGGAGGAGGAGGACCAACAGGAGCAGGCTTCCCAGGGGGCTAGTGGTGACCTTTTGGGGAGCCCTGGTCTTGTACGTGGCTGGGGGGAGGAGACCGTGGATGATGCAGTCCTTGATAACGAGGAAGCGGAGATGGATAGCTCTGCATCCAACCTTGTGAGAATGGGGTCTTTCATGCTGTCATGCCTGTTGAAGGACCCCCGTATCAAGAGGCTTAAGGAGAAGGACCTGTACTGGGTCGCAACGCTACTAGACCCTCGGTACAAGCATAAAGTGGCAGAAATGTTACCAACATACCACAAGTCCGAAAAGATGCGGCATTTACAAACCAGCCTGCAAAACATGTTGTACAATGCTTTTAAGGGTGATGTCACTTCAGGAACTCATCAACATTCCAGGGGCAGAGGTGCCAGTAATCCTGCCACGAGCACACCTGCAAGGACAAAGCCCTTTGGCCGGTCTGTAACATCAGACATGCAAATGTTTTTCTGTCCAAGGCAGCGCCACAACCCTTCTGGATCCACCCTCAAAGAACGCCTCGACCGGCAGGTAGCGGACTACCTGGCATTAACTGCAGATATCGACACTCTGAGGAGCGATGAACCCCTGGACTACTGGGTGCGCAGGCTTGATCTGTGGCCAGAGCTGTCACAATTTGCCATGAACCTCTTGTCTTGCCCAGCCTCAAGTGTGCTCTCAGAAAGGACCTTCAGTGCAGCAGGAGGGATTGTAACTGAGAAGAGAACTCGCCTAGGTCACAAAAGTGTCGATTACCTGACCTTTATTAAAATGAATGAGGGGTGGATCTCGGAGGGTTACTGCACGCCGGAAGACTTGTTCTGACTTCTATGCAGCTGTCCTTCTCTTCAAGCCTCATGACTCCACACACAGCTGTCCTTTAGCGTCCTCCTCCCTCCGCCACCATTACAAACTAGGGTGCAAACCCTACTGGTTTAATTTTTTCTGGCCTCTGTGCTTCAGTGGCTGCAACCAAAAAAACTGGGCAAACAATGTCTACAAGGTCAACGTATGGCGAAAAATGACTATTTTCAGCATTTATATGGCATATTTTTTCTGGCAACTGTGCTTCAGTGGCTGCGTCCAAAAAAATGCATATTTTCTGCATTTATATGGCATAATTTTTCTGGCCTCTGTGCTTCAGTGGCTGCAACCAAAAAAATGCATATTTTCTGCATTTATATGGCATAATTTTTCTGGCCTCTGTGCTTCAGTGGCTGCAACCAAAAAAATGCATATTTTCTGCATTTATATGGCATAATTTTTCTGGCCTCTGTGCTTCAGTGGCTGCAACCAAAAAAATGCATATTTTGTCCATTTATATGGCATAATTTTTCTAGCCTCTGTGCTTCAGTGGCTGCAACCAAAAAAATGCATATTTTCTCCATTTATATGGCATAATTTTTCTGGCCTCTGTGCTTCAGTGGCTGCAACCAAAAAAATTTATATTTTCAGCATTTATATGGCATAATTTTTCTGTCAACTGTGCTTCAGTGGCTGCGACCAAAAAAATGCATATTTTCTGCATTTATATGGCATAATTTTTCTGGCCTCTGTGCTTCAGTGGCTGCAACCAAAAAAAATTATATTTTCAGCATTTATATGGCATAATTTTTGTGGCAACTGTGCTTCAGTGGCTGCGACCAAAAAAATGACTATTTTCAGCATTTATATGGCATATTTTTTCTGGCCTCTGTGCTTCAGTGGCTGCGGCCAAAAAAACTGGGCAAACAATGCCTACAAGGTCAACGACGTTGACCTTGTAGGCATTGTTTGCCCAGTTTTTTTGGCCGCAGCCACTGAAGCACAGAGGCCAGAAAAAATATGCCACATAAATGCTGAAAATAGTCATTTTTTGCCATACGTTGACTCAACGTATATGGCAAAAAATGACTATTTTCAGCATTTATATGGCATATTTTTTCTGGCAACTGTGCTTCAGTGGCTGCAACCAAAAAAACTGGGCAAACAATGTCTACAAGGTCAACGTATGGCGAAAAATTACTATTTTCAGCATTTATATGGCATATTTTTTCTGGCAACTGTGCTTCAGTGGCTGCGTCCAAAAAAACTGGGCAAACAATGTCTACAAGGTCAACGTATGGCGAAAAATTACTGTTTTCAGCATTTATATGGCATATTTTTTCTGGCAACTGTGCTTCAGTGGCTGCGTCCAAAAAAACTGGGCAAACAATGCCTACAAGGTCAATGTATGGCAGTTGTTTAAAGAGAACAGTAGATTACTAGCCAGCAAAGCTACCTAAGCTAAAATGTCCCTCAAATCCCTGCAGACTTCTGTCCCTCCAATACAGAGCAGTATCAAGCAGATTACTAGCCAGCAAACTTACTATCATCTGTCCCTGAAATCACTAACAGCTCTCCCCCTACACTATCTCTTCCAAGCACACACAGGCAGATTTTTCAGATACATTTTTGCCCTTGATCCCCCTCTGGCATGCCACTGTCCAGGTCGTTGCACCCTTTAAACAACTTTAAAATCATTTTTCTGGCCAGAAATGTCTTTTTTAGATGTTAAAGTTCGCCTTCCCATTGAAGTCTATGGGGTTCGCGAACCGTTCGCGAACCGCTCGCATTTTTGCGCAAGTTCGCGAATATGTTCGCGAACTTTTTTTCTGACGTTCGCTACATCCCTAGCTGGCAACCCTACTGAGGAATCCTTTGTGCATGTGGGATAAAGCAGGAGCCTCCAGCACTTGTATGGTAGAGCTTCAGAAGCAGGCAGAGGGCACAGCCCTTAAATACATCTTCTCTCTCAATCTACATTAAAAATTATACTGAACTATATTGCAAAAACAAAAGAGCTCAGAAGAGGACTTATACATGTAAAATACATGCCACACATATATTTATGACCTATTCCCCCTATAGTTGGACAACTATAATAAACAGCAACAATTAAACAGTATGCATTTTAAAACAATATTATACATTCTTCACATCACAAAGTCCTTGGTCCATGCAGGTAGTTTTCTGATTCTCTCAGTACACCTTATAGGTTCACTTTCTTTAGGCCTTGTCAGGGAGCCGGGAGCTCCCTCCAGGGAGGTAGTCGGGATCAAGGAGGAAGCCCTCTGAGGGTGCAAGTTCGCGGTGTCAAAAGGGTTAATCGAAGAATAAACGGAATCCAGGCAAAAGTTCAGGGGCAGGCAGATAAAGGCAAAAGTCCAAAGTCCAGGCAAGGGTCAAAGATAATAATCAGGAACAGGATTAGAGAAAATAGCACACGGAACCCAGGAAATACTTTGGGGAAGATTTCCTATACTTGGGCGCCATTCTGGCGTCTAAAATGGGTTTTTATTCAAATTTGGCGCCATAGTGACGTCATTGACTCCCTTGCGCCGACGTCGGCGCACTGACGTCATCGCGCCGGCGCCGCTACCCACGTGGCGCCCATGGGCGCCGCCATTTTGGGAGCGACGCCGGCAGGAGAGGACGCGCCGCCCGGAGCTCCTGGACCTGCTCCGGGCGGCGATCGCGACAGTACCCCCCCCCCTCACGGGGGGCCTCTGGACCACCAGGATTTGGTTTCTGGGGAAATTTGGAGTGGAACTCCCTCACCAGACGAGGAGCATGGACATCAGAGCGTCCCTCCCAGGAACATTCTTCAGGGCCAAAGCCCTTCCACTTGATGAGGTACTGGAGAGATCCCCTGGAGATTCTGGAGTCAAGGATCTTCTCCACCTCATATTCTTGTTGACCATCCACAGAGATAGTAGGAGGAGGAGGCTGGACAACAGAAAAGCGGTTGGAGGTAGCGGGTTTCACCAAGGAGACATGAAACACGTTGGGAATTCGCATCTCAGGGGGAAGCTGAAGTCTGACAGCCACAGGATTGATCACCTCCAAGATGGAAAAAGGACCTACAAACCTTGGACCCAACTTGGGAGATGGTACCTTCAGCCGAATGTTCCTGGAAGACAACCAGACTTTATCACCAACCTTGTAGGGAGGAGAGGGTCTACGTCTACGATCTGCAAACGTCTTATGAACCAGAGCACTCTTCTCCAGGTTGGACTTGGTTGCAGCCCAGATAGCAGACATGTGGGCTGCATGGTCATCAGCGGCCGGAACATCGGACAACACAAAGTCTTGTGGGAAGGCTTGAGGATGTTGGCCATACACCGACATAAATGGGGACCTTCCAGTGGAAGTGTGGCAGGCATTGTTATGAGCAAATTCCGCCCACGGGAGGAGATCAGACCAGTCATCCTGGCAGAGGGATACGTGGTTCCTCAGGAACTGTTCCAGGGCTTGGTTGACACGTTCAGCTGCCCCATTCGTCTGCGGGTGGTATGCAGATGAAAACTGAAGAACAATTCCCAGGTCTTTGCATAGGGAACGCCAGAACTTGGCGGTAAACTGGGTGCCTCTATCGGAGACGATCTCCACCGGGAAACCATGCAGGCGGAAGATGTACTGGATAAATAGCTGGGACAACTCCACCGCAGAGGGCAACTTCTTCAGAGGGATGAAATGGGCCATTTTGGAGAAACGATCAATAACAACCCAGATCACAGTGTTCCCACAGGAGGGAGGAAGTTCGACAATGAAGTCCATGGACAGGTGGGTCCAGGGACGGGAAGGAACCGGCAAGGGCTGTAGTAACCCACTGGGGCGGGAGTGGCTTGACTTAGATGTGGCACAAACATTACAAGCAGCAACAAAGTCCTTCACATCTTTGCGGATATCAGGCCACCAGACCAGGCGTCGTAAGAGTTCAAGAGTCTTAGCTGGGCCAGGGTGTCCGGCTTGCCTGGAGCAATGGGTCTGTTGCAGGATAGGCAGACGCAGCTCAGGAGGAACAAATGCCATTCCAATGGGAGTATCTGAAGGAGCAGAAGACTGACCAGCCAGGATTTGGTCGGCAAACTGTGGATACAGGGAGGCAATAATCTTGACTGGAGGGATGATTGGCTCTTGTCTCTCAGGAGAGCGGTCCACCGGAGTGAAGCTACGAGACAAGGCATCGGCCTTCCGATTCTTGGAGCCTGGGCGATAAGTCAAGATAAAATTAAATCGAGAGAAGAAGAGAGCCCACCTTGCTTGTCTGGGGTTTAACCTCTTGAGGGACTGGATGAACTCGAGATTCTTATGATCGGTGTAAATCTGAACAGGAATCAGAGAACCCTCCAGGAGGTGACGCCACTCTTCAAGGGCAAGTTTAACAGCCAAGAGTTCTCGGTTCCCGACATCGTAGTTCTGCTCTGCGGACGAGAACTTCTTGGAGAAAAAAGCACAGGGGTGTAACTTCCCATCAGTGGGGTGTCTCTGAGACAGGATGGCTCCGGCTCCGACTTCAGAAGCATCAACTTCGATGCAGAAGGGTAGTTCAGGATTGGGGTGTCGGAGGACAGAAGCGGACGTGAAGGCCTCTTTCAAGGACTGAAAAGCTTCAATGGTTCAATGGCAGATGGAGGCCACAAGCTGGGTTTACCCCCTTTCCGGATGAGGGCCAGGATAGGTGCAATGCGGGAAGAGAACCCCCGGATGAACTGCCGATAGTAGTTAGCAAATCCGATAAATCTCTGGATTGCCTTGGTACTCAGCGGGAGAGGCCACTCCTGGATGGCAGACACTTTCACGGGGTCCATCTCAAATCCCTCAGGAGAGATAATGTATCCTAGGAAGGGGATCTTGGACACCTCGAAGACGCACTTCTCCAACTTGGCGAAGAGAGAGTTCTTCCTCAGACGAGAGAGTACCTCCTTCACCTGGGAGCGATGGCTTTCTAGGTCTTTAGAAAAGATCAGGATGTCGTCCAGGTACACGACTACGAACCTTCCTAGGAGATCCCGGAACACATCGTTAACAAACTCCTGGAAGACGGCAGGGGCATTGCAAAGGCCGAAGGGCATAACGAGATATTCATAGTGCCCGTCACGAGTGTTGAAAGCCGTCTTCCATTCGTCACCCTCACGGATGCGAATGAGGTTGTACGCCCCCCGGAGATCCAACTTAGAGAATATCTTCGCCCCCTTCAGCTGGTCGAAGAGCTCTGCAATCAAGGGTAGAGGGTACCTGTTTTTTACAGTGATTTTATTCAGGCCCCGGTAATCAATACATGGCCGAAGGCCTCCGTCCTTCTTCTCTACGAAGAAGAACCCAGCCCCTGCAGGAGAGGTAGAAGGGCGGATAAACCCCCGCTGGAGATTTTCTTGGATGTATTCCTTCATTGCGGTAGTCTCTGCGGGAGAGAGAGGGTAAGTGCGGCCTCTGGGGGGCATGGCTCCTGGCAGGAGTTCGACAGGACAGTCGTAGGAGCGATGTGGAGGAAGGAATTCCGCAGACTTCTTACAGAACACATCGGAGAATTCTTTATAACAGGAGGGAAGAGACTTTAACTCGGTTGAGGAGATAGTTACCTTCTTGAGGGGTTTAGCAGGAAGGCAATGCTGTTGGCAGAATGGGCTCCAACGAGAAACCTGCCCTGTGGACCAGTCTATGGTGGGATTGTGCAGGCGCAGCCAGGGGAGACCCAAAACAACTGGAACAGACGGGCAGGAAATAATTAGGAACGAAAGTCTTTCTTTATGCAGCGTCCCAACCTGCACAGGCAATTCCCCAGTCGTCATGGAGATGAATTCAGCCTCCAGGGGTCTGTCGTCAATGGCAATGACACGGAGAGGAGAAGACAATGGGAATAAGGGAACTTCCATGTGTTTGGCGAATTGAGCGTCCATGAAGTTCCCAGCCGCTCCAGAGTCAATGAAGGCAGAGCCGACAATAGTCTTAGTGGCTAGGCGAATCTGTAATGGAAGGAGAAACCTGTGAGTGTTCTCTTGAGACCTCGGAGTAGTGCCCCCTACATGAGTTACCCTAGAAATACCTCGGGGAACAGAACTCGTGGGCTTCACCGGGCAAGAGTTCGCAAAATGAGACTGTCCGCCACAATACAGACACAAGCCAGCCATTCGTCTACGGATTCTTTCTTGTTCGGATAGACGAGCCCTTCCAACTTGCATTGGTTCCTCTGGAGGAGAAGGAGAGGCTAGAGTAGCTGGAGTCTGCAGGAGAGGTCTCTGGAAGCGAGGTGCCAACAAGGGTTGAAATCTTTTACAGCGCTCCCTCTCTACTTGATGCTCTCTGAGCCGAGTGTCCACCTTGATAGAAAGTGCAATCAGATCCTCCAGCAGGTCAGGGAACTCCCTGGAGACAAGATCATCTTTAATGCGAATAGACAGACCTTGATAGAATACGGCCTTATAGGCATCGTCATTCCAGGAAGTCTCAGCCATCAAAGTTCTAAAGTCAATAGCATAGTCACTGACACTGCGGTTTCCCTGCCGGAGTTGCAGAAGACAAGAAGGAGCATTAGTGACCCGACCCGGGGCATCAAACACAGTACGAAATGCTTGAAGAAAGGCCTTGGCATCAAAAGTCAGTGGAGAATTCTTCTCCCAAAGAGATGTTGCCCACTCAAGCGGTTTGCCCACCAAACGAGACATCACATACCCCACCTTGGAACGTTCATTGGGGAAGTGCGAGGGTTGGAACTCGAACTGGATCTGGCACTGTGTAGCGAAACCTCTGCAGGCTTGTGGGTCCCCACTGAAGCGAGGAGGAGGCGGAATGCGAGGCTCACTTGACGAGGAACCTGCGGTGGACGAAGCGGCCGCCAAGGAAGGATTTACCGCAGCTTGGGGTGCAGGGGGCGCTGGAGGCATCCGAGAGAGGAGGGTATCGAGTGCCTGCCCAATGCGGTACTGCTGGGCTTCATAATCCTCCATGCGGGATGCCAGTCCGCGGAGCGCTCGTCCGACATCAGGCGTAGCTTCCTCAGTAGGATCCATGGCCCAAGTATAATGTCAGGGAGCCGGGAGCTCCCTCCAGGGAGGTAGTCGGGATCAAGGAGGAAGCCCTCTGAGGGTGCAAGTTTGCGGTGTCAAAAGGGTTAATCGAAGAATAAACGGAATCCAGGCAAAAGTTCAGGGGCAGGCAGATAAAGGCAAAAGTCCAAAGTCCAGGCAAGGGTCAAAGATAATAATCAGGAACAGGATTAGAGAAAATAGCACACAGGGAACCCAGGAAATACTTTGGGGAAGATTTCCTATACTTGGGCGCCATTCTGGCGTCTAAAATGGGTTTTTAATCAAATTTGGCGCCATAGTGACGTCATTGACGCCCTTGCGCCGACGTCGGCGCACTGACGTCATCGCGCCGGCGCCGCTACCCACGTGGCGGCCATGGGCGCCGCCATTTTGGGAGCGACGCTGGCAGGAGAGGACGCGCCGCCCGGAGCTCCTGGACCTGCTCCGGGCGGCGATCGCGACAGGCCTATTGCAGTTGACATCAGGAGTAGGAAAATGTCCTTCATCAACGGAGCTTCTCCAAAGTCATATCTAACAGGAGCAAGATGACTTGCATTCCATATGTGTCCATCAGACAGCTCATATGTGTATGGTCCTCGCTGGCGTCTCACTTCAAGTGGTGTAGTAAATTTAGATTGTCCTTGTTTCAGTATTCCTGGTTTCTTAATTCTGACTAAAGATCCAGGCTGAAAGTGTACTTCTCTGGCACCACGTTTTCTGTCAGTATAAGCCTTGCATTCACAATGTCAGCAGTAGATGATTTTGTAGGCACAGTATTTTGTGGAAGTTTGAGGTCTGCAACAAGTAACAGTGCGCATCTGTCTGCCATGTAATAATTCAGCAGGAGATGATTGGGTTGGCATGGCACGTTGCTCTGTAGTTATGTAGGAACTCTGTTGTAAATACTTTCCAAGATTTCCCAGTAAGATTTGCTGTCTGTAGTGCTTCTTTCAGACTTCTGTTGAATCGCTCGATTTCTCCATTTGCTTGTGGGTAATACACTGAAGATTTCCGATGCACAATATTCCTCTCTCTCAGAAAGAATCCAAAGACAGATGAGACAAACTGTGGTCCGTTGTCTGATATTAACTCCTTTGGATTACCTTCTCTGCTGAAGACTGTAGACAGAAATGTTATTACTGTAGTTGATGTTATATGAGAAAGAAATGCAATTTCAGGCCATTTACTGTAATAGTCTATCAAGTTTATAGCAAATCTACAGTCTATAGGAGCATCTGTAAGAAGACCGACAATATCAATAGCAAGTCTTTCCCATGCTGAATCAGGGAATGGTACTGGCTGAAGTGGTGGTTAGGGATGTAGCGAACGTCGGAAAAAAAGTTCGCGAACATATTCGCGAACTTGCGCAAAAATGCGAGCGGTTCGCGAACGGTTCGCGAACCCCATAGACTTCAATGGGAAGGCGAACTTTAACATCTAAAAAAGACATTTCTGGCCAGAAAAATGATTTTAAAGTTGTTTAAAGGGTGCAACACCCTGGACAGTGGCATGCCAGAGGGGGATCAAGGGCAAAAATGTATCTGAAAAATCTGCCTGTGTGTGCTTGGAAGAGATAGTGTAGGGGGAGAGCTGTTAGTGATTTCAGGGACAGATGATAGTAAGTTTGCTGGCTAGTAATCTGCTTGATACTGCTCTGTATTGGAACAAAAAAATAAATAAAAGCAGTCCTTACAAGGACTACTGTTATTGCAGCAGTCAGCAGATGAGATCAGAAGCAGGACAGCTGCCCACTGCAGCTACATACAGAGCACTGCAGTAGAAGGTAGATTACTAGCCAGCAAAGCTACCTAAGCTTAAATGTCCCTCAAACCCCTGCAGACTTCTGTCCCTCCAATAACAGAGCAGTATCAACACGATTACTAGCCAGCAAACTTTCAACTGTCCCTGAAATCACTAACAGGCAGCAGCTCTCTCCCTACACTATCTCTTCAGCACACACAGGCAGAGTGAAAAAACGCTGCAGGGCTTCGGTTTTTATAGGGAAGGGGAGTGGTCCAGGGGAGAGCTTCCTGATTGGCTGCCATGTACCTGCTGGTCTGGGGTGAGAGGGCAAAAAAAAGCGCCAACAATGGCGAACCCAAAATGGCGAACGTCGCGCGACGTTCGCGAACTTCCGGCGAGCGCGAACACCCGATGTTCGCGCGAACAAGTTCGCCGGCGAACAGTTCGCGCCATCTCTAGTGGTGGTGTATGTGTGATAGTTGTTTGCAGTGTGTTGTGTTGAACCACAGTGAAGGCAGTATTTTTTATTTGTATTTGTTGCACAGTTTTGCTGTGTAGGTGAATCCCTTTCCTTAGCACTGTATTGTGCCTGTGACTGTGCATTATTAGGCCACAGTGCTGAATTCACAGTCTGTACATTCCCAGCAGTTCCCTGACTGAGAGTTTTAGCCTCTGCCACTGCTGTTTCAATTTGGCTAGCAACTGTAATAGCCTTTGCAAGGGTTAAATCCTGCTCTAGGAGCAGTTTCTCTCTAATGCGAGGTGAGTTTGTTTTTTCCACTATTTGGTCTCTTAGCATTTCATCTGTTAGATTCCCAAATTCACAGGTAACAACCAGCTCTCTCAAAGCTGCTACAAATTGTTCTGTGGATTCACCATTACGTTGTCCACGTTGGCGGAATTTATATCTTTCAGCAACTACATTTACTCTTGGCATGAAAAAGTTCTTTATAGCAGTAAGAGCAGTTTCATAAGTCTCATCAGCTAATGGTAATGTACAGAATATCCCTCTGCTCCCAGGCAGTGAATACGTAAAGCGTTCAAGCAGCAGAAATCTCCCCTTGGTCAGCAGCAATAATGTAATTTTCAAACATACGGATCCAAGCAGTAAAAGGTATGGTAGGCTCACCAGGGTTTGGAAGAAAAGGTGCAGGCTGCTGCAGAGGTAGAAGAGCCATCCTTGTCGCCATTTGTTATGTTTTGGGTAGCCGAGGATGAGTAGAATATAACTGTGCTTTATTAGCAGGCTCATGCAGCCATTACACAACAGTAAGCAACTCTAACACCACAAGCTGAATAGAAAGTATGTACAGTATAAGTCTTGAGCACAGTGGCACCTACAGGCCATTTGTATAAACCTACTGTATGCCTTAAAAATGAATGTGGCTAAAATGCCATATTTTATATTGTGAACTTATTGCACAAGGCTAAAGTTTCAGCTTGTCAATAGCAGCAATGATCCAGGACTTCAAACTTGTCACAGGGGGTCACCATCTTGGAAAGTGTCTGTGACACTCACATGCTCAGTGGGCTCTGATTGGCTGTTGAGAAGCTAAGCTTAGGGCTCGTCACTAATTATCCAGCAGAAAATGAGCTTCCCCTGTAATATAAGCTGATGCTACAGGTTTACTGATTATTAAATTCTGATGCTAATTGCACTGGTTTCTGTGCTGCCATGTAGTAATTATCTGTATTAATTACTAATCAGCCTTATATTGTGACATTTCTATTCTATGTGTACTGTATATTGTGAGTGGGTCCCTAAGCTCAGTAAGTGACAGCAGCACAGAGCATGTGCAGTGAATCAGCAGAAAAGAAGATGGGGAGCTACTGGGGCATCTTTGGAGACACAGATCTTTACTGCTAATGGGCTATGGTTGCCTTGGGCTGGCACAGAAGCCCAAAACATAATGTACAACATTTCTGTTAAGCTTTAGTTCTCCTTTAAGGCACAACACTCTAAAAACACATGTTAATAACAATAATAATAATAATATTAATAAAAGGAACTAATGAAAAGAAAGCAGAGACGTGACTTCTGTGTCAGTTCCTTAGATATAAAATTAAAAAATGTCCAAGTGTAATTGCTGAAACTTAAATAAAAAGAAAGGCAGGATTTAGGAAGCGTGTGTTATTTGGCCAAGCTTTGCGAGCCCATTTCACCTGTATAATGAGAACACCCTGTATGTCAATAACGTTGTCGCTTTGTACATTGCACGGGGCTGGAGGCAACACAGCAGGGATCATGTGGGAAAATATATAAATAATAATCACTTGTAACAACCTGCCCACGCACTTGTCTCATTCCACCTCCTGTAAGCAGCAAGGTATTAGAGATCGCACCTCCCGGATGATTCTCCCCAGCCCATGCGGCTACCAGGCATTCTTGATATGATCTTATTCTATACAACCAGATGAAAACAATATTTTCCACCCAACCCTTTCCACCCCCTTCACCCCAACCCAAAACACTTCCTTATTTATCAGGGCGTTTGATGTGTGCGGCTTTCTGAGAATGCAAGAAACTTTCAGAGTATGTGGTAATGCCACAACAACAACATCGTATTAGAAGCCCAAGAGCTCTAGACAAAACTTCTCTATAAGAGCAGACAAAGGCCACCCGCCCGCCCCATTCTACTAACATACGGCCTGCATTTATTTGATTTCATTCCATCCAGCCTCTTACAATCGTGTCTGACAGTCGGCATTGGTGGGTTTGAGGGGTTGAACCATCAAAAATGGAAAATGATTGTTTATGTGTTTCATCGGAGAGACAAAACACAAGCTCTGTATAAAAGCAGCGGCATCTGAGCGACTCCGTTGAACGTGGGCTTGATTGTTTAAGGGATGCATTTGGGTAATTTCTTAATGCTTGCCATGAACGGCCATGCCCACAGTAAATGATCTTTCTTGGCAACAAATCCGTTTTTTAAAAGCAGTTTGCCTTCTGTTTGTTTTATTTATTCCTTCTGCGTTGTCTTAAAGGGGAATTGTCATCACTCTAAAAAAAATAAGGCTCCCACCACTGGAATAAATCTGATTCCCCAAACTGTTTTATGAGTTTATTGTTCATCCACACTGACATATAAAATGCTTTATTCGTGTGGTCTCCTGGGTGGCCCAGATTAAGGGCAAGTTAGGAGAGATTTAGATTCAGGGTTTTTTGTATTTAAGGCCCAAATTACAGACCTAGGGGTAAGCAGTAGGTTTCTAGCGGTAACAAGGGGTTAAGAAGAAGAGTAGTCAAATCCAGGCAAAGGTCAGTTCAGGCAGCAAGGTTCTTAATCAGTATAACAGGCCGAGGTCAAGATCAGGGATCAAAGACCAAAAGCAGAATAACACACCCAGTAACACAATAAAGTTGAACCTATAATCTGGAAATGTCTGTAGGCCTCTGGCGTCCTTTCATAGGCAGGTTTTCGTGCCAAAACGTGCGTGATAACGTCATGCGCTGACATTGCGCGTTGACTGCACACGTTTTGATGCCAGCGTCATGACCCTGTGCCCAGATTGACACGCTGGCTTCTGACATCCCACGTGGTTCCACTGGGCGCCGCCATCTTGGGGAAGACGTTGACGGAGTGAGGAGCGCAGGTGAGCGCTCCTTACAGAAGGCTAATCATTTCTGTATCAGTCATTAAGGTATAGATCCCAAAGTATCTACTGTTCACCCGAAATCTAACCCTAACTGGTCTTCTAGCTTGGCTTTCAGGTTTTATTCCCAAATCTCTCCCTAACTGGCGTTCAGGTAGCGTGTAACCTCAGTCATTCAGCACCCCCTGAGGTGCCAACCCTCAAGGATTTGAATACTCCTGTAAGTCCAGCTTGAATGTACTTCTGGGCCATCGTTTATTTGCTGTCCAAAGTATGGCTGAATGGCCCTAAATGGTAATTTAAGTACCGCTTGAAGCTACCAAACACCTGTGTCTTAGACTGGACTGTGTAGAGTTTTTTGGACCTTTGTGCACATGAAATGCCAAGGTCTATTCTAAATCCCAGTCCAGACATGGACAAAAAGTTGGGTCTCCAAAGGTCTGGAAACCACTGAACTAAGTAGTCATTTTCTATTGTCGTATATTATATGTATGTGTCTCAGCATGTACTCTGCCTATAACTTCAGTTTATTCCACATCATTCATAACCACCCTTGCTTGAAAGGAAACGTTTTTCCCTAAAGAAGAGGGCTATCATCATAGACTAGCCACTGAGACAAGCAATGCAATTAGAAAACCCACTTAGAATGCAGTCAGTATGAATTAGCCAATAATGGGGTTTGCAATGACTTCACCATTATTGGACTTGACACAACTTTTGGCCCTAGAACATCCTGAAGAAACGACGTATAAGGCAGTGGCTGAAACACTTTCCATTTCCCTTTCTTTCCAGCTGACCACACCGTCATCTTCAAGGGATAATGTATTTTCCTAAATATGAAAAGATTGGTTTCTCCACTTTCTTTTCCAGATATAATTTGCTCTTATGTTGCAATATTTACTATAAACGAGCAAATGATTGATATAAATTAGCAGTTAACATTGCCTCTTTCTGCCTCAATTACTTTCTCAACTGAAACTGCCGTGGGCCATGGTTGGAAGAGGACATAAGATCTGAGAAATGATGGAAAAGAGCAGGGTGGTTGGCACCGAGATTCCGGGAGATGCCTGGATACAAAAACCCACTGACTTCCACTGATATTAAAGAAAATAAGGCCCGTCAAATTGAATTTCTGGTCTCTAGGAAGCCAGGAAAGGTAAGCATGTTGGAAAGGTCTCTAATACATTCAGTTCTACAAACACTTCTCTGACTCACGTCTGTGTTATCAACTGATCTGAAGCGCACAAGTTATTTTTGGCTTCTTTTTAAATTGGTGAATGCCTGCCTTGCTTATGTTGTGCCTTTCCCAGAGCTATTAAACCCATTGCAACATACTAAGGACAGTTAATGGTTGTATGTTTATTATTGGATCTTTTGAAACAGCACGGAAAGGCAGAAAAATAAGCTGAAACTAAAGGACGTGGAATTAACCGGTAAGCTAAACAGCTTGGTGGGAGGCTCCATGCGCGGTCACAGAAATGCAAATGCTGGCCAAATATAATCACTTTAGTAAGAAAATGTGGAGGGGGGGTTTTGTGAAAAGTAATTTTTATCAAAGGGAGAAAGCAAGTATTTCTACAACAAAGTCTCTGCACAATGTTTTGTATATATTACTAATTTCCCCACTGGAGCTTACAATCTAATGACTATATCACACTCCCTAGGGTCAGGTTCATTTGGCAGACAATACTGTCCCCTGGCTGGAATCAAACTCAAGGCCCCAGTGTAGCAATGCAATCACTATGCAACCCAAGGGGTATATACAAAAAGCAGCAGACCCATTCGTTCTTGGGCTCTCTAGGATTAGAAATGACCAAGTAGGCATCCTAACCAAAAGAAAATGATTTTTGTAAGAAATATCAAGTTGGGGCATATGTATGGGGACAATTTTAGATTGGTCTTTATGGTGCTACTGTTCTACAGCCCAGACATTCTGGAACTCAAACCTGGATCTCTTGCCCAATCTGCCACTTCCAAGTCTTAATAAACAGGGCTACCACCAGTGAAACATTCAATTTCAAAAACTGACCACTTGGAATATTTTCTGCCATTGTTAAAGACATTGGTTGGTGGATAGAGCCAGTAGCTGGGTTTAAGGAAGGCTTATACTTTGTCAATGGGGAAAATAAAAATACAGATATGGGACCTGTTATCCAAAATGCTTGGGACCTGGGGGGTTTCCGGATAATGGGTCTTTGCATAATTTGGATCTTCATATCTTAAGTCCACTAAAAAATCATGTAAACATTTAATAAACCCAATAGGCTGGTTTTGCTTCCAATAAGAATTAATTTTATCTTAGTTGGGATCAAGTGCAAGCTACTGTTTTATTATTATAGAGAAAAAGGGAATCATTTTTAAAAAAAAGTTTCTGGATACAATAAAGCCTATGGGAGACGGCCTTGTCCTAACTCTGGATAACGGGTTTTTGGATAACGGATCCCATACCCATAAGTAGAACAAAGAATATTTACAAGATGATCTGGAGGAGAACTTGTACAATTTCCTATGTCATGTATTCACCATGGTCATTTATTGATTGGTGTAACACCTTGTTCTTCTATTTACTAAAAGTCCTTTAAGTCTTCTACAACAAATGGTGGCTTTTGTTTATTCAAATAAGACTTTCTTGATGATATCGCTTTGCAACATTGAGTCAGTAGGGGGCAGTGCTCCAGTGTTTCTCACATATGGATTACCAACAGGGACCCATGGTCATCCTACTTGAGAGTTAGCACCGTTTGTAAAACTAACCAGGGATTAATCCTCATTACTTTTGCAGCTGTAGCAAAGACAAAAAAATATTGCGACTGCAATGTGCATCCAACGTCGGCGGTCCCGAATGTCAACAGTTTTAATTAGCTACAGTATTCCTCCAAACCATCAATTGTTATTGCAGCTGAAAATATTCTGGTCAGTGGCTGCTTCCATACAGAGCGCCTGATTTACTGTGTGCCCTATCAACGAGCACCTCGAGAATAAAGACTGAAATTCAAGAAAATCAAAACATCATGATCCATCCACCACAAAGTGTGGAAAGCTTTGCCCACACACACGATCCTGTTTCATCTCGATACATTGAGCGCATTAAGTTAATGATAGGGACGGGTTCTACAGCAACGCGTTCAGACAGCGAGGCAGTCACACAGTCAAAATAAAGATTGCGGTGGGACAAAGACTTTGGAATCATCCAGTAATACCCGCACTTGCGCATAATAAGCCTTCCAGGGATTTACTGTTAGCATATTATGGCATCAGATACCAGTATCCTAGGGGATTATTCAACATAAATGAGCTAATACTATCAACTGTCCAGACTACATGCAAATGTAGAAAGTTGAGGGTGCCCACTAATTTTCTCTAACAGTTGTGTTGGCCATACTTATAGGCACATTTTAATAATAGCGTTGAACCTAATTTTCCTTTGGCCTACACTGCGAAACTGTCTGCATAATAACAGGCGCCTTACATGACCCTTAATAGAGAGAGACACTCTTTCTTTTATTAGAGGATGATGGAATTTCCACTTGGAAGACCAGGGGATATTATTAGTCACGAGTATGGCGAGTTCCATCGGGAGCCATTCATTCTCAAGGTCCACAGTTGGACACACTAATAATAAAGACATATTGCAAGAATATACACAAACAATATACATCAGCATCAATTACGTCTTTTCTTTTTTTTTTTTTCTGTTTTTTAGTAAGAGCCAACTTATTTTTTGCGGAGTTGTATTTCCTAAGCCAGCTTTATATTATTTATGCTCTGTATTGCCCAAAGCAGGGAGGCATTCTGAGCATCAGTCAGGATACAATTTGGAGCAATTACCAATGTGCTCTTCTGAATACACAGGTGGAACTAAAATATAAGTATATATTTTGTTATTGACTATAGGTACACAGCAGTGGGGTTTTTTGGAATTCTCAGTTCAAGGCATCCTTTGAGATCTGACATTTAGCCCATGACAATCAATTTTAAATAAATCATTGTTGCATCAGCCATCTGCCCATAGTTCCAAAATATCTTGGATAAGTCAAGTCTTTTTTGTGTATGTAGGAAAGCTAATAGACATTCTCCCCAAATCTAGCCCTAACTTGACTTTAGACTGGGCCCCAAATTGCTGTTCTGCTGGTGAAACCTATATTATGACACTTAGAAAGGCAGTTGGCATAACTTGAAGGAATTTTTTCCCCCTCTAAGGCAAATTGGAGAGGCTTCAGATGGGTTTTTTCGCCTTCCTCTGGATCAACTGGCAGTTAGGCAGGTTATATACGGATATAAGGTTGAACTTGATGGACATGTGTCTTTTTTCAACCTAACTTACTATGTTACTATGTTATTATGTGTATGCTAAAATCTGAAAAAGATTTATTTCCCAAAAATTCACAGATGGAACTGTGATAAAGTGGAAAACGGGAAGTCTAATGATTGCAAAAAGCCCTATCTAACAAAATAATTTTCAATGGTACCGTATTCAACGATAACATTCCAAATTGAGGTCACCCTTGCATTATGAATAGAGTCTCCCTCTTCTATTACCAGGGCTCCATTGCTTTACACAAAGACAGTTGCATATAAGTAATAACCTATAATGGGACATGTAAGGGCCTTTTTTTTTGAATATAGGAGAGTTGCTCTAGGAGGACTGAGGGACAGAAGGATTTAAATAGTTTCAACATTGCCTAAATTATTAGGTAGGGGTATAGAACCTGTTATCCAGAATAGGGATGCACCGAACCCCCGAATCCTTTGTGAAAGATTCGGCCGAATACCGAACCGAATCCGAACCCTAATTTGCATATGCAAATTAGGGGTGGGAAGGGGAAAACATTTTTTACTTCCTTGTTTTCTGACAAAAAGTCATGCAATTTCCCTCCCGCCCCTAATTTGCATATGCAAATTAGGATTCAGATTCGGTTCGGCTGGGCAGAAGGATTCGGCCGAATCCGAACCCTGCTGAAAAAGGCCGAATCCTGGCTGAATCCCGAACCGAATCCTGGATTCGGTGCATCCCTAATCCAGAATGCTCGGGACCAGGGGTTTTCTAAATAACTGTTTTTTCCATAATTTGGATCTTCATAACTTAAGTCTACTAGAAAATCATGTAAAGATGAAAGAAACCTAATAGACTGATTTTGCCTCCCATAAGGATCCATTATATCTTACAAGGTACTGCTTT
This sequence comes from Xenopus petersii, assembly GCA_038501925.1. Lineage (NCBI taxonomy): Eukaryota > Metazoa > Chordata > Amphibia > Anura > Pipidae > Xenopus > Xenopus petersii. Next base: position 11,327,482 of record CM076680.1, read on the forward strand.
ATTATTACAAATAAACATGAAATTATTTTTAAACCCGTTATTTGGATAAAATGGAGTCTGTGGGAAATAGCCTTTCCACAATGCAGAGCTTTCTGGATAACGGGTTTCCAGATAACAGATCCCGTACCTATACATGGGACATCAATGGGTAATTGAGAGATGTGTTGATCCGTCCGTGACAAAATGGTATGCGTTCCAGTAAATGACTGGCAGAATAAAATTGTTCTAGGGCCCCAAAGAACTTACAGTCACCAGCTTCAAAATAAAAGATTTTATTTGAACCTGAAAGCAGCCATGTACTATTGAGTAAAGTTGAATTATGATGCATACTAATCCTTAATAAATTATTATGGATTAAAGTATCGTCTCTCGTTATAAAGCACCATTAAGGGCTCAGCTTGAATATGCAGGGCCAATTTGGGTTATAATTTTTAAAAAAAGCAATTACAAAACTAGAAATGTCTGCAGAAGTGGACATTAAATAAAGAGAATGGAATAGTTTTGTTGTGAAATGGGTGGCCAGTCTTGGGTTATTTATGGTGGAGAAGATGCGCTTAAAGGTAGATATTATAGCGGTATATAAATGTAGCCAAAGGCAAAACTGTATATAAAAAATGCTGTGCAGCTCCTGAAGCCAAGTAAGAAAACATAGTCCAAAGGAAAAAGTGATAATGTGGTCTCATCAAAAAAAAAGACCCCCAGTCCAAAGGTTGCCAACATTTGGAAATTTCAATATACGTTAGAAGAGACCCAAGAATAGTTATGCAGTAGCCAAAATAATTATAAAATATGGGCATGTTAAGCCTACTGCGTTTCGTGCCAATTGGGCACTTACTTATAGGCTCTTCGGACCTATAAATAAGTGAACCTTTGACATGAAACGTGTTAGGCTACACATGTCCTAATAAAGATTTTTTTTTTTTTACTATTATTGGGTCTCTTCTAATTTATATTGCAATTTCCAAAAGGTGAAACTCTATCTATATCTAAATTTCATATTTCCAAAGGACATGAGGACATACCATTTAATTGGACAATGATTTTGGTGAAACCCCTTTCATGCAAATATGAGACTGTCTGAGGTCGTTATTTCAGCTTTTGTGCCTTCCTTTAGACCCTAAATGGGAATTTTGTGCAACAATGACTTGAGTAGACATCAGCATTGTTTCAACAGTTGAGTCAATCACTTTCCGGCTTGTCCCTTTAATCCTTAGATTGATGAATTACTTGTTCCTGATTTTATAGGCTATAGAATCCTTTGCCGTACTTTAAACCCCAGCTTCAAAGGCTGATCACACATGCAGTGTCCTACTCTGCTCAACTGGTTCCTCTTCCACCAGTCACTAAAGTCACAACTACCGGATTCCCAAGAAGAAGGTCGTGTTTATTGACAATGGAATTTGCAAATATTTATCGGTTACGGAAAGGATATACAAACAAAACTGCATTTTTGTTTGTAAGCCTGGGGATCAGCGCGGACAATATGCCGACTCCACCGTCTCCTTTACCAGTGGAAACGTCAGTAATAACAGACATATAAACAATGCTCCAGTTTTTGCCCTTAACCACTTGTTAGATTCCAGCACATAAACAAAGCATGTCTATAAGCAAACTCCAAATGTTCCCCGCGCCTATTAATTTATGCACTCATAGTAAAAACAAACACAGCCCAAAATAAAAGCAAGGCCATGTTGTAACATTCCTACCGAGGCCTCTAATTTTCCATGGTATGATTGGACTCGCCAAAAACAATTAGTGGTTCTTCCATAATCTGGAACTATGACTTTTGAAGGAGGAGCACAACAGATCTATGCAAATAAAGGGCCCTAATGATAAAGCATCAAATTTGGGTGATTTTGGTGTTTCCTATATAAAAGGTTTCAATGAGTTTCCTTTGGATTCCATGGACGGTCAAAGTAGATGTTGAAGCAGTTAATTGCAACATATAAAAACATATAAAAATCTTCCTGAATTGTCATTATTTCATTGCCTTTAAAATGACAAACTTCTCTAATTTTTGGGGTATAGTTTGCATAGACTTGATCTATGCTTGGAAAGAATCAGTTCTGTGCAGTGATTTCTTGCTTTTTTTGGTAGTGGGTTATGTTCCTTTAGCTCAAAACAAGGTTACAGATATATAGAAACATTGGGGTAACAGTCACCCTGCTATAGTTCCAGGGGTACCCAGGGCACAAATAAGCTCTCACCCCAAATCTCCCCCTAACTGACCTTCAGGCTGAGCCCCCTTAGCTCATAACAAGGTTACACATATATAGAAACATTGGGGTAACAGTCACCCTGCTATAGTTCTAGGGGTACCCAGGGTACAAATAAGTACTCACCCCAAATCTCCCCCTAACTGACCTTCCGACTGGGTCCCCTTAGCTCATAACAAGGTTACAGATATATAGAAACATTGGGGTAACAGTCACCCTGCTATAGTTCCAGGGGTACCCAGGGCACAAATAAACACTCAACCCAAATCTCCCCTAACTGACCTTCAGACTGGGCCCCCTTAGCTCATAACAAGGTTACAGATATATAGAAACATTGGGGTAACAGTCACCCTGCTATAGTTCCAGGGGTACTCAGGGTACAAATACTCACCCCAAATCTCCCCCTAACTGGCCTTCAGACGGGGCCCCCTTAGCTCATAACAAGGTTACAGATATATAGAAACATTGGGGTAACAGTCACCCTGCTATAGTTCCAGGGGTACCCAGGGCACAAATAAACACTCACCCCAAATCTCCCACTAACTGACCTTCAGACTGGGCCCCCTTAGCTTATAACAAGGTTACAGATATAAAGATACATAGGGGTAGCAGTCACCCTAAATCAAACCCTAACTGGCTTTCAAGCAACGCTCCTACAGATAAATAAAATCATGAGTGGAACATTGACCCTATATTTTCAGGAGTATCATTCAATTCAAGATTCCAAAGCAGTGCACAGGGGACCCCATGACAAATTTCCTAAGACCCCCACAGATTGGGAATCTCTGAACTTCGTTGTAGATTCTTCAATGAACTTGTGGTGTGTCTTAAATAAAGATCTGCAAATTATCATGAGGGAGGGGGTTGTGGTGGGTCGTTATTGATCCCATTATATCCCTGTTCCGGAGAGTGGGATTTGGTGCATGGGCTGTACATGTGTTATGGAAAGACGGCACATACTTTACATACTTCCTGACACAGAGGTTGCATAAGGACAGCCTTACTTTGTAGCTGTGAAACACGTGAAGACTTTCTCTCTGTTAAAATAGATGAATGCAATATCTCTGCTTCTATTAAAGCCCCTTTGAGGTGAAGACTTGGATCCATCACCCTGTGAATGAGCTCGAATGTGCGAGCCACAATGACGCTGCAGGGTTTATACTGGCTGCCAGTAAATTGATGGATTAAGATCGAGGCCTTGTCACTTGTATTTAAAGAGAGTCACGGAAATCCATTTAGAAGTAGCATTTTTTGTTCTTACAGTAAATAGCAGATAAGATCTAATTCTGGCCTGACAAGCAAAGCTTCTCGTTTGAATTATCGCTGTTTTATTCTAATTAGAAAACATATCGGAGAGAGTTTGTTCCATTTCCACTTTCAGACTTGTTTTAAATTCAAGCTAAAAAAAGAATATAAAGACTCAGCACGACGCTGATACTTTTTGGAACCCTGGGTTACAGAGATGATTTTCAGGGTTCGGGAAAGTGCAACTTCCATGGAGTGAATTCCAGGGGGTAAATTTACTAAGCGGTGAAAATTTGCCAGCCATGGCAACACTGCGCCAGATGAAAATTCGCTAAGACAACGAATATTTACTGAAATGTGATGTTGCGTCTAGGTTTCCGAATGCTGGCGAATTTTCGCTAGCGTTACTTCGGCAATGGGAGAAAATCAAATCGAAGATGCGCTAGCATTCAATTCTGCCTAGCGTTAGAGGTCTTCGCTAGAGGTCTGAAAATTTGCCTGGCGATAGAGTGCGAACCACCACTAGCGTCTATCTCCATTGCTAGCGAAGTGACGCCTGCCCCTGTTAGTAAATCGGTGAAGTCCCTGAAAACAGTATCTTGGCCAGCGTTAGTCCCTTCGCCCTTTAGTTAATCTGGCCGTAAGTGTTTATTTTGGCCACAAGTTTGCCATGACCAGTCACAGTCTCCGTAGTTACACCCCAACCATGTCTAATGCTCAATCTTGGGGGTCCGTTAACTAAAGCGCGATAAACTTGACGAGACGTTTCTTGTAAGTTAGGAAATATTTTGAGTGACAGAGCACATGTTCATTGTGTAATGAGCAGCTGTTGGGGTCTCTGGAGATCATAAAGAAGAAAATGTTTTAGTCCCTAAGCTCAGGAAGTGACAGCAGCACAGAGCATGTGCAGTGAATCAGCAGAAAAGAAGATGGGGAGCTACTGGGGCATCTTTGGAGACACAGATCTTCACTGCTAAAAGATTGTGGTAGCCTTGGATTAGCAGATAAATCCAAAACAGAATAGAGGTAATTTACAACAAGAGGTCCCTGCCGTGCCCCCCACACACCCCCCCTACAGGGGCCACCGCCACCTGCCCTCCCCTGTTGGCCAGACTAGTGGTGGTTACTGTATATTTTTATTGACCATATTAAATAAATTAATTGGAATATATGTAAAAACAACCCATGTTTTGTTCGAAAGGGTGGGAATTTCTTCTTCTTTATGCCACAACATGTCTTAGGACTGCACTATTATAACACAATACAACAAATATAACACAATCTAAGACATGATTAAAACGTCTCATCCGCTCCTATCACTTATTTTCAGACACTGCTGCCTCCCACACGGATACAACGGTCAGTGTGACCCCGATGAGTCACGTAGTGTTAAAGTTCCATGATAAAATGTTAGTGTGCTGTTAAAGGGTGTGACTCAGTATCACATAGGATGTTACAGACATAACCCATGAATGCTGATGAAGTATATGTAGTTGCTAAACAGATGCCTGACTCTGGATGTAAAGAGCATAACTTCCAGAGAAGCAAAAAAACTGTACAATCCTATAGTATCTGCAGGATAGGTGGCACCAAAGGAGCTGAGCATCAGCCTTAATTGGGAAAAGTCAATCTCCCCCTCCTCCCTACTCTGAACTTGTTCTATAGGATGAGTAACTGTGTCTTTTAACATAAGTTTATTTGCAATCTGGCCTGACTCCACTTGAGGTCACTAATGTACCTATGATCGTCTGGCCAATTGGTTCCAAGATATCTGCTGGTGCTTCTTTGATGACCATCTTTGATGATGAGGTTTCCATGGACAGATGTAAAGCTGGAAATCAATCACCTTCTCTGCCTTACAGAACAGGTTCCTCTGCTTTGCTGCTCACAGCTTGATCCAATAGCTCATCTCTGCCTTGACAATAGTAAATGTCTCATGGTGATTCCTTCTATTCTTATTATTTTTATACAGATTTTAAAGTAGGGTCTGCTTTTCCATTTTTAATTTTCACCATTATCGCCATAGGTTGGCACAGATCATTCCTAATCCCAGTTTCTTAAACTTTTTCTCAAAGGATCCAAATTTATTTGTGACTGTGACCCACACAATATGTTTAGAAATGTGCCTTTTTTTAATTACTTCTATCGTAATAGAAAAAAATCCCTGTATTCATGGAGATCCCGGAGACCCATTCTAAAGAGCAGAGGGAGACATTTTTGGGTCCTGAACCACAGATTAAGAATCAGCAGGCTATGCAGACAGCAAAACTCTTGGGATTGGACGGTTTGGGGCAAGTGATGAGTTTCTGAGGATCTGGTTATAGTGGTTTCATAAATAAATGTTGCTGAGATGCCATGATTCTCCTACTACAGCTAAGGGTAAAGAACCCACACAGTTTTGTTTTTATTACAGTTCCAGCATGAATATAAGAAATATATAGGATTTTTATAGTTCTGACAAAGAACTATAGAAACGTTCTCAGATTTACATAGTGGCCACCCCATGGCCCGCTGACATTTGTCACCCCCGTTGTCGAGCTCTGTTTGGATTTGAGCCTCCGTGCCTTGGCCATTGGGCCAGGTGAGCAGCCTGCAAGGTTGCTTACTGTCTATTACCTGGCCTTTGCAACCCTAGCCCAGCAGCAGCCTGATTGGTTTGCAGTCAGCCAATCAGGGCTGACTCTGCACCAATTAAGGACAACCCTCATAATACTCCTTGCCTAAGTATTGATTCCCAAACTACAAGCGTGACATCATCCCTAGCTAAGGGTTCCAGCTCTAGCCTCCTTTCCTTGCCTTGTCTTGCCCTGCCTTACCTGGAACCATTCCTTCTTGCTTTACTTTGTTCTGTTCCTGCCTTGCTCTGAACCTTGTCTTGTTTACATTGCCTTGATCTGCCTTGCTTTTCCCTTCCGGTTCTTCTCCAGTCCTGCATTAAACCTTGTCTTGTCTTGCCTGTTCCTACTCTGGTTCCATTCCTGCTTGCCTTGCCTTGCCTTGACTTGCCCGGCTTTCCTTGCTATTCTGAATCTTGCTCTTCTCCTCACTCCAAACCTGACCTTGCCTTAACCTTATTCTGCCTTGACCTTGACCTGGCCTTGCCTTTCTGGTTCCTGCTTTTTGTTCTGACTTGTACCCTGTCTTTATCTTCCCTTGTCTCACTCTGCATCTTGCTCTGCCTTTTCCTCCCTCTCCAACTATCCAATCCCATCTCCAGCTATTCATTCCCCTCTCCAGCTATCCTGTCCTCTCCTGCTATCTGCTCCAGTCTCCTTCAGCTCCAGTCCTCCCACTATCCAGTCCTCCTGCTCCCGATCTCAAGTCTGCCGCACTGTCCTGTCCTATACTTAGAGTATGCTCCTGTCTCCTGAACTGACCTATGCCAGCTTCATCCTTGTTCCTGTCTGCTCCCCATCCTGTTATGACTCTACCCCCTTGTCACCCTGTTCCTGCCTTTTCCTTACTGTGTCCCCTCCACAGCGCCCCTACCTAATCCTTGACACCCGTCCCCTCCCTTTTATTTGCACAAATTTTCCTCATTGGGACAGGAACAATCGGGATTGGCATACAGGAAATTTATAGAACTCCTGTGTATCCCCAGTGTTTCTGAACTAATAAATCCTGCCACCCTAGGCCTTATATCGTCATTGGTTGAATTAGCTTTACAGTTTTGGGGTCATTTACATAGACCTAGCAGAACAACAAGGTTCTTAGGGGTGCCTCTTACTGAGCATGGAAACAACATTTCTGTCCCAATTCTGGCTGTGCTCTACACCTTGAGCCTGAGTGTGAGGTGCATAGCTTAGTCTCGGCCAGATACCAGTGGGCAGTTGGGAAGTACAGGGTCTCAGTGTGGCTGGCGCTCCCTATCTTGCGCTTCAAAATGATGAGGTATGGGTATAAGGTGGGTTTGGAGACACCTATGCCCCCCACGAATTCAGCAGAGACTAACTCAGGCAGCACTGTATTCATGGGAAACTCTGAACTCTCTGAAATAGAGCTCACAGACCTGATGCAATTCAAGGAAAGAGGAAGGAGGCCTTGTGCAAAAACATTGGGTGGATTATGAACATTTTTGAAGTTTGCACACTGATTTCACAATAGGAAATGAACCACCTTGGTGTTATGTTCCTTTTCTTTTTTAGTATAGAACAAAGATTTACTTACCCGACCTGAGTTTTTCTGCATGCTAAAATGATCATGTTTGGTAGCCAATAGTAACGGGCTGTGCCTAGACTCAGCAGAATTACATATTACATTACTTAACCTTCTGAATGTGCATTTTTTTTCCATTTACTGTCTTTAAGTCTTTACTTGTGGTGAAGCTGATCAGCCCTCAAATTGATTCCTCTGCCACCACTAATTAAGTTTGGTTTCCATCAGTATTTTCTTTTTACTATTGTTTTTTTTCTTTCAGTGGACCACAAAGGGTTCACATGGGTTGGAAATCAGGTCACAAGTTTGCACATCGCTCTGGCTAAAAAATAAATGAAATAGTAATAGGCAGGGCCAACCATGGGATAAATAGTGCAGAGGGGGTAGATATTACAGTGGGCACCCCCTGACAGCATTAAATGTATTCAGAGTAGAATATCTGCTTAATTATGTGCGTCCACAGTCTTGTATTGTGTAATGCATGAGAACAGTCAGAAGTAAGTTGCCTACCAACTGCTTTGGTTAATCAGCGCCACCATACTTAAAAAAGTTCTCCGGGTACATCTTGCAACCCACTTCCCACATTTTATTAGATGTGCCCAAGCCAAATAACCAATTGCAGCCCTTAATTAGCACCCCTGGAAACTTTCTTCATGCTTGTGTAGCTCCCCAACCATTTTATATTTAAATGTGGCTCATGGGTAAAAAAGGTTGGGGATCTCTACTCTACACAAAATATGTGAGTGTAACTCTTTTTTGAAGCTCCCTTCTAAGGCAGTATTACATAATAACTCCAAGAACTCACTTGCTGCCAGTCAGGCGAGCCTTGGAACCCTCAATGGGAATAATGAAAGAAACTGAGAGACCTATGTAGTTGTGCAAGGCATAGACTTGGATGGTTCCAGTAGGACACAGTGTCTACATAACTCAGTGCAGAAGAAGTAACAGGTCGACATGAGGTTCCATAAAGGTTACACCTATGAGCCCCAAACAATAATAAGTAGAGCTAGCCTCCCTAAACCATTCCACTGAAGATACTGTATGCAGCTACTGCCTTGTACCAGGCAACCAAACCAAAATAACTTTATAATTCTTACAAAACCTCTAATTCCCTTTCAAGGGTGTCTTATTCTCTAGTTGATTCTCCAACTGGATATATTGATCCATGGGTGAGACATCTCAACAGTGGTGGTCAGCTCTTGGGTTTCTGGCAGTGTAACTGATGGATGATAACTGATCAGTCCTTTTAAAGTAGACACTGGTGGAGCTGCAACTTATTCATTCTATAATCCTCACCAAGTGGGGGGACCCTGCTTCATCCAATACCATCCCAATGGAGGTTTCTTCAATGTGTTGTTCATGGTTGTTCTCTCACTTAACTGGTGAATGATAACTTCCCCTAGAGCAGACACAAGTGGAGCTCAAGGGCTCACATATTACCATAGCCTTCATTCATGGAGTACTAAAATGGCTGTTGGGGGTGTTTATTGAGGTCTATGGCACCTCTTCCTTTTTAAGTGCCTTGGGTTCTCTCTCCCACCATCCTAGCGATGTTTTCTTTTTCCAACCTTCCTAGCAGCATTCTCTTTCTCCCAACATCCTAGCAGTGTGCTCTTTCTTCCACCATCCTAGCAGCGTTCTCTTTCTCTCACCATTCCAGCAGTGTTCTCTTTCTCACACCTTCCTTACATTGTTCTCTTTCTCCCACCATCCTAGCAGTGTTCTCTTTCTCCCACCATCCTAGCGATGTTTTCTTTTTCCAACCTTCCTAGCAGCATTCTCTTTCTCCCAACATCCTAGAAGTGTTCTCTTTCTTCCACCTTCCTAGTGGTTTTCTCTTTCTCCCACCTTCCTAGCGGTGTTCTATTTCTCCCACCTTCCTACCGGTGTTCTCTATCTCCCACCATCCTAGCAGTGTTCTCATTCTCTCAACATCCGAGCAGTGTTCTTTTTCTCCCACCTTCCTAGCTGTGTTCTCTTTTTCCCACCTTTCTAGCGGTATTCTCATTCACCATTACATTAAAAGCAACAGCAAGTGCTTAGCTCTAAGTTCCACTTTAACCATATACAGGTAGTGGGGTAATTACCACAGTGTCAAAGCTACAAGTGACCCAACATGCATGGGAACAGTATAGAGAGGTAGCCATGACTGTTCTACACTCCTAGGTTGTACTATAACAGGATCTACTCTATCCCTATCTATCTAATCCTCATTCACAGCTTCCCTTTTCCCCAACCTCATTGAAGTGATGGGTTAATTTCTTCTTCTACCTTCTTCTCTATTATTAGGGCCTCCCTTTACCTCAGTTGCTCCAGCACATCCAACCTCTGTCCAGAATGGATTCCAAAGTAGAAGTACAATGGGTCCCCATCCCATTTTTAAATTAGGGACCAGGATATGGGGCCAAACCTTTTTTTACCTGTGAGCAACATTCAGATGTAAAGAGAGCTGGGGAGCAACACAAACATGAAAAAAGTTCCTAGGGGTGCCACATAAGGGCTGTGTTTTGCTAATTGGTAGCCCCTATGTGGACTGGCAGACTACACAAGGTTTTGTTTTGCAGTACAGATGGTCTTTATGCAACTAAAACTTGCCTCCAAACCAGTAATTAAAAACTTAGCACCTGCTTTGAGATAACTGGGAACAACAAATCTCCAATAAACTGACTGGGTGCAGAAATCATTTGGCATCTCAGACTGTAGCATACAGAAGAAGTAGGGATGAATTGCCGCAACCAGAGCTGTATTAAAACATTTTCCTTTATTTCCTTTTTACATATTAAAAGTATGCAGCATACTGTGCCTGATACATTTTGGGTGCTTCTGCCCTTAATTAATAATTTTAAAAAATATATACTATTTGGTTCATGCCAATTACAAATAGCCTCAAGGAAATGATTGTATATGAAATTAGTTGAAATATTTCTATGGATGGAGAATTGAAATATATGTGTGTGTAATACAAAATGAGCTAATGTCCGCACTGAATATTTAATCTTCCAGTTGGCGTCCTTATGGGAAATTCCTTATGGTTCCTTGGTTCTCTTCAATTAATAGATTGAGCTGACATCTTCATTGTGGTGTGAATAATATTTCCTTACTAATCATCTGTAGGGGAGCTTTAATTACATCTGCAAGTCAATAAGCAAAGCGGTATTGAAGTTATGGAGCAGCCTTGCATTAATGTTCGTTCAAACAGCTTCTTATGAAGTTCATATGGGGACAGTGGAATATAACTCATATGGGGACAATGGAATATAACTCATTGGAAGACAATTTGTTGACTTAATTAGCGATGCGCAAGCTTCTTTTTTATATATATAATTTTAGCAAGCTCTATAATAAGCCTTGAAGGCCTGGGTCTCCTACATCTAGTTATGAGCCTTAAATACCCTATCAAATAGGAATCTGTGTCATATCTTCAACTGTTGAAGAAATGCAGTATCTCAACTATTTCCAAAACGTTGGGTGTTTTTTTTGCATCAGACAGACTTTGAATCAACACGAGACTAAGAAGACGAGACTCTACATTTTTACCCTGTGGCTCTACAAGTCTGCAGGAATTCTTATAGTAGACAATACTGGTCCTATATTCCATAGGTAAAGGACCTTCAAGAAGAAGAACAATTAAATGTAATGATCCAAAACAAACCAAAGTGCCAAGGGCATTAAACACTGCCATAGATCATACATTCGATTGCTCTGGCTGTCAAGTACATACATTGTGTAGTTCCTTCCATTACTGACCTCCAATGGTGAATGTTCAGAAAACATGGTGGAATACTAGTTGTGCTTTGTGAATGGATAACTTATAAATAAAATATCTCCCAGATGGAAAAATACCATGGTAATCCCATAACTGGCCAGTATGATTACCCCTTTATTTAACCTGTACATCTTCATCTTCTTTCACCTTAGTTACTATATGAATTTGGTGGCAACAACAGGAGTTAACTTCAAACAAGGTCCTTGCCCCTTTCTTTGTAGGGTAACATTTAATTATTTTTCAGTTGCATTTCTTATGAGCAGACCATGTCAGAATCTTTATGAGATTCAGACCCGGTTTCATATTTCATTGAGACCTCTATAAGAAAAGCCACTTTTCATGCTTAAGTCCTTTTCAAATCCCTTCAAACCAGTCACTGTACATTCTGCATTTTATCTTTTTTTCCCTCTGGCCTGGGGCCAAACACAATTCTTCTACTCTCCTTACGTTTCTCAGGGTAAATACAAGCCTTCATTTAGCAGTGGATCCAGTCTGAGAATAAAAGCTTAATACCTTGACAGGCCTGGATATTATTTTGGGTCCTAAGTCTGATTTATAGCAGTAGCCGGCAAGCCAGCCTGGTGAAATATTTGCTGCTGCTCGCAAGGATCTGGAAAAATGAAGTGTGAAGTTCTGAAGGGAGCAGGCAGCAGTCCTCCAGTCACTAAACACTTCCAAGGAGTTGGCAGGGGAACAGAGCTGTGGTCTGAAACCATCAGCCTCAAAGGAATACGGGAGGAGAGCTGTGCTCTGAGAAGCGACAAAATATTGCCGGGCTTTAAAGAAGCTGTTCGAGCCTGTGAACCCCACATGAAAATGAACATGTTGCAGCATAATGAATATAGAGTATGACTACAAAGTCCCAGCTGGATTAAGGTTTCCCAACTCAACCGAGGTCAAGAGAACAGGTTGATCAAGCCCTGGTCTTAAGTTTCTTATATTTCCCCCTTGCAAAAATAAGCAATGGATGTAAAACTTCAGGAAGGGACTTGCAAATCGGAGCAGGATCATCGTGTCCCGCTAATGTGGATCAGTTTTTAATTTTAAGAGCATAAATCCATGGGTTCTGCTTTTCAATGTAATGTTTCAACCTTAAGAGGTTCCTCCGGCACACATGCACACGACCTTCCTCTAGACTTTTGCGTAGTAAGATTTACAATCTCAATGGCTGATACATTGCAGCGAGATGATATTTCATTCATATGGCATGGGTCATGATAACAGGCTCAGTTTTGTCTAATATCAACTGCATTTGGTCTCAAATCACTTATGGGTTGGACTAAACAATGGGACTTTTTTGAAAATAAAATTGACAATTTCAGTCCAGTAACCCAACACAACCAGCATATTCAGTGCTATTAGCCTAATCACCCTGTGTACATTTTGCAGGTCTATATTACCCCATTAACACAGCAACATGTTGTACTACCCTACCTGCCCAATCATAGCATGGAATGTAATGGGAGTTATCCTTCAAGAGTACAGAAAATTGCACATGCTCCCTAGGTTGCAAATTCCCATTACCTTGGGCCATTCCACTATTGGACGGTGGGGTCATTTCAGTTAGATCATGCAAGGTTACAAAATGAGTTCCTACATGGTGAGTGTGTTCTCAGAATAGTGTATTGTCCCTCAGGCCATACACAGGGAGATCCACTCGTTTGGCAATGTCACCAAATGAGCAGATCTTCTCCTGAGGTGGGCGATATCGGGCCGATCCGATCACAAGCCCTAGGGCCCAATGATCGAATCAAAATGAAGGCAATACGGACGGTCGGATTGCGGGACCTCATGTGTGTGTTGACCGACTGGGTTTTTAACTGGGTTTTTAACCCTGCTCGATTGGCATCTGCCCGGCTTTCGGCCAGATATTGATTGGGAATGGCCCCACACACACGGCCAATAAGATGCAGACAGCTTTGATCGGCCTATGTATGGGGGCCTTTACAATCTCAATGGTTGATGCACTGCATTGAGTTGATATTTCATTCATACGGTATGGCTCAGTTTTGCCTAATATCTATTGTATTTGATCATGAATATGTACATTTTGTGTTTAGGTGTTGAACTAAACAATGGGTTTAAAAACAAATATGGTAACTGCAGTCCAGTAACCCAAAGCTCTAAAATAATGCAACCAGCATGTTCGATGATATTTGCTTAATCCCTCTCCTTACCTTCCTCTTCGTAACATGGCATGTGACATGAGTTATCCTTCAAGAGCACAGAACATTGCACTGCTCCCCAGGTGGCAAACTCCCATTACCTTGGATGGTGGGGGAATGGGGTCATTTCAGCCAGGTCATGTAAGGTTTAAAAATGGGTTCCTGTAGGGTGGGAGTGTTCTCAGAATGGTTTCTTGTCCTTCAGCCAGTTCTTGGGGGTTGCACAACAAGCATTGCATGGGGCATCAACACCTTTGCCAAATCACCCATTGGTATCCACTAGAGGGCGCAATACATGTCCCAGTGGTAAATATACAGTAGTAGAGACTAAAGTTCTCATTTTCACGTTTCATATTGACAGTGAGTGAATAATTAGTCAGAGCTCTAAGGCTTCCCTCCTGGCAATCCTCATAAACAGCTGGAGAAGTGAAACATATAAAGTCCTATAAATTCCTTCATTTGATCATTGTGACTTGTTTCCCTTTCCACTGGAGTCAGTTGTTGATGTGAATGTTAGAATAAGAACCCCCAGTCCTGTGTGGGGGGGGGAAGATTAAAAGAGACATCTTTTTCTGGATTTTTTGCCTTTCGCTGGAATCTGTTACTTCATGCTTCATTGTGTATTCCGTAAAAGATTTACAGTAAATGCAGGGAAAAATGCTTTCCTAGGCAAGCAAGAACTGTTTCAGATAAGTGGGATAAGAACACTGATAATTGTTTTTAAAGAATTCTCCTTCCATAAATACTGTATTGCATGCAGAAGAGTGGGCGGCCGTCAAGTGAAAAACTAAATATTATGTCATTAGGGCACAAGGCTGTAGGCTTGTGCCCTATACACTCATGTATTATAAGATATAATGTACCCCCTACTGTAAATGATAAGGTTATTAGAAGTCACTGAGGGGTTGTTCTGTGACCATATAAAGGCACAAGGCTGCAGGCTGAGTTATACAGGGAACTCTGAGTATCACTCATGTATTATAAGGGATAATATACCCCCTACTGTAAATGATAAGGATATTAGAAGTCACTGAGGGGTTGTTCTGTGACCATATAAAGGCACAAGGCTGCAGGCTGAGTTATACAGGGAACTCTGAGTATCACTCATGTATTATAAGGGATAATATACCCCCTACTGTAAATGATAAGGATATTAGAAGTCACTGAGGGGTTGTTCTGTGACCATATAAAGACACATGGCTGCAGGCTGAGTTATACAGGGAACTCTGAGGGGCACATTTACTAAGCTTGAGTGAAGGATTCGAAGGAAAAAAACTTCGAATTTCGAAGGTTTTTTTGGGGGTACTTTGACCATCGAATAGGCTACTTCGACCTTCGACTACGACTTCTAATTGAACGATTCGAACTAGAAATCGATAGTCGAAGTACTGTCTCTTTAAAAAAAACCTCGACTACCTACTTCGCCACTTAGAACCTACCGAGCACCAATGTAAGCCTATGGGGACCTTCCCCATAAGCTTTCTAAGCAATTTCTGATCGAAGGAAAATCTTTTGTTCGATGGATTAAAATCCTTCGAATCTTTCGATCGATGGATTAAAATCCTTCGAATCGTTCGATTCGAAGGATTTAATCGTTCGATCGAACGATTTTTCCTTCGATCGTTCGATCAAAGTATTTGCGGTGAATCCTTTGACTTCGATATTTGAAGGATTTTACTTTGATGGTCGAATATCGAGGGTTAATTAACCCTCAATATTCGACAATTAGTAAATGGGCTTCCCCGTATTACTCATGTATTATAAGGGATAATGTACCCCCTACTGTAAATGATAAGGATATTAGAAGTCACTGAGGGGTTGTTCTGTGACCATATAAAGGCACAAGGCTGCAGGCTGAGTTATACAGGGAACTCTGAGTATCACTCATGTATTATAAGGGATAATGTACCCCCCTACTGTAAATGATAAGGATATTAGTAGTCACTGTGAAGCCCTGTGACCATAGAAATATGAATTTACAAGGGCATTTAAGGCAGTTTATAAGAATATATTTTACAGGTTACTTTGTGTATTTGGCCTTCGTGTATTGCCTCATTATTACTCACCATTACACAATATAATGTACTGATGTATCGAGTGACCTCAGAGAGTGACAAACAGAATCTGCACATTTCTAGCCAATCAGTTTTGACCACTTCTCTGGTTCTGATTAAACCTCACATGTTTCACAATTTCCACTTAATCCAACAAGGATTAAATATGAACATTCTCAGATGTATTACTAAACGACGTTTCGCAGGAATCCGTCTGAGACTTGCGCATTGTAATAGGGACGATTGTAACGTTGAACAGAAATGTTCATCAGGATCAGATGGGAAATATATCTTGCAGATTTACAGCAGAGAATCTCAAAAAATAAAAAACAATCAGCGCCAAAGACGGGGAGGGGGGAATTGTTTATGAAAGGATCTGTCATCCTAATTATTCCTTTGAATGTGTTTTATTCACAGCAATGAAAAGCCATAAGAAGCCAGAGAAGGAGCTTTATGGAGCAGAGAACAGGGAACGTTGGCTTGTTAACTGAGCGCCGAGGAGGATGTGTCGTAGAAAATAATCTTCAATAAAAAACATGTGGTTTGCACATCTGAACCGAAAGCCTCGTAACCGGAGGCTCTGTCATCTGAATCTCTTTTACTCACTGTATCGGGGGCAGGAATACTTTATGCAGCCTAATAAATGTAATCATTTTTTGCTAAGCTTTATGGGGTAAACATGCTTTGTCATGTGTGAAATAGATATTGTGTCAGGAGAGAGCCACCAAGGAAGGATTCCATGTATAATAATAAAGTGTTTATACTGGGCCAAGAAACACTTCATGACTTCATGGAAGGTGTCGGGCCAGAGCCTCTATAAAGGGCAAGGACATTATTAAATAGATTGAGTAGAAACCAGAAGATGTTGAACATAAGATGAGTCAGAGGTGACTGAACCGGGGTGGACATCTGGAACATGTTTATAGTCATGTGTCACTTTTGTACTTTCAGTTCAAGAACGGCTTTGAGATACAACAAGCTTTTAGCAAGATTAAACATATATAGTTTATAATATAAGTTCTCACTGAATTGACCTTTCAGCTGGACTTTCAGGCAGACCCGGACTGGCAAACTGTGGGTTCTGGCAAATGCCAGAGGGGCTGCTGTAAGTTGCCATAGACAGTCACTATATTTTGGGGTGGTGGGGGGCTATTTGTGCTACTGTGTGGCCTGTTTGGGCCTCTGTGTACCTGAAATGCCAGGGCCTATTTTGAATCCCAGTCTAGACCTGCTTTCAGGTGTATCTAGTTGAGCAACTGGCCGTTTTCCCAATTCTCACCCCAATTGTCCAATAGATTCAGCTCCCCCTGCCGATGCTCAAAGCCCCTAAGAGACCCAGCACCATATTTTGGAAACCATTGGCCTAGTGTCTCTGGTCAACTGTCACTTTATATCCATATCCAATTCCAAAAAGAGGGATTGCTGTATTCCTCAAAAAGGGGGGAAGAAAACAGAAAAAAGAAAAATATAGTGCAGCGTTCTCCAATTTAAGTGCACACCTTCGGTGCCTTTTTAAAAATTAAGGTGATGAGGTATATTATACTCACAGACCCAAGAGTTATTTCAGCGTATCTTAAAATTAAGGGCAAATCGACCCAGCTTCCAGTATTCTTTTTTCCTTGTGGGCAATAAAGAGCGGCATGTGCAGAAGTGCTAAAAGATTTTTTTAATAAATAATTAAAAACACACTCACAAATGATTCTCCATATAAGTGCCTTTTTTTTAAAAACACTGAGGATCTCCGCTGCAGCAATGTAAGTCTCTTATCGTCTTCCGGAACTCACTGCGCAAGTCTCCGCTCCGTGTCTGTGCACTTCCGCAATGTTCCATCACCACTGACGCATTTCGCCTCATAGGCTTCCTCCAAGAGCGATTCTACATATGTTCACACATTAGGAAATTGGGAGGCATGATATGGGGGGGTCTGGCTTTTGGACCTCAAAATCAAATGTAGCTTCCAGCAGTAAAAGCATTTTGCGCTGTTGTTTATATATACAGAGATGGATAGAAGTTGCCTTGTGCCTTTATATGGTCACCGAACCTTGTAGCTTGTAGTATTCTTATCATTTACAGTAGGGGGTGCATTATCCCTTATAATACATGAGAGATACTCAGAGTTCCCTGTATAACTCAGCCTGCAGCCTTGTGCCTTTATATGGTCACAGAACAACCCCTCAGTGACTTCTAATATCCTTATCATTTACAGTAGGGGGTACATTATCCCTTATAATACATGAGTGATACTCAGAGTTCCCTGTATAACTCAGCCTGCAGCCTTGTGCCTTTATATGGTCACAGAACAACCCCTCAGTGACTTCTATTATCCTTATCATTTACAGTAGGGGGTACATTATCCCTTATAATACATGAGTGATACTCAGAGTTCCCTGTTTAACTTAGCCTGCAGCCTTGTGCCTTTATATGGTCACAGAAGCCCTCAGTGACTTCTAATATCCTTATCATTTACAGTAGGGGGTACATTATCCCTTATAATACATGAGTGATACTCAGAGTTCCCTGTATAACTCAGCCTGCAGCCTTGTGCCTTTATATGGTCATAGAACCCCTCAGTGACATTTAATATCCTTATAATGTACAATAGGGGGTACATTATCCCTTATAATACATGAGTGATACTCAGAGTTCCCTGTTTAACTCAGCCTGCAGCCTTGTGCCTTTATATGGTCATAGAACCCTCAGTGACATTTAATATCCTTATAATTTACAGTAGGGGGTACATTATCCCTTATAATACATGAGTGATACTCAGAGTTCCCTGTATAACTCAGCCTGCAGCCTTGTGCCTTGATATGGTCACAGAACAACCCCTCAGTGACTTCTAATATCCTTATCATTTACAGTAGGGGGTACATTATCCCTTATAATACATGAGTGATACTCAGAGTTCCCTGTATAACTCAGCCTGCAGCCTTGTGTCTTCATATATCACAGAACAACCCCTCAGTGACTTCTAATATCCTTATTATTTACAGTAGGGGGTACATTATCCCTTATAATACATAAGTGATACTCAGAGTTCCCTGTATAACTTGTGCCTCTATATAGGCCAAACAAAGTTTTAACATAAGACCAACTTTTTGGGGGTTACACTAAACATGTAAAAAGGAAAGGTTGTGGTTTAATAAAAATATACTAAAATACAATGGAAGTGCTACTGATCTCTGGCCAAATTAACTACAGACATAGAGAAAAAGAAGAAAAATTGATCAATGCACATTCCCTGGTCCCCTGTCACATAAGTCTATGCAGATGTATTTATTTACAAAGACAGGGGTTTTTTTAGTTACAAAATTATGATCATAAAATTGATAAGCCACCATACCACGAGGGAGGACTAAGCCTTATGATTAAAACCAATGCCCAGGTCGGGAGACCTTTATTTCAGGTAATGCTCTTATGCCGGGAGGCTTTAGTATTTGATATTATGACCATATGGGTTTTCCCTTGACGTGGTATGGTGACTTATCAATTTTATGATCATAATTTTGTAACTAAAAAAACCCCTGTCTTTGTAAATAAATACATCTGCATAGACTTATGTGACAGGGGACCAGGGAATGTGCATTGATCAATTTTTCTTCTTTTTCTCTATGTTTACACTGAATGTATAGCCAATAACATTGATAATATTGACTGTAAACACATTTTGAATACAAGACAAACTTTTTGGGTGTAAATTGAAAAATGCTGTGTATAGCAGTCCAACATTTGCCTTGCAGTGGGCAGTTAGCTGACATACTTCAAGTTTAATGGGGCAGGTTAGATTGGTGATGATGTCATAGATAGTCAATGGATCCCACACATAAAACATGGAGGAGCCTCCATCTGGACATCCCTGGAGAAGATGTATTGCTGCTAAACACAATCCAAATATATGGGGGGGAAAAAGCATTCCTGTGCTTAAAATTTCCAATTCATAAGCTATTTTTAGCTAAATCCTTGGCAAAATCGCATAACAATAATACTTCAATGGTAACATGATCCCCCAGACCATTAGTTTAATCTTTTTTCCTTACAGTGTTTAAATACAGGCAATTTTCAAGGACATGGAATTAGTCGGTCTCCACTGTTTCTTCAACAATGTGAAATGGTTGGGGGCCAAGGGAAATAAAGATATTCAGCGTATTAAAAACTCCACCAGATAAAGTCATTTTTGAACACCGGTCTCATGGACGATGACTGGAAAGTGAGAGAAAGAAAAACAACGAGTAACTGGTAATGAACGGAACAAGGGATTTCTCATTATCACGGTGGAATGAGGAAAGAGGGGAAATGACTTAAACTGCTAATCCTGGTGTAACCTCCTGAGATGTAGCTGATGCCCTCACAATACCCAGAATCTGCCCAATAAACTGATCTTGTGCCATAATTCTGCCTGAATTTAATCAACAACTTTCGAGTGGAGACAAGTTGAGGACTTACACGCAAGACGTTTTCAAAAATCTAGAAACTCTCTCTGATCCAGCAAAAAGGTGACGCCAAGTCTGTTCATCTCTATAGTTCTTGATCTAAGTAAAACAAATTCAAATATGATTTTGCTTATTGGAATTGTCATTTTAAGTGGCACTTTCCAAAAAAACAACCAAGACTATGGATTCAGAGATAACAGGATTTATTATTCAGCAAAAACTCACAGAAGAAACAGCTGATGGCAACTGGGCACTAGGGATGAGCAAATTTTTTTCACCGTGTTTCACTGCGGAAATGACACCTCAAAAAATGTGTCACCCATAGACTGTGATGCATTTCGGTGAATTTTTGGCGACGCGAAACGGTTACATTCGCCCACCCCTACTGGCCACTAAGGGGTCGATTTACTAACATTAGCCGTTTGTTCATTTTCAAGAGTTGTATTATTTAGAGCTAAAAATTGTGGTTCAAAATAATTACTCTAACCCACAAAATATTACACTAATACCAATCTTCACCATCTAAAAGCTGTGTGCGTCTATGCGGTCTTGCAATCCGCCCATATCAGATCCATTATGATCCAATTGTTGGGCCCTAGGGCCCATGATGGGATTAACCCGATATCGCTCACTTCAATGTGGGCATATCGGTAAGAGATCCGCTCATTTGGCGACGTTGCCAAACAAGCAGATCTCTACATCTGTGGCTACCTTTAGACCAGGTGATGGGACAAGCTTTGCTGATCTAGTCATTTGGCCCACCAGATATTAGTCAAGGTGGCTCTTATTTTGGCCATTACTCTGTAAAATGAGCACCTAAATAGAAATGTTGCATCTTTTTTTATTTGAAATTTCAGGTGAAATGTGAAGATAGTCAAATAGTACACAAAAATCTCTTACAAGGAACCATTTTCCATTGGAGCAGACAACTTTTCCATGTTTTCCATATGGTTCCATGTTGATGCCTATCCATCATGTACTCTTGAGCCAGCCAGGATGACCACAAAAAGTTTATAAATTTCTTGACAAATAAGTGCATGGTGTAAACTCAGGGAGTAAGACTGGCCCAAGTCCCTTGCCAAAATGTAGTCCCTTTAAGGTAAGTAATTTATTACCTTGGGAGAGCCACCTACAATGTATCAATGCTTGTTGGAGCTCAGTGCTGCTCTTTCTAGCTAAATCTAACTTACACTACAAGAATGGCTCCCCAGGAGCATCCAGTCCATGCAGAAGGCCAAAGAGGATTTGCCATGTTCTCCCTCTAGCTATATTAACAGTAAATGGTCACTACCCCCTAGGCCAATGGAGAAAGCTTGCTGACCCAGGGGCTTAGGTTGCTTAACTAGAGCTTACAAAGACAACTTTCCAGGCAAGTATGGTAATTAGCAAATCATTACAGGATTTGTAGTTAAAAAACAAAAATAGCAATGATTCCCAACCAGTGGCTCTGGAGGAAAATGTTGCTAACCATGACACCTTGATGATGCTCCTCCAGCAGGTGCTTATTTATGGATTTGTGATTTGGGGGCAAGTTTTGGCTGCATAAAAACCAGATGAACTGCCAAACAGTCCCAGGTGTGGTCTGCCAGTCCACATAGGGGCTTCAAAAGAACCAATTACAGCCCTCATTGGGCACCTCCTAAAAACTTTTTTATATTTTAATGTGGCTCACAGGTAAAAAAGGATGGGAACCCCACTTAGCGAGACATACCCATGGGGCAGGCCCGGACTGGCAATCTGTGGGTTCTGGCAAATGCCAGAGGGGCTGCTATAAGGTCCCATAGAAAGTCAGTATTTAGTGGGCTGGTGGGGGCTGTTTGGGCCTCTGAGTGGGCTGATTGGGCCTCTGTGTACCTGAAATGCCAGGGCCTATTTTAAAGGAACAGTCAAAAAATGTAAGTATTTTAAAGTAATGAAAATTTCAGGTATTGTTGCCCTGTACTGGTAAAACTGATATGTTGACTTCAGAAACACTACTATAGTTCACATTAACAAGCTGCTGTAGAGCAAAGGCGGAAATTGAAAAACGGCTATATGGCACAGGTTAACTAATGGATAACAGATAACACCATTAGACAGACAGAGCTTATTTGCTATCTGCTGTGTAACCTGAGCCTTTTCTGCTTTGAATGGCTGCCCCCATTGCTACACAGCAGCTTATTTATATAAACAATAGTAGTGTTTCTTACGCAAACACAACAGTTTTACCAGTGCAGGGCAACACTGCATTATATTTTCATTACTTTAAAACACTTTTATTTTTGACGTTACTGTTCCTTTAATTCTCAGTCCGGACCTGCCCAGGGGCTTACTACTTTTGCAGCATTCTTGTACCTGACCCCTACAACATTTGGGGTAGTAGTAGTAGACTTGATTTGTTGTGCCAATGGCATGCTCACAGGTTCCAAGGCAAAGTTGGGTGCTAAAGTATAGTAAGTCTAGTAGTAAGCTACCAAGCTACCAAGAACTCAGATCAGCAACAAGAATGCTGTGGGGTAAGGTGGAAGGAAGAGAACAGGCCACTAAAAGAGTAAGTGTCTGGGTTCAGAAAGAGGTAATTTAAGATTTTTTTTTTTACAGGATAGAGTTTATTTGAGACTTGTTTTTTTTTTAAATTTTTTAAAGGACAACTGTTTTTGCATGAAATTCCTATCATTAAAAAAGTCTTTGGATTATGCTCATCATTTTCCATAAACTATACACTGTAATTTTTCCATTTTATTTTTAAATTAGAATTTTCAGTTTCGGGCCCTTAATATGACCCTGAGAGCACCTGTCTCATTACTCATTATATAATCACAGAGTGTTCCAGGCCAACCTCTGAGCACATTGTTTCTGAATTAGGATATCACTCATGGAAAGAGTTTAGAAATAGTTATCTTACACAAATAAAAGATTTCCCTTAATTTATACTAATATGGTAGCTGCATTTGTGAGAAAGTCATATTAAAATATATATATCTTTACAGGTCTCTCCAGCACATGGTCCATTTGGCAACAGACTACGGATAAGAAAATGAAGTCACAATCCAGATGGGGATATTGGGATACAATGTCAACAAACATGGGAGTCCAGCTGTTATACTACTTTTCATTGAGTGCAGTGATGTAAGAGCAGCAGGTTTCATTAGATCGCCAAAGCTCAATGGGTTTATTGTAATATATGTTTGAAAAGTTTGCTACCAGTCTAGTAACGCATAGCAACCAATCACAAATAGTATTTACCTGGCAGCTGATTGAAAACAACCCTTGGATTGGTTTCTATTGGTTCATTGTTCTACCTAGATAAGTGACAGTGCAAATGACAGTTTATGGGCAGAACAGAGGGAAAAATAAAAAGTTCCAGCTGGTTGCTGCAGGGTGTTCTAGATTAAGAGATAGGAAACAGAAACACCCTCGCTTCCCATTGGTTGAGCATCAGTGCTGTAGACCGGAGCACCCCCAGCCCAAAAACATTGAAGGTCCCGGGCCTTCTTCTCCAACCTATTAACAGAAAGTGGTGCAGAAATAATAATTAATTCATATTATAAAATTACTTGCTTTATTCTATAGGACAGGAATGGGACCTGTTATCCAAAATCCTCAGGACCTGAGGGTTTTCTGGATAAGAGATCTTTCCATAATTTGGATCTTCATACCTTAAAGGGGTTGTTCACCTTTGAGTTAACTTTTAATATAATGTAGCGAGTGATTTTCTGAGACAATTTGCAATTGGGTTTCATTTTTTTTCATTATTTTTAAGTTATTTAGCTTTTTATTCAGCAGTTCTTCCATTTGCAGTTTCAGCCAACTGGTTGCTAGGGTCCAAATTACCTTAGCAACCATGCACTGATTTGAATAAGAGACTGGAATATGAATAGGAGAGGCCTGAATAGAAAGATAAGCAATACAGAAGAAATGTGTAGCTTTGAAAAACATTGGTTTTTAGATTTGAAAGCTGGAAAAAGTCAGAAGAAAAAGGCAAATAATTAAAAAAACTAAATAATGGAAACCAATTGAGAAGTTGCTTAAAATAGGCCATTCTATAACATACTCAAAGTTAACTTAAAGGTGAACCACCCCTTTAAGTCTACTAGAAACGTATTTAAACATTAATTCAATTTTGCCTCCAATAAGGATTAATTATAACTTAGTTGGGATGAAGTACAAGCTACTGTTTTATTTATTTATTATTTTTTTTTTTTTTTGTTATTTTGAAAATGTTTTATTTACTACTGTTTTATTATTACAGAGAAAAAGGAAATCATTTTTACAAATTTGGATTATTTGATTATAATGGAGTCTATGGGAGATGGTCTTTCTGCAATTCGGAAATTTCCGGATAATGGGTTTCTGGATAACGGATCCCATACCTGTACCAAAACAAATAATGGGATACAATTAAATATTCATTGCTCCTTCTCCATATATTATGTTGCATCTGAGAACATTGTAATAGCCTCAAGCTCAGAATCTCTTGAATCCCAGAAAAAAAACCTCTATATACAGAAGCCCCATTGTTATACAGACTGTTGTTCCTAGTGGTCTCCTGCACTGCTGATATACAACTTTCAGATCATTGCCGCAGCCCCACAAAACAACGACACTAACGAGTGTTACATTTACGAGCACAAAGAAACACTGAAATTCCAGAAAGTCGCGCTGCTGCTTCCTACTGACCCCCCGCATGTGGCACATCAAGCTGATAGAATACTTTCCAGATGAAATCTCCCATACGACCGACACTCTGTAAAGTGGCAGCAAAAACAGCTGTCTTGCACCGTGTCTGGAGAAGCTACACATGAAATTAGCGTTGCTCTAATCCACTGTATTATAGGTTACTAATGTATTCATTAAGATTTGCGTTGGTTGGACCAGGGGTAAAATTGATTTCCAAGTCTTCATTACTGTATAAATACTGTCCAATATCTGGCTCTTAGGATAATGCCGGGCACTTGAAGTTATACTTCAGCAACAACTGAGGGGCTACAGGTGGGGTAGAACCAATACAGAGCCATCTCTCCCTACTATACCTGCTATCCCACAGTCACACTCCCTTCCCAGAGACTATTATCCACTATTACTATAGACACCATCTCTCCCTACTATACCTGCTATCCCACAGTCACACTCCCTTCCCAGAGACTATTATCCACTGTTACTATAGACATAATCTCTCCCTATTATACCTGCTATCCCACAGTCACACTCCCTTCCCAGAGACTATTATCCACTGTTACTATAGACACCATCTCTCCCTACTATACCTGCTATCCCACAGTCACACTCCCTTCCCAGAGACTATTATCCCACTGTTACTATAGGCACCATCTCTCCCTACTATACCTGCTATCCCACAGTCACACTCCCTTCCCAGAGACTATTATCCACTGTTACTATAGACACCATCTCTCCCTACTATACCTGCTATCCCACAGTCACACTCCCTTCCCAGAGACTATTATCCACTGTTACTATAGACACCATCTCTCCCTACTATACCTGCTATCCCACAGTCACACTCCCTTCCCAGAGACTATTATCCACTGTTACTATAGGCACCATCTCTCCCTACTATACCTGCTATCCCACAGTCACACTCCCTTCCCAGAGACTATTATCCCACTGTTACTATAGGCACCATCTCTCCCTACTATACCTGCTATCCCACAGTCACACTCCCTTCCCAGAGACTATTATCCACTGTTACTATAGACACCATCTCTCCCTACTATACCTGCTATCCCACAGTCACACTCCCTTCCCAGACACTATTGTCCACTGTTACTATAGGCACCATCTCTCCCTACTATACCTGCTATCCCACAGTCACACTCCCTTCCCAGAGACTATTATCCACTGTTACTATAGACACCATCTCTCCCTACTATACCTGCTATCCCACAGTCACACTCCCTTCCCAGAGACTATTATCCACTGTTACTACAGACACCATCTCTCCCTACTATACCTGCTATCCCACAGTCACACTCCCTTCCCAGAGACTATTATCCCACTGTTACTATAGACACCATCTCTCCCTACTATACCTGCTATCCCACAGTCACACTCCCTTCCCAGAGACTATTATCCCACTGTTACTATAGGCACCATCTCTCCCTACTATACCTGCTATCCCACAGTCACACTCCCTTCCCAGACACTATTGTCCACT
Organism: Xenopus petersii; assembly: GCA_038501925.1. Classification (NCBI taxonomy): domain Eukaryota; kingdom Metazoa; phylum Chordata; class Amphibia; order Anura; family Pipidae; genus Xenopus; species Xenopus petersii. The sequence continues at coordinate 11,353,667 of CM076680.1, forward strand.
GTTACTATAGGCACCATCTCTCCCTACTATACCTGCTATCCCACAGTCACACTCCCTTCCCAGAGACTATTATCCACTGTTACTATAGACACCATCTCTCCCTACTATACCTGCTACCCCACAGTTACACTCCCTTCCCAGAGACTATTATCCCACTGTTACTATAGGCACCATCTCTCCCTACTATACCTGCTATCCTACAGTCACACTCCCTTCCCAGAGACTATTATCCCACTGTTACTATAGACACCATCTCTCCCTACTATACCTGCTATCCCACAGTCACACTCCTTTCCCAGAGGATACAGACAATGGTATTAGAAGAAGTTGTATAGCTCTGTGCAATTGCAATTACTCTCTTAAACATCACTAGTTAACTGCAAATTGTTGATGCAGTAGCATCTTAACTAGAAAGTATGATTTGCTTACAGAGATATATTATATTAAAACAAGGAAACTGTCAATTGGTAGGAAAGGGAAGTGCTAATTGTTTCTCAGTTAATCAACCACAAATCTTCCAAGTGAGAGGTCAATACTGATGACATGAATGCAGTTTGTTGCATGTACAGATGGATCCTATATGTTTTTCTACTTCAAGGATCAGTAACATAACCAATAAATATTCTGTTCAGAATGTGAAGGGTATTCGCTGCGACTGCTGTGGGTGAGATGCCGGCAGTTGCGCTTCAATGACAGCTGGAGTTTTCGAGGTTGGAAATCACTGATCTACTTGGGGCCCATTCTTTCTGTATTTCTGACTTTATAATCTGAACTGTACTTCCCAGTTAATTTCCCTTCAAGCCTGTGAAACAGTTAGGATTGTCATCTGTTCTGAAGACAAATACCGGCCTTCCTATATTCTTGCTGTTTTTTCCTATTAATAATATTGGCATCAAGCATCATTTTTACCGGCCAGGCCAGTAAAATACCAGCCAGTTGCAACCCAAGTCACAATTAATGAATTAATGAATCTCTGTGATGCAATAAGGAAGCGGCACATTCAGACACTTCTAACAAATCAGTTTGGGGCCCCACCTGGGCTTCAGGCTGATTAATGTTATATACATAACCCAGAAAACTGAGATACATTGTGAGGGATATTTATTGTACATATCTAAATAACCCAAGGGGCCCAATTATCTCTAAACATTTCATGCTCTTGTGTTTTTTTGTTTTTAAAGGGTAAGGAAAGACTTAATCACTTAATTGTTAGGCCTATTTACATTGCACAGTGTTACTTTTTGACTTACTATTTGACTAGTTGACTTAAAGGAGAAACAAACCTTAATAAAAAAAAAATCTTCGGAATGAGACCCGCGAAGCGTTGCATGTGCGGCTGAAGATGGCGCCCGTGGACTCCACTGGACAGAATCTGCACAGAGGGGTAAGTAAAGAGTTAGGGGCATTTGTCCGGGGGGGAGCTAGGCTGGGGGGAGGAGGGAGGGCGTCTATGTAGGGTAGGGGGGTAGGGTTTGTTTCTCCTTTAAAGGGTGGTTCAACTTTAAATTAACTTTTCATGTGTTATAAAATGGCCAATTCTAAGCACAGCCAGCCAATATCAAAAGGCTAGTGATGGGCATGCTGGCCCAAAACATACAGGACCTGCTGGTCAGGTGGGTTTGGGTTGACTTCTGCACAAGATTGCCGGGTCGCAGATGGGCAGAGTGGAAGATTTCCACCTGAACCTGCAATCTTGTGCAGAAGTCAGCCCAAACCCACCTGTCCAGCAGGTCCTGTATGTTTCTGGACAGCACACACATCACTAGCCTTTGCCTGTCTCTTTAGGCACAGTTCCAATATTGGCTGGGCTTAGAATTGGCCATTCTATAATATATGAAATGTTAATTTAAAGTTACACCACCCCTTTAAGTCAACTGTTCTGATAAAGGCAAACTACTGTGAGTCAGAGCTGTACAATCTTCTTCAATCTGGAATGTTTCAGGTGCCCCATTCCTTCGTGGCTGCCCTGGGCTCCCCATCCGTGACCTTACTCAGCCAGCTTCCACCTCTGTTTATAGGAGCGTATCTGCTCTGCTCCCTTTCTAAACATTGGAGGTAGAGTTTCCACCTGTGTGGTTCCACCTTTTTTTGAAGGGCTGTCTGTGTCAAAACAGCCTCCCCTTTATTTCCAAATTAGAAAAACCGGGCAGAATTCCTTGAGATTGACATTGAGATTGACTAATCAGTGATCGCCCCCTAGCGACAGCACATCCCCCCAGCTACATCATAGCCCCGCCCTTGCTATGTCACAGCGCCGCCTCCCACTACATCATGGTCCCGCCTTCCCACCCGGAGTTAAAGGAGGAAAGGTAGCAACCATAATGGGTGGACCGGGCGCGTGTCTAGAGTTCCTATGCCGAGTTGGGTGAACTCAGTCAGGATCTGGTATGGGTTGTTTTTTTTTGTCAACCTGTCTTGCATAAAAAAGGGCATTAACTCAAGGGATCAAAACATAATTATGTCTTTATAGGTCCCTGGTGAGGCCTCATCTGGAGTATGGGGGCAGTTTTGGACTCCAGTCCTTAAGAGGGATATAAATGAGCTGGAGAGAGTGCAGAGACTAAGTGCAACTAAACTGGTTAGAGGGAGGGAAGAGTTAAATTATGAGGGGAGACTGTCAAGGTTGGGGTTGTTTTCTCTGGAAAAAAGGCGTTTGCGAGGGGAAATTATTACACTTTACAAGTACATTAGAGGACATTATAGACAAATAGCAGGGGACCTTTTTACCCATAAAGTGGATCACCGTACCAGAGGCCTCCCCTTTAGACTAGAAGAAAAGAACTTTCATTTGAAGCAACGTAGGGGGTTCTTCACAGTCAGGACAGTGAGGTTGTGGAATGCACTGCCGGGTGATGTTGTGATGCTGATTCAGTTAATGACTATAAGAGGGACTTGGATGATTTTTTGGACAGACATAATATCAAAGGCTATTGTGATACTAAACTCTATAGTTAGTATAGATATGGGTATATAGAATTTATGTAAGGGTAGGGAGGGGTGTGTGTATGGATGCTGGGTTTTCATTTGGAGGGGTTGAACTTGATGGACTTTGTCTTTTTTCAACCCGATTTAATTATGTAACTATGTAACCTGTACATTATTAGCTAACTCATAATGTTGATGGCAAGCACCAATCACAGTTTATTCATTTTAAAACACAACTTCACAACATATTTTGTAGCAATGGTGGCAAGAGTAAAAGTTTCTTTGTGCAGAATCTGTAGGTACTGGGAGTTGTACTTGTATGAAGGGCCATACACAGCATTCTTTTTATAAATAAAAGAGATTATTTGGCCCCAGGCTGCACCACCAGCTCTGCTAAATCTCTGTGACATTGCAAGCAGAATCCAATCCACGAGGCCTGAAAAGTGCATCCATGTGTTACGTTTCCCTAATCTTTCTCCCCTCATTAAGTACAGCATTGAGAGGTAGGTCAGGAAATAAAGCATAAGGCGCAGGAAGCACAGAGTGTGTATTTAGCCACGGGCCATGGCGCTCGCTTGCTTAATGGGCTGTTCTTTGTGCCGTTATCCCACTCACTATTCCTGTTAAGTCCAAAAAAGGTGTGATTAAGAAATAAAAATCACTTATGCTGGGTATTTTTTTTTCTTAAAATTTAAAAAAAGGAATTTTGAAGCAATTTCAGGATCATTAGAACCCTCTGTAATCCATCTGGGCGTTCTATTTTCTTAAGAAGGGCTTGTGCTATATTTTTATCAGTCATATTTCTTGCTACAAGTATCACATTTAATAATCACTTAAACAGCTTTGGGCCTCAGCTGATTAACAACTAGTGCATAAATGTGGTTCCCTCGATAAAATGGTCACATCACTCCCGTAGGTCCCAGTGCCTTCATCTAAAAGTGCTCTCCCGACTCTGAGGTGGCACACACTATTATAACATTTTTTATTCCATGAAAATACAGGTATGGAATCCATTATCCGGAAACCCTTAGGGTAGAACTACACGGACGACTTCCATGCGTTTTTGGTGGATCCAACTCGCTGCGCCAAAATGCAGGTGTCAAGTAGGATGTGACGGAAAATAAGGTAAAAAATACAAATGTCGGATCTTGTTGCAGCGTTCATCCGACACGACTGTCGGATGCAGACTCATGCCACACCAACCCGCCATTGCTGTTGCTTACCTTATTTTCCGTTGCATCTGACTTGACACCGTTGTTTTGACACAGCTCGTCGGATCCGCCGAAAAATGCATGGAAGTCATCCGTGTAGTTCTACCCTTATCCAGAAAGCTCTAGAATTAAGGAAAGGCCGTCTCCAATAGAATCCATCTTATCCAAATAATCCAAATTTTAAAATATTTTCTCTGTAATAATAAAACAGCAGCTTGTACTTTATCACAACTAAGATATAATTAATCCTTATTGGAAGCAAAACCAGCCTATTGGGTTTATTTAATTCAATAAAGCAGTCCTCGCTTGCCACCATGATCACTGCTTTAGTCTGTTCTCGGTTGCTCCTCTAGTCAACGATACATCCTACACTCTACTTTATGGAGATGGCAGCATCTTAGAATAGCCATTACACGTTCCATACAGTAATAAAATGTATTTTCCTTGTTTTGCTAAACTTTAATGAGAGGCCAAATCTAAAGGCATCATCTTGAAACACATATCAAATCCACCTCGAGTTCCTGTAAGATGAGTGCACTGAAAAACCAACTGTTGGAAGAAAAGTAGCATGTGAGAAACAAACCATCCCATATGTGCATCAAGCAAAAAGAAATGCACGATTATTATACATGTCTCAGATCTAAAATATATTGGCCCAAGGCACCTCTGCACATAAAAGTCAGCCAATTCCAAATTGATGAGCTTCTTTACCTGATTTGATCTGCAAAGAGAGGTTCCTGGGTGGGAAGAGGTGGGTTTGGGTTCCAGAGCAAGCGATGTCTAAGAAGAACTTTAAGAGTTGATCACTAAAAGACAGAACGCTCAACGTTACCACATGGCGAGGTTTACCTTTTGACACCAAATACATTGTTCTTCAGAAGTAATCCAAACACTGGACTTGGACTGCCTTCAAAGTGCACGAGGCCGACGTGTCTGCTTATCACTTGGAGAACTGTCTACCTTGCACAAACAGATGGTTTATATTGATATCATTAGACGCTAATACTGGAAACATTTTGCCAGCTGACATCCTCAGGGGCAAGACATCATCATATAACATCCATGAACATCTGAGAGTTGTTTATTAAACATTGTTCTTCCTTGCATTACATAAAGCCGAATCATTCAGACTGATGAAAAGCTGCAGCAATCAACGGGGGAGCCGTCGGTTTGATCTTGTCTTGCGACTATCAGCACGAGCCATTATATGGCGCAAGAAACGTGGGGCATCAAACTGTTTTTTTTTTTAGATGATTTTTTTAATGAAAACCTTTTAGCATTTATTATGACCAACTCTTAATTGTTATCATTTATATACTGGAAAATGGTTTGCAGAGACATGTTTATTCATCGAAAGGTCCCAATGAAGCTTAAAATCTATTCCCAACAATAGGACCCTACAATCAGTTTCATCTACCTGTATATCTTAGACTGGGGAGGTTACCCAACTGTCTCCTAATCAAATGCAAGGACCCAGTGCCCCTGGGTCGGAATATACAAAACTAGGTGAGCTACCTTTCTCCACCGGTAACTCCAGGCTGGGGGGGAGGAACAATAACATTATGGGAGTGGGGCGATGACATTGTGGGCGGGGCGATGATGTGGTGAGGGTGGGTCAGCGGGCAGACCTATAATGTGGGGATTGGCAATTGTGAATTGACGATTAGGAAAACCAGGCAGGCAGTTTTGACTGTTATCAAAACCAGATAGGTTTCAACCTTATACCAAGCTGAAGTAAGGCAGACTTCAAGAAAACCTACAGATGAAGCACTGTCTATCTCAAATGATGGGGCATAATTAAAGAAGAAACAAATTCTGCAAATGAAGTAGGACCCAGTAGATAGGGTTGCTACCTGTCCGGTTTTGACCCGGACAGCCCGGTATTTTGAGGGGCTGCCCGGGTCTATACTTCCTGCCCAGTTTTCCAAATAAGGAAAACCGGGAGGGATTCCCTTGATTGACATGGTGATCAGCCAATCGCTGATCGCCGCATCATAGCCTGCCCACTGACAACACTGGTCCGCCCAATGATGTCATATCCCTGCCCACTGATGCCACGAGTCCGCCCACTGACATCACAGACACGCCCACTGTCTCCCCTTCAGGAGACACGGACTGATTTAGGGGAGGGTATTGTAAGTAATGTTTTTTGAATTGCAGAAAAATAAAATTTTCCCTAAGAATTCATCTGAATCCTCTGATTAAATACCAGGATTCGTTTGAAAACTGGGAATGGGGTTATGTAAAAAAAGTCACAAAGTTTGCCCAGGGGCAGAAATTCATAACAACCAATCAGCAGGTAGAATTTACTGGTCACCTGTTTAAATGCAAACGTCTTGCTATAGGTTACTGCTCCTGGGCAGACCTAGTGCCTTATATGACATACAGAGGTAAAGATTTTCAATAGAATTTTGATGCAGCTTTTGTTTTGTTCTTCCTGATAAACTATAGGGAAAGTAGGAAAAGATCCTTATAATAAAGAAGAAAAGTATATTCCCGCTCGACTGTAGATCCGCATTAAGGTTACGGCTGGCTTCTTCCATTCTGATGTGTTATTGTTTTTTAGACCACATATTTATTAATATAATGCTTCTGTGGCCCCCGGGATGTAGACCAAGTTACAGTAACAAACTACAAGCAAGGAAAGAGTCCTGTGGTTTGGCTGGTCCGTTCCTAAACACGCACCGGCACATCTGGACAGGAGATCATGTGACATGTCGGAAAGCCAAAAACATATCCTGCTCGCTAGAAAAAAAAAAGTCGGACTTTAATAAATGAGAGAGGATTTAAACATTGCCTCAGCTGTTGGTTTTTCTTCTCTGTTGGATTCTATTGCGACCTGGGAATGTGTTGTAAGATTTGCGACCACCAATGATATATAATATATATATATAGATATATATATATAGATATATATATAGATATAAGGGACATGGCATTTCTTGTGTTTCCATCTCTAGTTCCATTTTGGTTAGAAGGTTAGAAGGAAAGGCTGATACAGAAAGAGACTTCTAGAAGGATGGAGAAGGGCAGGCACCCATTGTGCACGGATCAGGCTCCACTCCATAAACATAAGCCACGTCGTGTTCACTATGGCCGCCACGGATAAAACAGGATGGCGTTTGTCAGGATGGGTTTTGAAATGCCATCAATCTTCTATACAATGGGCTATGAAAGAGCAGCCCCTGTACGTGCTACATCAATACGTATTAGCATGGCGGAAACCTGTAACGGTATTCTAATAATCCTATGGCTCAAACAAATAGCTGCACCATCTGTAATGCAAGAAATAAAGTAGGCTCTGAGCAGCACCCCTGGCGATTCCCCCTAATCCCTTCGTTCAAACTGTAAATTTAAGGGGAGACTTTAATAAGTTTTTCCTGAATAATGTGATTGGATCTTAATTGTATACAGAGCTGTTTGCTTTCTAATGATTCCATTAATGGGTCGATTTACTATTTTTTTTTTTTTTCACAAATCATATTTCTTCTTTAAAAATTCATTACATTTTTTTTTAATTGCTCTAAAACCGATTTATGAAGTGTAAAAACCAAGAAAAATTCTTGTACAAAACTTCGCCAAGTCAAAGCAGTCGAGGTCCCATAGAAGTGAATGGGAGCTGTGATGATCCTAGTGGACCTTTTTAATTAATCCTTCAGACACTTAGCGGTTTCCGGTTTGCTGGTAATTGTCTGAAAAATTAAAATTTTTTGAGGTTTTATTATTTTCAGTGTGTTTTTTCCCATTCATAGTTTTCATATTGGGATCTCTGAACAACTGTCTTGGCGTTTGTGGTTTTACAGAATATGAGTTTAATCGTAGTTTCAAAAAGCTCTAATACAGATATGGGACATGTTAAGCAAAATGTTCGGGACTTGGGGTTTTATAGATAAGGAATTTTTCTGTAATTTGGATCTTCATACCTTAAATCTACTAGAAAATCATATAAACATTAAATAAACCCAATAGGCTGGTTTTGCTTCCAATAAGGATTAATTATATCTTGGGATCAAGTACAAGCTACTGTTTTATTATTACAGAGAAAATGGAAATCATTGTAAAAAATTTGGACTGCTTGGATAAAACAGAGTCAATGAGAGACCACCTTCCAGTAACTTGAAATTATCTGGAGGTTTCTGGATAATGGATACCATACCTGTAACACTAAAATTAGACCTTTAATAAATGGGCCTCCACGACAAAGCAACAGTGCATTACATAGAAAATGTATATAATTGTGCGCCAGCATGCTCCGCCCCCTTCCATGACGTCACTGCGGGGCACACGTGGGTATATAATGGGAGCATATGGCTAGTTTAGGGTTAGGGTTGGGTGTTGTTTTTGGGGGGTGATATAGGGTCGAGTTTTTCTCGACCCGCACATCACTATTCTCTGTGTTTCAGGTTTTTAAGCAATAATTAGTGATTTAGTTAGGGATCACTTATCATCATCCCAATTCTTAGCCATGTAGGGGTCATTTACGAACACAACTGCCCCTGTGGTTGTTTTGAAATGGATGTGATGGAGGCAAAACAGTATTTAAATGAGGGCCTGCGCCTAGGGCAGCAGCTTTAAAGGGGTGGACCTCTGGTGCCTATATAACAAATTAATAATTTTTTAAAAAAAAGTTTTTGAAAAAATGAATAATCTACCCAGCCGCCACCGGAGACTTGTAATTAAATCCAGCAGGGGGTGAGGGGTTAGGGGCATTTTTTCTTGAGCTTGTCAGTGGAAGTGATGTAATACATTGTGCACATGACATCATGCTCAGATGTCACTTATGCAATGAAGGGGGCTCACTGAGGTCTGCTGCCTAGGGTACATATAAATACATTGCTGGATGGAGGCCACATGTTTATGCAAGTTTTAAGGTAATTGAATCCAAACATAATCCACATGGGAGCAAATTGTATCCATTTTAATTCTTCTGATGAATGGAGCTCAAATGCGCCTATTGACTCCAGGAAACCCAAGAGCTTTCACCACTGGGGACCTGACAGTAGGTCCAGGTTTCCGACTGTGGGTTTGGTACAATAGCTGCTCCAGATTTGCACCTAGTGAATCACATGCAAACCCCCTTTTGAACATGTGCTCCAGATGTAATGCACCCTTCACTCTGGAAATGCTAGACACCACGCACTGATTTGCATCAAAACACTAATGCACTAATGCATAGGGTGCCATTGTGGCAAATGCAACTCTGTTCAATGATGCTGTAGTTGTGCAAAGAAGAGGTGAATTGTGGGTAAAATATGGAATCCAATTGCATCCAAATTTGAGCTCTGCCCAATCTTACATTACCCTACGTTGGGTACGTAGGGTATGCAACTTGGAATGTAATTGAGCCTTTTCTTAAAATGAACATACATACATTTTTAATGAGAGTTTATCTTTGAGGTCAGCAGAGTGCCAGAGTATCTCCCAGTGGATACCAGTGTAGGAAAATTCCCATCAGACCATTCCTATATCCACCATGTAAAGCCCTAAACCATTTCCCAGATAATTGTGCATCCAAAGTCTTCTTTGATAAGACCTAAGAGACTACATCCAACACGGCATCCCTCCCTCTGCCCAACAACTCCCAGCATGCCTCATTATGGAGTCCCCAACCACTGGGCCACAGCCCACTACCAGGCCGCGGCCATACCTGAACTGGCCACCGAGCTGAGTCCGAATTTGACGCAGTGTGCCCAAATTAGATGCGACACGCCCAAAATTTAAGAGCTGCACGCAGTTGCCGCTCCCCCAGTCCTTTACACCGGTCCCTGAGGCAAAAAAGTTTGGGGACCCCTGAGTTAAATTATAGACATTAGACAAACCCAGATCAAGTAACCAAGAAGGAGAGTTATAATAAGACCATAGAACTAGGGTTAGCACTACAGAACTACAGCTTGCTTTGTCACTTCATGTTTTGCTAAGAAGAGAAATTCAGTGGCACCTTGGGGAGAATTGATAGCGCAGCCAATAAACCAATACATTGTTTTACATTAGTTCATATCATGTTCACTTATTGAGCCTCTATATTTCTGCTACCAGCTTCCAACATTACACTGCAGCCCGGAAACCCAACTCCACCATCTTTCGGAGCAACACCGCACATTGTTCTCTTTCAATCTGCGGAACAATTTACAAAATCCCAGAGATCAGTATCTTTTTCAAGGCATAAATCAGGAAAGAAATAAAGACATCCGATTGGTAGCAGTTCCTGCACTGCTCCAGGGACCATCGCTGTAACGTATTCATAATGGAAATTTATTGCGGAGGCATTGTGGGACTAATGCAGACTGGACTCTTTGTATGGTCTCTTCTCTCCCAGGATCAGAGGAATGCTGAGTGTTGGAAGTGAAGGCAGCAGCTTGTAACTCTACTTCAGGAGCCATATGTCTGGGATATCAGCCCATCTAAAGATTTAAGCTGCTTTATACAATGAGAAAGTTGTGCTCAAGTACATACAGATCGCTTGTTTAATTTAATTAAACCATTATTCACCCCAGGATGGATTCGGCTCAGTAACATAATGAATAAAAATATTTTTATGCTTATACTGAACTACTGGTTTATTTCACAGTCATATGTGCAGGGGGATTTCATTAAACCTCTGAACTTCATGGCTGACCCAAGTGCCTTCTGTATTTTATATATATTGTGTAATAAACTGAAATAGCTGAATGAATGCTGAAGGCCCTGCACCTGATGCAAAGGAAACTTGGAGCACCCACATAACACACATAAGGGACTGGCCCAGTGGGACACTGGAAAAAAGCTGGTGGACCCTGCCGACCCAGACCCACTCCTGGGCTCAAACTATGGAATCTTCCCCTGTACTCCCTCCGATCACGGCCACAACAGGAAATTCAAATAAGTGTGGAGTGGTGGGAGAGGCATGTTGTGGTGTCGGGTATTTTGGAGAACCTCATCTGATGCTGACAGTGGGACACAGCCCAAACACTTCTCCTCAGATACTTAAGGTGGCCATACATGATTAGATATGGTTTCCAAGCTGGCAGATCTTTCCCCCCGAAATGCCCATCAACGGCAAGGCGATATTGGGCTTATCTGAAATTTCGTCCCTAATGATCAGATTACAAAGAAAAGAATGGGAGATGGGATGAGGACTGAATCAACTAGCCAAAAAGGTCCTTGATCGCCTGAAAAATCAAACCTCCTCGATGGATATCTCAAACTGTAAGAAGCCCCCAATCCAGTCGAAAAGACCAATATCTGCATTTTCAATCTGCTTGTGTATGGCCTACCTCTGCTTGTGTATGATCTGACTCATGCTATGATGGAGCCAAGAAAGAGACTGAGCTCATGCTCCCTTCCCTTTTATACACTAGGGAATATGGAACTGAGTAAACCCTTGGATACATGGTAACTACTCTCCTCCCACAGGACACTCTTTACTGACCAAGGACTTCATGAGCAGTAGGGGGAGTTAACTCCATGGGTCCACTACAAATGTGTCATCTGGTAAGGAATGGCATCACCAAAAATCAGCAAAATTGATGCCCAGCAATTCTTTTTGTTTCAACCACCGTGCATCAACCTGTACTGCCCAACTTGTAGGTCTGCTTGTGATGAACACAACATGGGCAGTGGAGAGAAGCACTTCAAAGTAAGTAATGTTGGTCTAAAAACTGATGGTGGCACTACCAGTGTAAAGCAGATTGGTCGACCATAGTCAAACCAATGGTGCTTCAGCCAAAGAAGATCAATGTGCATCAGACTGCAAAGCCAAGAGGATGAATCTAGGAATTTAAGTTCTGAAGCAGCTGGGGCCACCAAAGGTTGCATCTCCCTGGCCTAGATTGTAACCCTTCAATTTTTGTGGAACAAGGTATTGTTCAATCTGGTGCCAAATGTATTGATACTGCAACAAAATGTGAATATGTACTATGTAAAAAATGGAAGGCAAGAAAGAAATGATAAAGTGTATGATTTTAGGGATTTTTTTAGTTGTGCGTAAGGCTCATATTTAGGAGTGGTGTCTAGTAGCACAGTTTAAAACGTACCACATGTGGCTGCTAAACCTACAGTTTAAAAAGAACCTTATTCTAAAGCAAGGGTGAAATCAAATTACATTGCCTAGCACGAGATTAAATGGAATCAAGTTATTTTAATGAAACATGTGCCTTAAAGGGAAAAACATATTCAAAATTAAGATAAAGGCTAAATTACCTCTAAAATTTGCAGTTTCTCTTTCATTGAGTAGCCAGTTTTATATGTTACAAACGGAGTAGCTCCATAAACTGCTGCTGAGATTTTGCTGATACGAGCAGGATAAATTCTAGCAGCGACCAACACAATAACAAGATATCTCTGCACCACAATAACACTCAGACTAGGCAATGAAACTACTGCTGGGAAGCCACCCAATATGGGACCCCCAAGATAGACCTCTAGCCTATGTAATTCACTTAACAAAGTACAGATGTAGTAGATGGACTGGCCATCCAAGGGATTACCAGAGACTACCAGAGAATGTGACATTTAGGACCTTCTCTCCCAACAATTAGACACAGATATTTTGAGAGGACCTATGCCAATTTTCCTTGGATGTGGCCTGCGTGAACTCTTCTTTTCAGGTACTGCAGGTACATTTGTAAAATATTTATGGAGGCAGAATATATTGGGGTCAACATAGAAGGAGCAAATGCCACATCCACACATTGGAAAGAGATGGGGGTCTGGGAAATGCCCCCAACCTATTGCACCCGATTATGCAATATTATAACATGTATGCCTTGTAATGATAGGGCTGCAGAGGGAAGCTTAGCTTACACTATGGTTAAGCAGGTTCTATATTTGGCTTTGCAATAAAACAATGGTTACACTTAGGCTGAGGCCCATCATTTAAAGGGAAACTATCAGAAAAATTACAATTTAATATGTGTCAGCATATTGAAATAGGAAACTTTGTAAATACAATCAATTCTGTACCATTTCTGAAATAATCAAGTTTATCATCACTATTTCTCTCTCAGCATCTGTTTCTCCTCATTCTGTCTTCATTCAGGAGTTGGGTGTCAGATGAACGATCCAATATATCTTATTGGGGGGTGGGCTTTTGCCCTAGAAGATGTATTCGAGGTCACTCTATTAAACTCACCAGACATCATGTCTCTCTACATGCAGAATTCGTGCAAAAGGCAGTTATTTTGTTAGATTTTGTATGTACTGCAATCAGTTATTTGAGTGAGCTCTAATACATCTGCTAGGAAAGGGAGCCCCCCCATTCATCTGACACCCAACTGCTGAATGAAGATAGAATGAAGAGAAACAGATGCTGAGAGAGGAATAGTAAATATAAACTTGATTGTTTCAGAAACTAAAGAAATGCAGAATTTTTAATTGATTGTATTTAGAACGTTTCTTATATAAGTATGCTGAATCTTATATTCAATTTCATTTCCGTAAAAGTTCCCCTTTAAAGGAGAAACAAACCCCTTATTAAAAAAAACCCCTACCCCACAAAGACCCTCTCCCTCCTCCCCCCCTGTCTAGCTGCTACCCCAGGCAAATGCCCTTAACTTTTTACTTACCCCTCGGTGCAGATTCAGGGATCGGAGTTCACGGCAGCCATCTTCCGGGTCTTCGGTTATCTGAGAACAAGACCAACATGGTGGTGCATACGCAGTTGGAGCAACTTCCCGGTTTGCGACAACTGCGCATGCGCCAAAATTGACGGAAGCCACCCTGTTCCTGCTGAAGCGCAGGAACAAGGTCGGACTGGGGGGTCCGGGCCCACCGGGACTACTGTCCGGGGCCCCCCGACCCCATACTCCAGCGTGCCTCTTGCACACATGCATGGAGGCTCTTGTGCGTGTTTATCACCATGCACATGCGCTGACAACACTGTTCGGCGCGCATGCACATATGGAAAAGTGTAGTGTAGAGTGTAGTCTTCCAGAGAAGGGATCCGGCCCGGCGGAGGCCCATGAGGGTTGGGGCCCCCTGGGTTTTTTCCTGGTATCCTGCCGGGCCAGTCCGACACTGCGCAGGAAGAATACACAAAGAACTTCAATGCCCCATGTGGTCCAGATCCTATACAGTGAAATGGATCAGGGAGAAGAAGAAGACTATACCTGAATCCCTCTTCAAACTGCGGCCCCTTCACTTTATGCAAAGTAGAGCTTAGGAAACACCTACTCCCTGCTATCAATCCTTTTTGGAGCACAGGCTGCTCTTATAGAGTGCTATGACACGGAATAACCTGTCACTGACTTAAGTCTTGTTCATGGGATTCCTGCTTTCACTAAAAGGGTTGTCCCTCTAGAGCAGCACAGCTTTACTGTGGCCTTGTTGATCCTACGCTCAGGGTCAGTCTGGGCCAGCAGGACCCTGGGAAGAAACTCGGTGGGCTCCACCGGCCCAGACCAAATCTCCTTGACCACTGAACTCCCAGACCTCCCCGTTGGATAACAGAACAAAGCAGGTAAGAGCTGGCGGGGGCAGGGGGCGGAGGTGGTTTGCAGCCAAATCAGAGTCCCTTTGAAGTGGCTGATGGAGTTTCGGGGGGCCCCCTTATTCAGCAGCCCTGGTGGGCCCTGACCTCCCAGTCCAACACTGCCCAGGCTCAGTGGATCATCCACCTGGTTCAGTCCAAAGGACCAACCCTAGCTAGGGATGCCACCTTTTATAAAAAAATTTACCGGCTGATGGGGGCGGGGCCTCAAAAGGGGCGGGTGTGACGTCAAAAGGGGCGGGTGTGACATCAAAAGGGGCGGGCCACGTGACGGAAACCCGCGGACGCTAGAAGAGGCAAAAAAAAGGTAAGTTGCAGGGGATTGGGGGCAGGCAGAGGGCTCCTTTTGATTGTATTACAAATTTACTGGCAGCTACATTGCCGATAAATTTGTAATACCGACCCCAGCCGCGGCAGGTATTTTACCGGCTAGGCCGGTAAAATACCGGCCGGGTGCCAACCCTACCCCTAGCCAAACACTCTAATAAAGTGTGGCAGGAAGTGGTCATAAGCCTATGGGCCAATGATAAAGATATGTAAATGAATAAATGGATACATGAGCTTTTGCCCAATAACTAGAGAGATAAGGAAATGTAGGGATTTAAAGTCATACTTACTTACTGAACCTATGGGCCCCTACATATACAATATACAATATGCATATACATATACAAAATGTGGTGCCTAAAGCAAGAAATTGTTGGGAGTCAGTACACCTGGTTGATATAAATTGGACAAACTGTCAATAAATATTGTGTTAAGGCACAAGAATAGTAATAGGTTGATCTTTGGTGCTCTCAGTGGTTAATATTGTGTTTACAAGCTCTACACCTGGACTCTCTAAAAGGATATTCAATGTTATGTAAGTGTACAGATGTATTGCTACTTTTTATTACTGATCTCTTTATTCAGGCCTCTCCTATTCACTTTCCAGTCCCTTATTCAAATCAACGCATGGTTGCTAGGGTAAGTTGGACCCTAGCAACCAGACTGCTGAAATTGCAAACTGGAGAGCTGCTGAATAAAAAGGCAAAATAACTCAAATATCACTTTTTGTATCACACTAAAAGTTAACCGAAAGATGAACAGCAGGGAATACATTATCATTATCATAGATTTTCCAAACTGAACAAACGCATAAAAGTACTTTTTATGTTCCCGTTACAAATGCCTGATTTTATTTTTCTCCGTTTCCATCTTGTGAACACATGCAATTTTTGGCTGGGATCCCACGTCAGTATACTTGGGGGGAACTGAGGTGCACAGACTTAAGAATTATTGTAATGGAATTTCTGGAATCGGAATGTTTGAAAATCTCAGCAAAAAGCCAACTTATAATGTGCATTAAAAGTCAGATAATTAGAAGTTGTTCCTCGTTGACCCCTTACTGCTGTTACACAATCCAGGCATTTGGAGGGAGAAATGATCATTTTTGTTATTGTCTGATAGGGAAAGGAATGCATACGGTTGTGTTTCCTTGGAGCGGAGCTTTATGTGTCTATTTCATGGCTGTCATATTCATTTAGCATTGGATCTCCAGTTTTCTTCTTACCATTTAATGCTGCCAATAGTATCTGATTGTAATGCCACATGGGTCAGTCTTAGGGAAGGACAAAAATGATCAGACTGTAGAGTTAGAGGGGCTGTAGGGGGGGATGAAGATATAACAATTGTTAGATATTATATATCGGAGGAAGGGTTGCCGTCTGTACAGTTTTGCACCGGACAACCTCACTGTTCAGATTCAAAACCAAAATCCAGACAGGACTTTGGGCTGAATGACATGGCCGTTAGCCAATCGTTGGCTTCCACACCATAGCCACGCCTCCTGATGTCATCCATCCACCCCCAAATGTCACTAGTCACCCCACATTGCCCCCTGCCTTGATTTAGGTCGATTTCACTGATTTAAGTAATTTCCTTCATCAGATGACCTCCTGCATTGACAAGGGTCTTCTTTTACTAACTTTGGCCCTAAGTGCCATTTTTTCCCCCCCATCTCATTGGTTATTCAATAACAGAGATTCCTTCTACATCTCTATTTCCAAGAGATTAAAACAGGAAAAAAAATGTGTGTAATCCAGGCAATCCATTTAAAGGGGATCTGTCACCCAGACATAAAAAGCTGTATAACTAATTATAAAGTTCTCTTATAATTAAAAATTAAACCCAAATTATTTTTTATTGCAACATCCATACTAGTAATAAACTCATTTAAAACTCTCAGCTGTCAATCATATATTGACTGCCCCTCCTCTATGCCTTAAGGTGGCCACACACAGGGAAATCCACTCTTTGGCAATGTCGCAAACGAGCAGATCTCTCATCGATATGACCACATTGAAGTGGTCATATCGGTGAGAATGGAGGCCAAGCGGACAGTCAGATCGCGGGACCGCATCAACAAAAAGATGCGGCCACGATCCGACAGGATTTTTTAACCTGCCCCATCGGCATCTGGCCGACTTTCGGGCAGAAAGCGATTGGGGACGCCCGTCGGATGGCCCCACACATGGGACAATAAGCTGCAGACTCAGTCTACCCCAGCTTTTGGCCCGTGTATGGGGGCCTTTAGGCACAGAGGCGGGACAGGCAATTACTTTCACTTTCAATTCTGCACTTGATTTCACTGCCTTCCCTTTCTCCCCCCTCTCTCCTCACCATCTAATTATGTAGCCAGAGCATGGGCATGTTCATCAAGTCCTCCATTTTAGCAGATAAATACGATTTTGGCGTAATCTAAAGCTTGCCTCAATTACAGTGTTCACAAAATGGCTGCTGCCTGCTTGATGTGTTTGTGATTTTCAAGACTAAAAGAAACAATACTGAAATAATTTATATACTATAAGTGAAGTTTATTTTGCTTGACTTACATCATAAAATCGGATTTGGAATTGTTTCTTAGAATGACAGGTCCCCTTTAATTAGAATTTAGTAGAATTGACTATTTAAGCCACAACCATTTGCTGCCAAATATGTAGAATTGAGAACTCAGCCGTGATACCTGTTTGTGGTTTTCATTTGTTTCTGATTGAAAACTCTGCAACACCAAACTTCAGAAAATATCGGAGCCTTTTTTTGGGATAAATTGGAACGCCAGCCACGAGCCAGACCTCATGTCCAACATCAGTGCCCAACCTCAAGAATGCTTCTATGGCTTAATGGAAGCAAACCCCACCACCAAAGTTCAACAGCTAAACCAGTGATCCTCAACTAGTGGCTTGTGAGCAACATGTTACTCCCCAAACCCTTGGATGTTGCTCCCAGTTGCCTCAAAGCAGGGGCTTATTTTTGAATTCCAGGCTTGGAGGCAAGTTTTGGATGTATAAAAACCAGGTGTACTGCCAAACAGAGCCTCTTGTAATCTGCCAGTCCACATTTGGGCTACCAATAGTCAATCACAGCCCTTATTTGGCACTACCAGAACTTTTTTCATGCTTGTGTTGCTCCACAACTCTTTTTACATTTGAATTTGGCTGACGGGTTGAAAAGGTTAGACAACCGTTTACATTTTGTCACATTTTAAACATATATATTAGCTACTTTTTTTTCCCTATTTCGACATTTGTAAAGAATTTTAAGAGGTTATTTGTGAAAATTTCAATTATAAATTAGTTGAAAGTTTAGAGGCATTAATATTTCATAATTATTGAACACATCCAATGGGAAGTGGCTATTTTGGCACATTAGACAGATGATCTACATGCACACCCAGGTGTCTGATGTTGATTATGATTGGTGCAAGGTACTTTATGATTGAGTAATCACCCATGTGATTTATTAATCCAAACATTTCAGGGGCTTTCTGTTTCATCAGGTAATGATTTGCCATCTGCTTATAGGAACTGAATACAGGACTTACCGCTATCTCATCTAATGATAAATTAGTTTCATCATACATCTTTAAATTTTAGCCAAACAGTATCTCAAAAATCGCACTCAGTGAGCTGAATCTCATTTCATTAAATTTTATTGATAGTTACTGAATTTAATGATTAAATATATTTAACACCCATAAGGTGTTTGGCGCCCTGACGAAGCCTAATAATGGTGAAACACGTGTAGGTGCAATTGCCAAACAGGGGAGTGAAGAGGAAGCCATCAGCTAACGGAGAAAGTGTTCCATAGAGTAAATACAGGATCCAGCAATATGATGGTGAGCGAGAAATAGGAATTAGCAAACTGCTGAAGCCACGGGATGGTCCTGAAAAGCAGTGCGAAAAAATCACGCTGAAACAGCTATTCATGTATAATTGGTAATTCATTTTTTTTTTATTAATTGACATATGAATTCCATTATATACAACATATTTTACTAATCCATGATGTTAAATAAACGATTGGCATACATAAACTTGGCTGAATACATTTGGGAGTTCAGTAACTATTAAATCAATAAAATTTAATGAAATGAGATTCAGTTCACAGAATGCGATTTTTGAGATACTGTTTCATTAATTCATTTATGGTTTAAATTTTATCTCACACAACGCTGGTGATTTGCCGGCAAGGGTGAATTTCATGCAGGCGGGGGAGTGCACAGCCGTCCAGAGATTTACAACCTTTAAATTTTGGGGCTGTTTCATGTACACAGGTGCCAACACTTCTGCAAAACATCACTTCTGGATTTTGTGCAATGGGCCCTGCACCCCCCAGCTCCCCTGCAAGATTTAAACAGTAACGGTGGCCATAGACGCAAAGATCCGCTCTTTTGGCGACATCACCAAACGAGTGGATCTTTCCCAGATATGCCATTAACGAGCATGGCTATATCGGGGGTAGTCTGAACGTTCAGCCGTATGGCCGTACGATCCAATTACTATGCGCAATGGGCTCTGGCGGGATTGGTCGGGTCAAAATCAAACCTGTCCAATCGACCAAACGACCCATCTCCGCTGGATGTCGGCACTCTCCAAACACAATCCGAAAATCGTATGAATCGAGTATTCGACAGATAGGTTCTGTGCGTCTATGGCCAACTTAAGTCTCTCGTGGTGGCTGAGAAGGATTTTATATATTTTTCTATGAACATTTTTCCAATTATATAGCCCCCCCCAAAAGCTGCTGCTCTAGACACAGGCCCTCGGGTGCCTATATATATATATATATAAATACCGCCCTGACCCATGTGCCTTTATGCACGGAGCCTTGTGCTTCAGTCTCACTAGGAACATGAGCTTTATGTATGATATTTTGCTGCACAAACATTTGCATGTGATTTAGTATTAAGTGCTGCGTCACAATAAGGTGCACATTCTCATATATTCATATACTGAGCCCCTTCCAACGATATGCACAAATTCACTAAGCGCCGAAGTGCCGAACGCTAGCGTTAATTCGCTAGCGTTTGGCATTTTTCATTACTGCGCAAATTCACTAACGATCGCTGGCGTCGTTTCGCTAGTGATACTTCGCACCCTTACGCCAGGCAAATTTTTGCTAGCGACGTAACTACGCAAATTCACTAACTTGCGCAGTGTACTGAACGCTACCTTTTACGCTAGACTTCCTTCGCCACCTCAGACCTGGCGAAGCGCAATAGAGTACATAGGGATTGTTTCAAAAAAAGTCAAATTTTTTTCTAAGTCCCAAAAAACGCTGGCGTGTTTTCTACATGATGGGTGATAGGCTGAAAAAGATCGAAAATATTTTTGGGGCTCCCCTCCTTCCCCCCTACATTTCCTGACTCATGGCAACTTACCTAGACAGTGGGCACATGTGTAGGGCAAAATAACATTTTTATTTGATGTTTTAAAGGTTTTCTAGGCATTTCTAGTGCTGATACGTGTTCCTCCATTGAAATTTGAATTTCGCGCCGTATGCAAATTAGCCGTCGTTAGCGTAACTTCGCTTTACATAGCGAATCAACTCTAGCGCAACTTCGCAAGCTTACGCTACCCCTGTGCGCAACTTTGGATTTTAGTGAATTTGCAGAGCGCTGGCGAAACTACGCCTGGCGAAGTGCGACGAAGTGTGCGAAGTGAATTTGCCCCATAGTTTGTTGAAACTTGTCATACTTCTGGGAAACCACTGGGTACACATACTTGCAACCCAAACTTAAGGGGCCACAGCATTCCTGCATTACCAGGGACCCCTCTTTTGTTAACTCCTATCTCTGGTCCTGTGATATTGCAGGCAGCAGTGTCCAATTAAAATGGGGTGAGGGGAAACCTCCTTATACTGGAGAAGACTGGATCAGCTTAGCAGCCACACTCAGAAAGATTTAAGCACATGAGCAAGTGGGCCCTGCAGCTGGTGATGAATGAAGAAAATAAACTCAGAGGTAAATTAACATAGCAGAAACACTCAGAGAGGGAGAACGAGATGAATGAGGGAGTCTGGGGCCCCGGCTAACGACAACATTTGCTTTGGACGCCAGCCTATCCGACAACTTCTGTAGGTAGAGAGGCTCATCTGTTCATCGCATTTTGCCGTGGCATCAAGATGAGGGAGATTACAAAAAGAACACGTAGCGGTATTATAAACAATTTAGCCCTTCCCTCCTGAGAGACACGTACGGCCGCCCGATTGCCTCTGGCCCCCAATTATTTATTATTGCTTCTGCTATTTCATCTGTACAGGCCGGTGCCAGCTTTGTGAGTAGCACGTTGTGTTATAAGCGCAGGAACCATGTCACATTCACAGAATGTATTGCACTATTAACTGGAGATACACATGCAGAGGCTTCCCCAGGCACACACAGTCCTATGTTGGTAATAGGAAATGGCAGCTTTTATAGCCCCCGAAAACTGTTCTGTATTTAATACATTCAAAAACTTTTGGGAAGGGAGTGTGACTGTGGGATAGCAGGTATAGTAGGGAGAGATGGTGCCTATAGTAACAGTGGGATAATAGTCTCTGGGAAGGGAGTGTGACTGTGGGATAGCAGGTATAGTAGGAGAGATGGTGTCTATAGTAACAGTGGGATAATAGTCTCTGGGAAGGGAGTGTGACTGTGGGATAACAGGTATAGTAGGGAGAGATGGTGTCTATAGTAACAGTGGATAATAGTCTCTGGGAAGGGAGTGTGACTGTGGGATAGCAGGTATAGTAGGGAGAGATGGTGCCTATAGTAACAGTGGGATAATAGTCTCTGGGAAGGGAGTGTGACTATGGGATAGCAGGTATAGTAGGGAGAGATGGTGTAATGGAATCTACTCCAAGTCTCCAAGATGGCGTCCAAGATGGCGACCGCCTGCCTCTCCACATGGCTCCTGCCGGGCACAGGTCTATGACCTCATCTCCTTCCCAGTCCAGGATTGGTCGTCGGCGACGGAACGGACGCCGGCGTCATAATCGGGCGCCGGCGTCAAGACGTCAGCGTGAGGACGCTGGCGTCTGCGTCTGACGCAAGCGCGTCAAAATTTGGCGCCAACCCTGGGACTATTTAAACTCACTTCCCCTTCCAGTCCTTGCCCAACTATAGGTTCCTGCTACAGAGTTCCTGGGTGTTATTATCTATTGATTCTTGTGTACCGATTCCTGCCTGTTCTTCGATTTTGCTTGTCTTCTGCCTGGTCTGACCTTTTGCCTGTATTTTGACGATTCTTTGGATAAACCCTTTTGTACCTCGAACCTGGTCTGGTCTCCTCTTTGGTCTACACTATTACTGTGCCTTCGGGCCCGCTTACAGTATAGTTGGGACATGGACCCTTCGGAGGAGACTCCAGCTCCACCTGATGTCGGTGGCGCTATCCGCGGTTTGGCTTCCCGCATGCAGTCTTACGAAGCCCAGCAGTCACACTTCGGTCAGGCTCTTGAAGCTATCCTGGACAAGTTGTCGGCATTGTCTCCTGTGGCCCCGGTCCCTGTGGCCATTCCTGCAAGCCCACTTCAGTCTTCGGAACCTCGCATTCCTGCGCCTCCCCTCTACAGCGGCGATCCTGATGCATGCAGAGGTTTCATCAACCAGTGCGAGATTCAGTTCGCCCTGCTGCCAGGTCAGTTTGTATCCAAACAAGCTAAAGTGGGGTACATGATTACTCGCCTACAGGGGAAGGCTTTGGAGTGGGCATCACCTTTGTGGGAGAAGAGGGATCCCTTGATTGACAACGCCAGTGCCTTCATCCGTGAACTTCGGGTTGTCTTTGATGCCCCTGGCCGAGCTACGGCATCCTCTGCTCGCCTGTTCCAGATCCAACAAGGCACTCGCTCTGTTCCGGAGTACGCTATTGAGTTCCGCACCCTAGTGGCGGAGACCACCTGGAACAACGATGGGTACCATGCCGCCTTCTACAACGGCCTAGCCATGCGGATCAAAAACGACTTGGTCTCCCGGGAAATTCCTTCTCGGTGGGAGGATCTGGTGGCGTTGGCTATAAAGGTTGACACCCGACAGAGGGAATTTCAACTCGAGCTCGACAGAGAGCGTCCGAAGAGGTATCCCCGGTTCCAATCCACCCTGGCTCCTCGCTTCCAGAGACCTCTACTCTTCAATCCGGCTTCTGCTTTCCCCTCTCCTACTCCTGCGGCTTCTGCTTCCTCTGCTCCATCTACTGAGGAACCCATGCAGATCGGACGGGCTCGTCTTTCCGAACAGGAGAAGCTACGGAGAAGGGCTGCCGGCCTATGCCTATATTGTGGGGGCAAATCACACTTCGCCCATGAGTGTCCTGTGAAGCCGGGAAACGCCAGCACCTAGGTAGGTTTGGGGAGACCTATCTGGGTGGTGTTTGTCATTCTCCCCAACCCTCTATTCAACGCTTCCTTCTTCCGGCACAGATCCAATTCGGTTCCCAGAAGATCCCAGTGCAAGCTTTCCTGGACTCTGGTGCTGCTGGAAATTTCTTGGACAGAGTTTTTGCTGCTCGCTATGCGGTTCCCCTACAACCCTTGGCCTCTCCCCTGCGAGTCTTGGCTATTGATGACCGCCCTCTGTCTTCGGCCATTATTTCTCAAACCACCGTTGAACTTTCTCTTAGAGTGGGCACCATGCATCTGGAGAGATTGGCCTTTCTACTCATCGACTGCCCTTCAACTCCACTCGTTTTGGGGCTCCCCTGGTTGTGCACCCATAATCCGGTCATTGATTGGTCCTCCGCTCAAGTCTCCCGCTGGAGCCCCTATTGCCAACAGAACTGTTTGCCTGCTGTACCCCTTATCAAGGTTTCTTCTATTTCTTCCAAGTTGACCCTTCCCTCCATCTATCAAGATTTCGCTGATGTCTTCAATAAGGGCTCTGCAGAGATCCTTCCTCCTCATCGACCCTATGACTGTCCGGTCGAACTTCTTCCTGGTTCCATGCCTCCCCGGGGTCGCACCTATCCTCTTTCCCCCTCTGAGACGGCTGCCATGAAGACCTACATTCGGGAAAATCTCCAAAGAGGCTTCATCCGCCCTTCTTCTTCCCCTGCTGGTGCTGGATTTTTCTTTGTCGAAAAGAAGGACGGAGGTCTGCGACCATGCATTGACTATAGGGGGTTAAACAAAATCACCATTAAAAACCGTTACCCTCTCCCCCTAATTTCCGAACTCTTCGATCAGTTAAGAGGGGCCAAGATCTTCACCAAGCTGGATCTTCGGGGTGCTTATAACCTCATTAGAGTTCGTGAAGGGGACGAATGGAAGACCGCCTTCAATACCCGAGATGGGCATTATGAATATCTAGTCATGCCATTTGGACTTTGTAACGCCCCCGCGGTCTTCCAAGAATTCGTGAATGATATATTCAGAGACCTGTTGGGGCAAAGTGTTGTTGTCTATCTGGATGACATTCTCGTCTTTTCCAAAGATCTCCACGAGCATCGCTCCCAAGTGAGGGAAGTTCTTCTTCGTCTCAGAAAGAATAATCTCTTCGCTAAATTGGAAAAGTGTTTGTTTGAAGTGTCCTCCATCCCATTCCTTGGGTACATCATTTCCCAGCAGGGTTTCAAGATGGATCCAGCCAAGGTGTCAGCAATTCTTGATTGGCCCCTCCCCACAAGTGTCAAGGCTATCCAGAGATTTATTGGCTTTGCCAACTATTACAGACAATTTATTAAAGGTTTCTCTTCCAAGATCTCTCCTATCCTGGCCCTCATCCGCAAAGGGGGTAAACCACAGCTTTGGCCTCCTCCAGCCCTGGAAGCCTTTGAATCCCTGAAAACTGCCTTTTCTTCTGCACCTATTCTCAGACACCCCGATCTTCTTCTTCCCTTCTTCCTCGAAGTCGACGCCTCAGATGTAGGAGCTGGAGCTGTCTTGTCACAGAGATCATCCTTGGACGGGAAGTTGCATCCCTGTGCTTTCTTCTCTAAGAAGTTTTCCTCCTCCGAGCAGAACTACGATGTGGGGAATCGTGAGTTATTGGCAGTGAAACTCGCCCTGGAGGAGTGGAGACATTTATTGGAAGGATCCTCCATTCCCGTGACCATCTTTACTGACCATAAGAACCTCGAATTTATCCAGTCCCTCAAACGTTTGAATCCTCGACAAGCCAGATGGTCACTGTTCTTCTCCCGTTTTAACTTCGTCATCACCTTTCGTCCTGGCTCTAGAAATAGAAAGGCTGATGCTTTGTCTAGAAGTTTTATTCCTGAAGTTCCCTGTTCCGAAGATCCTGAACCCATTGTGCCTTCCTCTAAGATCGTCTCTGCCCTATTTCCCTCCTTGGCCTCACAAATCCTTTCCGCTCAGGCTTCTGCTCCCGACAATATTCCCCTAGGGGTTGCCTTTGTTCCTCCTGATTGTCGCCAGTCTATTCTATCCCAGGCTCACAGTTCTAAACAGGCTGGTCATCCCGGAGTAGAGAAGACTACCGAACTCCTTTCTCGCCTTGTGTGGTGGCCATCCATGAGGAAAGATGTCAAAGACTTTGTTTCTTCTTGTACCATCTGTGCCATTTCCAAGTCTGGACATTCTCCCCCTAAAGGTCTCCTTCTTCCATTACCTATTCCATCTCGTCCTTGGACTCATCTTGCCATGGATTTTATTGTGGATCTACCTGTCTCCTCCGGTCACACTGTCATCTGGGTTGTCGTTGACAGGTTTAGCAAGATGGCTCATTTCATTCCCCTCCACAAACTTCCCTCTGCTCCTGAACTTTCCAAGCTTTTCATCCATCATATTTTTCGTCTCCATGGGTTTCCTGCCGAGATCGTCTCCGACCGTGGCTCACAATTCGTCTCTAGATTTTGGAGATCCTTATGCAAAGCTCTCAACATTTCTTTACAATTTTCTTCGGCCTATCACCCGCAATCCAATGGAGCTGCTGAGAGAGTGAACCAGGCATTGGAACAGTATCTTCGCTGCCATGTTTCCCTGTGCCAAGACGATTGGTCGGATCTCCTTCCCTGGGCTGAGTTCGCCCATAACAACGCCTTGCATTCTTCTTCTCATCAGTCCCCTTTCTTCTGTGTCTACGGTCAGAATCCATTGGCGTTTCCCCAGGATCTTCTCCTCACCAACGTTCCTGCCGCCAACGACCAGGCTGCCCACATGATGGCGATTTGGGCTGCTGTTGCCTCTAATCTTCAAAAGAGCTCCCTGATCCAAAAGAGGTTTGCCGACAAGAAGAGGATTCCTGCTCCACCCTATGCTCCTGGTGATAAAGTCTGGCTTTCCACCCGTAACATCCGCCTGAAGATTCCTACCCCAAAGCTTGGTCCCAGATTCATCGGTCCCTATCCTGTCATTGAAATCATCAATCCGGTGGCGGTTCGTCTTCAACTCCCCCCAGAGATGCGGATCCCGAATGTCTTCCATGTCTCTCTCCTTAAGCCTGCTGTGTCTCTTTCTTCTTCTTCTCCCCCAGCTCCAGTCCTGGTTGACGATCACCAGGAATTCGAAGTGAAGAGGATTTTGGACTCTCGTCTTTCCAGGGGCACTCTTCAATATCTCATCGAGTGGAAGGGGTTCGGTCCCGAAGAGTGCTCCTGGGTCAAGAGCTCGGATGTCCATGCGCCCATCTTGGTTCGTAGGTTCCATAAATTATTCCCTCTCTCCCCTAGACTTGGTGGTCCTGAGGCCCCCCCTAAGGAGGGGGGTACTGTAATGGAATCTACTCCAAGTTTCCAAGATGGCGTCCAAGATGGCGACCGCCTGCCTCTCCACATGGCTCCTGCCGGGCACAGGTCTATGACCTCATCTCCTTCCCAGTCCAGGATTGGTCGTCGGCGACGGAACGGACGCCGGCGTCATAATCGGGCGCCGGCGTCAAGACGTCAGCGTGAGGACGCTGGCGTCTGCGTCTGACGCAAGCGCGTCAAAATTTGGCGCCAACCCTGGGACTATTTAAACTCACTTCCCCTTCCAGTCCTTGCCCAACTATAGGTTCCTGCTACAGAGTTCCTGGGTGTTATTATCTATTGATTCTTGTGTACCGATTCCTGCCTGTTCTTCGATTTTGCTTGTCTTCTGCCTGGTCTGACCTTTTGCCTGTATTTTGACGATTCTTTGGATAAACCCTTTTGTACCTCGAACCTGGTCTGGTCTCCTCTTTGGTCTACACTATTACTGTGCCTTCGGGCCCGCTTACAGATGGTGCCTATAGTAACAGTGGGATAATAGTCTCTGGGAAGGGAGTGTGACTGTGGGATAGCAGGTATAGTAGGGAGAGATGGTGCCTATAGTAACAGTGGGATAATAGTCTCTGGGAAGGGAATGTGACTGTGGGATAGCAGGTATAGTAGGGAGAGATGGTGCCTATAGTAACAGTGGATAATAGTCTCTGGGGAAGGGAGTGTGACTGTGGGATAACAGGTATAGTAGGGAGAGATGGTGTCTATAGTAACAGTGGATAATAGTCTCTGGGAAGGGAGTGTGACTGTGGGATAGCAGGTATAGTAGGGAGAGATGGTGTCTATAGTAAAAGTGGATAATAGTCTCTGGGAAGGGAGTATGACTGTGGGATAGCAGGTATAGTAGGGAGAGATGGTGCCTATAGTAACAGTGGGATAATAGTCTCTGGGAAGGGAGTGTGACTGTGGGATAGCAGGTATAGTAGGGAGAGATGGTGTCTATAGTAACAGTGGATAATAGTCTCTGGGAAGGGAGTGTGACTGTGGGATAGCAGGTATAGTAGGGAGGGATGGTGCCTATAGTAACAGTGGTTAATAGTCTCTGGGAAGGGAGTGTGACTGTGGGATAACAGGTATAGTAGGGAGAGATGGTGTCTATAGTAACAGTGGATAATAGTCTCTGGGAAGGGAGTGTGACTGTGGGATAGCAGGTATAGTAGGGAGAGATGGTGTCTATAGTAAAAGTGGATAATAGTCTCTGGGAAGGGAGTATGACTGTGGGATAGCAGGTATAGTAGGGAGAGATGGTGCCTATAGTAACAGTGGATAATAGTCTCTGGGAAGGGAGTGTGACTGTGGGATAGCAGGTATAGTAGGGAGAGATGGTGCCTATAGTAACAGTGGATAATAGTCTCTGGGAAGGGAGTGTGAGTGTGGGATAGCAGGTATAGTAGGAGAGATGGTGCCTATAGTAACAGTGGATAATAGTCTCTGGGAAGGGAGTGTGACTGTGGGATAGCAGGTATAGTAGGGAGAAATGGTGCCTATAGTAACAGTGGATAATAGTCTCTGGGAAGGGAGTGTGACTGTGGTATAGCAGGAATAGTAGGGAAAAATGGTACACAATCAATCTTTATGTCCAGGAAGCAGTCTAAAAGGGAAATACTGATAGGATCCTTGGAAGGCATGAGGAAAACACCATACCGTTCGATGACAGACCTAGACAATCTCCCACCGACTATGACTGCCCCCCACACCTCATGGCTACAAGCCTTAATATACCTCAAAAAGAAACCCCCTCTACTTACCATGTCACTACCTTTATGTGGCAACTCAAATCTCCCTCAGTTTCTGTACTAGAGGATTTTCTTTATTGGCCCTCTCAAGGTGTCAGATATCTAAAAGACCTTATGGACGACTCCAACTTTGCTTCATATCCTACCCTGCAACAGTGGACCGTTACACAGCAATTACCCTTATTTCGGTATTTTCAAATGAGATACCTCTTTAAGACACAGTTCGGCACACTCTCACCCACTATCTTTGTCACCAATATGGAAGATACCCTCGCATCCGAAAATCCCACAAAACTCACGGCAAACCTACACCACAATATTTTGGCAGGAACACCCTCACCTTTCACATCTGCCCAAGCACGATGGTCAGAATTTATATCTACTCTATCAAAAGACGACTGGGATGAAGCCACTGAGCATATGTATTTAACCGCTTACCTCGATTCAAAACAGACTAATACACTACCGACTCTTTCATCAACTATATGTAACCTCAGTCAAGCTTAAGCGCATGGGGAAAACCCCCACTACCATTGCCCTCGATGTAACACCCAACAAGCCAACTTCTACCACATGCTATGGGAATGCCCGACCATGGCCTCCTACTGGACACAGATAATCCAAACTTTGGCTACGGAGCTGGGATCCCCATGTATTGTGTCTCCCTCCTTGTTTACTAGGAATCATAGACAATGTCCTCACCACCAACCTGGCCCGCTTGAGGACCAGAGTGCTACTATTCTATGTAAAAAAAAATGTGATACTACACTGGATGGGCCCTAATCCACCTACCAGAGACTTCCATCCGCCTAGTTATCTCCGATATCCCACTCATTAAGCTTACATATGAGGCCAGATGCAGTTATAAAAAATTTGATAAAATCTGCCCCTGGTGGGAAACTGGACTGGGAGAATCAGTAACCTTCACTCTTGCTGAAGTCAGGACTGCCAATGGCCTTTGAGACCTACATGGGAATTAATAGACCTCTATACCTAATCAAACCTGACTCAATTCAATGACCAAAATCGTATGTACTATATAACACACTGTATCTACTGCACACCTGAACTCTATATATGATGGGGGGGGGGGTTTCTTTTCTTTTGATTCACTGTATCATTTTGAATAAAAACAAATAAAAAGTTTTTCTCTAAAAAAAAGGGGAAGTAAAGTCCCCCATGGTCTTGCTCTCAATATACTGTAGCTGTTACATGGCATGGGTCTACTGGACCACTCCCAGTTAAAGAAGCTCCATGGAAAATAAAAATGTGAACCTTGGCCGCAGCAATATGTTATAAACAAGATATTCTGAGAAGGTACGTGGCCTTAAAGCTTAACATTTTCATGTAAATTGAGGGATTTTTTTGAATAAATGATGACTTGCTGATGATTCCAGTGGGGTTTCTCTTGAGTCATTTCATTTAAATATTTCAGCCAATTCACACGCTTCAGGCTGGTGTTTCTTATT
The DNA here is from genome assembly GCA_038501925.1 of Xenopus petersii. Classification (NCBI taxonomy): domain Eukaryota; kingdom Metazoa; phylum Chordata; class Amphibia; order Anura; family Pipidae; genus Xenopus; species Xenopus petersii. Next base: position 11,383,469 of record CM076680.1, read on the forward strand.
AGGGATGGAGTCACTGCTTGACTGCACAAGGCTTCCTGGAATACTGGCCATTCCCATTGTGGGACTTCCCGCACTTGTGTTTGTAATTCCTACAGGCAAAGCCAGATCAAGGTCAAGGCATTCTCTTATTTGCAGCACTGTAAACATCAGAAGTTCTATTCAACTTAAAGGGCAAATTGAGGATATTTGAAAATATAACTTGGGAAATTGTAGACAAGCTCACAGGAACATAGCTGATACATTTGGAGAAACCAGCTCAACCATCAACGTCAGTTCTTCTGACCAATGTTTTCAGCCAGTAAGCATGGGCTGATGAACTCAGTAGGCACTGGTCAAAGCAAGTTGCCATTGGACCTTTTGAACCAGTATGTATGTCGTTCAGGGTGTTTTAAAAAACATTAAAGGGACTGATGTACCCCTGTTGTAAAATCTAAGCATATAAGTAGCCACTTAGCAGTTCTAGGACTCTATTGAGGCAGAGTGCTTTCAAACAGATCCAAGAGATTACTTCTCACATAGGGTACATGTAACAAAATTAAAATTTCAATGTGATATTTGACACTCATGACATAATTTAAGTGACAGTAATAACTGATGATATCACTGAATTCAGTTAATAGGTTATGTTGTTCAATTATTTTTTCTTGAAGCTCAATCTTGCCCTTGCCCTACAACCACAAAAGACAGCCCTGCCTTGACCAACCAAGAAGAAGATGTTTGAATGTCCCCATGAATCTGAAGGGACTTTGGATATTGTATAGACATCACTGGAAAACTGGCCAAAAATGGAGAAATCAGACTGGGAGACCATCAACTATTATAAGGAGTCCTTGCATGATCCTTTTCAGCTAACAAATGATGGCACAGTTACATGGAAGTTAATATAATTAGGTTGGAATCATGTTGCCCTAGGCCATGAAGATGGACCCTGGACTGGGCCCTAAGGTAAGGAGATGGACCATAGGGTAACAAGATGAACCATAGGATAAGGAGATGGACCTTAGGGTAAGGAGATTGGCCCTATGGTTAGGAGATGGACAGTAGGATAAGTAGATGGACCATAGGGTAAGGAGATGGGCCCTAGTGTTAGAAGATGGACAGTAGGGTAAGGAGATGGACCCAAAGCTAAGGGTAGGCCCTAAAGTAGGGAGGGGAGCCCTAGGGTAAAGACATGGCCTCTAGGGTAAGGAGATGGGCCCTAGAATAAGGAGATGGCCCATAGGGTAAGGAGATGGATCCTAGGGTAAGGAGATGGACAGTAGGGTAAGGAAATGGATCCTAGGGTAAGGAGATGGACAGTAGGGTAAGGAGATGGACCCTAAGGTAAGGAGATGGGCCCTAGTGTTATACGATGGACAGTGGGTTAAGGAAATTGGACCAAGGGCAATGAGAGGGACCCTAAGCTAAGAGTAGGCCCTAGGGTAGGGAGGTGAGCCTTAGGGTAAAGACAAGTACTCTAGGGTAAGGAGATGGGCCCTAGGATAAGAAGATGGGCCCTAGGGTAAGGAAAGGGCCCTTGAGTAAAGAGATGGAACCTAGGCTAAGGATATGGGCCCTAGGGTAAGGAGATGGGCCCTAGCATAAGAAGGGGACCCTAAAACAAGTCAATAGTTTAAATTTCAAGCTCAAAAGAGAGAGAACTAAATTCTTAATAATTAAAAACACAGAAGAAATGTCTCCATCGCAGTAGAGTTTATAGGTAATCTGCCCCAGTAACACCTTGTAAAGGCCCAAACTGACTGCTGACTGCAGTTAAACAGGAAATGAGACGTAATTTGTGTGTCCCTGAAGCCCCTATAAACTGTCAGCGTGGCTATTACTTCAGGTACACAGATCAAAGCTTTACTGTCATCACATAATTACTCGGTTTTTATCATTTCATTTACATTCTACACAAACTTAAATAGTGTCTGTATGTTTTTTTTATCCCCTTAAAGATTTGATTTCCCTCCATTAATGTGTTTTTTAAAAGTTCAGCTGTTTTGTTTGTTCTGCCTTGGCCAAGCTTGCTTCGTAGATATCCCCATTTAAAGCAACAGTAACACCAGAAAGGGGCAGTATTTAGTATATAGGCTCCCTGAGAGCCCATACCTAGGATGGCAGCTTTAAGAGGGTGGCCCTGGCTGGGTAGAAATTTATTTGTCAGTGTAAGGGCTTAATTAATGTTATTCTACACAGCTATCTGCTATTTAAACATATCTTATTTCAACGAGAATGGCTGCCCCATGGCTTAACGGCATTTTATTGCTATAAATTGTATTAGTGTATACAAAGCAAATACACTAAGTGCAGAGTGTAAAGTGAACAATAAATGATTCCATCTTAAAGGGGCAGTATACCCCTTATTCAACATGAGCGCAATGAAAAGAGTGTGTGCTGTACATACTTCCTGCTTATCACTTTAATTATGAAAAATACTTGGATTTTAATAGTTCTTGAGCTAAACAGGGCCAATGAAGCTAATCCATGTTTGGTACTTATAAAGTAGATAATAGATGCAGTGAAACCTCAATTTTACATCCCCTGATTTTAAGTTTCCCTTCATTTTACATTGTTGTTTTGTGGTCCCACCTATATATTATGCATAATACATTTCCCAGATTTTATATTTTCCTGGAATTTACACCATTTTTTTCTGGTCCCCTGAAAAACGTAAACGAGTTCTACTGTAATCCCCTTGCATAATGGACTTCTAACAAAACAGTCACAACAAAGGGTGAAGTTTGGGTTTTATGCTGATAATCTAATTCTATACCCTGCAATGACTAAACATGGAATAGCTTCAATTTCTCTGTTTGCTCTTTTTAGTGAACTATTAAAATGAACCAATATGGGCATAAAATTGAGCCTGATTAATCAAGTAAAAGTTGCAGCGAAGTCAATGCGAGCGTGCCAGCGTATGGCATCTATAATGCCGTTTTTGTTCCATTCAGTCAGTGGGAACAAATACTAATACCTGTGCCTGTGTCATAAGCATTAAATCAGATTTAAATTGGTTGGCAAATTGATGCCCCGGGCATCTGAAAGAGTGCATGTGTTTTTTCTGGGTGGGTGGCTTTTTTCTGCACAAAATTTAAATATGCTGCATCGTTTGAATATGAAATACATTCGTTCACATATTCTTTTGGTTAAAAAATGGGAACACCAAAATAATTTGATCGTTACAAAATACTTTTTTGTCGGTACAAAATACTTTTTTGTCGGTACAAAATACTTTTTTGTCGGTACAAAATACTTTTTTGTCGGTACAAAATACTTTTTTGTAATGACAAAATTACTTCAATGGGAAAAATTGCAGTTACCCAAGTGAGCCAACTAGCATGTACTGTAGCTTTGACCAACCTGCTGCAGGTAGGAATCAAATAACCAATCGGTTGCTTTGGGTCACTACACTGAGGCAGCTTTACTTTTAGTAAACAGGGATGGGCGAATTTGACCCGTTTCGTTTCTCCAAAAATTCGCTGCCGGCGAAATGTCACAGACGCCCATTAAAGTCTATGGGCGTCAAAAAAAATTGTCGCGCGGCGAAATTATTTTGTCGCACGTCTTTTTTTTTGACGCATGTCTCCATACAAGTCTATGGCCGTAATTTTTTCGGCGAAACGAGGCGAAAAAATTTGCCCATCCCTATTAGTAAATAAGCCCCAAACTCAAACACAGAAGGGACCAAGACAAATCTGCCCTCCAGGGCAACTGTCTCCCACGCTCATCTGTACAGTTATTAGTTACGGCCTTTTGAAATTTAGGGGGAGATTACCTGCAGTATTCACTTCAAGTTTTTTTCCCTTTTAAAGTGGTAATTTCGTTTTCATGATAATACATAACAGAAGCCATATGTGCTGTAATGTGAAACAGGGGTTCAGCGACAGACTTTGCCAAAAAAACAATACAGAAACATGCTTAATCTATGACATTGCTCGAGGCACTGAGAGTTGTTTGAATGCCCGACCAGAAATAGCTTTTATTTCACCAAGTTCATCTGACAGGAGGGAGAAATATTACATTTGGTTATCGGCCTAATGGCGGGAACATCTCTTTCATTTGTACTGTCCACTCCAAGTATCATTGAAGCCTTATTTTGCCCGTGTCTTCTCTATAGTGCAAATCGTTTAGTCACAAATAGCCTCCTACATATGACTGTAATGGTACTTGGCGGTCTCAGTCAGTGGCATAACTATAGAGGAAGCAGGCCCATCAGTCGCAGGGGGGCCCAAGGAAAAGGGGGCCCGTCTCCTTCCTCTATAGTTAACAATAATAATACTATGAGTGTGTGTGCCAGCATGGCTTTTAATAGATCTTGCCAAACTAACTTAGATTCTTTTTATAAGAAGATGAGCAGGGACCTTGATTCTGGGATGTCAGTGGATGTGATTTACTCAGACTTTGCTAAAGCATTTGATACAGTGCCACACAGAATGTTACTGGTTAAATTAAGGAATGTTGGCCTGGAACATAGTATTTGTACCTGGATAGAGAACTGGCTAAAAGATAGACTACAAAGAGTGGTGGTAAATGGAACATTTTCTAATTGGACCAGTGTTGTTAGTGGAGTACCGCAGGGCTCTGTACTAGGTCCCTTGCTTTTCAACTTGTTTATTAATGACCTGGAGGTGGCCATTGAAAGTTCTGTTTCTATTCTTGCAGATGATACTAAATTGTGCAGAACTATAGGTTCCATGCAGGATGCTGCCACTTTGCACAGTGATTTGTCTAAACGGGAAAACTGGGCAGCAAACTGGAAAATGAGGTTCAATGTTGATAAATGCCGGTTATGCACTTTGGCAAAACTAATATAATTGTTAGTTATAATTCTGGGCAGTGTCATTCTGTGGCTACTAAAGCAAATAAAGTTCTGTCTTGTATAAAAAAGGGCATTAACTCAAGGGATGAAACATAATTATGCCTCTTTATAGGTCCCTGGTGAGGCCTCATCTGGAGTATGGGGGCAGTTTTGGACTCCAGTCCTTAAGAGGGATATAAATGAGCTGGAGAGAGTGCAGAGACTAAGGGGCAGATTCACTAAACGCCGAAGCGTCTAACGCTAGCGTGAATACACCAGTGTAGCGCATTTTCGTTAATTCGCCGATTCAATAACGGATGCTGGCGTAAATTCGCTGGTGTTACTTCGCACCCTTACGCCTGGCGAATCTTTTCAATGGACGTAACTACCCAAATTCACTAACGCGCAAATTATTCTGAATGCTACCTTTTACGCCAGACTTCCTTCGCCACCTCAGACCAGGTGAAGTGCAATAGAGTAGATAGGGGTTGCTTCAAAAAAAAATTTTCTAAGTCCCAAAAAATGTTGGCGTTTTTTCATTTTTTATGGGTGATAGGCTATAAAAGATTGAAAAAAAATTTTTACGCTTCCCCTGAGCGCAACTTCGGATTTAAGTGAATTTGCGTAGCGCTGGCGAAAATAAGCCTGGCGAAGCGGACGCTGGTGCAATAACGAATCTTAGTGAATGTCCCACTAAGTGCAACTAAACTGGTTAGAGGTGTGGAAGAGTTAAATTATGAGGGGAGACTGACAAGGTTGGGGTTGTTTTTCTGGGAAACAAGGTGTTTGCGAGGGGACATGATTAGACTTTACAAGTACATTAGAGGACATTATAGACAAATAGCAGGGGACCTTTTTACCCATAAAGTGGATCACCGTACCAGAGGCCTCCCCTTCAGACTAGAAGAAAAGAACTTTCATTTAAAGGAACAGAGTAGGGGGTTCATTACAGTGAGGACAGTGAGGTTGTGGAATGCACTGCCGGGTGATGTTGTGATGATGATTCTGTTAATGTATACAAAATAGGGAGGTTGTAGGAGCACTTCATGGCTAAGTTAAATTATGTTTAAATACGTTTAAATACAATGCAAGTGCTACTGATTTGGCCAATTAATCAATGCACATTCCCTGTTCCCCTGTCTCATAAGTAATTCAGTATATATGCAAGTGCATGTGTTTATAAAAACAGGGGTTTTTAGTTACAAAGTTATGATCATAAAGTTGATAAGCCACCATAGGGTATGGTGGCTTATCAACTTTATGTGGCTTATTTAACTTTGTGGCCTCCCCACTTATCCAGGTCTGGGTGGTCTAGTGGAGCATGAGCCACTCCCCTCACGGGAACGCCCACAGCCGCTTCCCTAAATTTTGGGATACTGAATTTGACAATGACTTTAATGACTGTAATGGGTGATATCTCAGCAGAGGTGACATAAATGCCTATTACACAAATAAATTTCTCGCAGTTTTGCGAAGTTTGCTGGAAATTCGCACATTTTTAGGCAAAACGAACGCCCCAAATTCGCCCATCACTTAACATGGAATGTCCAGTCACAAGTAACACATGTGCCTACATCCATTGAACCTTGTATTCTGTATAATATGGAAGGTCAAATGGTGTCTCCTTCACTTGAATCTTAAATTTTCTATAATATGGAAGGTCTAATCTCCAGTAACACACGTCTCTACATAATATTAACCTTACGTTATCTATAATATAGAATGTTCAGACCTTCACTATAGGGAAATATAAGTGAAGTAATAAAAATGTTATGGTGTGTCATCTTCTCTTTGGTTATTTGCTCCTGCAGACATGTAATTGTCTAGAGTTTTAAAGTTTCAGTGTCTGAAACACTAATGCATAAGGGATGTTATCCTGGCTGAGTAATACGTTTTGTAAGAGACTTGGATCCTGGGTAACAAGTGGGAGTGGATTTAAGGAGTACTTTGTCTGCTGTGATTACTGCACTTTAGCGAATCAGAAGCCACAATGACTCAGGACTGATGAGCCTGAACAAAAGCCAGTGATTTCCCAAATTATGCATTTAAAGGCATTTACTTTATTACATTTGTGTGGATATGTCACAATGCATGTGGCTCAAGGGATATGTTAAGTTCTTCTGTAAAAGAACAGCCTATAATAAACAATAGAGGATTTCAGAAGTGCCCTATAAAAGGAACCAGCCCTGAGCTTGTTAGAATTTGGTAGAGTCCTACTTTGGGTTGGCACCTTTGCCTGGTGGTAACTCCGTTAGGGGTTGTGACATAACGGGGGCCAATGATGTATCTGGTGCGTGGTGATGTCATCAAGGGAGGGGCTATGACATGGCAATCGACGATTGTCAATTTTAGCGAATCCTGTCTGGTTTTCCTAATTTGGAAAACTGAACAGGCAGTTTTGAACCGGACAACACTTCAAAAATCTGGGCTGTCTGGGTCAAAACTCATCTAAAAAGTATGACTAGTATTGACACCTTTACAGTTTCTACAGTTTTTTGAAGTTCTATCCGGTCAAAACTGGACAGGTGGAAATCCTAGTCCTGCGTCTTAGGTAAGTGGCCCCGAATTCAATAATACCAAACTTGAGGTTCCTTGGGACCCTATTTCTAAAATACCTTGATATGAAGTGCCATTTAAGCACACTTTGTTGGCTTGAATTGAAGTCGGGATTGCCTGGCAAAATTTAAATAAATCATTCAAGGTGATTGAGATCACAGTACTTGTTCTTGAACCTATTTCACTTTTTGGTTGAAGAAGGTGTTGAAATTCTTCATAAATACAAAATTGTTTGTAAATGTATTTATACTGATTAATATGTGTAAGCCGATAGTAAACTGAGTAGCACCATTGTTGTAATTACGAGCTTTACCCCAAAAATGTGCTCCCAATGAGACCTTAATTCCCAGTGGTTGAGCCCTCACGAAGTTGTCGAGGCAGGGCGTAACTGTAACTGGGTGCAGTGCACAATAATTGGGCATCAGTTGTTCTTCCAACTTAAACAGGGAACTTATTTATTGAAGAATAACCCACAAGGGAATTCACATAGAGATGAGCAGAAGTCACATTCCTATCTGAAACCTATTGTTTACATTGCTGCAATCTTATTGGGCCATAAGAGTTTTCTTTACTTGATTAAAAATGTAAACATTTGGAAGAGAAAATAAAGAAACCACAGTAGTGATAAAATATGCAGTTGTGACATTGTAATAAAAAATATTGGGGCATATTTATTAAAACAAAAAAGTGAAAATATTGTTCACCGCAGTTTAAAAGAGGGAACATCCAATGTCTCTATTCCTTTGCTACGGATGTTGGGACTATTTTCACCCTTTTGTAAATTTGGCTCTAATAATCCCCAAAAAAGTAAACAGAGCTATGAAATATGTTGTCTGCAAAACGCTAAACCAAGATGTTCCTATACAGGTATAGAACCCTTTATCCAGAAAACTGGGAATTACGAGAAGGCCATCTCCCATATAGGAAAATCAATATTTTGAGAAATTATTTCCTTTTTCTGTGTAATAATAAAACAGTATCTTGTACTTGATCCCAACTAAGATATAATTAATCCTCATTGGAAACAAAGCCAGCCTATTGGGTTTAATTAACATTTGATGATTGTTTTAGTACAATTAGGGGCCCATTTATTAAATCTTGATTTTTTTTTTCTTGTTTTTAGGGGGAAAACTCAAATTTTTTATGGAAAAAAAACTCAAATTTTGAGATTTAACATTCCCCAAAGCTGCTTAATGTCCGTATCCGAAAATATTCCATTTCAAATCTGTTGAGGTCATGTAAAACTCAATGGCAGATAATATCCTTGACATTGTGATCTGCGCTGGATAATACAAAAAATTCAGGGTTTTCGGGAGATAAGCCAAAAAAGTTGAGTCTTTGCAGTGAAAACTCAATAAAATCGAGTTTTTGGAGAGCCAATTATAAGAGTTGATGATTGACGTTTTGTCGCTCCAAAAATTATTGATAAATGAGTTCAATTTGTGGGAGGGAGTTTTGGCGCCATAAGGTGGAGATTACGGAAAGACCCCTTATCTTGAAAGGCTCAGGTCCCAGAGCATTCTGGATAACAGGTCCAATACTTGTAAATGGTGGGCTGATACCATGGTCAGGATTGCATAGGCTGTATCTCAAATATGTGTTTTGCATTTCTTGGACAACATTCTATAATCTTACATATTAAAACAGAAAATTGTACAGTGAAACTGGTGTCCCCCAAGATCTTCAAAAACATTTGTAGATATCTTAGAAATTCCTTCAGCTCCCAGGGGTTTATGTTGTGAGGCTGACTGGCTGAGCATCCTGGGATTTGTATTTCCTACAAGTTGGAGGTCTCTCCCACAGACTGAAACTATTTATGCTTTCTTGATATGGCTGAGAAAGTTAAATAATTGGTTTAAGCGAATCCCCCGTGGCTACGATCTACCTTGTGAAAAGATTGTTGTAAACTTAGGGGCCAATTCATTAACCTCGAGTGAAGGAATAGAAGAAAAAAAACTTAGAATTTCGAAGTGTTTTTTGGCTACTTCGACCATCGAATGGGCTACTTCGACTTCGAATAGAAGGATTCAAACTAAAAATCGCTAGACTATTCGACCATTCGATAGTCGAAGTACTGTCTCTTTAAGAAAAAAGTTTGCCACCTATAAGCTACCGAACCCAATGTTAGCCTATGGGGAAGTTTTTTTGGTCGAAGGATAATCCTTCAATCGTTGGATTAAAATCCTTTGAATCGTTCGATTCGAAGGATGTAATCGTTTGATCGAACGATTATTCCTTCGATCGTTCGATCTAACTATTTGCGCAAAATCCTTCGATTTTCATTCCCAGTCGAATATCGAGGGTTAATTAACCCTCGATATTCGACCCTTGATGCATCTGCCCCTTAATGTAAACATAATTATCCTGAGTAAGGTTTTCATTCATCTTCCCCCAAACCATAGACTGACATGCGTTGGACTCCACGTGTGGAGCAGCACCTGCCTGGGCTTGATCTTGCGTCTCTTCTGATTTTTCGCCAGGGTTCCTCACTATCTAAACAATATCCTAGATCCTGCTGCAGGTCAGAGAGGGAAGAAAAGCCTGTTTCAGGAATTGCTATGTAGATTTTCTACAGATTTGTCCAAAATAAGCATTTTGTTTCACTTGTAGGAAGAGTTGCATTTGGGAAGAATTTTAGGGTCAACTTTTATGAAAATATTTATTTTTCTGCTATTTACGATTGAATTAACATTATATCTACTTCCAAAATTGTAGGCAATTTTACAGTGTTTTGAACACTTGAAAATGTTATGGCACCAATTAATTAAAGGAGACATTTTGTGTAAAAAAATAAGAACATACCAGTGCGTTATACTTATTTAGATATAGAAGAATTGTGCTTAAAAAAAAGTAGTGTTTCAGGCTGATGTATTAAATATTTCTGCAAAAACCCTAATTACCCCTCCCTTCTCTTTCCACTTCTTGCTCCCTGAATTCCCAGGCTGTGCTCTCAGCTCACTGCACTGTAGAACAGGAACCAATCAGCAGCTAGCAGGACCTGATAGGGAACTGAAGCCTGTCTGTGCTTGTGTGGGCTGTGATTGGCTGTCCCCTCCTACTGGCAGGGACCGTTAGGATACGCCCACCCCTCATTTGAAACAGGGTCAGGGACCAGAGAACATCTATAGGGAGCTCCAATAAAGGGGCTATTTTTAAAGATAATATTAAATAATAATAATATAATAATTTTTTGCACCATGTAAAAGCAACACCATATATTACTTATACTTGCCTACAAAAGTGTAAAAAGCATCCAAAAGGTGAGATTATGTAGAAGTCAATGGGAGGTGCCCTTTTTAAATCTTTATTTACTTTGAGGCATTAGCGGTTTCTGGGATTTTTTCACTGTCAATCGCAGGAAAACTCTTACGAAAACAAGGATTTTTAAGGTTTTTATAGTCTTTTTTTGTATTTATTCTGTAATTGTATTCGTTTTATATTCAGATTTTTTTTAACATTTGTGCTGTTTAAAAATGTGAGTTTAGTCAAGGTTGAAAAAAACCTCTAAAGCCTCAAACCAAATAAATAGGCCTCAGCGTTTTGTTTTTTTTTGTTTTTTTATAAAGGCCGTCCAGAGGAAAGTTTCGCTTGTGGAAAAAATATAGTTGAATTTTGGAAAGGTTAGTGATGGGCGAATTTATTCGCCAGGCGCAAATTCGCGGCGAATTTGCGCGATTCGCCGCCAATGAATAAATTCGCAAAACACCTGCGAAAATTCACAGAAAAAATTCGCCGGCGTCAAAAACATTTTTTTTCGAAAAAATGGACGCTGGCGTCAAAAACGAGACGCCGGTGCAGTTTCGCGAATTTTTCGCCGTTTTTTCCGGCGAAGCGAAACGGCGCAAATTCGCCCATCACTAGGAAAGGTATACTTTTGAATCTTTGTAAATCTGCTGCTTAGGGGGTTATTTACCAATAGTGAATCTACTATAACCTTAAATTGAATACTAAAAATATGCATTTTACAAACACCATTCAGGGCCTTAATTATGAAAATCCAAATTTTTCGGAGTTTTTAAATGAAATAAGTCCAAGCAAACTAGAATCCATGATTTGACCTTATTTATTAATAAAAAAAGCATGGTTTAATCGGATCAGGGACAAACTCGATAAAATTTAGCAAAAATCCAATCTTTTTTTTCAGAGGTTTTTTTTCCTGAATTGCAAAAAAATTTTGTACTTTTTCCAGAAAAGCCCAATTTTATCGTACTTTTTCCTGGAAAGCCTGAATTTTTGGATTTTTGCTTGAAAAGTCTGAAATAGTCGAATTTGCAGGCTAATTTCAGAGCAGATCACAGAAACTTCCAAATAGGATAGGGACCTCTCCCAGTGATTTATATACAACCTCGTCAGGCCTTAGATGCTGGATTTTCAGATTCTGATTTTTACATCCTCGGGGTATAATAAATCTCTGAAAAATTTGAGGATTTGTGGAATATTTTCCACGAAAATATTTATTTTATAATAAAAAAAACTTGAATTTTTTGAGTTTTTGACATTCAGACTCTAATAAATAACCCTCTTAGGGGCAGATTTATCAAGAGTTTAATTTCGAGGTGATGGGAGTCTTTTTTTAATAAAAAAGAAACCGAAATTTATTTAAAAAATCAAATTTTTTTAACTTCGGGTGAATAGGATGTATTCAATCGTTCGATTCGAATTTGGATTGTATTCGATTGAATTCAAATTGAAGAAAACTCCAAAGTCCACCAAAGTCCTCTCTAGGAGGTCTCCCATAGGCTAAAACATCAATTCGGTAGGTTTTAGAAGTAAAATTTTTAAAGAGACATGAAACATTTCGATATTCACATTTTTTTCAAATTCGATTTGAATTACACTAAAGAAACCTTTACACTAACATTACCTCATCTTCGAATTTAAAAATTTGAATTTTCACTTCGACCCTTGATAAATCTGCCCCTTATTTTGAAAAACTTCAAAATTCAAATTCAAAAAGACCAACTGTCACGGCCGGCACCCAATACCAGAACAGGTGCCAAGTACCCTGGTCTCGGCTCGGCTTCACCAGTAGTGTGACCACCGTTGGGCTTCGGGAGGAGCCCTCAGCTTACTTGGGTGCCACCTGGACTTAACGAGGGGTACAAGGCGAGATGTTCTGGCTGGCAAAGGGGCACGACTGTTAGCAAAGTCTTTTGGGCCGAAGGTCACGGTACAAATGGAGCAGGCAAGAGAATCGTCAGACAGGCAGAGTCGAGGCAGGCAGATATCAAGAATCGTCAGGCAGGCAAGGGTCAAACCAGGTAATCAAACAGATGGGGTCAGGCAGAAAGAGTAGCCGAGATGCAGGCAAAGGTCAGGATTCGGATATCAGAATAGTCAGGAACAGGCAGGGATCAAAACTGGAATAGCAGATACAAATACTCAGGAACAGACAGCACAAGGCTTCAGGAACCACCAGAATCAAGATTCTATCACGGGCACTGGCTGGGAGTATGAATGGGCCTTAAATACTTTCGAATTTCGCGCCAAAACGTGCGCCAATGCGCGCTGGTGTAATCACGCCAGCGCACCTGTACCGTTAAGAGGCGCGCCGCGCGCGCCCTAAGAAACCAGGATGGCGCCGGCGCTGGAGGCAGGAGAAGGAGCGCGGCGGCGTGGCGGCCGTCCACGCCGCCGCACCACTAGACCACCAGGTATTTTTATTACTCGAAATTCGAATTTTGTTAATTCAAATTTTCACTTCGACCTTTGATAAATCTGCCCCAATATGTTACGGATTTAAGTATAATTTAAGACCCACAGATTTGCTTTTATTGACCTACTATAGGGTTGATGGTAATGTATAGCAACCGAGGCACACAAACACTGTAGTCTGTACCCTTGAGCGGGTTCCAGAGAATTAGAACAAGACTCTAGGGTTATTTTGGGGGCAGAAATAAAAAAAACCTCCCTCAGTCTTTCTCTCTTTAGAAGTGTATGGGTCACTAAAAGTGCTTGGGTTCCATGAGAACTGGGCAACGGCACTAAAGGTAACGCCATGCTTGAGAACTGTAATACTCACCACCACTAGGGTTATTCCCATTAAAGTATGTAAAATTTTTTATTTAAACTAATATTTATAATTGGTTAAACTAAATACACACTTAGGGGATTTTTTATTAAAGTTCGAGTTGTGAATTCTCAAAAAATCCGAGCTTTTTTCACTAGAAAAAAAAAACGAGATTTATTATATTATGCTGCAAAAAGCCTCCATCGCAGACCTGTCAAGGTACAACTCAATATGAAGTATTTGCGGTCAGTGCTGGGTTTAGCCCGAAAATCCAACATTTTCAGGGTTTTTGGGGAAAAACTTAAAAAATACTAGCGTTTTGGGTTTCGCGCGAGTTTTTCCGTGATCCGATTAAGGGGCGTTTTTGGCGCGCTGAAAAAAACGCAGGTGTCAAGTCGGATGCGATCAGAATACGGTAAGATATACAAATATCAGATGAAGTTGCAGAGTTGACCAGACGCGCCACGACTGTCGGATGCAGACGCAGCGAGCAGCGTGTTGCGTCGGATCAATGCTGTAACACCATCCGACAATGCATTCACTTACCTTATTTCCGTCGCATCCGATGTGACGCCTGTGTTTTGTGCATCGCGTCGGATCGCTCCAAGATCGTCTGTGAAGTCCTACCCTTAATCAAGTTTTTTTATTAACAGGTAAGCTAAAATGGGACATAGGAGTTTGGTTGTGGTTTTTTTTAATAAAATAAGAGATAAATTCGGATATTAGTAAATAACCCTTTTATGGGTGAAAGTCATATTTAAAGTGACAGTAAGGCTACATTATATGTGGCAAGAAGCCCCCCTGAGCTGTTCTGCATGAGCTGTAACCTTTAAGTGTGGAATTTTGGTGGGACCTGGCCTTGCCCCCGTACAACATTACACATGACGTGCATCAGTCAAATCCAAAAGGAGAATGAAGTTTGACAGCTCCAACAAGTTGCTCTAGGGGGATCTGTCAAACTCACTTTATTGTTTCGCGGGTTTAATTGAAAGCTCTGAAGCCATAGCCATGGAGGTGGTGGCTGGTAATGAATGTGCACAGAGCTGTTATACTGAGCCTGAGACACCCCAGGGAGTGAGGGACCGGGCGACTGACCTGTAGCATCTTTATAGGGGTGACATATTGGGGACTCTAATATGTAGGGAAAATAAGAGCAAGATGGCAACAACAGGGCAGTTTTCAACACCAGCCTACAGCCCAGCAACTGTTGTTGAAGCACAAGCAGCACAGCAGTATTAGGTTTGATTCCAGCAAGGGCCATATACACAAGGACTTTGTATTTTTTCACCGTTTCGTGCACAGAGTTCTACTGGGCCAGTGAATGATGTAGGAACCCCATAAAGTGTTGCAGAATATATTGGTTTTATATAAAGGGCTGCAGGTATGGGATCTGTTATCTGGAATCCTATTATCTATAAAGCTCCAAAATTACAGCAAGACCACCTCCCATAGATTCCATTCTGTAATAATAAAACAGTAGCTTGCAGTGCCGGACCACGCTAGGCAGGCCTGGCAGTTGGGGCGCATGGGCGAATTTGTGCTTGTGTGCTTGGCAAAAACATTTATGGGGGCCCTAGCACATTTTTTTTATTTATAGGGGGCCCTGACCACCAATTAGGGGTAATTCGACAATGAGGCAAGTTGAGGCCTCAGGCGGCGGCGCCCCACTAGGTACCAGGGGCGGCAAAAATGCTGCTCCTGGTACTTTAAGAGCGAATTTCCGGGGGAGGGGGGGCAGCAGCAACTGCTGCTGCCTCAGGCGGCACAGGGGCCAGGATCGCCCCTGCCACCAATGATTTTTTTTAACTTGTAGGAGGGCCCTGACCACCAATGTTTTGTAAAAAAACCCTTTTATGTGGACCCTGACGCCAATAGTTTTTTGTAACTTGTAGGGAGCCCTGACCACCAATGTTTTTTTCTTAGGGGGGCCCTGACCACCAATGATTTTTTTAACTTGTAGCGGGGCCCATGACCACCAATGTTTTTTTTAGAAAAAAACTTTTATGGGGGCCTTGACGCCAATAGTTTTTTTTTTTTACGCATAGGGGGGGCCTGACAAGCAATGTTTTTTTCATGGGGGGGGCCCTGGATACCAATGATTTTTTCAAACTTGACCACCAATGTTTTTGTAAAAACATTTATTATTTATAGGGGGGCAGGGTCAGACTGGGGGGCGCAATGGGACCACTGTCCAGGGCCCCCCTCTGGATCCTCTGCCCCCCCGACCACGAATGTTTTTTTTTTAAAAAAAACTTTTATGGGGGCCCTGGCGCCAATAGTTTTTTTTTTTAAATTATAGGGGGGGGCCTGACAAGCAATGTTTCTTTCATAGGGGGGCCCTGGATACCAATGATTTTTTCAAACTTGTAAGGGGCCCTGACCACCAATGTTTTTGTAAAAATATTTATTATTTATAGGGGGCAGAGTCAGACTGGGGGGCGCAATGGGACCACTGTCCAGGGCCCCCCTCTGGATCCCCTGCCCCCTCTGACCACGAATGTTTTTTTTGTTTTTTTTTAAAGTTTTATGGGGGCCCTGGCGCTAATAGTTTTTTTTTAACTTATAGGGGGCCCTGACTGCCAAGGTTTTTTTTTTTAACATAATGGGGTCCTGAACACCAATGGCTTTTTATAACTTGTGAGTGAGGGGGTTTACCGTTTTTAGCATTGGTGTCTGTGTGGACTTTTTAATGTGGGGTTGGTGGATCTGGGGTGGGTAGGGTTGCCAACTTATCCAGAAAAAAATACCGGCCTTCCTATATATTTATCTTTTTTCCCTATTAATAACATTGGGATCAGCCATCATTTTTACCGGCCAGGCCAGTAAAATACTGGCCAGGTGGCAAGCATAGGCGTGGGGCTTGGGGGCAGGTTCTGGGGTGGACGGGGACCAGGGGGCCCTGAAAACCTTGCTGTACAGGCCCCCATGATTTCTGATGGCAGCCCTGCCCATACCTGTGCAATAATAACTCCTAACAGCACATTAACAGGACACTAGATTGTGTAAATGTCCACCTCTCTACACTAAGCCCACACTACACTATGCTTTTGTAATAAAAGATGTAAAGCTTACCGAGGTCTAGTAACCAATAGCAACTAGTCAGGTTGTTTATATACACCTGGCCAGTGAACCCTACTTGGTTATTGGTTGTTATGACTTGCTATATCTTCATACCTTATGCCTTTTGTTACATTACCTCTTAAGCCTCCTTAAGTCTTTATAATAAATACGCCATTAACGTGTATAAGAATAAATATAGTGCTGCCTACAACACATTGAAAATATTTTTTTTATTATTGAAGCCAGACACCTTGACCCATAAGTTACTTGGTGAATTAATGCACAAATCAGACAAAAGTAACTTTTCCCCCTCTCTAAAAGTGAAATGGGTGATCCGTGAGCGAAAGTGATGCCGGGGAGGGAGAGGCATGTCAGGTCTGCGGGGTCAGGGCAGGAGCGGTTATGTTCTTGCACCAACACTACACACAATCACACGTCAAAACACGCAACCTTGTCACGTCCAACAGCCAAACGGGATGGAAGGAACAGGGAGCAGCTTGTGCTTTTCTGACAGCTCCCTGACCCCGTATGGAAATAGACTGACGGAGAAGTCAAGTTCCAGATTAGAAAAACATGTTGGAACTAAAACAAGCTGTGAAAAAATTGTGCCCCCCCCCCTCAGAACTTCATTAATTGAAACCCAGGAGGCCAACAAGCAGCTAACTAATAGACCCCAGCCCCGAGGGCTTCTTCTCCTCCAGTTATGGCAACCTTATCCCCTCTCCTAACAGGACCACTGGGAGCTATTCCTCTGGAATCCATAAAATATTCATGGCCACTGCACTAATAACTATCCCTTTAAACGCCAGTTAGGTTATAATGGCTTGGGGAGGGGGAAATAAAGCAATGAATTCAGAGGGACCAGTCTTTGAAATGGTTATGACTGTTTTTCCTCCAAGTGTCAGGACATGGTGGCATCTCCTTGCGCTTGAGGCACCAGAAATCATGGGTGAAAGAGGATTAAGTTTTCATTGCTCTTGATTTTGCATTAAACACTGGCCACTCTTCACTAATTTCAGTGCAAGAGCCACTTTAGAAATTAACCTGAAGCATATTAAATCTACATATTCCAGATGTTAGCACATGGAGCAATGGCTATAGCTTTGCACCTATCTTTATCCCCAATGAGTGTTACATGCAAGTACTGATGAACCTGGACTCTGGGCCACTGAGTGCTTGGACTTATTTTACTTATCTGAGACAGGCGGAAACCATACCCTAGGGCTGAAATTTTATATCCAGAAAACTGTTTAAAACACCAGGGCCTCTGCCCAATATAACTAAAGGGTCAAGCCTATGAGCGATTCAGCAGGTTCTTTATATGTACCACCAGGGTCCAGATATTATCTTGCCTGTCTGGAAGTGGGAGGGCTAATATTACTTACTCCTGGGGCTAAAATTCACCAGGACCCCATTATCAATAATAATTAATAATTACATACATATACCGTCATACTTAATGGCAGGTTAAAGAGGCGCTGCCATAAAATGTTCATATTTCTGCATTATACCAATTTAGGGGGTTATTTATTTAAGTCCGAATGCCAAAAATAACCAAAAAATTGTGTTTTTTACTATAAAATCCGAATTATTAGTGGGGAAAAAAAAACCTAGAATTTTTTAGGATTTCTTATACCCCCAGAATGGAAAAAGTCTGAATCTGAAAATCCGGCATCTCAGAACTGCCGAGGTTGCATATAAGTCAATGGGAGAAGACCCGAAGATATCCTGAACTCATAAGCTTTTAGATGATGAAATTTAACATGTGAGTTTTATTTGTGCTTAAAGGGATACTGTCATGGGAAAAACATTTTTTTTTCAAAATGAATCAGTTAATAGTGCTGCTCCAGAGGAATTCTGCACTGAAATCCATTTCTCAAAAGAGCAAACAGATTTTTTTATATTCAATTTTGAAATCTGACATGGGGCTAGACATTTTGGCAATTTCCCAGCTGCCCAAGTCATGTGACTTGTGCTCTGATAAACTTCAATCACTCTTTACTGCTGTACTGCAAGTTGGAGTGATATCACCCCCTCCCTTTTCCCCCCCAGCAGCCAAACAACAGAACAATGGGAAGGTAACCGGATAACCGCTCCCTAACACAAGATAACAGCTGCCTGGTAGATCTAAGAACAACACTCAATAGTAAAAACCCATGTCCCACTGAGACACATTCAGTTACATTGAGAAGGAAAAACAGCAGCCTGCCAGAAAGCATTTCTCTCCTAAAGTGCAGGCACAAGTCACATGACCAGGGGCAGCTGGGAAATTGACAAAATGTCTAGCCCCATGTCAGATTTCAAAATTGAATATAAAAAAATCTGTTTGCTCTTTTGAGAAATAGATTTCAGTGCAGAATTCTGCTGGAGCAGCACTATTAACTGATGCATTTTGAAAAAAACATATTTTCTTCTTCATATTTTTGAAAATATAACTTGTCAAGATGGTTACAAAAGAGCTAGATCAGTGATCCCCAACCAGTAGCTCGTGAGTAACATGTTGTTCTCCAACCCCGTGGATGTTGCTCTCAGTGGCCTCAAACCAGGTGCTTATTTTTGAATTCCAGGCTTGGAAGTAAGTTTTAATTGCATAAAAAACTAACAATAGTGCCAATCAGAGCCTCCTGCAGGCTGCCAGTGCACATAAGGGCTACCAAATAGCCACTCACAGCTTTTATTTGGCCCCCCAAGGAACTTTTTTATGTTTTTGTTGCTCCCCAACTCTTTTTACAATTGAATGTGGCTCACGGGTATAAAAGGTTGGGGACCCCTGATCTAGAT
The DNA here is from genome assembly GCA_038501925.1 of Xenopus petersii. Lineage (NCBI taxonomy): Eukaryota > Metazoa > Chordata > Amphibia > Anura > Pipidae > Xenopus > Xenopus petersii. The sequence goes on from CM076680.1 coordinate 11,402,656, forward strand.
GATGACAGTAAGGCAAGACAATGACAGTAGGTCAAGATGGTGACAGAAGATCTAGGTGATGACAGTAGAGCTGGAAGGTGACAGTAATAAAAGATGGTGACAGTAAGTTAAGATTATGACAGTACAGCTAGATGATGACAGTGAGGTAAGATGGTGACAGTAGGGTATGATGTAAGCAGTAACAATTTACATCACTGTAGCCAAGTTTCACTCCATAATGTTCCATTTTCATGGAAAATAAGAAATACCATCCTCTATTATATTCTAGCTCTACACATACTGTATGTTGTTCTTTATGTGCATGCGCCTAACATATAATATTTCAAGTGAATCTAAACAAGCCGACCATAGCTAATATATCTTATCAGATACCGTATAGGTTTCTTTTCTTGTGTACTGGGTATTTGTATAAACACAAACTCCATCTTCCAAAATTTCATTTGAATCAGATGAATAAATAAACTTTAAATGCATTCCTAAAATGTAATAAACTCCCCCCCCCCCCGCTTCTTCTTAATTACCTTAAATGCCACTTCGCCATCAGCGTTAATTCCAGGTCCTGAAAATGGTTTACTTTTATTTGCAAAGGTATTTTTAGCAGAATCATTTTCCATTCTAAAGGTCTTTTAGCATTAGGCATAGTTTTAAAAATAATACATTCCTAGTAACCGGAGAGAAAACTTTGTGTTTCTGTAATAAGATCTTTCCAATGGCAAAAATAAATATCCAAACATACGGGGGTTATTTATCAAGGCCCGAATTTATCTCAATATCGCCTGCTACAAACTTTGATCTAAGCCACTCGGGTTTATAATGCTTATTTATTATTACATTTTCCTGAAAATTACCTTTGCGGGAGAAGCTCAGATTTCCACGATTTTTACGTGAATTTTCCCCGAAAACTCCGAAAACATTGTGAAACTGCCCGAAACCCCTGACACAACCAAAAAATCAATGGGACTGTTCCCATTGACTTTTATGCAACCTCAACAGGTTTGAGATGCCGTGTTTTTATATTCAGGCTTTTTAGCCCTCGGGGTTTAAAAAATTCCGAAAAATTAGATTTTTTTAAAAGCCTATTATAACACAAAGAATCACAAATTTTTTGAATTTCGGGGATTTTTGGGTATTCGGACTTCAGTAAATAACCCCCTATGTGTGTGACTTTGGCAGGGATGCTGGAGGCTCAGTCCATCACATGTAACTATAATAAAATCCCATGATCTAGATGACTTTGTACAAGGTTCCTGTATTATTGGGGATATGCTTGTGTTTTATTACATTCAGGAGAATTTGTTCTTTGGACCATTTTGGGCAGGCTTCCATTGGAAGGCTCTGCAAGAATTTGGTGGGTTTAGTAAATGGCCTGTAGACAGAGAAGATGAGGCCATTAAGCCTCAGTCTTAGGACAAACAAATGTAAATCAGAGGTGTTTAGACTTGAAATCCTACTTAAAGCTACAACTTCCAAGAGTTGCCCATCAAAAAGATCTTTCTCCTCTTTCCTAGAACTGGACATAAAGTAGAGCTCTGATTTATACAATGTAATTAAATATATAAGAGACATGCTAAGTTAGCACTTAAAAATACATAGAACAAAGATGGGACCCTTCAGGTTAGCTTTAGAAGTGTATAAAACCTGGTTTGCCATGACTGACATCTCCTACATACTAGAATGCAGATAGGACTGAAGCCTCAGAAGGAGGTTTTGGCCAGAATATGTATCTATTTATACATTTGGTCCCTTTATATAAATATCAGGACCTGTCAGATCTAGAATCTGTGACCTTATGCAGACAGGCTCAGTTGTAGGAGGCTCTTTTGGCTTAGCTTAAGTAAGTAATGTTTATGACTACTGCCTCTACTCATTACACTTGCAGACTCATTACGGCTGCAGCCAATTAAGGTGCTTTGATAATTATGGGGTTATTTAAGGTTGCTCATTCCTTTCTCCTGTGCATTCAGCATTAAGTTGAGTCCAAGATTCTACATGAGTATGTTCCTTCTCTGCTGGTATTATCTCATCTTATCTCCTGGTTTGAAAGCTAGCCTTTTAAAATAGGCTCCTACCAGTCAGTTCTAGACCTATGTTGATGGGAATGGGGGGGAGGGGTGGATTGCCAACATTATGTAAATGTCAATAGTAAGGCAAGAGGCTGATAGTAGGAAAAGATGGTGGCAGTATGTCAACGTGCAACAGAAGGGTGAGATAGCAACAATAGGGAAATTGTTAGAGCAGGGCAAGATAATAGAAGCAAAAGTAGGGCACAATGGTGGCAGTAGGACAAGTTGGCAATAATAGGGCAAGATGACCATAGAAGGAAACAAGCTGACAAGTCATTATAGCAACAGAAGGGCAAGATGGCGACAGTAGGGCCAGAAGGTGACAAAGGCTGAACTGGGATTCCAGGGGCCCACTAGAAACCAGAGCATTGGCCAACTCGCTACACATTTCTATTCTCCTTACTTGCTTTCTTATTCTCCTAGTGGTTGCACTTTGCCCACTGTCATCTAGCATTCTCTCCATGTATCCTCTTTATTTTCATAAAGCAAAAAAGAAATGACAAAGCTATAGGCATACAAGGTAAAACAGCTGAGTGAACAGGAGGGAATGGGAATGGGAATTTTCTTGGTATCCTGGTGGGTCAGTGACAGAAGATCAAAATGGGGACTATAATCTATATTGTCCAACCTTCGGCCCATAGCTATTATTGAAATACAACTCACAAAGTGGAGAGTTCTATTTAATATAAATATTGGGGACCCATTTTTGAAAGATGCCCTGGGTAAATATTTCTCTGTTAAAGGCATCCATTCAAAAGAACAGAACAATGCTCTTATGGTGCCTCTTTACAGTCCTTTTTTGAGAACGCTGCTTAGTTTCCTGAGCCCTTAATAAGTGTCTTAAAGAGTATAAACTATTTCAAGTGCTGCAGTTCCCGTACTTCTAAATGTTTAGACTGAGGTTCAGTTACAGTCTGTAAAAGTAATATTGTTTTATGCTATTAATTTTCATCCAAAATAATGTTTGTAGCGATTGGATTCAAGAGCAAACCGGCAAAAGCAAAGCTATTTACCACAAATAACTCATTCTGACAGTAATATACACATATTAAATTCATTCACGGCCATTTGTCATCTTCCTTCAGTATCTCCCAAGCTTTCTCGTTGTTACTTTAAGATGCGGTCATTCTTTCCCTACTACCCCAAAAACGCTTCCAGAATTTTGGTGTTCTCACTCCATGCCTCCCTAGGTGACTCTCCTCAACCCTATGAAGTGAAGTTCTGAGTAATGAATTCTGAACTGAGGGTCTTTTATTAACATAAGTCATTATAAATTACCCATGATGAGGCAACACACTAGATGCTTCCCCCCTCACACTTACCGCACATGAGCTGGCCCTATACTTGTGATGGGAACCATAAAAACAGGATTCGATTGGGCAAGGGCAGCTAATTTCCCGATTCCTCCAGAGTTTGTTGGTGGGATGATGTGATCCAGATCCCCTTCCTCTGACATTATTTCTGAAGCCACCATAGAGGACAAGTCAAGTTGTGTTTAAAAGTCCTTTCTCAAGCTGGGTTGACTGGGGTTGAGAAAGGGTAGGCATGAAAGTGGGAAAGGGGGGGTGAGATCACTAGTGTAGCGAGTTTTGTGTTCTCTCTACTAAATTTGTACCCTCTTAAAGGATAAGTAAACCTTTAAAATGTAAAAATTGATGAGGGTTGCTAACTTTTGCAATGTACATTCATTTTTTTTTTTTTAATTCCAGGTTATTAAGGCAGGAGTGCCCATACTTTAAATTTGAAATAAGAAGACGCTGAGGTCACAGGTTCAATAGGAAATTCTAGCTTGTGTTCCTAAATGAATTATTAATATTCTCCTGGACTTTTGACCCTGCCTGAACCTTCTGACCTTGATCCTTGCTGCCTGCCTACTGAACTACTGCCTGAACTCTGACGACAAATTCTCTTGATCCCTCTGGTTACCGCAAACTTGTACCTTGTCCTAAAGCTTCCTCCTTGGTCCGGACTTCCCTGCGCTTGGAGCCAATAGGACCCTGACACTTTTAGTGATATTGTTCCATGATGATCTACATTCATAAAAGCATTGTTAGCATTCTGTTCCATGGAAAATATTATTAAATATGTGAAAATGTATATTGTTATATTTAAGAAACAACTATTTCTTATGTAACCTTAATGTAATAAATATCTACATCAAAATCATGAAACAGGAGAGTGTTTGTTGACAGTGCCCTGAGATCTACTGATCACCAGCTAAAGGTCCATTACTAGATCCCGATCTACCTTTTGGGCACCACTGTATTAAGAGATACATGTACTGTTAATATGAATGAGTTTTGTTACAACAGCACCACCTGCTGCTCATTTTCCCACCATTCTGACCACCAAGTAGTCAAGGAAGTTGTCAGGAGAAAGAAAGAGCCTGCTCTGATGTTCGTCTGGTTAAAAAAAAAATTAGAAACAAGTGCTTAGAATAGTACCCTCATGAATTTTACAGTCACTTATTTTAAAGGTTAACTTATACTTAAATCGTTATTTGCTGGGTGAATATGTTGGATGTCACAGGGCTACGAAAGATGGTAGAATGTGGGTACAATGTGTACCTCAACCCATAGACTATATATGACAATGGCTGCACAGCCACCACTAATAAGTCCGCACCTTATTGACCTGTGTATGAGACCAACATGGCGGCCTCCCTTAACTATTTCATTGGGGCTTAGTCTGATACCAGTAAAGACAGCTGTAAAATCCCATTGGATCATAATGTGGATTAATTTTGGTGGGCAGGCTCATAGTTCATGTTGTTGCACTCAATAATTATTTATCTAGTTTTGTTTATAGTTCCTTCACTTTATTGCTACGTGCTGGCATTTACTCTGCTTTTGGATTGGGAACTCATGGTTCCTATCTATTATGTGGGATATTCTTACTCCTAGCTCTGGACATATTCATGCCCACCTTCCTTCATGAAGGGGTCAAGAAGAAAACTCTAGACCTCGCCTTACCTTTTATACAACTAAGGGTGGTCACAAAGGTACTTGTCATAATGAGGCTTCCAAAATCTCTCCATTAGTCTGCTACTAGAGGAAAACACTCATCGTGCCAGACAGGTTCTTTATCCCATCGTTAGGTGGCACTAACGTACGGTTTCCTTCTGGGTGGGAAATCTCATTTTTCTATTTAACTAACTCCAGCCCTGTGAAAACTGACCATCATGGAGTGTGGTCATTAAATGCTGTACCCCAGGTAAGACTATCCTTCCAGTGCCAGTGCTCATCAGCTTTACATAAAGCGTCCCCAAACTACAGAGGGGCCAATGGCAGTATGTTTAACCAGAAAACAAAGAAATTAAGTAATGAAACCAAACACCAGACATCTGGCAGAAACTGATACTTTTCCCATGAGCCTGTGGCCCTACAAAGATACTGTTTATCATGCAAACCAAACAACCTTTCCCTACAGTTTGATCTGAATGAGTGTCAGCCACATGGAACTGTCCTCTCCTGCTTTGTGTTCCTTGTTCCACTCCAGATTGCTCAGAACCTGCAAACCAAACCAGAAAGTATCAATATCCACATCAGTTTGACAGTAAACAGGCCTAATTTTAGTTTGCAGCTGTTTATTGATATAGCGATACTGTACAGAACACAGAACAGTAGCCAGGGTATTGGGTTTACACCATCTAAGTGGCGAGTCGGCCAAGCTTTGCACATGTTCTCAATACAGGGCTTTCTGGTAGGATGCACACCATGAATTAACACAAGCGCATTGAAATAAAAGCAAAACAAAAGATTGCCTTATTTCATGTGTGTTCTGTTCTTCCGCACCCTAACAAAACCAGTCTGCCATGCCAGTGTTTAGGAATTCTGTTTACGAGAGGGGAACCAAGCAGGCATGTCATTGGAGTCAAGATTCGTTACCATAAAAGAAGGCCATGTCTTGCGATCTGTGCCAACCTGGCTGTTCTGATTTTATTGTTGGCAGCCTCGTTCAGCTTTCACGAGCAGGGCTTTATAAAACATAAACCTTCACTTACATATGTTTGAAATATAGATTTCACTGCCGCTTAGCATATAACTCTAACACAGATGTGTGCAACCTGCAATCTACCATTGTCAACAACTGGTTGGGGTCCAGGCCGGTTTCCAGAATATGACCCACTTCCTCAATGTCCGTGTCCACCTACAAACTGGCAATATTAAATCAGTGCAAATTATTGTGGGCTTATTCTTTGCTCAAGGCAGACTGAATAAGAGTTCTACAGTAGGTCTCTGTGGAACCCTGTCACATGTGTTTGGTGATGAAAAGAACAGGTTCCTCCCAACCTTCAGCAGCTGAGGAGACGGCTCTTCATCTCCAATGGATGATGCCACAGAACCTATAGAGAACAATGCTGCTAATGTCTGCCAAACCCCTTTGAGCTGGTGGAAAAAAGATCACTGGATTAAGTTTCCTAGGAAACAACCCCACACAGACCCCCTATTTTTAAACTTCAGGTGGTTCTAGGGACTTTTGGTAAAGGTCCTTATCATATGGTCAAGTAATTTGTTCTTCCAGTGTTGTTTGTAATGTCTAAACCTTGGAAATAAGCAGACTGCTTCTTCTGTCTACATGTAGAAGAATGGGGGCTAAGCAAGAAGCATAAGGACAGGTAATATTCTACTGAAAACAGACATGTGACAGCCCTTTTTCCAAAACAGCTAAGGAGCACAGATGTCAGTGGATCTTGGAAGCCATTGTTCAAAGTTGGTGTAGGAACAAATTGATGGTGGACCTCTCATCTGTAACCTGCTAGAAGACAATCCCACCATTCAGGAAATTAGAAGTCGCAAGATGTTACAAGATGCAAATCTGTAGAAGGTAAAATAACTGATACTGGTCGTAGTCATCTCTGAGATATGTAATTTTGCTGTATTCCTTCTGAAATTACATTTTCTGTGAGTCCTAAATTGACATCACAAATAACCAGTTATGTCTGATGACATCACCACTTTATGTCTCATTACTGTGAGGCTGTAGCTATTCACTGGCACTGACATGTTTTTGATTAAAACAAATGGCATCTGCTTATGATCACATGCTCATGATCATGATGAAGATGAATGAACGTTTTTAATTAAGGGAAAGAGTGCAAGTGCAATGTGTCGGTGTGGTCAAAACTACCCTTCATCAGGTCTTTATCAAGTATAAGACTTCTAGTGTCTCTTTGCACTAGTTACATGGACCTAGTCCTATAAGTGTGAAGTTTCATGAACATTTATTGACCTTTAGATCAACAGTCTCCACGTGGCTCTTCTCACAATTGTACTGTTGTGATCGAACTGCTGTTCCAGATATACAAGATGGAAAGTTGGCTTGAAACACAAGATCCATGCTTTGGTTGCTACAGTGGTACAGACCTGTCAGCACCTCGAGTGGTAAAGACCTGTCAGCACCTCGAGTGGTACTCACCTTTCAACACGGTCAAGTCTCCCAGATATGGGCCTCAGCCAGTCTCCATAATCTCAAAGACATTCTTACTGTTCGGAGGCAACCACTGGAAGCTGTCCTTTATGAGCTTTTAAAGTCCTGTTTATTTATTTCTTTCCCAGTTCCGAGCTGAAGTCTTTGCACGTCGGGAAGGCTGCATACCATTGACATGAAAGCATTGCCCTCTTGTGTTCCTTCATCCCATCTTGTGCTGCTCTATAGAAGCACTTATTATCTGACACCATCAACACCCCCAGGGTCACATTTGTCAAGAGGTGCTAATCCATCAAGTTACAGAATGCCACAAGCCCCTTTCACTTGAGCAGGATGCTGGGAAGTCGTGGGCCATTAGTTCCAGTTCCTGTATACAGTATGTCTGGTCAATTTTGTTACAGCCTAATAACCTATCAAATTCTCTTATTTGTTGGGATGACTTTTATCATTCCAAGCTCAATTATCATAAATGAAGATGTAGTACAAAATGTAGTAAATATGAGCCAGGCTCCTAAACACAGCAATATTTGTAAAATTAGTAGGGCTCAGTTCCAATTGCCTCACTAAAATGACGCAAATGTTCACGAAAGGTATTTGCATCCAAACATGCTCCTTATAATTCTGCTTTGTTGAGATGACAGCGGTTTGCCTGTTGACATGAGGGAACCCTGGAGCTACTGCCACCCAGAACATGGTTATAAATCCAGGGGTTCCCATGGCAGATTGCATCACTAGACCCTACAGACTTGCAGCAAAAAAACAAAAAATCACAAGCTAATGCAGTTTTAATGGAAAAGGCACACGTGATGCCATCACACATTAAGAAAATTTTAGCCGTGATTATGATTGCGTTAGTGATAATCAGACCAAATTCACCTGTGCTTGGCAAACTAGAAGGGTTCCATACCTTGGGCCACACAGCACCCTTTCCCCAACCAAAAGATCAATGACACATAAGAAGTTCTGCTTGTTGCATTTTGCAGATTACAACAAACTTACCCCCAGTGTTTGGGGTCCACCAGGCCTAAATGACTAGTATGGTGGATCCTTGGGTCATGGTCCAACCTCAGCAGCCATGGAACCTTGCGTCCCCCCTTCACCCTTCCAAGTACCTGCTGATTGAAACTGTTCCCACCACCTGCAGATCATAGGCAAGCTGTGGGCCTGAGGAGGTGGCCACACTGCAATTATTCCCAATGCGCTGCTGGCCCAGTCCACCATGCTTACCCCCTCACCACCGCATCCGCATACAATGACGGTCAACAAGTGGCAGTGCCAGTACCATTTAACTCTACTGAAGTTTGCAGCGGTGAGTTGGGGGAACTCTGAAAAATGGAACAGACAAAACACCTGAATTCCACCCTTGTGACATAGGGCTTCAGAGAAATCTATTTTGCACACAAAATGATAATCACTGAACAACCAATATTTACTAGGACTGGACTTTAAAATCTGATTTGTTACTGATATGGTTTGCTTGACCTGAGGCAAACTTTGCAATTACCTTTGCACTTGCAATGCCCCACTAATTGAAATTGGACCCCTAGCAGCCACATTTTTCAGGAACCAACAAACAAATCTTGGAGCTTCTCTTCACTAGCTCTGGCCAGGATATATTATCTACTATAGTACATTACCTCTTGGACCTTTGGCCTATATATTTCTTTATGATGTTTCAGTAAAACTCTTTTTATTCTGTTTGGGCTCTAATGTAAAATGCTGCCTTTTGATATGTCGGAAATGCGTCGGGCCAATATGGAAGTCATTTGCTCCAATTCTGAGCTTGAGTCTGGCGAGAACAAGGAACGTATTTGGGGTGATTAAAAGCAAATATGAGCAGTCGACTGTGTTTATTCTGCGTCTCCCTGAAGATGACGGCTGACAGTTGTTATGATTTTACAACTATACAAAAATAATAGTTTAGAAAAATGTGTCTGGAGCTGAGAAAGACACACGAGAAAGGTGCAACGGACTAATGATTTATTGCACATCGGGGGGTTCGGTAATGGTTATTTCAAGCTATTATCCACAGCGCAAGGAAAAAGTCAAAGTCGAAAGTTGTAATGAGACAAGGGGTATTCAAAGTGAGACGCAGATCAGCAGAAAATCAGCGTAAATCATTCTCGGCTGTACCTCTGACAATGCAGACACCAAGAAAAAAGCTGATATAAATAATATATGTGTGTGTATATTGATGTGTAAGTGCTATTAACTTTAGGGCGAAGTGTGTAGTGTATACAGAAGCTTTCTTTGTTCTATATTTGTAGATTCTATTGTCTTTCCTAAATAGTACTAGCACCCCTAGTGGTCAGAAATAGACAGTGCTCCTGCTGTTCTATAGTTCTAGAGGAATGATATACAGGAGCTGTTCATTTGTATAAATGGGGTACAGTAAGGGGCCCTAAAATCTAATATTTTATAACTTTAAGCATGAGAACAGAGGAGACGACCTCAAATGTTGCATTTGTGCTGTAAAAAATGTGATGTGGCTCAAGGGGGACAAAGGGGGCAAATCCTTGTCAGGGTGTATTCTTAAATTTTTTTTATTCTGCATCGCTGGCACAGAATTTAATCTATAATCTGATTACTAGGACTTAATCACTAAGGAGCAGTTCAGAAGTCAGAATGGAAAATGAAAAGGGGATGGGGGGAATAGAATGAAGAGCAAGAAAAGCATGAATTAAAATAAAACTCTAGGATGTGTTAATTGGTTCCCAACAGCTTTATCAGCAGGTGTGAAAGAACACAGATTGTGGATCCCGCAAGAGATGAGGTTACTGGAAAGTGGGGTTCAAGCGGATCAGGGGTACCTGAGAGAGACTGGGGCGTTCTTCTACCATGATTATAAAACGGTGTTTTGTACAGACTGCTCCTGCAGTCTATTGGTGTGTGCTGTCCATTGCATTTAGTTCCCATACACTGAAGGATATCAAAGCTGAACTATAAATCACACATCAGAAGACATCTTAGCTGTCAGAATAATACAGCGGTGATGGGCGAATTTGTCCAGTTCAATTTCCTGCGAAATTCACAAAACAATGAAAAATGTGGCGCCCGCGTCAATTTGACCTCTATATTAAAGTCAATGGGTGTCTGAATAATGCTGACCAAATTTTTTTGACACTGGTGAAATTTCACAGGGAATTTTCACTGGAGTTTTGAGAATTTATTCACAGGCGTGGAAAATCAGCGCAAATTTGTGCCTGGCGATTTTATTTGCCCCCTCACTACGGTACAGTTCTGGTCTCAAGCACTTAAAATGGACATTACCGAATTAGAGAGGATCCAGAGAAGGGCAACTAAAAGGTATGGAAAATCTCAGCTATGAGGAAAGACTGGCCAAATTGGGGATGTTCACTCTGGAGAAGAGGCTCTTAAGGGTTGATATAATAACTATGTATAAATATATAAGGGGATCATATAATAATCTCTCTAATGATTTATTTACCAGTAGGACTTTCCAGCTGACACAAGGTCACCCATTCCGATTAGAAGAAAAGAGGTTCCAGCTAAATATTGGGAAGGGGTTTGTTACAGTGAGAGCTGTGAAGATGTGGAATTGTCTCCCTGAATCAGTGGTACAGGCTGATAAATTAGATAGGTATAAGAAGGGGTTGGATGGAGGCAAATTGGAGAGACTTCAAATGGGTTTTTTTTGCTCTGGATCAACTGGCAGTTAGGCAGGTTATATATAAACTTAAAAGGTTGAACTTGATGGACGTGTGTCTTTCTTTCTACCTAACTTATTGTGTTACTATGTAGAACAAAATACAGGAAAATGTATCTAACTAAGTAGACTGGGTATTCAATGTAGATGAAATAGAAACCATGTTAGCATTCACTTTCATCAGAAATATAAATGGACATATAACAGTTCCCTCACAGCTTAGTCCCACCTACTTGAGCAATTGCATATATTGATAAACGTATGGGACCTATTGCTCAGAACGCTCAGGACCTGGAGTTGTCCAGATAAAGGATCTTTCTGTAATTTGGATCTCTATACCTTAAGTCTTTTGCTTCCAATAAGGATGAATTATATCTTAGTTGGGATTAAGTACAAGGTGCTGTTTTATTTACAGAGGAAAAACATTTTAAAACGTTGAATTATCTGAGTCTATGGTAGATGGCCTTCTCATAATTCAAACCTTCTAAAAAAATGGGTTTCCACATAACTCATACTATACCTGTGCTACATGCCAATATACACCTATTTGACTTGGGTAATTTATCCCAAGGACTACAAACTACTCTTTTCAATTGGGTTCCTACTCTGGCAAATGCTGCCTAGGGATTTCTCTCTCTCCACTGTCCCTACTTAGGTTCACACCAACCAAGGTTCTCATTCACAGAGTTCCACTCCCCAAGATGTACTAAGGTGTGCAGTCTACCTTAAAGGAGAACCAAAGCATTTTTATTAAAATCTCCTACCTTCCAACCCTACATAGACCCCCCCATCCTAGGTGTTACCCTGGGTAAATGCCCCTAACTCTTTACTTACCCCTCGTTGCAGATTCAGGGCATCGGCGTTCACAGGCGCCATCTTCTTCTCTTTGGGTCATCTTCTGGTGCTGCAGCAATTTCCATGGCTTTCGGCGCATGCGCAGTTGTTCGGGACCGGAAGATTGCGCCAACTGCGTGGGCACGCTACTCTCTTCTCGAAGATTACCGAAGAGAAGAAGATGGTGCCCGTGAACTCTGATGCCCTGAGCACCAAAAGATGGAGCCACACCAGTTCGCTAACCCTAGTTATTGCATGGCTGGTTGTTGGGGGCAAGCAGTATAAATCAGGAACTCATTATGAGACATTAATGCGCCAATTAAACTGGGAAACCAACTTAGCAAATCAAATCAAAATTGAATGGCTTTGTATGCTATTCGTTTGGGAAATAAATTATAATTGTACCCCCCCCCCCCCCAGTTGGTGCAGCAACACGAGAGAAAACCCAATGAGATAACCTGAACTTTGAAAGCAACATATGAAGGTTGTTTTCTTTTGGGTTAGGAACGTATTTTTGCTCCCATTCATCGCAAATCTATTTCTTATCTACTTGGCTGCAACTATTATAATGGGTATAGGGAAATTGCTTATTTTGGACGCAGTGCCTAAAAGTTTTAGACCTATCGTCCTGAGTTAAGTTTAGCGACCTTTGTACAGAGGGTCAAAGGAAATTGTTTGAGACAGGTGAAAGGGGCTTGGGTCCACAAAGAAGCAACGCAGGGATAGGGGAATTGTATGTTTATTTATCTTGTGTTAGCCCATGTAAACATTGGAGTTTCTGACTTCAAAAAAACCCAAACCCCAAGTCCCATCTCATTACAATCAAATCCTAATCAAATAGGGCAACTCAATCAAATTCAACATGAACGTCATTACTGGTACACGGCCAAGGTCAGTTTAACTCAACCTGCAGCACAATTTCATAGGTTCCAACACAAAGCTCCATGAAAAGCTATGATAAGGGTCTCTAGCTGTGGGAGTGGACATCAATAGAAACATTTGGTCTGGATCAGTTTCTTCTACATTTATTGTTGATGTCCACTCCTGTGGGTACCACCAGTCTGAAATCAATTAACTTGCAGTAAGCAGGATCCTGTGAACCCCTAGCAGTGGCAAGTTACACACACACTCTGGACGGTGAGATCAACTGAAATCTTGGTGGTAGGAATTATTGGTGGAAAGCGTTAACACATAATGGGCCAGATTCAATTCAGTGAGAAAAAGATTTATCACGTGAAAAGTCATGGACGAGATTCAATTTGAGATGCAATTTTATTCAGAAAAATTTATCTCACGGTTTATCACTTGAAAACTCTATTGAATTCTATGGGAAAAAAACTGGAACTGAATTTGGAGAAATGTTTTGTCTCCTTGAATTAAATCTCGTCAATGACTTTTTGGGCCAGATTCAATTCAGTGAGAGAAAGACTTATTGTGTGAAAACTCATGGACAAAATTCAATTTGAGATGCAATTCAATTCAGAAAAACGTCTGTAACACCCTCTAGGCCACCCCTCTTGTGCCAAGGTTGTCCCATCTTACCAAATACCAGTTCAAGTCCTGAGTCCCCTTTGCAAGGTGAAAAGATACTGGGAAGTTCTTCTCTTGGCAGTGCCTCCACCTAATGGGATCCAGGAATACACCTTGGACAAATTGAATTTTGCCCATGAGTTTTCACACAATAAGTCTTTTTCTCGCTGAATTGAATCTGGCCCAAAAAGTAATTGACGAGATTCAATTTGAGGAAGAAAAACTTTTCTCCAATTAGTTCCAGTTTTTTCCCATAGACTTCAATAGAGTTTTCACATGATAAACAGTGAGATAAGTTTTTCTGAATTGAATTACATCTCAAATTGAATCTCACTTGATAAACCCTTTTCTCGTTCAATTGAATCTGGCCCAATGTGTATTCAGTGGACCAATGAAAGGACATCATCATCCTTAGGCTTTTAGGTTTACAGAATGTTCTTAGGTCATTTGTTTATGGGGTAAAGTGCCTAAAGTCCAGTAACCTATAGCGACCAATCAACAGTTCCTCAATTTCCTTACAGTCATAGACATAGATAGATCAATAAAACTAGGTAGGTACCTCTAGGTTGCACTGCATTTAAATTGTGACTGGTTGCCCTTAGTTCGACCGATGGTTCATCCATGTCCATGTTGTTCCTCTGTGCTTTAGTCCCTTCCCAAACTATGTGCCCTTGCAACGCATTAGGTTCTTACAGAATAGTAACCCACAGATGTACTGAATCTATAATTGCTATCCCACTCCTAATGCATGACGTTAAACTTGATTTCAGAAGTCTGGTCTGTCTGTTGGGTTCCCAGGTCTCTCTGTTTAGACACTTGGATGCCTAGAGTTTTAGGCACCACAGCAACATGTACCCTATGCTCCCAACCACACTCTTCTCTGAAATCTGAGATCATGATGTCTCTGCAGATTATTTTACCTCACAGGGTTCTAAAGGGGTCCAAGCAGGACTTTTTTAGGTCAAGACCTCTTTGAAGTTTGACCCCCCCTTAGCTCATAACAAGGTTACAGATATAGGAAAACAATGATGTATCAGTCATTTATCCATAGTTCCATGAATATCTGGGACAGCAAAAAATGTTTGGCCAAATCTTACTGTAACTGACTTTTTAAGGTGGGCTCTTAGGTGTGTCTCAGATATCAAATAAGTATTGCGCACAAAGTTCTCTCAAACAGGCCTTCAGAACGAGCCCCCCCTCCCTCCATCACCAATGCTCTATGCTCCCACAAGGGGGGCAGTCTCAAAATTTTTTAATGGTGTATCAATCATCAAGTTTGAAGAATATCTAGCAATCTATCTAGACAACAAATATTGGTTGTACCCCAAATTTCACCGAAACAAGCTGGGCACGATTTTGGAACTACTAGAAAAGGGGGAATGCCCATGGTTCCATAGTTAGTAGGGCTGAGTGGCATCTGTAAATAAAAACAGTTCCTCTCAATCATGTTCAAACCCCCTCTTGAAGGTCCAACCATTGTTGAGGGCCCACTTTGAAAAATATTTAGCAATCTATCTAGACAGAAACTAGTTTGACCCTAAATTTCCCCTGAACTTCAAGCTGGGCTTCGAGTGCATGTTGGCAGGGTCAAACTGGGCCCAGACCCGCTCCCCCGATCAGCCGCCCCCTGAAGAAAAGAATATTACTGGTAAAAGGTGTGATGCAATGCGGCACGACGGTGCAGAGGGGGAATGAGTTTGGAAGTCTGGGGGCCCCTGGATGTTGCCAGGAGGGCCCTTGGTGTTGCAGCCCCCAGTGCTGTATGTTGGAGAAAAATGGTTATTTCTCACTTCAACTGGCCTTCAGACTGAGTCCCCCTGCCACTGCTCCAAGTCACCCAAGTGGAGCCAGTGACCCCCAACCAGTGACTTGTGAGCAATTTGTTGCTCAACAACCTAGAGGATTTTGCTCCCAATGGCCTCATAGTAGGTACTTAAATTCCAAGTTAAATAGCAAGTTTTAAATTCCAAGCCAGTGTCAGCCAGACCCCCTCTCCCCACATGGGATTCTACAAAATCCAAAAAATTGCGGCACCGATCCCCCGCACGTTGCATGAGCGCGCCCTCATGAGTGCGAGCCTGGCATGTCTTCATGTGTGCGCACCGATCGGCGCCTCATAGTAGGGGGCGGGCTGAGAGGCCGGAGGGGGGCCCTGGACAATGGTCCCGATGGGCCCCGGGCCCTCCAGTCCGACCCTGTTCCAGGCTTGGAGGCAAGCTTTAGTTGCATAAAAACCAGGTGTACTGCCAGAGTCTCCTGTAGGCTACCTGTCCACATAAGGGCTACCAAATGGCCAATTACAGGCATCCCCAGGGACTTTGTCATGCTTGTGATACTCCCCAACTCTTTTGAATGTGGCCCACAGGTAAAAAAAGTTTGGGAACCCCCAGACTAAAGATCAGAAGGTATGGTAAGGCAAGATGGCAGCAGTCATGCTTTACATTAGTATTTCTGTTTTTAAACTTCACTAACAGCTGAAGTCTGTGGCTTGCCTTGTCCAACAAACGCCACTCACACATACATTCAGCGCCCTAAACATAGAAATCCACATTATTTCAGTAAAGCTTCAGCGCACAGGCTGGTTTTCAATGTCTCCTCTTTCATTAAATACAGTTTGTGTCCTCCTTAACCCCAGCTGGTATTACATGCTCTGGCTTTGGTGAATGTCACCCCATGTTTCACCTTAACAAGTGCGGCGTGCCATTTTCAGTTGGCATTTTGGACTTTGCACCTCCCTAGTACAGGAACAGCGTTCACACGTGGGAAATCAGAGCCTGTCAGCTGGAATTTTAAAGCCTATACATAAACACAAGATTTTCTGTATCCCTCTCACAGATGCCTTTTCTTCATCGACTCCTCTCTCGCTCGGCAGACATTGCATACAAATGGTGTTGATATAATCCCGGCAGAGAACCTAAAACATATGCTCGGAGTTCCCACCAGGAATCTTAATAACCAGTGCGCGTTGCTGACAGTTTAATAATGTGACAAAGTTCAGCTCAAACAATGTCCCGAGCACATTGGGCCTAACGTGGAGGTTTCAAACTGAAACGTCAGACACATGATTGTTCCTACAGCTCCACAGCCAGAGTCCAAGCGAAGGCCACATGCCACCATTAAGATGTTAAATTAAGTGGCACCACCATGAAAACCTCTTAGGGAGAACATTACTCTTGATTATTATTGTTTCAAGGCATTTTTTTCCCGATCCCTTTTTTACTGTACTGCCCCAGTATTTTTACAGTATTAAATCACACGCATGTACATCAGTACAGGGCATAAATCATACAGCCGCCCGGGATGCTAATGGAGACGTCATTCTAGTTTCATGACTATTCTAATTATTCTAGTTTTGCTCTAAGAATGATTATTGTTTCCCCATTGATTGTTGTTTCCCAGCACATTGAATTGTCAGCTCTAGAGGTTCTTTCCCCAGACTCATTATTAGCTGAATAGGATAAACATGTGAAGGTGAAATTAATCTTTCAAGATTAGTTGTGTCAAATAAGTCTAAAACTCATCGGCAAGTAGATAGATACATCGGTACATGGATAGGTGGATGAATAGATAGACAGACAGATAGATATATAGAAAGACAGACAGATATAAAGATAGACAGACAGACAGATAGATAGATAGATAGATAGATAGATAGATAGATAGATAGATAGATAGATAGATAGATAGATAGATAGACGGACGGAAAGATAGATAGAGAGAGAGAGAGAGAGAGAGAGAGAGACAGAGAGAGAGAGAGAGAGATAGATAGATAGATAGATAGATAGATAGATAGATAGATAGATAGATAGATAGATAGATAGATAGATGATAGATAGATAGATAGATAGATAGATAGATAGATAGATAGATAGATGATAGATAGATAGATAGATAGATAGATAGACGGACAGAAAGATAGAGAGAGAGAGAGAGAGAGAAAGAGAGAGAGAGAGAGAGAGAGAGAGAGAGAGAGAGAGAGAGAGAGAGATGATAGATAGATAGATAGATAGATAGATAGATAGATAGATAGATAGATAGATAGATAGATAGATAGACAGATAGATAGGGTATTATCTGTCTCAGGCACAACATTATCCATGCTGCCAATAAGCATTTGCTTTTAGAAGGGTTCAGTTACATTTTCCCATTGAACATTTAAGGTGGCTGCATTCAAAAAGTTGCATAAAATTAGCTTTTTCAAGGCCTTGTTGGCGGGGCTGCACAGCAAGCAGGCGAGTGACTTTTATCGGTCCTTAAATAACCCAATGCAATGGCTGCAGGTAGCCTGTGCCAGTATGAGCAGCGATGAGCCATGCTGGTATTTCCGTGTGCAAGAGGGAGAGCATCGGGAAGCCTTGGCAGCTGACAGTTAGAGCCCAGCGAGGAGAAGGAACTCAGGATTGTAGTGTATTTGCTCAGAGACCGGAAAATTTTCAGCAGACGTCCATGATGCCAGGTCTGGAGGCCAGAAGTTAACATGGGACTGAGAGGGAAATGCAGAATATCACAGGCTTCCGACTGCTGTTTGCAGGCCCGGATTTCTGATTCAGCCAGAGGGTCCTGCGACTGCTCCTCGCAACCACCCCCACAAACACATGTACAGTATGCGCTGGTTTCCATTGGGGTACTGGAGAGTAGGCATGCAGGAGTTTTAAAGAGCTGTCAGATCTCCTGTTCATCCCCAGTGCTTCAGAAAAAATGAGAATGCAGCTGGGAAGAATGTTACCCCTATAATCTTGCTGCTCTTTGTGGCCTGTCCACAAATTTGTGCCTGGCCGTATGAGGGAGATCATACAATAGTTCAGCCTTTTGATGCCCTGCAAAATGACCTTAGTACTGTTCTCTATGGACTGAACTTGATGGCCCGGCCTGCTTAAGCCCTGGATTTGTTGCTCGTCTGCTATACTTTGGATATTGTCCAGAGACATTGATGACAATTCCTCAGACGTCTATCCCCAACCATGGCCTCTCCCCAGGGGAATTAAATATGGGTGACTCAGTGGTAACAGCCATCAGCGTGAGACTGGGATGCCAGGGGCCCACCAGAAAACCTTAGAGCGTGGGCCCATTAGAAAACCTAAGACCGTGGGCCCACTTTGCAAATTCCTACTCTCCTAACTCAACCTCTTTATTCTCCTAGTCTTTTATATCTACTTACTACAATCTATTCTTCCATTATTAAGTATTTTTTTCCCATAAAGAAATAGGGAATGACCATGAAATAGGCCAAATGTTTAGAAGCAAGAGGCCCACTGACACCTGGGCCCACCGGGAGTTTTCCTGGTATCCCGGTGGGCCAGTCCAACACTGCCAGCCATGATTTCTCAGACCAGGAATAGTCACTGCCCTTAATGTACCAAGCTTTCACTGAATTGTAAAATGCTTTATAGTTTGAACTAAACAGAGTTCTAAAGTCGTCTTCTTCACAGTGACAATTAATTTGTTATTTTAGGGAATTTCTTATGATATTTTATGCACAGATACTAGGATTCTAGAGGAGATGCTAATTAGAGTGAGGCTCCAGATAACTCTAGTGTGGCAGACTGATTACATTTAGTGGTCCTTAGATAAACACTCCAGGAGCCAATGAAAAGCCTGTGCCTAACCCATGCCAATATGAGCACAGATCAACCATGCTGGTATTTCCCGTCTTCTTTGCCAACACCGGGCAGACTTGGCAGCTGCCAATTAGAGCTCACTATGAAGGAAGGAACTCAGGATTGTAAGAGTCTGTGTATTTGCTCATAAACTGTAAAGTTCCACAATCTTGATCCAAACCTTGAAAAATCAATGAGTGGCCGGTCACATAATGAACAAGTTTATTGCGTTAACCACTCTCATACAACTATATAGATCTCTCTCTCTTTGGCTTGGCCCCGTGCTGCACATCTAATACTCAGGATCGGGATGTCCTACAGCAGAAGCCTCCATGCAGCTGTTAATGAGCTGTACCATTCAGCTCCCCTTGTTAAAGGAACCTAAGGAAACACACCATGTGGGACACTGAGCATGAGGAGAGCTGTCTGCTCAAGTTAAACTTCCAATCCAAAAATTCCCACCTGCCAATAAATCTGAAACAGTTATCAGAAATCATCTAATGATAATGGTCCACCCACTCTACCCCCTTCGGTTGTGATGTTCTACTTTAGGACTATCCAACTGGAGGCCTGCAGACCAGATATAGACCTCCAAGGTAATTGCTCAGAGGCGCAAAGTTAACTGCCAATCAGAGGCTCCTGCAGCCTGGCCATCAACAAGGGCCTATGAAAAAGCCAAGCATAACCCTTGTTTAGCCCAAGGAACTTGGCTCTCCGAGACCTTCTAAAATTGAATGAGACTCCTGGGTATGAGGTTGGAGACCTCAGTTATACAGAATTCCACTGGAGGTAACACAACCCTGAAGGCACAAGACTGACAGCCTCTTGCCATGAGTTGTTTGGCCTCTGATTACTCCACATATCCTTCATAGTGAGATAGAATTGTTATGAAATGAACAGAACACTTCCTCCATCAATATTTCCATTTATATTTCTATAATTAGTGATGAGCAAAAAATTTTGCCAAGTTGATGCCCATAGACTCCTATGGGTTAAAAAAAATGTCACTCGTCTAAAATATTTTGTCGCCTATGGAATTCAATGCATTTTGGCAAAGTTTTGCCATTTCACAAATTTTCAGCAAAGCGAAGCGGGTTGGATTCGCCCATCACTAATAGAGATATATATGGGACCTATCGTATTCTGGGTCTTCAAAATAGAACAGTATGGCCCAATCTACGTGTCAAAAATTTATTTAGCAAATGTGAATTTTTTATAATTAATTCATATTTATTATTCTTTGAAGATGAGCTTGAATTATTTGCCATTATATTCCTTCTCTGCCTAAATGTTCATATTAGGGTCAGTGACCCTGGCAACCAGAAAATAACACTGGAAATGGTCTTAAAACTTTCTGTTTAAAGTAAATTCTAATGTAAATTCCTGTTTAGGGAGGCTACAAATAGAAGCTTTCCATTGCAGAGCTTATATTGTGTATGAATACTGTATATAGAAGTGAGTCCATGTTTAGGGAGGCTAAGCCTCCCTTAAATTAAGCCTTAGTTTCCACCTGATATTTATTAGGATGAAAGTACGGCATGTTGAATTATTGAATTAACCTTTGTGTAAGCTTCATTTCTTTTGAATTAAGCTTTCCTAGAACTTGAAGAGGGCAAACAATTCGCTAAGCGGCAAATCAGCTTAATTTTATTAAATACAAGTATGGGACCTGTTCTCCAGAATGAGGGGACCCTGGGATTTCCCGATAACAGATCTTTCCATGATGTGGAAAATAAGTCTACAAGAAAATGATGTAAACATGAAATAAACCCAATAGGCTGGTTTTGCCTCCAATAAGGATTAATTATATCTTAGTTGGGATCAAGTACAATCTACTGTTTTATTATTACACAGAAAAAGGGAATCATTTCTAAAAATGTGGATTATTTTGATAGAATGGAGTCTATGGAAGATGGCCTTTCCATACTTTATGGATAACTGATCCTATACCCATAAGCCCTTTCCTCCACAAAGTTGTACAATGGAATTTTGATGAATCAGTCGCTTGATAGGGAATTTCCATATCCTGGTTATAGACACAATAAAGAATCCCTTTGCATGCTGATGAAATTGATGGTGAGATTGAGGTTCTTCCCATCTCAGTTAACATCATCTGCTCCATCCTATAACTGTTCAAATGCAACAACATGGCAGCTGCTACTCATATATCAGATATATCAGTGCAGATATGCTGAGAGGCACCGCTTTGGGCCTTAGGATTAGAAAATACCCTGCATTTTTCCTTTAACAAGTACAAAGGTAACGCTCTGCCTAGTTTAGACTAGGAATTACAGAATAGAAGACGGCACCAGCGAGAGAAAATGTGAATTTGCAGACACGTCCACCCTTTGTGCGTCTGTAGCTCACCTCGGCACTGGCACAGACAATGAATTCCACATGGAGGTGGCTTAAGATGAATAAACTCATTCTCTCTCTACAAAATGTAAACCACGGGCAGGAGCTGGAGTTGAGCAGGAGCCAAGCCAGCAGGCCAAGAGGCTACATATGGAATCAGCAAATCATAGAGCCATGAAGCATGTTAGTGATTTAAACTTATGTACAGCAAAGCCTGAATGTTGAAAAGAATTCATAAATGGAAAGGTAACTAATGGGAGAAACTTAAATGACAGCAACGGCTTCTCTTTTTTCTCTGGGCTCGGAGCGCTGGACGAGCCAACTTTCTGTCTCCTTGACTTTCATGAGCCCTGTTCAAACCTCAGCATAAAACCGTTTTTACGTGAGAAAGAGAATTATTGTGTCCATGCCGTGTCAGCTTTGCTTTGCTTAATATTTTTCTTCTTGCCTTTTGCCTTCACTTCGCATCGAGATGGAAACTGCGCCGTTGATGTACGGTGGGGGCCAAAGGGGTTCTCGCTTGGAAATGACTCCCTGTCGTACACCGCCCACGTACTGTATGTTCAGGTGAGGAAGAAAAGCTCACGGAGTCATTAAATGTGGATTATTGGGAATATGCTGTACAATAAATATATTTTAGGGATGCACCGAACTCAGGATTCGGTTCGGGATTCAGCCTTTTTCAGCAGGATTCGGATTCGGGGAGGGAAATTGTGTGAAAACAAGGAAGTAAAATTGCTTTCCACTTCCCACCCCTAATTTGCATATGCAAATTAGGGTTTGGATTCAGTTCAGTTCGGTATTCAGCAGAATAAACTAACAAACATATAGAGACATTTAAAGGAAATCTTGGAATAGACGGGGTATTTTCCTTGTAAGGTACTCCCTTGCTACCTTAGTCACTCACAGGGGAGCTGACGTTCCATTTATATTTAAGTGTAAGCGATATATTTACATATACACCCCACTGGGGTACCATAGCAGGTCCATGTTGTATTATGATGCTCCATACAGTAGGAGTGGAAAGAGGCACAAGGATTGTGTAATAGACAGAGGAAGAGAAAAGGGCACCCGAGAGGACAGAGATCATAATTACATTAATTTGGACAGGTGATAGTGCTCGGGGTTGCTGCTGAGTGGCACTGAACTCTATCATTCCATAGAACTGACCAGTGTTCAATTGCTAAGGAAAGTTTTGATAAATGCAGACTGTATTCTCCAGTTTGATCTAGTATATATCTGCCCCAATTCATATTTTCCTGGCACTATTGGAATGCACAGCAATAACTGACAGCGCCGGCAGCACATGCAGGGGTGTAAGTACAGAGGAAGCAGACCCTGTGGCTGCAGAGCGGCCCAGGAGCTACAGGGGGCCCCATGAGGCCCTAATTAATGAGCAATTTATATTGGTAAAACTGGTCAACCACTGGATATATTGAGGCCTCTAAAATGAATTTGCGGGGGCTCCAGTATCATCTAGTTATGCCACTGGTGGGCTCTGCTGAGAGGCACAACACTTCATTGACTGAGAGGGGGAAATGCATTTCTCAGCCGTCGCAATCTGTGTGCAGAGAGTAAGATCCAGGACTTGATTGAAAGCACCTGCTCAGTGATCCTGAAAACATGTCAGCTCCGAGGCCTCTCAGCACCACGGCTGCATATCACTAACACCTGAGGTGCGGGGCAGGAATTCTGGAACACTGCGTCCATTGGAAACTCGCGGCACTAAAGCATTAGGCCACAATGATATTATCAGGGCAAAGTACTGACGCTCTCTGTACAAATCAACTGATTCGTTAAAGCAAACAAAGTTTTGCATTCCAGAACTCAGCTTGGCTGTTGGGTCCGAGTGGTGTGTTTGCAGGGACTCTTGGTCCAAACATAAATAAGTCTACTGATAGAAGTTAAAAATGTGGGTAAACTATGCATTGTTCCAGACAGACATACTGTAATTAGGCCAGGGGCAGTCGCATGGGCAGTTTGGAGGATGAAGCAGTTTACTGAAAGTGAAGCATCACTAGGTTTGTGGTGTTGTATCATTGTTTAACTGGGTTATTGTAGACAGAAAGTAACACGACTGTTGCATACAGCAATACTTCAAATACATTTATTGTGTATTCACATAAGGCAACTTTACCCTCGTTAAGTATCCTCAAAGGCTATGTTCATTGACACCCATTACATTCCTATACTTTTGCAGGCCATATTTTTTGATAATCTGGAGCGGGGAGAAGAAACTTTTGGGTTGTTTCAGAACACCAGTTGCAAGCTGCTGCAGGTTCCACCCTTATATACCCCAAGACCCAAGGTGATGGCAGATGGTTTAATATTCTTAGGCTCTTGGCACACCATGCTGCTGGCTTTTAATTCATTATTATTGAAATCCACGAAAGATTTTGGCGTGAACATTTAAAAGACAATGTTGGGCCAAAATACACCTGTACCAGCAATTTGAAGGATGCCATGAGTATAAAAAGGGGTATCATGGAAACTTTGAGGAGTTCTCCTCTAGCTCCTTCTCACTGTTTACCAGCTGACCCAACCTTGATGCATTTGTTCCTTTACTCCCTGGACCTCACTGAACAGAACCAGCTTGGTGCTGTCCAGAAATAGCAGTAGTCGTGAGTTGCGTGAGACCTTTACTAGACAATGGTGAAGTCTTTAGCTGCTCAGGATCAACAGGGCAATAAAAATACACCTGAAGACGCTGGTACAGGTTTTAGCATTTTTATTGGGGCCTAAATGTTCCTGTCCAGTGGTGTCACATACATAGCACATGCCATGAGCCTAAAAGGGTATCATGGAAGCCATGAGGAGTTCCCCAAGCTCCTTCAACCTCTCTTTTCCAGTTTTCCGGCATCACCTTCTCACCTCAGCACTCAATGTTTCTTTCTTTAGTTCCCTCTTTCCATAATATTTCCATCTGTCTTCATTGTCCATTTTCGTTTTACGCCAAAGCTGCCGTGGGGTAAATCCAAACCAGTCTCTGCATCCTGGTAGCACATTAACCACCACTAGAAGAAGCTGCTCTACGATGAATAACTCTAATATTAGAAGAAAGTATTCTCCTCATTCTTAATATTATTATTAAGCTTTATAGAATCACTAAGAATATACATTCCCTGTGAAATAATACATTTGATAAAGGAACCAGCTTCCAATACAAAAATACTTTATAGATAGCGCATGTTGCCTTAAGATTTGATTTGGTGTCAGAGATATTGAGTTTTTTTTTTTTAGCTTTCCCTTTCTTGAGTTCGGTGCCTCTCAAGGGCAAGGAATCATGTCCAGTGCAGTTGGCAGCAACGTAGTTTAAAGTCAAACACAAAGCCGGCCTATCCAGAAGCAGAATTGTTAAACCTACACTAGTATGATGTGTAGATGGATCCTAAGGCAACAAGAAGATCAGTCCGTGGGTATGAGATCACTTAAGTGCTGGGCAATTTCACATGGGCAGACAAATTACTTTGAGAGCCTCTTGGCCACGTCGGCGTAGGCAAGCTCTGTCTCTTTATCTGCGGCGCACGTATTGGTAAACTCATCCCTGGCGTAAGCGCTCTTCAGGTACCGCCAGATGCCGCTCATATCCGCAGGGATATCGTAGTTACGGTATTTCTTTGCGACGATCTAAGCAGAAAACATCGAAGCATTAGAGTTGAAAATAAGAATATACATTTATTAAATTATTTATTTATAATCATTATTTATTATTTAACTACATGGGAGAATCATATGACTTTGACACTTACGACATCTGATGTAATTAGCTGAGGTTAGTTTAATTAGAGCTCTGTATAAACAACCCCCCCCCTTTGTTGTGATTGTTTTAGCTTATAGTTAAGCAAAGGTTCATCGTGCAAAGGGTTTATCTGGTCACCGATTATCTGATTGTCTTGGAAGAACCAGGAAGTTAAAACATCTTATATTTGTCCTGTTTAGCTCAAGAAATTTGAGATTTCAGATTTTTTTCTAATTAGAACATAAAGTATGTTCGGCACAAGCCCTATTCAGTTTACTCATGGTGAACATGGGGTATACTGCTCCTTTAAAGTACGAACGAACAACATGTCCTATAAAAAACTTTCTTTTTTTGAGCTCATATAAATATATGAGTGTGTGCATACTATGACAATTGCTTGCTTCAGCTCAAATAAATCTAAAAAAATGCAACATCTCCATCTACTTGTAGCTACAAGGAGCCATACTACTAATAAATCTAAAAAAAATGCTACATCTCCATCTACTTGTAACTACAAGGAGCCATACTACTAATAAATCTAAAAAAAACTTGCTACATCTCCATCTACTTGTAACTACAAGAGCCATACTATTTCTAAATCTAAAAAAAATGCAACATTTCCATCTACTTGTAGATCTCCATCTACTTGTAACTACAAAGAGCCAAGCTACTAACAAATCTAAAAAAAATTGCAACATCTCCATCTACTTGTAACTATAAGGAGCCATGCTACTAATAAATCTAAAAAAAAATGCAACATCTTCATCTAATTGTAACCACAAGGAGCCATGCTACTAATAAATCTAAAAAAATTGCAACATCTTGATCTACTTGTAACTACAAGGAGCCATGCTACTAATAAATCTAAAAATAAATGCAACATCTCCATCTAATTGTAACTACAAGGAGCCATGCTACTTATAAATCTAAAAAAATGGAACATCTCCATCTAATTGTAACTACAAGGAGCCATGCTACTAATAAATCTAAAATATTGCACCGTCTCCATCTACTTGTAACTACAAGGAGCCATGTTACTAATAAGTCTAAAAAATTGCAACGTCTCCATCTACTTGTAACTACAAGGAGCCATGCTACTAATAAATCTAAAAATTTCAACAGTTCCATCTACTTGTAACTACAAGGAGCTATGCTAATAATAAATCTTAAAAAATGCAACATCTCCATCTACTTGTAACTACAAGGAGCCATGCTACTAATACATTTAAAAAATTGCAACATCTCCATCTACTTATAACTACAAGGAGCCATGCTACTAATAAATCTAAAAATAAATGCAACATCTCCATCTAATTGTAACTACAAGGAGCCATGCTACTTATAAATATAAAAAAATGGAACATCTCCATCTAATTGTAACTACAAGGAGCCATGCTACTAATAAATCTAAAAAAATTGTAACATCTTGATCTACTTGTAATTACAAGGAGCCATGCTACTAATAAATCTAAAAAAAAATGCAACATCTCCATCTATTTGTAACTACAAGGAGCCATGCTACTAATAAATCTAAAATATTGCACCGTCTCCATCTACTTGTAACTACAAGGAGCCATGTTACTAATAAGTCTAAAAAATTGCAAAGTCTCCATCTACTTGTAACTACAAGGAGCCATGCTACTAATAAATCTAAAAAAAATTGCACCGTCTTCATCTACTTGTAACTACAAGGAGCCATGCTACTAATAAATCTAAAAATTGCAACATTTCCATCTACTTGTAACTACAAGGAGCCATGCTACTAATGCATTTAAAAAATTGCAACATCTCCATCTACTTATAACTACAAGGAGCCATGCTACTAATAAATCTAAAAAATTGCAACATCTCCATCTAGTTGTAACTACAAGGAGCCATACTACTAATAAATATAAAAAATATCTTCTCGCTTCTCTACTGTCAATAAACATAAGGCTGTTTGTGGATCTATCTCTAATACTAAATATTACCTGAATCTGTGGATAGAAAAGGCTGATCTGGTTCTTCTCCCAGACAGAACAAATGTTAATTCTCTGCTGATTTCTCAAATTGAAACTCAAAGGGGCAGATTTTTTAAGGGTCGAATTTCGAAGTGATGGGATTTTTTTAAACTCCCATAACTTCGGAATTTGAAGAAAAAAAGGCCAACCGAAATCTATTTAAAAAATCTACGTTTTTTTCTGCGAGTGAATAGGCTGTATTCAATGTGTTGAAATAGAAGTTTTACCACATTCGATCGAATCAAAGGTTTTGCCCCAAAAAACATACATTTTTCAAAGTCCACCAAATTACTCCATAGGTTCCCCATATGCTAAAACATCAATTCGGCAGGTTTTAGATGGCGAATGGTCAAAGTTGAAGTTTTAAAGAGACATGATAACATTTGATATTCCAATAGTCTAATTTTTTTCAATTTTGAATCAAATTTTGGCCTACTCGATAGTCAAAGTACACAAAAATAGCTCAAAATTCGAATTTTTTTACTTTGAATTTTCAATTGTATCTATGTTGAGGGTGTCCAACCGGATATTGTCCAGTCTCACCAACCCACCAATAACTGCTCACTGTCTGCCTGGGCCACTTTTCTTTGCACTCTCCAACTGGCAAACAGCAGAGGCACCTCAACTCTGACACATATGTACCCCATTACCTTCACAACATGGAGCTTGGGCAGTAGGTTACAGTCAGCCAGGGTAAACTCATCCCCATCTAAAAACTTCCTCTTGGAAACTTTCTCTTCTTCCCGGCTATTGGCATCGATCTCTTCAGGCAACGGTGTGTTCAGATAGTCATCGAGTTTCTTCAGGGCTTTTGTCAGACCCATCTCTAAGGCTGTGGGGTACAAGAGAAGCGGTCAAGACATCTCAGCAGTAATTGTTGTTACGATGTGCCCTTATTTATATGTAACAAATATTCTAATATAACGGTATTTTTTTAATGGTGGAAACTATCAGGTTTGCTCATGTGTACTCAAAAGGGGTAATTTACAAGGTGGACAGCAGGACAATAAACAGACACAGTCCACCATGTTTTTAAATGTCACACCTTGCCTTCTGCATTAGATGAAGTTCAAGAGCACAAAGACCTGAAGCCACCCCCATGAATACAATGCTGGCTGCATTTCAGGCAAAGCGTCGGACTGGGGTTTTGGGGCCCACCAGAGCTTCATCCTCAATGGCCCCCTCCCAATATACACCCTATCTCTGCCTCTCATCACTGCACTGCACACCTTTTACATTAACATGCGACCAGAGAGAGGGGGCAGTGAGTGTCTGTAATTCTATGGGAAAAAGGCTTGGGTCGACGGGGCCCATGAAGGCCAGGGCCAACCGCGTTTTTTCCTGGTGTCTCACCAGCCCTGTCCAACCCTGTTCAGCCAGGGGGAGGTACATAGACATACCCTCTCCTGCTCCCTAACTGTTCCTAATTTCCAAGTAGTTCAGATCAACAAGTTAGGGAATGCTGGTGGGCATAAGGATCAGAGCACAGTGTTGGTGGGTGTAAGGTAGTTCTGTCCTTACTGCTGTAGTTCAGAGCCATAATTTGGGCTGCACCAATTGGCATTCCCTAGCTTGCATCTCTAAATGACACACAAATTAGGCAGTAGGTAGGTAGGTAGGAGGAAGGGCAACCCCTACATGCCTCCACCTGCTCCTTATGGGTACAGTGCTGCCGAACACAGGTAGTGCTGTATTCATGGGGTTGGTCAAAGGTCTCTGCACTCCCAAACACAACAGGCACATTTATGAACAGTGGGCACATTTCCAGTAATCTATGGCAACTAATCCTATATTTGCTTTCATTGTTCTACCTGCAGCTGGCTGAGAAATACTAATCACTGATTGATTGAGATGGGTTACAGCTCAGGTGCAAATTTGCCTTATATTGATAAATGACTCCACATCGTAATCTACCCCAATGTGAGCCTTGTACCCGTTGATGCTGTGCTCTGCCCCTTGTGCTTCATTTTTTATCCAGCATGAGGTGCAGAGTGCAACCATACCCTAGGCAGAAGTTCTCCCTAAATCAGCACTAAGGGGTGCACTTTTCTGCCCTGTAGTGCTCTGGCACTTCTGCCCAGGGTCTTTGTAAATGACCCCTATACAGGGTCAGACTGGAGCCTTTGGGGCCCACTGGGGCTGCAAAGCAAGGGGCCCTCCTGGCAGTCCGAGGGGGCCCTCTCCTGACCTCTAAGTTTCAACTGCACGCATGCACGAAAAAATGCAACACGCGCATGCTCGTAAAACGCCAAACAGTTGGTCAGCCGAGGGAGCAGGTCTGGCCCGGTGGATTTTTTCCCAGTATCCAACCAGCCCAGTCCAACCCTGCCCCTATAAGCTGCTACAACAGTCTGTAGACTGCAAAAAAATAAATATCAATAGTAATTAAAGGCAAGTCTGACTGTTCTTTCTATATAGGCGTAATTTCACCTTTCTACTGGGCTGCAAACATCTCCCTTCTGCTAATCGCATGAAATTCTCACACATTACATGTAACAATTGATTTATTTAAAACTCAGTCTCATTCATGCCAGCAAACCAATGGCCCTCGGCCAACAGAAAAACAAATAAGAACCTTAAGGCCAAAATTGGAAAATTGTCAAAGATTTATCTTCATTCCCCAGGAAAAGATTTATTTCCGCAAAAGTCCTGTTCTATCAGGGATCCCTTTCCACACCTTCCGTTTACAGCCAGATACGCTGCGCTCAGTAGGCCAAGTCTTAACGCTTTTGATTACAAACATTTCATTTACGGCTTTCCAGAAATACGTTGGATGAAGATGCAGCCATTGATGACAATAATTGGCCAGGTCAAACAATGCATGTACTGTGCGTTCACACATGCACACACAGGAGCTCCCTCTAATTACCCATAATTAGGTCTAAGCAAGGATTTTGAAGTTGCTCGCATTTTTCAAGTCTCCTGGCACAGGCCTGCAATCATCCGCATTCTAATGGTTAGACATAATTACACGTAATTGCAAGAGAGGAGAATTTCAGAAGAGCAGACATACCATAAAGCAAGGAAAATGCTGCAGTGCACGTTCTATCAAACAGGGAGATAAATAAACATGGTTTCGCTCCAGGGGAACAAAAATCACCTGTTTTTTTCTCTTTGCTGAATTGCATCCTGCCCGAAAATGGTTCACTCGTAAAACATGTTAAAAAATGTTCGGGTTTAACAAAAATCAATAAAAAGCAGAAAATAAGGACCGGTTATGGGATGTAGAGACAGAAGCCGGCTAACTCACTTTGGCATTTGTCTTCGTAGGTCAGAGATCTTCAGAAGTTATCTTGACAAAGTTACGGATATAAGAAAAACATTGTCCGTAACAGTCACCGTACAATGGTTCTATGTATATACGAGACAATAAATAATCGTTCATTCCTGATATAACTAAATGGCAAAAAGACTAGGCCCCATATCCACTGCTTTGAGCCTCTGAGGTGAGACAGGCATCTCAAGTTGGGAAACCAAATGTAAAGGTCTTGAGACCTTTTCAGTTTAATTCCCCAGAATCTGGACATGGTCATAATACAGTCATGCACATATATAAACCTCATCATGTTAGACATTCATCCGTAGTTCTAAGAATATCCGACTTCTTCCCAACCTTTCTGCTTTCAAGAAATCTCTTAAAACGCACTTCTTTCGAGAAGCCTATCCTCACTCTGCTTAACTACCAAACACAACACCACATACAGTACCTCATTTCTCACCCACTTAATTTGATCTTGCCCACTCCCACACCTTGTGTATTACTCCCTTCCCTTTAGACTGTATGCCTATGCATAGGGCCTTCCTCACCTTTTTGTACCTGTATTGATTGTGATGTTTGTTACTCCATATATTCTATGTATATGATTCATGTGATTTAGTTGTATAATCACATTTACTTTACAGTGCTACGCAATATGTTGGCGCTATATAAATACATGTTAATAATAATAATAATAATAATAATATCTAGCTCACAAATGGTCTTCACCTTCAAATCACATCCACAGCTTCCAAGAGTATCTAGGGGAGCAAATAGGCAATCCACCCACATCTCTTCCTAAGTGGCCTTCAGGCTGGACCCATCCACGATGGAAACTTTGGGAACTACTGCCCCATCATATAAATATGTGGCATGACTTTGGGTGCCACCAGCAACGACCAGTAGAATCACTACCTACATGTTCAGTAAATGGGACCCAAGGCACATGATGGTGAACAACATGGATGGAGAACATTATGTTTGATATTCCTGACTCATCTTTCAAACCATTATTGCAAACCCCTAGCGTCAACCAAAGGAATCTATGTGGGGTTATATAGTAACATAATCCTGCTCTATGGGGCAGGGACTTCCTTCCTCCTGTGTCTCTTAACATGTGACTGTGTTACTGTGTATATTTATCATTTATAGAATGTCCACCATTTCTGTTTTTGTTTTAAAGCCGAGGCAAGTTTTGTTATGTCTCTGGCAGAAGCAAAGCCTTTGTGCCAAGCCTTGCCTTTGCTAATAGGTTAATAGTTAGAGACAGACAAAGTCTTCTTTTTCTCAAAGATGAGTAAATACTGTAGGTGTCTCCCAATGTAATCCAACAGCAAACCTCATAGTCATTAAAATCTCTAGATTAAGTCTAGATTTATCTTGGTGGTGTTCATGGTTGATGATTCAACTTCTGGGCTCAAAATTGGCAAGAAACAATAGATTTCCATTTTATTCCCATACTTGAATGTCGATTTCACATACCCCCTGAGTCAGAAGCTTGGGCAACTGTCAAGATTCAAAACTAAGGGTTTGTCTCAGGAATGACTGCAGTCAATGGAATTTTCTTTTATGACATGTTTTGTATTGTATATGGGAGTATCTATGGGGTTACCAAACGTAAGAAACACGTTATGAAACAGTAGGAATTCTTAAGCAACTAAGAAGCATAGATGACAGGAGATGGAAGACAGGCAGCCAGAACTGATCTGTGGGATACCCAACTAAAAGGAGGCCAACAGACTGACTTATTGCTTCTTTGTAGGGCAAAGATTGGACAGGTTTAAAGCAGAATGAAGCATGATCTGGGCAGGATCACATTTTTTCTGGAATATTGATGGACATGTTTATGTAGAAGATACAAGGTCTTCAAGGTGCCTTCTATGAGATATCTATGTCACTATGGGACTCATTTAGATGTTTGCTCCTCTATTTAGATGTTCCTGGTCAGGTCTTGGCAGGCCTTGCATATTCATTTAATCTACATCAGATCAGTCAATAACATGCACACAATATGATTGTTTTCAGTGGAATTATTATGGCTAAGTAGAATAAAACAATCGAGACTCTGGAAAGCTTGTTATTTCTGTCGGTTGGTCCGTAAACTGATTTAATTAATTTCTCTTTCCTTTTCATGTTCCAGAATCCTCAGAATGTGTTCTAAACTCAATTCCGCCATAGGATCAGGGCATTTATCATTGAGGTTTAATTATTTATACTTCCCCTGGGTTCCTCCATATTTATTTTAACAACACTTTCAGTCTATTTTACAATGGTTGTGTTTAACTAACACAAAAACGAAAAGTGAATGATTGGAAACACATTTGTATGACTCCAGCGCCTCAACATAAGTTTTGAACGATGTGACGTCGGAAAAAAAGGTTTGCTGAGGATGATGGGAGTTACAGTACAGAAACAGAAGTAGGACTAGGAGGTCGATATTTTTATGTAACCTGCAGCCTAAACATCATTTATCATTGTCCCAGTTTCATGGTAATTAATTTCAACATTACATACACATGTGGACAAAGCGGTGACTTTTTTCTGATTTCTTTGGTTTGTGGCTTGTTTAAGGATGCACTGAATCCACTTTTTGGGATTCAGCCGAATCCCTGAATCCTTCATGAAAGATTCAACCAAATACTCAACCAAATCCTAATTTGCATATGCAGAAAAAGTGGAAAAAACATTTCCAGTTCCTTGTTTTGTGACAAAAAATTACGATTCCCCGTCCTGCCCCTAATTTGCATATGCAAATTTGGATTCAGTAAGGCCAGGCATGAGGATTCGGCCGAATCCGAATCCTGCTGAAAAAGACCGAATCCCGAACCAAATCCTGGATTTGGTGCATCCTTAGACTTGTTATTGCACACCTAACTGCAGACTAACGTATTCATGTCCTACTCCTATCCCCCCCCCCAAAAAATGGTTGAGGTAAAGATGTAGACCAATATAATCACGTTCAAAACCCTGCCCCCCCAAAATAATCAATTAACATAAAGACAAAGCTCAGAATACTCATGTCCCAACTTTGCCCATCAAAAAAGGACAAGCTGAGCTAAATATGACCAATATAACCATGCCCCCCAAAAATTATCAGTTGCAATAAAGACGCAGGTAAGTATAATCATGTCCCAACCATGTCCCTCAAAAAGGACCAGTTGAGATAAAGATGTAGGCCAACATAACCATGCTGCCCAAAAAAGGACCAGTTGAGATGAAGATGTAAGCCAATATAATTATGTACTAACCCAGAACCCCAAAAAGATTTGTCCAGATTAAGATGTAGGCCAACATAATCATGTCCCAACCCTGCCTCCCAAAAAGGATCTGATGAATCTGCCCCAGAACTAATTGTGCAGATCCCATCTCCAGTTGTTGAGCCTCCCCCTGAGTTTACCACCAGTCCATGTCAAGCAAACAAGCCTATATGGTGATTACAATCTAGATTTCACAGCCATGTGTTTTGACACTGATCATTACGGCTGTAAAATAATCACAATTAATAATCATTCCAAGGAGCCACAATATTTGAACTGGCGCGGGCCTCATGTGAGCAGCCAAACAAACACTTCCATTGAACTGCAGTCCTTGTGCCGGTCCCTTGGGATCAGTGGTATTTCGAGCCCCTTGCTCTTCCACATGTGCTGATCGCCAGATTAGGGTATCAGAGCCGGCCTCGAGAACGTGAATTCCTCGGTGGGGAATGTGATTACCCGCCTGAACTATATAAACATTGACAATGTGCCAATCAGAGCATCAATTCTCAGCCAAAAAAGAGAGCGTGTGATTGCCCAGTGCCTGTCTCCTGTGCCAGAAAGACCTATCAAATCCAGTGTAGGAAAGAGGCTGATGCGGCTGAACTAGAGCCAAGTGAGAGCCAACATAGATCGCCGTCTATCTGTCATGATAACATCTGACAGTTGCTCAGCTCTAATATAAACTCCCTAACCATGTATCATGGGGTTAGTGGGGAGCAGTACTCTTTCCATGCTGTTTTCCTATCACTGTCACACAATGAGCATTTTGGATTGCAAGGGGAAAGTTGGGGCCTTAACCACTGATCCTGATTCAAGCTGTGTCTCTACAACTGCCGGCCAATATCAGATCCTAACATCCCAACAGCTGGGGGTCCCAACTCATTTTGCTGTAAGAAGTTACATACCAATTCTTGTCCCTTAAATCAATTGGCGTACTATTGGGGGATTCCTAGAAGGTTTTGTTATGCCAGTAGCCTGATCAAGGTGGTTATCAGTTCCCAGCATCCCAACAGCCGGGGGTCCCGACTCATGTCGCTGTAAGAACTTACAAACCAATTCCTGTCTCATTAATCAACTTGAAGTACATTTTGGGCATTCCTAAAAGGTTTTGTTATGTCAGTAGCCTGATCAAGGTGGTAATTGATTCCCAGCATCTCAACAGCCGGGGGTCCCGATGCATTTCGCTGTAAGACTTTTAAAGCCAATTCCTGTTTCTTTAATCAAATGGAGAACAAATCAGGAATTCCTAGAAGGTTGTGTTATGCCAGTAGCCTGATCAAGGTGGTTATCAGTTCCCAGCATCCCAACAGTTGGGGGTCCCAACACATTTCGTCGGTAACAAATTACAAACCAATTTGCGTCTCTTAAATCAACTGAACTAAATTTTGGGGATTCCTAGAAGGTTTTGTTATGTCAGTAGCCTGATCAAGGTGGTTATTGGTTCCAAGCATCTCAACAGCCGGGGGTCCCGATGCATTTCGCTATAACACTTTTAAAGCCAATTCCTGTTTCTTTAATCAAATGGAGAACAGATCAGGAATTCCTAGAAGGTTGTGTTATGTCAGTAGCCTGATCAAGGTGGTTATCCGTTCCCAGCATCCGAAACAGCTGGGGGTCCCAATACATTTCGCTATAAAAAGCTACAAACCAATTCCTGTCTTTTAAATCAACTGAAGAACATTTTGGGGATTCCTAGAAGGTTGTGTTATGTCAGTAGCCTGATCAAGGTGGTTATCGGTTCTCCGCATCCCAACAGCTGGGGGTCCAGACGCATTTCGCTGCAAGACGTTTAAAACCAATTCCTGTCTCTTAAATCAACTGGAAAACAATTGGGGGATTCCTAGAAGGCTGTGTTATGCCAGTAGCCTGATCAAGGTGGTTACGGTGTAAGACCTACAGAATGACTCTGGCCATTAAGTAAGTGAGACATAACATGTCAATTCGATTTGTTGGCTTACTCGGCCTCTGTCATTCACCTTCATCTGCTTTTTATTCTATACAGTACAAAAGTAGCTGAAGAGCTTAATAATATGATTCTCACATCCTGAAAACCCCCAGGGAACTGAATTTACAGCAGAAAACGTCTCCAAGCGTTTGGTGCAGAAGGTGGCAGAAGGCATGATGGTATCAGGCAGGGCATTCGATATTATACTTGGCACACCATATATGTGTAATGCCAGATAACTAAATACTAGTAGTCAGGTTCTACGTAGGGGCCCCTCAGTGCTACAACAATTTTGCAAGAGTAGTAAGCCAGTCCTGTTTAGTGGTATTAACCAATCAGAATGAACCAAGTCAATTGTATAGCCTTTTCCTTTACAAATACAGGGTATAAGGGATGCAATAGATCCCCCAGGTCAAAACGACTGCCCAACGCAATTACCAGCAACACAAAAGGACCAACTGTGATAGAAAACACAGTGAACATGCAGCTGTTCTTTTTTTATCTACAAAAGTTATATCATTCCTTTCTTAAATCTTGTATTACAACTTTTTTTTTTTCATAAATAAATGGATAGAGATCTGTGGCCAGAAGGGCGAAAATAGTCCCCATGGATGTGCTCAAACTCCTGACTCCTAACTCATATTGTATTAAACCTCCCAGAATGGTGAGAGTTGTAGTACAACAACAACAGCTGGGTCAGACAATCCATTTACATGTAAAAAAGTACAGAACTCATTATATATTCAGCTTATCCCCATGCTGCACTGACCTGAACAGAACCCAAGCACAAGAACAGTGAGTATTAAATTTCCCAGGATTCTGATAATCGCTACAAAACCCTGCGGCTGTCGATTGGTCTGTGTTGGGTTCATCGGTGATGCTCTGCTGCCCCCTTGTGTTTAAAATGACAGACTGCAGCGGGTTTGAAACGGGAAACAAGTATCAACATTTTCTTAAACAAAACCTCTATGGCCAATTTTATCAGAAGTCAATGAAGTTGTAAGGTTTTGGAGACTGGGAGGAATGCAGAGACCCTGGGGATAACACACAAACTCACTGCAGAAAGTGTCCTGGCTGGGATTGAACCTAAGACCCCAGCACTATAAGGCAGCAATGCTCATGTAATCATTATTCATATCAGCCCTTGCACCACTGAAATTTATAATCTACTTCCCCTTACAATCAATAGGCTGAGATGTATATGAGGCCTCACATTCCTTCAGGCTATTGGAATGTAACAGAGATTCCTCTGGTTATACTATTTGTAAGGACATTGATATTAAAGGGGTTGTTCACCTTTAAATTAACTGTTCGTATGATGTAGAGAGTGATATTCTGAGACAATTTGCAATTGGTTTTCATTTTTTATTATTTGTGGCTTGTGAGTTATTTAGCTTTTTATTCAGCAGCTCTCCAGTTTGTCATTTCAGCATTCTGGTTGCTAGGGTTCAAATTACCCTAGCAACCATGCACTGGTTTGAATAAGAGACAGGAATATGAATAGGAGAGACCCGAATAGAAAGAGGAGTAATATAAAGTAGCAATAAAAATACATTTGTAGCCTTACAGAGCATTTGTTTTTAGATGGGGTCAGTGACCCCCATTTGAAAGCTGGAAAGAGTCAGAAGGAGACGGCAAATAATTCAAAAACTGTAAAAAGATAAATAATGAAGACCAAATGAAAAGTTGCTTAGAACTGACCATTCTATAACATACTAAAAGTTTATTTAAAGGTGAACCACCCCTTTAAAGGGCATGTAAAGTCTAAAATAGAATAAGGCTAAAAAAGCTGTATTTTGTATACTAAATATAAACATGAACTTACTGCACCACAAGCCTAATCAAACAAATGATTTATGCTTTCAAAGTTGGCCACAGGGGGTCACCATCTTGTAACTTTGTTAAACATCTTTGCAAGACTAAGACTGTGCACGTGCTCAGTCAGTGTGGTCTGGGCTGCTTAGGGATCGTCATAAACAAAGCTGCTTGAGTTCTGCATGGCTGGGAAGTAAGGTGGGGGCTCCCCCTGCTGTTCATAAGTATGATTGTTTCCCTGCTCAGCAGTTAGGGACCGTCTGACAATTCCTATCCACAGCAGTAAATGAAGGGAGAATTTCACTGCATGCAGTCAGGTTTCTTATAAAAACAGTACATATTTTTTTAATAAAAGTATAGTATATAAAAGAGATAGATTTCTTTTTCATTAAAGAAAGTAAAAATGGGATTTTATTTTTTTTGCCTTTACGTGCCCTTTAAATAGGAGCTTCCCTTTAATATAAAACTTGAGCACCTCCCACATGATATTTAATGAAAGTTCATCGAGGTTTGTTGCTATCGAATCCATTAATAGGAGCAGTGATACGACAAGACACATAGTTCAAGTTAACTTTTGCTCATTCTAAGCAACTTTTCAATTGGCCTTCATTATTTCTTTTTTATAGTTTTTGAATTATTTCATTTGTGGTTTTTGAGTTATTTACTTTTTACTCAACAGCTCTCCCATTTTAAATTTCAACAATCTGGTTGCTAGGGTCCAAATGACCCTAGCAACCATGCACTGATTTGGATAAGAGACTGGAATATGAATTGGAAAGGACCTAAATAGAAAGACGAGTAATAAAAAGTAGCAATAACAATACATGTGTAGCCTTACAGAGCATTTTTTTTTAGATGGGGTCAGTGACCCCCTTTTGAAACCTGGAAAGAGTCAGAAGAAGAAGGCAAATCATTAAAAGACTATAGAAAATAAATAATGAAGACCAATTGGAAAGTTGCTTAGAAATGGCCATTCTATAATGTACTAAAAGGTAACTTAAAGATGAACCGCCCCATTTAAAGTCATTCATTATTGTACTGCAGGGGGGCAGAGAATTTCAGGAACCCTTATTTTGTTATAACTATTAACCCATCGGAAACTCCAGATCTGGAGACTCTCCAAACAGGTGAGATCTAAGGGACAGTTACAATAGTGTGAAATACCCCTAGCAGCCAGCAGATGGTGCTCTATAGCTTATCTACTTGTTTAATCTATAACAAGGCAGCGAAAGTGACTGAATCAGCTTTTATGAAAAAATATTGTTTTTCCCCTCCAAAATCCCATAACTTGTTCCTTTTCTCTAGTCTCAGAATCCAGAATCACAAGGGAAATCTGGCCACTACTACCCCCATGTTAATATCAATAAGACTAGGCTGGTGTAACTAATAGACTATACTTTACTACACTATATACACTGGGTCGCAGTTACAACCCCTTCCCATGACTCCATCTTGTCTCACTACCAGCGACTTGAGAAGAATATGCTGGGCACCCCCACAAAATTGTTTAATGACCGAGCGCACACAGCAACCCCAACCTGACCCTCCCCCCAACTGCCAGCTCCAGTCCTCCTCTCCCTACCACTCACGTCTGGGTAGCTAATAAATTGGTTTGGGGGGGGGGGATTTCTAACAACTAGAGAGAAAACAGCCCCATGGCCCTGGCACCCCTGGAACCCCCAACAACCTCAGCCTCCTCAGGGTCTACTCCCTCTATAGTTTCCACTACTTACTACATGTACTACCTGATATAGATAAAGTCCCTCCCAGCATCTTGCCTCACTATACACACTGCCCAACACTGACATCCCCTTCTTCTGATAACCTCTTGCCTTACTATATACTTACTATATTTACTATATACTTACTATACTTACTATATACTTACTATACTTACTATATACTTACTATACTTACTATACTTACTATATACTTACTATACACTTACTATACTCACTATATACTTACTATACTTACTATATACATACTATACACTTACTATACTTACTATATACTTACTATACTTACTATATACTTACTATACACATACTATACTTACTATATACTTACTATACTTACTTTACTTACTATAATACTTACTATACTTACTATATACTTACTATATACTTACTATACTTACTATACTTACTAACCGTGAGCCCTTGCCCCTCACACAATGATGAGTTGCTCTACATACTATACCAAACTAACAGCCCCTTAACCTCACACTATCTTGTCTTAATATATACAGTTCCCCATAATTACTGGCCCTTCCCTTCACAGGATCTCTCCTTTCCATACCAACCATCCCACTGTTTCAAGCTCCTTCCACTACCCCATTTTCACTTACTATCCACAACTACACACAACAATCCACAATGAACCAAAACTATCCACAATGAACCAAAACTATCCACAATGATCTACAACTATCCACAATGACTCAATACTATCCACAATGACCCACCATGATCCACCACTATCCAGAATGATCCACCACTATCCACCATGATCTACCACTATCCACAATGATCCACCACTAACCGCCATGATCTACTGCTATCCACAATGATATCCACAACCACAATGATCCACCACTATCCACTATGACCCACCACTATCCACAATGACCCACCACTATCCACAATGACCCACCACAATCCACCATGATCCACCACTATCCACAATGACCCACAACTATCCACCATGATCCACCGCTATCCACCATGATCCACCGCTATCCACCATGATCCACCACTATCCACAATGATCCACCACTAATCCACAATGATGCACAACTAACCGCCATGATCTACTACTATCCACAATGATATCCACTATCCACAACCACAATGATCCACCACTATCCACTATGACCCAAGACTATCCACAATGATCCACCACTATCCACCATGATCCACCACTATCCACAATGATCAACCACTAAACCACAATGATCCACAACAAACCGCCATGATCTACTGCTCTCCACAATGATATCCACAACCACAATGATCAACCACTATCCACAATGACCCACAACTATCCACCATGATCCACCACTATCCACAATGATCCACCACTATCCACAATGATCCACCGCTATCCACCATGAACCACCACTATCCACAATGATCCACTACTAATCCACAATGATGCACAACTAACCGCAATGATCTACTACTATCCACAATGATATCCACTATCCAAAACCACAATGATCCACCACTCTCCACTATGACCCAAGACTATGCACAATGATCCACCACTATCCACCATGATCCACCACTATCCACAATGATCCACCACTAATCCACAATGATCCACAACTAACCGCCATGATCTACTGCTATCCACAATGATATGCACAACCACAATGATCCACCACTATCCACTATGACCCACCACTATTCACAATGACACTCCATTATCCACAATGACCCACCACAATCCACCATGATCCACCACTATCCACAATGACCCACAACTATCCACAATGATCCACCACCATCCACAATGACCCACCACTATCCACCATGATCCACCACTATCCACCATGATCCACCACTATCCACAATGATCCACCACTGTCCACAATGATCCACAACTAACATCCATGATCTACCGCTATCCACAATGATATCCACTATCCACAACCACAATGATCCACCACTATCCACAATGATCCACCACTATCCACAATGATCCACAATGACCCACAACTATCCATGATCCACCACTATCCACAATGATATCTACTATCCACAATGACTCACCACTATACACAATGATCAACTACTATCCACAATGAACCAAAACTATCCGCAATGATCCACAACTATCCACAATGACCCACAACTATCCACAATGACCCACAACTATCCACAATGACCCACCACTATCCACAATGATCCAAAACTATCCACAATGACCCACCACTATCCACAATGACCCACGACTATCCGCAATGATCCACCACTATCCACAATGACCCAGCACTAACCACAATGACCCACCACTATCCACCATAATCCACCACTATCCACAATGATCCACCACTTTCCACAATGATCCACAACTAACCGCCATGATCTACTACTATCCATATTGATATCCACTATCCACAACCACAATGATCCACCACTATCCACAATAACCCACCACTATCCACAATGACCCACCACTATCCACAATGACCCACCACTATCCACCATGATCCACCACTATCCACAATGACCCACAGCTATCCATCATGATCCACCACTATCCAAAATGAGCCACCACTATCCACAATGATCCACCACTATCCACAATGATCCACCACTATCCACAATGATCCACCACTAATCCACAATGATGCACAACTAACCGCCATGATCTACTTCTATCCACAATGATATCCACTATCCACAACCACAATGCTCCACCACTATCCACTATGACCCAAGAATATCCACAATGACCCACCACTATCCACAATGACCCACCACTATCCACCATGATCCACCACTATCCACAATGACCCACAGCTATCTATCATGATCCACCACTATCCATAATGAACCACCACTATCCACAATGATCCACCACTATCCACAATGATCCACCGCTATCCACCATGATCCACCACTATCCACAATGATCCACCACTAATCCACAATGATGCACAACTAACCGCCATGATCTACTACTATCCACAATGATATCCACTATCCACAACCACAATGATCCACCACTATCCACTATGACCCAAGACTATCCACAATGATCCACCACTATCCACCATGATCCACCACTATCCGCAATGATCCACCACTAATCCACAATGATCCACAACTAACCGCCATGATCTATTGCTATCCACAATGATATGCACAACCACAATGATCCACCACTATCCACTATGACCCACCACTATCCACAATGACCCACCACTATCCGCAATGACCCACCACAATCCACCATGATCCACCACTATCCACAATGACCTACAACTATCCACCATGATCCACCCCATCCACAATGACCCACCACTATCCACCATGATCCACCACTATCCATAATGATCCACCACTATCCACAATGATCCATCACTATCCACAATGATCCTCAACTAATCACCATGATCTATCACTATCCACAATGATATCCACTATCCACAACCACAATGATCCACCACTATCCACAATGATCCACCACTATCCACAATGATCCACAACTATCCATGATCCACCACTATCCACAATGAGTCACCACTATCCACAATGATCCACCACTATCCACAATGACCCACAACTAACCACCATGATCTACCACTATCCACAATGATCCAAAACTAACCACCATGACCTACGACTATCCACAATGATATCCACTATCCACAACCACAATGATCCACCACTATCCACAATGATCCACCACTATCCACAACCACAATGATCCACCACTATCCACAATGATCCACCACGATCCACAATGATCCACAATTATCCATGATCCACCACTATCCACAATGATATCCAATATCCACAATGATCTACCACTATACACAATGATCCACCACTATCCACAACAATCAACAACTATCCACAACGATCCACAACTATCCACAATGACCCACCACTATCCACAATGATCCAAAACTATCCACAATGACCCACCACTATCCACAATGACCCACCACTATCCACAATGATCCACCACTATCCACCATGATCCACCACTATCCACAATGATCCACCATTATCCACAATGTTCCACAACTAACCGCCATGATCTACTACTATCCACAATGATATCCACTATCCACAACCACAATGATCCACCACTATCCACAATAACCCACCACTATCCACAATGACCCACCACTATACAATATGACCCACCACTATCCACAATGACCTACCACTATCCAATATGACCCATCACTATCCACAATGATCCACCACTATCCACAATGACCCACAGCTATCCACCATGATCCACCACTATCCACAATGACCCACAACTAACCACCATGATCTACCACTATCCACAATGATCCAAAACTAACCACCATGATCTACCACTATCCACAATG
This sequence comes from Xenopus petersii, assembly GCA_038501925.1. NCBI lineage: Eukaryota > Metazoa > Chordata > Amphibia > Anura > Pipidae > Xenopus > Xenopus petersii. Next base: position 11,446,226 of record CM076680.1, read on the forward strand.
ATATCCACTATCCACAACCACGATGATCCACCACTATCAACAATGATCCACCACTATCCACAATGATCCACCACGATCCACAATGATCCACAATTATCCATGATCCACCACTATCCACAATGATATCCAATATCCACAATGATCTACCACTATACACAATGATCCACCACTATCCACAATGATCAACAACTATCCACAACTATCCACCATGATCCACCACTATACACAAAGATCCACCACTATCCACAACGATCCACCACTATACACGACTATCCACAACGATCCACCACTATCCACCACTATCCACAATGACTATTCATAACGATCCACCACTATCCACGGCGACTATCCACATCGATCCACCAATATCCACAACGATCCACAACTATCCACAATGATCCAACACTAACCACTATGATCCACCACTATCCACGATGACTACCCACAATGATCCACCACTATCCACAACGATCCGCAACTATCCACAATGATCCACCACTATCCACTACGATCCACAACTATCCACAACGACTATCCACAACGATCCTCCACTATCCACAATTATCCACAACGATCCACCACTATCCACAAAAATCCACAACTATCAACAAAGATCCACCACTATCCACAACGATCCACCAATATCCACAACGATCCACCACCATCCGCAACGATCCACCACCATCCGCAACGATCCACCACCATCCGCAACGATCCACCACCATCCACAATGATCCACCACCATCCGCAATGATCCACCACCATCCACAATGATCCACCACCATCCACCGTGATCCACCACCATCCGCAACGATCCACCACCTTCCGCAATGATCCACCACCATCCGCAACGATCCACCACCATCCACAATGATCCACCACCTTCCACAACGATCCACCACCTTCCACACTTCCACTATACACAACTATCCACCACTATCTACAATGATCCACCACTATCCACTATGATCCACCACTATACACAAAGATCCACCAGTATCCAAAACGATCCACCACTATCCACAATGATCCACCACTATCCACAATGATCCACCACTATCCACAAAGATGCTCCAGTATCGAAAACGATACACCACTATCCACAATGATCCACCACTATCCACAGTGATCCACCACTATCCACAATGATCCACCACTATCCACAAAAATCCACAACTATCTACAAAGATCCACCACTATACACAACGATCCACCACGATCAACAACGATCCACAACTATCCACAATGATCCACCACTATCCACAATGATCCACCACTATCCACAGCGATCCACCACTATCCACAGCGATCCACCACTATCCACAACGATCCACCACTATCCACAAAGATCCACCACTATCCACAATGATCCACCACTATCCACAATGATCCACCACTATCCACAACGATCAACCACAATCCACAACGATCCACCACTATCCACAACTATTCACCACTATCCACAATGATCCACAACTATACACAACGACCAACCACTATCCACAACGATCCACCACTATCCACAATGATCCACAACTATACACAACGATCCACCACTATCCACAACGATCCATCCACAACGATCAACCACAATCCACAACGATCCACCACTATCCACAACTATTCACCACTATCCACAATGATCCACAACTATACACAACGACCAACCACTATCCACAACGATCCACCACTATCCACAACGATCCACCACTATCCACAACGATCCACCCTCATTCACAACGTTCCACCGCCATCCACAAAGATCCACCACAATCCACAACGATCCACCACCATCCACAACGATCCACAATGATCCACCACCATCCACAACGATCCACCACCATCCACAATGATCCACCACCATCCACAACGATCCACCACCATCCACAACAATCCACCACTATCCACAATGATCCACTACCATCCACAACGATCCACACTATCCACAATGATCCACCACGCTCAACAAACATCCACCACTATCCACAAAGATCCACCAGTATCGACAAAGATCCACCACTATCCACAACATCACTATCGACAATGACCCACCACGATCCACAAAGATCCAGCACTATCCCAATGATCCACCTTTATCCACAATGACCCACCACTGTCCACAAAGATCCAACACTATCCACAATCATACACCACTATCCACTAAGATCACCAGTATACCGAAAGATCCACAATGATCCACCACTATCCACAACGATCCACCACTATCCACAATGATCCACCATTATCCACAACGATCCACCACTATCCACAACGGTCCACCATTATCCACAACTATCCATCACTTTCTACAATGATCCACCAATATACACAATGACCAACCTCTAGCCACAAAGATCCACAACTATACACAATGACCAACCACTATCCACAATGATCCACCACTATCCACAATGATCCACAACTATACACAATCATCCACCACTATCCTCCACTATCCACAATGATCCACAATGATCCACAACTATACACAACGATCAACCATTATCCACAACAATCCACCACAATACACAACTATCCACCACTATCTACAATGATCCACAACTATCCACTATGATCCACCACTGTACACAAAGATCCACCAGTATCCAAAACGATCCACCACTATCCACAATGATCCACCACTATCCACAATAATCCACCACTATCTACAAAGATCCACCAGTATCCAAAACGATCCACCACTATCCACAACGATCCACCACTATCCACAATGCTCCACCACTATCCAATCAACCACTATCCACTACTATCCACAACTATCCACTATTATCCAAAATGATCTACCACTATCCACAACTATCCACCACAGTCCACAACTATCCACCACTCTCCACAATGATCCACAACTTTACACAATGACCAACCACTATCCACAACGATCCACCACTATCCACCACTATCCATAACTATCCACAACGATCCACCACTATCCACAACGATCCACAACTATACACAACGATCCACCACTATCCACAACTATCCACCACTATCCACAATGATCCACCACTATCCACAACTATCCACCACTATCCACAACGATTTACAACTATACACAATGACCAACCACTATCCACAATGATCCACCACTATACACAATGATCTATCACTATTCACAATGATCCACCACTATACACAAATATCCACCACTATCCACAACGATCCACCACTATCCACAATGATCCAACACTATCCACAACTATCCACCACTTTCCACAATGATCCACAACTATAGACAATGACCAACCACTATCCACAATGATCCACAAAAATACACAATGTTCAACCACTTTCCACAACGATCCACCACTATCCCCAATGATCCACAACTATCCACAATCATCCACCACTATCCACTAAGATCACCACTACACATAAAGATCCATCACTATCCACAATGATCCACCACTATTCACAATGGTCCACCACTATCCACAACGATCCACCACTATCCACGACGATCAACCACTATCCACAGCGATCCACCATTATCCACAACTATCCATCACATTCCACAATGATCCACAAGTATACACAATGACCAACCACTATCCACAATGATCCACCACTATCCACCATTATCCACAAAGATCCACAACTATACATAATCATCCACCACTATCCACAAAGATCCACAACTATACATAATCATCCACCACTATCCACAATGATCCACAACTATACACAACGATCAACCACTATCCACAACGATCCACCACTATCCACAACATCACTATCGACAATGACCCACCACTATCCACAAAGATCCAACACTATCCACAATGATCCACCTTTATCCACAATGACCCACCACTGTCCACAAAGATCCAACACTATCCACAATCATACACCACTATCCACTAAGATCACCACTATACCGAAAGATCCACCACTATCCACAATGATCCACCACTATCCACAACGATCCACCACTATCCACAACGATCCACCATTATCCACAACGATCCACCACTATCAACAACTATCCACCACTTTCCACAATGATCCACAACTATACACAATGACCAACCACTATACACAATGATCAACAAATATACACAATGTCCAACCACTTTCCACAATGATCCACCACTATCCCCAATGATCCACAACTATACAAAACGATCCACCATTATCCACAATGACATACCACTATCCACAAAGATCCAAAACTATCCACAATCATCCACCACTATCCACTAAGATCACCACTATACATAAAGATCCACCACTATCCACAATGATCCACCACTATCCAAAATGATCCACCACTATCCAAAATGATCCACCATTATCCACAATGATGGACCACTATCCACAATGCTCCACCACTATCCAATCATCCACTATGATCTACTATCCACAACTATCCACTATTATCCAAAATGATCCACCACTATCCACAACTATCCACCACAGTCCACAACTATCCACCACTCTCCACAATGATCCACAACTTTACACAATGACCAACCACTATCCACAACGATCCACCACTATCCACCACTATCCACAACTATACACAACGATCCACCACTATCCACAACGATCCACAACTATACACAACGATCCACCACTATCCACAACTATACACCACTATTCACAACGATCCACCACTATTCACAACTATCCACCACTATCCACAACGATTCACAACTATACACAATGACCAACCACTATCCACAATGATCCACCACTATACACAATGATCTATCACTATTCACAATGATCCACCACTATCCACATTGATCCACCACTATCCACAATGATCCACCACTATCCAGAACTATCCACCACTATCCACAACGATCCATCACTATCCACAATGATCCGACACTATCCACAACTATCCACCACTTTCCACTTTCCACAATGATCCACAACTATACACAATGACCAACCACTATCCACAATGATCAACAAATATACACAATATCCAACCACTTTCCACAACGATCCACCACTATCCCCAATGATCCACAACTATACACAACGATCCACCATTATCCACAATGACATACCACTATCCACAAAGATCCAACACTATCCACAATCATCCACCACTATCCACTAAGATCACCACTATACATAAAGATCCACCACTATCCACCATGATCCACCACTATCCACAATGATTCACCACTATCCACAACGATCCACCACTATCCACAATGGTCCACCACTATCCACAACGATCCACCATTATCCACAACTATCCATCACTTTCCACAATGATCCACAAATATACACAATGACCAACCACTATCCACAAAGATCCACAACTATACACAATGACCAACCACTATCCACAATGATCCACCACTATCCACAATGATCCACAACTATACACAATCATCCACCACTATCCACAATGATCCACAACTATACACAGCGATCAACCACTATCCACAACGATCCACCACTATACACAACTATCCACCACTATCTACAATGATCCACCACTATCCACTATGATCCACCACTGTACACAAAGATCCACCAGTATCCAAAACGATCCACCGCTATCCACAATGATCCACCACTATCCACAATGATCCACCACTATCCAATCAACCACTATCCACTATGATCTACTATCCACAACTATCCACCATTATCCACAATGATCCAGCACTATCCACAACTATCCAGCACAGTCCACAACTATCTACCACTCTCCACAATGATCCACAACTTTACACAATGACCAACCACTATCCACAACGATCCACCATTATCCACCACTATCCACAACTATCCACAACGATCCATCACTATCCACAACGATCCACAACTATACACAACGATCCATCACTATCCACAACTATCCACCACTATCCACAACGATCCACCACTATCCACAACTATCCACCACTATCCACAATGATTCACAACTATACACAATGACCAACCACTATCCACAATGATCCACCACTATACACAATGATCTATCACTATCCACAACGATCCACCACTATCCACAACTATCCACCACTTTCCACAATGATCCACAACTATACACAATGACCAACCACTATCCACAATGATCAACAAATATACACAATGTCAAACCACTTTCCACAACGATCCACCAGTATCCCCAATGATCCACAACTATACACAACGATCCACCATTATCCACAATGACATATCACTTTCCACAAAGATCCAACACTATCCACAATCATCCACCACTATCCACTAAGATCACCACTATACATAAAGATCCACCACTATCCACCATGATCCACCACTATCCACAATGATTCACCACTATCCACAACGATCCACCACTATCCACAACGGTCCACCACTATCCACAACGATCCACCATTATCCACAACTATCCATCACTTTCCACAATGATCCACAAATATACACAATGACCAACCACTATCCACAATGATCCACCACTATCCACAATGATCCTCAACTATACACAATCATCCACCACTATCCACCACTATCCACAATGATCCACAACTATACACAACGATCAACCACTATCCACAACGATCCACCACTATATACAACTATCCACCACTATCCACTATGATCCACCACTGTACACAAAGATCCACCAGTATCCAAACGATCCACCGCTATCCACAATGATCCACCACTATCCACAATGATCCACCACTATCCAATCAACCAATATCCACTATGATCTACTATCCACAACTATCCACCATTATCCACAATGATCCACCACTATCCACAACTATCCAGCACAGTCCACAACTATCTACCACTCTCCACAATGATCCACAACTTTACACAATGACCAACCACTATCCACAACGATCCACCATTATCCACCACTATCCACAACTATACACAACGATCCATCACTATCCACAACGATCCACAACTATACACAACGATCCATCACTATCCACAACTATCCACCACTATCCACAACGATCCACCACTATCCACAACTATCCACCACTATCCAAAACGATACACAACTATACACAATGACCAACCACTATCCACAATGATCCACCACTATACACAATGATCTATCACTATTCACAATGATCCACCACTATACACAAATATCCACCACTATCACAATGATCCACCACTATCCACATTGATCCACCACTATCCACAATGATCCACCACTATCCACAACTATCCACCACTATCCACAACGATCCACCACTATCCACAATGATCCAACACTATCCACAACTATCCACCACTTTCCACAATGATCCACAACTATACACAATGACCAACCACTATCCACAATGATCCACCACTATACACAATGATCTATCACTATTCACAATGATCCACCACTATACACAAATATCCACCACTATCACAATGATCCACCACTATCCACATTGATCCACCACTATCCACAATGATCCACCACTATCCACAACTATCCACCGCTATCCACAATGATCCACCACTATCCACAATGATCCACCACTATCTAATCAACCAATATCCACAATGATCCACCACTAACCACAACTATCCACCACTATCCACAACGATCCACAACTATACACAATGACCAACCACTATCCACAATGATCCACCACTATCCACAACAATCCACAACAATCCACCACTACCCACAATGATCCACCACTATCCACAACTATCCACCACTATCCACAACAATCTACCACTATCCACAACGATCCACCACGATCCACCACTATCCACAACTATCCACCACTATCCACAACTATCCACCACTATCCACAACGATTCACAACTATACACAATGACCAACCACTATCCACAATGATCCACCACCATACACAATGATCTATCACTATTCACAATGATCCACCACTATACACAATGACCACTCTACACAATGATCCACCACTATCCACAATGATCCACCACTATCCACAATGATCCACCACTATCCACAAAGATCCACCACTATCCACAATGATCCACCACTATACACAAAGATCCACCACTATCCACAAAGATCCACCACTATCCATAACGATCCACCACTATCCACAACGATCCACCACTATCCACAATGATCCACCACTATCCACAATGATCCACCACTTTCCACTATGGTCCACCACTATACACAAAGATCCACCACTATCCACAATGATCTACCACTATACATAATAAACCACCACTATACACAATGACCACTATACACAATGATCCACCACTATCCACAATGATCCACCACTATGCACAATGATCCACCACTATCCACAATGATCCACCACTATCCACAACTATCAACTACTATCCACAACGATCCACCACTATCCACAATGATCCAACACTATGCACAATGATCTACCACTATTCACAATGATCCACCACTATACACAATGATCCACCACTCTACACAATGATCCACCACTATACACAATGATCCACCACTATCCCCAATGATCCACAACTATCCACAATGATCCACCACTATCCACAAAGATCCACCACTATACACAATGATCCACCACTATCCACAATGATCCACCACTATCCACAAAGATCCATCACTATCCATAATGATCCACCACTATCCACAATGATCCACCACTATCCACAATGATCCACCACTATCCACAATGATCCACCACTATCCACAATGATCCACCACTATCCACAACGATCCACCACTATCCACAACGATCTACCACTATCCACAATGATCCACCACTATCCACAACGATCTACCACTATCCACAACGATCCACCACTATCCACAACGATCCACCACTATCCACAACGATCTACCACTATCCACAACTATCCACAACTATCCACAACGATCCACCACTATCCACAACGATCTACCACTATCCACAATGATCCACCACTATCCACAACGATCCACCACTATCCACAACGATCCACCACTATCCACAACAATCTACCACTATCCACAACGATCCACCACTATCCACAACGATCTACCACTATCCACAATGATCCACCACTATCCACAACGATCCACCACTATCCACAACGATCTACCACTATCCACAATGATCCACCACTATCCACAACGATCCACCACTATCCACAACGATCCACCACTATCCACAATGATCCACCACTATCCACAACGATCCACCACTATCCACAATGATCCACCACTATCCACAATGATCCACCACTATCCACAACGATCTACCACTATCCACAACTATCTTGCACATTGCAACCTGATCTACCCCTAATATCTCCTTATCTTCACCCTGGGCCCATACAGTACAATAAACTCTTCTTCCCATTATAGATAGTTACAATTTTATAGGGTCGACACCAAACTCATATTAAAGTAAGTGTCTAATTACCAGTAAAAGTCTATTGATGCTGCAGACTGTAATGCTTTCTGTGCAGTGTCTGTAATGAGCTATTGAGTATGTGACGAGGCAGCGCCATTTATATGTTGTTATAACCCCAATAACAGAATGCTGGCGAGTTCCCCGCACACAAATAAATGTTACATAAACAGCGACCAATCTAAAGGAAGGAAGGAAATTCCACTATTCATTTTCCAGAGTGATAAGTAACTCGCTGAAACAATGTTCCCAGCTCTCGGGGCCCCGTAAACAGAAGATTTTGGTTTCGGTCTCGTTTGGGAGGATGAGGAGTCGAAAGTGTCAGTGATGAAGCGACTGTTGCTAATGAATGAGACTCACGGTTACTCTTCTAAGCAGCAATGGCTTAACTCCTGCATTATGGACCCCTCTCACACCCATGCCAGAACTAGGGTGCCCCCCTCACCACTTTAACACTAACAGCCACATATTGACTCCACACAACTAATTAACACTTCATTTAGATGCATGCTGCAGACTGAACTGATTTATGTGCAGCCATGCAGCAATCATATAAATGAGTTGCTAATTAGCCATGCAGGATATGGAGTCAATATGAATGTATATAAGTTGCTTAACAGCGCAGAAGGCTGTCGAATGGACAGACAGACAGCAAATAACTTACCGGCATTATCCTGCTGCTTTGTGTTTTTAATGTACGCTGAGAATTTGGAAAAGATGTTGATCCCGGCAGCGTTGGACTCACGGTGTTTTGCAGCCAGTTTGGGGTACCTGCAAGGACAAAACAAGCTCTAAATAACACAGCAAAGCAGTTCCCATGCGTCATGATTATCTCCAGCGTAATGACTACAAATCCCAGCATCCCCCATTAAACAACAGCTGGAGATGGTTATTATTTACGGTATTTATTTTGCATGGACACGTTTTTGCACTGCTTTACAGAAATTATCACCCACATCAGTCTCTGCCCCAGAAGAGCTCACAATCTAAGGTCCATATAATATTAACACATATTATGGTCATTTAAATCAGAAGCCAATTCATCACAAGGCTATGGTAAAACATTTTGAATCACCCCCACGCACCAGTCTCATTAAAGGGGTTCTTCAACTTTGAGATAACTTTTAGTATGATGTAGAGAGTAATATTCTGAGACGATTTGCAATTGGTTTTCATTTTTTATTATTTGTGGTTTTTAAGTTATTTAGCTTTTTATTCAGCAGCTCTTCAATTTGCATTATAAGCAATCTGGTAACTAGGGCCCAAATTACCCTAGCAACCATGCATTGATTTGAATAAGAGACTGGAATATGAATAGGAGAGGCCTGAATAGAAGGATTAATAATAAAAAGTAACAATAACAATACATGTGTAGCCTTACAGAGCATTTGATTTTTTTAGAAGGGGTCAGCGACCCCCATTTCAAAGCTGCAAAGAGTCAGAAGAAACAGACAAACAACTATAAAAAATAAACAATGAAAACAAAGTGAAAAGTTGCTTAGAATTGATCGTTCTATAACAATAAAAATTACTTTAAATTTGAACCACCCCTTTAGGTTAACATTTAGTTATAGAATGGCTAATTCATTTTTTATTTATTTGCCTTCTTCTGACTCTTTCCAGCTTTCAAATGAGGGTCACTGACCCGATCTAAAAACCAATGCTACAAATGTATTCTTATTGCTAATTTGTATTACTCCTCTTTCTATTCAGGCCTCTCCTATTCATATTCCAGTCTCTTAATCAAAGCAATGCATGGTTGCTAGGGTAATGTTGACGCTAGCAACCAGAATGCGGAAATTATAAACTGAAGCACTGCTGAATAAAAAGCTAAATAACTCAAAAACCACAAATAATAAAAAATGAAAACCAATTGCAAATTGTCTCAGAATATCTCTCTCTACATCATACCAACAGTTAATGCAAAGGTGAATACCACTTTTACGTAAGGACCCTAGCAGTGTCAAAGCGTTCTGATGTCATAAGCACCTTGTATGATGTCAGATGTCAGTTGCACAATCAGTACAAAGAGACAACTTGATAACTGACCCCCCCCCGCCTGTCCTGACTTTACAATGCCCCCAAATACCTCTATCCTCCCTTCAAACATCAACATTAGGAAATGCCGGCTAAGCATTGAAGACTCATTATCTCCTGCCAGAGGCTTCCCAAAATTCACATGTTTAGTTTCCCTTGCTGATTGCCAGAAAGCTGAGTAAATAACAAAACCTTTAGGGCCAGAAGTGCTAAATTGGAAGAGCCGGGCAGAGCGAGAGATAATCAGAGAGAAACAAATAACTGAGACCTACGGGTGTTCTATGTATTATACACAAAAGCCATGAATATCCTGTAAATTATATCATTATAAACGGTGAGTAGTGATGTCATCGGAATATCACTCTCTACATCACACTAAAAGTTAATTTAAAGGTGAAACACCCACTTTAAAGGAGAACTAAAGTCTAACTAAAGAAGTAGCTAGAAATGTTGTACATTATGTTTTGTGCTTCTGAACCAGCCCAAGGCAACCACAGCCATTTAGCAGTAAAGATCTGTGTCTCCAAAGATGCCCCAGTAGCTCCCCATCTTCTTTTCTGCTGATTCACTGCACATGCTCTGTGCTGCTGTCACTTACTGAGCTTAGGGACCCACTCACAATATACAGTATAGAATAGAAATGTCACAATATAAGGCTGATTAGAAATTAATACAGATAATTACTGCATGGCAGCACCGAAACCAGTGCAATTAGCATCAGAATTTAAAGGGATCCTGTCATCAGAAAACATGTTTTTTTCAAAACGCATCAGTTAATAGTGCTACTCCAGCAGAATTCTGCAATGAAATTCATTTCTCAAAAGAGCAAACAGATTTTTTTATATTCAATTTTGAAATCTGACATAGGGCTAGACATTTTGTCAATTTCCCAGCTGCCCCCAGTCACGTGACTTGTGCCTGCACTTTAGGAGAGAAATGCTTTCTGGCAGGCTGCTGTTTTTCCTTCTCAATGTAACTCAATGTGTCTCAGTGGGACCTGGATTTTACTATTGAGTGCTGTTCTTAGATCTACCAGGCAGCTGTTATCTTGTGTTAGGGAGCTGTTATGTGGTTACCTTCCCTTTGTTCTTTTGTTTGGCTGCTGGGGGGGAAAAGGGAGGTGGGTGATATCCCTCCAACTTGCAGTACAGCAGTAAAGAGTGATTGAAGTTTATCAGAGCACAAGTCACATGACCAGGGGCAGCTTGGAAATTGACAAAATGTCTAGCCCCATGTCAGATTTCAAAATTGAATATAAAAAAATCTGTTTGCTCTTTTGAGAAATGGATTTCAGTGCAGAATTCTACTGGAGCAGCACTATTAACTGATTCATTTTGAAAAAAATGTTTTTTCCCATGACAGTATCCCTTTAATAATCAGCCCTGTAGCATCAGCTTATATTACAGGGGAAGCTCATTTTCTGCTGGATAATTAGTGACGAGCCCTAAGCTTAGCTTCTCAACAGCCAATCAGAGCCCACTGAGCATGTGAGTGTCACAGACACTTTCCAAGATGGTGACCCCCTGTGACAAGTTTGAAGTCCTGGATCATTGCTGCTATTGACAAGCTGAAACTTAAGCCTCGTGCAATAAGTTCACTACATAAAATACTCCATTTTTAGCCACATTCAGTTTAGTTCTCCTTTAAGGCTGCGGCATTTGAGTGGCATAGGAATAACGTGCCTACCTTGGTGGTGCCAATGATTCCTCCAGAAATTCTTCTATCTTGTTCACATCTGTTTTTACTTCCCCGTTGAAGGTCAGGAAAGGTGGGTGAGTCCCGGGTGCCAAGTTATGGAGGTCGGCCGGTTTCCTATACAGAAAAGCACGTGAAGTTGAAAATTCAGCTCTTAAAAATACAAATGATGCAGCCTTGGTGTTGGTGCCCATTACAATTAAAGGGGACCTGTCACCCTAAGAAATCATTCCAAATTCTTTATCATGTTAGCTGAGCAAAATAAACTTTACCTACATTATATGTATTATTTAAATTTTGTTTCCTTTATTCTTAGAATTACACTATCACAGCAAGTGGCAGGAGCCATTTTGCAGACACTGTTATTAAGATACATTTTCAAACAGGTGACCTGTAAATACTGTAGCTGACTAGTTGCTATGGGTTACTGCTCCTGGGCAAACGTTGTGCCTTTTATTACAGAGGGCTATTTGTTTGTTATCAGAAACGGAACTAGAGGTGGGCGGGCCCTGGCGCAGACGCCCCTCCGTACACCCGGAACTGGCCCGGGAATATGCAGCGCAAAGCGGCGCGCGGACTGCAGGGGGGCCCTGAGGGGGTGCAGGCCCTGGCCCGCTCGCACCCCCTGCTCCCCCGGTAGTTCCGCCCTTGTTTGTTATTTTGTGGCCTTGTGGGAATAAATATCTCTTGCACAGAAAACCTTCATGGCAACATTTACTACTCACAGAGCAGGGTGCAAAGTGCAAGAAACAGACACACACACACAGTGTCGTAATGGGGGGTCTGGGCCCACTGGGGCTGCTGCTTCAGGGCAAAATCCTGCGCTGAACCAATTTCTAAGACCTGCAGCCCACAAACCGCAACGCAAATATTTACCCACTCGGACCCGCAACTGCCTTATCCGCAACCCGACCCCCAACCTGCCGACCACCATCAAACAGGAAGTGATGGTGCTGCAAACCAGAAGTGACCTCATCAAAAGTGGACGGGACAGAAACCAGTTATGTAAAATTTTAAAAGGAGTAAAATATAGACAATATTACATAAGATAAGAAATTAGGTAAGACCCGACCGCTGACCAGTGACCCGCAGACCAGCATCTATACCCGCACCTGGAAATCCTCCCCTCATTCCACAGGGTGCCCACTTTTTTTCCAGGTACCTGCTGCAGGACTCTAATTCAGGGGCCCCCACACCCTACCCAGGCCCCCCAACTGAATCCCCCCAGGGCATCAGCCACCTCAACAACGTTCTAGGAGTAGAGCGAGTTTGGGTCAGTGTGACCCACTGTGTTTTTTCCCAGTTGGACCCTGGACACACAGCATTATGTTTTTTTGTACTTTGCACACTATCCCACTATCTGTGCCAAAATTGAGAATTTTGTGCCCCTTATGGAACTAGCACAGGCGTTTGAGGCATCTGTGAATGAGTCCTCAAGCATTCTGGATAATAGTTCCCTTGCATTTACACAATCTCTCCTTACAGGCTTCCCGAGAACCACGTAAGAGTAAATTAAAATTTTATTAGTCATATAGAGTATTAGTAAAAAGGAACTATGTGGCCTAATAATCCAGTAGATTTCCTAGATGTAGGGATGCACCAAATCCAGGATTCTGTTCAGGATTCGGCCTTTTTCAGCAGGATTCGGATTCGGGCGAATCCTTCTGCCCGACCAAACCGAATCCGGATCCTAATTTGCATATGCAAATTAGGGGGTGGGGAGGGAAATCACGTGACTTTTTGTCACAAAACAAGGAAGTAAAGAATGTTTTCCCCTTCCCACCACTAATTTGCATATGCAAATTAGGATCCGGTTCGGTATTCGCCCGAATATTTTGCGATGGATTAGTGGATCCAAAATAGTGGATTCGGTGCATCCCTACTTATATATTGTGTTTGAGAGCACAGGCAGCACAGAGGGTGGTTTCATTGAGCTGAATTTTGTAGTCCAAATCTTCCTTTGTCCTAGGATAAAATAGTGAGGCTGATGTATTTCCCACTCTCCAGATGAGGGGAGAGCAAATTCTCTGTGCTCTGTGGCTGGCAATCTAGTTTATGTGGTTGGAATTTACATAAACTGACAGTTTATTAACTGTATAACTAAGCTCTGCCAATATATGAAGGAACTCATGGGTCACTAAAATGTCAGATTTCCTTTTTTCGGCTATAATATTTTTATTTTCTATAATATGAACTAAGTAGGAAAACATTCACTTGTAATGTAAGTATGTGTTATACAAGAGGGGTTGTTCCTTCTGCTACTTTGCCTGGTCTTCAGCTGATTATGCCCCTCCTTAAGAACAGCCCCTTGACTACTAGACCCCACCCCCGCTGACTAATCATATGGGGTATTATCTCACTACACAAAGGCTTTTGCAAGAGATAAGGAAGGTTGTAGTTACAAGAAAGAAAACTACTACGTTTCTTGCAAAGTAGCCCATGTCTCAGCTCCCTGAAGTTACTTACCAGTCTACAAGATCAAATAAATGCCTCTAGAGTTGTTGGCATTACCCCAGAAAATGTATTGTCTCCAAGACCATGTACCACTCATCAAGACCCCATACCTGAACCTCAAGACAAATTACCAGCCCCCAACACCACATAATAAAGACTAAGACAACCCCCAATACCATGTTCCCATTCCCAAGACCATGTATCTTACCCAACATCAACTGCCAATTCCAAGACCAGCTGTCAGTCACCAAGACAATATCCCAGAGCCCAGGTCAGTTTCTTACACGATACATACCTTTTCAGGTCTACTGTGGTAACATTGAAGACAACTCCTTTCAGCCAGAGGATCATAAACAGGCGCTGGGAGAAGGGGCAGTTGCCAATGCTCTCTCCATCGCTCCCAGCCTGAAAGAAATCAGAAGCAATAGTCATGATGTTGCCCAATATGCCCAGTTGGACTTAGCTTCCAATTGAAAGACAGTTTCAGGAATCAAATTTAAATGGGATCATGGAGGCTCAATCTAAAACAAGTGTGAGGACCCATTGTTTGGGCCCAACTCAATTTCTCTATGAGAAAAACTATGACCATGGTATAAGTATAATGTGGTTACAAAGTGTGCAAGGAAATGACTAAAAGGAGAGGGAGTGGCAGTGTAAGTGCAAAGAGGGTGTCGTCAAGGGGTAAAAACACTGCATTGTGGGTAAAATATATGGTGACTTGCACCCAAAACTGCTCTTTGAGTCCTGTTGTTTCTATATTGAAATTGGAGAATTGTGGCAGGGATCCAGCTACATATTACTAGTGTCCATCAGCAGTAGAACATAGTGCTATGTTTGTTTATACAATTTGATCAATTTGCCGCTCACTGTTGGACTGGCACATTCCCAGGGTACGGGGCTTCCAGCGTCACACAGAATAGAGCCACTGAAAGTTAAACCTGCCCTGAAACACAAGCTGGGACTTAATAATTCATTTAAATTCCATTAGTAGGGCTTGCACAAGGCACCCAAGGCAATGCTGTGCCAGTTACTACAGATTTTGTACAGCGACGTGGTGGGTACAGACGCGATGTGATGCCCACAGTGGTGTAACTAGAGAGGAATCAGACCAGTGTTGGACAGGAACACTGGGGGCCCACCCAAAAACCTCAGACCAGGGGCCCATTTTCAGTACTGTTATTCTTCCTCTCCTCATTCAACCTCTATTCTTCTAGTCTCTTTTTTTTTACATACTATAATCTATTATTCCATCTATTTAGCCTCTTTGTTCTTATATACAGTAAATAGGGAATGGTTATAAAAATAGGCCAAATGTTTAGCAGCATGAGGGGCCACTGATACCTGGGCCCACCGAGAGTTTTCATGGTGTCCCAGTGGGCTAGTCCAACACTGAATCAGACCATGCAGTTGTAGGGGGGCCTGGGGAACAGTGGGGCACGGACTGATGGGTCTGCTTCCTCTATAGCCAACAAGACACCCCCCTTCCCCAGCAGCTCTCTTACCTGCGGCGGGGTATCGGAGTACAAGAGGGCATGGAGTGGAGAAGTGGGTGGAGTCAGGGTGGGGATTGGGGCGGAGTTGGGGCAGGGAGTGGGCTGGGGCAGGAAGTGGGCAGGAGGATAGGGATCGGAGTCCACTGGGCCCCTATGAAGATTGTTTTGCAGGGGGGCCCAACACACTCTAGTTACGCCACAGGATGCATAAGAAGAAATACATAACATTAAATTTTCTAGGCAGAGATTTCCCAATTCGATGGGTGAAGGTATAATGATCCAAATGGCAGGCGATCTACAAGAGTCATGAGGCTGCTGCATAAGCCCACAAGTACAGCAGCTCCATTGCACACAAGATTTGCCTGAACATGTCCCCAGGGTCGGACTGGGCTGGCAGGACACCGGGAAAAAAACTGGTGGGCCCCACCCATGGGACCCATTCTCCTGCCTGGAGAGTTCAAGAGGAAGGAGGTTAATGGTCCGGGTGCAAATGTTGGTGTGCGTGGGGTAGATGTCGGGAATAGGGTCTGGGAGCTTGTGGCACAGGCCGTGGAAGTCACACCCCATGGTGGACCTCGGATGCCCCATTCTGACACTGCATGTCCCCTTTATACAGCACATGTGCTCTCCCTGTATATCTACCAATCCCACCCCAGAGATTGAGCAAGAACAAAACAGAGGCCACTGTTTCATTAGAACCTATAGGTGCCTTTGCATTCCATTAGGGGGATGTAAATACGAAAATAAAACTTGGCCTAATTAAATAAAATATAAATTCTGAGAAACTTTCCAATATACATTCATTACACATTGTGAGTGTATATGTAAATGTAATTGCTATAGAAATCAATGCCTGTGCGTCCATTACTCTACTCTGAAACAATGTTGCAGTTTTCATTCAGCAAATAGAGGTCTGTTACTCGGCTGCTTCCGTTACATTGTTTCACAGGTCAGACTCACCAGGACAGGAGGGGGAAAAAGGGACACGCACATAGAGCTTTCTAAAGCAATTACATTTACCTATAACTTTAAAACTACTGACAATCTGTAATGAATGTATATTGGGAAGTTGATTTAAATGACATATTCTTCTATGAAGCCACAATTTATTGTGTGGGCTTTAGGTCCCTTTAACAAATGTAGTATGGCAGTTCCTACTGGTATGGAGTAATGTCAATCTAAATACAATATAAAGACAATGCACGACCACATGAAAATTTACAGTAAAATTAAGTGGAAATTAAGTGGAAATGAGCCATACCTTAAAACAGGGAATACATTTTCCTTTTAAAGGGGAAGTATCACCAGTTCCCAGACATTTTTGTCCAGTAAGAGTACTTGTAACTAATAGGGTGTAGTGCTTGTAACTGATCTGGTTGATGCTAAAAGTAATGCATCGACAGTACGGTAATTATGCGTCATTTGCAATGCCTGCTCTTAAAGGGATACTAACACTATTTTGACATTTATGCATTGGCAACCATAGGATCTCACATATTGGGAGTGGCACCATACTTCCAGGACTACAGGCCCCTAATCTTCCAGGGCAAGTGAGCTTGCTGTCTGCCCACCTTCCTAAAGTGCCCCTTAAAGAGACAGGATAGGATTTTCAGGCTGCTGCAGCTGATTGATGCATACAGTGCACTGCACATTGGGATGCCTTTTGTAGAACCTGCTGAGCATTATGGGTATGTTCTGGAAGGACCACAACTCCTGCTAAAACCCATGTGTACACAATAGGCTGTCAGTAGATGGATGCAAGACTATAATTTCTAGCCCAGATATCCAATCTCATGTGTTTGAATTAAGCCTTCCATTCAGCCAGGGAGCACAGAATGAAAGTGGTAACATAATATGCTGCCGAACAGACAAAGAAGAATTGAATCCAGAATATACACAGGGTACAATGAAAGTCATGTGCCACTGGCTTTGCAGCACTGGGCTTTTTGTCTGTTGACAATCCACTATAGTCAATGTACAGGTACAGTATAAAATAATGCATTATCAGTGCAGGGCGGATTGTTCTATATGATATACCCATTACTCACACAGGAATATCTGTTACCATGTTCATGTTTATGTTCATGTTTATATCCAATTAAATGTGATTAATTATAACATTAAGAGAGTTGTTTACTTAAATCTGAATTTATCTAAGTTTTTTAAATAATAAAACACAACTAAACTCTAATACCTGTTTTGACCTTATTTATTATTAAAAAAGCTAGATTTAATCGGTTCGGTTTTTTTAACAAATTTTTTGGCGATTTTTCCCGAAAAGCCCGAATTTTGGGGATTTTTGGGCTAATTCCAGCGCAGACCACAGAAACTTTAAAATAGTATAGGGACCTCTGCCATTGACTTATACGTATCTGAGAAGGTGGATTTTCAGATTCAGGATTTTTGCTGCATTCGACTTTAAGAAATCTTGAAAAATTCGAGTTTTAAAAAAAACTGAAAAATTTTAGATTTGCCCCAAAAAAGCCAGACCGGAGTTTATTAAATGTGGCCTCTGCTTTTATTTCATTCATATTTATCAAATATACAGTAGGTGGCTTTATGACACCTCCTTAATATGCAATGAGTCAACCTAGTGCAGAACATTTGACCCAAGCCCTTGAGGGCAGAGACACATGCAAAGATTCGGGGAGATTTAGTCGCCCGACGGGATGGCACTCGGAATGATTCGTTTTCCGAAGTTGCCTGCGAGGAAACTTCGGGCGACTTCGGAAAACGAAGCACTCCGAGTGCCATCCCGCTGGCGATTTAGATTCTAGGCGTACTTTTAGGGGAGATTATCCACCCAAAGAAGAGGCGATATGTCGCCGGGCGACTAAATCTCCCCAAATCTTCGCCTGTGTCTCTAACCTAAGTGCTGAATATTAGTAGTAAATCTCTTATCTGTCTCTCTTGTGGCCTTACTGGTACTGGTCCTCTTACCAAATCCCCACCTGATCCTCCCCCCCATATAATGCCCATACCCCTTTGACGTGGCTCCACCCCCTCACAGCCCTAACCTTGACCCATATGTCATGGCACAGCCACTTTTCCCTGCCAGTATTGTTCCTAACCAAAAAAGGCAGCCCTATTGTCACAAAAAAAAGACCTAAATGTAAACATGAATTTTTAACAAAGTAAACAACAGACCCAGAGGCTGCAGAGAGACTTAATCGTGGGCTCCTATAGATATTCAGTTTATGTATATCTTAGCAAAACATAGAGATGCCAGCTTCACTGGATCTCACCTCCGGTGATATTTGACTGTGCCCCTGATTTCACCAGACAACACCTATTTTGCCAAGACCACACCTATTCTGCTCAGACCACACCCATTCTGCTCAGACCACATGCTGTTTCACACAGACTATATCTTGTTCTGCCCAGACCAGACCATCATCTCGCCCCAACCAGGGGTATTAAAACGGGTGACTCCCACTAACATCATCCTGAAGTCTTGAAAGATAAAGAAAATAACCCAAAAAATATTTTGCTGTAGGAACCTCCCCTATTTTTGTGTCCCCCATTATTACGCTCGAGGCAAGTGTCTCTACTGCCTACCCCTACTGATGACCCTGCCTGATGTAAACATCAGTAAATTTTAGAAAACTAGTATAAATAGCAATAAATAGTAAACAATATGGTTTGTGGCGGTGAACTACTCCTTTAATTTCTGATGCATCTCTGTAGGAAAGTTCTACTTTCAAGATGAATAAAATGATTACAGCAGAAATTAATAAATCCTGTTTTATCTATTTTTAAAGTTATACATTAGGCAAACGCCATGCCCATTGGCAGTCATCTGATGGTAGCCGGCTTTCAAGTGCATGTAGGTGTAGGGCAAGGCCAGCCAAGTGGTGCTCTTGGGTAAGGGAAGAGGGGAGGTTTCAGGGGCATCCGCCCAAGCCATAACGCTCTCTAACATCAGAGTGCCAAATATGAGACATTGATATTAAATATAAATAACACATCTGGCCTGTTTCCCAGTCATGAGATCCTGGCTCAGCACAAGCATAGACATCTGAGCTTTTCATCCTCTTTATGGGCCCACAAGGCAAACAGACACTTTCCTTTTCATTAAAGATTTGTGTCAAATTGTCCAAATTACCCTCTGGGCTCTCCAGTGATTGGCTGAGATAGTTTGATGATCATTTTGAATGAAGACTTCCAAATCTTTTTTGCATTCAAAACATCTACTGCACCATCTGATGCTGAGCGAGGTCTCTCTATGAATTTGTTATCTCTGGTGATTAGAGTAGCAACAATACCGAGATAATTACAGTGGGTAGATAGGAGGTAGAACAGTTCAACCTATGCACTCGCCAGCACTCCTAGAATAAAGTCCCTCATCTGCTGGAGTTGATATTGTAACTCATTTTTTGGCTATACCGGCCAACAGGGTTAACAACCAGCTAGTATACTAGAGCACAGGTTACACAAGACTTTAACACTTAAGGCAGGGCCTTCCCAAAGTGGAAGAAATGAAGGTGCGTTTTAGTGCAACTACAACTCCCACAGGCTACTCTGCTTTGACCAATACATAAATGGGCACCAGGAGGTTCTTGCAATCAAGCAGAACACAGCTCAGACAGTATATCAGATGTAGATGTAGGTGCATTCCCCAAGGATGTAGTCAAGGCAGTACAACTTCCCTCCAGGCAGAAATACCTCACACGTGGTCTGGATCTCACCAGTGGAGGGCTCAGGGAGGAGAACATAAAGCCTGACACACCCTTTCCACTTTGTCCCTTCACTGTATGCAAATCTTACGGCCTGGTAAGCTCCTCCCTGTTAAACCTCCTTGATGGAGCACAAAGCTGCTCTTTCTCTCTTCCCTCACTGTCTTACTCTCCTAGAGAGTCTATAACATTTATATTCCTGCCACTCACTAGCCTCATTCACTGGGTCCCTGCTCCCCAACTTCCGCACAAGAGGTTCAGGAACCTCTAGGGCTAACACTTGTTATACCCAGGCTCCCTGGACACATGCAGCTGGATCAGCAACCAAAAGCCAAAGAGGAAGATGCACCCCTTCTCACTCACTATACCAAAGTGTGATAGGAAGTGGTCACAGTGCCTCCTGGCCAATAACTGTGATATTTTAATTACAACTAGTTACATTGGCATCTGCCCAACAACTAGGGAGATCAGGAAGTGTAGGGATTTAAATCCATAGGGGCACATTAACCCCTTACACAATCTTAAATAAAAGTCTCCTTTTTCACTACATTTACGTGGCCTTGAATGCCCATCAACTTTTTGTTTCCTCATGGCCAGTTTCAGCCGAAAACTTACTCCAAGCCCACTTACACCAAGTCGTACTTTTCAGGTCCACGATTCTGGACTGTCGCACACAAAAATGGAACCACTGGGAGGTCTCTTTGGAAGGGACATGTTTCTCACCCCTTGGATGTTGCTCCCAGTGGCCTCAAAGCAGATGCTTAGTTTTGAATTCCTGGTTTAGAGGAAAGTTTTGGTTGCATAAAAAACAGATGTACTGCCAAACAGAGTCTTCTGTAGGCTAACAGTCCACATAGGTGCTACATAGGAGCTACCAAATGGCAAATCACATTTATATTGCACCACCCAGGAACATTTTTCACAACTCTAAGCAAGATGTAGAAGTGCTAAAGGGGCCTAAAGCAGGAGGCATAAGTAAGGAGAAGCCTGAATCCAAAGGTAGACTGAACATCGTAGTGGATGACAAGGAAAGGGACCAAAATGGTAATGGCTTTAGTAAGTGTGAGTCTAGTTTTGTCATAAAACACACTGGGAGTGTGAGACAGTCAGGAGATGATCGGTTCCTCATAGCAGGGATAGTGTAGGGTAAGAAGTTTCCAGGCAAAACAGCAGGGACCCAAGTGAAATTCAAACCAGGGGAGTTTTGTAGCCACCAGCATCATTGAATTCATTGGTACACTGGGACTGGACAATCTTATAAACCTCCATTTTTATATCTTATCTGAGAAGTTAATTTTTTTGTTAAATAAACTACTTTTTATTTGCATCAAGTATTGGAGTGAAGTCCGGTTTGTGCCAGCCTACTATTAACTATCAATGTGAAACATGACTTCCCAAGGTCTGGAGCTTGCGCACCTGGACCCCCTGCCATTATTGGTAAATTAACCTTGCTATCTACAATAATCAATACTGGATATTAACCTCCCCCCCCGTTTTTCCCCCCTTTTTTGAAACTAGTCTATTGGAAACCCTTGGGCCAACTGGAAGAACTGACCTCACGGGCCACTGACCTGACACACATACCCAGACCCAGGGCAGAGGCCTCTGATAGGCCAGTCCAACCCTGCTGCTAATAAGAATCCTGTAATTCTCTAGTATACAAAGTGAAATGCACAAAGATGTTGTCCAAAGAATATGCAGCATAATGGAACTGTAGAAATATGCAATTTAGCTGCAAGGAGCAATGAGATGCCACCCAGCCATAAATGCACATGTCACACAGACTGATATATCTTCTTTCTATCCACTGTATTCTGTTCACTGTGCCTTATCTGCCCCTAACGTCTGCACCCAGTCTTATCAGCTGCACTCCCTCCCTAGTAACTTCATCTCTAAAAACATAAACACAGATAATTGCACAGCAAATTCTCCTGCTACAAGGAGAGAAATGTAACTCTCAGCCCTTACCAATATCAGCTGAGAGATCTACTATCAACTACTGTCTGATGTACAACAGCATCAACATCAAAGTAATAAGGGATAATGTACCCCCTACCGTAAATGTTAAGGATATTAGAAGTCACAGAGGGGTTGTTCTGTGACCATATAAAGGCACAAGGCTGCAGGCTGAGTTATACAGGGAACTCTGAGTATCACTCATGTATTATAAGGGATAATGTACCCCCTACTGTAAATGATAAGGATATTAGAAGTCACTGAGGGGTTCTGTGACCATATAAAGGCACAAGGCTGCAAGCTGAGTTATACAGGGAACTCTGAGTATCACTCGTGTATTATAAGGGATAATGTACCCCCTACTGTAAATGATAAGGATATTAGAAGTCACTGAGGGGTTGTTCTGTGACAATATAAAGGCACAAGGCTGCAGGCTGAGTTATACGGGGAACTCTGAGTATCACTCATGTATTATAAGGGATAATGAACCCCCTACTGTAAATGATAAGGATATTAGAAATCATTGAGGGGTTGTTCTGTGACCATATAAAGGCACAAGGCTGCAGGCTGAGTTATACAGGGAACTCTGAGTATCACTCATGTATTATAAGGGATAATGAACCCCCTACTGTAAATGATAAGGATATTAGAAGTCACTGAGGGGTTCTGTGACCATATAAAGGCACAAGACTGCAGACTGAGTTATACAGGGAACTCTGAGTATCACTCATGTATTATAAGGGATAATGTACCCCCTACTGTAAATGATAAGGATATTAGAAGTCACTGAGGGGTTGTTCTGTGACCATATAAAGGCACAAGGCTGCAGGCTGAGTTATACGGGGAACTCTGAGTATCACTCATGTATTATAAGGGATAATGAACCCCCTACTGTAAATGATAAGGATATTAGAAATCATTGAGGGGTTGTTCTGTGACCATATAAAGGCACAAGGCTGCAGGCTGAGTTATACAGGGAACTCTGAGTATCACTCATGTATTATAAGGGATAATGAACCCCCTACTGTAAATGATAAGGATATTAGAAATCATTGAGGGGTTGTTCTGTGACCATATAAAGGCACAAGGCTGCAGGCTGAGTTATACAGGGAACTCTGAGTATCACTCATGTATTATAAGGGATAATGAACCCCCTACTGTAAATGATAAGGATATTAGAAATCATTGAGGGGTTGTTCTGTGACCATATAAAGGCACAAGGCTGCAAGCAGGGCTATACAAGCCAGGGAACATTGTTCAACAAGAGGCATACAGATAAAAAGGAGATGTTACCTATTCATAAAAGGCTTATGTTCTATTTATTCTCCTTAAAATAACTTTGTATTACTGCATATATACTTAGCTATGGGAGTTGCCATTATATTTGTTTTGTTTTTTTGCCTAGAATAATCCAAATGATTTGCTTAATCAGTAGGATTCACTGAAGAAAGACTCTGCTTGGGATGAGCAGCACCCACTTAGAAATGCAAGACAAATATTGAGAGAGAGGAGTGGGAATCTTAGGGCTATGGTGCGTGGGGTGTTTTGTCCCTAGGGTTGCCACCTGGCCGGTAAAAATGATGGTTGATCCCAATGTTATTAATGGGGAAAAATGATAAATATATAGGAAGGCCGGTATTTTTTTCTAGAAAAGGTGGCAACCCTGTTTGTCCCCCAATGCTATCCGGCAGAAAACAGCAGATTTTTGAGTATTAAAGTAACTATAGGGGAAAGCAGACCCCACAACCCTGCGGGTGGGGGGTTTATAAATTGATAGTATTGTTGTGAGTGGCACTGAGCACTATGTGAGTTTTTATAACAATTGTGCTTTCCCTTAATACAAACCACAGTATATCAGAAGAACTTTAACAGTAAGAAAAAAACCATATAATATGTATATTGCCCACTTAAAGGGCTACTGTAATCTCAACAGAATTGGGATTAGAACAGAAAATGAATATGCTATCCTAGAATAAGTGGAGTGTTGGCTCCGCTACTCTCAGCCTGCTTTTGTTTTTGCAGCCGAAAAGTAACAGATTCGCTCCATACCCTACTGCCTTGATCTGCACTGAAAAGTACAGCCTAGATGTGGACAGCCAAGCAAATAGAGAATACATATTATATGTATAAAATCATTCATGTATACTGTTCCTTTAATGGAATTTAGCGCATGACTGAACGCAACAGGACAGGGATTGGGTATATCGTTAGCCGGAGGAGTAAATTGATTCTATTGTAGTTCCCCGCTCAATAAGTATCATGTTTAGTTCCAATATTTTACAAGCGGATATTATAACACTGACTCCCATGAATAATGAAAATGTTACTAAATTTAATTCACTGTCATTGCTTCTGTTTTAAGCAGCAAATCTGCAGTCCGGGCAAACCGTGGGTCTCTCTCTTGACCCTGCTGACCACAGCCGATGTTTTCATAGACTATTTTGGGAGTCATTTTGCCATATGACACCTGTGACATTTTAGTGCTATAAGCCTGGCAGGGTGAAGATGTGTTAGTCCTTCAGCACCTTCAGTTTTCTCTCCCTGCACTTTGGCTTTCCCCATATAACTCAATTACCACTTAAAGGGGTTGTTCACCTTTGAGTTAACTTTTAGTACGATGCAGAGAGTGAAATTCTGAGACAATTTGCAATTGACTTTCATTTTTTACTATTTGTGTTTTTTGAGTTATTTATCTTTTCATTCAGCAGCTCTCAAGTTTGTAATTTCAGCTATCTGGTTGCTAGGGTGCTATTTGGCCTAGCAACCATGCATTGATTTGAATCAGAGACTGGAATATGAATAGGAGAGGTCTGAATAGAAAGATGCATACCTCCCAACTGTCCCTTTTTCGGAGGGACAGTCCCTCTTTTGACAGCTCAACCCGCAGTCCCTCATTTGTACTGGAAAGTCCCTCTTTTCTCTGCACTGAACAGCCAGAAAGAGAAACAACGTTTCTCACTTAATTGGCTTTTAGCACAGAGCCCAGAACAGCTAACAGGTGCAAATAAGATACTTTGGGGCATGTTTACTAACATTGGAGATAAATATCTGGAGAGATTTCTGGAGATGTTGCCCATGGCAACCAATCAGCAATTAGATTTAAACAGCCACAGCCGAGTTAGAAAACAAAAGCAAAGATCTGATTGGTTGCTATGGGCAACATCTCCAGAAATCTCTCCAGATATTTATCTCCAATGTTAGTAAACATGCCCCTTTGTAACAATTTTGAGACACAAAAACACAGTTTAGATAAGGAGAAATATTTTCAAACTTTCATAACCTGCCAAATTGTGTAAAACAAACATGGTAATTAGGGGGTGTGGCCACAGAAAGGGGTGTGGTCAAAAAATTGCTGTGCTACGTGCAGAAAAACATTTTTTGTCCCTCTTTTTATTTCCAAAATGTTGGGAGGTATGAAGATGAGTAATAAAAAGTAGCAATAAAAAGAACATTTGTTTTTTTTTAGATTGGAAAGCTGGAAACAGTCAGTAGAAGAAGTCAAATAATTTAAAAACTATAAATAATAATTAATGAAGACCAATTTGGAAAATGAATTCTGGCCATTCTAGAACATACTAAAGGTTAACATAAAGGTGAATTACCCATTTAAGCACCCAATGTCCAACCTGCCCTAATGACGTCAGAGAGGGCAGCGGGGATATTGAGTCACATCAAGTCATTAGGTGGAACTAAAAAGTATCCAGCTCAATCTTATCTGCACCCAACCAGAACCCAACATGGATGAAAACATCTCAGCATGAAACTGGCCAACTAGCAGGTTTGGGCCTGCCCAAAAAAATGTTTCAAGCCTGCCCACTTCAACACGGCCCTTTACAGTGGCAGAACTACCGGGGGTGCAACTGCACCAGGGCCAACACCCTCTCAGGGCCACCAGCGGTTCGCACGCAAAGATCCGCCTCGATGGTGGTGGGGGTCCCAGCTGCATGGTCTGCACCCTGGCACAGGTAGTTATATTACTGGCCCTTTAGGACTTATCAGCAATGAAAAAAGGTGCTCATGCAACTCAAAGTAAAAAAATTAAAATTTATATTAATTATATCAAGTTAAAACACATTCGTTCTCCACAAAAAGCCTAACGCATTTCATGCTTACCGAGCAGTCATAGGCAACCCTAAAAACATTTTTATTACTTTTTTTTCAATTACAATTTATGTTACCATTAGAACTTGTAACTTTTTTTTTTTTGCAAACATTGGGTATGAAGATAGATTTTATAAACATGAATTAAGTGGGATCTCTATACTTTCCTATTGCTCAGAAATTAAAGGGGTTGTTCACCTTCAAACACTTTTTTTCAGTTCAGTTAGTTTCTAGACAGTTTAACAGGAATAATGACTTTTTCCAATCACTTTCTGTTTTCTATGTGTGACCGTTTTTTTTTTGAAGTTTAAAGTGTCATTTTTCACCTTCTAAAGCAGCTCTGAGAGGGGGGTCATCGACCCTGTAAACTGTTTTAATTGATACATTTTTTATCTTTGTCCCTGCTGAGCAGAATCCCTGAATTTCATTAGAATTGATACAATAGTTGCTAATATTTCTCAGAGACTGCTGAGAAATGTATCAACTAATTGCATCAACTTAGGGGCAGATTTACTAAGCTCGAGTGAATAGTTTGAATCAAAAAATATTAGAAAGTAGGGATGCACCGAATCCAATATTTTGGATTCGGCCGAACCCCCGAATCCTTCACAAAAGATTCGGCCGAATACCAAACCGAATCCGAACCCTAATTTGCATATGTAAATTAGGAGTGGGAAGGGGAAAACATTTTTTACTTCCTTGTTTGTGACAAAACGTCACGCAATTTCCCTCCCGCCCCTAATTTGCATATGCAAATTAGGATTCGGATTCGGTTCGGCCAGGCAGAAGGATTCCGCCGAATCCGAATCCTGCTGAAAAAGGCCGAATCCTGGCCGAATCCCGAACCGAATCTTGGATTCGGTGCATCCCTATTAGAAAGATTTGAACAATTCTAAGTAAAAATCGTTCGACCATTCGACCATTCGATAATCGAAGTACTGTCTCTTTTAAAAAAAACTTTGACTTCATACTTTGCCAAATTAAAGCTACTGAAGTCCAATGTTTTATTCGATTCAAAGCTTTTGCACTAAAATCCTTTGAATTCGATATTCGAATTCAAAGGATTTTACTTTGATGGTCGAATTTGAAGGTTTTTTAACCATCGAAATCCGACCCTTGATAAATCTGCCGCCACATGTAGCAAATTGTAACAGTTCAGAATCTGCTCCTGGATCACTGAGCTGCCACTCTGAAACAGCAGAGACAGGAACATAAAACTTTAAACTTAAATTCTGGGAAAACGGTAAACGATAAAATATGGGAAGTAAGGGCAAGGCCAGGCGTGGCGCTTTTGCAGAGTTTTTACGTTGTGTTTTTTATAAAAAAAAAAAGCAGCCAGGCGTAAATACGCATAAACTGCACTACCACTGAAACGAATGGAAAACGTACTATGGCAATTCACAAAGGGCGCTTGCAAGCTGAAATTCGCCACAGGACGCCAGTATTGGCGTCTTTTTAGCAGAAACGCCAATACGTCAAGAAACTACCAAATCGATAGACTCTATGGGATCTGCACGTTTTACGCAGCGTATTTTAAATATGGCGTCCAAATTCAATGAGAACAATGAGAAGTGAATGTTGGGAAAAGAATCCTACGTGCTGAAAAACGCATGAAAAAAGCATGTTGACGGTCGAATGTGGTTTCAGTAGCGTATTTACGTCTGGCTGTTTTTTATTAAAAACGCGGCAAAAAACGCCACGTCTGGCCTTGCCCTAATTGTAAAAAGTCTGATGGGAAGTAATTGTAAAAACAGTCTGAAAACAACTGAATGGAAAAAAGTGCTTAGAAGGCGAATGACCCCTTTAAGTGTAACAATACATACAGTGATTTGGTAAAGGCTGGCTATGCATTCTGGGAGTTGTAGTTTACCTACGGATGTGGGATGAAGTTCAACCACCTATAACAGTCGAGGGAAAGTAAAGGAGGGAATAGTGACAGACTGCTGCAATGGCAATGACATTCACAAATAACATTTAAATCAGTTTATTTTTTTCAGTTACTGTATATTGGAGAGTTCATTGGAGCTGGTGGAGTCACTCGTGTAGCACTACTGGTGCCCAATGTCCTGCCCCATATACTGAGAAACAGATTAATGTGCACAGTCAGGTATGAAGTGACATTCCAGCTTCTCCTTATCCAGAATTCCCCATGCCAGTGAGGTGGGTGTAACTGTGAATTGTGCAAGGGAAGGGCCCCACAGCATTGCTTCTGCATTAGGCTATTGACCTCTTGTGATACCAGTTTATAGGCTCATGCACCCCCTTAAACCAGGACACATATTAGATCCACACCCCGCCCAGGCTTTTAGCAAAACATCTCAATGCGAGAGACTAAACGGAATTCCAAGCTGCCATGCTGTATGCATCTAAGTAAGTTGCCAACTAACAGCCAATGATGAACTTTTCCTATGCCCCTACTAACTATATGGAGCTTTATGGAACAAATGTAAACAGTTAACAAAAATGAGAAAAACAAACAAACTAAAACGAGATTCTCTGCCCAAATATACTAAAGGCATTTTGATCACGGACAGTCACAAAGTCTGAAACTGTCAATAAAAAAATATTCAATAAAATGTTATACATATACTGTATATATACATGTATGGGACCTGTTATGTAGAATGCTTGGGAGGGGATCCGTAACTTGGATCTCCATACCTTGAGTCTACAAAAATGTTTTTAAATATTAAATAAACCCAATAGTTTGGTTTTGCCTCCAATAAGGATTAATTATATCTTAGTTGGTATCAAGTACAAGATACTGTTTTATTATTACAGAGAAAAAGTGAAAATGTGAATTATTTAATAAAAATTAAGTCTATGTCCATCCTGTAATTTGGAGCATTCTGGATAACGGGTTTCCATATACAGTATATACATATAATACACAAAAGCCATGAATGTCCTGTAAATCATATCCTTATAATCGGAGCTTAGAGATGTCATTTCTGTCACATGACTCACTAAAACCTGTGTATTATAATAAATAAAGTACCCGCTGTTGCAAAATATGCGAATATGAGAACTCACCATCATGTACTTAATGTTTATAGTTTATATCCTCAAATGTTCTCCTTTGTACAGTCCTGTCCTGTACAAAGGAGAACATTTGAGGATATAAACTATAAACATTAAGTACATGATAAACGCTTATCAGTAAATGATCTCAACTCAGTAATTGTTTCCAAGCTATGATTATTATACATTGTTGCAAATGTGATAGAATAGAGATAATCCTATTGGGACTTGTTGCTACGTTGTTTCTTAATACAAATGTATTATTGGATATATTATTGTATTTAGTTATCTTCCCTATTGTTGTTTGACCAATGAAAGTGTATTTACCCCTCACCCACGTCGTTGTGATGTCACCACTGGGGGTATAAAGGGTTGCACATTGTTTGTATTTGCACTTTGAGAAAGGCTTGAGTGTTTGCCGAAACGTTAGTCGTTTTTTTCTAATAAACACCTATATTTTCATCGATAAGACCTGTGAGTGCAAGCTTTTTTCCTGTTCTATATCCCTACTTTGGCTTTAGCACCCAGGCATCTGTGACTACTACACGAGTTGTGCTGGCTTCCAGACTCTTTCTATATATATAGTGAATAAAGTACCCCCTCTTGTAAAATATAAGGATATTATAAGTTACTGAGGAGTTTCACGACCATATGAAAACACGAGGCCGAAGGCCAAGTGTTTTTATACAGGTCATGGAACTCCGGGGTAACTTCTAATATCCTCATATTTTACAACTGGGGGTACTTTATTTATTATAATACACAAATTTCAGTGAGTCATGTGACAGAAATGACATCACAACTCACCGTTTATAACTGATGACATCAGAACTCACCGTTTATAAGGATATAATTTACAGGATATTCATGGATTTTGTGTATTTTATATATATATATATATATATATATATATATATAGTGAATAAAGTACCCCCTCTTGTAAAATATAAGGATATTATAAGTTACTGAGGAGTTTCACGACCATATGAAAACCCGAGGCCAAAGGGTATTTTATTTATTATAATATTTATTATAATACACCAATTTCAGTGAGTCATGTGACAGAAATGACATCAGAACTCACCATTTATAAGGATATAATTTACAAGATATTCATGGCTTTTCTGTTATATATTTATAGATATATATATATATATATATATATATATATATATATATATATATATATATTACACCATGATATAGAGGACCAATGTTCAGGAACATAGGGCCCCAGGCAGGCATATTTATATATATATATATTTATGTTATAGGGTGTGACCAGAATCAAAACACCCAGATTCAGTTCCCTGGAAGTTGATGTCTCGGGTATATAAGGGGCGTGTGACCTGCGGCCCAAAAGCTGCCACTGAAATACAACTCAGAGAAACTGGTGGCTGCGTTTGGCCACTTGAATTTAATTATATTTGAGACCAAAAGGGCACCCGGTATGACATACTGTATTAACAACTATTACCCTTTATTTATAAATGAACAAATGCTTCTACATCACTCACATTTGTTCCTGCTCCAGTGGAACTTACCTGCTAAGGTTCCTAAAACTATATTCAATATTATCAGGAGCCAATGAAGCCAGCTGTGTGTTTTTGGAGTGAGGAAGGAAACATATACAGACGCAGAACAAATACATAAAATTCTTGCTGAAAGTGCCCTCCCTGGAATCAAACCTAGGACACCAGAAGTGGAAAGCAGCAATGCTACCCCGTGTACCATATACGCCTTCAGCTTCCATTGCTCCTCTGCTGGATTATCTAAAGGGAGGAATGCTGGGAGCTGTAGTTTTGCAACAACAGGAGATGGCTTTCTATCACCTCGAGGAACAGTAAAGGGAAGGAAACACATAGAATTGTCCTAGACTTACAAACAGCAAAACAACACTCACTCTCCATAGGCAAAAAGTATATAAAGAATATAGGGGGTAAATGCCCCTGTTCCCCATATGGGCAGCCTGCCTTGCACAGGATAAATGCACCAAATCTGCACTTCGAAACTCCATAATGAGAAGCGAGTGACCCGTATAGTCATGCAATATAAATAGTCTTCAACACTTTACACCTACCAGCCATGAGGGCTGATGTAGTTGTTGATGTTTTATAAATAGAATAGATGTTCCTTGTACAGTACAAGAACTTTCCTTCTGCGTATCTGTATCCCTGCACGTGGGTGGGACCTGTCATATCGCTTGCCTCCGTAGAGGCATTTTCGTCGTTTTCTATCAAACAGCAGCTTTAGTAGTCATCAATATATCTCATTATTCTATATACAGTATTTATGCCCAGGGTGACTGGCAGTACAAGTTATATGGAGATCCAAATTGCGGAAAGATCCCTTATCCTGAAAACCCCAGATCCTGAGCATTCTGGATAACAGGTCCCATAGCTGGACTGTTATATCCTTGTAATTAGTAGGATAAAAACACACAGTTTAGGTTATTTTCCCCCCAATCCTATTGGGGTTATTTAATGCTTAAATTATTTTTTTTAGTAGACTTAAAGAATCGAGATCCAAATTACGGAAAGATCCCTTATCCTGAAAACCCCAGATCCTGAGCATTCTGGATAACAGTTCCCATAGCTGTACTGTTTTATCCTTGTAATTAGTAGGATAAAAAACACACAGTTTAGGTTATTTTTCCCCCAATCCTATTGGGGTTATTTAATGTTTAAATTATTTTTTTAAGTAGACTTAAAGCATTGAGATCCAAATTACAGAAAGATCCCTTATCCTGAAAAACCCAGGTCCCCAGCATTCTGTTTAACGGGTCCCATAGCTATACTGTGATATCATTGTAAGGAGAAGGATAAGAAACACAGTTTAGGCTACTGTCCCCCTTTTAATTGGAATTAACCCCTTCATTCCCAGGCTCTAGAGATGTGTAACAGGATAAAGTAAGGGATAGAGTTCAGACAAACGTTTATATGGCAGTTGTACTTTTTGATGTCAGACTACACATCCCTCTATGCCCTCCTCCTAAACCAACCCCTGGCCAGAGCTGGGGTGCTGGCTGGTGCCCACCTACCTTAACGAAAAGTTCTATGTCCGGATCCTTTTCCTCCCCATTGGTGGGAGCAGAGTCTGTCATTGTTTTTTTATACTGAGGAATATTCTCTGCTTTGCGGTTAATCCCAAAGTGCCTGGTGCTGTTGATCAGCCTCACAAAGTGCCCGGCTGGCACATGGGGCACCCTAAGGAACAGTCCCTGGGGTTCAGGTAGCACCCTTCATCCCACGGGGAGAGCAGGTAGGTGTCAGGACATTCCCTTGTGCTTGTTCCACACTCCCAGAGACAGCAGAGTCGTCCCTTGTGCTGGATCCTTATGTCACATAAACTGACAGTCAGAAATAGCCCTGGCAGCCAGCGTTAAAGGCAGGGGGGTGGGATTAAATGACAGGGGTTGGGCCAATGACAGCTCACTACTGTCTGGGTGACAGAGGTCCCCTCCTATGAATGTTTGGCTTCCACTCAACTCTTACAGGGCACTGCCGCTGCATTCACGGGGATCTCCACCCAAAAACAGTTTTTAGCCTAACGAAAGAAAATATCATTCTAAGCAACTGTCTAATACATGTCCATTAAGTTAGTTCTAATTTGCAACTGAGAGGAGTGTCTGCTTGTCCCTTTGTCCCTTGCTGTTCTCTGGTTCTGACTTTCGAAGTAGCAAAAGTCAATTCTCTGTCAGGTCTGTGAAGTCAGCTGGTTTGGGCTTCATTGTTTCAAGAGTCAGAACCCGCAGTCCAGAGAATATAGAGGCAGCCAGACAGAGGCTGTTGATTTTAACAACAAATATAAGGACAAATGACAATAATGATCCCTGTCCGTGCAGGTTTAAGATCAGAAACTAAATATATAATTTTTTTTCATCTTAGAAAAGTACTCTCCTGTCCCGGGAAAGTCCACAAAATACCCAATTTACAGCTAAAATGGGCATGATTTTCATATCTGAAACAGCCCTGTGAAACTGCTCTGGGGATTCCCAACACCTGCAAATCTCCCACCCCCATGCCCTTGCCTATGTCATTAGTAAAAGCCTAAATTATATATCATGGGGGTTTAATAGAAAAAGTTATCCATTAAAGGACAGGTTAAGGTCCAGTAAAGCCTATTAGCTAGTCTTATCATGTATTTATATAAAACTATATACAAGTGCAAACATATTCTGCAGCGCTATACAGTTAATGGGTGTATACATTGAACATGCAGATTTACATACAAAAACAACCAATAACCAATACAAGAGGTAAAGAGGGCCCTGTGCAAGTGAACTTGCAATCTAGTTGAATGAGTCTTACAGGGTAGGGCTCCTGTGTTTCATTTTCATTGGGGTGCTATAGTGGGGGATCTTGTACCACACTGAGTGAGCTTGCAATCTATCTGAATGAGTCTTACAGGGTAAGGCTCCTGTGCTGTTTTTATTGGGGTGCTATAGTGGGGGACCCTGTATAACACTGAGTGAGCTTGCAATCTATCTGAAAGAGTCTTACAGGGAAGGTCTCCTGTGTTGTGTTTTCATTGGGGTGCTATAGTGGGGGATCCTGCTGTATCACACTGAGCAGTAATGTTTTCAGGTCACCTTCAATAGCTGCCCCAATCTTCTGGGTTCCAGGGGCACAGTCTTCCTATCTGAGCCCTGAGCAGAGGTGCCAGTTGTGGGTAGCACAATACTCATATACTATGCCCTGGAAACATAGGAGAGTGTGATGCCAGACAATTTGTGTTTTATATATGGTTCTTAAATATTAGCTGCATATTGATACCCTATGCCACGATGTCCTATGAAAACACAGTTGTAACAGTAAGTCTCCTATAGTTTCATCATGGGCGTTCCCCATCAAATGTCACCTTAAACTGGCCCTAGGGAGACCAGCCCCATAGACTGGGTACCAATTCTTAAAAGTATGAAAA
This sequence comes from Xenopus petersii, assembly GCA_038501925.1. Lineage (NCBI taxonomy): Eukaryota > Metazoa > Chordata > Amphibia > Anura > Pipidae > Xenopus > Xenopus petersii. The sequence goes on from CM076680.1 coordinate 11,481,908, forward strand.
ATTACACTATAATAATGTTACCACCCAATAAACTGTAAGCTCTTTGGCCAAGAATCTAATTCCTGTTCACCCTTTTAGTATGTTATAGAATGGCTAATTCTAAGCAACTTTTCAATTGGCCTTCATTTATTGTTTTTAATTGTTTTTTTTTAATTGTTTGCCTTCTTCTACTTCTGACTTTCCAGCTTTCAAATAGGGGTCGCTGACCCCATCTTAAAAAAAACAAATGCTCTGTAAGGCTACAAATGTATTGCTATTGCTACCTTTTATTATTCATCTTTCTATTCAGGCCTCTCCTATTCATATTCCAGTCTCTCATTCAAATCAGTGTGTGGCTGCTAGGGTAATCTGGACCCTAGCAACCAGATTGCTGAAACTGTAAACTGAACTAAAACCCAATAGGCTGCTTTTCTGTTTATATGATGCCTATCCCCCTCTGCAGGTGTACAGCACCTTTAAGAAAAGGATGCATCAGTGAGCCGTGTTTGTATGTATTCTTGAGTGGAAAAACAGGAAAATGCAGAGCCGAGACAAACAGGTTATTTTTAAAAATTCATAAAGCACTTTGCTGTGAATGTGACACTTAATATCCTGTGTGTCTGTGACCTGAAGGGATCTTCACTGCCATTTGTTCTGGTCCTAAACCCCGGCGTGGGAGTGTAGGTATGTCCGTGTGTCTTACATACAGTGTAATTCTTTCCCACAATTAGTTAGGTCAGGTAGGGATGCACCGGATCCAGGATTTGGTTCAGGATTCGGCCAGGATTCTGCCTTTTTCAGCAGGATTCGGATTCGGGCAAATCCTTCTGCCTGGCCGAACTGAATCCGAATCCTAATTTGCATATGCAAATTAGGGGCGGGGAGGGGAATCGCATGACTTTTGTCATAAAACAAGGAAGTAAAAATGTTTCCCCTTCCCACCACTATTTTGCATATGCAAAATAGGATATTCGGCCGAATCTTTCGCTAAGGATTCGTGGTTTCGGCCGAATCCAAAATAGTGGATTCGGTGCATCCTTAGTTAAAGGTGTTGTTCAACTTTGATTTAACTTTCGATATTCTGAGACAATTTGAAATAGGTCTTCATTTTTTATTATTTGTAGTTTTTGAGTTATTTAGCTTTTTCTTCAGCAATCTGGTTGCTAGGGTCCAAATTATCCTAGCAACCGTGTACTGATTTGAATAAAGAATATGAAGAGGAGGGGGTCAGATTAGAAAGATGAGTAATGAAAAGTAACAACAAAATACATTTGTAGCCTTAGAGAGCATTTGTTTTTAGATGGGGTCAGTGACCCCTGGAATATGAATAGGAGAGGCCTGAGTAGAAAGATTGAGTGATAACAAAAATTGTAGACTTACAGAGGATTTTTTTTTTTTTAGATGGGGTCAATGGCCCCTATCTGGAAAGAGGCAAATAATTAATTCAAAACTATATTAAAAAAATAAAGTAAAAAAAATGAAGACCAATTGAAAAGTTGCTGGGATTTAGTCATTCTATAAGATACTAAAAATTAACGTAAAGGTGAGCCACCCTGTTAAAATGATCTAATATATCTGCCAGTGCCATTGCTTATCTAGCAGAGAGACAGATACCCGAATATGTATTATAGAATCATTCGTATAAAAGCAGAATACACCTTAAGCAAATGACAGTCGCCATAAATAAGAGATGTGTGTTAATACATGGAGTAGTCTCAGTGGCTGGGTGTGACTTCAGCTAGACACTGTGTGCTATTAGTAGTAAGTTCACTGTGATCGGATATGGTTAAAATGTTAATGGTTTTATAACTGTGTTTGAAGATATATTTATGTACTTATGTGGGAAGCAGAGTTTACCCATATTGTAGAGCTGTAGTCATGGTTTCAACTGGATTTCTACACCTGCAGTTTTACTGGTATGTGTTTAATTGCGGGTAATATCCAGTTTCTACTGACTTTGTGCAGAAGAAGGACAGCATTGGGGTAGTTGAGGCAATTCTTGGCCATAATTTGTAAATGACTTACCTCTGTGCATGTACCAAGGGGTGAAAAAACAAATGTAAATTCTGCATTCTGCTTCCATACAGCTGATTATTTTAGTCAGTGTTGGACATAATCTCTTTGGGCCAGTTACTCTGTAGAATAACTGTATCTCTGCTCTTTGGCTGTCAGCAGGGACAGACCAAGCCGTGGAGGGCGGGCTATGATGTCGTGGGACTGCAACGATCGGTGATTGCCCGATGGCTGCTTCAATCCTAGGAAATACTGCCTGGTTTTCCTAATTTGGAAAACTGGGACGGCCAGTTTTGACCTGAAAAGTCCTTCAAAAAACCAGGCTGTCCGGATCAAAACCGGACAGGTGGCAACCATATGTGCGGGCCAGGACAAATCCCGCGAGTTGGGCAGTTTTGGGCCGGCTCCTACACAAAATCTTCGGGTCGCGGACAGGGTCGGACTGGGTCGGCGGGTCGTCCCGATGGCCCAGACCCACTCCCTGCTCTTGCTGTCCAGATTTCTGTCTCCAGAGGCAAATGCTTGTAAACATGGTAGGCACATGCAGGCGCATGCGTGCTCAAGCACGTGGGGGGTGGTCATGCTGAAGGTGCTGCAGTTCGGGTCCGGAGGGGGAGGGTCAGGGCTCAGGAGGACCCTTAGACTTCTGCACCCAGTGCAACCCTGGTCTCAGGCTTAGACTGTAAGCTCTACGGGGCAGGGACCTCCTTCCCACTATGTCTCTTACCACATAGCACTTAAGCTCTTTGTCCTATGATTCTGTATAAATGTATTATGTGATTTGTCTCCCCCATGTATACTTTTATATATATTGTAATTTTATGCACTCTACACCGCTGCGGCTCCTTAACAGCGCTTTACAAATAAAGTTATACATACATATACATACATACATACTTAGCAATGCTACGGGGCAGGGCAAGTAGGGGAACAGGGGGCCGGGCCGGAGGGGGTGGGTTAGGGTCATGTTGAGAATTTCTCGACCCACACAAGACCCTTCAAGAGGTACCCACCCATTGCCCCAACATCATTGCACCCTTTTGCCTACCCCTAGTTCCAGCCCTGGCTATCAGTGAACAATGTGAAAATCAGATATCTATCAAACAGATCAGAAAATCCCATGGAGGAGGACCACATCGGTGGAGGTAGTTCCTCCCTTCTCTTCTGAGAAGGTTCCCACTAGATGTTGGATCATTGTCAATGGGATTCAGTCACAAGAGCATTAGTATACTTGGGCATGGATCAAACCTGGCTCTCAATTCCAGATCTACATCTGTTCCAGAGGTCAACTCTTGGCATTGCACATGGTGGCCCTCAGATCTCTTATAAAAGCCCAACGCTCCCTAGGAATAGTTATTATGTTGACATTACTTCCACTCGGACCTATACTTTTGGGCATGTATTGTAATCTAACATGTAGCCCTGTTATTTCTGATACAGGACTCTGGCTACGGCTAGGACTCTTCACTACCTAGCAGCTACGATCTATTATATTGTCTAACGTTTAATATCAAGATATGCTGGAACTTCGGTATGTGCATTGACACTATGTTAAGGATTTGCTTCACAGAGGAACCTCAGCCCCAAACAAAGGAAATGTGTGGAATGGAGCAGGTGAGGGCGTCTGATGACGGATAGGTTCTGTCCCACAACAAAGGAAATGATAGATCTTCCTTCCCATCTGTGTCCCCAGCCTGGAATATGGGCACCAGTCCAATGAGGTGAGTTCATGTGTTTGTTAAAAGGGCATGACTGAGGCGGTGTTTATTAGCTGTGGAGAGCTTTACGTGTTTATGTAGAATTATTGGCATGTTCTACACACGTTGTGATGGGACAACTCAAACATGGATCCTAATGTCGCCGTGAATCCACACACCCGACCAAAACATGGCCAATGGAATTTGTAAGGTTGTTGTTAGGGATGCACACAGAATCCAGAGTTCAGTTTGGTATTCGGCCAGGATTTGGACTTTTTCAGCAGTATTCAGATTTGGCCGAATCCTTGTGCCGGACCGAACCAAGTCCAAATACTTAAAATCAAGGAAGTAAAAACATTTTTAGCCGATCGCTGCACTTCCAGGTGTCTTTACTCCTCCCCCTTGCTGAATTACATACTGTATGCATATTAGGGTTTGGATGTGGTTCAGTGTTCGATCGAATCTTTCACAAAGGATTCCTGGGTTTGGCTGAATCCAAAATAGTGGATTAGGTGCATCCCCAGTTTATTTTTGTTCTACCAATTTATTACACATGGCTTTATGGAGATCTTTTCATTGTTCACATCTATCTGTGACCCAGGGGAACTTACAGTCTAACTTACCTAAGACAGACAATACTAAGGTCAGGCTTAGAAGGTGCCCACTGACCTGCTGAGAAGTCTTCAGCAAGTAGGAGGGACCTGGAGCACCTGTAGGATCTATGTTGGTGAACAGTCTCAAAACAATGATGGGTTGCCTTGATGCCAAGTTTCTCAATCGTTTTCTCAGGAACACAGATTATTGATGAATCCCAACCCAACCCCAATTTAGCAATTAATTCTTTCACCAAAACACAGTCTGGACTCACCCTCCATCTCGAATACCCAGACCCAACCCCTTGTGATGATGTAAAAGAAGGCCAATAAGGGTACCAAAGACAGTACAGGTATTTCAGTGTCACTGAAGGGGAGAGGTCTTGGGTGGCCTCACTCAAACCTGAACATAGAACCAATTATGCACTTCTTTTTTAATCATTTTCTCAGGAATCTAGATTATTGATGAATCCTAATCCAAGCCTAATGAAGCAACTATCGTACTTCCCAAACCCAAACCCAGCCAGGAGTCTTCCTCCATTCCTAATACGCAGAACCAACCACTTCCAATGATGTCAAAGAAGTCCAATGAGGTTATCAAAAAGGGGAACATGTTTCGATGCCACTGAAGGGAACTGGACCCTATTTTTAGTTTGGCCTCACCCATACCGGAACATAGAACCAATTATGCACCTCTTTTTATTTATTTATAATGATAATGACTAATAATTGTCTACTGAAGGAGGAAATGTTACTGTATTATGGATCATGGAGTCCAAGTCTTAAAACCAGATGGACCCATTTATGAAACCCAAACCATTGATCTCTAAATCACTTAGTTAGTGAGGGTGAGTAAGCCTATGATTATAATCTCATGGGCTAGGTACTATAAAGCCCCAAAGAGAAATTTCCAATGGCAAGAAAAACTAAGGACTAGGGTAGAAATAATGTATCTTATGCATAGGGCTATCAGTCTGGAAGCTGATTGGCTCACTCTATGAATACCCAGTGATGTCACCAACTAGAATATGGGATCTTCAGGTACAAGGCTGGGCTTTTGCTGTTCCTTTCTGATTCCTGTAACCTGCCGGATTGGATAAAGCCCTCTACCTCCTTTGCTGGGATGTAGTAATTTACTATCCACATACAGTAAATAAGGAATCAACTTAATAGGATTCTAAACAAGAAGAGATCATTAGGAGATTAGGGGACTCATTTACTATTAGAGGACACTTACTTTAAGTCGTCTTACTACGGGTTGGGGATTAAGCAGAAAAGACCGTCTCTATTTAACGATGCAGAGAAAGTAAAAGAAAGTCAGCTTTTTACTTTAAGACCATTTGTAAAGTGGAACAGAGACTTGGCTGATTTTGTTAAAGTCCTAGAGTTAATGAAATGAGAGAAGCCCAACCAGGAGAACACTTAAATGGGAACTAAAACTTAAATAAAGAAGTAGGTAGAATTGTTGTACATGATGTTTTGTGCTTCTCTACCAGCCCAAGGCAGACACATGGATATGGTTGGCAAGTTTGCCCAATGGGAGTTCTTGCCGCTTTCACTATATGGTATAGAGTCAACTTATTAAAAATGAAATATGTCCCTAAATGTTTACAGTATATATGTTCAGGAATACGCCATTATGGTGTAATAAGTTACTCCCACACTTCCTCACCAATCAGGATTACAAATTTTGGGCAGGTAACGGGCTCAGATATGTGAAAGATCTCTATAATAAAGGAGAACTAAAATGTTTTATGGAGATAAAGGCATCCTGCCCGACAAAGCATGTTCCTCAATTTCGATATGATCAGCTTTGGCACGCTGCTCAGGCCCAATTTCCTAATTCGCAATCCACAATAGTGGCTACCACCCTGGAAACAGCTATGCAGCTTCAGGTGGTCGCTAAACCCCTCTCTACCATTTATCATACCTTATTGGCACCAGAGGAAAAAACATCCGCTTAAATGCTCCCAGAAATGGATCAGGGACATTGAAAATCTAGATGAAGAGCGATGGGAAGTGATCCTGTGCCACATGCTAGCCACAGCAATCTCAGCCAGGGACAAGCTGATACAATTGAAATTTATGCATCAGTCCGATTTAACTCTGGAGAGTCTCCATCATATGGATCCTACAAGAGAACGAAACTGCACTAGAGGGTGTGGGCACCCAGGAACGTGGTTTCATGTGGTGTGGATGTGCCCCAAATTGACTCGTTACTGGACGGAAAAACTGGTGCAAAACTGTTCCCTTTAGGCCCCATGCACAAAGCCCCCTAGTGCCTTGATCCCATAGCAATCCTCAACTTGGGGATCTGAATGTGTTAACCACTGAGCCGCCATGCTGTCAACTGATAACACAGTCCCAACCCTGCTTTGGCCCTCTATTTATACGGGATTCAGCCAAGGACTGATTTGCATGGTGATGAGAATAACTCTTTCAAGTTAACTATAAAGGTTTTATGAGCCGCCTCCTGGCTGACTATTTGCTCAGGGAACTCCTTGATCCTCTCCTTTAACCATTCATTTTATTGTTCACCTTTAAATTAACTCTTAGTATGATGCAAAGAGTGATATTCTGAGACAATTTGCAATTAGTTTTCATTTTTTATTATTTTGGGTTTTTGGGTTATTTAGCTTTTTATTCAGCAGCTCTCCAGTTTCCAATTTCAGCAATCTGGTTGCTAGGGTGCAAATTACCCTAGCAACTTTTCATTGATTTGAATAAGGAATATGAATAGGAGAGGCCTGAATAGAATAATGAGTAATAAAACGTTGCACTTACAGTACTTTTGTAGCCTTAGAGAGCTTAAGTTTTTAGATGGGTCAGTGACCCCCATTTGAAAACTGAGTCAGAAGAAAGGGCCTGGGTGCTCTGAAAGCTTGCTTTTTACTTATTCAGTTAGCCAGTAAAAGGTATCACCAAACTTTACATTTTCTACATTTTTTCGATGGTGATACGGTACAACATCTTAAAACTAATTGAACTAATAATTCAATATCTATAAAAAATAAATCCAAATGCAAAGTTGCTTAGAATTAGCCATTCTACTAAAATTTAACTTAAGGGTGAATCACCCCTTTAACAGATTGGGGCACTGCCCATTACCTATAATCTACAACTTCGACTTTCTGGTCTAGAATATTTGCCAGTCAGAGGTATAGCGCCATCTAGTGGGTACCACTGATATACGTTTTCTGAAAATTCAGAGGTAGACAATAAGTCCAAATGTTTTGTGAGCAGCCACCCTGTGCCACACTCACTAGGGTCTGGGGTCATTCATCAAGTGTAGCGCAGTGGTTCAACCCATCATGTTTTCTGCACTTTGTACCCTGCCTTGCATTTTAAAAAAATCTCTGTGCTCCAAAACCTGTGTTCCCTGATAAATACAGAACTGCCTGCACTCAGTGACACTGTTACCCTGAAGCTCAAGCAAGGTGCAGTAGTCTGTGTCTCCATAAATGGCCCCCACTGAATGTAAACCACAACCATACCTCCCAACTGTCCTTTTTCGCAGGACAGACCCGATTTTGACAGCTCAACCTGCTGACCCGGATTATAACTAATATATCCCGACTTTATCTTTGATCTCCTGCACTGAACAGCCAAAAAAAATAGAAAGTTTCTAAAACTTAATTGGCTTTTGGCAGAGAGCTGAAAATATGTGGCAGCTGCACTTAGATACATTTGTAACAATTTAAGATAAGCAAAGAAACAATTGTGACTATTTAAGATAAGCAGGTCTCTTGGGAAAACTGTGACTTGCAGCTTAAAGGGCAATTCACCTTCATTAGCAAAACTGTAATAATCACAGAAATGTGTTCAAACTTTCATAACCTGCCAAATTGTATAAACTAAACACAGTCATTAGAGGGTGTGGTCACAAAAATGGGCGTGGTCAAAAAATATTGCCGCTCTTCGGGCGCCAAATCTTGTTGTCCCTCTTTCTATTTCCAAAATGTTGGGTGGTAAGCCGAGACTGACTCTACTCTACTGAGGGCTCTGGACTTAATCAACATTGAACCCAGGGGCTTTAGATGCTGTGACCCCAAAAACTGTGGCTACTAAAGGTTAAGAGAGAAGGCGCTATGTTATAGGTTTGCATGCCGGTGGCAGATCAAGAACAGCCTCGATTAATAGGCAAGGGATTTCATATCATATTTACAGCCTCCCATTATACTCACAACTTGCCAGGATGTTATTATCAGGAGGATTGTTGCATTTATTGTTATGTTAACCTTATCCTCTGAGTTCTTGGCACCCCTCCTCTTGGCCTAAGAGCTGCTTACTCTATGGGAAGCTACACAGCACTCATTTACACAGCCGCTCCCTTCCAGGTAAAGTAGCAGAATCTCCTCTCCATTCTAATGTGAGAGCTGCACTACTGATCATACTCTCTTAGCTGCCCAGTGTGAGACATACAGAACTGAAGGACAATATAATGTGTTATCCATTATGCTCAGGACCTAGGGTTTTCCGGATAAGGGATCTTTCTATCATTTGGATCACTATACTTTAAGGGGCCCATTTACTTAGCTTGAGTGAAGGAATAGAACAAAAAAAACTTTGAATTTCGAATGTTTTTTTTGGCTACTTCGACCATCGAATTAGCTACTACGACTTCGAATCGAACGATTAGAACTAAAAATCGGTTGAATATTCGACCATTCGATAATCGAAGTACTGTCTCTTTAAAAAAAACTTCGACCCCCTACTTCGCCACCTAAAACCTACCAAGGTGCAATGTTAGCCTATGGGGAAGGTCCCCGTAGGCTTCCTGCCAATTTTTTGGTCGTAGAAAAATCGTTAAATCGATGGATTAAAATCTATTTGCGGTAAATCCTTCGACTTCGAATCTATTCGGCAGTCGAATATCGAGGGTTAATTAACCCTCGATATTCGACCCTATGTAAATCTGCCCCTAAAGGTGGCCATACATTGATAGATTGGCTCGTTTGGCGATGTCGCCAAACGAGCAGATCTCCCTCCGATATGCCCACCTTGAGGTGGGCAATATCGGGCAGATCCGATCGTGGGCCCTAGGGCCCAACGATCGGATCCTAGCATTCGCAAATGGGCGGTCGGATCGCGGGTCCGCATCAACGAACAGATGCGGCCGCGATCCGACGGGGTTTTTAAACCCATCCGATCGAGATCTGGCCGACTTTCGGCCAGATCTCGATCGGGGAAGCCCGTTGGGGGCCCCCATACACGGGCCAATAAGCTGCCGACACAGTCTGTCGGCAGCTTTTATTGGCCCGTGTATGGCCACCTTAAGTCTATTAGAAAATCATGTAAACATTAAATAAACCCAAAAGGCTGGTTTTGCCACCAATAATTCATTATATCTTAGTTGGGATCAAGTACAAGGTATCAGTATGGGACCTGTTATCCAGAATGGTCAGGACCTGAGGTTTTCTGGATAACGGATCTTTCCATAATTTGGATCTTCATACCTTAAAAAAATTAGTTAGTAAAGAAAAAAACACCAAGAGAACTTAAACTTTAAAATCGTTAAGTCTTTATTAAGAAATAACTTACCGAAACTCCGCTTGTGCTCCTTTACAGAAAGCGATAGGGCGATCCATCGTGCGGTGATCAATTTCTCCTCCCTGCCTTCTTTATAGGATATAGCCAGGGTGGAGAGATCGAGCACCGCACAATGGATCGTCACTGTCGCCTTTTCTGAAGAGGAGCGGAAGCGGAGTTTCGGTGACAGCATGAGACAGCTGTAGTTAGGTGGCTGAAAGTACCCAGAAGTAAATACCAAAATAACACAAATTATTATTTTGCAGTGCTGTACAATTAATGGGTGTATATACTAAAAATACAGATTACGTCCAAAAATTCAACTCATAACTGACAGAAGAGGTAAAGAGAGCCCTGCCAGAAGAGCTTTCAATCTAAAAGATTTTAAGCAATAATGATTGTTTAAGGGTAGGACTACACGGACATTTTCGGCGCATTCCACAACACCTGCGACAAATCACATGCGACGGAAATAAGGTAAGTGGATGCAATTGTTCCGGGTGGAGGTGAAGAAGAAAGAAGCTGCCAGTGTAGGGGCTGGTTCTTACCCAGCTTTTTTTTTTACACAGACCAAGATCAGCCCCATGCAATATTACCCTGAACTGGATAGCTAATATTGCTGTGGGCCTATTCAAGCCGAACCATAGAACAGACATTTGTGCCAGCAAGCAGTCTTATCTGTGTTCTTCAGAGTCCCAGGGATAGGACTTCCTCTAGTACACTCATTGAGACCTGTAATCAGCAATGAATAGAGCTAGGACTGTGCAATGTCATATAGGGGTGTGGCAGTGACACAAAGGAGATGGAATTGGGCAGGCATTTAAAGGAGAACTAAACCATAAAAATGAATATGTCTAAAAATGGCATATTTTTTACACTGAATTTATTGCACCAGCCTAAAGTTTCAGCTTGTCAATAGCAGCAATGATCCAGGACTTCAAACTTGTCACAGGGGGTCACCATCTTGGAAAGTGTCTGTGACACTCACATGCTCAGTGGGCTCTGATTGGCTGTTGAGAAGCTAAGCTTAGGGCTCGTCACTAATTATCCAGCAGAAAATGAGCTTCCCCTGTAATATAAGCTGATGCTACAGGTTTGGAGACACAGATCTAAAGGGCTGTGGTTGCCTGGGGCTGGTACAGAAACACAAAACATCATGTACAACATTTTTAACTTTCTAAGAGCCAAATAGCATTTTGAGCTTAGCCCGACCCACATGCAGTGAACAAAACTAAAGTCCCACCTCCTTCCACTGGACCCTCTGGAAGAGAACAAAGGGTATGAAATCCACATACAAAAGTGCTGGAGACAGGGGAGCCTTTATAAAGGTGTGCTGCTTGCATCAGATCTAGTAACCCATAGCAACCAATCAGCAAAGAGCATTTACTAGTCACCAACATTATACGTGCCGACAATTTCTAATGTGTTTATGTCACAGCTCAACAAAAATGTTTTGGTTTGTAGAAAATGTTGCTGGCATAGTGGGTTCAGTTGTCACAGCTTTTCATAGCAATTACATGTATAAATAACCTTAAAACCACTGAACATTTTTATATAAGGTATATTGCAAAATTTATTAGAATTATATTTAAACTCATGTCTGCTGTGATCCCTAATGTCAGGGAAAGCCCCTAATTCATACTGTACTATGCAGAACATTATCAGGGAACCATGGAAGGAAAGGAAAGGCTATAGTTTGTTTTTGGAAAGTGAATGTTCCCTTGGCCTGGCAGACTTTATATACTGCTGCTATTAATATCTTTATTACAGCGTGCAAGGGCTGAGCCAATGGGAGCTGTTCATTAGAGAACTTTTATCCGTACGTTCCTCGTTCCTACTGCTGGAGACGCCTGGACTCACACCTCGACTTAAAGGTGCACAGAAATAGTTCCAGAGTTGTGTATATATATATATATATATATATATATATATATATATACAGTATATATATATACTTTTTCAATGAGTATCCACACTCCAAAGCAGTTATCAATGGCGGGGTGCACGGTGATCGTTTATGTATCAAGAAATCTTCTGACCAGCACTCCCTTTTAAAAGCTTAATTCTTTTATTATCATTTTGTAATGTCCGACGTTTCGGTCCTCATTAGGACCTTTTTCATCCTATAATTTATCTATAATATATATTAATTAGAAAACCATATTGCCAGACACGTCATTTATGCTAATCCTCTGGATTTTGATCTAATATATTTTTTTAACATATGTTTTTAAGTTATTATTAATATTTATTGCACATGAAACTTTGGGATTAATTGTTAATACTATTGAGTATAACACACACTGATGAATTTTAAAACCATGGATTGTTTTGGATATTTATTGGACCAATAGGTTGAACCATAAATAATGATTGTGATAAGAGCGTGACACTGGGTGATTTGGTTCACTTTAAAGGTATGGTGGGTTATGTCTAAATTGAGAGCTATAGTTCCACTGTGGTTATCAAATCAAAAGAAAAAATCTTTACTTCTAAGGGGTTGCCACACGGAGTCAGGGGGCGTTTTACATGATACACTGATGGTTTTTATGAGTCTATTTAACTAGTTACATTTGTGATATTAAAGGTTATATGTGCACTTTAATAGTAATAAGTATACTAATAATATTGGCATATTAGGAGTATAAAAAGTGTTTTTCACTTCCTGAAAACATTTGTGCTGTGAGTGCTTTCTACTACTGGACTATATATATATATATATATATATATATATATATATATATATATATATATATAATGTCAGTACAGTGAGCGCACTCCTCCCGGATTTGGATTGTCAATGGTGGTGCGTTGGTCAAGGCTTTATGATATGCTTCAGTAAAGGGACCCACACTCTTTCATTTTGGTGGAATAAATCAATGTGCTTTATTCACAAATTCATCGCGAACGTTTCGGTCCTCTCTGGGACCTTTTTCATCCTTGAAAAAGGTCCCAGAGAGGACCGAGACGTTGGAGATGAAGCATATATATATCTCCCATCACCCAGGGTCTGACTGAGCCAGTGAGACACAGGGAAAAAACCCAGTGGGTCACTGGTGGGGGGGAAGGAAACGGAGGGTCCCGGGGGGGTGTGAGCCCCTGATATGGCAACTCCAGTGGGCTCAGACCCCCAGTCTGGCACTGCCAACACCCCTAATTATATCACTACTCTACCTGTCTCACACCGCATGCCAGTTTATGTGGCACAGATATAAGCACAGTCGGCACACTCAGTAGTTCCCATAAAGTCACAGACCAAATCACAGACACACTTCGGACATGTTTATTGGGCAAGATTTACAGCATAATCACTTCAGATTCACAAGCTCAGCAAACAAAATCAAACCAGACAGGTGAACCATGATTTCCCCCAGTTGCGTTTAACCTGATATGTATCCTTTTAGCTATACGGTTGCCACTGCATCCAAACAGGGTCGCTATTTACATAGCGGGCACCCCTGAGGATTGGCGCACAGGAAATTTAAAAAACTATCTCATGTATCTCTTGAGCTACACTAAAGCTTCCAAACCGATGTGGATGTGGTTGACACCCCGCCCCCCTAATATCCTGTCGCCCTAGGCCCGGGCCTTGGTGGCCTTTCCACAAATCCTGGCCTGCATCCAAATGAAACCAGACTTATATCAAATTTAAATCAGGTGCAGCTACAGTATTTACCAAATAATTCACACACATGCTGCAGGCTACACTGGTTATGCAGTTGATAGGTAGTAGATCACTGCTAGCGTTGAAATGGGGGACCGACCAGGGCTGGTGCCTCGTGGATCCCCACCACAGATGAGAAGCTCTGTCTGGCACCCCTCCTCGAGCTGCAACACGGACTCCCTCTGGCCCCCGTACCTATCTTCATTTTCTTTCTGCTGCGTTGGGGACCAGGGAGAGAGGAAGTGGCTATCACGAAAAGGAAGGATCTGGGCCGGCGGGGCCCACCAGGTTTGTTCCCAGTGTCCCGGCGGTCCAGTCCAACACTGCTCACTGCACTCCCGTTCTTTCAGGTACTTCACGTGTGGTGCTGGCTGACCGTTGACCTGGCTTGGTCCCTAGACGTCTATTAGTACATAGAGCCGCACACACTCAGTTTATGCAGTTGGGGAGTTTTACCCCATTTATTGCTTCACCACAGTGATCAACATTTTGGGGCTACACCCTCCCTTCGTCAAGATACAAAATGCAGTGTGCACAAAAAGTTTGTGGTTTTAAATGTATTGTGCACACTGCATTAAGCAATAAATGGGGTAAAACACCCCAACTGCATAAATTGAGTGTGTGCGGCTCTAGAAACTAATAGACTACTAGTAACTATGTAGCGCACATCTAAATTAAAAAAGGCAAAGTAAGATGTGGTTCACCTTTGACTTATTTTAATAGCCAGGTGACCCAGTGCTGCTTCAATAACTAGCCATACACCACTAGACCACCCATGTGACCTTTTGCAGCTTTTCCTTTTCTAATTATTCACTGTGCCTCCTGCATATCCAGGTTGTGCAATGAGTGTCCTCTGATGTTTGATCTTAGCCCTTGAACTATATTTTAATAGAGCATAGGGCAGCGATTTCTCTTCCCACAGCAAGAACTAATACAATAAAGCAATACTGTAATGGAACTTTAGTTGCCCTTTAATTGCATTGTTTTTATATGCCGGGTACATTGACAGCAGCCCTAGGATCCATGAAACTGAGCACTAACTCAGAGAGGAAAAGATAAGAGCTCAGGTTGCAATGCTGTATTCAGGCTGAAGTAGCCATGATTGCAAACAGCCCAATTTCACACAAATAATACCAGGAGCTCAATCATCTCATTAGAAGTCGGACAAAAAGACCTCAAACCTACTTTGATCATTCTGATCTCCATGGTGATCTGTGGGTCGTGATCACTTTCCCTTTTGCTTTGAACCTCAAGAGGGTTTGATGGGACTTCTCTTTTTTATCATGTTGCGCCTATAACAGAACCATAATGCACCAGAAACTGTTCTGTAGGTGTTCTGCAACCAGATATAAACAGCAATAAGGATAAGCTTAAAATGTAATTTATTTTTTACTGCTGCAGCACAAGATGAGACAACTTTGGGTGTAGCAGCAGTGCAGGTACCAGTGTCGTCTAGTTTGAAAAGCAGCACTTTAGTTCCAATGATTAGATAATTGTGTAGGTCTATAGCAGGGATCCCCAACCTTTTGAACCGGTGAGCAACATTCAAAAGTAAGAGGAGTTGGAGAGCAACACAAACATGGAAAATTTTTCTTGGGTGCTATATAAGTGCTGTGATTGGCCATTTGGTAGCCCCTACATGGATTTTCAACCTAAATTAAGGCTCTGTTTGGCAGTGTTCCTGGTTTTTATACAACCAAATCTTGCCTCGAAGCCTGGAATTCAAAAATAAGCACCTGTTTGAGGCCACTGGGAGCAACATCCAAGGGGTTGGGGAGCAACATGCTGCTCACGAGCTACTAGTTGGGGATCAGTGGTCTATAGGGAATAGGTGCAGCAGGAGCCCTGTACTAAATACAAAGTAATACAGGACTCTGTTGTTAGGGTTATCACCTGCCCGGTTTTGACCTGGACAACCGGGTTTTCATTAGGGATGCACCGAATCCAGGATTTGGTTTGGGATTCAGCCAGGATTTGGCCTTTTTCAGCAGGATTCGGATTTGGCCGAATCCTTCTGCCCAGGCGAACCGAATCCTAATTTAAATATGCAAATTAGGGGAGGGAAATCTCAGGACTTTTTGTCACAAAACAAGAAAGTAAAAAAATTTCTTCCCCTTCCCACTCCTAATCTGCATATGCGGCCAAATCTTTCGCGAAGGATTCAGGGGTTTGTCCGAATCCAAAATAGTGGATTCGGTGCATCCCTAGTTTTTCGGTCGGGCTGTCCGGGTCAAAACTGCCTGCCTCCTAATTTGGAAAACTGGGCAGGTTTCCCTAAGATTGATGCAGCATTCTGCCAATTGTCATAGCCCCACCCAATATGTCACATCCCACCTCCACTATGTCAAGTCCGCCTCTGCTACATCACGGCCCCGCCTCCCGACAATCGCCACTACAGACTGGTTTTCTGAAGGGCTGTTCTGGGTCAAAACTGCCTGTCCAGTTTTCCAAATTAAAAAAACCAGGCACGATTCCCTGAGATTGACGCAACGAACGGCCGATCGCTGCATCATAGCCCCGATGTCACATCCCACCTTCACTACATCACAGTCCTCCTGATGATGAAAATTTGAGCGAATAAAAGGGAAGGGATGAGGGTGATTATTGCCAGTGGGCCTAGGGGTGCCCGCTTTGTAAATCCGGCCCTGGTTGTTCACATTTAAAGGGCATGTAAAGTCTAAAATAGAATAAGGCTAGAAATGCTGTATTTTGTATACTAAACATAAACATGAACTTACTGCACCACAAGCCTAATCAAACAAATAATTTATGCTTTCAAAGTTGGCCAAAGTGGGTCACCATCTTGTAACTTGTTAAACATCTTTGCAAGACTAAGACTGTGCACATGCTCAGTGTGGTCTGGGCTGCTTAGAGATCATCATAAACAAAGCTGCTTGAGTTCTGCATGGCTGGAAGTAAGGTGGGGGCTCCCCCTGCTGTTCATAAGTATGATTGTTTCCCTGCAGAGCAGTTAGGGACCATCTGACAATTCCTATCCACAGCAGTAAATGAAGGGAGAATACATATGCATACAGTCAGGTTTCTTATAAAAACGGTACACATTTTTTAGTTAAAGTATACTGGAGATAGCTTTCTTTTTCGTTAAAGAAAGTAAAAATCGGATTTTATTTTTTTGCCTTTACATGCCCTTTAAGTTCACTTTTAGTATGACGGAGAGAGTGATATCCTGACATAATTTGCAATTGGTTTTCATTTTTTATTATTTGTGTTTTTTTGTTATTTAGCTTTTTATTCAGCAGCTCTCCAGTTTGCAATTTCAGCAATCTGGTTGCCAGGGTTTAAATTACTCTAGCAACCATGCACTGGAATGGAATATGAATAGGAGAGGCCTGAATTGAAAGATGAGTAAAAAAAAATGGAACAATAACAATAAACCATGTAGCCTTAGAGAGTATTTGTTTGTTTAGACCCCCACTTGAAATTTGGAAATGTCAGAAGAAGAAGGTAAAAAACTATAGAAAAAATTAATAATGAAGACCAACTGAAATGTTGGACACTGTATAACATACTAAAAGTTAACTTAAAAGCGAACCACCGCTTTAATAGGGAAAAAAGGGAAACATATGCAAAGGCCAGTATTTTATTCCAGAAAAGGTGGAAACCCGAACTGCAGGGTTGGAGTTTATGTGGTAGTATTTTATCATTATGTAAGAGGAAACAATGCGACACAACGAGTTAACATGAATCACTACCGTTATAAAAGCGAATCAGTGAGCAGATTAAAATCAGTTGATCTTGGGAGGAAACCAGCGCTTATCAAAACTTCTTGAAGAAAAAGTCAAAGGTTCAATAAATCATAAAGATCTTTCCTGGGACCACGTGCATACCTTTCCCCAGAATTCCAGTGACAGTGTGGGAGTCTGTTAAATAGCATGCATGCAATTTGAGGCACGTGTTTTCTGCATGCACAGTAACAGCAGGAGTCATTCACTACAGGTATTGGACTTGTTATCCAGAATGCTCAGGGGTTTTCTAGATAAGGGGGTCTTCCCATTGTTTGGTGTTCATACCTTAAGGGCAGAGACACGCTCAGATTCGGGGAGATTAGTCGCCCATCGACAAATCTCTTCTTCGGGGCGACTAATCTCCCCAAACTGCTTCCTGCCAGCTATATGCCCAGTAGTATCTATTTACGCCAGTGAACAGATGCCATACCTATATAAACCTTGAAGTTACTGGAGGCTGAAGGCAAGTGCTTAGTTTCCTTGTGTCCTTGTACTCTGTACTTTGCACTTGTGCAATATTCATCGTAGCATGTACTAATGCCAACAGGCACATTGACATTAGTACATTGTGCTTAGTACATAGACGTCCCAGGAGCACAGAGTTTTATCGTATATGGTTGCCAACGTTTAGGGGGTTATTTACTAAACCTTGAATTTATCTGGTCGGGCTTTTTGGGGCAAAAACAATAATTTTTCATGAACAAAACACAACAACATTTTTCAAGATTTATTATACCCAGATGCTATAAAAAAGCTTGAATACGACAATCTGGAATCTCAGACCTGTCAGGGTCTTGTATTAGTCAATGGGAGCGGCACCTATCTGTCTGTGCTGGGTTTAGCCCCAAAATCCAACTTTCTTGGGGCTTTGGGCAACAACTCAAAAAAATCGAGCGATTCGGAAAACAAGCCTGAAAAATCAGCACGATTCGTGTTTTTGCTCGTTTTTATCGATCCGATAAATTTATCGATCCGATAAATTCGAGATTTTTTTTATTAATAAATAAGCTAAATCGGGCATGGGAGTTTGGTCAACCTTTTTTAATTAATATTATGAGACAAATTCAGATTTTAGTAAATATGTGTCTATATTGTAAACACTGGACTGAGCCCATCCCCTTTCCCTGTTATGAACTAGAGTCTCTTGTTTCTCCCTATATTCACGTCATGTCTATAACTTGGCAAGCCTCCATTCATAGCCGTAAATAAGTTTATTTTAATAATGCAAGCCTCATTTATAAAAGAAACGAGTTGATTTTTCTCCTGAGCGTGTTACAGCTTGCACGAGTTGCACCATCAAAGCCTTCCAATTGTATTGTTTACAGCGTTCTTGATAATAGATGTTTACCCAAACTGATATGTGCCATTTGAACACAAAATAAGCTTTTGTATAAAGAGGCGTTGTTTCATAACTACATTATTACCCCCCTCTGTTTCTGCTTTCGATATTTGTTTTCTGATTAAATTATACCTATAGCTATAAACCTAAAGAGTTGAATCTCTGGTTAAAATGTAGGTATCATGCTGGGTTGTCTGTGTGCATAATGGGGTTGTTCACCTTTAAATTAACTTTTAGTATGATGTAGAGAGTGATATTCTGAGACAATTTGCAATTGGTTTTCATTTTTTATTTTTTGTGGTTTATGTGTTATTTAGCTTTTTATTCAGCAGCTCTCCAGTTTGCAATCGCAGCAATCTGGTTGCTAGGATCCAAATGACCCTAGCAACCGTGCCTGGATTTGAATAAGAGACTGGAATATGAATAGGGGAGGCCAGAATAGAAAGGTGAGTAAGAAAAAGCAGCAATAACAATACATTTAAAGCCTTACAGAGCATGTGTTTTTTTAGGTGGGGTCAATGACCCCTGTTTGAAAGATGGACAGAGTTAGAAGAAGAAGGCAAATAAACTATAAAAAATAAATAAGGAAGGCCAATATAAAAGTTGCTTAGAATTGGCCATTCTATAACACACTAAAAGTTAATTTGAAGGTGAACCACTCCTATAAGGATGCAGTACCAGTTCCCGAATTCAGCAGCCATGTGCAAACAAATATAGGACCCTCTTTCTCCCTCTCTCCCCTTTATTTTGTGTGGAATCTGACTGACCTTTTCTCCCTTTATACAATTATGGTTTATTTAGTGCTGATGCTTTGGGCAGCACTTTACAGAGATTTTGCTTCATTCATGTCTGTCTCTAATACAGAGGAGCTTACAATCTAAGTGACCTATTACATTCTCTTCAGGGTCAATTTGATCAGCAGCTTAGTTTTTACATATTATATTTCCAGATTTAAAATGGGGGTCACCGACCCCATCTAAAAAAACAAATGCTCTCTAAGGTTACAAATTAATTGTTATTACTTCTTTTTATTACTCCTCTTTCTATTTAGGCCTCACCTATTCATATTCCAGTCTCTTATTCAAATCAATGCATGGTTGCTAGGGTAATTTGGACCCTAGCAACCAGACTGCTGAAATTGCAAACTGCAACTGCAGAGCTGCTGATTAAAAAACGAAATAACTGAAAAAATCACAAATAATAAAAAGTTAAAACCAATTTGAAAGCAATTTGTCTTAGAATATCACTCTCTATCTCATACTTTAAGTTTAATAAAAGGTGAAAAACCCCATTAAAAAAATCCCCATTGTGTATATGTTCACATTTCTTATGTGCCCAGTCATGTCCCATTGTGCCAAAATTCACCCATGATCCATCAAACCCAGCAAGAGCAAATGCAATAAGCTAAAATGGACAGATTGTGCCTGATTTGACCCTGTTCACAGAGGTACTTACTTATAAATAAGTTCATTAAAATTTGCAGCATGCCCCAGTGCAGCCTGCTCTGATCATTTACACACAAACCCCAAAGTACAGACCCCACAGATGCCCAAGGGTACCCTGGAATCAACACTTGCCTTGAGCTGCAAGGCCACTCCTAAGGCCCCCATACACGGGCAATAAAAGCGGTCGACAGACCGAGTCAGCAGCTTATTGGCCCGTGTGTGGGGCCATCCGACGGGCTTCCACGATTGATATCTGGCCAAAGTCAGGCAGATCACGATCGGCAGGTAGAAAAACTACCGTCGGATCTCGGCTGCATCTGTATGTCTATGCGGTCCCGCAAACCAACGGCCCGTATTGGATCCATTATGATCCGATCGTTGGGCCCTAGGGCCCACGATCGGATCAGCCTGATATCGTCCACTTCAATGTGGGCATATCGGGGAGAGATCCACTCGTTTGGCGACATTGCCAAACAACTTGATCTCTACGTCTATGGCCACATTAATGGGTGGCTGGATAATAGATCTTTCCATAATTTGAATATTTATTCCTTAAGTCTACTAGAAAATCATGTAAACATTAAATAAACCCAATTGGCTGGTTTTGCCTCCAATAAGGATTAATTATATCTTAGTTGGGATCAAGTACAAGCTACTGTTTTATTATTACAGAGAAAAGGGAAATCATTTTTTTAAAATGTGGATTATTTGGATAAAATGGAGTCGATGGGAGACTGTAATTCATAGCTTTCTGTATAATGGGTTTCTAGATAACGGATCCTGTGCCTGTATTAAAAATATATGCAAACACAAAATCAATTTCTGTCCACTTTGGAACTGCATGCAAGTTGCTGCACACAATATTTAGATGGATGCCCATAATGATGATCAGTGTCATAGGGGAATTAGCAAGGAGCCATTCATATCATAGAGTCATAGCAAGGGGCCCAGACAAAAGCAGCAGGAATAGGGGCAGCAATGGGACCCCATACAGGTAAAGACATAAGTTGGTAACAAAGGGGCAAGATATAATGAAAGTAGTCTAGTTAGAGGAGCTTTAAATTTGGTCTTCAATGGCTGATTCTGAAACAGGGTTTTCTTGAAATGTTTTTGATTTCTGCGTCACCCCATATTCTCTATTTGCAAGACAATTTATATTACAGGCAGCAAAATAAAATTGTTAGTGGAAGGGACGATGGTCCAGATCTATAAGAAATGCTGGGTGTGTATAGCACTGCTGAGTGCATGCAACACAATGCCACAGTGGTATAATAACAAGACATTTACACATTTTTACTACTTCTGTGCCTAGTCCTAATAATACTCTACATGCAGTGCAAAACATCTATTCAATAATATTAAGATCAATATACTGTACATAATCTTGAATGTCCTTCATTTCTCTCTTATTCGTAATGTCTATACCTGCTTTGCCTTTGTGCAACTCACCTTGATATAGATGGCTATGTCTGGTTCTTCTGTTCCATTGTCAACTGGATCCTCATATTGCGTGTTATTGTTGAGGTGTCCAGAAGGGTCTAGCACGCGAGTGTGGAGCCCCTGAGGAGGTATGTACTCACGGGGAGATGGAGGGTTGGAAGATTGGCTGGAATAGTTGCTGAATGGAGATTTTAGAGTGTTGGGAGATGTTGGAGTGTTAGAATAGACAGGGGACGGTAAGTCATCATTTAACTGCATTTGGCCAAGAGGTAATGGTGGTCTTGTGTTCAAACCGTTTTCCTTCACTCCATCTTCTTCTTCTGCCCCAAGTTGAGAGGATGGTGTTGTTGATGTTGCGCTTCGCGGTGTTTCTGGACTTATGTCCATACTATCTGGACTGCTAGGACCGGAGTAGATAGCCTCATTTGGACTGCAGTAGATAGTCTCACTATGATCGGAGTAGATAGCCTCATTAGGAATGCAGTAGATAGTCTCACTAGGACTGGAGTCGATAGTCTCACTAAGATTGGAGTCAATAGTTTCACTAGGACTGGAGTCAATAGCCTCACTAGGACTGGAGTAGATGGCCTCACTAATCCATTCTTTGGGTAATGTGCTTTCATAAATCGACTCCTCCATGGCTGGCACCAGGTGTAGGTGGAAAGTCAGAGGCAGCGAGTGAGGATACCTGTGGCAGAAGAGAATGTAGGTGCTTGCTGCAAGGAGACAGTATAACAGGCCACCAATGTGATAGAACCCAAACTTGTTCTACAAAGGTCTCCCAGAGTTTCCTTGGTTATCTATTCTGTGAGCAGAGGGAATAATAATTCACCAGCCGTGCCTACAGCCGGAGAGATGAGTGGGGAGAAAGGGCAGCAAGCAGAGCTGATGCAGACTATGCCCAGGGGAGGGGAATTCTACAAGGAGGTGTGGGGCTGTCAATGACGCTTTGCTTAAGGATCTGTGCAGCTCTCATACACTAATCCAGCATTACTGAACCTATTCTTACCTGTTTGTCCCTTATACAGCTCAGTGTACTGTCCAACTGCAGCAGCAAGACAGGCACAGATATTTAAACCAGGAGTGCTTCTTTATGATACATTATAGAGCTTACTGTATAAAGGGCAAGTTCGTCTAGAAATAGACTTTTAGCAGAGTTTCCTGGAGGAGACTTTTATTTAGAGGGGATCTGTGGCTATTGTAATATTATGCTAAACTGTAGAGAATGCTTCTATGGCAAATATTTTGTTTTTTCCAACTCATTGAGATAAACATGTGATTTTCCTCAACCTAATATTGTATCTTATACAGTCAACTCAGACATACTGTGTGCCAGTATTGCTGGCTATGTGATTTTATATTTGCAGATTACCAAAGGAGAGGTACCCTCACTCCCTCCCCCTCGGCTCCATGGGCACTTTAGCATTTGTATATATACAGTAGCCCCCTTCCCCCTTTAAACCACCCACTTTATTAAAACAAATTGACACATTTAACGTCAGATTTTTAGAATGTGTTTGTCTGCTCTGAGCTAATGTCATTTTCTCTATGTGGTGAAAGCACTCAGTGCAGGTCAATAGTAGCATTGGTCACTATCACCTGTTCAAATCTCTGCTCCCCCGATGCAAATTGTAACAGGCAGAAAGGAAAATCTGTATCTTTGAATCTCAAAGGCTCTGAATGATAGCCTAAGGGGTCCATTTACTCACAATGAAATTTCAGGGTTTTTTCGTATTTTTTTTTTTTTTAAAAAAAGCTCTAAAAATTCAAAATTTATTGTGTTAAAACCATGAAAAACCTCTAAAACAAAATTTTTCCAAGTCGAGGTTCTGTAGAAGTCAATGGGAGCTGCACTGATCCTATTGGATCGTTTTTAATCAATTCAGACTTTTAGTGGTGTTCCAATTTTGTTTCGCTAGGCGTTGTCCGAAACACTTTTAGAGGTTTCAGAGGCATTTTTTTGTCTGATCTTCTAATAAATGTGACATTCATAGTTTTTAGAGAAAGTGAAGTTGTAGTTTCAAAACCCACTGAAATCCGACCTTCAATAAATAGGCCTCCATGTGTGTTGGGGGCAGCAAAACAGAAACAAATAAACTGATAAATATATTAACTTCAAGGTAAAAATAATAAAAATGACGACATATTTCAGGAACAGTAGTCAATTTTTTAATAGCAACAGTTCTCCTTTAATGAGTATTTGAATGATTTCTTCTGCTGCAAGTGGAATTTTTAGCCAGTCTATCCTTACTATCAGCATTGCACTTAACAACGAGAAAGCACATTAAATAGCATTTAGTTAAAGGTCAAAAGAGAATGAAAATCACTAGGGGTGGGGGTGCCTATTTGTCAGAAAGTGATTATAATAGTTGACCTTGTTCCCCTCTTAGCTGAAAAAATGCACCAAAATATTCAAAAGCAAAATAGCCCTCACAGGCCGGCTGCCACCCCTACCCCCAGCACATGTTAGTATCTCACTGTCCCTGTAACTCCGCTCCAGGTGTCCTGTAGGAACCCAGAAATGTAAATGCCACCCCTAAAAATGTTCCAATTAAAGCCAATAACAATTAATCTTCTACTGCACAGGTTGCCAGGCTGAAAAAACTTTTTAGTCATGTAGATCAAACCCAAATTCATGGTTTTCATTTAAGCATGGTCTTCTGTCAACTCTAACTTTGTCAAGGGGAATTCCCTTGACAAAGGCCATTGTGCTGAAACGTTGGGGCCCTTCTCCTTGTTTTCCTTTTTCTACCTTGTACAGGTATGGGATCCATTATCCAGAAACCTGTTATCCAGAATGCTCTGAATTACGGAAAGGCTGCCCATAGACTCCATTATAATCAAGTAATCCAAATTTTTGAACATTATTACCTTTTTCCCTGTATTAATAAAACAATACATTGTACTTGATCCCAACTAAGTTATAATTAATCCTTATTGGAAGCAAAACCAGCCTATTGGGATTATTTAATGTTTCCATGATTTTCTAGTAGACTTAAGGTACAAAGATCCAAATTACCAAAAGATCCGCTATTCTGAATATCCCAGGTCCCGAGCATTCTGTATAACAGGTGCCATACCTGTATATACAATTGGGTGGTATGTATATGTGTTTGATGTTATGTTTACTGATGTTTTTTCTGCTATAACATTGTTGTAATTGCCACATTACTTTATATAAAGATTTGTGATACCACCCTTGTCTGAAAATAAGTTTTTTGGATTGTGCATACCTAGCATATTGTATAGAGGGTAAAACTCAGATATCTATTGTGCAGGGTCGAAACCCAGTTGGGTGAGGAATGGACCTTTACTTTCATTTGGTCCTCTTCTGATGGGTCTCTGTAGGCTTGCAGTATGATTTCATTGTTGGCCCAGGCAGAAAATAATCTAATCAGCCCAATTTTAATAATCTAAATAATCTAATCAGAGCAATCTTTATGTGTGTGATGAGCTTCAGTAAACATGCATAACATAAGCTCCAGGCCAGGACAGAGCTACAATGAACCCATTAATTTGTGTTCATTGTAACACCTATTACTATTCTCTGTTCAATATGGTTTTGCGTTGCTTAAAATACACTATATGGTTTACATCTGTGTTCCAATTCATCGCACAGGGGTTCAGTTGAGATGATTCTCAGCAAACTCCTTCTCAAATTTTTGTAGGATGCACAGCATTGTCCGGAACATCTATGTCAGCAATACAGGTTGTGGTTTAAATGGTCAATTCCAATAGTGAGATGGACATATTGGCATATTTATGGTGTATTTGCTGATTGGTTACCATGAGAAAATATAACAAAAATTGGAATGGCCATTGATTTAAGGCCAACGACAGGCAGAAATGTAGTGGAAGAAAATGTGAAAACAAGTTTGTTTCATTGTTCAGAATGGATAAATATCTACTCAGGGCTGGTCTTCAAGGTGTTGGAAACTACAGCTCCCAGCATCCTCAGTCAATGGACGAATTAAGCTCACCATAAGAAACTCTTGAATCTGCTCTATACCTTGACTTCCGTGACTTTTTTTTAGTGTATTAATATGTTTACGTGTCATTTAACTTTTCATGATAACAATCTTTACACACAAAACCTCTTATGGACCTTGGAACCACATCATGTTTAATTATTGCTATTATGGGACATCGGACTAAGCATACAACTCCCTGTTGTAATCGTGCCAATGCTCCTGACCTTGAATATTGCTTCAAAATAATAAACTGGTTAAATAGTAATAGCCTCAAGCAGCTCAGCCTTAGCAAACACCGAAGCCTCTATTATTAGTATTATTATATAGGAAAATATTACACATAATCATGTTTAAATTTAGTAAGGGAAACCAGTTAATCAGGTTTAAAATGGCTACACATGGGAATTTCACAACTGACATATGTTTTATACATTCAGACATTCCAAAATGAGTCCAGAGGTAGACTGACAGATTCAAAAGAATAACTGCCACTAACTGGGGTGCAAATTACTCACTAAACCCAATAAAAGTTGCCAAAATTCTTATTCACTCTCTCATCATATCGCGTCTAGACTACTGTAACTCGCTTTTAATTGGCCTCCCCCTCCAGAGACTGTCACCTCTCCAGTCCATAATGAACACTGCTGCGAGGCTCATACACCTCAGCAACCGCTCCTCCTCTGCCTCGCCATTCTGTCAATCCCTGCACTGGCTTCCGTTACCTTTCAGAATCAAATTCAAATTAATGACACTGACTTTCAAAGCACTTCACTACTCTGCTCCACCCTACATCTCTGAACTCATCTCTATATACTCACCCACTCGCTTACTACGCTCCTCTACTGACCTCCTACTCAACTCTTCTCTCATTACCTCCTCACATGCTCGCATTCAAGACTTTGCAAGGGCTGCACCCCTCCTCTGGAACGCTCTCCCACGGTCTGTCCGACTTTCTCCCACCCTTTCTACTTTCAAAAAATCTCTGAAAACGCACTTCTTTCGAGAAGCCTACCCTCACTCTGCTTAACTACCAAACGCAACACCACATACAATACCACATTTCTCACCCACTTACTTCGATCTTGCCCACTCCCACACCTTGTGTATTACTCCCTTCCCTTTAGACTGTATGCATATGCATAGGGCCTTCCTCACCTTTTTGTACCTGTATTGATTGTGACGTTTGTTACTCCATATATTCTATATATGTAATTTGTGTGATGTAGTTGTATAATCACATTTACTTTACAGTGCTGCGCAATATGTTGGCGCTATATAAATACATGTTAATAATAATAATAATAATAATAAACATAACTGTATCCATTATCTGTGATTGATTGTCTCATAAACATAGATATGTGTGCCCATTCCTGCTTAAAAAAACATCCATACCTTTCTTAAAGTAACAGTACCACCAAAAAAAGTGTTTTAAAGTAATTGAAATATAATTTAGTGTTGCCTTGCACTGATAAAAGTTGTGTGTATCACAAACACTGATATAGTTTATATAATAAGCTGCTGTGTAGCCATGGGGGCAGCCACAGGCCCAGATTTGTGGCTACAAAGCAGCTTATTTATTTGGGCGCCCAAGACAGAAATCCGGGCCTGGGCAGCCATTCAAGCTGGAATAAAGGAGAAAAGGCACAGGTTACATAGCAGATAACTGATAAGCTGTATAGAATACAATGGTATTTTATTCCACTTGGTATCTGCTATGTAACCTTTTCTCCTTTGAATGGCTGCCCCCTGGCTACACAGCAGCTTATTTATATAAACTACAATAGTCTTTCTGAAGAAAACCCACCTATTTTACAAGTGAAGCGCAACTTTACTTTATATTTTATTTACTTTAATACACTTAAATTTTTTGATGTTCTTGTTCCTTTAATAGTACTTACAAACAATTCCTCACTGCCACCTCTCATGGTCGGGTATTCCATAGTCTTAAGGTGGCAACAGACAAATTTTCATCCGATATTCGGTGTGTGTATGGTGAGAAAAGAGCCGATATCGGCGGAAAACTGGGATATCGGTTTGCAGATCGGGCTGGACGGAAAATTTTGATTGGGTGCCTTTGAAGGAACCCAAACATAGGCCATTGTTTGTGCTGAATCACCAAATACAGGTAGAATTCTATTGTTTCTACCTGCATATCTGACGATTCAGCTCTACACGTGTGTATTGAAACAAACAATCTTTCTTGGAAACATCTTTTCCAAGAAAGATCATAATTGTTACGTCTATGGTCACCTTTACAGTCTAACAGCAAAGCAGCTAATCACCATGACATGAGCGTCATGACATCATCATTTGGTGCGGAATTTGAATTTTGCTGCCCAATTCCCTTTAAAATGCCAATTCTCAATTTTGACAGTGCCCAAGCTGGCTTCTGTTTACAGATCCTGCGGAAGTGTTTCTACTATTTGGAATATCCTGTTTTTTTTACTCCTGCCTGTATTTGACTACGATTCTAGCCACCTGCCTCGACTCTTATTGCCTGTTTCCTGACTACGTCTTGCCTAATCCTTGCTGGTACCTCAATTACAGACTTATACTATTTCACGCACTTACTCCTTGTTGGTTCCACAGCAGAAAGCTTGGGGCCCCAAAAGGGCGTTGGTGAACACCGTAATCCACAGGGGTCTCCTGTGCATCTGAGTGTACCCACTGCTTCTAATGTTCCTAATAGATGAGTACGTTGCAGGTTTATTGATAAACAATATTTTGTTTTTGGATCTTTGCCATAAAAATGTGCCTGCAATATTTTACTTAAGGGTATATACAAGCCACATAGTTTGGTAATCCTATCTTTATTGGGCAATACACGCTTCTTGTGCACATAGCCTATAAAAACTTTCCCCATAAAACTCAAAGCAAATATATTTTTTTGAGCACCTTTGTAATTAATAGGGATGGGCGAATTTTTTGCGCCTTGTTTCGCTGCAAAAATGACACCCATAGACTTGTATGGCGTTGTGCGGCAAAAAAACAATATTGCCGCGCGGCAAAATTTTTTGGACATCCATAGACTTTAATGGTCATGTGCGACATTTTGTCTGCAGCAAATTTTTGGCGAAACGGGTCAAATTCGCCCATCTCACTAATTAACAGTTTTGCTCATTTCCATTTTTCTGGTTGTACTCGGCCTATACTGACAGCAACACTGGTGTAAAGACGGCTAGGAAACAATGAGTAATCTTATTGCCTTTTTGGGTGAAGCAGATTGACTTTTTGGGACTTTTTGGGTGAAGCAGATTTAGCTAAAGTGTCTTTAAAAGGTTCATCTTGTATACTTGTTGTAGCCTAACTTTCCAAGTTACTATTTTACTAATGGGAGGATCTCAGGTCCCTCAATATCAATCACCTTTGCGCAGGGCCGCCATTAGAAATCACGATAAAACTTTCAGGGGCCCCTGGGCCCCGCCCACAAGCCCCACCCCAGATCCTGCCCACTCCACACCATAGTTAAAAGACCACACAGACATCAGCGCTAAAAAAGGTAACCCCCCTACACACACAAGTTATAAAAAGCTATTGATGGTCAGGGTCCCCTTACAAGTTAAAAAAAAACTATGGCACCAGAGCCCACCATAAAAGTTTTTTTTTAATAATTGCTGACCATAGCCCCCCTACAAGTTAAAAAAAATAATTGGTGACCAGGGCTCCTTATAAGTTGAAAAAAAAAAAAAAAAAAAACATTGGTGCCAGGACCCCCCCTTACAAGTTAAAAGAAATTGGGGCCCCAAAGAATATTTTCTTTAAAAAACATTGGTAGCAGGGGCCTATAGATTATTTAAAAAATACACTGGTGGCCAGGGGATTAAAAAAATAAAAAAAACACACATTGGTGTTCAGTAGAATTGAATTTGTGGCTTCAGAACTTCGCCTCCTTTAGTGACTTCGGGTCTTTTCCCTGATTCAGGACTTCAAGTTCAGCTGTCGTGACTTCAGGTTTTTTCGCGGCTTCGGGTGTTTGGCACTTCTGCATTTCGGCTGTTCGGGACTTCAGGAGAGGCGGCAGGGCTTTGGCGCTGTCAAGGCGCTCCTTCAGGCCTGGGCCCTGTACAGCAGTTCCCCCTGTGCCCCCCTAATGGCCTTTGCGCTACAACATGGTTCACTGTCAAAACTGCAGTTGCCTGCAGGCCCAGACTAGCAATCCGTTGGTTTTGGCAATGCCAGAGGGGCTGCTGTAAGATGCCATAGTCACTATTTAGTGAGCTGGTTGGGGGCCTCTGTGTACTTGAAATGCTAGGGCCTATTTTGAATCCCAGTCCGGGCCTAGTTGCCTGTTCCTGTGAGCCTGCCCCAACAGATTTAACCCCCAGTTTCAGATCCACTTGACTCAGCTCCTGCCCCTTATGTTCCTTTCAGCAGAATTACACATGATCCCAACTGTCACTTCTCTTGGTCTTTGTAGTAGTCTGTCTGTCGACATATTAACGCTGAGTACTTTTTATGACACATCTGGGACTTACAGAACAGCACCCCCTTTGGGTGGGGGGAGGACATTTTCAATGGTATAATCAAACTGGCCAAAAGGATGAAAAAGAATAAAGGAGAACAAGCCTGTTTCACTTAGGAGCAATGAAGCCAGGTGATGTCCCGTCAGAAAACAATCTTAAGTCAATATTCAAACTGCTTCTTGGTGACTAAACCTGATGCCCTTCGCTGACTCCTGTGTAACATATAACCTGCTAACTAAGCTATTTGAAGCCTGTGCTGGCTCATCATTTCTCTCACTATCAACAAAAATACATTGATTAATATGTGAAGACACTCAGTTAATATATAAGACATTGACACACTTAAGTCGGTTTCTCACCTGGTCTGGTTTCAGAAGTTTTGCCCATGCTTATTTTTAGGAGAGAATTGTATGAAACTAAAAGGTTACTAAAGGTGGCCATAGACCTTACAATTACGGTCTTTCCTGGAAAAAATCTTTCCAGGAAAGATTGTTTGTTTCAATACACACGTGTAGAGCTGAATCGTCAGATATACAGGGAGAAACAATAAAATTGTACCTGTATCTGACGATTCAGCAATAACAATGGCTGATGTTCAGGCGCCAGATTAAAATTTTTCACCTGGGCCGACTGATATCCAAGTCTTCTGGCGATATTGGTCTGCTCTTCTCCCACCATACACAAGATGAATATCGTAAGGAAACTTGTTATGTACAATATCTGTGCGTCTATGGCCACCTTTACAACCACATATGCAGTGTGCAAAGTGAGATTTCAGGCACAACGGCCATGGTTTTTTACCCAGAATGCAGAATTTTCCCCAAAATTGTAATGGCGGGCATTAGGGGGGAGTTGCAGCTGATGCAATTGCGCCAGATGCATCAAAATTTTTATGAATCGCCCACAAGCTCCACTGACAATTTCAGTAGTGCTTGGATCATTCTTACTAAAATGACATTGGTGCCCATTGCCATAACTAGAGGTGCTCCTGCAATAAAAATCTGTGCGGAGGCCTGGAGCACTGCAAGCCTCCCTCCTGCCCATCCACTCCCCACACCACCGACCCACTCTCCGGCCCCTTGTGGACAGTGCACCCGTAAGCAACAGGGAATAATTGGGACAGCTCTCCAGTGACAAAAAAAATAAGTGTTAACAATCACACGCAGTCATAACATTTTGCCAAGCTGTTGTTCTCCAGACAAGTAAACTTTTTCCACACTGCTTACACGTTAGGTTCCCTGTGTCAACTCATTGGGTCCCTCTCCATTCCACCGCTCGATGGGATCTTTCTATCCCCACCTGCCCTCAACAACCAAACGTTCCTCGTTGGCGTCCCCTTGTTATCCCGGACAGGAATTTCCACGGTGGCCACGGCCTGTACCCACACTTCACCTGAACTAAAGCTTCATCCCTAACTGGTAAAGTATTCACCATAAAGGCTGCTTCCTTCTGACTCCTAGTTGGGGCCCTTTCTAGCTTTTCTTTAACTATCTGGTACACCTAGTGGACCCTATAACATATACTCTCCTACCACTAGCTAATCACCTGTCCTTCCAGGGCTTCCCTCGTACAGCAGGTGTTCTTCACCGGACCACGCCCACCTACAAACTGACACATCCCCTCTAATAGCCCGGGTAAAAATTACATTAATTAACTATACAATTATCAGGACCCTACTGTCCTCTTGTGGCCAAACCCCTACAGTACAATTTCCCAACAATTATAATTTTAAACCTTCAAGACACACACGCATAAAACAGAGAGTTCACATTTGCATTCCTATACACTTAAGTTTCCATGTTACACAATCTATACCCACCTTACACTCTGCCAACCCCGTGCCCACCACACTCCGCCCCCATCACATATCGGAGTCTCTTGGCCGCCATCATCCTCCTTCCCTGGGCAAAGGTGAAGCTGTTGGGGATGGGGATGTTCCACATAACTTTAGAGGAAGCATTCACTGTGCAAGATTCTTTAGGTGCAAGTCTTTTGTGCGCAGGGACGCAACACACAGTGGAAACCCTAGAGTTACCTTCACCTTCAATGTGTTGGTAGTTCTAGGGTTCCTCTGCATAAACAGAATTGCTTGTGATCTGGAAAAGAAGCAGGGAGACACACTGGCGCCAAGCAAAACTACTCGGAGGTGCAACGAGCATCTTTGGAAGAAGTACCTTTAATGAATGGCACCAATGTGTGCAACAGATTTTTGCATGACCGCAACTGCAGGTGCACTTATAAATGAGTCAACTGCAACAGTGGTAGAAGACGCACCAAAAACTATAATGAACGCAGGACCACAAAACTCAAAAAGGATAATTGGTTATTAGATCAAAAATACAAAATGCATAACCCATAAATCCATAAAGAGTCTTCATCATGGTCAAAACAACATAAAATCTCCTTTTTGTGTTTTGAATGTGTGGTCCCCAGTTCATTATAGCATAATCACAGAGATCACACTGAGCCGATGTTTTCAAAATATCAGGAATACATTAAATCCAGGATTTGGTTTGGGATTTGAGCAAATACCAGCACTTAATCACACATACAGATTCAGCCAAACGATCACCATTCTGCCAAACTGAATGCCAACCCTTAAAACGTCTTGAAAACCAACTGTGACAATTTTTGGTCCACAGGGGATTCTTTTTTTTTTTTAAACTTTTTTTTAAAGATCTAATTTGAATCAGGGTTAAAATTGGGTCCGGTATTACTACAGGACGATTTGGTATTTGGGTGTGTGCCTTCTAACTATATTTTTGTTATGGACTGACCTGTAAAAAACAACTATTTTAACAGTCTCCATCCCTCTGTGATTGCAGCTCAGCACAAGGCTGCAGGCTGAGTTATACAGGGAACTCTGAGTATCACTCATGTATTATAAGGGATAAGGTACCCCCTACTGTAAATGATAAGGATATTAGAAGTCACTGAGGGATTCTGAAACCATATAAAGGCACAAGGCTGCAGGCTGAGTTATACAGGGAACTCTGAGTATCACTCATGTATTATAAGGGATAATGTACCCCCTACTGTAAATTATAAGAATATTAGAAGTCACTGAGGGGTTCTGTGACCATATAAAGGCACAAGGCTACAGGCTGAGTTATACAGGGAACTCTGAGTATCACTCATGTATTATAAGGGATAATGTACCCCCTACTGTAAATGATAAGGATATTAGAAGTCACTGAGGGGTTGTTCTGTGACCATATAAAGGCACAAGGCTACAGGCTGAGTTATACAGGGAACTCTGAGTATCACTCATGTATTATAAGGGATAATGTACCCCCTACTGTAAATGATAAGGATATTAGAAGTCACTGAGGGGTTGTTCTGTGACCATATAAAGGCACAAGGCTACCCAGGGTACCAAAAGACATAGTAGGCACACACTTATTGTTATTAAATTGCTACAGTAATTATACACCATCAGAATTCAGGAAAAAAAATCACTGTTGCTAAATCGACAAAATCCAACAAATCCGCTGTTTCAGTAGCAATAAAAGTGTTTCGTGACAAAAGGAACGGCCATCACTTGTTCCCCCTCTGACTCTTTGAAGCCACGCGCAGCCTTTGCTCTGACGTTTGAAAGCCTCTGGAAAGCCCCGCCCATAACTTTAACAAAGGCCAGTCGGTCAAGGTTCTAATAAACCGGAAGTGAACGGAACCTAGGCGGGCTCATTCCCGTCACGTGTGCTTTTTCATCCAATGAATGAGGGGCGGTGTTACAGTCCACGCCTCCCCCGTTGTGCAGTGACCCTGTGCGGTCTTTCTGTTGGGGTTCTTTGTCCGGCAGGTGTTCGGTACAGACTCTCTGTCAGTTCGTATTGGAAATATTCCTATTGTTGGAAACACTTACCCCTAGTGATACTACAACTCCGCCGTCTACTGGCTCCCCACTCAATCGCCTGCTCCGTACCAAAGCTTCCCTCTCTGGGTCCAACGCTGAACTCCCGCAGTCTGTGGATTTAGGCTGCAGTATCTGCCCAGAGACAGGTGTTCCCGCCGTTTAGAGCTCACGTGACTAACTATGGCTGCTTCGACTTCTAACGAGGCCGAGAAGAAAGAGGACATGGTGTGTGAGGAGGCGGACAGCAACCAAGAGGATAACGCGGCGGGAGATGAGGATGAAGGGCCGGGCAGTGGGCAGAATAAGGCGGAGGAAAATGAAGTGGTGACCGTGGGAAGCACCTACCCGTGTAAGAAAGCCGACGGCTCTCTCCGTAAGTATTAGTCTCTGTGCCACTATTTATACACGAAATCATCTCTCTGTCACTATTTATACATAAAATCATCTGTCTGTGCCGCTATTTATACATGAAATAGTCTCCGTGCCACTATTTATACATGAAATCATCTCTGTGCCACTATTTATACACTAAATCATCTCTCTGTGCCACTATTTATACATAAAATCATCTCTCTGTGCCGCTATTTATACATGAAATCATCTCTCTGTCACTAGTTATACATGAAATAGTCTCCGAGCCACTATTTATACATGAAATCACTTCTGTGTCACTATTTATACATGAAACCATCCATCTCTGTGCCACTATTTATACATGAAATCAACTCTCTGTGTCACGATTTATACATGAAATCATCTCTGTCACTATTTATACATGAAATCGTCTCTGTGCCACTATTTATACATGAAATCATCCATCTCTGCCACTATTTATACATGAAATCATCTCTCTGTGTCACTATTTATACATGAAATAGTCTCCGTGCCACTATTTATACATGAAATCATCTCGGTGCCGCTATTTATACATGAAATCACTTCTGTGTCGCTATTCATACATGAAATAATCTCTCTGTGCCACTATTTATATATGAAATTGTCTGTGTCACTAGTTATACATGAAATGGTCTCTGTGCCATTATTTATAAATGAAATCCTCTCTGTGCCACTATTTATACATGAAATCGCTTCTGTGTCTCTATTCATACATGAAATCATCTCTGCCACTTTTTATACATGAAATCATCTCTCTGTGTCACTATTTATACATGAAATAGTCTCCATGCCACTATTTATACATGAAACCATCTCTCTGTGCCACTATTTAGACATGAAATCCTCTCTGTGCCACTATTTATACATTAAATAGTCTCTGTTCCACTATTTATACATGAAATGGTCTCTGTGCCATTATTTATAAATGAAATCCTCTCTGTGCCACTATTTATACATTAAATTCTTTCTCTCTAGCAAATAATTACTTGCTAATGAACATTACAGAGCCAATAATTATATATAGATATGATATATAAGATTATTGGCTCTGTAATGTTCATTAACAACTAGTTATCTGCTTAAAGTGGACTCTGTGTGATGGCTGTCAGAATTCAGATTAGAGATCCCGGATCAAAACAGTTTTGCAATGACAATAAACATCACAGTAAAATCTATTATTTCTCTTGCCGCAGATGATGCCGAGGTTGTGAAGACCAGAATGAATAAGCAGCTCGGCAAAGAAGAGTATTATGTACATTATATCGGCTGTAAGTAAAACTGCATCTCGTGCTGATCATCCTGAGAGCATTGTTCTAGCACCACCTATTTCTATTGCTTGAAAAGTATAACCATTGTCCTGCAATCTATTTAATATTAATATTCTACAGGTGGGAGACCAAGAAACCTTATATCCTGATTATTTAAGAGCAGTGAATACATAGCCAGTACATCCAATGCTGCTCCCGGGTGTTACCGTGGTTACGTAAATACAAAAAGTGGCATAAGACTCTTAATTATCTACTTTTCTAAAAATGTCCGTCAGGGCCCATATGCTGCTCACCATAAAGCACTTTTTGGTCCAGGTGCCTCCCGCCACGGACACTTTGTTTAGTCCGCTACGATCCACCTAATCTCTCCATACATGGGGGGGGGGGGAAGTATATGAAAAGGTAAATAGAAGAGTCTTACCCCAGCATCGCTGTGACCCGGGTGCCGCTGCCCCTAGTCCGTCACTAAGAGGAACGTAATCTGAACATCATAGTTTCGGCAGAACCGTACTACTTCCAGATCACAGATAAAAGCCGACAATCTTTATTTTCATTTACACATCTGATTTACAAACATAGTGTCTGAGGTCTGATGCATTTTGTGGCTGCTCACATGTAGCTATGTTTGTAAATCAGATGTGTAAATGAAATAAAGATTGTCCGCTTTTACCTGTGATCTGGAAGTACCGTATATACTCGAGTATAAGCCGAGGTACCTAATTTTACCTCCAAAAACTGGGAAAGCTTATTGACTCGAGTATAAGCCGAGGGTGAGAAATGCAGCAGCTTCTGGTAAGTTTCAATCTTGTTTTTGGATGACTTTTCTTAGGCGGCGAATATTCTAAGGAGCCGGCGAATATTCTTAGGCACCGGCGAATATTCTTAGGTGCCGGCGAATATTCTTAGGCGCCGGCTACTATTCTAAGGCGCCGGCGACCGTTTTTGCGCTTGACCCGAGTATAAGCCGAGGTAGTTTTTCAGCCCCCAAAAATATGCTGAAAAACTCTACTTATACTCGAGTATATACGGTAGTACGGTTCTTCAAGGTGGTTCCTGAGTGTGCTGCCGAAACGGCTGATATGCAGTGAATACATAACCTAAATGTTTCTACTTCTTCTGCTTCTACTGGTTACATTCCAGAAGCTTCAGATTTAGACTTTTCAGCTGTTTTAGGTTTAGTATCTTTGCCTGTGTGTTTACCTACAGTAAGTGACTGTTTACAGTGTGAAAAGCCATAACTGGAGTACAGGGAAATCTATGCTATTCTGAAAGTTACCCGTTTTCAACCCATGACACCAATTTATCTGTACAGAAATGAAAGTATACTAATTGTACAGTGCCGCTGAATACATTGACACTTTTTAAAAACGTGGTAACCTTGTGCTTTGAATGAGGGCTTGTTTAGATTTGCGAATGATGTTTAAGCTTTGTGAGGAAATTCATCCTGCTATATTGAATGTCATTTGGTAATGGCATCCCATTCACAGTTGTATCCAGATTCTAGCTATCCCGATGTTCAGCTTCTTGTTGTTGTAGGACAACTGGCAAGCCATCACAGTGGAGGAAACCCTGCTGAAAGTCACCTTTCTGATTGGGTCGGTTTATTTAGGACTGGCATTAAGGTGGCCAAACACGGGCCAATAAAAGCTGCCGACAGACCGATTGAGACAAAAAATCCTGTCAGATCGCAGCCGCATCTATTCGTTGATGCGGTCCCGCGATCAGACCGTCCGTTAGGCATCGTTAGGATCCGATCGTTGGGCCCTAGGGCCCACGATCGGATCAACCCGATATTGCCCACCTCAAGGTGGTCATATCGGAGGGAGATCTGCTCGTTTGGCGACATCGGCAAACGAGCGGTTCTCTCCATGTATGGCCACCCTTACTCTAAAGGTGGCCATACACAGTCAGATTAAAGCTGCTGAATTGGGTCCTTCAGACCAATTTGGCAGTTTATCTACACATGTATGGGGTCCTCCGACAGGCCTCCCTGATCGATATCTGGTCGAAAATCATCAGATCTCGATCGGGGGGGCTTGACTTTGGCCCTAGCCCCAAACTATCGTATAGCACAATATCGCGCACCCAAGGTGGACCTATCAGAGGGAAGATTCAA
Organism: Xenopus petersii; assembly: GCA_038501925.1. NCBI lineage: Eukaryota > Metazoa > Chordata > Amphibia > Anura > Pipidae > Xenopus > Xenopus petersii. The sequence continues at coordinate 11,519,426 of CM076680.1, forward strand.
TCTTTTAGACACCTAGCCAAACAAGCAAATCTTAGTATATGGCCACCGTTAGATGCTAAAACCTAGCTATCCCAATCTGTCTGAGCTGCCTTCACTTGGTGTAGGACAATTGGCCAGCCATCACAGTGGCCAGCTGTGAGTCACCTTTCTGATTGGGTCAGTTTATTTAGGACTGAGATTCCTCTAAAGGTGGCCATACATAGACAGATTTAAGCTGCTGATTCGGGTCTTTTAGACCAATTCGGCAGGTTATCTGCACGTGTATGGGGCCCTCCGACATGCCTCCAGATCTCAATCAGGGAGGCTTGATTTTTCTGTCGGATCGAGGACCACATCGGCTTATTGATGCAGTTCACAACGACTTTTTGTATCACTGTTTTGATATTGATCATACTGCGGATGTGAATAAAATATCTGTTCAACTGCAAGTAAGTTTGTTTCCAAGGACACTTGTATTTTTCTGTATTCTCTATAAAAGATAAGGGGCAGAGCATCTTCAGCTTGAGCATCTGTATAATTAAAAGATCTTGATTCGTTTTCTACAGTCTGCTCTTATTGGGGATGCACCGAATCCTCTATTTTGAGGATTCAGAATCTTTTTTTCTGACAAATTACCCTCCAACCCCTAATTTGCATATGCAAATTAGAATTTGGTTCGGCCGGGCAGAAGGATTCAGTCGAATCAGAATCCTGCTGAAAAAAGGCAGAATCCCGAAATGAATCCTGGATTCTGTGCATCCCTAGCTCTAATGTAAGGCCTCCTCAATTCCATTTAGGCCAGACTCCGACTAGTAGCAAATCTCTGCATTTGGCCGAAATAGATTTTATTTTATTTAGCTTCTAAGTCACACATGCTCAAGTAGGAGATTTATACAACTCTGGCTTCCATGTTAGTCACTAGCTCTGCTCCACAGTGCTACAGGAGATTTATATTTGTGGAACGGCCATACTCTTTTAAATGTGTTAAGAATGCGACTTTAGTATATTTACTAAGGCTGGTCTGACCGTTAAAAAAGAATGACCCCCAACAGCTGCTTAAAAATGAATGCTTCCATGAGTAAGTAAAGCTATAAGTGCGATCTCTAGCTTCAGTTGTAGTGCTGCCATAAAACCTGAAAATTGGTTTTAGGATGCACCTAAATTAGACTGAAATTTTTTTGACACCCATAGACTTTAATGGACGTCGACGACATTTCGCCGGTGGCGAATTTTTGACGAAACGGGCCAAATTCGCCCATCCCTGACTGTAAGCTCTACAGGACAGGGACTTGAAATAAGTGTGTGTTATAAATACTGTGACAGCCCTCCAAACGAAGCCCAAGTTAGTAATCCTTTATACTGAGCACTCGTGTGACAATGAATGTTTATGCTGGGATATGCAGAGGTCCGTGTATAACCGCCATACTATTCTTCGAGGATATCCCCCCTTCCAGGGCCTTGGATGCAGTCCCATATAAATGGCTAGCTTTTCTTTCATGGAAGCAGGTCTAACATGTCATCTCTATGGCTTCAAATAACAAGATGAAGATAAATGCAGCTAAGCAATTCATTCACACTATGGAAGTTTTAAGTTAACCTTTAGTATTTTCTACAATGGTTAATTCTAAGTAACTTTTCAATTGGTTATTATTTTTTCCTTTTTATAGTTTTTTTGATTTGCCTTTTTCATTCGCTCTTACAAATGGGGGTCACTGACCCCATCTATAAAATAAAAAGAAATCAACTGTAAGGCTACACATTATTGATTCTTTTTATTAGTCCTCTTACTATTAGGGATGCACCAAATCCAAGATTTGGTTCAGGATTTGGCCTTTTTCAGCAGGATTCAGATTTGGCCTAATCCTTCTGCCCGGCCGAACTGAATCTAAATGCTAATTTGCATTTGCAAATTAGAGTTCGAATGCAAAGCATTCAGGGATTCGGCCAAATCCAAAATAATGGATTCGGTGCATCCCTACATACTATTCAGGCCTCTCCTATTCATATTTGTCTTTTTCAAATCAACGCATGTTACTAGGGTACTTTGATCCCTAGCAACCAGATGGTTGAAATTGCAAACTAGAGAGCTGCTAAATAACTCAAAAATCACAAATAACATAAAATATACATTACATTTCTGTAACATATAGGGATGCACCGAATCCAGGATTCAGTTTGGGATTCGGCCTTTTTCAGCAGCATTCGGATCCTTCTGCCCGGCCAAACTGAATCCGAATTTGCATATGCAAATTAGAGGTGGGGAGGGAAATTGCGTCACAATTACAAGCCCCTAATTTGCATATGCAAATTAAGATTCAGTTCAGTGTTCAGCCGAATCTCTTGCAAAGGATTCGGGTGTTCGGCCGAATCCAAAATAGTGGATTTGTGCATCCCTAGTAACATATTTCTTTTACAAATCTGTTTTGCACTCTTCTGTCTTGTCCTGTTTTTATTTGCATCATGAATGTGCCATAGGTGTTTAAGGGCATATAACCAAAGATCGTCTTTTTAATGACCATGCTTTATAAGATCTGCTTGTTTGGCAAGGTTGCTAAATAAGGGGATATTTCACTGATATTCTCACAGTGAGGTGGCAAATATGGGGCGGACCCACCATTGGACCTCGATACAGCAGGAAAATCAAACCTGACTATCATAGTCTGCCTGATTTTCAGCCAGATATCTGTTATGGGGTCCCGTTGGAATTCCCCATACACTAGCAGTCAAGTTTCCGGATCGTTAGCCTGAATCAGCAGCTTAAATCTGCATGTATGGTGGGTTTATCAAGGTTTGAATTCATTTGAGTTTTATGAACTCTATTAAATTCGATTTGGTTCAAAATTCGATTGGGGGGTTATTTATGAAAAAAATTGGATATCTAAAACGCGGACAAATTTTACCGACCACAAAACACGAATCTATTTAGATTCAAATTTGACCAACCCCTATTCGAGTTTTTTTTTTCTCTCCGAATGTCAGGAAGGCCACAAACATCTCCAAATTGGTCACTGGACCTCTCCCGTTGACTTGTAAATAAATTTGGCAGGTTTTAGGTGGCAAATAGTCTAATTCATATTCTTAAAGGGCCATCATTTGTTAAATCTTGAAAATCAAATTAGAATTTTCTTTAAAAAAAAAATCTGATAGAGTTTGGATATTTCCCTAGTCGAATTTGACCGTTTTAACGGGAATTTTTTTTTTTTTTTTTTGAGAAATCAAATTTTCAATTCGACCCTTAATAAATCTGCCCCTAAGAGAAGGCTCTTCACCTGCTGATCTACTGATACTTATTAAATTAGCCAAGTTGTTGTATCGGGATATCAGATTATCTGTGCAACGCAAGGATGCCTGCCAATATCAATAGTCCATTTAAGTTCTCTTTGATGTTGATGTGCATATTGTCTAATTTGTGCTATTTTTTTTCTTATATTAACATGTAAGCTGGTTACTGTTTTTTTTTTTTAATTAACCAGGATCTTTGTTAGTGTCGCTCTTAAAAGGGAACAAAAGCTGTTTTCTACTGCACGTTTTTAGAATCCTAGTAGCCTGGGACGTGCCACAAGAGCTGTGCCTTGAAATGTATTTGGGTTTCCATTTTTGTCCTTTGCTCTCTGGTTTGCTGTGGAAATGTTGTAAGATCACTTTTCCCGCAGTGAATCGTCGCCAAAATGAATGGGTGGACAAAACACGGCTGGTGTTGACCAAAGCAGAAGTAAAGGAAGAAGCAAAGGACGAGGCAAGCGGCAATAATCAGGAGATGGCCGATGCCACAGAACAGGCCAATGGAAACACTCCCCAAGGACAAAAGAGGAAACTTGAGGAACAGGAGCCTGAAACAAAGGTAACATAAGGTTCATTCCTGGTGCATTCAGATTCGCCATCACTCCTCGTTCAGTAACAATCTGCTTTTTTCTTTTTATACTGAACAATTGCTTTACCCAGTCATTGGTCCCAGACCTTAAAATCCTGCTGGATTTTGTTTTTACCTGAGCAAAGGAAATTCAGTTTTACCCAGTGACTTTATACACCATTTATATACATGGCTTCATCCATTTGTTGTTTTAGCCCTTCTCCTGTTTAAAGGCTCTTCAATAAACACACCCTCATTTTCAGGTTGGCGCAGAGAGATTTTTGCCCATCCTTGCATACTTAATATCACTACCCATTTGTTTACAATTATGCAACTCTTAAGCTTTTTCTGTGTTTTTTTCCACATGACGGGTTTGATTTTACGGTTTTCTTTTAATCCTGCCCCACCAAAATTGTGAGCACATTCTTTTTAGAAGTGTTCATCATAGGGATGCACCGAATCCAGGATTCAGCCTTTTTCAGCAGGATTTGTCTGAATCCTTCTGCCAGGCCTAACCGAATCCTAATTTGCAAATTGCGTAAGTTTTTTTTCACTAAACAAGAAAGTAAAAAATGGTTTCCCCTTCCCACCCCTAATTTGCATCTGCAAATTTGGTTTGCTATTCAGCCGAATCTTTTGCAAAGGATTCGGGGGTTTCGGCCAAATCCAAAATAGCGGATTCGGTGCATCCCATGTTCATCATGGTCCAGATCTGCTGCTTTGTGGCTTCTTCTGCATTTGACTGAATCAAATAATGATGTTCCCCTTGGAGGTTAATGAGCTTCAGACTTCTGACTCCTGTCCCGTAATGGTGGTTTGTTGATATGATGTTTGTGCGTTTATTTGTGGCTTCATTGTGTAAAGCCTTCTAGCCTCCCATTCAATTTTGTCATTGCCAGCCCAGCATAAGTCTGTTTTTGTGGCAATTGTATCACGGCAGGCATTTTTACCCAGTTTTAAAGATCTAAATCAGTGATCCCCAACCAGTAGCTCTTGAGCAACATGTTGCTCTCCAACCCCTTGGATGTTGCTCTCAGTGTCCTCAAACCAGGTGCTTATTTTTGAATTCCAGTATAGTGCCAAGCAGAGCCTCCTGTAGGCTGGCAGTCTACATAGGGGCTACCAAATAGCCAATCACAGCCCTTATTTGGCACCCAAGGAACTTTTTCATGCTTGTGTTGCTCCCCAACTCTTTTTAAATTTGAATGTGGCTCACGGGTAAAAAAGGTTGGGGACCCCTGATCTAAATGGTCAACCACCTGAAGTCAATAAACTTGATATGCTTTGACGTGTCTTTATATTCCAGCAAGTCTGTCCAACTGTTATAGGGGGCCAGTTATTTACTTTTTATTAAATTATGTCTTTGTCATCCAAAGATGTGAGTGGTGCTCTTGGGCAGTCTGGAGACCATCTCAATCTTTTGGAGTTCCACATCTTAAGGTGGCCATACACTATAAGATTCGCTCCTTTGGTGAGGTTGCCAAGCAATCCGATCTTTCCCCGATATGCCCACCAAAGGCAGGGCAATGTCGGGCTTATCCGATCTTTCAGCCCTAGGGATGGCAAAGACGGGAAGAGGATTGCATCAACTACTCAATGCAAGGGAAATTCAAACCTGCCGATCAATATCTGGCTGATTTTTTGCCTACATATCAATCGGGGAGGCCCGTCAGAACACCCCCTACATGGAAAGATAAGCTGCCGAATTGATTTAACGGACCATTATCGGCATCTTTGATCTGCCTGTGTATGGCCACCTTAAATCACAGGCCTCCAGTTGGACAGCCCTGTCTTAATGGATCACATACCATGGGAGTCATAGCTATTTTTGTTGTAGTGTTAAATGGATGTTGTTTTTGCTTGGTGTTATGTTACAACAACTTGCAGTGGAGAAGACCCAAACTGCAACTGTCCAAGCAAACCCAGTGTTATTCTGATTCAACGGTCCGTGAATTTCTTGTGTGGGGGGAAAAAAAGCTTATTTTAAAGGGATGGTTTGCCTTCAAGCTAACCTTTTGTAATAAGCAACTTTTTGATTCGTCTTCATTTTTTTTCTTTTTTATAGTTTTGGAATTATTTGCCTTCCTCTTTCGCTCTTGGAGAGAGGGGTCATTGACCCCATCTAAAAAACATTCTCTGTAAGGCTACAAATGTATTGTTATTGCTACTTTTTATTACTAATTAAATTAGAGCTACAACAACATGCGGATGCACTACTTATCTGTTTTAACGTGGAGGCTCTTCAGTGGGCCAATAAGTTGCCGACTCATTCTGAGGGACTGAGTCACAAACTTATCGACCTGTGTATGGCCACCTGTATGCAGGTCAATAAGTTGATGATCTACTTGGTCTGTACAGACGGATTGTGGCCATAGATCTAAGAAGCTGAATTGTCGGATACAGAGGTAGAAACAATAGAATTCTACTTATATCGAACGATTCAGTAGTAACAGTGGCCGATGTTCGGGCTCTTCAAAAATGCCAGATTGAAATTTTCTGACCTGCCCGATTGACGAGCTGACCGATATCCAAGTCTTCTGCCGATAACAGTCGGCTCGTCTCCCACCATAAACACCCACTGCACTTTTCGTACGATATCTATAGCCACCACAAATCTTGTATCCATCTTTCTATGGTCAGATTAACGTGCCATCCTTTAATTCAGGAGGGGTGTCATTTTGATAATTTGGCAGTACTATAACAACTGACTACATGGCAAAATATGTCAAAAAAATGTTTAGAGAAAAAAAAAAACACTGGCCATATTAAGCGGAAATTTGCTCAAATCTCCGCTTAATATTTTTTTTTAAGAAATGTAATTTGATCACTCAATATAGTTATCTGTGTAATCCGTTGTTAAGACTGAACTGATCTTATCCACAGTTAGTTAATAAAGTATGAAATAAAAAGCATGTGGCATGCACAAGATACTAACTGTGCCGTGATTAATAAATCTTCATCGCTGGAGGGACTTGTACTCACCTGTGTAATGTCATTGGGAAGCATTATGCCAATGGCCAGAGTAGTAAGCTCTTGGGAACTCATGGTTGATGCTAATTTTGGGGCGAGCCCATGCACCACTGTACTACAAAGAATTTTCATGTTTTGTAATTTGGAGTCGTCCTCTAGTACTTTTTTGATGATATTTAAAGGGCCCTATTTTAGGGGGTTATTTATCAAATTCCTTTTTTTTTCTCCAAGTAAAAAGAAAAGTCTAACCAAACTAGAATCCAAGATTGACCTTATTGATCATTAAAAAAAACTGTATAAAATCGGTTTGGAAAAAAAACTCCTGAAACTGAGTTTTTGCGGGGAGAAAAACACCCACATTTTTATAATTTTATGCCCGGAATGCTCTGATTTTTCGGGAAATCGCACAAAACGCTCCCGGTTTTTTAATTTTTTGGCAGAAACGCAGCGCACACCGTGATATCTTCAAATTTGAAATAGGACCTTTGCCATTGACTTCTACAGGACCCAGACAGCTTGGAGATTTACGTATTTTTGGATTCTGACTTTTAGCAGCCTCGGGGTATAATACATCTCAAAAAATTTGAGGTTTTTTTTCACTAAAAAATTGCATTCTACAATAACAAAAAAAAACGTTTTTGGCGTTCGGACTTTAATAAATAACCCCCTTTGTTTCCTCCACCAGATGTGCAGGCTAACCGTTGCAAGAAACAATTATTTTTTAACAAAAAGTCCCCCATTGAGTGTTGTACCTGCTTCCATTGCAGACGGCCATGCTGAGTTACACGTATGCATAATCCTGAATTTATCAAATGTGAGTGACTTGGAATTGGGTGATAAGCAAATCTGTGGCTCACTCATTATAAGCATGTGTGTGCCCCAGCATGAGCTTACTACATGGAGGGCACTCAATTGGGGTAATAGTATTTTTTTCCAGGTAACTCCCCATAAAGAGCATAGGCATTGCTAGCCCACACCTCCGGTGGGGGAAAACAATGTATTATAGGTGCCTTTAAATGCTTGGCATCATTTTCACCTTTATAATACTGTGACAGTGGATTTATTAAGCACAAAGCATTTTTTATTTTGTTTGCCTCCATGTTCTGTGACTCTTAAGGGAAACCTTTTTTTGCAGATTGTTAATCTGCATTGAATATTTTACTTTCCTTTATTAAAGGGGTGATTCACCTTTAAGTTAACTTTTAGTATGTTATACAACGGCCTGTTCTAAGCAATTTTTTAATTGGCCTTTATTTTCTTTTTTTTTTTACAGTTTTTGAATTATTTGCCATCTTCTTCTGACTTTCAAATGGGGGTCACTGACCCCCATCTAAAAAACAGATGCTCTGTATACACATTTATTGTTATTGCTACTTTTTATTACTCGTCTATCTAGTCAGGCCTCTCCTGTTCATCCAGTCTCTTATTCAAAGCAATGCTTGGTTGCAAGGTAATTCGGACCCTACCAGCCAGATTTCTAAAATTGCGAACTGGAGAGCTGCTAAATAAAATGCTAAATAACTGAAAAACCACATAATAAAAAATGAAAACCAATTGCAAATTGTCTCAATTAAAGGTGAACAACCGCTTTAATCACCACACACACACACACAATCAGTCGTATAAATTTCAAATAAAAAACTCCTAACCGTTTTATTTTCCCCTTTCTACCAAGCCCTATAATATTTTATCAAAAGCCGAGCGGGACTATAACTGAAGACACACAGGCAAGGAATCTCATTCGCTGTACTTCTATTAAATTGCATGTTGAGGGCTTGACTTACCTGCTCCTCCACACAAACATAACTTGGGATAAGGAAAGTTATCAAAGCAGTCTATTGCCAATAGATTAGACACAATAGTGCAAGCTAGAACACTATATTCTGTAAAATGCTTTTCCATACAGGAGTAAATGGCTCTAGAAGCTCTGTTTGTTTTGGATAGCATTGGTGTGACATCACTTCCTGCCTGAGTCTCTCCCTGCTCACTTGTATCTCTGGGCTCAGATTACAGCAGGGAGGAGGAAGGGAGAGAGGAGCAAACTGAGCATGCTCAAGTCCTAGCCCTGGAGGTTTAAGATGAAAACAGGAAGTCTGATACAGAAGCCCATGTGTACTAGGGATGCACCGAATCCAGGATTCAGCCATATCCTTCTGCCTGGCCAAATCCTAATTTGCATATGCAAATTAAAGACAGGGAGGGAAATCACGTGTTTTTTTTTTTGCACAAAACAAGGAAGTAAAAAATGTTATCCCACCCCTAATTTGCATATGTGCCTTCTATTTGCATATGCAAATTAGGGTTCGTTATTCAGCCGAATCTTTCGCAAAGGATTCGGGGGTTCGGCCGAATCCAAAATAGTGGATTCGGTGCATCCCTAATGTGTACACAATAGAAGGAAAGAAATGCTGTTTTTCTTTTGACAGAGGACTCAGAGCAGCATTACTTTGAGAGTTTACTGGTGTATTTATACAGACCTTTCTGATAAAGCTTACTTAATTTTAGCCTTTCCTTCTCCTTTAAGCTTTTTGAAAAGTAAACATAATTTCAAGCAACTTTGTTATGTACATCAATTAAAAACTATGCAGACTTTTCATGGTTTGGAACAGTTCCCTAAGCCTAGCCCCCTGCTCTCCTGCTGATCTGTCTGACTAATTTGCTGAGCTGTCTGACTACTGTTCCTTTGTATCAACCATCTGTCCTCAGCCTTCATCCTCCAAACCCCACAATTCCCTGCACACGTGATTTCAATAAGGAATAGAACATCCCAGTGCAATGCATTGTGGGGTATGTAGTTCCTGCATGTTCTGTAAACTGTGGAGAAGTTGTTACAATTTGTAACATGAGTGTTTAGTCCCACCTTCCCTGCCAGGTTTTTAAATGATGCAGAAAGAGAAGAACTGTTAAACAGCTGGATTTCAGCATAGAAAATGCCATTTATTCATATTTTTTAAGAAACCGGTAACTGTGATGGGTATTAGGGGTTTCTGTGTTATGTTGGGCCTCTTTATCTAATTTTGGTATGGAAGTCTTAGTTCCCCTTTAAGGTAGATTTATTCATACATATTTGTTTTCATTTGCTTAGAAAACCAAAGTGGAAGCTGCACCCAACTCTTCATTGGTGGGGCCGGCTGGAGATTTTGCCGAGGAGCTGACGTGTCACTTGTGTGTGGAGCTTTTCAAAGATCCAGTGATGGTGGAATGCGGCCATAATTTCTGTAAGGCCTGCATTGAGAAGGCATGGGCTGGCCAGGATTCCTTTTCCTGCCCCGAATGCAAGGAGGTGATCAATGACAAGAAATATACCATCAACAGAGCCCTGGCCAACCTGGTGAAGAAGACTGCAACAGCCCCTGTGATTCCAGCCGAGAAAAAGGAAAAACCATTGGAGAACTGCCCTGAGCACGACGAGAGGCTTAAGCTTTATTGCAAAGATGATGGCACCCTCGGGTGTATTATATGCCGCGACTCTCTCAAACATGTCAGCCACAACTTTCTGCCCATTCTAGATGCCGTGGCTGTATACAGGGTAAGCCAGTGGGTCACAGAGTGGAGTTCATAGTTTTAGGAATGTAATTTAGCAGATGTTCAAGTGTACAAGTTGGAACTATGTGGAATTGTAGAATTGTACCTTCACACATCCTTGTGCATGTGGACTACTTTCTACTGCATCACATACTTATCCACCTTCCGCACAATTGGTGATGAGCTTCCGTTACTGAGAAATACAACAGGTTCTCTGCACTCAACCCATTATCAATATACAGGTATGGGACCTGTTATCCAGAATGCTCTGGACCTTGGGGCTTTCCGGATAACAGATCTTTCCATAGTTTGTATCTTTATATTGTCATGGGAAAACCAGTTTTGTTTTTTTTTTGTTTTTTTTCAAGCTCCAGCGGAATTCTGCACTGAAATCCATTTTTCAAAAGAGCAAACAGATTTTTTTTTTTTTAATATTCAGTTTTTAAATCTGACATGGGGCTAGAAATATTGTCCGTTTCCCAGCTGCCCCCAGTCACGTGACTTGTGCTCTGATAAACTTCAGTCACTCTTTACTGCTGTATTGCAAGTTGGAGTGATATCACCCCCCCCCCCCCCAGCAGCCTAACAGAACAATGGGAAGGTAACCAGATAACCGCTCCCTAACACAAGATAACAGCTGCCTTGTAAATATAAGAACAGCACTCAATAGTAAAAGCAAAGTCCCACTGAGACTGATTCAGTTACATTAAGTAGGAGAGATAACAGCCTGCCAGGAAGTAGTTCCATCCAAAAGTGCTGGCACAAGTCACTTGGCTGGGGGCAGCTGGGAAACTGACAATATGTCTAGCCCCATGTCAGATTTCAAAATTAAATATAAAAAAAAATCAGTTTGCTCTTTTGAGAAATTGATTTCAGTGCAGAAGTCTGCTGGAGCAGCACTATTAACTGATGCGTTATGAAAAAAACATGTTTTCCCATGACAGTATCCCTTTAAGTCTACTATGTAATATGTAAATATTAAATAAGCCCGATATGATTGTTTTGCCTCCAATAAGGATTAATTATATCTTAGTTGGGATCAAGTACAAGCTACTGTTTTATTACAGAGAAAAAGGAAATCTTTTTTAAAAATTAGGATTGTTTGGATAAAATGGAGTCTATGGAAGACAGACTTTCTATAATTCTGATCTCTCTGGATAGTTGGTTTCCGGATAACAGATCCCATACCTGTATTCAAAACATTGAGACATTTTGTGCCTTAAGCTACTTAAAAATGTCTTACCCTGTAAACAAAACAGGGATTGTTTGTCCAAATATTGCAATATATTTAAGCTGCTAACTACATCTAAGTCATCTCTGTTCAGGCCAGTCCTACACTCAAATTGCATCTGGTTCAGTTAGAATTCTACTCTTTCATTATAGATTTTACACAGGGACTAAGGGGTTATTTTTGCAGAAAAAAACTCAAGTTTTTCAAGATTTATTATAGCCCTATGCTGCAAAAAGCTGGAATCCGAAAATCCAGCATCCCTGTTGAGGTCATGTATAACTCAATGGGCGATGTCCCTATCCCAATTTGAAGATATCAAGGTCTGCTCTGGGTTTATCCCAATAATCCGAAAAATTCAATTCAAGAATAACCCTAAAAAAAAGACTGGAGAAAAGTCTGAAAAAATTGTATGATTCGGGGTTTTCCTCGATTTTATCGAGTCTTTTCACAATCCCAATTTTTTAAATTTATTTTAGTGATACATAAGGTAAAATTGTGGATGGGTGTTTGGTCGAGCTTTTTTATTTAAAAAAAATTAGATAAAATTGGATTTCAGTAAATAACCCCAAAAGTTTTAGCTGCCGCTTACTTGCTTTCGAGGTTAAGGATCTTCCATTACTGAGCACACTTCTGCACAGTTCACCTATAGAACTCATCTGATTGTCGGCTTTCTCTCTGTAGGAACAACTTGCTGCCATTGTTGCCCCATTGGAAGCATCACTGAAAGTCAGCGAACAGGTTGTAAGCCAGCAGAACGAGAAGATTGTGCAGCACAAGGTGAGACTTTTAAAATCCAATTCATGAACTTGAATAGCAGCCCTAACTTCACCCACCTCTATACTATATATACAGTTGTTGCTATAGAATAGAAATGTCACAATATAAGGCTGATTAGTAATTAATGCAGATAATTACTACATGACAGCACAGAAAGCAGTGCAATTAGCATCAGAATTTAATAATCAGCAAACCTGTAGCATCAGCTTATATTACAGCCAGGGAAGCTCATTTTCTGCTGGATAATTAGTGACGAGCCCTAAGCTTAGCTTCTCAACAGCCAATCAGAGCCCACTGAGCATGTGAGTGTCACAGACACTTTCCAAGATGGTGACCCCCTGTGACAAGTTTGAAGTTGATCATTAGGCTGGTGTAATAAGTTCACTATATAAAATATGGTGTTTTTAGTTGTATTCATTTTTAGGCTTTAGTTCTCCATTAAAAGAGATGGAAATTTTTTTACTGGGGGTGCTAAAAGTTAGGCATCCCAAAGTGATTGTATTTACTTACCTGAGTCTCGGTGCCGGTGCTCCTATCAGCAGAAAACTGCTCTGGCCTTGGGTTTTTCCAGCGAGTGCCACCAAACGATCCACTACCTGCTTCTTCTTTCTTTAAATTTCCTGGGGCAGACGAATGCTCAGTAAAATGAAATTTTCCATATAATTTTGGCTTTTTGCTCTACTGCGCAGGCGAGTTGAAATAAGAGGTAGGAAGATGGTCTGATAAGTAAAACAATCACTTGGGGTGCCTAGCATTTAGCACCCCAAGTATAAAATGACTTTTCTTTTCCTTTAATTTGTTTTCAGTCCGATTTCACAAATGATAGCAATATCTCCCTGTCTCCCCCACTCCTCATACTTTGCTAAAAGAGTGTGTTAAAACAAACTATTGTGTGTCACATTCCAAGGGTAAAAGCGAAGTATCAAGAAATCTGAAATACAATCAAATCGGAGCGTGTAGGGAAATCTTTTAACTTTTTGTCACAAAAGAATTTGTTCCACTTTTTCCTTTCCTGACCCTATTTTGCAAATATGGAATGTTCCAAAAGGGGTGAAGAATGCACACTCAAGGATAAAGTGAATACATCTTATTCCCATCAAAAGAAATAAAATGGAATTTTTGTAATATATTTCTTATGATGGAGTAAAATGGATTAAGTTTATCCTTGAGTGTGCATTCTTCACCCTTTTTGAAACATTATGAAAATGTAATCTACCGAAGTTGAACAGAACAATGGCCGTGCTCCGTGTATGATCCCTTTATAAAGTGTGTCTGTATAAGGGGTCTGGTTAATTGGTCAGATATCACCAGTTTATGTCCATCTTATAAAAACATTCAACTGCAGGGCTAATAGTAGAAATGATTCTTCCATCTACATAAATCTCCTCCGTCTCTCTCTCTGTCCCTAAGAACAACATTTGTGAATATAAAGACCACATTGTGGCAGAATTTGAGAGAATGCATGAGTTTTTGGAGGAGCGTGAGAAGGTTCTTCTAGCACAGCTTCAAGAGCAAGGAGACGGCTTGCTAAAGGAAATGGAGCAGAACATGGTGAAAATGCAAGAAAATATAGATGGTATTAAAAAAACAATTGCTGTGGCTAAGGACCGCGTAGATGAGAACGACTCAATCTCTTTTCTCACGGTAAGCAGTCATCTCTCAGCTTTTCTGCTCGTATGTAAATATTTGACTAAAGTAAGCCGTACATGTAGAACACCAAGTAATTATATATGTTATTTTTTTTTTTTTTTTAATTGTTGGTTATTAAAGGGGTTGTTCGCCTTTAAGATAACTTCTAGTATGACAGAGTGATATTCTGGGACCATTTGCATTTTGTTTTTATTATTGAAGGTTTTTAGCTTTTTATTCAGCAGCTCTTCAATTTGCATCTTAAGCAATCTGGTAACTATAGTCCAAAGTACCCTAGCAACCATGCATTGATTTGCATAAGAGACAGTAATATGAATAGGAGAGGTCTGAATAGAAGGATCAGTAATAAAAAGTAACAACAATAAATGTGTAGCCTTACAGAGCATTTGTTTTTTAGATGAGGTTTTTTTTTGAAAGCTGCAAACAGTCGGAAGAAAAAGGCAAATAACTGTAAAACTATTTAAAAAAAAAAAAAATTACATTTATAAAAAATAAAAATTGAAAAGTTGCTTAGAATTAGCCATTCTATAACATACTAAACGTTACCTTAAAGGTGAACCACCCCTTTAAGCCACACAGTTGAATGGGACCGGTTTATTCCTTGTGGCGTCTTGTATATTTGATCTATGGAACTCCTCACATCCGTAGATGCCTTTGCTGTCTAAAACCTTCCTAGTACAAATCATGCTTCAATCTGGTAAAGGGGAACTATCGCGAAAATGAAAATTTCATATCGGCTTCCTCATACTGAATTGAATACAATCAATAAAAAATTCTGCATTGTTTCTGAAATAATCAAGTTTATCTTCACTATCCCTTTCAGCATCTGTTTCTCTTCATTCTCTCTTCATTCAGCATTTGGGTGTCCGATGGATGATCCAATATATCTTAAAGGGAGGCAGATGTGTTAAAAGTTCACTCAAATAACTGATTCCAGCACAAACAAAATCTAACAAAATAACTGCCTAATTGCACAAATCCTGCATGTAGAGAGACATGATGTCTGGTCAGTTTAATAGAGTGAGCTCTAATACATCTTCTAGGCAAAAAGAGCCCCCCTATAAGATATATTGGATCATTCATCTGACACCCAACTCCTGATTGAAGAAAGAATGATGAGAAACATTGTGTTACAGTGAATATAAACTTGATTATTTCGGAAACGGTACATAATGTTTAGTTGTTTGCATTTAAAAGGTTTATTATTTCAGTATGCTGAAGCTAATATTACATTTTCACTTTTGCTATAGTTCCCCTTTAAAGGGGTGGTTCACCTTCGTATTAACTTTTAGTATGTTCTAGAATGGCCTATTCTAAGCAACTTTTCAGTTGGCCTTCATTGTTTATTCTTTATAGATTTTTAAATTATTTGCATTTTTCTTTTGACCCATTCCAGCTTTCAAAAGAAGGTCACTGACCCCATCAAAACAAATGCTCTGTAAGGCTACAGATTTATTGTTATGGCTACTTTTTATTACTCTTCTTTCTGTTCAGGCCTCTCCTATTCATATTCTAGTCTCTTATTTAAAGTAACGCAAGGTTGCTAGGGTAATTTGGACCCTAGCAACCAGATTTCTGAAATGGCAAACTGGAGTGCTGATGAATAAAATGCTAAAAAAAAACCTCAAAAATCACAAATAATAATATAAAATATAAAAAATTAAAACCAATTACAAATTGGTTCAGAATATCACTTTCTATATCATACTAAAAGTTAACTCAAAGGTGAACAACCCCTTAAGTTACTACTACTATAACATGCTCTTCTGTAATTAAACCATTTAATCCATATTGCAATCCACATGTTGTGGGATCAGCTCTGTGGCCTTATACGAGACTTTTGATTAATTGTACGAGGGGAATGGTTATTAAAGAGTGAACAGGGTTCGATCTGCACAGGATTGAATTTAATTAGAAGTAGCCTTTCTTTATTCCCCAAATCTTGTTGCAGAGATTGCAGGATAGAGGATGGATAGAAGGAGAATATTATAGTAAACGTTCTTACTGAATTCTTATTTAATTCTTTCAGGACATTAAAGCCTTCATTGACAAGTAAGTCTTCCATGTGTATTTTGTTGTTCTATTTTTGATCTGTTTAAAATTATCTGCACAAGGGAAAGCTGTGCTCACTCATTTTTAAAACCATTAGGCGGGGTGCAATGAGGCTGTGACCCCAAAATTCATACAGACTAATTCAAGAGATTCTCTACACTCAACCCATTATCAATATATTAAGGACATTGAGACATGTCGTGCCTTAAGCTACTAAAAATGCCTTACCCTTTAAACAAAACAGGGATTTTTTGTCCATATATTTAAGCTGAACAACTACGTCAAAGTCATCCCATATCTGGCCAGTCCTACGCTCAACTTTCATCTGATTCATTAAGAATTCTGTTGATTCATTATACATTTTATACAGAGACTAAGTTTTACCTGCAGCTTACTTGCTGCTTTCAAAGTTAAACTCCCAAACTTGGCTGCCCTTTTATTGGCCACCAGTGGGATCACCTGACTAACTGGGAAGGGTGGGGGCTACAACATGGAGCTGGTCACTGCTAGGAAGTAAAAGCTGTTTCATTTGTGACTTTCTAGATGCCTTGAACAGCAGCGAGAGGTGGTATCCTCATCTGGGAATACATTACTATCCAAAGAACTGTGTCAAGGAACTTTTAAAGGCCCCATCCAGTATATCTTGTGGAAGGAAATAAAGAAAGCTATTGTTCCATGTAAGTGCTTCCCAGCTATGTTTATAGCAGTGTGATAAATCATTTTTTTGGTATGGATTAGTTCTATCCTTGTATCTGCATTAAGCTTTTGCAGGCATAGGTATGTGATCTGTTATCCAGAATGTTTGAGACCTGGAGCTTTCCAGATAACAGATCTTTCAGTAATTTGGAACATTAGAAGGTACAATGAGAGATTTCATGTTGCATACAAAGATTTTATAAACTATGAAATATAATTTTTCATACAGTTCTACACATAGATATATGGTATATATCAACACTGCTATAAACTCAGTTCATTCCCGTCACTTGTAAAGTTCAGCAGCAGCTGAGTAAGTACATAGTCAGTCAACCTATATCATGTGTAACTAGAAATCCCACTGAATTCCAAACCCTGCAGCAGAATTTATTACAGGTATGGGACCTGTTATCCAGAATGGTCGGGACCCGGGTTGTCCAGGTAACAGGTCTTTCCGATCCTTATATTTTGTCTACTAGAAAATCATGTAAACATTAAATAAACACAATAGGCTGGGTTTGCTTCCAATAAGGATTAATTATATCTTAGTTGGGATCAAGTACAAGCTACTGTTAAATTATTACAGAAAAAAGAAAATAATTTTTAAAAGTTTAGTTTATTTGGATGAAATGGAGTCTATGCGAGATGGCCTTTCTTTAATTCAGAGGTTTTTGGAAAATGGGTTTCCGGATAACGGAACCCATACCTGTATATATTTATTTATGTATTTATTTATATTTCTCACAAATCAGAAATATGTTGGTAGGTTTTCTATTATTGCAGAGAAAAAGGAAATCATTTTTACAAATTAGACTTATTTGAATAAATTGGAATCTATGGGAGATGGCCTTTTTGTAATTCAGAGCTTTCTGGATAACGGTTTTCCAAATAACAGATCCCATACCTGTATAAAATAAATAAAACAAAATGCACTTGTTTTTGGAATATGCTTCAGCTTAGTACTAGAAACTTCCAGCGTTCACAAGAATTTGTGAACGCTTCTGGCTTGAGTTAAGTTACAGTATATACATTTAACTAAGGTTTTCGCCTTCCCTCTGGGAGACATTCACGTGCTGCATGACAGTTTACCTTGGCAGTCAGGTATATTGGCTTGAATAAGCGAATAGAAGAGGGCATAAAATCGTAACATAAGTAATCTGTTATAAGCCTTGTAGAGAAAAAGGAAGGTAAATATTTGAAAATTTTAATAAAAATGTATACCAGTTGCAAAAATAGCTGACCTATTTTAATATACAGAAAATTTAACTAAAAGGTTATCTACCTCTTTTGAATAAGCTTTGAGTCTAGTGCTGCTCCAGCAGACTTCTACACCGAAATGCATTTTACAAAAGCATAAACTGATTTTTTTATATTTAATTTTGAGATTTGACATGGGGCTAGACATATTGTCCATTTCCCAGGAGCCCCCAGTCATGTGACTTGCTAAACTTCAGTTACTCTTTACTGCTGTACTGCAAGTTGGAGTGATATCATCCCCCCAGCAGTCTAACAGAACAATGGGAAGGTAAAGAAGAAAAGACGTTCCGCCTAAATATTGGGAAGGGGTTTGTTACAGTGAGAACTGTGAAGATGTGGAATTGTCTCCCTGAATCAGTGGTACAGGCTGATACATTAGATAGGTATAAGAAGGGGTTGGATGGTGTTTAGCAAGTGAGGGAATACAGGGATATGGGAGATAGCTCATAGTACAAGTTGATCCAGGGACTGGTCCCATTGCCATTTTGGAGTCAGGAAGGAATTTTTCCCCCTCTGAGACTAATTGGAGTGGCTTCAGATGGATGTGCCTTCTTCTGGATCAACTAGCAGGCAGGTTAAAAAAAATTAAAAGGTTGAACTTGATGGACGTGACTTTTCAACATAACTTACTACGTAACCAGATAGCATCTCCCTAACACAAGATAACAGCTGCCTGGTAGATCTAAGAACAGCACTCAATAGTAAAATCCAGGTTCCACAATGATATCACAGTGATATCCTGTATAATTGAAAAGCTAAACAAGATGTTATGTTGGTTTATACATAGTAAATAACTACTATATCTGACAAAAACTTATTTTCTCTAGACCGGCCCTTCCTGTGCAGACAACATGGGGTTAAGTATCCCTCTTCTGTCCTGCCTCCTGAGGTGAAGAATCTCAGCTCCTCCCCCTTGATATAAGCTGCTTGCTCCTCCTGTTCCCCTCAGTTTTTTTCTTCTGTCCTGCTGGAGGTTAGGACAGTATATATATATATATATATATATATATATATATATATATATATATATATATATATATATATATATATATATATATATATATATATATATATATATATATATATATATATATATATATATATATATATATATATATATATATATATATATATATATATATATATATATATAATTTTTTTTTTTAATCTATAAATTGTTGTTTTTTTCTTGTTCATTTTTATTTCTATCTTTCCATCACTTCTACAAAGAAGATTGATTGATTGAGCAGGAGCCATCCTAGCTCAGATCATAGCAGGCCCTTCCGTTTCTCAAATGCCTTTGACCATCCTCAGGATTGGTGGCATTACTAGAGGAAGGGCAACTGCTTTACACAGCCTACCTTCTCACAGAGAATGGTCCTGTGCTGATTCGTGGTGCGAGGTGAGCGATTCCTCAGCAGCCCTTCAGGTTGGCGCGCACTTCCGGGTTTTAGCAAAGGCGCCAAAGTGAGGCGCAACGTGCACGCGTACCTCTAGTGACGCGTACAGCGGCCGCCATCTTGGATTTTTGCCGCGATCAGCACACAGCTACCCGACACAGCACAGCAACGCTAAGTCGCATCAGGTAACTGAAGAAGCGGAGTTTCAAGTGCTTACAAACACAGCGTGTCTATTATATAACGCTAGTCAGCGCAGGGGTAAGCACAGCCCTTAGGCTATTGCATTGCATGGCTTAATCCCCATCAAGACTGCCAGACTGATGCCTATACGGCAGATCACTCTAGGGGGTATTAAAGTTTGTTGGACACAAGCCTTATTAACCTATTAATGCCTACAAGGCAGAGGCACCTTTTTTTCTCACCATCCTCAGAGCTGGTGTAGTATTATAGCAGCTAGGTCCATACTTATAATATTAAGGCCTACAAGGCATCTAATACACACATGAGGGGGTGTCTCAAAGATTCCGCTATAGCTCGCCTCTCCAAGCAAACAACACTACCAACAGAGGACGCTGCTTTCAGGGAGCCTATGGACAAAAATATGGAAACCTCTTTAAGGCGGGGCTACACTCATGCCACTGCTATCCTCAGACCGGCTGTGGCATCCGTAGGCCTAGCGCGTATGGCTAGATTCTGGTGCCAAGAACTGTTAAAGAATCCTCCTCCATCTGAGGATTAAGAGGAGGAACTACAAAGACTTAGTTCCGCACTGGCCTTCCTCTCGGACTCAGCCATGGACACAGTCAGATTGGCGGCCAAAACCAGTGTTGACACAGTAGTTGCGAGGAGAGCTCTGTGGCTGCGGCACTGGTCAGGGGACACAGCCTCAAAAAACAAATTGATTAACCTAAAGTTTACTGGGGACTCACTTTTTGGTCCTGACCTCAGGCAGATTATTACAGAGGTCATCGGTGGGAAAAGCACGTTCCTACCATCCGGGAAGAAACCCAGAACAGATCAACCACACAGACCATACAAGAGGTCATGGGGTGCGCAAGGACGCTCCTTTCGTAACTCCAGGAGTTCCACTTTTCGGAATCCGCACTCAGCGGGGGAGGCCAAGAGGGGTAGACCGGCCTTGTCCAACCAAACACGACAAGCCAGGAAACCAGGACCCCCCAAACCTAACTCTTCCTGACTTCCAGAAATCAAGTGCAGGAAAGGTAGGCGGA
The DNA here is from genome assembly GCA_038501925.1 of Xenopus petersii. Classification (NCBI taxonomy): domain Eukaryota; kingdom Metazoa; phylum Chordata; class Amphibia; order Anura; family Pipidae; genus Xenopus; species Xenopus petersii. The sequence continues at coordinate 11,540,045 of CM076680.1, forward strand.
CGGCTTCAGCAATTTTTTCCATTGTGGTGCACCCACATTCAAGACAATTGGGTGATATCCATCGTCACAGAGGGATACCGAATTCCATTCAAGACTCTACCTCCTCGCACGTTCAAACGCTCAACCGATCCGACAAACGTTGTAAGAAAAACAGCTCTACTAAACATGGTTTCAGACCTACTCAGCAACAATGTGATTACCAGGGTCCCCTCCTCAGAGAGTTACAAGGGATTCTACTCTAATTTATTTCTAGTTTCAAAGAAGGACGGATCTTTCCGACCAGTACTCAACTTAAAGTCCCTCAATCTCTTTGTGTCCACACAAAAATTCCGTATGGAGTCAATCCGGTCAGTACTGATGTCAATGACACAGGGGTGCTACCTGACAAAGGTGGATCTTCAGGATGCCTACTTGCATGTCCCGATCAGACCGGAATCCCAACGATATCTGAGGTTTACTATTCTGGACGATCATTATCAGTTCACGGTGCTCCCTTTCGGCCTTTGCACTGCGCCCAGGGTGTTCACAAAAATACTCAGCCCTCTTATTGCTCACCTCAGGCGCCTAGGGATCTCCATCACTCCGTATCTGGACGACCTGCTCATCAGATCTCCATCTTACCAACAGAGTCTCACGGACAACCAGACCTGTGTCACAACATTGATGCGGTTAGGTTGGATAGTGAATCACAACAAAAGTCACCTCATTCCAACACAACAAATCCAATTGTTGGGTATGTGGTTCGACTCATCCCTACAAACCATTGCCTTGACACAGGAAAAGATTCGGACACTGACGCAATCGGCCCAAGTTGTCCGCTTTCAGAACACCATTTCAGTGGAGAAGTGCCTACAACTTCTAGGCTACATGGTAGCGGCCTTGGAAGCGCTACCATACGGCCGTTTCCACATGCGACTGTTTCAATACCACTCAGCAGGTTGCTCAAGGATTCACTCAGTTGGTGGGCATTTCCACACAACCTAGCACAGGGCAAGTCATGGGCTCTCCATCAGTGGACAGTAGTCACCACAGACGCCAGCCTCACGGGTTGGGGAGCAACATGGCCACCACGTACATGCCAGGGACTCTGGTCGCCAGAAGAGTCTCGAATACCAATAAATGGGCTGGAAATCAGAGCAATACGAAATGCGATCCTGCATTGGTCAAGAGAGTTGACAAATCAACCACTCCGCATACAGTCAGACAACGCCACAGCAGTGGCTTACATAAACAAACAAGGGGGAACACGCAGCAATCGCGCTATGCGAGAAGTAGCTCAGATACTCAGTTGGGCAGAACACCACGTCCCAGCCATTTCAGCGGTGTTCATCCCAGGTGTTCTGAACTGGGAAGTGGATTATCTCAGTCGACAACAGATCGATCCAGGAGAGTGGTCACTTCATCCGGAGATATTCCAACTGGTGTCCAGATGGGGCCTACCAGACGTGGACATACTAGCGTCAAGACACAATTACAAGGTTCCTACATACTGCACCAGGTCACAAGACCCGGGGGCGGCGTATGTGGACGCCTTAGTCATACCTTGGATTTTCAACACGGTCTATGCTTTCCCTCCTCTCACAATCCTACGACGAATCATACACAAAGTGCGGCAGGAGGGGACGACAACCATTCTCATTGCTCCAGATTGGCCAAGGAGGGCATGGTACTCGGACCTCATCACAATGTCGGCAGCTCCGCCATGGCGTCTACCTCTTCGTTCGGATTTACTTACTCAGGGTCCGATAGAACACGGCGATCTACAGCGACTCCATTTAACGGCCTGGTTATTGAAACCAAGATCTGGCGGTCCAAAGGGTTTTCTGCCAAGGCCACTGACATTTTAATGCATGCCAGGAAGCCATCCACTACTAAAGTGTATTATAGGATTTGGAGAGCGTTCATCGATTTCTGCGAGCCCATGACTATTCCATGGAAGCATGCAACTACACAGACGATTGTTGAGTTCCTCACTCAAGGGTTCCAATTGGGTCTCTCCTTGGCTACTTTGAAGGGTCAGCTATCGGCGTTGTCGATCTTGCTTCAACATCCCTGGGCACGGGATCCGGACATTGTTCAATTTGTGCAGGGCATACGTGAAGTCAGACCGCCTTACAGAGACCCTACACCGCCATGGGATCTCACTACGGTTTTGAATGTTCTTCAAGGACCTCCCTTTGAGCCGTTGGCATCATGTGCACTGAAGTTCCTTACCTGGAAGATGACTTTTCTCTTGGCTATCACCTCAGCTAAGCGAGTTTCCGATTTAGCGGCCTTATCTCATAAAGAACCATGGCTCATAATTCACCAAGATAGGGTGGTTTTCAGGACAATTCCATCCTTTACACCCAAAGTTGTCTCAGCCTTTCATATTAATGAAGAGATCAATCTTCCTTCCTTATGTCTAAACCCGTCTAATGCTAAAGAGAAGTCCTTACACAAACTAGATGTGGTCAGAGCAGTGCGATATTATCTTGACAGATCCAAGTCCTTTCGAAAGACTGATGTTTTTTTGGTCACTTATGGTGCTAATCAAGGGTCGCCTGCATCTAAACACACCATAGCTCGATGGCTTGTTGACACTATAAATTGTGCTTATGATATCAGTAAAAAGACCCGACCCTTCAAGGTCAGGGCACATTCCACCAGAGCTCTGAGTACCTCTTGGGCTCTGCAAAATTTAGCTACCCCTGAGCAAATTTGTAAAGCGGCCACTTGGGCCTCATTGTCTACTTTTGCTAAATTTTACAAATTACATGTGTTCCATTCAGCACCTGCAGCTTTTGGTAGGAAAGTGCTTCAGGCTGCAATTGGGCACCACTAATTCTAATCTGAACCCAACCCTGAAGTGGAACAGCTTTTGAACGTCCCCATGGTGTCTGCATTGACAAGAAGAGCCGGTCTAGAGAAACAAGGTATTTTTACTTACCGTAAAATCCTTTTCTAGACGGCCTGGACTGTCAGTGCAGTAAGCCCCACCCTTCTGTTCAGTTTTATTGTTCAATGTTATTGAATGTTACGTGTATGAATCTCTTGTCGCTCCTCTCTTACTCTCTGTTCTCCAACTAACTAAGCTGACATACACAAACTGAGGGGAACAGGAGGAGCAAGCAGCTTATATCACGGGGGAGGAGCTGAGATTCTTCTTCTTCTGTCGTGCCTCCGGAAGTGGATACTTAACCCCATGGTGTCTGCATTGACAGTCCAGGCCGTCTAGAAAAGGATTTTACGGTAAGTAAAAATACCTTGTTATTGACTCTCTTTTATACAAGTGGAAATTGTCATGGTCCTTGAGGGCAATCTGTTTGATTTTTATTTGAAGAATAAAAAATTTAAAGAGAAAATCCAGGTCCCACTGTGCCACATTCAGTTACATTGAGTAGGATAAACAACAGGCTGCCAGAAAGCAGTTCCATAGTGCAGCACTGGCTCTTTCTGAAAGCACATGACCAGGCAAAATGACCTGAGATGCACCTACACACCAATATTACAACTAAAAATACACTTGCTGGTTCAGGAATTAATTTTTATATTGTAGTGAATTATTTGCAGTGTAAACCGTGTAATTTAGAAATACGGTAGTGCCTTTTAATTTACCTTTTAAAATCTGACTTCTGTTCTAGATCTTTCGCCAATGTTGCTGGACCCAAGCACGGCTCACCCAAACCTGATTCTGTCGGATGGACTGACCAGTGTCAAATACGGAGATAATAAGCTGTCCGTCCCCGATAACCCCAAGCGCTTCAGTCAGTGTATTCTTGTCCTAGGATCGGTGGGATTCGATTCTGGACGTCACTACTGGGAAGTCGATGTGGGAGACAAAACCGCATGGGATGTGGGCATGGCCAGTGAGTCGAGCAACCGTAAAGGAAAGATCAAGCTCAATCCCAAGAACGGTTACTGGGCAATCTGGCTGAGAAACGGGAATGCGTACAAGGCTCTGGAGTCCCCCTCCAAGACTCTTGTCTTGGCATCCAAACCACACAAAATCGGCGTTTATGTTGACTACGAGGGGGGCATGATATCTTTCTATAATGCGGATGACATGACCCCCATTTACACTTTCAATGCCACCTTCACTGAAAAGTTGTACCCGTATCTTTCACCCTTCCTGCATGACTCCGGCAGAAATGCAGAGCCTCTCCGTCTGGTCCATAACTAATTAACAAATGCCGTTAGAATAATGATTAGATCATTTGTAGATAGGTGTCTTTACACGAGCGTTCTCAAAACCTTTTTTTGGAGCGTTCTCGGAATGCCTTCCTGCAACTTCTTGTTTTCTGTATGAGGCAAATGTAAGGTGGTTTGTTTTTCATTGATGACCACGGTTACTGTTTCAAGTGGTGATACGATGTTGCTTCTCTTTTTTTTTTTTTTCTTTTTTTTTTTACAAGTTAGAATGTGTTACGTGTGAATTAATTGGAATCGATTTATGGAGATGTATATGCTGCAATGCTGGCCTGTCTGCTATAGGGTAATGAGTGAGCCTATCCGGTGCAATATGGTTAAAGGGAAACTATCGTGAAAATTAAAATTTAATAGAAGCTTCATACTGAAATTAGAAACTTTCTAAATACAATCCATTAAAAATTCTGTACCGTTTCTGAAATAATCACATTTATCTTTATCACTATTCCACTCTCAGCATCTGTTTCTCCTCATTCTGTCTTCATTCAGTAGTTGGGTGTCAGATGAATGTTCCAGTATATCTTATAGGGAGGCAACTTTTGCCTAGAAGATGTATTAATGATTATTAATAATAATAATAATAATAAATAAGAGCTCACTTAAATTAAAATCAGCAGACATCATGTCTCTCTACATGCAGGATTTGTGCAAAAGGCGGTTATTTTGTTAGATGTTTGTATTGGAATGAGTTATTGAAGTGACCTCAAATACATCTTCTAAGAAATGGAGGCCCCCTATAAGATATATTGGATCATTCATCTGACACCCAACTGCTGAATGAAGACAGAATGAAGAGAAACAGATGCTGAGAGAGGAATAGTGAAGATAAACTTGATTATTTCAGACACAATGCAGAATATTTAATTGATTGTATTTAGAAAGCTTCTTACTTCAGTATGAGGAAGCTTATATTAAATGTTCGTGATAGTTCACCTTTAATAACCCAGTGTTTTAATCTGTGAAAATGTTTTATTACAGTACTCGCTTCCCTGCTATCTTCGTCTCTACAAGACAACCTTTTGTTTGCATCAGAAAGCTTGTAAAACTGTCCAATAAAACATTTTATAAGCACAAAAATAGATGAAAGTGCTTTATCAAACATTCCCTAGCACATATTGAATTTTTACAGTTATTCCACTTCACGCTGCATTACTGACTGTGAAATTTTTGTTTTATGATGGTTTTGGTTAAATTGCCATCCTGCTTTTTCAGCAGTTCGGGATCGGATTATGCAATACATCGCAAGTCTTTGGGCAGGATTATGTTATCAAAGCCGTAATGGAAATGAGTTTGTGTAGCCCATGGGCAGGTGTCTATTGAAGTCGTTTACAATGTGATATGTGGCCAATATGTCTCCAGGATAACCCCGGGTCTTTTATGATCAAGACTGACAGAATATTTCTCTCTGTCTTCAAACTCTATTGCTATGTTGCATTGCTCTTGCTATAAGTACCGTTGTGTTTTGAGAATGTAGAATTGTATGCGAGGTGACCATTATGTACTGGAAAATAGGCAACATAGATTGTTACTGTGGTTCGATAAGTTTTGACTCTTCTAACAAAGGGTGACGCTGCCCAGACTGGGCTCTGGTTATGGTTGGACACTTGGGACATCCCGTCTCTATGTACTACACTTTTTTTCTGTGTGTCAGTAAGAGTTAATATGGAATAAAGATGTGATCCTGTTTAATGGCTTGTATCTTTATTTCAATCATCTTCACATTACACAATTACTGATAAAATGGCAAGCGATCAGCTGGGCAGAAAAAATAGCTCTCTCCTTGCAGCTTAACAAAAGCGACTGGCAGATTTCTGTTAAAGGGATACTGTCATGTTTTTTTTTTTCAAAATGCCTCCGTTAATAGTGCTGCCCCAGCAGACGTCTGCTTTGAAATCTGTTTTTCAAAAGAGTAAACGGATTCTTTTATATTTAATTTTGAAATCTGACATGGGGCTAGACATATTGTCAGTTTCCTAGCTGCCTCCAGTAATGTGACTTGTGCTCTGATAAACTTCAGTCACTCTCTACTGCTGTACTGCAACTTGGAGTGATATCTCCTAACCAGATAACAGCTCATGTTCCACCAAATATATTTAGATTTATCCAGCGCTACTCCTGGGCTTCACATCATTATTTAAATAGACAGGATGGTATAAGACTATAATTTTCTAAATGGACCACGTGTTGCTCACCGTTGGGCACTTGTTGATCCGGGTGCCTCATGCCCCTAGTTTAAATCTTGGAGTCTGTACAATCAACCCGATCTCCCCACACACAGGATCAAATACATAGAAGGTATAAAAATGGGCCTTACCCCAACACCGCTGTGACCTGGGTGCTGCCGCCCCAGGTCAGTCATTTAGAGGAACGTAATCAGCGCATCAACTGTTTCAGCAGTGCACTCTGAAACCACTTTGAAGAACTACACAATTTCAGATAACGGTTAAAAGTAGACTATCTTTATTTCCACATATGATTCACAAACATAGCGTCCGAGGTCCGACGCGTTTCGTGGCTACGCTCTTCCTCCGAGACCCTCTACATGCTTGGAATTGCCCTAAAGGCTGTCATCTTTTACTATTTGGGCCCACCTTTCCAACCGCGACAAAATCACTAATTTACTACCAATAAACCTATTATTTTCTGATTCTGAATGAATACTTGTATCCCTTATTTGTAAATAAAACGTTGACTGACATTACTGTCCTTTTAACTTCTTTTAAATGAAAGAAGGAACTTTGAACAAAAAAGTGAAATAATTTAAACCTTTATTTAAAGACTACAAATCAGTCCTTTTCTGATGGGTCTGCATACTCGGATGACAAACGTTTTTGGGGAAAATGCTGGTAATCGTTCATATTTTGTGTGGTTTTCATTAATATTTTATATCTTGGTGACTAGCTCCAAAGTGGATGCTGCACTCTCCACGGCATATATTGCTACAGTGAGCTGGTGATGGACCATGTCCCAGTCGTGCTGTGAGTTGCTGGCAGTTGCTTGTAGGTAGGTGTCTGCGAGGCCTGGAAATGTGGCTACACCGGAACTGCGTGATGCCCAGATGACATGGCTAAATTAGACACATAGTGAGTATAATCTCGTGCTATACCTGTCATTTTGATTTATAATGAATCTAAACCAACATATAGGAGTGTTCTGCAAGGGGTGCAAAAACCTACCTGCTCTGCAACAGACAGTTGCGTGGAGTTGACAAGTTGGCTGCAGTTAAATGGCAGTATTAGAATATGCATATGTAAGTGCTGCACACACATTCAAATTGCTGGTATAGAGTCTTAGGGGGCCTATTTATCATGCTGTGTACAGAAGCATTACAGCTTGGGATGCATGGAATTCGGGATTCTGCTTTTTTCATCAGGTTTCTGATTCAGATGAAACCTTGTGCCTGGTTGAACCGAATCTTAATCCTAATTTGCATATGTAAATTAGGGGTGGTAGGGAAATCACTTGACCGTCACAAAAGATTATTTTTCCACTTTTTCCATCCCTGGCCCTAATTTGCATATGCAAATTTGGATTTGGTTTGGTATTGTGTCGAATTTTTCACCAGGGATTCAGCCGAATCCCAAAAAGCAAAGATCCAATGGATTTCTATGCTCAACATCACTGGTAATTGGTGATTGATTGCAGAGAAAAGGACCCCCATAGAATAATGGGTGAAATAAAATTGTCACCCATAGACTTCAATGCATTTCAGTGAATTTTTGCTGGTTGGTTTCTGGGAGGTGTTGGATGTCCAAGGCTGGTATAAACCAACAGTTTAATTGTGTTTTTTCAGTCAGAATTTTAGAAGCCGAGTCTGGATCAGAGCACTTAAAAGGAGAACTAAACCCATTAAAGATTCCTTAAAGGAGAACTAAACCCCACTTGGAGCAACTGACCCCCTCAACTGCCTTGCTTTGCTCACCCTCACATCTCCCTCCCTGTACAGTGTATTATATTGCAAGGTGTCCCTATTTGAAAACCGCAGCCTAAAATGCAGAGCAGTGCAGCGGAGTACCCTGGTGCCATCTTTTGTCAATTTGCCAACATGGAGGATGCACAGTTGAAGCCAATTCCTGACTAGCCCCGACTGCGCAGGCTCCTTGTTGGTGAATAGACTCGAAGAGGCTGCGAATAGACCAGAAGATGTGGCCGGGGTACTCCAATGCTAACACTCATCGGGTTGAGAAAAACTCGACCCACATCCGCCTCCCCTGTGCCAACCCACACACACAAATGGGGCGGGCCAAGCACGAGGGTAAAAATAAAAAAAAAAGTTGGCGGAAGAAGGAAGTCGGCAGTGTAAGGTCAGGGGCGGGGAGAGCAGATCCCAAACCTACCCACGACCCGCAAACTGGTGTGCTGGGGTCGGCCCACAAATCACTATCCACTGCTCTGCGTTTTTCAAATAGGGGCACCTCCAGTATGAGGGGGCTGAAGCAAGGCAGTTAAGGGGGTCTGTTACTGTAAGTGGGGTTTAGTTCTCCTTTAAAGGAGACATATTTTGTTAAAAACAAGAATGTACCAGTGCGTTAAACTTGATATAGAAAGAATGTGCTTTAAAAAGCTGTATTTCTGGTTACTTTAGTGTAAATTTCTGTGAAAACCGTATTAGTCCCGCCCATCTGTTACACTTGCTTCTGCCTCCTTTCCCAGGCTGTGCAGGGGAGCCAGCAGGACTCCCACACTGCACTGTAGGATATGAACCAATCAGCAGCTAGACTGACCTGATCGGTGACTGAAGTATGTCTGTGCTTGTGTGACTGCAGGGCTGTGATTGGCTGTCCCCCTACTACTGTGATTCTGGCAGGGACCGTTAGGACACGCCCACCCCTTATTTGAAACACGGACAGGGAGATCTATAGGGAACTCCAATAAAGGCCACGTTTTTAAAAATAATTTTTAGTAAAGTAAGACCAGCAACATATAGTATTCGTTATTGTCTGCAAAATTAGGGGGGTTTTAATTTATCCTAAATGTCTCATTTAAGACCTAGGGCAAATACAATTACCTGCCAAGTGTACCAAAAGAAGTGGGTTTTGTCTAAATTGTATGGTGTTTTAGGGTTCCTGGGATTAGCCCCAGGGTGGATTGTACAGACAAAAACAAATATTTTTGAATCCAGAATTTTCAGGCATCAGTTGGTAGCTCTATCAAACAGTGATCTGGTTTTGCCATATCCAGAGCAATGGTATCATGTAGAAGAAGGTTCACTGGAGAGCTGTATTTTCAAGTGATTTTATTCAACTGTGCTTGCAACTTGAATAAAATCACTTGAAAATACAGCTCTCCAGTGAACCTTCTTCTACATGATACCAGGGTGGATTGTAACTGTGATCTTAAAGGGGAACTATCGCTAAAACGAAAATTTAATATGTTTCATCACACTGAAATAAGAAACCTTCTAATAAAAATTCTTCACTATTTCTGAAATAATCAAGTTCACTATTCCTCTTTCAGCATCTGTTTCTCATCATTCTGTCTTCATGCAGGAGTTGGGTTTTAGATATTCATTGACCGTTAGATCTAATATATCTTATAGGGGGGCTCCTTTTGCCTAGAAGATGTATTAGAACTCATTCTATTAAATTCAATTTAAAAATTTTAAAAAAATTATTCAAAATCCTATTTAATCACATTTGTCAGGTTAAATGAACTTTAATTGCACTGTATTAATTATTTGAATCTTGTTCCCTTCAGTCTTGGAATTCATAATTATAACAAGCAGGCAGGAGCCATTTTGTGGACACTGTTATTAAGACAAGTCTTGTATCATCTCAGAATCTTGTTTGTGCACCAGAATGGGGGACCTGATGTCCATCCCCCTGCCCTGGCTACACAATTAAACAGTGAAGAGAACGAGGGAATGTGGGGAGAGCAGTGAGATCTAGGAAGTGCTGAATGGAAAGTGAAAGTAATTGCCTAAGGCATAGAGGAGGGGCAGACAATATTTGATTGGCAGCTGAGATTTTTAAATAAGCTTACAACAGCTATGAATGCTTTAATAAAAAATAGAAATTGGATTTCATTTTTAGTTTGAAACTGACTTTTATTATACAGATTTTTGTGTCTGGGTGACAGATCCACTTTAATCTAATTCATCTGCTAGGAAAGGAGCCCCCTATAAGATACAGTACATTGGATCTAACTGTCAATGAATATCTGACACCCAACTCTTGCATGAAGACAGAATGAAGAGAAACAGATGCTGAGAGAGGGATAGTGAAGATAAACTTGATTATTTCAGAAACTACAGAATTTTTAGTTGATTATATTTAGAAAGTTTATCTGTCATCTCAGGGGGACACAGGGACTCTTGGGGTTAAGCTCCACCCTCAAGGAGGCAGGACACTTAGAACAATTTGTAGGGGGTGTCCGTGACTCCGTCTTCAACCCCTCCAGGGAACCCCTCACAAGACCTTAATCTAGATGCAGTAGCTGGCACTTCCACAGATCCTCCAGCTCCCCTATGGGCTGTCCAGCTGTCAGTCATTAGACGCATTGCAGAGTCTTCCCGCTATCGCAGACAACTTAGGCAGAGCCCTAGCCAAGGTAGGCCAAAAGCCTAGAGGTAAACGCAAGAAAACTACCAGCCCCAAGGGAGATTCCAGCGTTCACACTTTCTCTGATGCCTCCTCGGTGGGAGGGGACAATTCTCGTTCTGATGGCGAACTTCCTCCATCTGAAGTATCCTCAGGAACAGAGGACGAATCTAAAGTCAGGGATGTTTCACACAACATCGACAATATAATCAAGGGAGTAACTGAGGTACTAAAAATCACGCAAACTGTGTATCAACAGTCTTCTTCCACAAGCCTTTTTAAAAGACAACACAAATCCTCAGTCTATTTCCCTTCACATGAACAACCGCTCAATATCATTCAAGAAGAGTGGAATTCTCCGGAACGAAAATTTTCTAAGTCCTATCCTTTCTCCAAAAAATTGGTAGACAAATGGTCGATGGCTCCTACAGTTGACGCTCCTGTGTCCAGACTGTAAATCCACAACACTGCCGGTCACAGATGCCTTCAAAAGCCAGAACAGAGCAGACAGAACCTTCAGCAGGCAATAAACCTACTTCAGAGTTTCGGCTGGACCATCAATTGGGATAAATCCAACCTGTGGCCCAACGGGTAAGCTTACCCTGGGACAAGCAGGTAAGGACCAGAGAACAGGTCATCCTTCTACTCTCCAACTGACGTCCCACTGTTCATCTAGCAATGAGAGTCCTGGAAATGATGCTGTCAACCATCGAGGCAGTACCCTTCGCACAGATTCACCTCCGACCTCTACAAGCCAACATTATATCAGGATGCAAGGGAGGGTCTCTCTAACAAACGTTCGCTCTTCTAAACACAAGAGAGTCCCTCTCCTGGTGGCAAAGACAAGTAAATCTATAGTCCTGGGCAATGCCACACTGGACCATAATCACGACAGACGCAAGCCTGTTGGGGGGCAACATGGAACAATCTATCTTTACAAGGTCCATGGTCCTCCGAAGAGGCCAAGTTATCCATAAACATCCTAGAACTTCGGGGGGTACGACTAGCCTTCAACCACTGGTCTCGCCATCTCCAAACCAAGTCGGTCCTAGTACAAAGCGACAACTCCACCACGGTCAAGTACATCAACAGACAAGGAGGAACCCGCAGCAAGGCAGCTCTAGCGGAAGTACAGCAAATTCTAGCTTGGGCGGAGTTCAGTTCAGTAAGGCTATCCGCCATTCACATTCCAGGGGTATCCAACACAAAAGCAGATTTCCTCAGCTGCAACCAGCTGGATCCAGGCGAATGGGAACGCCATCCAGAAGCATTTGCACAGTTAGTGAAGATATGGGGTCTTCCTCAAATCGATCTGAAGGCATCCAGAACCAACCGCAAGGTGAACAACTTCTTTGCTCACTATCGGGATCCACTGGCAAGGGGAGTGGACGCCATGACTCAACCCTGGCGATTCAAACTGGCCTATGTCTTCCCTCCTCTTCCCATGCTACCTCGGGTGTTAAAGAAAATCAGACGATCGCATATCACAGTAATAGTGATGGCTCCATTTTGGCTAGGGATAGACCGAATGCATTATTTTGGATTCGGCGAATACAGACCCGAATCCTAATTTGCATATGCAAATTAGGGGTGGAAGGGGAAAACATTTTTTACTTCCTTGTTTTGTGACAAAGTCACGTGATTTCCCTCCCGACCCTAATTTGCATATGCAAATTAGGATTCGGTATGGCTGGACAGAAGGATTCAGCCGAATCCTGCTGAAAAAGGCCGAATCCAGTTCTATTCCAATCCCGTTTGGCAATGGAAAATTCGATTCGTACCTTCTTACAGGGAGTAACGCATCGCACCTCCCTTTCGCCCACCAATTCCAGGATGGGATCTCAAACCTGGTCCTCGAAGCCCTACTAGATTCCCCTTCGAATCCATAGGGGTAGTCTCTGAAAAATAGCTCACCTGGAAGGTGGTATTCCTCGTAGCAATTTCATCTAGGGATGCATCGAATCCAGGATTCAGCCTTTTTACAGCAGGATTTGTATTCATCCGAATCCTAATTTGAATATGCAAATTAGGGGCGTGGAGGGAAATTGTGTGATTTTCTGTCAGAAAACAAGGAAGTAAAAAATGTTTTCCCCTTCCCACCCCTAATTTGCATGTGCAAATTAGGGTTCGGTATTCGGCCGAATCTTTAGTGAAGGATTCGGGGGTCGTTGCATCCCTAAATTTCATCAGCCAGAAGAGTATCAGAAATAATTGCCCTATCATGCGACCCCTCACTTCTATTCTTCCACAAGGACAAGGCAGTACTCCGAACTATACTTTCCTTTCTTCCAAAGGCCAACTCCTTCTTCCATATAAATCAGGAGATGGTAGTACCATCCCTTTGTCCGGATCCCAAGAATGAGAAAGAACGACTGCACAAGTTGGATGTGGTTAGGGCACTCCGCTGGTAGATAGAACGATCCAAATCCTTTAGGTGATCTCAAACTTTATTCGTCATACCTTCCACCCCGCGAAAGGGCATGGCAGTCTCCAAGACGTCGATTGCACGGTGGATCAGAGAGACAATTCGTCAAGCTTATCTATCCAAGGGAAGAAATCCACCGGAGCATGTTTGAGCACACTCCACGATGTCCTGGGCATGGTGTAACTCTGTTTCTTTGGATCAAATTTGCAGAGTGGCCATCTGGTCCTCAGTACATACATTTACAAAATTCTACAGCCTAGACAAGCTTTCCTCTGCTGAGGCCTTTTTTGGCCGCAAAGTACTGCACTCTGTGGTGCAGTAATGTGTCCGAACCAAATTCGCTCCCGCCCTTCTGTTCTGGGACTGCTTTGTTAAGTCCCCGAGAACGACAGAGAAAACAGGATTTTTTGATACTCATGGTTAAATCCTTTTTTTCTGTAGTCGATAGGGGGACACAGGGCTTCCCAACCCAGAGCGAAAGTTGACCAATTTGGTCCATAGGAAACGTTTTCCTGAATTACCAGTTCTGCAAATTGTTTAGTTATGATAATCCCTAATTTCAGCAGTCTCTTTGGTACAAATTGAGGGATTATGGCAGTGTGGGGTTAAAACGGAGTCCCGGACACGCCCCCTGCACATTGTTCTAAGTGTCCTGCCTCCTAGAGGGTGGAGCTTATCCCCAAGAGTCCCTGTGTCCCCCTATCGACTACAGAGAAAAGGATTTAACGGCGAGTATCAAAAAATCCTGTTTTCCTATTTCAGTCTAAGGAAGCTTAAATTAAATTTTGGTGATAGTTCCCCTTTGAATGGTAACAAAAAGATACAAAAGATACAAAAATATACATTACTGTTGCCTTGGAATTCATGGGACTGATTTAGCTTTGAGAGTGGAAGAGAGATGAAAGTCTTGTGCCCATGGAAAGTAACATTTAAAATCTGAATGTCTTTGCAGTGGAGCCCACAGGAATAAAGGGCAAGTGACTAGGAACCTTACCTGTTATACAACTTATCTGGGAAAGCCAGGTGGTTGATGAAAGCTCTTTCCAGCAGCATTAACTGGTCATTAATCATGCGGATTTTAAGTGGCCTGTTGACAAAAGAAAGTCACAATGGAATGGAGTAGCTATGGAATGATCGCACCTTTATACATGTCATTAGCACCTTAGGAAAAAGTCGTTTTAACTCCATGTTCATGCTGATAAAAAGTTTTTCTTATTGGATCATGTTAAAATACATAGCAGTTTCCCTCATGGAGCCTAATGCGTTTCATGCTTATCCAGCACTTAGTTACAGGCAATCTTATGACAAGTGCTGGGTACAATGTAATTCTCCTACCGCACACCTGTAGTTCACCACTCCTGCAAGCTGGTGGTGCGTTCCTTCCGTTGACCCGGCCGGGTCCCTTAGCAACCAATGTGTAAAAGAAAACGGATCCGCACACACCCCGATTAGGGCAGTCGGGGATTATCCCCTTTTATTCAGCCACCAAACATCAACGAAACGTTGATGTTTGGTGGCTGAATAAAAGGGGATAATCGTGGTGTGTGCGGATCCGTTTTCTTTTACACATTGAGGGGCAGATTTATCAAGGGTCGAATATCGAGGGTTAATTAACCCTCGATATTCGACTAGGAATTGAAATCCTTCGACTTCGAATATCGAAGTCGAAGGATTTAGCGCAGAAATTTCGATCGAACGATCAAAGGATTATTCCTTCGATCGTTGGATTAAAATCCTTCGAATCGTTAGATAGGAATATCCTTCGATCAAAAAAACTTAGGCAAGCCTATGGGGACCTTCCCCATAGGCTAACATTGACTTCGGTGGCTTTTATCTGCCGAACTAGGGGGTCGAAGTTTTTTTTAAAGAGACAGTACTTCGACTATCGAATAGTCGAACGATTTTTAGTTCGAATCCTTCGATTCGAAGGTCGAAGTAGCCCAAAAAACACTTCGAAATTCGAAGTTTTTTTACTTCGAATCCTTCACTCGAATTTTGTGAATCGGCCCCTAAGTGCTGGGTAAGCATGAAACGCGTTAGGCTCAATGAGGGAAAATGCTATGTATTTTAATATGATAAAAAAAAAAAAACCCTATCAGCATGAACATGGAGTTAAAACTGCAATGTTACACTAGGGGTCTCTCATGCTGTATTCCTATCAACATTTATTAATATAGTATTTACTAATACGGTTTCTGTAATCCATTTTTCGAGTTTTAGCACTTTAGGGCCCTTACACATAGGCATCATGGGAAATTTTCACCATAGAGAAGTAAAGGTGGCCATGCACTGTATAAGCAACCTTGCCAAATGAGCGGATCTTTCCCCGATGCCCACCAAACGCAGGGCAAGATCAGCTACTTGGATCGTTCCTCCTTAAAGACAATCGATCGGATTACAATAGCAATGGATGCCGACGGGACAAGGATAACATCAACTAGCTGATGCAATCCTTGATCGCAAGGGAAAAATCAAACCTGCTCGATCGATATCTAGATGATTTTGGGCCAGATATAGATTGGGGAGGCCCGTCGGAATGCTCCATACACAGGCAGATAATCGGTCTAATGGACCGATATCGGCATCTTAAATCTACCCGTGTATGCCACTTTAAAGGGATACTTTCTGCGAAAAAAAATGTTTTCCAAAAAGCAGCATTTAAGGGTAGAACTCCACGAGCGCTTTTCATTGTATTGATGCCCGGTGACAAAACGCATGCGACAAGTCGGATGGAGTCGAGATCTAATTGGACTGAATGAAAAGTCAGGTAACAGCGTCTTCATCTGACAGTCGGACCATGTAGTTGTTACCTCTGACAGTCGTGTCGCGTTGGATGTAATGTAGTTTTTACCTGCGACTTTTCATTCCGTCCAAAGTCTCCATCCGACTTGTCGCATGCATTTTGTTGCCGGGTGTCGATAAAACGAAAAACTTCATGGAGTTCTACTCTAATAGTGCTGCTCCTGCAGAATTCTGCACTGAAATCTGTTTCTCAAAACAGAAAACATTTTTTTTTATATTTAATTTTGAAATCTGAATAGGGCTAAAAATTACATATATAGTGAACTTATTGCACGAGGCTAAAGTCTCAGCTTGTCAATAGCAGCAATGATCCAGGACTTCAAACTTGTCACAGGGGGTCACCATCTTGGAAATTGTCTGTGACACTCACATGCTCAGTGGGCTCTGATTGGCTGTTGAGAAGCTAAGCTTAGGGATCGTCACTAATTATCCAGCAGAAAATGAGCTTCCCTGGCTGTAATATAAGCTAATGCTACAGGTTTGCTGATTATTAAATGCTGATGCTAATTGCACTGGTTTCTGTGCTGCCATGTAGTAATTATCTGTATTAATTACTAATCAGCCTTATATTGTGACATTTCTATTCTATGTGTACTGTATATTGTGAGTGGGTCCCTAAGCTCAGTAAGCGACAGCAGCACAGAGCATGTGCAGTGAATCAGCAGAAAAGAAGATGGGGAGCTACTGGGGCATCTTTGGAGACACAGATCTTTACTGCTAAAGGGCTGTGGTTGCCTTGGACTGGTACAGAAGCACAAAACATAATGTACAACATTTCTAGTCTACTTCTTTAGCCTTTAGTTCTCGTTTAATAAGTTGTGAGCACTTGTGAGAGAGGGTGGCTGTCAATTTGCTTGGGGGGGGCTGTATGGAATGGCAGGAACCAAATATCCTTTATTATTCACACATATATGATAACATTCAAGAAATGTTAGATATACTCACGCCTCCTGCGTTTCTTTCAGGTTCTTTATCGTTTCCTCCAGAGTCTCACATGCCTTCTTGTATCTTTCTACCGCTGACTTCAGTGGAGCTGAGAGAGAGAACATGTTGAAAAATGACAAGCTAACTGTTCTGCCTCCGTGGGACATCTAATTACAGGTGACTGCCCTACAGAACTGTGTAAACCAGTAGAGCTGTGTAAATGAAAATATGTATATAGATTAAGGACTAGTTAAAGAATGGGGATACATAGCATATAGAATTAGGGATGCACCGAATCCACTATTTTGGATTTGGCCGAACCCCGAATCCTTCACGAAAGATTCTGCCGAATACCAAACCGAATCCTAATTTGCATATGCAAATTAGGGGTGGGAAGGGGAAATTTGCATATGTGGATTCGGTTCGGCCAGGGAGAAGGATTCGGCCGAATCCTGCTGAAAAAGGCAGAATCCTGGATTTGGTGCATCCCTGTATAGAATGCTAGTGCATATAAGGGGATTAAATACTTACCGAAAAAAAACCCTTTCTAGTAGGCCCGAACTGTCAGTGCAGACGTTGTGGGATTTGTCATCCTTCACCTCTGGAGGCAGGACAGGTAAAGTTGTTGACTCCTGCTGTATATATGGTCTGGCTCCACCTCTTCTCCATTGTTTTGGAAAGCTCAGTCAGTGGAGACAGTATAGTCACAGAAGACCAAGAGACAGCAGATAGAGTAGATAGCGAGAAAGATGGTCCCTGTGCCCATACTAAAATCATCCTGGGTGGGACTTACTGCACTGACAGTTCGGGCCTACTAGAAAGGTTTTTTTTTCGGTAAGTATAAAATCCCCTTTTCTTTAGTCAGCCCTCCTGTCAGTACAGAGGTTGTGGGACGTCCAAAAGCTGTCCCTCTATCAGGGTGGGTATAACTGCAGGATGCGTAGCTTAATTTGCCTATTCACTGTGCTACTGCAGCCTGTAAAACTTTTCGGCCAAACGCATTTAACTTATAGAACTTTATAAAAGTGTTCGGTGAAGCCCAGGTAGCTGCCTTGCAAATCTGTTCGGCTGTTGCCATATTCTGAAGTGCCCATGATGTACTCTGTGCTCTAGTAGAGTGGACTTTCACTGCAAATGGCCTGGGCTTGGGCTTTCATTGATAATCAAATGCTACGTTGATAGTTTCCACTAGCCAATGAGCAATTGTTTTTTTTTTTTGATATGGCTAGTCCTTTGTGAGTATTCGCATATGATACAAATAAGTTGTCAGATCTTCTGTAATTCAAGGATCTTTTAAGTATATTCCTAGGGCTCTTACTACATCCAATGTGTGAAGTGACTTCTCTCATTCATAAGTTGGTTGTGGGCAAAAAGAAGGCAGAATAATATCCTGGTTAATGTGGAACTCGGATACTACTTTTGGTAAGAACCCAGGTACAGTCCTAAGCACCGCCTTGTCAGCATGAAGTGAAGTCCATGGTTCTTTACATGAAAGTGCGGCAAGCTCCAACACTCTCTTGGCAGACGTGATGGCTACCAAGAAGGTAACCTTAAGTGATAACCACTTAAGGTCGCATGATTCCAATGGTTCAAAAGGTTCCCTCTGTAGAGCAGTTTGGACTAGTGGTAGATCCCAAGCTGGAAGAGGTTGCTTTGTGCTGGGCATATCTTGGCTACGCCCCTAGAAAATTGTTGTACTTCCATTTTGTCTGCCCAAGTATGTGAGTTAAGGCAGTAAGAGCTGACACCTGTGTCTTAGAGTTCGAAGTGCTAGCCCCTTGTTGTATCCCTCAGTGAGGAACTCAATAACTGCAGACGGAGAGGTCTCCTCCAATTGAAGGTCTTGCTGTTAGCACCATGTTATGAACATTCTCTACACCCTAGATGTGGTTTGTTTACGTGCTTGCAAAAGTATCTCTATTGCCCTCTGTGAGTATCCCTGTCGTGTCCACCACCTGGTCTCAAGAGCCATGCCGTTAAATGAAATAGTGGCAAATTGAGATGTTTGAGAGGTCCCTGAGTGAGCATGTCTGGTCAGAGAGGCAATCGCCAGGGTCTGGCTATAGACATCTGGACTAAGTCTGTGTACCATACTCGGTTCTACCAGTCGGGTGCTATGAGTATTGTGGTGGTCTTGCTCTGCTTTATCTTTCCCCTCTAGAATTGCTAGAGGTGGAAAGGCAACCTTAAGTCCCAAGGAATGACTAGAGCATCCAGATATGCTGCCCTTCGATCCCTTGTCCTGGCACAGTAAACTGGTAGCTTTGCATTTTGTCTTGAAGCTAACATGTCGATTTCTGGGTTTCCCCATGTGTGCACTAACTGATGGAACACATCGATGTTAAGTGACCATTCCCCTTGATCGATCATAGTTCTGCTTAGGTAGTCCGCCTCCCAGTTCTGTACTCCTGGTATGTATACTACGGAGAGGTTGAGTACTGTTTGCTCTTCCCATCCTAAGATCCTGGCAACCTCCTGCATGGCTAGCCTGCTGCGTGTGCCTCCCTGCCACTGCTGTGGCATTGTCGGATTAGACTCTAACTGAATGGTGTTGTAAGAGTGTCGACCAACCCTCCAATGCAAGGGCAATTGCTCTGAGCTCCAGGATATTGATGGGTAATTTGTCTTCCCCTGGTGCCCATCTGCCCTGTAGGGTGTGATTGCAATAGACTGCTCCCCAGCCTCTGAGGCTAGCATCTGTGGTCACCACCTCCCAGTGGGTGGGGGCCCAGCTTCTGCCCTTTATTAGGTTCTCTGGAACCGTCCACCAAACTAGGTTCTGTCTGGTTGTGTCTGTTATGGTTATCAGCTGTTGTAGATCCTTGTGGTTCTTGTTCCACTGGTCTAGAAAGTTGTTTTGGAGTGGTCGTATGTGGAATCTGGAGAATGGTATCGCTTCCAGTGACAAAACCATCAGTCCCAGTAATCTCAGGCAATCCTCTGCCTGTACTCTCTGGAAAGTGAGGAATTCCTGGGTTGTCTGCATCAGTCTGTCTATTTTGTCTGGTGGCAAAAACACTTTTTGTGTTTGAGAGTTGAAATTGAGGCCCAGAAACCTGATGTTCTGGCTTGGCTGAAGTGCACTCTTGCGGTAGTTTACCTGCTGGCCATGTTGAGTTATAACTTGTAGACACGTTTGAGTGTCTCTGGCCTCCTGATCTGCTGATGGAGCCGAGATCAGTAAGTCGTCTAAATAAGGTAGAATCTTTATTCCCAAAAGTCTGAGGACCTTTGTAAAAACACGAGGCGCATAACAGAGTCCAAAGGGTAAGGCTGTAAACTGGTAGTGGTGGTCGCCTATAGCCAATCGTAGGATTTTGCATGATTTGTGGCAGATTGGTACATGGAGGTATGCATCCTGTAGGTCGATGGAAGTCCTGAAGTTGTTGGGTTCCATAGTTTTGAACGTTTGTTCGGTGACCATCAGGTTTAATGGTTTTAGGTTGAGGACCGGTCCATTCAGTTTCGATAGCCTGTGTAACAGAACTGAATATTGGGAATGTTAACTTAGACTTCCTTTTAACGCCCAAAAGTCTTATCAGCTTTGGATAGTGCGACAGTCTCATCTTTAATTCCTAATGTTTGCATCATCTCTCTGAGTAGTTTTTTGGATACTTCTGGGTTAGAGATTGATGTTCATCCTCTAATTCGGTATCTGTGGATTGAACTTGATCTGAGGTGCCCTTCTCTAGTAGAGGGGTTTCATCTTCCTCCGAGTCTGATATTAACCCCTCTTGTGATTCTGAAGAAGAATCTAGTGTTACTGTGGCCCTGCGCTTCTTTGCCTGTACAGAAGTTGAGGGTTGCGGTTGAACAGTATGCATGATCCTCTGCAAAAACTCCCCAAATTGAGGTGGTACCTGGGCTGGGGGGGTCTGTTGCTGGTTGGTTCCATGGTGTGTATGCAGATGCTTCTGCTGCCATTGACTGGAGTGTGGTTGGTGTATTTGGTGCGGGCAAGATTGGGCCAGATGAATCTCCCCTCTGCTCATGAACAGGAGTTGAATTAGCACCTACTGCTGATGGTTTAGTCTGTGGTGACAACAGTGTGTCTCTGCTTTCTTTGAGCTGGCTTTACAGTCTGAGCAGTAGATCCTTTCTGATCTCCTTAGGAATGGTGGCAGCTCTTACATTTGTGTAGTTTGTCTGGTTTCTTGGACTTGTTATAGTCTGAATGTCTGCCATTAAATCTGCTAGGGAGTCTGCCTTCTCCATTGTGTAGTCTAAACACTTGGTGCTTGAATTCCCTGTTGTTTGATGGGTTTATTGTAGTTATGCGTTGCTGGTGCTTATGTGGTTTTTACTGGGGTAATCACCTGATTTGCGCAGTGTAGTTCTGTCCCTTCTGCGTCCCGGTTGGTCCTTGGGGCCACAGATTATAATCAGCCCGCCGTTGCTAGTCTTGCTCTAATGCTGCGGTTTCTAAATGCTGTGTAGCCTACCCCTTTGTGTATTACTGGCGCGGTTATGCGCCGCCCATCTCTGATGTAGTGCGCCTCTGTGGAATTGCGCAAAGAGACCTGACGCACAGAAACGGAACTAGAGGGGGCGGGCCCTGGCGCAGGACGCGTAGCCTGGCCCCCGCCCCCTCCGTACACCCGGAACTGGCCGGAAATATGCGGCACGCGAACTGCCGGAGGGCCCTGAGGGGGTGCGGGCCCTGGCCCGCTCGCACCCCCTGCTCCCCCGGTAGTTCCGCCCCTGCTGACGCACTCAATATCCTATGCGGCCCGTTGCCTAGCAACTGCTCGCACGTTGCGCCCTGGAGGGTAATTGCCTTACTTGTCGGCCATTGTCGGCTGCTGCGAATCTGATGGAGTCCCTAGTAGGTGTCGATTTGCCTGGACATTGAGGCAGTTATTCTGTTACTGCCTAGTTCTTGCACCCCGCTGTGCTACTGTTGTATAGCAAGTGCCGCCAACCCCCTTACCAGGTGAATGTTTCCGTAGGCGTACTAGACTATAAGGCTGATGCCCTAAGCCCACAGTAAACTCACAACATTTGTTTGAATACAACCTTTGGATCGTTTGGTGCAGGTAACTCCGCTTACCCTTTAGTGCTAGTCCACACAAGGAAATTTGGGGAGATTTTGTCGTCTGGCAACTAATCGCCTCGTCTTTTGAGCGACAACCCCCCCCGAACTGCCTCAGCACTTTTCCCCATAGGCTACAAAGAAAAGTCGCCTGCGCTAATGCACACGTGGCGATGCGTTTTCATTAGTCGTCCAAAGTTGCCTCAGGCTCCTCGTGTGGCCTTACCCTTAGGTTGTAAGCCTGTGATAGCTATGCGTATCACTTATGGCCTCAGGCAATACTCCTTGAACTCCACAGCAAGGTTTTTGGTAACTCCTGTTGCACCTAATATACAGCTCTGCGTGTCTGTAAGGTGTTGAGAATCTATCGATAGGTTAATAATAGAAGAAAAGTAAAAAAAAAAAATCAGTGTGTCTGACGTACTGTCCTATTCCTCCAAGGCAGGACAAAAAACTGACGAGAAGAGGTGGAGCCAGACCAGGAGTCAACAACTTTACCTGTCCTGCCTCCAGAGGTGAAGGATGACAAATCCCACCCTTCTGCACTGACAGGAGGGCCGACTAGAGAAATGACGGTAAGCAGGCTGGAATAGGGTGCTCTGGGGCTGCCTTCCAAAGGCTTTTCATGGCCACTAAGTATTAATGAGTGTTATATCCATTATAGTCATTTATATTATGTTGTGGTTGATAACTGTCCCTGATCTGCCCTAAGCCAGCCTCTTTCACCAGGGTCTGGTGTGGCCTGAAGCAAAGGCAAATAACACACACACACACATACATATATATATATATATATATATATATATATATATATATATATATATACATACACACTGTCCTAGGAAACCTTGTTTTCAGGGGCTACATTAGGCATATTTACAAACCCTTAACCTATCCAGTGCCTGTGCTTTTCCTCTAGTTGGCCCTCCATACATCCAGCCGACATACCCAGAGAGAGATTTTTGCTGATGAGGTTGGCCTGAAAGTTTTGCTCTGCCTTGTTGTAATAATCTTCCAGAGTCTCCACATAATCTCTCACGCCAAGAGGAAGGATCAGGCTGTCTGACAGTCGTAATAGAACATTGCCAGCTGTGCGCCCCACCATTTGGTGACTGGTGAATCCTGCGGTAACAAGACATATATATTACTGTGTCTTACAAATCAAAACACTTTCACACACATACACATTGCACTCAAAGCCAGTCTTTTAATTTTCTCCCGGTGCTAGGGTAAATGTGTACGGCACTCCAAATTCAATCAAGCTTGGACAGTCAGTCAGGCTGACGAAGATTCCTGTGTGGAATCGAAACGTTGGTCCACCTAAATAAACCTATATGAATTGAACTGACTGTCCAAGCTTGATTGAATTTGGAGTGCCGTCATTGAAGGGACAATATATATATAATATAGAAATGCTGTTGGTGTCCCACCAACAAACAAACATATATACCCCTTCCAAGATGGCTGCCAAACAGTTGCTAGGCAACCTTGTAAAAAACTGTAAGAATTGTAATTACGCTATAATTTTAGAAAAAGCTTTAGTTTGTCATTGTTATGATCCAAAGTGAGAGGAGGAGGAGGAGTAAGGATAGCCAAGAGTGCAAGGAGAATGCATATAATATTATTATTATTATTATTAATAACATGTATTTATATAGAGCCAACATATTGCGTAGCACATATAGAGGAAATAGAATGGATGGAATAGGTAGCCTAGTGTGCTGATATGAAGCTCTTGAGTCCATCACTTATATGAGTCAAAATGAGAGGGATCCCATCTTGAAAGGGGTATATATGATTGTTTGTTGGTGGGGGCTCTGTTTGTTTGCTGTTCCTGACGAAGGTCATGGTTTAGGACTGAAACATCGAATAAACTCTCCTCTTTTTGCATAATATACAAACCCTGAGTGTGCCAGTCTTTACCTTTTGCCTTACATGTTTCATTTGACACACACACGCGCGCTAAAGCCATGAATATCTTGTCAATTATATCCTTATAAACGGTGACTAGTGATGTCATCAGTTATAAATGGTGAGTAGTGATGTCATTTGTGTATTATAATAAATAAAGTACCCCTTGTTGGAAAATATGAGGATATTAGAAGTAACTTTGGAACTCCTCAGAAACAAGACATATATATTACTGTGTCTTAGAAATCAAAACACTTTCACACACATACACATTGCACTCAAAGCCAGTCTTTTACATATACAGTTCGGGTGTGTATCCGCACTCTAATCCGTCTCGCATATAATGGGTGCTTGATCTAAATTATATACATACTTGTCAAGAAAATCAGCAAACAGACATCTCATATTAGTGATTGTTTATTCCACTGTGCATTCCAGAGTTTAGATCCACATTTGGACATCATCCTTGATAAAGGTCCAAATGTGGATCAAATCGAAACGTTAGAATGCACAGTGGAATAAAGAATCACTAATAAGAGATGTTGGTGTGCTGATCTTATTGTGGATACTTTAGTTTGTGCTAATGCCACAATAGAAGTATCTATGGTACCACCTCACGAAAATAAATGTTAAATACAAAAAAAATGAAAAAATAATAAATATTAAAACACTCACAGTTCACCTCAGTCCCAAGGTGCAAGAAACCAAGAACACTGTATCACAAAAATGTGAGGATTTCCAAAAATAAAGAATCAGATATAAAAAATTTTATTAGGACATGGAGACCATGTCCTAATAAAATTTTTTATTTTTTATATCTGATTCTTTATTTTTGGAAACCCTCACATTTTTGTGATACAGTGTTCGTGCTGATCTTATTGACAAATAGATACATATATACACACACATCCTGTCATTCTGGATCTCATTATAAAAAATTGAAAAAAAAAAAACAAAAAAAAACTGACTAGGTAGCTGCTGAACCCTGTACTTTGCATCAAGGTCTAATTGTAGTTCATGATTAGACTTTAATGTAGGACGCAGCTAGAATACTAAGCCCAGATTAAAGGGGTGGGGTAGCCACCTCATATTTCTAACAAACGCATGAGCCGTTACCTGGGTCGATAAACTTAGATGCATAATCAAAAGTGTCAAAGGCTGTATGGTAGGCAGGATATATTCTGGCTGAGGTTACTCCCTGTAGGACACAAAAGAGGAAATTAAGTTAGAATAGGAGCCCCCAAACTTTGTTTTTTACCCATGAGCCACATTTAACTGACGAGTGTTGGGGAGCAACACAAGCATGCAAAAAGTTCCTGGGTTCCATAAGGGCTGTTATTGGCTATATGGTAGCCCCTATGTGGAGGTTCTGTTTGGTAATACACCTGGTTTTTATGCAACAAAACTTGCCTTCAAACCTGGAATTCAAAAATAAGCACTTGCTTTAAAACCACTGGGAGCAACATCCAAGGGGTTGGAGAGCAACATGTTGCTCACAAACTACTGGTTTAGAAGAAGCTTTTCCACATTGTAAACAGTGTTCAAGGAAAACATAACTGATACATAGCTTCTCCAGTCCTCAATATTCACCGTTAACCCACGTCATATCCCTCTACTGAGCCAGGCTTGTATTCTTACCCAATAAATACTTTAGAGTAAAGTTGGCCATACACTATAAGATCCACTCATTTAGCAAGGTCGCCAAACCAGCGGATCTTGCTGTAGCAAGCAATGCCAGTCAGCAGCATCAAGGGCAAATAAGGTCTTGAGCTGTATTAAAATGGGCATAGAGTCAAGGGAGGAGGGGGTCATTCTTCCACTGTATAGAGCACTTGTAAGGCCCCATCTAGAATATGCCGTACAGTTTTGGTCTCCATCACTCAAACAGGACATTATTGTATTAGAGAGGGTACAGAGAAGGGCAACTAAGCTGGTAAAGGGAAAATCTTAGCTATGAGGAAAGACTGGCCAAATTGGGGATGTTCACGCTGGAGAAGAGGCGCTTAAGGGGTGATATGATTACTAGAGGGTGTCGTTTCTGAAGAAACCACGGGATGTTGGCTATGAAACGCTATAGGTGTCTTGCCCAGTCGCCCCCGGTGCCTAGAGAGTACACAAAGTCGGTAGAATCCGGATTAAAACGGTGAAATTTAAAGCCAATCCAATTTTACCATTGAAATCCATTCAAACAAACTGGCTATTTTTGGCTCCGCCCACTTTTAAAAATTTGCATCCCAGTCACCCCTTCACCAAATGGACCAAGTTTGAGCACTCTTACATTAACAGTGTAAGATTGACAGGAATTTAAATATTCCCATTGAATAGCGTTTGGTAAAATGTGATTGGCTGTCTTAAGCTCCGCCCAGTTTTCTGAATTTTAACCCCAGTTACCTAGTCATGGTCAGTGCCAAGTTTGGGGCCTCCGGTTTTAAAACTGTGAGAACGGCGGTAATACAAAATTTTACATTAAAGTCAAGAGGTGAAAACTGATTGGCTGTTTTTGGCTCCACCCACTTTTCCTAAATTTTGACCGCAGTCACCCAGTGAGTAATTGAGCCAAGTTTGGTACACCTAGCATTTAAACCGTGATAATAGCAGCAGTTTATCATTTTTCTTTAAGGTCAATGGCTGAAATCTGATTGGCTGTTGTTGCCCCGCCCCTTTTTTTTCCTAATTGTGAACCACAGTCACTCAGTGACTAACATTCCAAAGTTTGGGAATGCTGTCATTTATTGTGTAAAAATGGCAGCATTTTTATTTTTTTCTATTGAAAATCAATGAATGAAATTCGATTGGTTGTTGGTGGCTCCGCCCACTTTTTCTAAACTTGAAGTGGAAACCCCCAGCGACCACATTTGTGATATTCAAGGTCCCTGACATCAATACTGAGATAATGGCGGCCTTCTTAATTGTTCTCATTAAAATCAATCAAAGAAATCTGATTGGTTGGTTTTGGCTCCACCCACTTTTCTTAATTTTAATCCCAGTCCCCCAGTGACCAACTGTGCCAAGTTTGAGGACCCTGCCATTAACCGTCTAAGAGCGGCAGCAGTTTAACATTTTCCTATTTATTTGAATGGCTGAAATTTGATTGGCTGTTGTAGACTCCGCCCACTTTAGGTAAATTTTAGCCAAGTCACCCAGTGACCCACGGTGCCAAGTTTGGGAGAGCTCTAGCTTTAATACTGTGAGAATTACAGCTGTTTACATTTTCTCATTGAAGTCATTAGGGAAAATCTGATTGGTTGTTTGCGGCTCCGCCCACTTTTTTGGGTCCCCAAAATAGGACAGAATTTTTCAGTTTCACCCCATGACTAAATGAGCCAAGTTTGGTGAGTGTAACTTCAAAGCTGTACAAGTGGCAAAAGTTTCAAGTTTTCCAATGAAAGTCTATGGGGAAAAAAGGGGTCGTCGGGGGGTCGCCACAGGGGCACGGAGGGTGGGATCGCTTAACAAAGCACAAGCAACCTATTCGAGTATGAGTCGAACAAGTGTGCAAAGTTTCATAATTGTACTCCTAAAACTCTGGGAGGAGTAGCGTTTAGAAAATTGCTCAATTTTCATTGGGCGTTGGTAGCTCCGCCCACTTTGGGGTGCCCCCCCAAAATACTTATTTTTATTCGGGGTGACATCAACTATATGTGGTCCGAGTTTGGGGACTGTATCTTCAAAACTGTACGAGTGGCGGCGATTTGAAATTTTTCCCTGTCAATCTCAATGGGAAAAAAGGGGTCGTCGGGGGGTCGCCACAGGGGCGGGGTGGGTCCCCAAAATAGGACAGAATTTTTCAGCTTCACCTCATGACTAAATGACCCAAGTTTGGTGAGTGTAACTTCAAAGCTGTACAAGTGGCAAAAGTTTCAAGTTTTCCAATGAAAGTCTATGGGGAAAAATGGGGTCGTCGGGGGGTCGCCACAGGGGCACGGAGGGTGGGATCGCTTAACAAAGCACAAGCAACCTATTCGAGTATGAGTCGAACAAGTGTGCAAAGTTTCATAATTGTACTCCTAAAACTCTGGGAGGAGTAGCGTATAGAAAATTGCTAAATTTTCATTGGGCGTTGGTAGCTCCGCCCACTTTGGGGTGCCCCCCCAAAATACTTATTTTTATTCGGGGTGACATCAACAATATGTGGTCCGAGTTTGGGGACTGTATCTTCAAAACTGTACGAGTGGCGGCGATTTGAAATTTTTCCCTGTCAAAGTCAATGGGAAAAAAGGGGTCGTCGGGGGGTCGCCACAGGGGCGGGGTGGGTGGGATCGCTTATTAAAGCACAAGCAACGTACTTTGCTATAAGAGGAATAAGTGTGGAAAGTTTGGCGCTTGCACCCCTAAAACTGTAGGAGGAGTAGCGTTTAGAAAATGGGGTTCGCCAATAATAATAATAAGAAGAAGAAGAAGAAGAACGAGCTGAACTCGAAGAACAGTATGTTGGCTATTTCATAGCCAACATAACTAGAGGGTGTCGTTTCTGAAGAAACCACGGGATGTTGGCTATGAAACGCTATAGGTGTCTTGCCCAGTCGCCCCCGGTGCCTAGAGAGTACACAAAGTCGGTAGAATCCGGATTAAAAGGGTGAAATTTAAAGCCAATCCAATTTTACCATTGAAATCCATTCAAACAAACTGGCTATTTTTGACTCCGCCCACTTTTAAAAATTTGCATCCCAGTCACCCCTTCACCAAATGGACCAAGTTTGAGCACTCTTACATTAACAGTGTAAGATTGACAGGAATTTAAATATTCCCATTGAATAGCGTTTGGTAAAATGTGATTGGCTGTCTTAAGCTCCGCCCAGTTTTCTGAATTTTAACCCCAGTTACCTAGTCATGGTCAGTGCCAAGTTTGGGGCCTCCGGTTTTAAAACTGTGAGAACGGCGGTAATACAAAATTTTACATTAAAGTCAAGAGGTGAAAACTGATTGGCTGTTTTTGGCTCCACCCACTTTTCCTAAATTTTGACCGCAGTCACCCAGTGAGTAATTGAGCCAAGTTTGGTACACCTAGCATTTAAACTGTGATAATAGCAGCAGTTTATCATTTTTCTTTAAGGTCAATGGCTGAAATCTGATTGGTTGTTGTTGCCCCGCCCCTTTTTTTCCTAATTATGAACCACAGTCACTCAGTGACTAACATTTCAAAGTTTGTGAATGCTGTCATTTAATGTGTAAAAATGGCAGCATTTTTATTTTTTTCTAGTGAAAATCAATGAATGAAATTCGATTGGTTGTTGGTGGCTCCGCCCACTTTTTCTAAACTTGAAGTGGAAACCCCCAGCGACCACATTTGTGATATTCAAGGTCCCTGACATCAATACTGTGAGAATGGCAGCCTTCTTAATTGTTCCCATTAAAATCAATCAAAGAAATCTGATTGGCTGTCTTAAGCTCCGCCCAGTTTTCTGAATTTTAACCCCAGTTACCTAGTCATGGTCAGTGCCAAGTTTGGGACCTCTGGTTTTAAAACTGTGAGAACGGCAGTAATCAAAAATTTTACATTGAAGTCAATAGGTGAAAACTGATTGGCCGTTTTTGGCTCCACCCACTGTTCCTAAATTTTGACCGCAGTCACCCAGTGAGTAATTGAGCCAAGTTTGGTACACCTAGCATTTAAACCGTGATAATAGCAGCAGTTTATCATTTTTAATTAAAGTCAATGGCTGAAATCTGATTGGCTGTTGTTGCCCCGCCCCTTTTTTTTCCTAATTGTGAACCACAGTCACTCAGTGACTAACATTCCAAAGTTTGGGAATGCTGTCATTTCTTGTGTAAAAATGGCAGCATTTTTATTTTTTTCTGATTGGTTGTTGGTGGCTCCGCCTACTTTTTCTAAACTTGAAGTGGAAACCCCCAGCGACCACATTTGTGATATTCAAGGTCCCTGACATCAATACTGAGAGAATGGCGGCCTTCTTAATTGTTCTCATTAAAATCAATCAAAGAAATCTGATTGGTTGGTTTTGGCTCCACCCACTTTTCTTAATTTTAATCCCAGTCCCCCAGTGACCAACTGTGCCAACTTTGAGGACCCTGCCATTAACCGTCTAAGAGCGGCAGCAGTTTAACATTTTCCTATTTATTTGAATGGCTGAAATTTGATTGGCTGTTGTAGACTCCGCCCACTTTAGGTAAATTTTAGCCGAGTCACCCAGTGACCCACGGTGCCAAGTTTGGGAGAGCTCTAGCTTTAATACTGTGAGAATTACAGCTGTTTACATTTTCTCATTGAAGTCAATAGGGAAAATCTGATTGGTTGTTTGCGGCTCCGCCCACTTTTTTGGGTCCCCAAAATAGGACAGAATTTTTCAGTTTCACCCCATGACTAAATGAGCCAAGTTTGGTGAGTGTAAC
Organism: Xenopus petersii; assembly: GCA_038501925.1. Taxonomy (NCBI): domain Eukaryota; kingdom Metazoa; phylum Chordata; class Amphibia; order Anura; family Pipidae; genus Xenopus; species Xenopus petersii. The sequence goes on from CM076680.1 coordinate 11,570,217, forward strand.
TTCAAAGCTGTACAAGTGGCAAAAGTTTCAAGTTTTCCAATGAAAGTCTATGGGGGAAAAAAGGGGTCGTCGGGGGTCGCCACAGGGGCACGGAGGGTGGGATCGCTTAACAAAGCACAAGCAACCTATTCGAGTATGAGCCGAACAAGTGTGCAAAGTATCATAATTGTACTCCTAAACCTCTGGGAGGAGTAGCGTATAGAAAATTGCTAAATTTTCATTGGGCGTTGGTAGCTCCGCCCACTTTGGGGTGCCCCCCCAAAATACTTATTTTTATTCAGGGTGACATCAACAATATGTGGTCCGAGTTTGGGGACTGTATCTTCAAAACTGTACGAGTGGCGGCGATTTGAAATTTTTCCCTGTCAAAGTCAATGGGAAAAAAGGGGTCGTCGGGGGGTCGCCACAGGGGCGGGGTGGGTGGGATCGCTTATTAAAGCACAAGCAACGTACTTTGCTATAAGAGGAATAAGTGTGGAAAGTTTGGCGCTTGCACCCCTAAAACTGTAGGAGGAGTAGCGTTTAGAAAATGGGGTTCGCCAATAATAATAATAAGAAGAAGAAGAAGAAGGAGCTGAACTCGAAGAACAGTATGTTGGCTATTTCATAGCCAACATAACTATGTATAAATATATAAGGGGATCATATAATAATCTCTCTAATGATTTATTTACCAGTAGGTCTTTCCAGCTGACACGAGGTCACCCATTCCGATTAGAAGAAAAGAGGTACCAGCTAAATATTGGGAAGGGGTTTGTTACAGTGAGAGCTGTGAAGATGTGGAATTGTCTCCCTGAATCAGTGGTACAGGCTGATACATTAGATAGGTATAAGAAGGGGTTGGATGGTGTTTAGCAAGTGAGGGAATACAGGGATATGGGAGATAGCTCATAGTACAAGTTGATCCAGGGACTGGTTCCATTGCCATTTTGGAGTCAGGAAGGAATTTTTCCCCCTCTGAGGCAAATTGGAGAGGCTTCAGGTGGGTTTTTTGCCTTCCTCTGGATCAACTGGCAGATAGGTAGTTAAAAAAAAAAAAAAAAAAAAGGTTGTACTCGATGGACATGTCTTTTTTCAACCTTACTTACTATGTTACTATGTTATATGCCTACTAACGGCTGGGCAAAATCGGGTGAATCCGAACGTTCAGCCCTGTGGATTACTATACTACGAATGGGCTCCGATGGGTCGCAGGATCACCTCAACTAGTCAATGCGGTCCTGGATCGTACAAAAAATCAAACTTAACCAATATCTGGCTGATTTTTAGCCTATCGATCAGGAGGACCCGTCGGGAGCCCCTACACATGGGCAGATAAGCTGCCAAATTGGTCTAAAGGAGCAATATTGGCAGCTTTAATCTGCCCGTGTATGGCCACCTTAAGATAGACAGAGCCTAGAGCAATGCTTCCCAAACTGTGGCTCTTGCCTCACTGGTGGGACCACGGAGCAGAGATGGGAGGATATTAAATATTTTCCTCTCCTAAATACCCCAAAAAGAAAGAACAGCTAGCAGGTCAGGTTAGGGTGAGAAAATGACTAACTCATTTACTAGATATTCTTGGAACTGTGGCTGAAATGGCAAGAGGTTCCTAGTGAGGGATGGGTTCTAGTAATCATTTGATTCTCTTCCCATTTTCCCTACTGTAGTTCTTGCTCATTATTATAGCCTGCGGGCGACAACTTACCCTGTCGTATGTGTATGCAATGTCCATACAGGTGATTCCCAAATAATGCAGAAATGGAGCATAATCACTTCCAGATCCCAATGTACCCATCCTGCATAAAAACAGCACCGGTTAATATTACCATCGTTTTACTTTCAGTTGCCCCTGGGCCTCCTTGTCCTTATGGCTTCAGCACATTCATATGAGCGGGTGCATGAGCCTGGTGTTCTACAGACACCACATAAAGCAGCTTAACTATAACTATAATAAATGGCATTATTTGTTTATTTTGTAGCATGACTGCACTTGTGGACGTTATACATAATAAAGGGTCATGCATGTACAGTATGCAAGTACAAAGTGCAATTTCAGATGCAAACCCCCGTTGTCTTTTTAAACATAATGCAATAGTTTCCCCATATTTGCAATTGCACCCAATGTGCCAAAACAGATTCAGATTGACTTGGATTTTGCTGCAACTTGGATCCAAGTTGTGTCTAGCATTTTCTAGAGTCAGGGCTGCATCACTTCTAGAGTGAGTTCACAATAGCGTTTGCATCTGAATTACTTGGCACAAGTCTGGGCACCTGATGATGCAACCCGCTGTGGGCACTCTGGAGCTACTGTCAGCTCTTAAGTTCCAGTAGGAAATAATAGCCCAATCCCATGGGTGAGGCCACCATGTTGGCCACAATAAACGCAAAGAATTAGTGAAAAGGCAGCTGAGAGCCCCTTCCTTTAACGATACCCCTTAAAGGATAAGTAAAACTTTAAAATAAGTGAATATAAAATTGCTGAAGTTGCTTTTTACTTTTACAATGTACATTCATTATTTTTTTTTAATTCCTAGATATTAAGGGATACATGTACTTGTATTAATATGAATGAATTTTGTTACAACAGCGCCACCTGTTGGTGCTGCTCTGAGGTTTTTATGCTTAGGAAAGATTTCTGGGGTTTTTTCCTTAGAAAAACATCAGAGCAGCCTCTTTTTTCTCCTGACAACTTCCTTGACTACTCGGTGGTCAGACTGGTGGGAAACTGACCAGCAGGTGGAGCTGTTGTAACAAAATTCATTCATAATAACAGTACATGTGTCCCTTAATATCCTGGAATTAAAAAAAATAAATGTACATTGCATTAGTGCTTAGAATAGCACTCTCATCAATTTTACATTCACTTATTTTAAAGGTTTACTTATCCTTTAATCTGCAATTTGGGTTCCCCCCAGAAATGTATTGTTGTATGTATTTATAAATGTATACAGTATATATAGAGAGAGAGAGAGAGAGAGAGAGAGAGAGAGAGAGAGAGAGAGGGGTAAGAGCCCTTACTGGGGTATGAGTCCATATTGAGGGCTGGTCCTGTTGTATTTACTCTTCCAGTTCTCATACACAGTAGGGCCTTGTGGAGTCTTCACCTGCATAGTACAGAGATGTCAATGGAATCTCAACATTTACGCTGTCTAGCAAAGCATTTGAGCATTGAGGCTATCTGCAATTATATAAAGTGGCAATTGCACAGCAGACACCAGCCATCAGGCACAAACTGGCACATCATCAATGTATTTGTTCTGGACATAAAGGAGGTTATTTATCAAATGCCGAATTTTAGAGGTTTGTGAGCTTTTTTTAAACCTCAAATGAACTCACAATCCGAATGGTTTCTAATTTAAGAAAAAACTTGAATGTAAAAACTTAAATCAGCAAATTCGAGTTGCGAAACCCAAGAATCGAGTTTCGGCGAAAAAAAACTCCAATCACTCGAACATCATGGAGGCTATTAACATCTCCAAATGGTACAAGGGACCTCTGCCATTGACTCCTACATGACCTCGACAGGTTTTAGCTGGAGTATTTTCAGATTCAAGGAATTTCCAGCTTCGGGTATAATAAATCGGCAAAAATTCTTTTTTTTTTTTTTTTTTACTCAATAATAACCTCAAAAACTCAAATTTTTCTTGGAAAAAACAACTCGAACCTTAATAAATCTGCCCCAAAATGTGGCATTCTACTTGTGAACTTAAAGTATTTGCTACTAAAATATATGGATATTTGCAATTAATTTATTTTCTGTTTGAAAAGGCATTTCAATACTGGCCCACAATTGGCCAGGCTTTTCTTCTGGCATTAAAGTTGCAGCGGGACACTGCTCATAATTAAGATAGCCTCTGGTCTCCTCATGTATCAAACCTTTCCCATAAAAAATCTATAGCACTTGATGAAGAGAAATAATGCTTAAAAATATTGCTCTGTGCCACATACTTCAAAAAGGCATCTAAAGGCAAAGGTTACCTTTAACGGGGTTGTTCACCTTTGAGTTAACGTTTAGTATGACGTAGAGAGTGATATTCTGAGACAATTTGCAATTGGTTTTTATTATTTGTGATTTTTAAGTTATTTAGCTTTTTATTCAGCAGCTCTCCAGTTTGCAATTTCAGCTATCTGGTTGCTAGGGTTCAAATTCCCCTAGCATCCCCCATGCACTGATTTGAATAAGAGACTGGAATATGAATAGTAGATTCCTGAATAGAAAGGAGTAATAAAAAGTAGCAATAACAATATATTTGTAGCCTTACAGAGCATTTGTTTTTAGATGGGTCAGTGACCCCCTTTTGGAAGCTTGAGTCATAAGAAGAAGGCAAATAATTAAAAAACTAGAATTCCTCATTTCCAGTGTGTGAATGAAAATTTCATACCGACCAAGAAACTCATGAGGGGTCATTTACTTTAAAGGGGTGGTTCACCTTTAAGTTAACTATATGCAACTTTTCAACTGGCCTTAATTATTTATTTTTTATAGTTAGACTTACCGTATATACTCGAGTATAAGCCGTCCCGAGTATAAGCCGAGGTATCTAATTTAACCTCCAAAAACTGGGAAAGTTTATTGACTCGAGTATAAGCCGAGGGTGAGAAATGCAGCAGCTTCTGGTAAGTTTCAATCAAAAAATTTAGGGTTTCTGCTCCCATTGGAGGTGCCGGCATCTCGTTTTTGGATGCTGGCGACCATTCTTGGACGCCGGCGAATATTCTTGGAGACTATTCTTGGACCCTGGCGACTATTCTTGGATGCTGGCGACTATTCTTAGATGCGGTGACCGTTTTTGCGCTTGACCCGAGTATAAGCTGAGGTAGAGTTTTTCAGCATATTTTGGGGGCTGAAAAACTCGGCTTATACTCGAGTATATACGGTATTTGCTTTTTTCTTCTGTTTCCCAGTTTTCAAATGGAGGGTCACTGACCCCATCTCAAAGAAAATGCTCTGTAAGGTTACACATATATTGTCATTCCTTATAGGGCCTTCCCTATTCATATCCGAGTCTCTGCATGGTTGTTAAGGTAATTTGGACCCTAGCAACCAGAAATTACAAACTGGAGAGCTGCTGAATAAAAAGTTAAATAACTAAAAAACCACAAATAATAAAAAATGAAAACCAATTACAAATTGTCCCAGATTATCCCTCTCTACTTCATACTAAAAGTCCATTTAAAGGAGGTGAACAACCCCTTTAACCTAACTAAGGGGCCTACCAAATATTTAAAAATTGCAAATTGCCTTTGAAGATGGCTGCCTAAATCAGATACCAGAATCAGTCTGTACCTGTTTGGATGCAGCAAAGATCACACCCTGAGCTGGCGCTGTTCCTTGAGCCCTCAGCGATGCATTTGCTACAATGAAAGGCAGAAAAAGACATATAACCACAGATATTGGGTAAGTTTAAAAATATGATCCTGTTTCCTAAAAACATAATGATGGGGAGGCAGATTTATCAAGGGTCGAATTATCGAGTTTTTTTTAAAACTCCCATAAGCTCGAAATTCGGCCAATCGGAATTATTAAAAAAACATATTTTTCAAAGTCGGGTGAATACTATGGACCCAAAAACTCGAATTCGTAACGAATTCAATTCGAGTTTTTCAAACTCAATTCGAGTTTATTTTGTCAGGAAGGCTGCAAAGAACTTCAAATTGATCCCCGGACGTCTTACATAGAATAAAACAACAATTCGGCAGGTTTTATGCGGTGAAGAATCAAATTTGAATTCTTAAAGGGCCAGTGTAAGAAATCTCGAAAATCAAATGAAATTTTTAAAGATAAAAAAAAACTGGAATCTAATTTTAACAATTCCCTAGTTTTGTCCATAACAAAACTCAAAAATTTGAATTAGAAAATTCAGAATTTTCACCTTGACCCTTGCTAAATCTGCCCCTGAATGTATGATTTGTGTGCTTTCAATCCAATACGAATCAGTAGTGACTCACCAAATACAGAGATGTCCACGTTGATATAAGCCACGGTCCTGTCTTTCAGTTTGCTGTAATATTCCTGTGAGTAGAACCATAGCCAGTAACTATACACATTACTACCCTGAAGTACATATTATTCATTCATTGTAGAGCATTTCCTACAACTCTACTGTTTTACCTCTGCGAATTCCGTCGAACCAACCAAGCCAAACTCTTCTGCACCCCAACTGCCAAAGACGATGGATCTGCGAGGCCTCCACTTACCTTAAAGTAGAAGGAAATGCTAAAACTAAGTAAGCTTTATCAGAAAGGTCTATATAAATACACCAGTAAACCCTCAAAGTAATGTTGCTCTGAGTCCTCTGTCAAGAGAAACAGCACATTTCTTTCCTTCTATTGTGTACTCATGGGCTTCTGTATCAGACTTCCTGTTTTCAGCATAAAACTCCAGGGCTAGGGCTTGAGCATGCTCAGTTTGCTCCTCTCTATCCTTCTCTGCTGTAATCTGAGCCCAGAGCTATGAGCAGGGAGAGACTCAGGCAGGCCTCTTGGGGAAATTGTGACTTACAGCTTAAAAGGCAATTCACCTTCATTAGCAAAACTGTAATAACACATAAAAACCACAGAAATGTGTTCAAACTTTCATAACCAACTTTTATAAAATGAACCTGGTATTAAGTAGGTGTGGCCACATAATGGGCGTGGTCAAAACATTTTTGCCATCTTCCGCGCAGCAAATCTTTTTTTCCATTTTTTTGTGGCAGGAAAGTGTTTTGTGGCAGGAAAGGGGAAAGATAGACAAACTGCTATGGGGGTTCTGACTTGCTGCCTTTATGTAGATGTGGCGGTTGTTTGATGAGGCAACTATATGTTATACCCTCCTGCTATGTTGAATCTCACAGGTAAAGAAAGAAATGGAGGTTAGTCATCTGGTTTGGAAGTCACTTTTGCCTTGAGAAGTGTCGCTCCTTTGGTTTGTAGGGGATGCTGGGAATTATGGGTAATTAAAAAGTAGGGATGCACCGAATCCAGGATTCGGGTCGGGATTCGGCCAGGATTCGGCCTTTTTCAGCAGGATTCGGATTCGACCGAATCCTTCTGCCAGGCCGAATCCAAACCCTAATTTGCATATGCAAATTAGGGATGAGGAGGGGAATAACTTGACTTTTTGTCAGAAAACAAGGAAGTAAAAATGTTTTCCCCTTCCCTCCCCTAATTTGCATTTGCAAATTAGGGTTCGGTATTCCGCCGAATCTTTCACAAAGGATTCGGGGGTTCGGCCGAATCCAAAATAGTGGATTCAGTGCATCCCTATTAAAAAGTCCAGGCCAGTAAAGTCTGACATTCCTTTATTATAGCCTTCATTCTCACGATATCCTTAAAGGGCCAGGGGCCTCCTGGTCCATAGTGGCCCATAGTTCTTGACAATGAGGTTACTTATTGTGAAAATCTTTAGCTGATTTGGCCACCAGCATATTGGGCTAAATCAAGATGATCCTATCATTTAGAGCTCGGACCAATGATGCAATCATAATAGGACGTATCATAATGGGCCAGAATAAAAGCTGAATCTCCAAAGGTCTGAACTGTAAGGGTCAGGGAACACAGGCAGATTCGGGGGGGTTTTGTTGCCCGCCGTCAAAGCTCCTCTTCTTCAGGGCGACTAATCTCCCAGAACTGCCTCCCCTGCTTTCTCGCAGGGTAAAACGAGATTCACTGGTGGGATGCCACTCAGAGCGATTAGTTTTCGAAAGTTGCCGAAAAATGCCTCATGAGGAAAATTCTGGCAACATCGATTTCATTTTAGCCGGCGGGGAGGCAGTTCGGGGAGGTTAATCGGCCCAAAAGAAGAGAAGATTTGTTGCCGGGCGAATCTACTTGTGTGCCCTGAAGTTAAAAGTCCAACAACCACTGATTTAGAGCAATTAACATCCTTATAGTTTAGGTACACAAGCCAATCTCATATTCCCCCAGGGTGCATAACAATTACCTTGCTTAAGCTTAGTGCCAAGGACTCTGGTGATCTCCATCATTACTGCTGTTCCGCTGCTTGGATCTATGGCTCCATGTACCCAGCTGTCCCTGTGATTCCCATACATGACATATCTGTCTGATAAGGAAGAAAAATGAGCAAATTATACCCAATAGGCTCAGTTTTTGTCCAGTTAGTCTCCTCATGGCATAAATAGTTAACTTCGGGTTCTCTGAAGAAGTCACCTCCACAGCAGTGGGGAATCAGTTTCAACTGGAGAACCTTTTATATGCAAATCCGTGAAGAACGCCAAAAAATAAGTGTTTTAAAGTAATTGAAATATAATGTACTGTTGTGATGCACTGGTATAAGTTTTGTGCTTGAGAAAGACAACTATAGTTTATGTAAATAGACTTCTGTGTAGCCATGGGGGCAGCCATCAAGCTGAAAAAGGAGAAAAGGCACAGGATACATAGTTGATAACAGATAAGCTCTGTAATAGAATACAAGGGGATTGTATCTGTGAGAGTGTATCTGTTAACTGCTATGTATCTTGTGTTTCAATGGCTGCCCCCAGGACTACACAGCAGCTTGTTTATATAAACTATAGTAGTACTTATCTGTTATCTACTGTGTATCCTGTGCTTGAATGGCTGCCCCCATGGCTACACAGCAGCTTGTTTATATAAACTATAATAGTACTTATCTGTTATCTACTGTGTATACTGTGCTTGAATGGCTGCCCCCATGGCTACACAGCAGCTTGTTTATATAAACTATAGTAGTACTTATCTGTTATCTACTGTGTATCCTGTGCTTGAATGGCTGCCCCCATGGCTACACAGCAGCTTGTTTATATAAACTATAGTAGTATTTCTAAAGCAAACACACCACTTTTACCAGTAATAGAAAGTAACTATAACAATACATGTGTAGCCTTACAAAGCATTTGTTTTTTAGATGGGGTCAGTGACCCCATTTTGAAAGCTGTAAAGATTCAGAAGAAGGCAAATTATTCTAAACTATTCAAAATAAATAATGAAGACCAATTGTTGCTTAGAATGTCCCATTCTATAACATACTAAAAGGAAAATGAAAATGGCATTACATGGACCTCAAAGAGTAATATCTGGGGTGTGTGAAAAGGGGTGTCCATATATATGTGGCCATATAGAGTATAAAGACACAGTGGGGCTCATTTATAAACCATGGGCAAATTTGCTGCAGGGCAGTAAACCATAGTAACCAATCAATGATTAGCTTTTTTTCAGCCAGCTGCCAGTTGAATACTGAAAGCAATCATTTGATTGGCTGCCATGGATTACTGCCCTGGTGCAAATTTGCCCATTGTTTATAAATGAGCCTCAGTGGCCCCATTAGATGCAGCAAATCAGCAAAAAAATAATGTTTTAAATAACTAAAGAAAATCATTTTTGCTTACCAGGTTCCACAGACCCGTGGATAATGCCCATAACGTTGGCCGAAGACTTAATTGTCCTTTTGTTATACACATTGACCTCCACATCACTAGGACACAAATATCAGAGTTATTTTACCAAAACCATTCCCACAGTCTTTCCTGTAACAATAAGGTTATGATATATGTATTTTTATTAAACAGTTAGGAATTCATGTGACTATAGTTCATGTCTATTACTATATAGCGCCAATGTTCTTTGCAGCGCTTTACAGAATAAAAGGATAGAAATCAATTTACAAATACAGGCTAATACCAGCTAATACCAGAACTGATTTGGTTAGAAATGGATCTTGTTAGGAGACTGTAGGGGGAGGAACCTGGTTTTAAGAGCTTATAATCTAAGAGGGAGAGGAGTTGAGACATAGAGTGAGCCAAATTTGAATTGTTCAGCTACCGCTGGTGAGACATAGAGTGAGGGTAGGGTTGCCATCTGGCCAGTATTGATGGTTGATCCCAATATTATTAATAGGGAAAAAAGTTAAATATATAGGCCGGAATTTTTTTCAGGAAAAGCTGGCAACCCTACGTGAGGGTAACCTGTGTGATTGGAGAGCTCATGTTGGTTGATAGTAATGGTAAGTGCTTAGTGAAAAATGGATACCAGTGTGTGTGACAGCAAAGCGTAAGGGAGGTAAGTGGATGGTCAAGTTCAGAAGGGCTTAGGTTAGAGGCTTGAATGAAAGGTGGGTCTTAAAGGGATACTGTTGCAGGAAAACATTTTTGTTTCACAACACACTGCTGCTCCAGCAGAATTCTGCACTGAAATTCATTTTTTAAAAGAGCAAACAGATTTTTTTTATATTTAATTCTGAAATCTGACATTGTCAGTTTCCCAGGAGCCCTCGGGTCATGTGACTTGTGGTCCAAAACACTCTTTACTGCTACACTGCAAGCTGGAGTGATATTACCCCCTCCCTTCCCTCCCCATCAGCAGCCTATCAACAAAACAATAAGCAGCTAACCAGATAACAGCTCCCTGACACCATTGCTGAATGATTTGGTTCCATTGCTAAAATTGCTTCCTAGACATAAGAATAAAGCTCCACATAGATGCAAAGAATTCAATTGCCGAATGACTGATTTTAGCGAAGTCCAACCAATCCTTCGAAATTATCGTGCGGTTAGTGGGATTCAAACGATCAAACATCTTGCAATTTTTCGGCCGACATCTGTCAGGAAATTGATCGCCCAGGTCAAAAAATCTTTGTCGGTCCCAGTGCAATGTATCTATGTTTGCAGGGCCAAGCAGGCAGCTCCCCTTTGTTTTCCTGGCAAATTGGTCTTTTTAGTTGATGGTCAATTCGTACGATCGTTCCGAGATAACCGTGGTCTCACGATGACGATCGGATCTTTTAAAAATCTCAACATCTATGGCCAGCTTTAAGTGGATCCTGTTTATGACTGGAGAGGAGAGGTGTACTGGTCTGGCAGCAGTGTCCATGATGGATTGGACTGGGGTCAGTTTAGACATGGGGAGTTCGTAGAGTGGTGAGACCTTCCATTTAATTCCAAAAAGAACTTGTGGCATTGAGAATCTTGGCATTCAAATATAAGCCAGAAAAACAGATTTTTCCCTTCTGGGAATACAAACATATTTTACAGAAAAACCTGGAATATTAAAGAGATAATGTCATGGGAAACAAGTTTTTCTCAGTTAAAAGTGTTGCTCCAGCAGAATTCTGCACTGAAATACGTTTCTCAAAAGAGCAGTTTTTTTTTTTTATATTTGATTTTGAAATCTGACATGGGGTTAGACATACTGTCGGTTTCCCAGCTGCCCCCAGTCATGTGACTTGTGCTCTGATAAAATTCAGTCACTCTTTACTGCTGTGCTGCAAATTGGAGTGATCTCCCCCTCCCCCCCCCCCCAGCAGCCTAACAACAAAACAATGGGAAGGTAACCAGATAGCAGCTCCCTAACACAAGATAACAGCTGCCTGGTAGATCAACACTCAATAGTTAAATCCAGGTCCCACTGAGACACATTCAGTTACATTGAGTAGGAGAAACAACAGCCTGCCAGAAAGCAGTTCCATCCTAAAGTGCTGGCTCTTTCTGAAAGCACATGACCAGGCAAAATGACCTGAGATGCACCTACACACCAATGTTACAACTAAAAAATACGCTTGCTGGTTCACAAATGAAATTTTATATTGTAGAGTGAACTATTTGCAGTGTAAACAGTGTCATTTAGAAATAAAAACAACATCATAAAAATAATGACAGAATCCCTTTAAGGGATATTGGCCCATTCATTCTACAGTATAGCTTACAAATGATTTATAGTGGAATAAAAGAGATTATATAATAAATATATTTTCCTGCAGTCACACCCTACTTTAATTCCACAGCAGGTGAGTCTGCCATAGACTAGTGCCCAATTAGCAGTATCATCAGAGATTTACCAAGTGATAATGACATTTATATATAAGTGATAGAGCCTGTACTGTACCTGCTGGAGAACTCACTGCTTGGCTGAAAGCCTGGGCCAAGGTTATAGATGCAACCCAGTGACCCCTGCCAGGTATCAATAGCCGGGGGGCCTTGGAGATTACTGTGCAAAGATAATAAGCAGATCAGTCACAAGGATGTTAATTGCCCCAATTAACCAAAGCTGTTAATTTAAACAAAATAAACTTTGTACTGAAATAGTATAAAGGCATATCATCTTAATTTATTGCCCTGTATTTAATGCTGTTTTTAGTTACCCGAGTATAAAGAAATATAACACAAGGAGGGGCTGTAGCTTTCAATCCATAGTAACCAACATAGCAAAACCATTCTATGGCAGTTGGGGGGGGGGGTCACTTAGCCCTATATATATATATATATATATATATATATATATATATATATATATATATATATATATATATATATATATATAGCAACAAAAACCGCACACAAAGGACTTGTTAAGTGCCAAAAAATAAACAATTTATTGCAACGTTTCGGCTCCTGTACTCGAGCCTTCTTCACCACCTGAAGAAGGCTTGAGTACAGGAGCCGAAACGTTGCAATAAATTGTTTATTTTTTTGCACTTAACAAGTCCTTTGTGTGCGGTTTTTGTTGCTCTATGAATTTTTCAAGATAACCTGCACCTGGGCAATTACCTAAATGATATATATATATATATATATATATATATATATATATATATATATATATATATATATTGCTATAAACTCAATGTACCAGGCAGATTGGGATCACTCTTCATCACTCATAACATCATTGTATGCATTTATTTCTCACAGTAACATGAAAGATATAGCAGGTGAGTTCCATTGTCCCTTGGCCAGAACATCAAATACTGAAAAAAAAAAAAAGGTCCCAAAAAAGGACTTAATGACCTGACCAACAAGGAACATAAATCTCAGACACGGTTTCTTATAATGGTTGAAATTCCTCCTGGGGTTTCAATAGATGGAGCCTCGTGGTGACTGTAAACCAATGAACGAGGAAGGCTGAGACAGACGTGAGCTGACGCCTTGGTTCAAGACTTAAAGGAGAACTGAATACTAAAAACGAATATGTCTAAAAATTATATATTTTATATAATTAACTTATTGCATGAGGCTAAAGTTCCAGCTTGTCAATAGCAGCAATGATCCAGGACTTCAAACTTGTCACAGGGGGGTCACCATCTTGGAAAGTGTCTGTGACACTCACATGCTCAGTGGGCTCTGATTGGCTGTCACTAATTATCCAGCAGAAAATGAGCTTCCCCTGTAATATAAGCTGATGCTACAGGTTTGCTGATTATTAAATTCTGATGCCATGTAGTAATTATCTGTATTAATTACTAATCAGCCTTATATTGTGACATTTCTATTCTATGTGTACTGTATATTGTGAGTGGGCCCCTAAGCTCAGTAAGTGACAGCAGCACAGAGCATGTGCAGTGAATCAGCAGAAAAGAAGATGGGGAGCTACTGGGGCATCTTTGGAGACACCGGTCTTTACTGCTAAAGGGTTGTGGTTGCCTTGGGCTGGTACAGAAGCACAAACCCTATTTCTGACCTACTTCTTTAGTTGAGCTGTAGTTCTCCTTTAAGGTGGCCATATATGGACAGCTATATATGGTCAGCTCTTTCAGTCCGAGTTGGTATTTTATCGGCCTTGTAGATATTGATAGAACAGGTTTAAATATCTCAGCGGGATGATGACTGCACAGCAGTTGATCTGGTGTTTGCCCTGATGACTTGTGCCCTGACTTGTGGCTATAAAATTGCATCGGCCCGATATTGCCCATCTCAAGTAGTGGCTTGTCAACTTTATGATCATAACGTTGCAACTAAATGCCACTGCATAGATACTAAATCACTAGGGGATCAGAGAATGTTCATTGACCAATTCCCTCCCTTTTGTATTTTTGTAGCTACTTTTGCCAGTTGCAATTCCATTGTACTTGTATAGTTCTACTTAGCCTTGGAGTGCTCCCACAACCCGTCTTATTGTGTATTTCTGTACTTGAAAGAATTATTCTGCTGGAAGATTGGCCAAACTTCCATGTGTTTGTAGCATCCCGCACTCGTCCCTTTTTATGCCTTTAACATAGGGTTGCCACCTTTCAGCCAGGTGGAGACTTGGCAGGGGGAGGATCTGTGATATGGAGGGGGTGGGTCCATGATGTTGGGGGCAGGGTATGATGTGGTGATTGGCTGTTCATGTGTCAATCTTGGAGCATCCTGCCCGGTTTTCCTAATTTTGAAAGGCAGGCAGGTTTGACCTGGGCAGCCCTTCAAATTAGCAGGCTGTCCAGGTCAAAACCCAGATAGGTGGCAACCCTACTTTAATAATAGGTGTTGGGCAGTATCTCCTTTAAAAGATGCAAGTAGGGGAGGATTAAGCCTGAGGAACCAATGCAGGCCTGGACTGGGACTCAAAACAGGCCCTGGCATTTCAAGTACAGAAAGTCCCAAATAGCCCCCCACCAGCCCACTAAATAGTGAATGCCTATGGCATCTTACAGAATCCACAGATTGCCAGTCTGGGCCTGAACCAATGGTTTGGTCCTGCCAATCTCCTAATAAAAGCTAATGACTTCGGAGGATTAAGCCCTACATCTAGTGCCAAGGTCAGGAGGAGACACCTTTCCCAGCCTATGAAAGATATGTCTGACGGTAAACATTTTCACAAGCCACAATACCATGTCAAGGTAAACTCCATATGGTTGGCTTAAATATCAAATGTTTTCTCTGTGTTCATTAGTAACCTATAGCAGCCAGTCAGAACTTTAACTGGTTTTCTGCAGTTATGGCAAAATAATGGAAACTCACTCATGATTGGAGGATATGGGTTACTAGTTCTGGAGCAAATGTTTTGCCTAATGTGCCAATTCCCCCATCTAATGTTTTGTAAATTCAGATTTTTATTCAAACCAATGAGAAAAAAATGTGTTTGTGAAGTCATTGCTCACCATATTAGGGTCTTGGCATCCTCAAATCCTATTGGCTGTGCTGGGATGGGAGACAGCCCTTTGATTTCTGATTCCTTGATCCTGTAGGTGAAGTCTGCAAAGGGAGAGTCATTGCTTTATTAATATGAGCATCAAGATGGGAATCTCAGCAAGATGTAGAAGGCTGGAAAGAGGGGACTTGATAAATGAATCAGTTCAATAATGAAGATATGTAGTGGGAGAAGTAAGAGTTAAAAAGGGATAGAAATAAAATTGATATTTACTTTTTGCCGGATAGTACGGTGTGAGTTGGTCACCAAAATTTTCTTTGAATGAGCCACGTTCTACTCCAGAAGGAGGCATGTACCAAGAATTAGGGTAGGTTTGATTTGAATCCGACTTTCCGTCATTGATATCTTTGGGGTCAGTGTAAATAATGACTCCTATGACGCCATATTGGGCTGCATTGATTGCCTAAAGAAGATGTAACAAAATGGACTTGATCCCAATTAAGACTAAATGGATTTCTATTATCTACAGTTATTGTCATGTAATGATATAGTTATCCAGTCTGTCCTTCCTCATTTGAGGAACCCTGGCTTGGCACTCTCAGTCTCCAGCCTTTTCCAACTGCCACCTTTTAGCTTACGTCTGTGCCTCCATGGGTTCTCAGAGCAGTCAAAAGGGTGGGGAGGGTGCCAGATTTATACTGCTGGAAGAGGTGAAAGTACAGAACAAAAGAGGAACAATAAGGAGAACAGCTGACACACATACCAAGGTCAGGACATAACTCCAGGCAAAAAAACAAGGAAGTAGAGCCAAACAAAGAGCAGACGCCAAAAGGAATAAAAAATGGATTACGAGCCAAATCAGGGAGAAATTCAGAGACACTCAGCACAGCCAGAAACCAACAGAATGAGACTTCTACTACACAAGGCAGAGAACTGAGCTGAGATGACAGTGGCAGCCTCTGCTGAATACCTGGTGGCAGGTAATGTTGCTTAAATGAATGCAGTTATTAGTGATAAGCAGAGCCTGGGGGGCATTGAGGCCCTAATTAATGAGCAATTTAAATATTTCTTGGCAGAATTGGTAAACTTTTTAGGGCAACACTTTAGGGCCCTAACATGCATTTGCTGTGGGGCCTAGTAATATCCAGTTACACCACTGCACACGGGGGGGATTTTTGCTGCCTTTGTTTTCCTGAATTCTGAACCCCCAATAAAAGCAGGATGAATATAAATCAATTATGACCTTTAATATTAGTCAGCCCATTGACTGACCAAGCCCCCTGGACCTGTGGAATAAAGCCCCAAGCTAATAAAAAAAATACTCGCCTAAAGATCATATCTGACCACATCTCTGATCCACCCTGTTACCCTCAAACATGCCCATAACCCGACAAAACCTGCTCATTCCCTTTTTGTCGCCCACGAGTTGGAGTAGAAAATCTCCCTGGACCATGATGATGGCCTATGGCATTATTTATTTATTTTAATTCACAAAAATAGTGTGTACATTACAGAATGATTGTATATAGTGAGCGATGGTCTGTGAGCAGGAAGGTGGGTGACAGGAGGGCTCCCCTATCACTACTACCAGGGTCAAGGACGGGAATACTTTTCTCACCTTGTTAACTCGGCCTGTTCCCCCATATCGGACAATGGCGATGGTTCCCGTCAGATTGATCTTTTCAGAGAGATGCTGGAAATCACTTACTTTTCCTTCGTTAGCATACACTAATTTCCCCTGAGAGACATAAGAGACACAACAAATTGGTGTTTGAGAATAAAGGGATTTAATTTAATAACGCTTTCATTTAGGGGGTTATTTATCAAAATCCAAATGTTTCTAATCTTTTAAATCCAAAAAATTCTGACCAAACTAGAATCCACAATTTGACCTTATTTATTATTTAAAAAGCTTGATTTAATCGGTGCGTGTAAAAACTTGATAAAATCGAGTGAAAACTCGAATAATTTTTTACAGAATCGCTGGATTTTTTGTGGCTTTTTTTAGGCTAGAACTCCACGACGCTTCGTTTTCATCCGACAGTCGGAAAAATGTAGTTCTTACCTGCGATTTCTCCTTCACTTCCTGTTTCTTTAGAACATCTGACACATCACATGGGTTTTGTCGCATAGCGAGCTGTCGGATCCAGATACGTCGTGGAGTTCTAGCCTTGCTTAAAAGCCCACATTTTTAAGATTTTTGCCCAAAAACCCAGAAATGGTGGGATTTTTGAGCTAATTCCAGCACAGACCACAGAAACTTCAAAATAGGATCTTTGCCATTGACTTATACACAACCTCAGCAGGTTGAGATGGAGGATTTTTGGATTCAGGCTTATTGTTGCATCGGGCTTTAATAAATCTTGAACAATTTGAGTTTTCTTTTAAAAAACGAAAAATTTGAAGTTTTGCCTCCAAGTACGATTTGAAATTTGATCGAAAACTGACATATTTGGCATTAAAAAAAAAATTAGATTTTTTTTTTTTGATAAATTTCGATAAATATCTGGAATCTGACTCCTACATGACCTCAACAGGTTTTAGCTGGAGTATTTTCAATGGCAGAGGTTCCTTGAACCATATGAAGATATTAATAGCCTTCATGATGTTCTTTTTTTTTTTTTGGAGGGTTTTGCCTAAAAACTATCAGTTCAAGCATTTTGATTTTTTTCCATCGACAACTCGATTCATTTGAGTTTTTGGAAGGGATGCACCGAATCCACTATTCTGGATTTGGCTGAATCCGCGAATCACAAAAGATTCGGCCGAATACCAAACTGAATCCTAATTTGCATATGCAAATTAGGGGTGGGAAGGGGAAAACTTTATTTTTCACGCAATTTCCCTCCCTCCCCTAATTTGCATATACAAATTAGGATTTGGATTTGGTTCGGCCAGGCACAAGGATTTGGCCGAATCCGAAGCCTGCTTAAAAAGGCAGAATCCTGGACGAATCGCGGATCGAATCCTGGATTTGGTGCATCCTTAGTTTTTGGGTTGTTGCTGAACCAGAGGAGTAAAAACAGAGGAAGCAGACCTAGCAGCTGCAGGGGGGGCTCAGGAGGTACAGAAGCCCCATGAGGCCCTAATTCAAATACAATTTGAATAAATATTGGTAAAAGAGGTCAACCTTTAGAAACGTTGGGGTCCTGAAAAGTAATTTGCTGTGGGGCCCAGTAATGTCTACTTACACTGCCCCAAACTCTCTGATTCAAGTTTTTTCCATTCAAGCTTTTTCTTAAAGGAAAACTATACCCCCAAAATGAACACTTAACCAACAGATAGTTTACATCATATTAAGTGGCATATTAAAGAATTTTACCAAACTGGAATATATATTTAAGTAAATCTTGCCCTTTTATCTCTTGCCTTGAACCCCCATTTTGTGATGGTCTGTGTGCTGCCTCAGAGATCACCTGACCAGAAATACTGCAGCTCTAACTGTAACAGGAAGAAGTGTGGAAGCAAAAGACACAACTCTGTCTGTTAATTGGCTCATGTGACCTAACGTATGGTTTGTTTGTGTGGACTGTGAATCATACAAATCCCAGAGGGCGGCCCTTGTTTTTTAAAATGGCAGTTTTCTGTTTATGATTGCCCAATGGCACATACTACTAAAAAAGTATATTGTTATGACAATGGTTTGTTTACATGAAGCAGGGTTTTACATATGAGCTGTTTTATGCATTATATTTTAATAGAGACCTACATTGTTTGGGGGGTATAGTTTTCCTTTAAATCAGAAATCATTCCAGTTGTGAGTTCATTCGAAATCATTCGAGGTCTAAAAAAACTCTAAAATTTTACCTTTGATAAATAACCCTCCTAATTGATGAAGTGGAAAACATCCCAGTAGACCTTCGATAAAATTAGTCCCTTGATCCACTTATAACTTTTACCTTGGCTGTTCCATTTGGGGCAAATGCCAGAAAGGGTTGTAGAATATCCGGATCTTTCTGGTCTTGGGTGATTTCACTCTCTGCACGTCTCGATGTGAATGTAACATTTCCTTCAGGATTCACTATACAATGACAGTGATTAGGTGGGAATTGATTGGACCATTCAGTAGGTTACCATATCTTCCTCCTAGGGAGACACTTACCCACTCTGACATTATTAGGGATCTTCTCATCTGGGAATGACAATAACACATCATATCGCACTTCTTGGGCATCATCTAGTCCATGGTTTGTATCTCTCCAGTGAGACAAAATCACTTGTACCAACTCTTCATCAGCCGCTGTTGTTGCCACATGGGGTTTCAGTGTCAGGCGTCTGCAGACATAAAATTAAATGTCCCTCGTTAATGACCAAATGCAATATCTGCTCTCTTGTTCCTAATTACAACTGATTAACTGTTAGTATGATGTAGAGAGTGAAATTCTGAGACAATTTGCAATTGGTTTTAATTTTTTATTATATAAGCTCTCCAGGTTGCAATTTCAGCAATCTGGTTGCTAGGGTCCAAATTCCCCTAGCAAACATGCACTGATTTGAATAAGAGACTGGAATATGAATAGGAGAGGCCTGAATAGAAAGTAAGAAAGGAGCAATAACTACTTTTGTAGCTTTACATAGAATTCATTTTTTCGATGGGGTCACTGACCCCCGTTTGAAAGTTGGAGTCAGAAAAAGGTGGCAAATAAAAAAAAAGAAAAGAAAAAATGTAAAAGTGGCTTAGATTTAGGCAGTTTATAACATAATAAAAATTTACTTAAAGGGAAATTGTCATGGGAAAAAAATGTTTTTTCAAAATGAACCAGTTAATAGTGCTGCTCCAGCTGAATTCTGCACTGAAATCCATTTCTCAAAATAGCAAACAGATTTTTTTTTACATTCAATTTTGAAATCTGACATTGGGCTAGACATATTGTCAATTTCCCAATTATTCTATGTAATGCAGTCAGTATTAGTCTGTGTAATGCAGTCAGTATTATTCTATGTAATGCAGCCAGTATTATTCTATGTAATGCAGTCAGTATTATTCTATGTAATGCAGCCATTATTATTCTATGTAATGCAATCAGTATTATTCTGTGTAATGCAGTCAGTATTATTCTATATAATGCAGCCAGTATCATTCTATTTAATGCAGCCAGTATTATTCTATGTAATGCAGTCAGTATTATTCTATATAATGCAGCCAGTATCATTCTATTTAATGCAGCCAGTATTATTCTATGTAATGCAGCCATTATTATTCTATGTAATGCAGCCAGTATTAATCTGTGTAATGCAGTCAGTATCATTCTGTGTAATGCAGTCAGTATTATTCTATGTAATGCAGCCATTATTATTCTATGTAATGCAGCCAGTATTATTCTGTGTAATGCAATCAGTATTATTCTATGTAATGCAGTCAGTATTATTCTATATAATGCAGCCAGTATCATTCTATTTAATGCAGCCAGTATTATTCTATGTAATGCAGCCAGTATTATTCTATGTAATGCAGGCAGTATTATTTTATGTAATGCAGCCAGTATTATTCTATGTAATGTAGCCAGTATTATTCTATGTAATGCAGGCAGTATTATTCTATGTAATGCAGCCAGTATTATTTTATGTAATGCAGCCAGTATTATTCTATGTAATACATTCAGTATTATTTTATGTAATACATTCAGTATTATTTTATGTAATGCAGCCAGTATTCTTCTATGCACTGCAGCCAGTATTATTCTATGTAATGCAGTCAGTATTATTTTATGTAATGCAGCCAGTATTATTCTATGTAATGCAGCCAGTATTATTCTATGTAATGCAGTCAGTATTATTCTATGTAATGCAGCCATTATTATTCTATGTAATGCAGGCAGTATTATTCTATGTAATGCAGCCAGTATTATTTTATGTAATGCAGCCAGTATTATTCTATGTAATACATTCAGTATTATTTTATGTAATACATTCAGTATTATTTTATGTAATGCAGCCAGTATTCTTCTATGCACTGCAGCCAGTATTATTCTATGTAATGCAGTCAGTATTATTCTATGTAATGCAGCCAGTATTATTGTATGTAAAGCAGCCAGTATTATTGTATGTAATGCAGTCAGTATTATTTTATGTAATGCAGCCAGTATTATTCTATGTAATGCAGCCAGTATTATTCTATGTAATGCAGTCAGTATTATTTTATGTAATGCAGTCAGTATTATTCTGTGTAATGCAGCCAGTATTATTCTATGTAATGCAGCCAGTATTATTCTATGTAATGCAGTCAGTATTATTTTATGTAATGCAGTCAGTATTATTCTGTGTAATGCAGCCAGTATTATTCTATGTAATACATTCAGTATTATTTTATGTAATGCAGCCAGTATTCTTCTATGCACTGCAGCCAGTATTATTCTATGTAATGCAGTCAGTATTATTCTATGTAATGCAGCCAGTATTATTTTGTGTAATGCAGGCAGTATTATTCTATGTAATGCAGCCAGTATTATTCTGTGTAATGCAGCCAGTATTACTCTGTGTAATGCAGCCAGAATTACTCTGTGTAATGCAGCCAGTATTACCCTACAGGGATCCCCAACCAGTGGTACCATGTT
Source organism: Xenopus petersii (assembly GCA_038501925.1). NCBI lineage: Eukaryota > Metazoa > Chordata > Amphibia > Anura > Pipidae > Xenopus > Xenopus petersii. The sequence goes on from CM076680.1 coordinate 11,591,552, forward strand.
GCTCACCGACCCCTTGGATGTTGCCCTCAATGGTCTCAAAGCAGGTGCTTATTTTTGAATTGCAGGCTTGGAGGCACGTTTTGGTGCACAAAAACCAGGTTTACAGCCAAGCAGAGTCTCCTGTAGCCTACCAGTCCACATAGAGGCTACCAATAGCCAATCACAGCCCTTATTTGGCACCCTAGGAACTTTTTTCATGCTTGTGTTGCTCCCATCTTTCTTTTTACATTTGAATATGGCTCATAGGTAAAAATAAAGTTGGGGACCCCACTTCCTACATGAACAGATCAGGCGATTCCTATTGCCTCTCCTATTTGGTGAGAATAGATGGAGCGTAAGCTCAGTAACTGACACGGGCAACCTTCAGCTGTAGGGCTGCAAGTCAATGCCTCTTCCTCTTTGTTATCTTGCACAGTGATAAGAACGGAGGAACTCTATCTCACCGTAGGTTATCTTCAATCCTCTTGTTATCCACCTCTTTCATGAACTCTTGGATAAACTCTTCATCGACATCTCTGGAGACTTCCTTGGCCCAAATGGGTTCTGTATTCTTTGGAATAGTAAAATGACCAATTAAAAGTCCAGCAGCTAATAGGACCGCACCCCCCAGAACACCACCGACAATTTTCCACCAGTTCATCTTCACCTTCACTACTGAAACTGTGAAGAACCTTTCCTGAGTCAGCCCCGTCTTATACCACCGTAATGCAAGAAATAGCCTTGATACAGATGCCCTGTGAGATAAGATAGTGGTTTAGCCCTTCAATCGCTTAGTTAAACATTACTATGGCGAGAATTGGCAGTCATATAGCACTTCAGGTTAATTAATGCATGTTTATCAATTATGAACAAGACATTGGTGACTAATTTACAATACTTGATGTCAGTGTGAAGCCTATTCATGTACCTGAAGTGAGGGCCACTGAGTTTCTTCTAACAAAAAAAAAAACAGTAAAACACACTTTGTCATATTTTCAATAACATAGAGTGGACTGTGCTTCTCTTACTGCCTCTAATGAGAGAATAGATATAAATACAGGTATGGATCCTGTTATCCAGAATGCTCGGGATAACAACATTCTGGATAACTGGATCTCTACACCTGAAGTCTGCTAAAAAGGAAAAAAATATTAATACATTAATTAAACCCCATAGGAGTGTTTGCCTCTTTTAATGATTAATTATAACTTGGTTTGGATCAAGTAGAAGTTACTTTTTTAATATTAGCAGTTAAAATAGAGTTAAAAGTTGAACTTGATGGACGTGTCTTTTTTCAACCTACTATGTTACTATGTATTACAGAGAAGAAGACAATCATTTTTAAAAAAATTAATTATTTGATGAAAACGGAGTCTATGGGAAATGGCCTTCTTGTAATTTTGAGCTTTTTGGATAATGGGTTTCTGAATAATGGATCCTTTACCTGTACATCAAGCCCCATTGTTGTGTGATAGCTGGTATTTTGTGCCCAGGTAAGGCTCTTGGGGTGTTGTGGTTGGACCTATGGGGGTAGTGTTTCATGGTAGTGAATTTATGTCTAGGCCAAGAAGCATAAACTTAAGCCTCATTTAGGGGCATATTTATCAAGGGTCGAATTTCGAATTGAAAAAACTTCGAAATTCGAATTCAAAAAGACCAACCGAAATTAAGTCAAAGTTTTTTTTTTGGTTGAATAGGTCTGTTTTCGAATAGGACAGTATTCCGCTGAATTCGAATCGTACAAATCAAAGAAATAGCGCATTTGATCAAATTAGATTAAACGTTTTTCCCAAAAACGACTTTTCGGAGCCCACCAATTGACTCCAAATGGGTTCCAGGAGGTCCCCCATAGGCTAAAACAGCAATTCGGCTGTTTTCTATTTTTTAAAACCATTAGGCGGGGGTGCAATGAGGGTGTGACCACAAAATACATATAAACAAATACAAGAGTCCTCTGCACTCAACCCATTATCAATATATTTAAGAGAGACATTTTGTGCATACTGCTACTGAAAAATGCCTTACCCTTTAAACAAAACAGGGATTGTTTGTCCATGTATTGCAATATATTTAAGCTGAACAACTACGTCACAGTCATCCCATATCTGGCCAGTCCTATGCTCAATTTTCATCTGATTCATTAAGAATTCTATTGCTTAATTATACATTTTACAAAGGGACTAAGTTTTACCTGCAACTTACTTGCTGCTTTCAAAGTAAAACTCCCAAACTTGGCTGCCCTTTTATTAGACACCAGTGGGATCACCTGACTATAGCTGGGAAGGGTGGGAGCTACAACATGGAGCTGGTGTTGTTTAAAGGGTAAGGCATTTTTCAGTAGCAGTAGCACAAAATGTCTCTGTCTTAAATATATTGATAATGGGTTGAGTGCAGAGGATCTCTTGTAGTTGACTATATGTATTTTGTGGTCACACCCTCATTGCACCCCAGCCTAATGGTTTTAAAAAATAGTGGTGAGCACAACTTGCCCTTGTTTTAAACCAGGGAACTCTAAATGTCACGAGCTGAACCAGGAAGAGGAACATTACTCTCTCCATAAACTAAGGGGAACTTTAGTGGCCAAACTTTAAGGGACTGCACAATAAAAAAGGGGAAACTATTTATCAGTCCCCTACACTAGCACACATAAAGCACACCCTTTCTAGCAATAGTATTAGCAGAATGAAAATGCACAAAGTTATTAACCATTCTGACACTCGAAACATACAAAAACAAAAAGTTAACAAACATATATCTGGGTCTCATAAAATGACAAATGTATCTGTTCCTTTTGAATTGCTAAGCTTTCTTATCTCAGTCATTCTCCTAATTAATCCTGTTAATGAGCTCAGTATCCTGCAATGGTGGAAATAAAGGGTTTTGGAAATTCTGTATATACAACCCATCTGTATTTGTACATGGGCTGAAATTTTTTACATTGGAAAATCAAATGAAACTTGTTAGAAATAATTCATGAATATAGAGCAAATTCCTAATTCAGTGCATAATATTCTACATGGACAAACTATCCCAATGAGGAATGTGTAATAAGGCAGTGTGATAGGGTCTGTACAATAGGGGCAATGGGATGTGATAGTAGGACAAATGGGATTTTGGGGTCTGGTCAGAGTGGGGGACACTGGTGTGGTTGGCTAATGAGTGAATGACAAGGCCAAACTGTTATCATAATTCTGTCCACTCGTTATAATGTCACCTTCCTATGGATTTGGGCTGCCATAACTGTAAGCTCTTTGGTACATCAGCAGTTCATAGATTCCCTGTGCCTGTATCCCCAGCCTGTTACTAAGGGACATTCAGTAGGAAATAAGGAAGAAATGAGAGGCAAATGGGGGAGAAAGTGCCTGTGGGTATAAGTTGTGCAAAATATAATTCAGTAAATAGCACCCAATGATCTCTTTATTGGGCAAAATTCTTTGAACTTTCCAGTCACTGTTATTCTGCCAAAATAATTAGTAATGATCATTAAATCTGTAACACTGTTGGCAGGTTAAATATATGGAAAGGTGAGTTGCACTGCAGGAATGGTGGGAGTGGCATGTCAGTTGGTTTCTATGGTTACATTGTTTACCCTAAGGTACATGAAAAGTTGTTGATCTGCAGATCATTTTCATCTGGCTTCCTATTGGCTGAGAATACAGAGAGCATTGTGATGTCATAAAGAGGAGAATACAGAGAGCATTGTGATGTCATAAAGAGGAAAATACAGAGAGCATTGTGATGTCATTAAGAGGAGAGTTGTTTACTGATGTTACTCACTCACTTGCTTTGTCATAAGACCTACGAGCGCTGGTGGTGACACATCAGAGACTCAGTCTTATCGATTTTTGAATTTTTTCTTACTTTTTATCGTTATTTCAAAACTATAACTATGTCAAAAGAAGAGAAAGATACTAAGATAACAATTAATGAAACAGAAGAAGAAGACAACTATTCTTGCAAGAGGAAGGCCGGCCGGGTCCTGCCTATATTCATCATTGGACTCCTTGCTACCTGCTATTATATATTTGTGGTGGAGCTGTGCATATTCACTGTACAGTTATTAGAGGCAAAGGTGACTTTCCTGGTGATTTTCCACCTTTTGTTCCTCCTGTGCGTGTGGTGCTATCTCCGGACTGTTCTGACGCCTCCCGCTGTCCCTCCTGCAAAATTCCGCCCATCGGAGTCTGACAAGCAGCTGTACCTGAGTGATGAGAGGCCACAAGTGCTGCAGGAGATCCTCATTCGTGTGGCTAAAGACTTGCCTATTTATACTAAGGATCCAAAAGGAGATGTTCGGTACTGTACCACATGCCAAATGTTAAAGCCAGACAGGTGCCATCATTGCCCAGTGTGTAACGTCTGTATACTGAAACTGGATCATCACTGCGTATTTCTAAACAACTGTGTGGGATTCTCCAACTACAAGTTCTTCCTCCTCACTGTGATGTATGGAGTGCTATTGTGCATATTCACTAGCGCAGTGTCGCTTTATTGCTCCATACTATTCTGGACTCATCAGCTGCCCAACAGCCCATCCAAAGTCCCTATCATTGTGCTGTTCTGCCTGACCACAATCTTCTCTATAATCCTATTCCTATTTTTGTTTTGTCATTTCGTACTGGCTTTATTGAATGTAACTTCTAGAGAGAATAAGGATAACACAGCTGATGACACAACTGATGACATAACTGAGGAGAATTATCCCTATAATTTGGGCATCAGCAAGAATCTGAGAGAAGTGTTTGGCAATGAAAAGAAATACTGGTTCCTCCCAATCTTCAGCAGCTTAGGAGATGGCTTCTCATTCCCAATGGGTGATGCTACAGAAGACATAGAGAAAAACGCTGCTTTTGCCAAACCCCCAAATGAGGGAATATAGGGTTATAGAAGATAACTTATAATACAAGTTGACCAGGGACTGGTGTGATTGCCATTTTGGAGTCAGGAAGGAACTCCCCCCCCCAAAATATGATATTGTCTTATTATTACTATTATTGTAATGAAACATTTTATTGCTTTAATAAAAATACATTATATGTAACCGTATCATGTCAGTGTTTTTTTTTAATATACCCAGACACTAGAAGTGTGCAATAGGTCATTTAGTAATTTTGAGAAAGGGCAATGACATTTCTAAAATGCAAAAATTGAGCCTGGGAGTTGCCTCTGGTATAAAGAGTGGCATTTATTGCCCTGTTCACCCCACATTATGTAAAATATGTCTCCTTGACTTACTTGCCACAAGCACTTCTGGCTGGATGGGACATGTAGTTTCAGGTTGGGTTGGTTATTGTTTAAGGGATGCACATCTGACTTGTCTGGCAGCTCTGCTAAGAAACCAATACTATTCTCACTAGTGATGTGAGGGTATACCCGCGGGTCGGGCAGGGTGCTGCATCAAATCTTTGGGTCGACCTAACAATTCCGGCTCCTCCATTTATAGATTTCTGCCTGCTCTGCCCCTTTAGTTAAGTCACTGCGAGCGGGTGCCGGTTATTAAAAGGAGGATCCGAGCTGGGTTGGGTGAGGGCGGGTTAGGGTTGGGTGTAGGTCCGAAAAATCTGGACCCGCACATTGTCTTGTGCCCTACAGGATTGTGTTACTTCCAGTGGAATTCTGTATAACTGAGGTCTCCAACCTCATACCCAGGAGTCTCCAATTGTAGAACGTCTCAGAGAGCAAAATTCCTTGGGCTAAACAAGGGCTATGCTTGGCTTTTTTATAGGCCCTTGTGGACTTCCAGTCTGCAAGAGCCTCTGATTTTGCAGTAAACTGGTGCCTTTGTGCCTCCAAGCAAGCAATTAAATACAAGCCCTGCCTTTGAGGCCGCTGAGAGCAACATCAAAGTGGGTGGCAAGAAACATCTCCCAAACCACTGCTTGGGGCTCACTGGTGTATAGTCCCCAAATAATCTCTCCAACACTTACAGTAACACATTGTCCCTAAGGTTTTAGAGGGTTTTTCCTACTAAAGTTTATGTGAAGTTAAATATTGGTTAAATATAAAAAATCTCTTCACTTAAATTAAATGACATGTTTACAGAGAGTACAATTTGTAATTGGTCCTTATTTTTTATTTATGTTTTTTTTTAAATATTAAGCTTTCTGTTCAGCAGATCTTCAGTTTAGAATTTTTAGAATTTCAGAAGCTGTCTGGTTGCCAGGATGCAATTTACCATAGCAACCAAGCAGGGGTTTGAATGAGAGACTGGAAAATGAATAGGAAAGATAAGCAATAAAAAGTATATCTAGTATAGGTCAATCTAAAAACAACTGGATTTGCTGAGTTATCAATGAAGACGTTTCACTACTCATCCGAGCAGCTTCTTCAGTTCAACTGACTGGTGTGGGAAGTTCTCGGCATATAAACTCTTCCACTAATCCATTTACAGTGGCACATTGTAACTCTTCAAAGAGGTGACATCTGAAGAAACTCACAGAGGTGTTGATTCTGTGTAGTTACTGTGATAGGATTATCCAATGTGTCATGCAACTCCTAGATACAGGTGTTACTTGTGAGAGTTGCATGAATGGATGTGTGAAGTGTTCTGAATCCGCCGGGGTACAGATGTTAGAACAGCATTGTATGTAGCAGACAGGTGGTGTCGAAGACCCCCACCTCTGTTCAGAGATGGTCTCTCCACCTTGACATGAATCGCCTCTTTCACGCCTCGTTCAAACCAGCGGTCTTCTTTATCCAAGACTTTCCAGGGAACTACACCGACTCACTGGTTCAGGTATGTGGACGATACTTGGGTTAAAATCAGATCCAATGAAGTGGCGGCCTTCACAGAACACATTAACTCAGTGGACAATGACATCAAGTTCACAAGGGAAGATGTCCATGAGAACAAACTTGCTTTTTTGGACTGTTTGATATGTATCCAAGAGGGGGGTAACTTGAAGACGGAAGTATACAGGAAACCCACTTATACGGATCAATATCTGTTGTTTGATTCCCACCATCCACTGGAACACAAACTGGGTGTCATTCGAACCCTGCACCACCGGGCGGAATGTGTGGCAACTGATACAGAAAAACATCTCAGAGGAGCTTTGAAAGCGTGTGGCTACCCAGACTGGGCCTTTGTCAAAACAGCAGCAACCAAGCCCAACAGGAACACCAATAGAAATAACCGCCCGGAGACACATAGTAGGCGAAACATAGTCATCCCATATGTAGCTGGAGTGTCAGAGAAACACCATGTCCCTGTGTTTTTCAAACCTAGCAACACACTGAGACAAAAACTGGTACACCCAAAGGATCAAACACCAAAAGAAAAACAAAGCAATGTGGTATACGGAGTCCAGTGTAGCGAGGAGTGCACAGATCTATACATCGGGGAGACAAAACAACTGCTCTCCAAGCGAATGGCTCAGCACAGGAGGGAGAACTCTACAGGGCAAAACTCAGCTGTCTTTCTACACTTAAAAGACAAGGGACACTCCTTTGAAGACAGCAAGGTCCAAATCTTGGATAAAGAAGACCGCTGGTTTGAACGAGGCGTGAAAGAGGCGATTTATGTCAAGGTGGAGAGACCATCTCTGAACAGAGGTGGGGGCCTTCGACACCACCTGTCTGCTACATACAATGCTGTTCTAACATCTGTACCCCGGCAGATTCAGAACACTTCACACATCCATTCATGCAACTCTCACAAGTAACACCTGTATCTAGGAGTTGCATGACACATTGGATAATCCTATCACAACTACACAGAATCAACACCTCTGTGAGTTTCTTCAGATGTCACCTCTTTGAAGAGTTACAATGTGCCATTGTAAATGGATTAGTGGAAGAGTTTATATGCCGAGAAGTTCCCACACCAGTCAGTTGAACTGAAGAAGCTGCTCGGATGAGTAGTGAAACGTCTTCATTGATTACTCAGCAAGTCCAGTTGTTTTTAGATTGACCTATACTAGATATACTATGACCTGGATGAATGAAAATCTTCATAGCAATAAAAAGTAAAAATAACATTAAAATTGTAGCCTCTCAGAGCAACAGGTTTTTGGCAGGGTCAGTGACCCCCATTTGAATGCTGAAAAAGTCAGAAGAGGAAAGCAAATGATTCAAAACAATGATCAATGTTCAAGGGCTGAATTATATTAAAATAAAGACGTCATACAAAGAAAAATCGATGAGCAGACAGTGTGGGTAGGGGCAATACAAATCCCTTGGAGGTCTATATCTGGTTTGAAGGCCTCCAGTTGCATAGTTCTGATGTAGAACATCGAAACCGAAGGGGGTAGAGTGGGTGGACCATTATCATTAGATGATTTCTGATAACTGTTTCAGATTTATGTGGTAGGTGGGAATTTTTGGATTGCAAGTTTAACTTGAGTAGACAGCTCTCCTCTGCTTAACAAGGGGAGCTGAATGGTACAGCTCATTAACAGCTGCATGGAGGCTTCTGCTGTAGGACATCCCGATCCTAAGTATTAGATGTGCAGCACAGGGCCAAGCCAAAGAGAGAGAGAGAGATCTATATAGTTGTATGAGAGGGGTTAACACAATAAACTTGTTCATTATGTGACCAGCCACTCTCTAATTTTTTAAGAATTTGGATAACACTTGTGGAACTTTACAGTTTATGAGCAAATACACTGACTCCTGCAATCTTGAGTCCCTTCCTTCATAGTGAGCTCTAATTGTCAGTTGCCAAGTCTGCCCGGTGTTGGCAAAGAAGACGGGAAATACCAGCATGGTTGATCTGTGCTCATATTGGCATGGGTTAGGCACAGGCTTTTCATTGGCTCCTGGAGTGTTTATCTAAGGACCACTAAATGTAATGAGGAGCCTCACTCTAATTAGAATCTCCTCTAGATTCCTAGTATCTGTGCATCAAATATGATAATAAATTATATTTAGTTCAAAATAGAAAGCATTTTACAATCCAGTGAAAGCTTGGCACATAAGGCACTGACTATTCCTGGTCTCCCATAATTATTCCCTTGGGGAGAGGCCATGGCTGGGGATAAAAGTCTGAGGAATGGTCATCAAGGTATCTGTACATTATCCAAAGGAAAACAGATGAGTTACAAATCCAGGGCTTAAGGGGATACTGTCATTAGGGATGTAGCGAACGTCGGAAAAAAAGTTCGCGAACATATTCGCGAACTTGCGCAAAAATGCGAGCGGTTCGCGAACGGTTCGCGAACCCCATAGACTTCAATGGGAAGGCGAACTTTAACATCTAAAAAAGACATTTCTGGCCAGAAAAATGATTTTAAAGTTGTTTAAAGGGTGCAACGACCTGGACAGTGGCATGCCAGAGGGGGATCAAGGGCAAAAATGTATCTGAAAAATCTGCCTGTGTGTGCTTGGAAGAGATAGTGTAGGGGGAGAGCTGTTAGTGATTTCAGGGACAGATGATAGTAAGTTTGCTGGCTAGTAATCTGCTTGATACTGCTCTGTATTGGAGGGACAGAAGTCTGCAGGGATTTGAGGGACATTTTAGCTTAGGTAGCTTTGCTGGCTAGTAATCTACTGTTCTCTTTAAACAACTGCCATACGTTGACCTTGTAGGCATTGTTTGCCCAGTTTTTTTGGACGCAGCCACTGAAGCACAGTTGCCAGAAAAAATATGCCATATAAATGCTGAAAATAGTAATTTTTCGCCATACGTTGACCTTGTAGACATTGTTTGCCCAGTTTTTTTTGGACGCAGCCACTGAAGCACAGTTGCCAGAAAAAATATGCCATATAAATGCTGAAAATAGTAATTTTTCGCCATACGTTGACCTTGTAGACATTGTTTGCCCAGTCCTTTTGGTTGCAGCCACTGAAGCACAGTTGCCAGAAAAAATATGCCATATAAATGCTGAAAATATAAATTTTTTTGGTTGCAGCCACTGAAGCACAGAGGCCAGAAAAATTATGCCATATAAATGCTGAAAATATAAATGTTTTTTGGTTGCAGCCACTGAAGCACAGAGGCCAGAAAAATTATGCCATATAAATGCAGAAAATATGCATTTTTTTGGACGCAGCCACTGAAGCACAGTTGCCAGAAAAAATATGCCATATAAATGCTGAAAATAGTCATTTTTTGCCATACGTTGACCTTGTAGACATTGTTTGCCCAGTTTTTTTGGTTGCAGCCACTGAAGCACAGAGGCCAGAAAAAATTAAACCAGTAGGGTTTGCACCCTAGTTTGTAACGGTGGCGGAGGGAGGAGGACGCTAAAGGACAGCTGTGTGTGGAGTCATGAGGCTTGAAGAGAAGGACAGCTGCATAGAAGTCAGAACAAGTCTTCCGGCGTGCAGTAACCCTCCGAGATCCACCCCTCATTCATTTTAATAAAGGTCAGGTAATCGACACTTTTGTGACCTAGGCGAGTTCTCTTCTCAGTTACAATCCCTCCTGCTGCACTGAAGGTCCTTTCTGAGAGCACACTTGAGGCTGGGCAAGACAAGAGGTTCATGGCAAATTGTGACAGCTCTGGCCACAGATCAAGCCTGCGCACCCAGTAGTCCAGGGGTTCATCGCTCCTCAGAGTGTCGATATCTGCAGTTAATGCCAGGTAGTCCGCTACCTGCCGGTCGAGGCGTTCTTTGAGGGTGGATCCAGAAGGGTTGTGGCGCTGCCTTGGACAGAAAAACATTTGCATGTCTGACGTTACAGACTGGCCAAAGGGCTTTGTCCTTGCAGGTGTGCTCGTGGCAGGATTACTGGCACCTCTGCCCCTGGAATGTTGATGAGTTCCTGAAGTGACATCACCCTTAAAAGCATTGTACAACATGTTTTGCAGGCTGGTTTGTAAATGCCGCATCTTTTCGGACTTGTGGTATGTTGGTAACATTTCTGACACTTTATGCTTGTACCGAGGGTCTAGTAGCGTTGCGACCCAGTACAGGTCCTTCTCCTTAAGCCTCTTGATACGGGGGTCCTTCAACAGGCATGACAGCATGAAAGACCCCATTCTCACAAGGTTGGATGCAGAGCTATCCATCTCCGCTTCCTCATTATCAAGGACTGCATCATCCACGGTCTCCTCCCCCCAGCCACGTACAAGACCAGGGGTCCCCAAAAGGTCACCACTAGCCCCCTGGGAAGCCTGCTCCTGTTGGTCCTCCTCCTCCTCCTCCTCCACAAAGCCACCTTCCTCCTCTAACTCCACTTCTGGCACCTCTCCCTGCGTTGCAGCAGGTGCCTGGGTTCGTTCTGGTGATTCCGACCAGAAATCGTGCGCTTCCAGCTCCTCGTCATGCTGGTCTACAGCCTCATCTGTCACTCGTCGCACGGCACGCTCCAGGAAGAAAGCGAAGGGTATTAGGTCGCTGATGGTGCCTTCGGTGCGACTGACCATATTTGTCACCTCTTCAAAAGGTCGCATGAGCCTGCAGGCATCGCGCATAAGCACCCAGTAACGGGGGAAAAAAATCCCCAGCTCTGCAGATCCAGTCCTACCACCCAGTTCAAAAAGGTACTCGTTGACGGCCCTTTGTTGTTGCAGCAGACGTTCCAACATAAGGAGCGTTGAATTCCAGCGAGTCTGGCTGTCAGAAATCAAACGCCTGACTGGCATGTTGTAGCGCTGCTGAATGTCAGCAAGGCGTGCCATGGCTGTGTAGGAACGTCTGAAATGGGCCGACACCTTTCTGGACTGGGTGAGAACGTCCTGGAATCCTGGGTACTTGGAGACAAAACGTTGGACTATTAAATTTAACACATGTGCCATGCAGGGCACATGTGTTAAATTGCCCAGTCTCAACGCTGCCAACAGATTGCTTCCATTGTCACACACCACTTTTCCGATCTGCAGTTGGTGTGGGGTCAGCCACCGATCGGCCTGTGACTGCAGAGATGACAGGAGTACAGATCCGGTATGGTTTTTGCTTTCCAGGCACGTCATCCCGAAGACAGCGTGACAACGGCGTACCTGGCACGTCGAATAGCCTAGGGGGAGCTGGGGGTGCACAGGTGTGGAGGAGGAGAAGGAGGACCCAGCAGCAGAGTAAGAAGAAGAAGAGGAAGAAGACGAGGTAGAGAGCGATGGAGGAGTAGAGGTGGTGGCAGAACCGCGTGCAATCCGTGGCGGTGACACCAACTCCACTGTTGTTGTTGAGCTACCCATTCCCTGCTTCCCAGCCATTACCAAGTTCACCCAGTGGGCAGTGTAGGTGACATACCTGCCCTGACCATGCTTGGAGGACCATGCGTCAGTAGTCATATGGACCTTTGGCCCAACACTAAGTGACAGAGATGCGGTAACTTGGCTCTGCACATGTTGGTACAGGTGTGGTATTCCCTTTTTAGAAAAAAAATTGCGGCTGGGTACCTTCCACTGCGGTGTCCCAATTGCTACAAATTTGCGGAAGGCCTCAGAGTCCACCAGCTGGTATGGTAAAAGCTGGCGGGCTAAGAGTGCAGACAAGCCAGCTGTCAGACGCCAGGCAAGGGGGTGACAGTCAGACATTGGCTTCTTACGCTCAAACATGGCCTTCACAGAAACTTGGCTGGTGGCAGATGACTGGGAATGGGAACAGGTGGTCAAGGTGGAAGGCGGAGTGGAGGGTGGTTCAGACGGGTCAAGGAGAGCAGAGGTAGAGCAGTAAGATGCTGGACCAGAAGGAGTGTGGCTTTTAGTTTGCCTGTTGCCTTTGAGGTGTTGCTCCCAAAGTGCTTTGTGCTTGCCGCTCATGTGCCTTCGCATAGAAGTTGTACCTATGTGGCTGTTGGGCGGCATTGGCGGCAATGGCGGGTGCGTTGGCCGGCTGAACACAGGTGCCGATACATGTTGTTGCCCTACTGATCCCTGCGGGCTGTCCTCCCTGCTTCTTCTAAGTCTTATTCTCCTACTGCCTCTCTGACTCTCCGTCTCTCCATCTGAACTACCCTCCTCTTGCTCTCTTCTACTAGGCACCCACAAAACATCAATCTCCTCATCATCATTCTCCTCAGATGCATCAATTTCTTCTGACACATCACAGAAGGAAGCAGCAGCGGGGACCTCCTCCTCATCACTCATCATTATGTCCATCTCTGTCGTGTTCTCTGCCAGAATTAAATCTGGTGTAACGTCCTCATCTCCTTCATCTTCTTCTGGCAATAATGGTTGCGCATTACTCAGTTCAAGAAACTCATGGGAAAATAACTCCTCTGACTCCAGTGAAGAAGGGGCACCGGTGGTGGAGGAAGTGTTACGTGGGGTGGCCATAGCAGTGGAGGATGAGGAGGATGTTGTGGTAAAGTTAGAAACGGTAGAGGATGGGGTGTGCTGTGTAAGCCAGTCAACTACCTCTTCAGCATTTTGGGAGTTCAGGGTCATTGGCTTTTTAAAACTGGGCAATTTGCTAGGGCCACAGGATTGCATAGCAGCACGGCCCCTAGCACGGCCTCTGCGTGGCGGCCTGCCTTTGCCTGGCATTATTTTTAAAAAAACAACAACAACAAAAACTCAGTTGGTTTTTCTGGAAACGATAATACACACAGCTAGATGGCAGTTTGAAGAAAACAGTGTGCAAATAATGCCTACAAGATCAACGTATACACTACTACAGCGGTGGATACGGATTACGTAAAATATATGAATGCTGCTTGAAAAAAAGTAACTCAAGTGGTTTTTCTAGAGACGATAATATTATCAATATTTAGACAAAATGTGAACAAGCTCACACAGCTAGATGGCGGTTTGAAGAAAACACTGTGCAAATACTGCCCACAAGATCAACGTATACACTACTACAGCGGTGGATACGGATCTCGTAAAATTTATTATGGCTGCTTGAAAAAAGTCACTCCGGTGTTTTTTCTGGAGACGGTAATATTATGGATATTTAGACAGAATGTGAACAAGGTCACACAGCTAGATGGCAGTTGGTTGAATAACACACTGGGCAAAAAATGCCTACAGGGCAAATAATGCCTAAAAGGTCAACTTATACACTACTACAGCGATGGATACGGATTACGTAAAACATATTATGGCTGCTTGAAAAAAGTCACTCCGGTGTTTTTTCTGGAGACGGTAATATTATGGATATTTAGACAGAATGTGAACAAGGTCACACAGCTAGATGGCAGTTGGTTGAATAACACACTGGGCAAAAAATGCCTACAGGGCAAATAATGCCTAAAAGGTCAACTTATACACTACTACAGCGATGGATACGGATTACGTAAAATATATTATGGCTGCTTGAAAAAAGTCACTCCGGTGTTTTTTCTGGAGACGGTAATATTATGGATATTTAGACAGAATGTGAACAAGGTCACACAGCTAGATGGCAGTTGGTTGAATAACACACTGGGCAAAAAATGCCTACAGGGCAAATAATGCCTAAAAGGTCAACTTATACACTACTACAGCGATGGATACAGATTACGTAAAATATATTATGGCTGCTTGAAAAAAGTCACTCCGGTGTTTTTTCTGGAGACGGTAATATTATGGATATTTAGACAGAATGTGAACAAGGTCACACAGCTAGATGGCAGTTGGTTGAATAACACACTGGGCAAAAAATGCCTACAGGGCAAATAATGCCTAAAAGGTCAATTTATACACTACTACAGCGATGGATACGGATTACGTAAAATATATTATGGCTGCTTGAAAAAAGTCACTCCGGTGTTTTTTCTGGAGACGGTAATATTATGGATATTTAGACAGAATGTGAACAAGGTCACACAGCTAGATGGCAGTTGGTTGAATAACACACTGGGCAAAAAATGCCTACAGGGCAAATAATGCCTAAAATGTCAACTTATACACTACTACAGCGGTAGTAAAATAAAAAAAAGTAAAATAAAAAAAAAATGAATATTAAAAAAAAAAAAATTAAAGTTGGTGCTGCTGAACTACTAGGAGCAGCAGATTAGCACACCAGTCCCACTCCCCAACACTGCTAGACTAATAGCACTGGGCTCTTATAGTAGTAGTAGTAGTAGTAGTAAAACAACAAAAAAATAAATAAAAGCAGTCCTTACAAGGACTACTGTTATTGCAGCAGTCAGCAGATGAGATCAGAAGCAGGACAGCTGCCCACTGCAGCTACATACAGAGCACTGCAGTAGAAGGTAGATTACTAGCCAGCAAAGCTACCTAAGCTTAAATGTCCCTCAAACCCCTGCAGACTTCTGTCCCTCCAATAACAGAGCAGTATCAAAACGATTACTAGCCAGCAAACTTTCAACTGTCCCTGAAATCACTAACAGGCAGCAGCTCTCTCCCTACACTATCTCTTCAGCACACACAGGCAGAGTGAAAAAACGCTGCAGGGCTTCGGTTTTTATAGGGAAGGGGAGTGGTCCAGGGGAGAGCTTCCTGATTGGCTGCCATGTACCTGCTGGTCTGGGGTGAGAGGGCAAAAAAAAGCGCCAACAATGGCGAACCCAAAATGGCGAACGTCGCGCGACGTTTGCGAACTTCCGGCGAGCGCGAACACCCGATGTTCGCGCGAACAAGTTCGCCGGCGAACAGTTCGCGCCATCTCTAACTGTCATGGGAAAAAAATTTTTTTTTTCAAAACACATCAGATAGTAGTCCTGCTCCAGCAGAATTCTGCATTGAAATCCGTTTCTCATAGTTACATAGTTAAATCGGGTGAAAAAAGACAAAGTCTATCAAATTCAACCCCTCCAGATGAAAACCCAGCATCCATACACACACCCCTCTTTCACATAAATTCTATATACCCATACCTATACTAACTATAGAGTTTAGTATCACAATAGCCTTTGATATTATGTCTGTCCAAAAAATCATCCAAGTCCCTCTTATAATCATTAACTGAATCAGCATCACAACATCACCCGGCAGTGCATTCCACAACCTCACTGTCCTGACTGTGAAGAACCCCCTATGTTGCTTCAAATGAAAGTTCTTTACTTCTAGTCTAAAGGGGAGGCCTCTGGTACGGTGATCCACTTTATGGGTAAAAAGGTCCCCTGCTATTTGTCTATAATGTCCTCTAATGTACTAGTAAAGTGTAATCATGTGCCCTCACAAGCGCCTTTTTTCCAGAGAAAACAACCCCAACCTTGACAGTCTCCCCTCATAATTTAAGTCTTCCCTCCCTCTAACCAGTTTAGTTGCACTTAGTCTCTGCACTCTCTCCAGCTCATTTATATCCCTCTTAAGGCCTGGAGTCCAAAACTGCCCCCATACTCCAGATGAGGCCTCACCAGGGACCTATAAAGAGGCAAAATTATGTTTTCATCCCTTGAGTTAATGCCCTTTTTTATACAAGACAGAACTTTATTTGCTTTAGTAGCCACAGAATGACACTGCCCAGAATTAGACAACTTGTTATCTACAAAAACCCCTAGATCCTTCTCATTTAAGGAAACTCTTATCTGAACCAGGAAGAGGAACATTACTCTCTCCATAAACTAAGGGGCACTTTAGTGGCCAAACTTTAAGGGACTGCACAATAAAAAAGGGGAAACTATTTATCAGTCCCCTACACTAGCACACATAAAGCACACCCTTTCTAGCAATAGTATTAGCAGAATGAAAATGCACAAAGTTATTAACCATTCTGAAACTCAAAACATACAAAAACAAAAAGTTAACAAACATATATCTGGGTCTCATAAAATGACAAATGTATCTGTTCCTTTTGAATTGCTAAGCTTTCTTATCTCAGTCATTCTCCTAATTAATCCTGTTAATGAGCTCAGTATCCTGCAATGGTGGAAATACAGGGTTTTGGAAATTCTGTATATACAACCCATCTGTATTTGTACATGGGCTGAAATTTTTTACATTGGAAAATCAAATGAAACTTGTTAGAAATAATTCATGAATATAGAGCAAATTCCTAATTCAGTGCATAATATTCTACAAGGACAAACTATCCCAATGAGGAATGTGTAATAAGGCAGTGTGACAGGGTCTGTACAATAGGGGCAATGGGATGTGATAGTAGGACAAATGGGATTTTGGGGTCTCGTCAGAGTGGGGGACACTGGTGTGGTTGGGTAATGAGTGAATGACAAGGCCAAACTGTTATCATAATTCTGTCCACTCGTTATAATGTCACCTTCCTATGGATTTGGGCTGCCATAACTGTAAGCTCTTTGGTACATCAGCAGTTCATAGATTCCCTGTGCCTGTATCCCCAGCCTGTTACTAAGGGACATTCAGTAGGAAATAAGGAAGAAATAAGAGGCAAATGGGGGAGAAAGTGCCTGTGGGTATAAGTTGTGCAAAATATAATTCAGTAAATAGCACCCAATGATCTCTTTATTGGGAAAAATTCTTTGAACTTTCCAGTCACTGTTATTCTGCCAAAATAATTAGTAATGATCATTAAATCTGTAACACTGTTGGCAGGTTAAATTGCACTGCAGGAATGGTGGGAGTGGCATGTCAGTTGGTTTCTATGGTTACATTGTTTACCCTAAGGTACATGAAAAGTTGTTGATCTGCAGATCATTTTCATCTGGCTTCCTATTGGCTGAGAATACAGAGAGCATTGTGATGTCATAAAGAGGAGAATACAGAGAGCATTGTGATGTCATAAAGAGGAAAATACAGAGAGCATTGTGATGTCATTAAGAGGAGAGTTGTTTACTGATGTTACTCACTCACTTGCTTTGTCATAAGACCTACGAGCGCTGGTGGTGACACATCAGAGACTCAGTCTTATCGCTTTTTGAATTATTTCTTACTTTTTATCGTTATTTCAAAACTATAACTATGTCAAAAGAAGAGAAAGATACTAAGATAACCATTAATGAAACAGAAGAAGAAGACAACTATTCTTGCAAGAGGAAGGCCGGCCAGGTCCTGCCTATATTCATCATTGGACTCCTTGCTACCTGCTATTATATATTTGTGGTGGAGCTGTGCATATTCACTGTACAGTTATTAGAGGCAAAGGTGACTTTCCTGGTGATTTTCCACCTTTTGTTCCTCCTGTGCGTGTGGTGCTATCTCCGGACTGTTATGACGCCTCCCGCTGTCCCTCCTGAAAAATTCCGCCCATCGGAGTCAGACAAGCAGCTGTACCTGAGTGATGAGAGGCCACAAGTGCTGCAGGAGATCCTCATTCGTATGGCTAAAGACTTGCCTATTTATGCTAAGGATCCAAAAGGAGATGTTCGGTACTGTACCACATGCCATGTGATAAAGCCAGACAGGTGCCATCATTGCCCAGTGTGTAACATCTGTATACTGAAACTGGATCATCACTGCGTATTTCTAAACAACTGTGTGGGATTCTCCAACTACAAGTTCTTCCTCCTCGCTGTGATGTATGGAGTGCTATTGTGCATATTCACTAGCGCAGTGTCGCTTTATTGCTCCATACTATTCTGGACTCATCAGCTGCCCAACAGCCCATCCAAAGTCCCTATCATTGTGCTGTTCTGCCTGACCACAATCTTCTCTATAATCCTATTCCTATTTTTGTTTTGTCATTTCGTACTGGCTTTATTGAATGTAACTTCTAGAGAGAATAAGGATAACACAGCTGATGACACAACTGATGACATAACTGAGGAGAATTATCCCTATAATTTGGGCATCAGCAAGAATCTGAGAGAAGTGTTTGGCAATGAAAAGAAATACTGGTTCCTCCCAATCTTCAGCAGCTTAGGAGACGGCTTCTCATTCCCAATGGGTGATGCTACAGAAGACATAGAGAAAAACGCTGCTTTTGCCAAACCCCCAAATGAGGGAATATAGGGTTATAGAAGATAACTTATAATACAAGTTGACCAGGGACTGGTGTGATTGCCATTTTGGAGTCAGGAAGGAACTCCCCCCCCCCAAAATATGATATTGTTTTATTATTACTATTATTGTAATGAAACATTTTATTGCTTTAATAAAAATACATTATATGTAACCGTATCATGTCAGTGTTTTTTTTTAATATACCCAGACACTAGAAGTGTGCAATAGGTCATTTAGTAATTTTGAGAAAGGGCAATGACATTTCTAAAATGCAAAAATTGAGCCTGGGAGTTGCCTCTGGTATAAAGAGTGGCATTTACTGCCCTGTTCACCCCACATTATGTAAAATATGTCTCCTTGACTTACTTGCCACAAGCACTTCTGGCTGGATGGGATATGTAGTTTCAGGTTGGGTTGGTTATTGTTTAAGGGATGCACATCTGACTTGTCTGGCAGCTCTGCTAAGAAACCAATACTATTCTCATTAGTGATGTGAGGGTATACCTGCGGGTCGGGCAGGGTGCTGCATCAAATCTTTGGGTCGACCTAACAATTCCGGCTCCTCCATTTATAGATTTCTGCCTGCTCTGCCCCTTTAGTTAAGTCACTGCGAGCGGGTGCCGGTTATTAAAAGGAGGATCCGAGCTGGGTTGGGTGAGGGCGGGTTAGGGTTGGGTGTAGGTCCGAAAAATCTGGACCCGCACATTGTCAGTCTTGTGCCCTACAGGATTGTGTTACTTCCAGTGGAATTCTGTATAACTGAGGTCTCCAACCTCATACCCAGGAGTCTCATCCAATTGTAGAACGTCTCAGAGAGCAAAATTCCTTGGGCTAAACAAGGGCTATGCTTGGCTTTTTTATAGGCCCTTGTGGACTTCCAGTCTGCAAGAGCCTCTGATTTTGCAGTAAACTGGTGCCTTTGTGCCTCCAAGCAAGCAATTAAATACAAGCCCTGCCTTTGAGGCCGCTGAGAGCAACATCAAAGTGGGTGGCAAGAAACATCTCCCAAACCACTGCTTGGGGCTCACTGGTGTATAGTCCCCAAATAATCTCTCCAACACTTACAGTA
Source organism: Xenopus petersii (assembly GCA_038501925.1). Lineage (NCBI taxonomy): Eukaryota > Metazoa > Chordata > Amphibia > Anura > Pipidae > Xenopus > Xenopus petersii. The sequence continues at coordinate 11,611,232 of CM076680.1, forward strand.
ACACATTGTCCCTAAGGTTTTAGAGGGTTTTTCCTACTAAAGTTTATGTGAAGTTAAATATTGGTTAAATATAAAAAATCTCTTCACTTAAATTAAATGACATGTTTACAGAGAGTACAATTTGTAATTGGTCTTTATTTTTTATTTATGTTTTTTTTTAAATATTAAGCTTTCTGTTCAGCAGATCTTCAGTTTAGAATTTTTAGAATTTCAGAAGCTGTCTGGTTGCCAGGATGCAATTTACCATAGCAACCAAGCAGGGGTTTGAATGAGAGACTGGAAAATGAATAGGAAAGATAAGCAATAAAAAGTATATCTAGTATAGGTCAATCTAAAAACAACTGGATTTGCTGAGTAATCAATGAAGACGTTTCACTACTCATCCGAGCAGCTTCTTCAGTTCAACTGACTGGTGTGGGAAGTTCTCGGCATATAAACTCTTCCACTAATCCATTTACAATGGCACATTGTAACTCTTCAAAGAGGTGACATCTGAAGAAACTCACAGAGGTGTTGATTCTGTGTAGTTACTGTGATAGGATTATCCAATGTGTCATGCAACTCCTAGATACAGGTGTTACTTGTGAGAGTTGCATGAATGGATGTGTGAAGTGTTCTGAATCCGCCGGGGTACAGATGTTAGAACAGCATTGTATGTAGCAGACAGGTGGTGTCGAGGACCCCCACCTCTGTTCAGAGATGGTCTCTCCATCTTGACATGAATCGCCTCTTTCACGCCTCGTTCAAACCAGCGGTCTTCTTTATCCAAGACTTTCCAGGGAACTACACCGACTCACTGGTTCAGGTATGTGGACGATACTTGGGTTAAAATCAGATCCAATGAAGTGGCGGCCTTCACAGAACACATTAACTCAGTGGACAATGACATCAAGTTCACAAGGGAAGATGTCCATGAGAACAAACTTGCTTTTTTGGACTGTTTGATATGTATCCAAGAGGGGGGTAACTTGAGGACGGAAGTATACAGGAAACCCACTCGTACGGATCAATATCTGTTGTTTGATTCCCACCATCCACTGGAACACAAACTGGGTGTCATTCGAACCCTGCACCACCGGGCGGAATGTGTGGCAACTGATACAGAGTCCAAAGACAAAGAGCAAAAACATCTCAGAGGAGCTTTGAAAGCGTGTGGCTACCCAGACTGGGCCTTTGTCAAAACAGCAGCAACCAAGCCCAACAGGAACACCAATAGAAATAACCGCCCGGAGACACATAGTAGGCGAAACATAGTCATCCCATATGTAGCTGGAGTGTCAGAGAAACACCATGTCCCTGTGTTTTTCAAACCTAGCAACACACTGAGACAAAAACTGGTACACCCAAAGGATCAAACACCAAAAGAAAAACAAAGCAATGTCGTATACGGTGTCCAGTGTAGCGAGGATTGCACAGATCTATACATCGGGGAGACAAAACAACTGCTCTCCAAGCGAATGGCTCAGCACAGGAGGGAGAACTCTACAGGGCAAAACTCAGCTGTCTTTCTACACTTAAAAGACAAGGGACACTCCTTTGAAGACAGCAAGGTCCAAATCTTGGATAAAGAAGACCGCTGGTTTGAACGAGGCGTGAAAGAGGCGATTTATGTCAAGGTGGAGAGACCATCTCTGAACAGAGGTGGGGGCCTTCGACACCACCTGTCTGCTACATACAATGCTGTTCTAACATCTGTACCCCGGCGGTTTCAGAACACTTCACACATCCATTCATGCAACTCTCACAAGTAACACCTGTATCTAGGAGTTGCATGACACATTGGATAATCCTATCACAGTAACTGCACAGAATCTACACCTCTGTGAGTTTCTTCAGATGTCACCTCTTTGAAGAGTTACAATGTGCCATTGTAAATGGATTAGTGGAAGAGTTTATATGACGAGAACTTCCCACACCAGTCAGTTGAACTGAAGAAGCTGCTCGGATGAGTAGTGAAACGTCTTCATTGATTACTCAGCAAGTCCAGTTGTTTTTAGATTGACCTATACTAGATATACTATGACCTGGATGAATGAAAATCTTCATAGCAATAAAAAGTAAAAATAACATTAAAATTGTAGCCTCTCAGAGCAACAGGTTTTTGGCAGGGTCAGTGACCCCCATTTGAATGCTGAAAAAGTCAGAAGAGGAAAGCAAATGATTCAAAACAATGATCAATGTTCAAGGGCTGAATTATATTAAAATAAAGACGTCATACAAAGAAAAATCGATGAGCAGACAGTGTGGGTAGGGGCAATACAAATCCCTTGGAGGTCTATATCTGGTTTGAAGGCCTCCAGTTGGATAGTTCTGATGTAGAACATCGAAACCGAAGGGGGTAGAGTGGGTGGACCATTATCATTAGATGATTTCTGATAACTGTTTCAGATTTATGTGGTAGGTGGGAATTTTTGGATTGGAGGTTTAACTTGAGCAGACAGCTCTCCTCATGCTCAGTGTCCCACATGGTGTGTTTCCTTAGGTTCCTTTAACAAGTGGAGCTGAATGGTACAGCTCATTAATAGCTGCATGGAGGCTTCTGCTGTAGGACATCCCGATCCTAAGTATTAGATGTGCAGCACGGGGCCAAGCCAAAGAGAGAGAGAGAGATCTATATAGTTGTATGAGAGGGGTTAACACAATAAACTTGTTCATTATGTGACCAGCCACTCTCTAATTTTTTAAGAATTTGGATAACACTTGTGGAACTTTACAGTTTATGAGCAAATACACTGACTCCTGCAATCTTGAGTCCCTTCCTTCATAGTGAGCTCTAATAGTCAGTTGCCAAGTCTGCCCGGTGTTGGCAAAGAAGACGGGAAATACCAGCATGGTTGATCTGTGCTCATATTGGCATGGGTTAGGCACAGGCTTTTCATTGGCTCCTGGAGTGTTTATCTAAGGACCATGTAATGAGGAGCCTCACTCTAATTAGAATCTCCTCTAGATTCCTAGTATCTGTGCATCAAATATGATAATAAATTATATTTAGTTCAAAATAGAAAGCATTTTTCAATCCAGTGAAAGCTTGGCACATTAAGGCACTGACTATTCCTGGTCTCCCATAATTATTCCCTTGGGGAGAGGCCATGGCTGGGGATAAAAGTCTGAGGAATGGTCATCAAGGTATCTGTACATTATCCAAAGTAAAACAGATGAGTTACAAATCCAGGGCTTAAGGGGATACTGTCATGGGAATTTTTTTTTTTTTTTTTCAAAACGCATCAGTTAGTAGTCCTGCTCTAGCAGAATTCTGCATTGAAATCCGTTTCTCTTAGTTACATAGTTAAATCGGGTTGAAAAAAGACAAAGTCTATCAAGTTCAACCCCTCCAGATGAAAACCCAGCATCCATACATACACCCCTCTCTACTTTCACATAAATTCTATATACCCATATATATACTAACTATAGAGTTTAGTATCACAATAGCCTTTGATATTATGTCTGTCCAAAAAATCATCCAAGTCCCTCTTATAGTCATTAACTGAATCAGCATCACAACATCACCCGGCAGTGCATTCCACAACCTCACTGTCCTGACTGTGAAGAACCCCCTACGTTGCTTCAAATGAAAGTTCTTTTCTTCTAGTCTAAAGGGGAGGCCTCTGGTACGGTGATCCACTTTATGGGTAAAAAGGTCCCCTGCTATTTGTCTATAATGTCCTCTAATGTACTTGTAAAGTCTAATCATGTCCCCTCACAAGCGCCTTTTTTCCAGAGTAAACAACCCCAACCTTGTCAGTCTCCCCTCATAATTTAACTCTTCCCTCCCTCTAACCAGTTTAGTTGCACTTAGTCTCTGCACTCTCTCCAGCTCATTTATATCCCTCTTAAGGACTGGAGTCCAAAACTGCCCCCAATGTCAGGAACAGCCAGGAATCAAACCCTGGTCCTTGTTGTGAGCCACTGGAGGATCTCTGTCCTCCTGTTAGACACTGCTCTGGAGAGACTTGAAATATATTCTTTCTCCCCTGCCTCATTATCCACATGTGTCTTCCATTCCCAATTAATGACCCTTTATAAGTCTGTTCCTGCCCTAAGATCCTGGCTTGATTATCTGAGCTCCTGAGCCTAATCCAGCCCCTTACTTGTGACTTGCGACTTCTGATCCCCGACTCCTGTGTCCTCTGCCTGGTTCCTGTGTTCCCTGCCTTGACTTCTAATTCCTGATTCCTGTTCCCACCTGGTTCCTGATTCCTTTCTCTGTGGATTCCCTGGTTTGACCTTCGGCCTGTTATCTCGACCCTGCTTGAACGCAGCCTGCCTTTGACCTTGCCTTCTCTTTGGACCTTGCTTGCCTGCCCAGACCTTCTCCGCCTGTTTATTGGACTTTGCTTGCCTTTACCCAGGTTGTATCTTTCAGTTCATACTGTTATTGATTTTACATTCATCTCCATTAAAAACTCCTTTATCATAACATGGCTTTTGCTGTTAAACCTGTAGTAAATGTGTATCACCTGGGTTATCCAGCATATAGGCTCCATTCATCAGCACCCAAACCTGACACCCATACTCCAGTTGAGGCCTCACCAGGGACCTATAAAGAGGCAGAATTATGTTTTCATCCCTTGAGTTAATGCCCTTTTTTATACAAGACAGAACTTTATTTGCTTTAGTAGCCACAGAATGACACTGCCCAGAATTAGACAACGTGTTATCTACAAAAACCCCTAGATCCTTCTCATTTAAGGAAACTCTTATCTGAACCAGGAAGAGGAACATTACTCTCTCCATAAACTAAGGGGAACTTTAGTGGCCAAACTTTAAGGGACTGCACAATAAAAAAGGGGAAACTATTTATCAGTCCCCTACACTAGCACACATAAAGCACACCCTTTCTAGCAATAGTATTAGCAGAATGAAAATGCACAAAGTTATTAACCATTCTGAAACTCAAAACATACAAAACAAAAAGTTAACAAACATATATCTGGGTCTCATAAAATGACAAATGTATCTGTTCCTTTTGAATTGCTAAGCTTTCTTATCTCAGTCATTCTCCTAATTAATCCTGTTAATGAGCTCAGTATCCTGCAATGGTGGAAATAAAGGGTTTTGGAAATTCTGTATATACAACCCATCTGTATTTGTACATGGGCTGAAATTTTTTACATTGGAAAATCAAATGAAACTTGTTAGAAATAATTCATGAATATAGAGCAAATTCCTAATTCAGTGCATAATATTCTACAAGGACAAACTATCCCAATGAGGAATGTGTAATAAGGCAGTGTGACAGGGTCTGTACAATAGGGGCAATGGGATGTGATAGTAGGACAAATGGGATTTTGGGGTCTGGTCAGAGTGGGGGACACTGGTGTGGTTGGCTAATGAGTGAATGACAAGGCCAAACTGTTATCATAATTCTGTCCACTCGTTATAATGTCACCTTCCTATGGATTTGGGCTGCCATAACTGTAAGCTCTTTGGTACATCAGCAGTTCATAGATTCCCTGTGCCTGTATCCCCAGCCTGTTACTAAGGGACATTCAGTAGGAAATAAGGAAGAAATGAGAGGCAAATGGGGGAGAAAGTGCCTGTGGGTATAAGTTGTGCAAAATATAATTCAGTAAATAGCACCCAATGATCTCTTTATTGGGCAAAATTCTTTGAACTTTCCAGTCACTGTTATTCTGCCAAAATAATTAGTAATGATCATTAAATCTGTAACACTGTTGGCAGGTTAAATATATGGAAAGGTGAGTTGCACTGCAGGAATGGTGGGAGTGGCATGTCAGTTGGTTTCTATGGTTACATTGTTTACCCTAAGGTACATGAAAAGTTGTTGATCTGCAGATCATTTTCATCTGGCTTCCTATTGGCTGAGAATACAGAGAGCATTGTGATGTCATAAAGAGGAGAATACAGAGAGCATTGTGATGTCATAAAGAGGAAAATACAGAGAGCATTGTGATGTCATTAAGAGGAGAGTTGTTTACTGATGTTACTCACTCACTTGCTTTGTCATAAGACCTACGAGCGCTGGTGGTGACACATCAGAGACTCAGTCTTATCAATTTTTGAATTTTTTCTTACTTTTTATCATTATTTCAAAACTATAACTATGTCAAAAGAAGAGAAAGATACTAAGATAACAATTAATGAAACAGAAGAAGAAGACAACTATTCTTGCAAGAGGAAGGCCGGCCGGGTCCTGCCTATATTCATCATTGGACTCCTTGCTACCTGCTATTATATATTTGTGGTGGAGCTGTGCATATTCACTGTACAGTTATTAGAGGCAAAGGTGACTTTCCTGGTGATTTTCCACCTTTTGTTCCTCCTGTGCGTGTGGTGCTATCTCCGGACTGTTATGACGCCTCCCGCTGTCCCTCCTGAAAAATTCCGCCCATCGGAGTCTGACAAGCAGCTGTACCTGAGTGATGAGAGGCCACAAGTGCTGCAGGAGATCCTCATTCGTATGGCTAAAGACTTGCCTATTTATGCTAAGGATCCAAAAGGAGATGTTCGGTACTGTACCACATGCCAAATGTTAAAGCCAGACAGGTGCCACCATTGCCCAGTGTGTAACGTCTGTATACTGAAACTGGATCATCACTGCGTATTTCTAAACAACTGTGTGGGATTCTCCAACTACAAGTTCTTCCTCCTCACTGTGATGTATGGAGTGCTATTGTGCATATTCACTAGCGCAGTGTCGCTTTATTGCTCCATACTATTCTGGACTCATCAGCTGCCCAACAGCCCATCCAAAGTCCCTATCATTGTGCTGTTCTGCCTGACCACAATCTTCTCTATAATCCTATTCCTATTTTTGTTTTGTCATTTCGTACTGGCTTTATTGAATGTAACTTCTAGAGAGAATAAGGATAACACAGCTGATGACACAACTGATGACATAACTGAGGAGAATTATCCCTATAATTTGGGCATCAGCAAGAATCTGAGAGAAGTGTTTGGCAATGAAAAGAAATACTGGTTCCTCCCAATCTTCAGCAGCTTAGGAGATGGCTTCTCATTCCCAATGGGTGATGCTACAGAAGACATAGAGAAAAACGCTGCTTTTGCCAAACCCCCAAATGAGGGAATATAGGGTTATAGAAGATAACTTATAATACAAGTTGACCAGGGACTGGTGTGATTGCCATTTTGGAGTCAGGAAGGAACTCCCCCCCCCCCAAAATATGATATTGTTTTATTATTACTATTATTGTAATGAAACATTTTATTGCTTTAATAAAAATACATTATATGTAACCGTATCATGTCAGTGTTTTTTTTTTAATATACCCAGACACTAGAAGTGTGCAATAGGTCATTTAGTAATTTTGAGAAAGGGCAATGACATTTCTAAAATGCAAAAATTGAGCCTGGGAGTTGCCTCTGGTATAAAGAGTGGCATTTACTGCCCTGTTCACCCCACATTATGTAAAATATGTCTCCTTGACTTACTTGCCACAAGCACTTCTGGCTGGATGGGACATGTAGTTTCAGGTTGGGTTGGTTATTGTTTAAGGGATGCACATCTGACTTGTCTGGCAGCTCTGCTAAGAAACCAATACTATTCTCACTAGTGATGTGAGGGTATACCCGCGGGTCGGGCAGGGTGCTGCATCAAATCTTTGGGTCGACCTAACAATTCCGGCTCCTCCATTTATAGATTTCTGCCTGCTCTGCCCCTTTAGTTAAGTCACTGTGAGCGGGTGCCGGTTATTAAAAGGAGGATCCGAGCTGGGTTGGGTGAGGGCGGGTTAGGGTTGGGTGTAGGTCCGAAAAATCTGGACCCGCACATTGTCTTGTGCCCTAAAGGATTGTGTTACTTCCAGTGGAATTCTGTATAACTGAGGTCTCCAACCTCATACCCAGGAGTCTCCAATTGTAGAACGTCTCAGAGAGCAAAATTCCTTGGGCTAAACAAGGGCTATGCTTGGCTTTTTTATAGGCCCTTGTGGACTTCCAGTCTGCAAGAGCCTCTGATTTTGCAGTAAACTGGTGCCTTTGTGCCTCCAAGCAAGCAATTAAATACAAGCCCTGCCTTTGAGGCCGCTGAGAGCAACATCAAAGTGGGTGGCAAGAAACATCTCCCAAACCACTGCTTGGGGCTCACTGGTGTATAGTCCCCAAATAATCTCTCCAACACTTACAGTAACACATTGTCCCTAAGGTTTTAGAGGGTTTTTCCTACTAAAGTTTATGTGAAGTTAAATATTGGTTAAATATAAAAAATCTCTTCACTTAAATTAAATGACATGTTTACAGAGAGTACAATTTGTAATTGGTCTTTATTTTTTATTTATGTTTTTTTTTAATTATTAAGCTTTCTGTTCAGCAGATCTTCAGTTTAGAATTTTTAGAATTTCAGAAGCTGTCTGGTTGCCAGGATGCAATTTACCATAGCAACCAAGCAGGGGTTTGAATGAGAGACTGGAAAATGAATAGGAAAGATAAGCAATAAAAAGTATATCTAGTATAGGTCAATCTAAAAACAACTGGATTTGCTGAGTAATCAATGAAGACGTTTCACTACTCATCCGAGCAGCTTCTTCAGTTCAACTGACTGGTGTGGGAAGTTCTCGGCATATAAACTCTTCCACTAATCCATTTACAATGGCACATTGTAACTCTTCAAAGAGGTGACATCTGAAGAAACTCACAGAGGTGTTGATTCTGTGTAGTTGTGATAGGATTATCCAATGTGTCATGCAACTCCTAGATACAGGTGTTACCTGTGAGAGTTGCATGAATGGATGTGTGAAGTGTTCTGAATCCGCCGGGGTACAGATGTTAGAACAGCATTGTATGTAGCAGACAGGTGGTGTCGAAGACCCCCACCTCTGTTCAGAGATGGTCTCTCCACCTTGACATGAATCGCCTCTTTCACGCCTCGTTCAAACCAGCGGTCTTCTTTATCCAAGACTTTCCAGGGAACTACACCGACTCACTGGTTCAGGTATGTGGACGATACTTGGGTTAAAATCAGATCCAATGAAGTGGCGGCCTTCACAGAACACATTAACTCAGTGGACAATGACATCAAGTTCACAAGGGAAGATGTCCATGAGAACAAACTTGCTTTTTTGGACTGTTTGATATGTATCCAAGAGGGGGGTAACTTGAAGACGGAAGTATACAGGAAACCCACTCATACGGATCAATATCTGTTGTTTGATTCCCACCATCCACTGGAACACAAACTGGGTGTCATTCGAACCCTGCACCACCGGGTCGGAATGTGTGGCAACTGATACAGAAAAACATCTCAGAGGAGCTTTCAAAGCGTGTGGCTACCCAGACTGGGCCTTTGTCAAAACAGCAGCAACCAAGCCCAACAGGAACACCAATAGAAATAACCGCCCGGAGACACATAGTAGGCGAAACATAGTCATCCCATATGTAGCTGGAGTGTCAGAGAAACACCATGTCCCTGTGTTTTTCAAACCTAGCAACACACTGAGACAAAAACTGGTACACCCAAAGGATCAAACACCAAAAGAAAAACAAAGCAATGTGGTATACGGTGTCCAGTGTAGCGAGGATTGCACAGATCTATACATCGGGGAGACAAAACAACTGCTCTCCAAGCGAATGGCTCAGCACAGGAGGGAGAACTCTACAGGGCAAAACTCAGCTGTCTTTCTACACTTAAAATACAAGGGACACTCCTTTGAAGACAGCAAGGTTCAAATCTTGGATAAAGAAGACCGCTGGTTTGAACGAGGCGTGAAAGAGGTGATTTATGTCAAGGTGGAGAGACCATCTCTGAACAGAGGTGGGGGCCTTCGACACCACCTGTCTGCTACATACAATGCTGTTCTAACATCTGTACCCCGGCAGATTCAGAACACTTCACACATCCATTCATGCAACTCTCACAAGTAACACCTGTATCTAGGAGTTGCATGACACATTGGATAATCCTATCACAACTACACAGAATCAACACCTCTGTGAGTTTCTTCAGATGTCACCTCTTTGAAGAGTTACAATGTGCCATTGTAAATGGATTAGTGGAAGAGTTTATATGCCGAGAAGTTCCCACACCAGTCAGTTGAACTGAAGAAGCTGCTCGGATGAGTAGTGAAACGTCTTCATTGATTACTCAGCAAGTCCAGTTGTTTTTAGATTGACCTATACTAGATATACTATGACCTGGATGAATGAAAATCTTCATAGCAATAAAAAGTAAAAATAACATTAAAATTGTAGCCTCTCAGAGCAACAGGTTTTTGGCAGGGTCAGTGACCCCCATTTGAATGCTGAAAAAGTCAGAAGAGGAAAGCAAATGATTCAAAACAATGATCAATGTTCAAGGGCTGAATTATATTAAAATAAAGACGTCATACAAAGAAAAATCGATGAGCAGACAGTGTGGGTAGGGGCAATACAAATCCCTTGGAGGTCTATATCTGGTTTGAAGGCCTCCAGTTGGATAGTTCTGATGTAGAACATCGAAACCGAAGGGGGTAGAGTGGGTGGACCATTATCATTAGATGATTTCTGATAACTGTTTCAGATTTATGTGGTAGGTGGGAATTTTTGGATTGCAAGTTTAACTTGAGTAGACAGCTCTCCTCTGCTTAACAAGGGGAGCTGAATGGTACAGCTCATTAACAGCTGCATGGAGGCTTCTGCTGTAGGACATCCCGATCCTAAGTATTAGATGTGCAGCACAGGGCCAAGCCAAAGAGAGAGAGAGAGATCTATATAGTTGTATGAGAGGGGTTAACACAATAAACTTGTTCATTATGTGACCAGCCACTCTCTAATTTTTTAAGAATTTGGATAACACTTGTGGAACTTTACAGTTTATGAGCAAATACACTGACTCCTGCAATCTTGAGTCCCTTCCTTCATAGTGAGCTCTAATTGTCAGTTGCCAAGTCTGCCCGGTGTTGGCAAAGAAGACGGGAAATACCAGCATGGTTGATCTGTGCTCATATTGGCATGGGTTAGGCACAGGCTTTTCATTGGCTCCTGGAGTGTTTATCTAAGGACCACTAAATGTAATGAGGAGCCTCACTCTAATTAGAATCTCCTCTAGATTCCTAGTATCTGTGCATCAAATATGATAATAAATTATATTTAGTTCAAAATAGAAAGCATTTTACAATCCAGTGAAAGCTTGGCACATTATAAGGGGCATGTTTACTAACATTGGAGATAAATATCTGGAGAGATTTTTGGAGATGTTGCCCATGGCAACCAATCAGCAATTGTTACAGCCAAGTTAGAAAACAAAAGCAAAGATCTGATTGGTTGCTATGGGCAACATCTCCAGAAATTTCTCCAGATATTATCTCCAATGTTAGTAAACATGCCCCTAAGGCACTGACTATTCCTGGTCTCCCATAATTATTCCCTTGGGGAGAGGCCATGGCTGGGGATAAAAGTCTGAGGAATGGTCATCAAGGTATCTGTACATTATCCAAAGGAAAACAGATGAGTTACAAATCCAGGGCTTAAGGGGATACTGTCATTAGGGATGTAGCGAACGTCGGAAAAAAAGTTCGCGAACATATTCGCGAACTTGCGCAAAAATGCGAGCGGTTCGCGAACGGTTCGCGAACCCCATAGACTTCAATGGGAAGGCGAACTTTAACATCTAAAAAAGACATTTCTGGCCAGAAAAATGATTTTAAAGTTGTTTAAAGGGTGCAACGACCTGGACAGTGGCATGCCAGAGGGGGATCAAGGGCAAAAATGTATCTGAAAAATCTGCCTGTGTGTGCTTGGAAGAGATAGTGTAGGGGGAGAGCTGTTAGTGATTTCAGGGACAGATGATAGTAAGTTTGCTGGCTAGTAATCTGCTTGATACTGCTCTGTATTGGAGGGACAGAAGTCTGCAGGGATTTGAGGGACATTTTAGCTTAGGTAGCTTTGCTGGCTAGTAATCTACTGTTCTCTTTAAACAACTGCCATACGTTGACCTTGTAGGCATTGTTTGCCCAGTTTTTTTGGACGCAGCCACTGAAGCACAGTTGCCAGAAAAAATATGCCATATAAATGCTGAAAATAGTAATTTTTCGCCATACGTTGACCTTGTAGACATTGTTTGCCCAGTTTTTTTTGGACGCAGCCACTGAAGCACAGTTGCCAGAAAAAATATGCCATATAAATGCTGAAAATAGTAATTTTTCGCCATACGTTGACCTTGTAGACATTGTTTGCCCAGTTCTTTTGGTTGCAGCCACTGAAGCACAGTTGCCAGAAAAAATATGCCATATAAATGCTGAAAATATAAATTTTTTTGGTTGCAGCCACTGAAGCACAGAGGCCAGAAAAATTATGCCATATAAATGCTGAAAATATAAATGTCTTTTGGTTGCAGCCACTGAAGCACAGAGGCCAGAAAAATTATGCCATATAAATGCAGAAAATATGCATTTTTTTGGACGCAGCCACTGAAGCACAGTTGCCAGAAAAAATATGCCATATAAATGCTGAAAATAGTCATTTTTTGCCATACGTTGACCTTGTAGACATTGTTTGCCCAGTTTTTTTGGTTGCAGCCACTGAAGCACAGAGGCCAGAAAAAATTAAACCAGTAGGGTTTGCACCCTAGTTTGTAACGGTGGCGGAGGGAGGAGGACGCTAAAGGACAGCTGTGTGTGGAGTCATGAGGCTTGAAGAGAAGGACAGCTGCATAGAAGTCAGAACAAGTCTTCCGGCGTGCAGTAACCCTCCGAGATCCACCCCTCATTCATTTTAATAAAGGTCAGGTAATCGACACTTTTGTGACCTAGGCGAGTTCTCTTCTCAGTTACAATCCCTCCTGCTGCACTGAAGGTCCTTTCTGAGAGCACACTTGAGGCTGGGCAAGACAAGAGGTTCATGGCAAATTGTGACAGCTCTGGCCACAGATCAAGCCTGCGCACCCAGTAGTCCAGGGGTTCATCGCTCCTCAGAGTGTCGATATCTGCAGTTAATGCCAGGTAGTCCGCTACCTGCCGGTCGAGGCGTTCTTTGAGGGTGGATCCAGAAGGGTTGTGGCGCTGCCTTGGACAGAAAAACATTTGCATGTCTGACGTTACAGACTGGCCAAAGGGCTTTGTCCTTGCAGGTGTGCTCGTGGCAGGATTACTGGCACCTCTGCCCCTGGAATGTTGATGAGTTCCTGAAGTGACATCACCCTTAAAAGCATTGTACAACATGTTTTGCAGGCTGGTTTGTAAATGCCGCATCTTTTCGGACTTGTGGTATGTTGGTAACATTTCTGACACTTTATGCTTGTACCGAGGGTCTAGTAGCGTTGCGACCCAGTACAGGTCCTTCTCCTTAAGCCTCTTGATACGGGGGTCCTTCAACAGGCATGACAGCATGAAAGACCCCATTCTCACAAGGTTGGATGCAGAGCTATCCATCTCCGCTTCCTCATTATCAAGGACTGCATCATCCACGGTCTCCTCCCCCCAGCCACGTACAAGACCAGGGGTCCCCAAAAGGTCACCACTAGCCCCCTGGGAAGCCTGCTCCTGTTGGTCCTCCTCCTCCTCCTCCACAAAGCCACCTTCCTCCTCTAACTCCACTTCTGGCACCTCTCCCTGCGTTGCAGCAGGTGCCTGGGTTCGTTCTGGTGATTCCGACCAGAAATCGTGCGCTTCCAGCTCCTCGTCACGCTGGTCTACAGCCTCATCTGTCACTCGTCGCACGGCACGCTCCAGGAAGAAAGCGAAGGGTATTAGGTCGCTGATGGTGCCTTCGGTGCGACTGACCATATTTGTCACCTCTTCAAAAGGTCGCATGAGCCTGCAGGCATCGCGCATAAGCACCCAGTAACGGGGGAAAAAAATCCCCAGCTCTGCAGATCCAGTCCTACCACCCAGTTCAAAAAGGTACTCGTTGACGGCCCTTTGTTGTTGCAGCAGACGTTCCAACATAAGGAGCGTTGAATTCCAGCGAGTCTGGCTGTCAGAAATCAAACGCCTGACTGGCATGTTGTAGCGCTGCTGAATGTCAGCAAGGCGTGCCATGGCTGTGTAGGAACGTCTGAAATGGGCCGACACCTTTCTGGACTGGGTGAGAACGTCCTGGAATCCTGGGTACTTGGAGACAAAACGTTGGACTATTAAATTTAACACATGTGCCATGCAGGGCACATGTGTTAAATTGCCCAGTCTCAACGCTGCCAATAGATTGCTTCCATTGTCACACACCACTTTTCCGATCTGCAGTTGGTGTGGGGTCAGCCACCGATCGGCCTGTGACTGCAGAGATGACAGGAGTACAGATCCGGTATGGTTTTTGCTTTCCAGGCACGTCATCCCGAAGACAGCGTGACAACGGCGTACCTGGCACGTCGAATAGCCTAGGGGGAGCTGGGGGTGCACAGGTGTGGAGGAGGAGAAGGAGGACCCAGCAGCAGAGTAAGAAGAAGAAGAGGAAGAAGACGAGGTAGAGAGCGATGGAGGAGTAGAGGTGGTGGCAGAACCGCGTGCAATCCGTGGCGGTGACACCAACTCCACTGTTGTTGTTGAGCTACCCATTCCCTGCTTCCCAGCCATTACCAAGTTCACCCAGTGGGCAGTGTAGGTGACATACCTGCCCTGACCATGCTTGGAGGACCATGCGTCAGTAGTCATATGGACCTTTGGCCCAACACTAAGTGACAGAGATGCGGTAACTTGGCTCTGCACATGTTGGTACAGGTGTGGTATTCCCTTTTTAGAAAAAAAATTGCGGCTGGGTACCTTCCACTGCGGTGTCCCAATTGCTACAAATTTGCGGAAGGCCTCAGAGTCCACCAGCTGGTATGGTAAAAGCTGGCGGGCTAAGAGTGCAGACAAGCCAGCTGTCAGACGCCAGGCAAGGGGGTGACAGTCAGACATTGGCTTCTTACGCTCAAACATGGCCTTCACAGAAACTTGGCTGGTGGCAGATGACTGGGAATGGGAACAGGTGGTCAAGGTGGAAGGCGGAGTGGAGGGTGGTTCAGACGGGTCAAGGAGAGCAGAGGTAGAGCAGTAAGATGCTGGACCAGAAGGAGTGTGGCTTTTAGTTTGCCTGTTGCCTTTGAGGTGTTGCTCCCAAAGTGCTTTGTGCTTGCCGCTCATGTGCCTTCGCATAGAAGTTGTACCTATGTGGCTGTTGGGCTTACCAAGGCTCAGTTTCTGACTGCACTCATTGCAAATTACAATGCTTTTGTCAGAGGCATACACATTAAAAAAATCCCACACTGCTGACTTTTTGGAAGTGTGCGATCTGGCGGTAACAGTAGAAGTTGGCGGCATTGGCGGCAATGGCGGGTGCGTTGGCCGGCTGAACACAGGTGCCGATACATGTTGTTGCCCTACTGATCCCTGCGGGCTGTCCTCCCTGCTTCTTCTAAGTCTTATTCTCCTACTGCCTCTCTGACTCTCCGTCTCTCCATCTGAACTACCCTCCTCTTGCTCTCTTCTACTAGGCACCCACAAAACATCAATCTCCTCATCATCATTCTCCTCAGATGCATCAATTTCTTCTGACACATCACAGAAGGAAGCAGCAGCGGGGACCTCCTCCTCATCACTCATCATTATGTCCATCTCTGTCGTGTTCTCTGCCAGAATTAAATCTGGTGTAACGTCCTCATCTCCTTCATCTTCTTCTGGCAATAATGGTTGCGCATTACTCAGTTCAAGAAACTCATGGGAAAATAACTCCTCTGACTCCAGTGAAGAAGGGGCACCGGTGGTGGAGGAAGTGTTACGTGGGGTGGCCATAGCAGTGGAGGATGAGGAGGATGTTGTGGTAAAGTTAGAAACGGTAGAGGATGGGGTGTGCTGTGTAAGCCAGTCAACTACCTCTTCAGCATTTTGGGAGTTCAGGGTCATTGGCTTTTTAAAACTGGGCAATTTGCTAGGGCCACAGGATTGCATAGCAGCACGGCCCCTAGCACGGCCTCTGCGTGGCGGCCTGCCTTTGCCTGGCATTATTTTTAAAAAAACAACAACAACAAAAACTCAGTTGGTTTTTCTGGAAACGATAATACACACAGCTAGATGGCAGTTTGAAGAAAACAGTGTGCAAATAATGCCTACAAGATCAACGTATACACTACTACAGCGGTGGATACGGATTACGTAAAATATATGAATGCTGCTTGAAAAAAAGTAACTCAAGTGGTTTTTCTAGAGACGATAATATTATCAATATTTAGACAAAATGTGAACAAGCTCACACAGCTAGATGGCGGTTTGAAGAAAACACTGTGCAAATACTGCCCACAAGATCAACGTATACACTACTACAGCGGTGGATACGGATCTCGTAAAATTTATTATGGCTGCTTGAAAAAAGTCACTCCGGTGTTTTTTCTGGAGACGGTAATATTATGGATATTTAGACAGAATGTGAACAAGGTCACACAGCTAGATGGCAGTTGGTTGAATAACACACTGGGCAAAAAATGCCTACAGGGCAAATAATGCCTAAAAGGTCAACTTATACACTACTACAGCGATGGATACGGATTACGTAAAACATATTATGGCTGCTTGAAAAAAGTCACTCCGGTGTTTTTTCTGGAGACGGTAATATTATGGATATTTAGACAGAATGTGAACAAGGTCACACAGCTAGATGGCAGTTGGTTGAATAACACACTGGGCAAAAAATGCCTACAGGGCAAATAATGCCTAAAAGGTCAACTTATACACTACTACAGCGATGGATACGGATTACGTAAAATATATTATGGCTGCTTGAAAAAAGTCACTCCGGTGTTTTTTCTGGAGACGGTAATATTATGGATATTTAGACAGAATGTGAACAAGGTCACACAGCTAGATGGCAGTTGGTTGAATAACACACTGGGCAAAAAATGCCTACAGGGCAAATAATGCCTAAAAGGTCAACTTATACACTACTACAGCGGTAGTAAAATAAAAAAAAGTAAAATAAAAAAAAAATGAATATTAAAAAAAAAAAAATTAAAGTTGGTGCTGCTGAACTACTAGGAGCAGCAGATTAGCACACCAGTCCCACTCCCCAACACTGCTAGACTAATAGCACTGGGCTCTTATAGTAGTAGTAGTAGTAGTAGTAAAACAACAAAAAAATAAATAAAAGCAGTCCTTACAAGGACTACTGTTATTGCAGCAGTCAGCAGATGAGATCAGAAGCAGGACAGCTGCCCACTGCAGCTACATACAGAGCACTGCAGTAGAAGGTAGATTACTAGCCAGCAAAGCTACCTAAGCTTAAATGTCCCTCAAACCCCTGCAGACTTCTGTCCCTCCAATAACAGAGCAGTATCAAAACGATTACTAGCCAGCAAACTTTCAACTGTCCCTGAAATCACTAACAGGCAGCAGCTCTCTCCCTACACTATCTCTTCAGCACACACAGGCAGAGTGAAAAAACGCTGCAGGGCTTCGGTTTTTATAGGGAAGGGGAGTGGTCCAGGGGAGAGCTTCCTGATTGGCTGCCATGTACCTGCTGGTCTGGGGTGAGAGGGCAAAAAAAAGCGCCAACAATGGCGAACCCAAAATGGCGAACGTCGCGCGACGTTTGCGAACTTCCGGCGAGCGCGAACACCCGATGTTCGCGCGAACAAGTTCGCCGGCGAACAGTTCGCGCCATCTCTAACTGTCATGGGAAAAAATTTTTTTTTTTCAAAACACATCAGATAGTAGTCCTGCTCCAGCAGAATTCTGCATTGAAATCCGTTTCTCATAGTTACATAGTTAAATCGGGTGAAAAAAGACAAAGTCTATCAAATTCAACCCCTCCAGATGAAAACCCAGCATCCATACACACACCCCTCTTTCACATAAATTCTATATACCCATACCTATACTAACTATAGAGTTTAGTATCACAATAGCCTTTGATATTATGTCTGTCCAAAAAATCATCCAAGTCCCTCTTATAATCATTAACTGAATCAGCATCACAACATCACCCGGCAGTGCATTCCACAACCTCACTGTCCTGACTGTGAAGAACCCCCTACGTTGCTTCAAATGAAAGTTCTTTTCTTCTAGTCTAAAGGGGAGGCCTCTGGTACGGTGATCCACTTTATGGGTAAAAAGGTCCCCTGCTATTTGTCTATAATGTCCTCTAATGTACTAGTAAAGTGTAATCATGTGCCCTCACAAGCGCCTTTTTTCCAGAGAAAACAACCCCAACCTTGACAGTCTCCCCTCATAATTTAAGTCTTCCCTCCCTCTAACCAGTTTAGTTGCACTTAGTCTCTGCACTCTCTCCAGCTCATTTATATCCCTCTTAAGGCCTGGAGTCCAAAACTGCCCCCATACTCCAGATGAGGCCTCACCAGGGACCTATAAAGAGGCAAAATTATGTTTTCATCCCTTGAGTTAATGCCCTTTTTTATACAAGACAGAACTTTATTTGCTTTAGTAGCCACAGAATGACACTGCCCAGAATTAGACAACTTGTTATCTACAAAAACCCCTAGATCCTTCTCATTTAAGGAAACTCTTATCTGAACCAGGAAGAGGAACATTACTCTCTCCATAAACTAAGGGGCACTTTAGTGGCCAAACTTTAAGGGACTGCACAATAAAAAAGGGGAAACTATTTATCAGTCCCCTACACTAGCACACATAAAGCACACCCTTTCTAGCAATAGTATTAGCAGAATGAAAATGCACAAAGTTATTAACCATTCTGAAACTCAAAACATACAAAAACAAAAAGTTAACAAACATATATCTGGGTCTCATAAAATGACAAATGTATCTGTTCCTTTTGAATTGCTAAGCTTTCTTATCTCAGTCATTCTCCTAATTAATCCTGTTAATGAGCTCAGTATCCTGCAATGGTGGAAATAAAGGGTTTTGGAAATTCTGTATATACAAACCATCTGTATTTGTACATGGGCTGAAATTTTTTACATTGGAAAATCAAATGAAACTTGTTAGAAATAATTCATGAATATAGAGCAAATTCCTAATTCAGTGCATAATATTCTACAAGGACAAACTATCCCAATGAGGAATGTGTAATAAGGCAGTGTGACAGGGTCTGTACAATAGGGGCAATGGGATGTGATAGTAGGACAAATGGGATTTTGGGGTCTCGTCAGAGTGGGGGACACTGGTGTGGTTGGGTAATGAGTGAATGACAAGGCCAAACTGTTATCATAATTCTGTCCACTCGTTATAATGTCACCTTCCTATGGATTTGGGCTGCCATAACTGTAAGCTCTTTGGTACATCAGCAGTTCATAGATTCCCTGTGCCTGTATCCCCAGCCTGTTACTAAGGGACATTCAGTAGGAAATAAGGAAGAAATAAGAGGCAAATGGGGGAGAAAGTGCCTGTGGGTAGAAGTTGTGCAAAATATAATTCAGTAAATAGCACCCAATGATCTCTTTATTGGGAAAAATTCTTTGAACTTTCCAGTCACTGTTATTCTGCCAAAATAATTAGTAATGATCATTAAATCTGTAACACTGTTGGCAGGTTAAATTGCACTGCAGGAATGGTGGGAGTGGCATGTCAGTTGGTTTCTATGGTTACATTGTTTACCCTAAGGTACATGAAAAGTTGTTGATCTGCAGATCATTTTCATCTGGCTTCCTATTGGCTGAGAATACAGAGAGCATTGTGATGTCATAAAGAGGAGAATACAGAGAGCATTGTGATGTCATAAAGAGGAAAATACAGAGAGCATTGTGATGTCATTAAGAGGAGAGTTGTTTACTGATGTTACTCACTCACTTGCGTTGTCATAAGACCTACGAGCGCTGGTGGTGACACATCAGAGACTCAGTCTTATCGCTTTTTGAATTATTTCTTACTTTTTATCGTTATTTCAAAACTATAACTATGTCAAAAGAAGAGAAAGATACTAAGATAACCATTAATGAAACAGAAGAAGAAGACAACTATTCTTGCAAGAGGAAGGCCGGCCGGGTCCTGCCTATATTCATCATTGGACTCCTTGCTACCTGCTATTATATATTTGTGGTGGAGCTGTGCATATTCACTGTACAGTTATTAGAGGCAAAGGTGACTTTCCTGGTGATTTTCCACCTTTTGTTCCTCCTGTGCGTGTGGTGCTATCTCCGGACTGTTATGACGCCTCCCGCTGTCCCTCCTGAAAAATTCCGCCCATCGGAGTCAGACAAGCAGCTGTACCTGAGTGATGAGAGGCCACAAGTGCTGCAGGAGATCCTCATTCGTATGGTTAAAGACTTACCTATTTATACTAAGGATCCAAAAGGAGATGTTCGGTACTGTACTACATGCCAAATGTTAAAGCCAGACAGGTGCCACCATTGCCCAGTGTGTAACGTCTGTATACTGAAACTGGATCATCACTGCGTATTTCTAAACAACTGTGTGGGATTCTCCAACTACAAGTTCTTCCTCCTCGCTGTGATGTATGGAGTGCTATTGTGCATATTCACTAGCGCAGTGTCGCTTTATTGCTCCATACTATTCTGGACTCATCAGCTGCCCAACAGCCCATCCAAAGTCCCTATCATTGTGCTGTTCTGCCTGACCACAATCTTCTCTATAATCCTATTCCTATTTTTGTTTTGTCATTTCGTACTGGCTTTATTGAATGTAACTTCTAGAGAGAATAAGGATAACACAGCTGATGACACAACTGATGACATAACTGAGGAGAATTATCCCTATAATTTGGGCATCAGCAAGAATCTGAGAGAAGTGTTTGGCAATGAAAAGAAATACTGGTTCCTCCCAATCTTCAGCAGCTTAGGAGACGGCTTCTCATTCCCAATGGGTGATGCTACAGAAGACATAGAGAAAAATGCTGCTTTTGCCAAACCCCCAAATGAAGGAATATAGGGTTATAGAAGATAACTTATAATACAAGTTGACCAGGGACTGGTGTGATTGCCATTTTGGAGTCAGGAAGGAACTCCCCCCCCCCAAAAATATGATATTGTTTTATTATTACTATTATTGTAATAAAACATTTTATTGCTTTAATAAAAATACATTATATGTAACCGTATCATGTCAGTGTTTTTTTTTAATATACCCAGACACTAGAAGTGTGCAATAGGTCATTTAGTAGTTTTGAGAAAGGGCAATGACATTTCTCAAATGCAAAAATTGAGCCTGGGAGCTGCCTCTGGTATAAAGAGTGGCATTTACTGCCCTGTTCACCCCACATTATGTAAAATATGTCTCCTTGACTTACATGCCACAAGCACTTCTGGCTGGATGGGACATGTAGTTTCAGGTTGGGTTGGTTATTGTTTAAGGGATGCACATCTGACTTGTCTGGCAGCTCTGCTAAGAAACCAATACTATTCTCACTAGTGATGTGAGGGTATACCCGCGGGTCGGGCAGGGTGCTGCATCAAATCTTTGGGTCGACCTAACAATTCCGGCTCCTCCATTTATAGATTTCTGCCTGCTCTGCCCCTTTAGTTATGTCACTGCGAGCGGGTGCCGGTTATTAAAAGGAGGATCCGAGCTGGGTTGGGTGAGGGCGGGTTAGGGTTGGGTGTAGGTCCGAAAAATCTGGACCCGCACATTGTCAGTCTTGTGCCCTACAGGATTGTGTTACTTCCAGTGGAATTCTGTATAACTGAGGTCTCCAATCTCATACCCAGGAGTCTCATCCAATTGTAGAACGTCTCAGAGAGCAAAATTCCTTGGGCTAAACAAGGGCTATGCTTGGCTTTTTTATAGGCCCTTGTGGACTTCCAGTCTGCAAGAGCCTCTGATTTTGCAGTAAACTGGTGCCTTTGTGCCTCCAAGCAAGCAATTAAATACAAGCCCTGCCTTTGAGGCCGCTGAGAGCAACATCAAAGTGGGTGGCAAGAAACATCTCCCAAACCACTGCTTGGGGCTCACTGGTGTATAGTCCCCAAATAATCTCTCCAACACTTACAGTAACACATTGTCCCTAAGGTTTTAGAGGGTTTTTCCTACTAAAGTTTATGTGAAGTTAAATATTGGTTAAATATAAAAAATCTCTTCACTTAAATTAAATGACATGTTTACAGAGAGTAAAATTTGTAATTGGTCTTTATTTTTTATTTATGTTTTTTTTTTAATTATTAAGCTTTCTGTTCAGCAGATCTTCAGTTTAGAATTTTTAGAATTTCAGAAGCTGTCTGGTTGCCAGGATGCAATTTACCATAGCAACCAAGCAGGGGTTTGAATGAGAGACTGGAAAATGAATAGGAAAGATAAGCAATAAAAAGTATATCTAGTATAGGTCAATCTAAAAACAACTGGATTTGCTGAGTAATCAATGAAGACGTTTCACTACTCATCCGAGCAGCTTCTTCAGTTCAACTGACTGGTGTGGGAAGTTCTCGGCATATAAACTCTTCCACTAATCCATTTACAATGGCACATTGTAACTCTTCAAAGAGGTGACATCTGAAGAAACTCACAGAGGTGTTGATTCTGTGTAGTTGTGATAGGATTATCCAATGTGTCATGCAACTCCTAGATACAGGTGTTACTTGTGAGAGTTGCATGAATGGATGTGTGAAGTGTTCTGAATCCGCCGGGGTACAGATGTTAGAACAGCATTGTATGTAGCAGACAGGTGGTGTCGAAGACCCCCACCTCTGTTCAGAGATGGTCTCTCCACCTTGACATGAATCGCCTCTTTCACGCCTCGTTCAAACCAGCGGTCTTCTTTATCCAAGACTTTCTAGGGAACTACACCGACTCACTGGTTCAGGTATGTGGACGATACTTGGGTTAAAATCAGATCCAATGAAGTGGCGGCCTTCACAGAACACATTAACTCAGTGGACAATGACATCAAGTTCACAAGGGAAGATGTCCATGAGAACAAACTTGCTTTTTTGGACTGTTTGATATGTATCCAAGAGGGGGGTAACTTGAAGACGGAAGTATACAGGAAACCCACTCATACGGATCAACATCTGTTGTTTGATTCCCACCATCCACTGGAACACAAACTGGGTGTCATTCGAACCCTGCACCACCGGGTCGGAATGTGTGGCAACTGATACAGAGTCCAAAGACAAAGAGCAAAAACATCTCAGAGGAGCTTTGAAAGCGTGTGGCTACCCAGACTGGGCCTTTGTCAAAACAGCAGCAACCAAGCCCAACAGGAACACCAATAGAAATAACCGCCCGGAGACACATAGTAGGCGAAACATAGTCATCCCATATGTAGCTGGAGTGTCAGAGAAACACCATGTCCCTGTGTTTTTCAAACCTAGCAACACACTGAGACAAAAACTGGTACACCCAAAGGATCAAACACCAAAAGAAAAACAAAGCAATGTGGTATACGGTGTCCAGTGTAGCGAGGAGTGCACAGATCTATACATCGGGGAGACAAAACAACTGCTCTCCAAGCGAATGGCTCAGCACAGGAGGGAGAACTCTACAGGGCAAAACTCAGCTGTCTTTCTACACTTAAAAGACAAGGGACACTCCTTTGAAGACAGCAAGGTCCAAATCTTGGATAAAGAAGACCGCTGGTTTGAACGAGGCGTGAAAGAGGCGATTTATGTCAAGGTGGAGAGACCATCTCTGAACAGAGGTGGGGGCCTTCGACACCACCTGTCTGCTACATACAATGCTGTTCTAACATCTGTACCCCGGCGGATTCAGAACACTTCACACATCCATTCATGCAACTCTCACAAGTAACACCTGTATCTAGGAGTTGCATGACACATTGGATAATCCTATCACAGTAACTGCACAGAATCTACACCTCTGTGAGTTTCTTCAGATGTCACCTCTTTGAAGAGTTACAATGTGCCATTGTAAATGGATTAGTGGAAGAGTTTATATGCCGAGAAGTTCCCACACCAGTCAGTTGAACTGAAGAAGCTGCTCGGATGAGTAGTGAAACGTCTTCATTGATTACTCAGCAAGTCCAGTTGTTTTTAGATTGACCTATACTAGATATACTATGACCTGGATGAATGAAAATCTTCATAGCAATAAAAAGTAAAAATAACATTAAAATTGTAGCCTCTCAGAGCAACAGGTTTTTGGCAGGGTCAGTGACCCCCATTTGAATGCTGAAAAAGTCAGAAGAGGAAAGCAAATGATTCAAAACAATGATCAATGTTCAAGGGCTGAATTATATTAAAATAAAGACGTCATACAAAGAAAAATCGATGAGCAGACAGTGTGGGTAGGGGCAATACAAATCCCTTGGAGGTCTATATCTGGTTTGAAGGCCTCCAGTTGGATAGTTCTGATGTAGAACATCGAAACCGAAGGGGGTAGAGTGGGTGGACCATTATCATTAGATGATTTCTGATAACTGTTTCAGATTTATGTGGTAGGTGGGAATTTTTGGATTGGAGGTTTAACTTGAGCAGACAGCTCTCCTCATGCTCAGTGTCCCACATGGTGTGTTTCCTTAGGTTCCTTTAACAAGTGGAGCTGAATGGTACAGCTCATTAACAGCTGCATGGAGGCTTCTGCTGTAGGACATCCCGATCCTAAGTATTAGATGTGCAGCAAGGGGCCAAGCCAAAGAGAGAGAGATCTATATAGTTGTATGAGAGGGGTTAACACAATAAACTTGTTCATTATGCGACCAGCCACTCTCTAATTTTTTAAGAATTTGGATAACACTTGTGGAACTTTACAGTTTATGAGCAAATACACTGACTCCTGCAATCTTGAGTCCCTTCCTTCATAGTGAGCTCTAATTGTCAGTTGCCAAGTCTGCCCAGTGTTGGCAAAGAAGACGGGAAATACCAGCATGGTTGATCTGTGCTCATATTGGCATGGGTTAGGTACAGGCTTATCATTGGCTCCTGGAGTGTTTATCTAAGGACCACTAAATGTAATGAGGAGCCTCACTCTAATTAGAATCTCCTCTAGATTCCTAGTATCTGTGCATCAAATATGATAATAAATTATATTTAGTTCAAAATAGAAAGCATTTTACAATCCAATGAAAGCTTGGCACATTAAGGGGCATGTTTACTAACATTGGAGATAAATATCTGGAGAGATTTTTGGAGATGTTGCCCATGGCAACCAATCAGCAATTGTTACAGCCAAGTTAGAAAACAAAAGCAAAGATCTGATTGGTTGCTATGGGCAACATCTCCAGAAATTTCTCCAGATATTATCTCCAATGTTAGTAAACATGCCCCTAAGGCACTGACTATTCCTGGTCTCCCATAATTATTCCCTTGGGGAGAGGCCATGGCTGGGGATAAAAGTCTAAGGAACGGTCATCAAGGTATCTGTACATTATCCAAAGGAAAACAGATGAGTTACAAATCCAGGGCTTAAGGGGATACTGTCATGGGAAAAAAAATTTTATTTTCAAAACACATCAGATAGTAGTCCTGCTCCAGCAGAATTCTGCATTGAAATCCGTTTCTCATAGTTACATAGTTAAATCGGGTGAAAAAAGACAAAGTCTATCAAGTTCAACCCCTCCAGATGAAACCCCAGCATCCATACACACACCCCTCTTTCACATAAATTCTATATACCCATACCTATACTAACTATAGAGTTTAGTATCACAATAGCCTTTGATATTATGTCTGTCCAAAAAATCATCCAGGTCCCTCTTATAATCATTAACTGAATCAGCATCACAACATCACCCGGCAGTGCATTCCACAACCTCACTGTCCTGACTGTGAAGAACCCCCTACGTTGCTTCAAATGAAAGTTCTTTTCTTCTAGTCTAAAGGGGTGGCCTCTGGTACGGTGATCCACTTTGTGGGTAAAAAGGTCCCCTGCCATTTGTCTATAATGTCCTCTAATGTACTTGTAAAGTGTAATTATGTCCCCTCACAAGCGCCTTTTTTCCAGAGAAAACAACCCCAACTTTGACAGTCTCCCCTCATAATTTAAGTCTTCCCTCCCTCTAACCAGTTTAGTTGCACTTAGTCTCTGCACTCTCTCCAGCTCATTTATATCCCTCTTAAGGCCTGGAGTCCAAAACTGCCCCCATACTCCAGATGAAGCCTCACCAGGGACCTATAAAGAGACATAATTATGTTTTCATCCCTTGAGTTAATGCCCTTTTTTATACAAGACAGAACTTTATTTGCTTTAGTAGCCACAGAATGACACTGCCCAGAATTAGACAACTTGTTATCTACAAAAACCCCTAGATCCTTCTCATTTAAGGAAACTCTTATCTGAACCAGGAAGAGGAACATTACTCTCTCCATAAACTAAGGGGCACTTTAGTGGCCAAACTTTAAGGGACTGCACAATAAAAAAGGGGAAACTATTTATCAGTCCCCTACACTAGCACACATAAAGCACACCCTTTCTAGCAATAGTATTAGCAGAATGAAAATGCACAAAGTTATTAACCATTCTGACACTCGAAACATACAAAAACAAAAACTTAACAAACATATATCTGGGTCTCATAAAATGACAAATGTATCTGTTCCTTTTGAATTGCTAAGCTTTCTTATCTCAGTCATTCTCCTAATTAATCCTGTTAATGAGCTCAGTATCCTGCAATGGTGGAAATAAAGGGTTTTGGAAATTCTGTATATACAACCCATCTGTATTTGTACATGGGCTGAAATTTTTTACATTGGAAAATCAAATGAAACTTGTTAGAAATAATTCATGAATATAGAGCAAATTCCTAATTCAGTGCATAATATTCTACAAGGACAAACTATCCCAATGAGGAATGTGTAATAAGGCAGTGTGACAGGGTCTGTACAATAGGGGCAATGGGATGTGATAGTAGGACAAATGGGATTTTGGGGTCTGGTCAGAGTGGGGGACACTGGTGTGGTTGGGTAATGAGTGAATGACAAGGCCAAACTGTTATCATAATTCTGTCCACTCGTTATAATGTCACCTTCCTATGGATTTGGGCTGCCATAACTGTAAGCTCTTTGGTACATCAGCAGTTCATAGATTCCCTGTGCCTGTATCCCCAGCCTGTTACTAAGGGACATTCAGTAGGAAATAAGGAAGAAATGAGAGGCAAATGGGGGAGAAAGTGCCTGTGGGTATAAGTTGTGCAAAATATAATTCAGTAAATAGCACCCAATGATCTCTTTATTGGGCAAAATTCTTTGAACTTTCCAGTCACTGTTATTCTGCCAAAATAATTAGTAATGATCATTAAATCTGTAACACTGTTGGCAGGTTAAATATATGGAAAGGTGAGTTACACTGCAGGAATGGTGGGAGTGGCATGTCAGTTGGTTTCTATGGTTACATTGTTTACCCTAAGGTACATGAAAAGTTGTTGATCTGCAGATCATTTTCATCTGGCTTCCTATTGGCTGAGAATACAGAGAGCATTGTGATGTCATAAAGAGGAGAATACAGAGAGCATTGTGATGTCATAAAGAGGAAAATACAGAGAGCATTGTGATGTCATTAAGAGGAGAGTTGTTTACTGATGTTACTCACTCACTTGCTTTGTCATAAGACCTACGAGCGCTGGTGGTGACACATCAGAGACTCAGTCTTATCGATTTTTGAATTTTTTCTTACTTTTTATCGTTATTTCAAAACTATAACTATGTCAAAAGAAGAGAAAGATACTAAGATAACAATTAATGAAACAGAAGAAGAAGACAACTATTCTTGCAAGAGGAAGGCCGGCCGGGTCCTGCCTATATTCATCATTGGACTCCTTGCTACCTGCTATTATATATTTGTGGTGGAGCTGTGCATATTCACTGTACAGTTATTAGAGGCAAAGGTGACTTTCCTGGTGATTTTCCACCTTTTGTTCCTCCTGTGCGTGTGGTGCTATCTCCGGACTGTTATGACGCCTCCCGCTGTCCCTCCTGCAAAATTCCGCCCATCGGAGTCTGACAAGCAGCTGTACCTGAGTGATGAGAGGCCACAAGTGCTGCAGGAGATCCTCATTCGTATGGTTAAAGACTTGCCTATTTATGCTAAGGATCCAAAAGGAGATGTTCGGTACTGTACCACATGCCAAATGTTAAAGCCAGACAGGTGCTACCATTGCCCAGTGTGTAACGTCTGTATACTGAAACTGGATCATCACTGCGTATTTCTAAACAACTGTGTGGGATTCTCCAACTACAAGTTCTTCCTCCTCGCTGTGATGTATGGAGTGCTATTGTGCATATTCACTAGCGCAGTGTCGCTTTATTGCTCCATACTATTCTGGACTCATCAGCTGCCCAACAGCCCATCCAAAGTCCCTATCATTGTGCTGTTCTGCCTGACCACAATCTTCTCTATAATCCTATTCCTATTTTTGTTTTGTCATTTCGTACTGGCTTTATTGAATGTAACTTCTAGAGAGAATAAGGATAACACAGCTGATGACACAACTGATGACATAACTGAGGAGAATTATCCCTATAATTTGGGCATCAGCAAGAATCTGAGAGAAGTGTTTGGCAATGAAAAGAAATACTGGTTCCTCCCAATCTTCAGCAGTTTAGGAGATGGCTTCTCATTCCCAATGGGTGATGCTACAGAAGACATAGAGAAAAACGCTGCTTTTGCCAAACCCCCAAATGAGGGAATATAGGGTTATAGAAGATAACTTATAATACAAGTTGACCAGGGACTGGTGTGATTGCCATTTTGGAGTCAGGAAGGAACTCCCCCCCCCCCAAAATATGATATTGTTTTATTATTACTATTATTGTAATGAAACATTTTATTGCTTTAATAAAAATACATTATATGTAACCGTATCATGTCAGTGTTTTTTTTTAATATACCCAGACACTAGAAGTGTGCAATAGGTCATTTAGTAATTTTGAGAAAGGGCAATGACATTTCTAAAATGCAAAAATTGAGCCTGGGAGTTGCCTCTGGTATAAAGAGTGGCATTTACTGCCCTGTTCACCCCACATTATGTAAAATATGTCTCCTTGACTTACATGCCACAAGCACTTCTGGCTGGATGGGACATGTAGTTTCAGGTTGGGTTGGTTATTGTTTAAGGGATGCACATCTGACTTGTCTGGCAGCTCTGCTAAGAAACCAATACTATCCTCACTAGTGATGTGAGGGTATACCCGCGGGTCGGGCAGGGTGCTGCATCAAATCTTTGGGTCGACCTAACAATTCCGGCTCCTCCATTTATAGATTTCTGCCTGCTCTGCCCCTTTAGTTAAGTCACTGCGAGCGGGTGCCGGTTATTAAAAGGAGGATCCGAGCTGGGTTGGGTGAGGGCGGGTTAGGGTTGGGTGTAGGTCCGAAAAATCTGGACCCGCACATTGTCAGTCTTGTGCCCTACAGGATTGTGTTACTTCCAGTGGAATTCTGTATAACTGAGGTCTCCAACCTCATACCCAGGAGTCTCATCCAATTGTAGAACGTCTCAGAGAGCAAAATTCCTTGGGCTAAACAAGGGCTATGCTTGGCTTTTTTATAGGCCCTTGTGGACTTCCAGTCTGCAAGAGCCTCTGATTTTGCAGTAAACTGGTGCCTTTGTGCCTCCAAGCAAGCAATTAAATACAAGCCCTGCCTTTGAGGCCGCTGAGAGCAACATCAAAGTGGGTGGCAAGAAACATCTCCCAAACCACTGCTTGGGGCTCACTGGTGTATAGTCCCCAAATAATCTCTCCAACACTTACAGTAACACATTGTCCCTAAGGTTTTAGAGGGTTTTTCCTACTAAAGTTTATGTGAAGTTAAATATTGGTTAAATATAAAAAATCTCTTCACTTAAATTAAATGACATGTTTACAGAGAGTACAATTTGTAATTGGTCTTTATTTTTTATTTATGTTTTTTTTTAATTATTAAGCTTTCTGTTCAGCAGATCTTCAGTTTAGAATTTTTAGAATTTCAGAAGCTGTCTGGTTGCCAGGATGCAATTTACCATAGCAACCAAGCAGGGGTTTGAATGAGAGACTGGAAAATGAATAGGAAAGATAAGCAATAAAAAGTATATCTAGTATAGGTCAATCTAAAAACAACTGGATTTGCTGAGTAATCAATGAAGACGTTTCACTACTCATCCGAGCAGCTTCTTCAGTTCAACTGACTGGTGTGGGAAGTTCTCGGCATATAAACTCTTCCACTAATCCATTTACAATGGCACATTGTAACTCTTCAAAGAGGTGACATCTGAAGAAACTCACAGAGGTGTAGATTCTGTGCAGTTACTGTGATAGGATTATCCAATGTGTCATGCAACTCCTAGATACAGGTGTTACTTGTGAGAGTTGCATGAATGGATGTGTGAAGTGTTCTGAATCCGCCGGGGTACAGATGTTAGAACAGCATTGTATGTAGCAGACAGGTGGTGTCGAAGACCCCCACCTCTGTTCAGAGATGGTCTCTCCACCTTGACATGAATCGCCTCTTTCACGCCTCGTTCAAACCAGCGGTCTTCTTTATCCAAGACTTTCCAGGGAACTACACCGACTCACTGGTTCAGGTATGTGGACGATACTTGGGTTAAAATCAGATCCAATGAAGTGGCGGCCTTCACAGAACACATTAACTCAGTGGACAATGACATCAAGTTCACAAGGGAAGATGTCCATGAGAACAAACTTGCTTTTTTGGACTGTTTGATATGTATCCAAGAGGGGGGTAACTTGAAGACGGAAGTATACAGGAAACCCACTCATACGGATCAATATCTGTTGTTTGATTCCCACCATCCACTGGAACACAAACTGGGTGTCATTCGAACCCTGCACCACCGGGCAGAATGTGTGGCAACTGATACAGAGTCCAAAGACAAAGAGCAAAAACATCTCAGAGGAGCTTTGAAAGCGTGTGGCTACCCAGACTGGGCCTTTGTCAAAACAGCAGCAACCAAGCACAACAGGAACACCAATAGAAATAACCGCCCGGAGACACATAGTAGGCGAAACATAGTCATCCCATATGTAGCTGGAGTGTCAGAGAAACACCATGTCCCTGTGTTTTTCAAACCTAGCAACACACTGAGACAAAAACTGGTACACCCAAAGGATCAAACACCAAAAGAAAAACAAAGCAATGTGGTATACGGAGTCCAGTGTAGCGAGGAGTGCACAGATCTATACATCGGGGACAAAACAACTGCTCTCCAAGCGAATGGCTCAGCACAGGAGGGAGAACTCTACAGGGCAAAATTCAGCTGTCTTTCTACACTTAAAAGACAAGGGACACTCCTTTGAAGACAGCAAGGTCCAAATCTTGGATAAAGAAGACCGCTGGTTTGAACGAGGCATGAAAGAGGCGATTTATGTCAAGGTGGAGAGACCATCTCTGAACAGAGGTGGGGGCCTTCGACACCACCTGTCTGCTACATTCAATGCTGTTCTAACATCTGTACCCCGGCGGATTCAGAACACTTCACACATCCATTCATGCAACTCTCACAAGTAACACCTGTATCTAGGAGTTGCATGACACATTGGATAATCCTATCACAGTAACTGCACAGAATCTACACCTCTGTGAGTTTCTTCAGATGTCACCTCTTTGAAGAGTTACAATGTGCCATTGTAAATGGATTAGTGGAAGAGTTTATATGCCGAGAAGTTCCCACATCAGTCAGTTGAACTGAAGAAGCTGCTCGGATGAGTAGTGAAACGTCTTCATTGATTACTCAGCAAGTCCAGTTGTTTTTAGATTGACCTATACTAGATATACTATGACCTGGATGAATGAAAATCTTCATAGCAATAAAAAGTAAAAATAACATTAAAATTGTAGCCTCTCAGAGCAACAGGTTTTTGGCAGGGTCAGTGACCCCCATTTGAATGCTGAAAAAGTCAGAAGAGGAAAGCAAATGATTCAAAACAATGATCAATGTTCAAGGGCTGAATTATATTAAAATAAAGACGTCATACAAAGAAAAATCGATGAGCAGACAGTGTGGGTAGGGGCAATACAAATCCCTTGGAGGTCTATATCTGGTTTGAAGGCCTCCAGTTGGATAGTTCTGATGTAGAACATCGAAACCGAAGGGGGTAGAGTGGGTGGACCATTATCATTAGATGATTTCTGATAACTGTTTCAGATTTATGTGGTAGGTGGGAATTTTTGGATTGCAAGTTTAACTTGAGTAGACAGCTCTCCTCTGCTTAACAAGGGGAGCTGAATGGTACAGCTCATTAACAGCTGCATGGAGGCTTCTGCTGTAGGACATCCCGATCCTAAGTATTAGATGTGCAGCACAGGGCCAAGCCAAAGAGAGAGAGAGAGATCTATATAGTTGTATGAGAGGGGTTAACACAATAAACTTGTTCATTATGCGACCAGCCACTCTCTAATTTTTTAAGAATTTGGATAACACTTGTGGAACTTTACAGTTTATGAGCAAATACACTGACTCCTGCAATCTTGAGTCCCTTCCTTCATAGTGAGCTCTAATTGTCAGTTGCCAAGTCTGCCCGGTGTTGGCAAAGAAGACGGGAAATACCAGCATGGTTGATCTGTGCTCATATTGGCATGGGTTAGGCACAGGCTTTTCATTGGCTCCTGGAGTGTTTATCTAAGGACCACTAAATGTAATGAGGAGCCTCACTCTAATTAGAAACTCCTCTAGATTCCTAGTATCTGTGCATCAAATATGATAATAAATTATATTTAGTTCAAAATAGAAAGCATTTTACAATCCAATGAAAGCTTGGCACATTAAGGCACTGACTATTCCTGGTCTCCCATAATTATTCCCTTGGGGAGAGGCCATGGCTGGGGATAAAAGTCTGAGGAACGGTCATCAAGGTATCTGTACATTATCCAAAGGGAAACAGATGAGTTACAAATCCAGGGCTTAAGGGGATACTGTCATGGGAAAAAAATTTTTTTTTTCAAAACACATCAGATAGTAGTCCTGCTCCAGCAGAATTCTGCATTGAAATCCGTTTCTCTTAGTTACATAGTTAAATCGGGTGAAAAAAGACAAAGTCTATCAAGTTCAACCCCTCCAGATGAAACCCCAGCATCCATACACACACCCCTCTTTCACATAAATTCTATATACCCATACCTATACTAACTATAGAGTTTAGTATCACAATAGCCTTTGATATTATGTCTGTCCAAAAAATCATCCAAGTCCCTCTTATAGTCATTAACTGAATCAGCATCACAACATCACCCGGCAGTGCATTCCACAACCTCACTGTCCTGACTGTGAAGAACCCCCTACGTTGCTTCAAATGAAAGTTCTTTTCTTCTAGTCTAAAGGGGAGGTCTCTGGTACGTGATCCACTTTATGGGTAAAAAGGTCCCCTGCTATTTGTCTATAATGTCCTCTAATGTACTTGTAAAGTGTAATTATGTCCCCTCACAAGCGCCTTTTTTCCAGAGAAAACAACCCCAACTTTGACAGTCTCCCCTCATAATTTAACTCTTCCCTCCCTCTAACCAGTTTAGTTGCACTTAGTCTCTGCACTCTCTCCAGCTCATTTATATCCCTCTTAAGGTCTGGAGTCCAAAACTGCCCCCATTCTCCAAATGAGGCCTCACCAGGGACCTATAAAGAGACATAATTATGTTTTCATCCCTTGAGTTAATGCCCTTTTTTATACAAGACAGAACTTTATTTGCTTTAGTAGCCACAGAATGACACTGCCCAGAATTAGACAACGTGTTATCTACAAAAACCCCTAGATCCTTCTCATTTAAGGAAACTCTTATCTGAACCAGGAAGAGGAACATTACTCTCTCCATAAACTAAGGGGCACTTTAGTGGCCAAACTTTAAGGGACTGCACAATAAAAAAGGGGAAACTATTTATCAGTCCCCTACACTAGCACACATAAAGCACACCCTTTCTAGCAATAGTATTAGCAGAATGAAAATGCACAAAGTTATTAACCATTCTGACACTCGAAACATACAAAAACAAAAAGTTAACAAACATATATCTGGGTCTCATAAAATGACAAATGTATCTGTTCCTTTTGAATTGCTAAGCTTTCTTATCTCAGTCATTCTCCTAATTAATCCTGTTAATGAGCTCAGTATCCTGCAATGGTGGAAATAAAGGGTTTTGGAAATTCTGTATATACAACCCATCTGTATTTGTACATGGGCTGAAATTTTTTACATTGGAAAATCAAATGAAACTTGTTAGAAATAATTTATGAATATAGAGCAAATTCCTAATTCAGTGCATAATATTCTACAAGGACAAACTATCCCAATGAGGAATGTGTAATAAGG
The DNA here is from genome assembly GCA_038501925.1 of Xenopus petersii. Classification (NCBI taxonomy): domain Eukaryota; kingdom Metazoa; phylum Chordata; class Amphibia; order Anura; family Pipidae; genus Xenopus; species Xenopus petersii. The sequence continues at coordinate 11,645,206 of CM076680.1, forward strand.
CAGTGTGACAGGGTCTGTACAATAGGGGCAATGGGATGTGATAGTAGGACAAATGGGATTTTGGGGTCTGGTCAGAGTGGGGGACACTGGTGTGGTTGGGTAATGAGTGAATGACAAGGCCAAACTGTTATCATAATTCTGTCCACTCGTTATAATGTCACCTTCCTATGGATTTGGGCTGCCATAACTGTAAGCTCTTTGGTAAATCAGCAGTTCATAGATTCCCTGTGCCTGTATCCCCAGCCTGTTACTAAGGGACATTCAGTAGGAAATAAGGAAGAAATGAGAGGCAAATGGGGGAGAAAGTGCCTGTGGGTATAAGTTGTGCAAAATATAATTCAGTAAATAGCACCCAATGATCTCTTTATTGGGCAAAATTCTTTGAACTTTCCAGTCACTGTTATTCTGCCAAAATAATTAGTAATGATCATTAAATCTGTAACACTGTTGGCAGGTTAAATATATGGAAAGGTGAGTTGCACTGCAGGAATGGTGGGAGTGGCATGTCAGTTGGTTTCTATGGTTACATTGTTTACCCTAAGGTACATGAAAAGTTGTTGATCTGCAGATCATTTTCATCTGGCTTCCTATTGGCTGAGAATACAGAGAGCATTGTGATGTCATAAAGAGGAGAATACAGAGAGCATTGTGATGTCATAAAGAGGAAAATACAGAGAGCATTGTGATGTCATTAAGAGGAGAGTTGTTTACTGATGTTACTCACTCACTTGCTTTGTCATAAGACCTACGAGCGCTGGTGGTGACACATCAGAGACTCAGTCTTATCGATTTTTGAATTTTTTCTTACTTTTTATCGTTATTTCAAAACTATAACTATGTCAAAAGAAGAGAAAGATACTAAGATAACAATTAATGAAACAGAAGAAGAAGACAACTATTCTTGCAAGAGGAAGGCCGGCCGGGTCCTGCCTATATTCATCATTGGACTCCTTGCTACCTGCTATTATATATTTGTGGTGGAGCTGTGCATATTCACTGTACAGTTATTAGAGGCAAAGGTGACTTTCCTGGTGATTTTCCACCTTTTGTTCCTCCTGTGCGTGTGGTGCTATCTCCGGACTGTTCTGACGCCTCCCGCTGTCCCTCCTGCAAAATTCCGCCCATCGGAGTCTGACAAGCAGCTGTACCTGAGTGATGAGAGGCCACAAGTGCTGCAGGAGATCCTCATTCGTATGGCTAAAGACTTGCCTATTTATACTAAGGATCCAAAAGGAGATGTTCGGTACTGTACCACATGCCAAATGTTAAAGCCAGACAGGTGCCATCATTGCCCAGTGTGTAACGTCTGTATACTGAAACTGGATCATCACTGCGTATTTCTAAACAACTGTGTGGGATTCTCCAACTACAAGTTCTTCCTCCTCACTGTGATGTATGGAGTGCTATTGTGCATATTCACTAGCGCAGTGTCGCTTTATTGCTCCATACTATTCTGGACTCATCAGCTGCCCAACAGCCCATCCAAAGTCCCTATCATTGTGCTGTTCTGCCTGACCACAATCTTCTCTATAATCCTATTCCTATTTTTGTTTTGTCATTTCGTACTGGCTTTATTGAATGTAACTTCTAGAGAGAATAAGGATAACACAGCTGATGACATAACTGATGACATAACTGAGGAGAATTATCCCTATAATTTGGGCATCAGCAAGAATCTGAGAGAAGTGTTTGGCAATGAAAAGAAATACTGGTTCCTCCCAATCTTGAGCAGCTTAGGAGATGGCTTCTCATTCCCAATGGGTGATGCTACAGAAGACATAGAGAAAAACGCTGCTTTTGCCAAACCCCCAAATGAGGGAATATAGGGTTATAGAAGATAACTTATAATACAAGTTGACCAGGGACTGGTGTGATTGCCATTTTGGAGTCAGGAAGGAACTCCCCCCCCCCAAAATATGATATTGTTTTATTATTACTATTATTGTAATGAAACATTTTATTGCTTTAATAAAAATACATTATATGTAACCGTATCATGTCAGTGTTTATTTTTTAATATACCCAGACACTAGAAGTGTGCAATAGGTCATTTAGTAATTTTGAGAAAGGGCAATGACATTTCTAAAATGCAAAAATTGAGCCTGGGAGTTGCCTCTGGTATAAAGAGTGGCATTTATTGCCCTGTTCACCCCACATTATGTAAAATGTGTCTCCTTGACTTACTTGCCACAAGCACTTCTGGCTGGATGGGACATGTAGTTTCAGGTTGGGTTGGTTATTGTTTAAGGGATGCACATCTGACTTGTCTGGCAGCTCTGCTAAGAAACCAATACTATTCTCACTAGTGATGTGAGGGTATACCCGCGGGTTGGGCAGGGTGCTGCATCAAATCTTTGGGTCGACCTAACAATTCCGGCTCCTCCATTTATAGATTTCTGCCTGCTCTGCCCCTTTAGTTAAGTCACTGCGAGCGGGTGCCGGTTATTAAAAGGAGGATCCGAGCTGGGTTGGGTGAGGGCGGGTTAGGGTTGGGTGTAGGTCCGAAAAATCTGGACCCGCACATTGTCTTGTGCCCTACAGGATTGTGTTACTTCCAGTGGAATTCTGTATAACTGAGGTCTCCAACCTCATACCCAGGAGTCTCCAATTGTAGAACGTCTCAGAGAGCAAAATTCCTTGAGCTAAACAAGGGCTATGCTTGGCTTTTTTATAGGCCCTTGTGGACTTCCAGTCTGCAAGAGCCTCTGATTTTGCAGTAAACTGGTGCCTTTGTGCCTCCAAGCAAGCAATTAAATACAAGCCCTGCCTTTGAGGCCGCTGAGAGCAACATCAAAGTGGGTGGCAAGAAACATCTCCCAAACCACTGCTTGGGGCTCACTGGTGTATAGTCCCCAAATAATCTCTCCAACACTTACAGTAACACATTGTCCCTAAGGTTTTAGAGGGTTTTTCCTACTAAAGTTTATGTGAAGTTAAATATTGGTTAAATATAAAAAATCTCTTCACTTAAATTAAATGACATGTTTACAGAGAGTACAATTTGTAATTGGTCTTTATTTTTTATTTATGTTTTTTTTAATTATTAAGCTTTCTGTTTAGCAGATCTTCAGTTTAGAATTTTTAGAATTTCAGAAGCTGTCTGGTTGCCAGGATGCAATTTACCATAGCAACCAAGCAGGGGTTTGAATGAGAGACTGGAAAATGAATAGGAAAGATAAGCAATAAAAAGTATATCTAGTATAGGTCAATCTAAAAACAACTGGATTTGCTGAGTAATCAATGAAGACGTTTCACTACTCATCCGAGCAGCTTCTTCAGTTCAACTGACTGGTGTGGGAAGTTCTCGGCATATAAACTCTTCCACTAATCCATTTACAGTGGCACATTGTAACTCTTCAAAGAGGTGACATCTGAAGAAACTCACAGAGGTGTTGATTCTGTGTAGTTACTGTGATAGGATTATCCAATGTGTCATGCAACTCCTAGATACAGGTGTTACTTGTGAGAGTTGCATGAATGGATGTGTGAAGTGTTCTGAATTCGTACAGATGTTAGAACAGCATTGTATGTAGCAGACAGGTGGTGTCGAAGACCCCCACCTCTGTTCAGAGATGGTCTCTCCACCTTGACATGAATCGCCTCTTTCACGCCTCGTTCAAACCAGCGGTCTTCTTTATCCAAGACTTTCCAGGGAACTACACCGACTCACTGGTTCAGGTATGTGGACGATACTTGGGTTAAAATCAGATCCAATGAAGTGGCGGCCTTCACAGAACACATTAACTCAGTGGACAATGACATCAAGTTCACAAGGGAAGATGTCCATGAGAACAAACTTGCTTTTTTGGACTGTTTGATATGTATCCAAGAGGGGGGTAACTTGAAGACGGAAGTATACAGGAAACCCACTCATACGGATCAATATCTGTTGTTTGATTCCCACCATCCACTGGAACACAAACTGGGTGTCATTCGAACCCTGCACCACCGGGCGGAATGTGTGGCAACTGATACAGAAAAACATCTCAGAGGAGCTTTCAAAGCGTGTGGCTACCCAGACTGGGCCTTTGTCAAAACAGCAGCAACCAAGCCCAACAGGAACACCAATAGAAATAACCGCCCGGAGACACATAGTAGGCGAAACATAGTCATCCCATATGTAGCTGGAGTGTCAGAGAAACACCATGTCCCTGTGTTTTTCAAACCTAGCAACACACTGAGACAAAAACTGGTACACCCAAAGGATCAAACACCAAAAGAAAAACAAAGCAATGTGGTATACGGTGTCCAGTGTAGCGAGGATTGCACAGATCTATACAACGGGGAGACAAAACAACTGCTCTCCAAGCAAATGGCTCAGCACAGGAGGGAGAACTCTACAGGGCAAAACTCAGCTGTCTTTCTACACTTAAAAGACAAGGGACACTCCTTTGAAGACAGCAAGGTCCAAATCTTGGATAAAGAAGACCGCTGGTTTGAACGAGGCGTGAAAGAGGTGATTTATGTCAAGGTGGAGAGACCATCTCTGAACAGAGGTGGGGGCCTTCGACACCACCTGTCTGCTACATACAATGCTGTTCTAACATCTGTACCCCGGCGGATTCAGAACACTTCACACATCCATTCATGCAACTCTCACAAGTAACACCTGTATCTAGGAGTTGCATGACACATTGGATAATCCTATCACAACTACACAGAATCAACACCTCTGTGAGTTTCTTCAGATGTCACCTCTTTGAAGAGTTAAAATGTGCCATTGTAAATGGATTAGTGGAAGAGTTTATATGCTGAGAAGTTCCCACACCAGTCAGTTGAACTGAAGAAGCTGCTCGGATGAGTAGTGAAATGTCTTCATTGATTACTCAGCAAGTCCAGTTGTTTTTAGATTGACCTATACTAGATATACTATGACCTGGATGAATGAAAATCTTCATAGCAATAAAAAGTAAAAATAACATTAAAATTGTAGCCTCTCAGAGCAACAGGTTTTTGGCAGGGTCAGTGACCCCCATTTGAATGCTGAAAAAGTCAGAAGAGGAAAGCAAATGATTCAAAACAATGATCAATGTTCAAGGGCTGAATTATATTAAAATAAAGACGTCATACAAAGAAAAATCGATGAGCAGACAGTGTGGGTAGGGGCAATACAAATCCCTTGGAGGTCTATATCTGGTTTGAAGGCCTCCAGTTGGATAGTTCTGATGTAGAACATCGAAACCGAAGGGGGTAGAGTGGGTGGACCATTATCATTAGATGATTTCTGATAACTGTTTCAGATTTATGTGGTAGGTGGGAATTTTTGGATTGCAAGTTTAACTTGAGTAGACAGCTCTCCTCTGCTTAACAAGGGGAGCTGAATGGTACAGCTCATTAACAGCTGCATGGAGGCTTCTGCTGTAGGACATCCCGATCCTAAGTATTAGATGTGCAGCACAGGGCCAAGCCAAAGAGAGAGAGAGAGATCTATATAGTTGTATGAGAGGGGTTAACACAATAAACTTGTTCATTATGTGACCAGCCACTCTCTAATTTTTTAAAATTTGGATAACACTTGTGGAACTTTACAGTTTATGAGCAAATACACTGACTCCTGCAATCTTGAGTCCCTTCCTTCATAGTGAGCTCTAATAGTCAGTTGCCAAGTCTGCCCGGTGTTGGCAAAGAAGACGGGAAATACCAGCATGGTTGATCTGTGCTCATATTGGCATGGGTTAGGCACAGGCTTTTCATTGGCTCCTGGAGTGTTTATCTAAGGACCACTAAATGTAATGAGGAGCCTCACTCTAATTAGAATCTCCTCTAGATTCCTAGTATCTGTGCATCAAATATGATAATAAATTATATTTAGTTCAAAATAGAAAGCATTTTACAATCCAGTGAAAGCTTGGCACATTAAGGCACTGACTATTCCTGGTCTCCCATAATTTTTCCCTTGGGGAGAGGCCATGGCTGGGGATAAAAGTCTGAGGAATGGTCATCAAGGTATCTGTACATTATCCAAAGGGAAACAGATGAGTTACAAATCCAGGGCTTAAGGGGATACTGTCATTAGGGATGTAGCGAACGTCGGAAAAAAAGTTCACGAACATATTCGCGAACTTGCGCAAAAATGCGAGCGGTTCGCGAACGGTTCGCGAACCCCATAGACTTCAATGGGAAGGCGAACTTTAACATCTATAAAAGACATTTCTGGCCAGAAAAATGATTTTAAAGTTGTTTAAAGGGTGCAACGACCTGGACAGTGGCATGCCAGAGGGGGATCAAGGGCAAAAATGTATCTGAAAAATCTGCCTGTGTGTGCTTGGAAGAGATAGTGTAGGGGGAGAGCTGTTAGTGATTTCAGGGACAGATGATAGTAAGTTTGCTGGCTAGTAATCTGCTTGATACTGCTCTGTATTGGAGGGACAGAAGTCTGCAGGGATTTGAGGGACATTTTAGCTTAGGTAGCTTTGCTGGCTAGTAATCTACTGTTCTCTTTAAACAACTGCCATACGTTGACCTTGTAGGCATTGTTTGCCCAGTTTTTTTGGACGCAGCCACTGAAGCACAGTTGCCAGAAAAAATATGCCATATAAATGCTGAAAATAGTAATTTTTCGCCATACGTTGACCTTGTAGACATTGTTTGCCCAGTTTTTTTGGTTGCAGCCACTGAAGCACAGTTGCCAGAAAAAATATGCCATATAAATGCTGAAAATATAAATTTTTTTGGTTGCAGCCACTGAAGCACAGAGGCCAGAAAAATTATGCCATATAAATGCTGAAAATATAAATTTTTTTGGTTGCAGCCACTGAAGCACAGAGGCCAGAAAAATTATGCCATATAAATGCAGAAAATATGCATTTTTTTGGTTGCAGCCACTGAAGCACAGAGGCCAGAAAAATTATGCCATATAAATGCAGAAAATATGCATTTTTTTGGACGCAGCCACTGAAGCACAGTTGCCAGAAAAAATATGCCATATAAATGCTGAAAATAGTAATTTTTCGCCATACGTTGACCTTGTAGACATTGTTTGCCCAGTTTTTTTGGTTGCAGCCACTGAAGCACAGTTGCCAGAAAAAATATGCCATATAAATGCTGAAAATATAAATTTTTTTGGTTGCAGCCACTGAAGCACAGAGGCCAGAAAAATTATGCCATATAAATGCTGAAAATATAAATGTCTTTTGGTTGCAGCCACTGAAGCACAGAGGCCAGAAAAATTATGCCATATAAATGCAGAAAATATGCATTTTTTTGGACGCAGCCACTGAAGCACAGTTGCCAGAAAAAATATGCCATATAAATGCTGAAAATAGTCATTTTTTGCCATACGTTGACCTTGTAGACATTGTTTGCCCAGTTTTTTTGGTTGCAGCCACTGAAGCACAGAGGCCAGAAAAAATTAAACCAGTAGGGTTTGCACCCTAGTTTGTAACGGTGGCGGAGGGAGGAGGACGCTAAAGGACAGCTGTGTGTGGAGTCATGAGGCTTGAAGAGAAGGACAGCTGCATAGAAGTCAGAACAAGTCTTCCGGCGTGCAGTAACCCTCCGAGATCCACCCCTCATTCATTTTAATAAAGGTCAGGTAATCGACACTTTTGTGACCTAGGCGAGTTCTCTTCTCAGTTACAATCCCTCCTGCTGCACTGAAGGTCCTTTCTGAGAGCACACTTGAGGCTGGGCAAGACAAGAGGTTCATGGCAAATTGTGACAGCTCTGGCCACAGATCAAGCCTGCGCACCCAGTAGTCCAGGGGTTCATCGCTCCTCAGAGTGTCGATATCTGCAGTTAATGCCAGGTAGTCCGCTACCTGCCGGTCGAGGCGTTCTTTGAGGGTGGATCCAGAAGGGTTGTGGCGCTGCCTTGGACAGAAAAACATTTGCATGTCTGACGTTACAGACTGGCCAAAGGGCTTTGTCCTTGCAGGTGTGCTCGTGGCAGGATTACTGGCACCTCTGCCCCTGGAATGTTGATGAGTTCCTGAAGTGACATCACCCTTAAAAGCATTGTACAACATGTTTTGCAGGCTGGTTTGTAAATGCCGCATCTTTTCGGACTTGTGGTATGTTGGTAACATTTCTGACACTTTATGCTTGTACCGAGGGTCTAGTAGCGTTGCGACCCAGTACAGGTCCTTCTCCTTAAGCCTCTTGATACGGGGGTCCTTCAACAGGCATGACAGCATGAAAGACCCCATTCTCACAAGGTTGGATGCAGAGCTATCCATCTCCGCTTCCTCATTATCAAGGACTGCATCATCCACGGTCTCCTCCCCCCAGCCACGTACAAGACCAGGGGTCCCCAAAAGGTCACCACTAGCCCCCTGGGAAGCCTGCTCCTGTTGGTCCTCCTCCTCCTCCTCCACAAAGCCACCTTCCTCCTCTAACTCCACTTCTGGCACCTCTCCCTGCGTTGCAGCAGGTGCCTGGGTTCGTTCTGGTGATTCCGACCAGAAATCGTGCGCTTCCAGCTCCTCGTCACGCTGGTCTACAGCCTCATCTGTCACTCGTCGCACGGCACGCTCCAGGAAGAAAGCGAAGGGTATTAGGTCGCTGATGGTGCCTTCGGTGCGACTGACCATATTTGTCACCTCTTCAAAAGGTCGCATGAGCCTGCAGGCATCGCGCATAAGCACCCAGTAACGGGGGAAAAAAATCCCCAGCTCTGCAGATCCAGTCCTACCACCCAGTTCAAAAAGGTACTCGTTGACGGCCCTTTGTTGTTGCAGCAGACGTTCCAACATAAGGAGCGTTGAATTCCAGCGAGTCTGGCTGTCAGAAATCAAACGCCTGACTGGCATGTTGTAGCGCTGCTGAATGTCAGCAAGGCGTGCCATGGCTGTGTAGGAACGTCTGAAATGGGCCGACACCTTTCTGGACTGGGTGAGAACGTCCTGGAATCCTGGGTACTTGGAGACAAAACGTTGGACTATTAAATTTAACACATGTACCATGCAGGGCACATGTGTTAAATTGCCCAGTCTCAACGCTGCCAACAGATTGCTTCCATTGTCACACACCACTTTTCCGATCTGCAGTTGGTGTGGGGTCAGCCACCGATCGGCCTGTGACTGCAGAGATGACAGGAGTACAGATCCGGTATGGTTTTTGCTTTCCAGGCATGTCATCCCCAAGACAGCGTGACAACGGCGTACCTGGCACGTCGAATAGCCTAGGGGGAGCTGGGGGTGCACAGGTGTGGAGGAGGAGAAGGAGGACCCAGCAGCAGAGTAAGAAGAAGAAGAGGAAGAAGACGAGGTAGAGAGCGATGGAGGAGTAGAGGTGGTGGCAGAACCGCGTGCAATCCGTGGCGGTGACACCAACTCCACTGTTGTTGTTGAGCTACCCATTCCCTGCTTCCCAGCCATTACCAAGTTCACCCAGTGGGCAGTGTAGGTGACATACCTGCCCTGACCATGCTTGGAGGACCATGCGTCAGTAGTCATATGGACCTTTGGCCCAACACTAAGTGACAGAGATGCGGTAACTTGGCTCTGCACATGTTGGTACAGGTGTGGTATTCCCTTTTTAGAAAAAAAATTGCGGCTGGGTACCTTCCACTGCGGTGTCCCAATTGCTACAAATTTGCGGAAGGCCTCAGAGTCCACCAGCTGGTATAATTGCGGCTGGGTACCTTCCACTGCGGTGTCCCAATTGCTACAAATTTGCGGAAGGCCTCAGAGTCCACCAGCTGGTATGGTAAAAGCTGGCGGGCTAAGAGTGCAGACAAGCCAGCTGTCAGACGCCAGGCAAGGGGGTGACAGTCAGACATTGGCTTCTTACGCTCAAACATGGCCTTCACAGAAACTTGGCTGGTGGCAGATGACTGGGAATGGGAACAGGTGGTCAAGGTGGAAGGCGGAGTGGAGGGTGGTTCAGACGGGTCAAGGAGAGCAGAGGTAGAGCAGTAAGATGCTGGACCAGAAGGAGTGTGGCTTTTAGTTTGCCTGTTGCCTTTGAGGTGTTGCTCCCAAAGTGCTTTGTGCTTGCCGCTCATGTGCCTTCGCATAGAAGTTGTACCTATGTGGCTGTTGGGCTTACCAAGGCTCAGTTTCTGACTGCACTCATTGCAAATTACAATGCTTTTGTCAGAGGCATACACATTAAAAAAATCCCACACTGCTGACTTTTTGGAAGTGTGCGATCTGGCGGTAACAGTAGAAGTTGGCGGCATTGGCGGCAATGGCGGGTGCGTTGGCCGGCTGAACACAGGTGCCGATACATGTTGTTGCCCTACTGATCCCTGCGGGCTGTCCTCCCTGCTTCTTCTAAGTCTTATTCTCCTACTGCCTCTCTGACTCTCCGTCTCTCCATCTGAACTACCCTCCTCTTGCTCTCTTCTACTAGGCACCCACAAAACATCAATCTCCTCATCATCATTCTCCTCAGATGCATCAATTTCTTCTGACACATCACAGAAGGAAGCAGCAGCGGGGACCTCCTCCTCATCACTCATCATTATGTCCATCTCTGTCGTGTTCTCTGCCAGAATTAAATCTGGTGTAACGTCCTCATCTCCTTCATCTTCTTCTGGCAATAATGGTTGCGCATTACTCAGTTCAAGAAACTCATGGGAAAATAACTCCTCTGACTCCAGTGAAGAAGGGGCACCGGTGGTGGAGGAAGTGTTACGTGGGGTGGCCATAGCAGTGGAGGATGAGGAGGATGTTGTGGTAAAGTTAGAAACGGTAGAGGATGGGGTGTGCTGTGTAAGCCAGTCAACTACCTCTTCAGCATTTTGGGAGTTCAGGGTCATTGGCTTTTTAAAACTGGGCAATTTGCTAGGGCCACAGGATTGCATAGCAGCACGGCCCCTAGCACGGCCTCTGCGTGGCGGCCTGCCTTTGCCTGGCATTATTTTTAAAAAAACAACAACAACAAAAACTCAGTTGGTTTTTCTGGAAACGATAATACACACAGCTAGATGGCAGTTTGAAGAAAACAGTGTGCAAATAATGCCTACAAGATCAACGTATACACTACTACAGCGGTGGATACGGATTACGTAAAATATATGAATGCTGCTTGAAAAAAAGTAACTCAAGTGGTTTTTCTAGAGACGATAATATTATCAATATTTAGACAAAATGTGAACAAGCTCACACAGCTAGATGGCGGTTTGAAGAAAACACTGTGCAAATACTGCCCACAAGATCAACGTATACACTACTACAGCGGTGGATACGGATCTCGTAAAATTTATTATGGCTGCTTGAAAAAAGTCACTCCGGTGTTTTTTCTGGAGACGGTAATATTATGGATATTTAGACAGAATGTGAACAAGGTCACACAGCTAGATGGCAGTTGGTTGAATAACACACTGGGCAAAAAATGCCTACAGGGCAAATAATGCCTAAAAGGTCAACTTATACACTACTACAGCGATGGATACGGATTACGTAAAATATATTATGGCTGCTTGAAAAAAGTCACTCCGGTGTTTTTTCTGGAGACAGTAATATTATGGATATTTAGACAGAATGTGAACAAGGTCACACAGCTAGATGGCAGTTGGTTGAATAACACACTGGGCAAAAAATGCCTACAGGGCAAATAATGCCTAAAAGGTCAACTTATACACTACTACAGCGATGGATACGGATTACGTAAAATATATTATGGCTGCTTGAAAAAAGTCACTCCGGTGTTTTTTCTGGAGACGGTAATATTATGGATATTTAGACAGAATGTGAACAAGGTCACATAGCTAGATGGCAGTTGGTTGAATAACACACTGGGCAAAAAATGCCTACAGGGCAAATAATGCCTAAAAGGTCAACTTATACACTACTACAGCGATGGATACGGATTACGTAAAATATATTATGGCTGCTTGAAAAAAGTCACTCCGGTGTTTTTTCTGGAGACGGTAATATTATGGATATTTAGACAGAATGTGAACAAGGTCACACAGCTAGATGGCAGTTGGTTGAATAACACACTGGGCAAAAAATGCCTACAGGGCAAATAATGCCTAAAAGGTCAACTTATACACTACTACAGCGGTAGTAAAATAAAAAAAAGTAAAATAAAAAAAAAATGAATATTAAAAAAAAAAAAATTAAAGTTGGTGCTGCTGAACTACTAGGAGCAGCAGATTAGCACACCAGTCCCACTCCCCAACACTGCTAGACTAATAGCACTGGGCTCTTATAGTAGTAGTAGTAGTAGTAGTAAAACAACAAAAAAATAAATAAAAGCAGTCCTTACAAGGACTACTGTTATTGCAGCAGTCAGCAGATGAGATCAGAAGCAGGACAGCTGCCCACTGCAGCTACATACAGAGCACTGCAGTAGAAGGTAGATTACTAGCCAGCAAAGCTACCTAAGCTTAAATGTCCCTCAAACCCCTGCAGACTTCTGTCCCTCCAATAACAGAGCAGTATCAACACGATTACTAGCCAGCAAACTTTCAACTGTCCCTGAAATCACTAACAGGCAGCAGCTCTCTCCCTACACTATCTCTTCAGCACACACAGGCAGAGTGAAAAAACGCTGCAGGGCTTCGGTTTTTATAGGGAAGGGGAGTGGTCCAGGGGAGAGCTTCCTGATTGGCTGCCATGTACCTGCTGGTCTGGGGTGAGAGGGCAAAAAAAAGCGCCAACAATGGCGAACCCAAAATGGCGAACGTCGCGCGACGTTCGCGAACTTCCGGCGAGCGCGAACACCCGATGTTCGCGCGAACAAGTTCGCCGGCGAACAGTTCGCGCGAACAAGTTCGCCGGCGAACAGTTCGCGCCATCTCTAACTGTCATGGGAAAAAAATTTTTTTTTTCAAAACACATCAGATAGTAGTCCTGCTCCAGCAGAATTCTGCATTGAAATCCGTTTCTCATAGTTACATAGTTAAATCGGGTGAAAAAAGACAAAGTCTATCAAGTTCAACCCCTCCAGATGAAACCCCAGCATCCATACACACACCCCTCTTTCACATAAATTCTATATACCCATATCTATACTAACTATAGAGTTTAGTATCACAATAGCCTTTGATATTATGTCTGTCCAAAAAATCATCCAAGTCCCTCTTATAATCATTAACTGAATCAGCATCACAACATCACCCGGCAGTGCATTCCACAACATCACTGTCCTGACTGTGAAGAACCCCCTACGTTGCTTCAAATGAAAGTTCTTTTCTTCTAGTCTAAAGGGGAGGCCTCTGGTACGGTGATCCACTTTATGGGTAAAAAGGTCCCCTGCTATTTGTCTATAATGTCCTCTAATGTACTTGTAAAGTGTAATCATGTCCCCTCACAAGTGCCTTTTTTCCAGAGAAAACAACCCCAACCTTGACAGTCTCCCCTCATAATTTAACTCTTCCCTCCCTCTAACCAGTTTAGTTGCACTTAGTCTCTGCACTCTCTCCAGCTCATTTATATCCCTCTTAAGGTCTGGAGTCCAAAACTGCCCCCATACTCCAGATGAGGCCTCACCAGGGACCTATAAAGAGGCAAAATTATGTTTTCATCCCTTGAGTTAATGCCCTTTTTTATACAAGACAGAACTTTATTTGCTTTAGTAGCCACAGAATGACACTGCCCAGAATTAGACAACTTGTTATCTACAAAAACCCCTAGATCCTTCTCATTTAAGGAAACTCTTATCTGAACCAGGAAGAGGAACATTACTCTCTCCATAAACTAAGGGGCACTTTAGTGGCCAAACTTTAAGGGACTGCACAATAAAAAAGGGGAAACTATTTATCAGTCCCCTACACTAGCACACATAAAGCACACCCTTTCTAGCAATAGTATTAGCAGAATGAAAATGCACAAAGTTATTAACCATTCTGACACTCGAAACATACAAAAACAAAAAGTTAACAAACATATATCTGGGTCTCATAAAATGACAAATGTATCTGTTCCTTTTGAATTGCTAAGCTTTCTTATCTCAGTCATTCTCCTAATTAATCCTGTTAATGAGCTCAGTATCCTGCAATGGTGGAAATAAAGGGTTTTGGAAATTCTGTATATACAACCCATCTGTATTTGTACATGGGCTGAAATTTTTTACATTGGAAAATCAAATGAAACTTGTTAGAAATAATTCATGAATATAGAGCAAATTCCTAATTCAGTGCATAATATTCTACAAGGACAAACTATCCCAATGAGGAATGTGTAATAAGGCAGTGTGACAGGGTCTGTACAATAGGGGCAATGGGATGTGATAGTAGGACAAATGGGATTTTGGGGTCTCGTCAGAGTGGGGGACACTGGTGTGGTTGGGTAATGAGTGAATGACAAGGCCAAACTGTTATCATAATTCTGTCCACTCATTATAATGTCACCTTCCTATGGATTTGGGCTGCCATAACTGTAAGCTCTTTGGTACATCAGCAGTTCATAGATTCCCTGTGCCTGTATCCCCAGCCTGTTACTAAGGGACATTCAGTAGGAAATAAGGAAGAAATGAGAGGCAAATGGGGGAGAAAGTGCCTGTGGGTATAAGTTGTGCAAAATATAATTCAGTAAATAGCACCCAATGATCTCTTTATTGGGAAAAATTCTTTGAACTTTCCAGTCACTGTTATTCTGCCAAAATAATTAGTAATGATCATTAAATCTGTAACACTGTTGGCAGGTTAAATATATGGAAAGGTGAGTTGCACTGCAGGAATGGTGGGAGTGGCATGTCAGTTGGTTTCTATGGTTACATTGTTTACCCTAAGGTACATGAAAAGTTGTTGATCTGCAGATCATTTTCATCTGGCTTCCTATTGGCTGAGAATACAGAGAGCATTGTGATGTCATAAAGAGGAAAATACAGAGAGCATTGTGATGTCATTAAGAGGAGAGTTGTTTACTGATGTTACTCACTCACTTGCGTTGTCATAAGACCTACGAGCGCTGGTGGTGACACATCAGAGACTCAGTCTTATCGCTTTTTGAATTTTTTCTTACTTTTTATCGTTATTTCAAAACTATAACTATGTCAAAAGAAGAGAAAGATACTAAGATAACAATTAATGAAACAGAAGAAGAAGACAACTATTCTTGCAAGAGGAAGGCCGGCCGGGTCCTGCCTATATTCATCATTGGACTCCTTGCTACCTGCTATTATATATTTGTGGTGGAGCTGTGCATATTCACTGTACAGTTATTAGAGGCAAAGGTGACTTTCCTGGTGATTTTCCACCTTTTGTTCCTGCTGTGCGTGTGGTGCTATCTCCGGACTGTTCTGACGCCTCCCGCTGTCCCTCCTGAAAAATTCCGCCCATCGGAGTCTGACAAGCAGCTGTACCTGAGTGATGAGAGGCCACAAGTGCTGCAGGAGATCCTCATTCGTATGGCTAAAGACTTGCCTATTTATGCTAAGGATCCAAAAGGAGATGTTCGGTACTGTACTACATGCCAAATGTTAAAGCCAGACAGGTGCCACCATTGCCCAGTGTGTAACGTCTGTATACTGAAACTGGATCATCACTGCGTATTTCTAAACAACTGTGTGGGATTCTCCAACTACAAGTTCTTCCTCCTCACTGTGATGTATGGAGTGCTATTGTGCATATTCACTAGCGCAGTGTCGCTTTATTGCTCCATACTATTCTGGACTCATCAGCTGCCCAACAGCCCATCCAAAGTCCCTATCATTGTGCTGTTCTGCCTGACCACAATCTTCTCTATAATCCTATTCCTATTTTTGTTTTGTCATTTCGTACTGGCTTTATTGAATGTAACTTCTAGAGAGAATAAGGATAACACAGCTGATGACACAACTGATGACATAACTGAGGAGAATTATCCCTATAATTTGGGCATCAGCAAGAATCTGAGAGAAGTGTTTGGCAATGAAAAGAAATACTGGTTCCTCCCAATCTTCAGCAGCTTAGGAGATGGCTTCTCATTCCCAATGGGTGATGCTACAGAAGACATAGAGAAAAACGCTGCTTTTGCCAAACCCCCAAATGAGGGAATATAGGGTTATAGAAGATAACTTATAATACAAGTTGACCAGGGACTGGTGTGATTGCCATTTTGGAGTCAGGAAGGAACTCCCCCCCCCCAAAATATGATATTGTTTTATTATTACTATTATTGTAATGAAACATTTTATTGCTTTAATAAAAATACATTATATGTAACCGTATCATGTCAGTGTTTTTTTTTAATATACCCAGACACTAGAAGTGTGCAATAGGTCATTTAGTAATTTTGAGAAAGGGCAATGACATTTCTAAAATGCAAAAATTGAGCCTGGGAGTTGCCTCTGGTATAAAGAGTGGCATTTACTGCCCTGTTCACCCCACATTATGTAAAATATGTCTCCTTGACTTACTTGCCACAAGCACTTCTGGCTGGATGGGACATGTAGTTTCAGGTTGGGTTGGTTATTGTTTAAGGGATGCACATCTGACTTGTCTGGCAGCTCTGCTAAGAAACCAATACTATTCTCACTAGTGATGTGAGGGTATACCCGCGGGTCGGGCAGGGTGCTGCATCAAATCTTTGGGTCGACCTAACAATTCCGGCTCCTCCATTTATAGATTTCTGCCTGCTCTGCCCCTTTAGTTAAGTCACTGCGAGCGGGTGCCGGTTATTAAAAGGAGGATCCGAGCTGGGTTGGGTGAGGGCGGGTTAGGGTTGGGTGTAGGTCCGAAAAATCTGGACCCACACATTGTCAGTCTTGTGCCCTACAGGATTGTGTTACTTCCAGTGGAATTCTGTATAACTGAGGTCTCCAACCTCATACCCAGGAGTCTCATCCAATTGTAGAACGTCTCAGAGAGCAAAATTCCTTGGGCTAAACAAGGGCTATGCTTGGCTTTTTTATAGGCCCTTGTGGACTTCCAGTCTGCAAGAGCCTCTAATTTTGCAGTAAACTGGTGCCTTTGTGCCTCCAAGCAAGCAATTAAAGGGATCCTGTCATCGGAAAACATGTTTTTTTCAAAACGCATCCGTTGAATAGTGCTACTCCAGCAGAATTCTGCACTGAAATCCATTTCTCAAAAGAGCAAACAGATTTTTTTATATTCAATTTTGAAATCTGACATGGGGCTAGACATTTTGTCAATTTCCCAGCTGCCCCTGGTCATGTGACTTGTGCCTGCACTTTAGGAGAGAAATGCTTTCTGGCAGGCTGCTGTTTTTCCTTCTCAATGTAATTGAATGTGTCTCAGTGGGACATGGGTTTTTACTAGTGAGTGTTGTTCTTAGATCTACCAGGCAGCTGTTATCTTGTGTTAGGGAGCTGTTATCTGGTTACCTTCCCATTGTTCTTTTGTTTGGCTGCTGGGGGGGGGAAAGGGAGGGGGTGATATCACTCCAACTTGCAGTACAGCAGTAAAGAGTGATTGAAGTTTATCAGAGCACAAGTCACATGACTTGGGGCAGCTGGGAAATTGACAATATGTCTAGCCCCATGTCAGATTTCAAAATTGAATATAAAAAAATCTGTTTTCTCTTTTGAGAAACAGATTTCAGTGCAGAATTCTGCTGGATCAGCACTATTAACTGATTCATTTTGAAAAAAAGTTTTTTTCCCATGACAGTATCCCTTTAAATACAAACCCTGCCTTTGAGGCCGCTGAGAGCAACATCAAAGTGGGTGGCAAGAAACATCTCCCAAACCACTGCTTGGGGCTCACTGGTGTATAGTCCCCAAATAATCTCTCCAACACTTACAGTAACACATTGTCCCTAAGGTTTTAGAGGGTTTTTCCTACTAAAGTTTATGTGAAGTTAAATATTGGTTAAATATAAAAAATCTCTTCACTTAAATTAAATGACATGTTTACAGAGAGTACAATTTGTAATTGGTCTTTATTTTTTATTTATGTTTTTTTTTAATTATTAAGCTTTCTGTTCAGCAGATCTTCAGTTTAGAATTTTTAGAATTTCAGAAGCTGTCTGGTTGCCAGGATGCAATTTACCATAGCAACCAAGCAGGGGTTTGAATGAGAGACTGGAAAATGAATAGGAAAGATAAGCAACAAAAAGTAAAAATAATATTAAAATTGTAGCCTCTCAGAGCAACAGTTTTTTGGCAGGGTCAGTGACCCCCATTTGAATGCTGAAAAAGTCAGAAGAGGAAAGCAAATGATTCAAAACAATGATCAATGTTCAAGGGCTGAATTATATTAAAATAAAGACGTCATACAAAGAAAAATCAATTTAGATCCATGAGAAGACAGTGTGGGTAGGGGCAATACAAATCCCTTGGAGGTCTATATCTGGTTTGCAGGCCTCCAGTTGGATAGTTCTGATGTAGAACATCGAAACCGAAGGGGGTAGAGTGGGTGGACCATTATCATTAGATGATTTCTGATAACCGTTTCAGATTTATTTGGTAGGTGGGAATTTTTGGATTGGAAGTTTAAATTGAGTAGACAGCTCTCCTCGTTCTTAGTGTCCCACATGGGGTGTTTCCTTAGGTTCCTTTAACAAGGGGAGCTGAATGGTACAGCTCATTAACAGCTGCATGGAGGCTTCTGCTGTAGGACATCCCGATCCTGAGTATTAGATGTGCAGCACAGGGCCAAGCCAAAGAGAGAGAGATCTATATAGTTGTATGAGAGGGGTTAACACAATAAACTTGTTCATTATGCGACCAGCCACTCTCTAATTTTTTAAGAATTTGGATCACAATTGTGGAACTTTACAGTTTATGAGCAAATACACTGACTCCTACAATCTTGAGTCCCTTCCTTCATAGTGAGCTCTAATTGTCAGTTGCCAAGTCTGCCCGGTGTTGGCAAAGAAGACGGGAAATACCAGCATGGTTGATCTGTGCTCATATTGGCATGGGTTAGGTACAGGCTTATCATTGGCTCCTGGAGTGTTTATCTAAGGACCATGTAATGAGGAGCCTCACTCTAATTAGAATCTCCTCTAGATTCCTAGTATCTGTGCATCAAATATGATAATAAATTATATTTAGTTCAAAATAGAAAGCATTTTTCAATCCAGTGAAAGCTTGGCACATTAAGGCACTGACTATTCCTGGTCTCCCATAATTATTCCCTTGGGGAGAGGCCATGGCTGGGGATAAAAGTCTGAGGAATGGTCATCAAGGTATCTGTACATTATCCAAAGTAAAACAGATGAGTTACAAATCCAGGGCTTAAGGGGATACTGTCATGGGAATTTTTTTTTTTTTTTTCAAAACGCATCAGTTAGTAGTCCTGCTCTAGCAGAATTCTGCATTGAAATCCGTTTCTCTTAGTTACATAGTTAAATCGGGTTGAAAAAAGACAAAGTCTATCAAGTTCAACCCCTCCAGATGAAAACCCAGCATCCATACATACACCCCTCTCTACTTTCACATAAATTCTATATACCCATATCTATACTAACTATAGAGTTTAGTATCACAATAGCCTTTGATATTATGTCTGTCCAAAAAATCATCCAAGTCCCTCTTATAGTCATTAACTGAATCAGCATCACAACATCACCCGGCAGTGCATTCCACAACCTCACTGTCCTGACTGTGAAGAACCCCCTACGTTGCTTCAAATGAAAGTTCTTTTCTTCTAGTCTAAAGGGGAGGCCTCTGGTACGGTGATCCACTTTATGGGTAAAAAGGTCCCCTGCTATTTGTCTATAATGTCCTCTAATGTACTTGTAAAGTCTAATCATGTCCCCTCACAAGCGCCTTTTTTCCAGAGTAAACAACCCCAACCTTGTCAGTCTCCCCTCATAATTTAACTCTTCCCTCCCTCTAACCAGTTTAGTTGCACTTAGTCTCTGCACTCTCTCCAGCTCATTTATATCCCTCTTAAGGACTGGAGTCCAAAACTGCCCCCAATGTCAGGAACAGCCAGGAATCAAACCCTGGTCCTTGTTGTGAGCCACTGGAGGATCGCTGTCCTCCTGTTAGACACTGCTCTGGAGAGACTTGAAATATATTCTTTCTCCCCTGCCTCATTATCCACATGTGTCTTCCATTCCCAATTAATGACCCTTTATAAGTCTGTTCCTGCCCTAAGATCCTGGCTTGATTATCTGAGCTCCTGAGCCTAATCCAGCCCCTTACTTGTGACTTGCGACTTCTGATCCCTGACTCCTGTGTCCTCTGCCTGGTTCCTGTGTTCCCTGCCTTGACTTCTAATTCCTGATTCCTGTTCCCACCTGGTTCCTGATTCCTTTCTCTGTGGATTCCCTGGTTTGACCTTCGGCCTGTTATCTCGACCCTGCTTGAACGCAGCCTGCCTTTGACCTTGCCTTCTCTTTGGACCTTGCTTGCCTGCCCAGACCATCTCCGCCTGTTTATTGGACTTTGCTTGCCTTTACCCAGGTTGTATCTTTCAGTTCATACTGTTATTGATATTACATTCATCTCCATTAAAAACTCCTTTATCATAACATGGCTTTTGCTGTTAAACCTGTAGTAAATGTGTATCACCTGGGTTATCCAGCATATAGGCTCCATTCATCAGCACCCAAACCTGACACCCATACTCCAGTTGAGGCCTCACCAGGGACCTATAAAGAGGCAGAATTATGTTTTCATCCCTTGAGTTAATGCCCTTTTTTATACAAGACAGAACTTTATTTGCTTTAGTAGCCACAGAATGACACTGCCCAGAATTAGACAACGTGTTATCTACAAAAACCCCTAGATCCTTCTCATTTAAGGAAACTCTTATCTGAACCAGGAAGAGGAACATTACTCTCTCCATAAACTAAGGGGAACTTTAGTGGCCAAACTTTAAGGGACTGCACAATAAAAAAGGGGAAACTATTTATCAGTCCCCTACACTAGCACACATAAAGCACACCCTTTCTAGCAATAGTATTAGCAGAATGAAAATGCACAAAGTTATTAACCATTCTGAAACTCAAAACATACAAAACAAAAAGTTAACAAACATATATCTGGGTCTCATAAAATGACAAATGTATCTGTTCCTTTTGAATTGCTAAGCTTTCTTATCTCAGTCATTCTCCTAATTAATCCTGTTAATGAGCTCAGTATCCTGCAATGGTGGAAATAAAGGGTTTTGGAAATTCTGTATATACAACCCATCTGTATTTGTACATGGGCTGAAATTTTTTACATTGGAAAATCAAATGAAACTTGTTAGAAATAATTCATGAATATAGAGCAAATTCCTAATTCAGTGCATAATATTCTACAAGGACAAACTATCCCAATGAGGAATGTGTAATAAGGCAGTGTGACAGGGTCTGTACAATAGGGGCAATGGGATGTGATAGTAGGACAAATGGGATTTTGGGGTCTGGTCAGAGTGGGGGACACTGGTGTGGTTGGCTAATGAGTGAATGACAAGGCCAAACTGTTATCATAATTCTGTCCACTCGTTATAATGTCACCTTCCTATGGATTTGGGCTGCCATAACTGTAAGCTCTTTGGTACATCAGCAGTTCATAGATTCCCTGTGCCTGTATCCCCAGCCTGTTACTAAGGGACATTCAGTAGGAAATAAGGAAGAAATGAGAGGCAAATGGGGGAGAAAGTGCCTGTGGGTATAAGTTGTGCAAAATATAATTCAGTAAATAGCACCCAATGATCTCTTTATTGGGCAAAATTCTTTGAACTTTCCAGTCACTGTTATTCTGCCAAAATAATTAGTAATGATCATTAAATCTGTAACACTGTTGGCAGGTTAAATATATGGAAAGGTGAGTTGCACTGCAGGAATGGTGGGAGTGGCATGTCAGTTGGTTTCTATGGTTACATTGTTTACCCTAAGGTACATGAAAAGTTGTTGATCTGCAGATCATTTTCATCTGGCTTCCTATTGGCTGAGAATACAGAGAGCATTGTGATGTCATAAAGAGGAAAATACAGAGAGCATTGTGATGTCATAAAGAGGAAAATACAGAGAGCATTGTGATGTCATTAAGAGGAGAGTTGTTTACTGATGTTACTCACTCACTTGCTTTGTCATAAGACCTACGAGCGCTGGTGGTGACACATCAGAGACTCAGTCTTATCAATTTTTGAATTTTTTCTTACTTTTTATCATTATTTCAAAACTATAACTATGTCAAAAGAAGAGAAAGATACTAAGATAACAATTAATGAAACAGAAGAAGAAGACAACTATTCTTGCAAGAGGAAGGCCGGCCGGGTCCTGCCTATATTCATCATTGGACTCCTTGCTACCTGCTATTATATATTTGTGGTGGAGCTGTGCATATTCACTGTACAGTTATTAGAGGCAAAGGTGACTTTCCTGGTGATTTTCCACCTTTTGTTCCTCCTGTGCGTGTGGTGCTATCTCCGGACTGTTATGACGCCTCCCGCTGTCCCTCCTGAAAAATTCCGCCCATCGGAGTCTGACAAGCAGCTGTACCTGAGTGATGAGAGGCCACAAGTGCTGCAGGAGATCCTCATTCGTATGGCTAAAGACTTGCCTATTTATACTAAGGATCCAAAAGGAGATGTTCGGTACTGTACCACATGCCAAATGTTAAAGCCAGACAGGTGCCACCATTGCCCAGTGTGTAACGTCTGTATACTGAAACTGGATCATCACTGCGGATTTCTAAACAACTGTGTGGGATTCTCCAACTACAAGTTCTTCCTCCTCACTGTGATGTATGGAGTGCTATTGTGCATATTCACTAGCGCAGTGTCGCTTTATTGCTCCATACTATTCTGGACTCATCAGCTGCCCAACAGCCCATCCAAAGTCCCTATCATTGTGCTGTTCTGCCTGACCACAATCTTCTCTATAATCCTATTCCTATTTTTGTTTTGTCATTTCGTACTGGCTTTATTGAATGTAACTTCTAGAGAGAATAAGGATAACACAGCTGATGACACAACTGATGACATAACTGAGGAGAATTATCCCTATAATTTGGGCATCAGCAAGAATCTGAGAGAAGTGTTTGGCAATGAAAAGAAATACTGGTTCCTCCCAATCTTCAGCAGCTTAGGAGATGGCTTCTCATTCCCAATGGGTGATGCTACAGAAGACATAGAGAAAAACGCTGCTTTTGCCAAACCCCCAAATGAGGGAATATAGGGTTATAGAAGATAACTTATAATACAAGTTGACCAGGGACTGGTGTGATTGCCATTTTGGAGTCAGGAAGGAACTCCCCCCCCCCCCCAAAATATGATATTGTTTTATTATTACTATTATTGTAATGAAACATTTTATTGCTTTAATAAAAATACATTATATGTAACCGTATCATGTCAGTGTTTTTTTTTAATATACCCAGACACTAGAAGTGTGCAATAGGTCATTTAGTAATTTTGAGAAAGGGCAATGACATTTCTAAAATGCAAAAATTGAGCCTGGGAGTTGCCTCTGGTATAAAGAGTGGCATTTACTGCCCTGTTCACCCCACATTATGTAAAATATGTCTCCTTGACTTACTTGCCACAAGCACTTCTGGCTGGATGGGACATGTAGTTTCAGGTTGGGTTGGTTATTGTTTAAGGGATGCACATCTGACTTGTCTGGCAGCTCTGCTAAGAAACCAATACTATTCTCACTAGTGATGTGAGGGTATACCCGCGGGTCGGGCAGGGTGCTGCATCAAATCTTTGGGTCGACCTAACAATTCCGGCTCCTCCATTTATAGATTTCTGCCTGCTCTGCCCCTTTAGTTAAGTCACTGTGAGCGGGTGCCGGTTATTAAAAGGAGGATCCGAGCTGGGTTGGGTGAGGGCGGGTTAGGGTTGGGTGTAGGCCTGAAAAATCTGGACCCGCACATTGTCTTGTGCCCTAAAGGATTGTGTTACTTCCAGTGGAATTCTGTATAACTGAGGTCTCCAACCTCATACCCAGGAGTCTCCAATTGTAGAACGTCTCAGAGAGCAAAATTCCTTGGGCTAAACAAGGGCTATGCTTGGCTTTTTTATAGGCCCTTGTGGACTTCCAGTCTGCAAGAGCCTCTGATTTTGCAGTAAACTGGTGCCTTTGTGCCTCCAAGCAAGCAATTAAATACAAGCCCTGCCTTTGAGGCCGCTGAGAGCAACATCAAAGTGGGTGGCAAGAAACATCTCCCAAACCACTGCTTGGGGCTCACTGGTGTATAGTCCCCAAATAATCTCTCCAACACTTACAGTAACACATTGTCCCTAAGGTTTTAGAGGGTTTTTCCTACTAAAGTTTATGTGAAGTTAAATATTGGTTAAATATAAAAAATCTCTTCACTTAAATTAAATGACATGTTTACAGAGAGTACAATTTGTAATTGGTCTTTATTTTTTATTTATGTTTTTTTTAATTATTAAGCTTTCTGTTCAGCAGATCTTCAGTTTAGAATTTTTAGAATTTCAGAAGCTGTCTGGTTGCCAGGATGCAATTTACCATAGCAACCAAGCAGGGGTTTGAATGAGAGACTGGAAAATGAATAGGAAAGATAAGCAATAAAAAGTATATCTAGTATAGGTCAATCTAAAAACAACTGGATTTGCTGAGTAATCAATGAAGACGTTTCACTACTCATCCGAGCAGCTTCTTCAGTTCAACTGACTGGTGTGGGAAGTTCTCGGCATATAAACTCTTCCACTAATCCATTTACAATGGCACATTGTAACTCTTCAAAGAGGTGACATCTGAAGAAACTCACAGAGGTGTAGATTCTGTGCAGTTACTGTGATAGGATTATCCAATGTGTCATGCAACTCCTAGATACAGGTGTTACTTGTGAGAGTTGCATGAATGGATGTGTGAAGTGTTCTGAATCCGCCGGGGTACAGATGTTAGAACAGCATTGTATGTAGCAGACAGGTGGTGTCGAAGACCCCCACCTCTGTTCAGAGATGGTCTCTCCACCTTGACATGAATCGCCTCTTTCACGCCTCGTTCAAACCAGCGGTCTTCTTTATCCAAGACTTTCCAGGGAACTACACCGACTCACTGGTTCAGGTATGTGGACGATACTTGGGTTAAAATCAGATCCAATGAAGTGGCGGCCTTCACAGAACACATTAACTCAGTGGACAATGACATCAAGTTCACAAGGGAAGATGTCCATGAGAACAAACTTGCTTTTTTGGACTGTTTGATATGTATCCAAGAGGGGGGTAACTTGAAGACGGAAGTATACAGGAAACCCACTCATACGGATCAATATCTGTTGTTTGATTCCCACCATCCACTGGAACACAAACTGGGTGTCATTCGAACCCTGCACCACCGGGCGGAATGTGTGGCAACTGATACAGAGTCCAAAGACAAAGAGCAAAAACATCTCAGAGGAGCTTTGAAAGCGTGTGGCTACCCAGACTGGGCCTTTGTCAAAACAGCAGCAACCAAGCCCAACAGGAACACCAATAGAAATAACCGCCCGGAGACACATAGTAGGCGAAACATAGTCATCCCATATGTAGCTGGAGTGTCAGAGAAACACCATGTCCCTGTGTTTTTCAAACCTAGCAACACACTGAGACAAAAACTGGTCCACCCAAAGGATCAAACACCAAAAGAAAAACAAAGCAATGTGGTATACGGAGTCCAGTGTAGCGAGGAGTGCACAGATCTATACATCGGGGAGACAAAACAACTGCTCTCCAAGCGAATGGCTCAGCACAGGAGGGAGAACTCTACAGGGCAAAACTCAGCTGTCTTTCTACACTTAAAAGACAAGGGACACTCCTTTGAAGACAGCAAGGTCCAAATCTTGGATAAAGAAGACCGCTGGTTTGAACGAGGCGTGAAAGAGGCGATTTATGTCAAGGTGAAGAGACCATCTCTGAACAGAGGTGGGGGCCTTCGACACCACCTGTCTGCTACATTCAATGCTGTTCTAACATCTGTACCCCGGCGGATTCAGAACACTTCACACATCCATTCATGCAACTCTCACAAGTAACACCTGTATCTAGGAGTTGCATGACACATTGGATAATCCTATCACAGTAACTGCACAGAATCTACACCTCTGTGAGTTTCTTCAGATGTCACCTCTTTGAAGAGTTACAATGTGCCATTGTAAATGGATTAGTGGAAGAGTTTATATGCCGAGTACTTCCCACACCAGTCAGTTGAACTGAAGAAGCTGCTCGGATGAGTAGTGAAACGTCTTCATTGATTACTCAGCAAGTCCAGTTGTTTTTAGATTGACCTATACTAGATATACTATGACCTGGATGAATGAAAATCTTCATAGCAATAAAAAGTAAAAATAACATTAAAATTGTAGCCTCTCAGAGCAACAGGTTTTTGGCAGGGTCAGTGACCCCCATTTGAATGCTGAAAAAGTCAGAAGAGGAAAGCAAATGATTCAAAACAATGATCAATGTTCAAGGGCTGAATTATATTAAAATAAAGACGTCATACAAAGAAAAATCGATGAGCAGACAGTGTGGGTAGGGGCAATACAAATCCCTTGGAGGTCTATATCTGGTTTGAAGGCCTCCAGTTGGATAGTTCTGATGTAGAACATCGAAACCGAAGGGGGTAGAGTGGGTGGACCATTATCATTAGATGATTTCTGATAACTGTTTCAGATTTATGTGGTAGGTGGGAATTTTTGGATTGGAGGTTTAACTTGAGCAGACAGCTCTCCTCATGCTCAGTGTCCCACATGGTGTGTTTCCTTAGGTTCCTTTAAAGGAAAACTATACCCCCAAAACGAATACTTAAGCAACAGATAGTTCATATCAAATTGAATGACATATTAAAGAATCTTACCAAACTGGAATATATATTTACATAAATATTGCCCTTTTACATCTCTTGCCTTGAACCACCATTTCGTGACTCTATCTGTGCTGCCTCAGAGATCACCTGACCAGAAATACTACAACACTAACTGTAACAGGAAGAAGTGAGGAAGCAAAAGGCAGAACTCTGTCTGTTAATTGGCTCATGTGACCTAAGATGTGGTTTGTATGTGAGTACAGTGAATCCTACGATCCCAGGGGGCGGCCCTTATTTTTTAAAATGGCAATTTTCTATTTATGATTACCCAATGGCACATACTACTAAAAAAGTATATAATTATGATAATGGTTCATTTACACGAAGCAGGGTTTTACACATGAGCTGTTTTACTCAGTATCTTTTAATAGAGACCTACATTGTTTGGGGGGTATAGTTTTCCTTTAACAAGTGGAGCTGAATGGTACAGCTCATTAACAGCTGCATGGAGGCTTCTGCTGTAGGACATCCCGATCCTAAGTATTAGATGTGCAGCACGGGGCCAAGCCAAAGAGAGAGAGATCTATATAGTTGTATGAGAGGGGTTAACACAATAAACTTGTTCATTATGTGACCAGCCACTCTCTAATTTTTTAAGAATTTGGATAACACTTGTGGAACTTTACAGTTTATGAGCAAATACACTGACTCCTGCAATCTTGAGTCCCTTCCTTCATAGTGAGCTCTAATTGTCAGTTGCCAAGTCTGCCCGGTGTTGGCAAAGAAGACGGGAAATACCAGCATGGTTGATCTGTGCTCATATTGGCATGGGTTAGGTACAGGCTTTTCATTGGCTCCTGGAGTGTTTATCTAAGGACCATGTAATGAGGAGCCTCACTCTAATTAGAATCTCCTCTAGATTCCTAGTATCTGTGCATCAAATATGATAATAAATTATATTTAGTTCAAAATAGAAAGCATTTTACAATCCAGTGAAAGCTTGGCACATTAAGGGCATGTTTACTAACATTGGAGATAAATATCTGGAGAGATTTTTGGAGATGTTGCCCATGGCAACCAATCAGCAATTGTTACAGCCAAGTTAGAAAACAAAAGCATGTTTACTAACATTGGAGATAAATATCTGGAGAGATTTTTGGAGATGTTGCCCATGGCAACGAATCAGCAATTGTTACAGCCAAGTTAGAAAACAAAAGCATGTTTACTAACATTGGAGATAAATATCTGGAGAGATTTTTGGAGATGTTGCCCATGGCAACCAATCAGCAATTGTTACAGCCAAGTTAGAAAACAAAAGCAGAGATCTGATTGGTTGCTATGGGCAACATCTCCAGAAATTTCTCCAGATATTATCTCCAATGTTAGTAAACATGCCCCTAAGGCACTGACTATTCCTGGTCTCCCATAATTATTCCCTTGGGGAGAGGCCATGGCTGGGGATAAAAGTCTGAGGAATGGTCATCAAGGTATCTGTACATTATCCAAAGGAAAACAGATGAGTTACAAATCCAGGGCTTAAGGGGATACTGTCATGGGAAAAAAAATTTTATTTTCAAAACACATCAGATAGTAGTCCTGCTCCAGCAGAATTCTGCATTGAAATCCGTTTCTCATAGTTACATAGTTAAATCGGGTGAAGAAAGACAAAGTCTATCAAGTTCAACCCCTCCAGATGAAACCCCAGCATCCATACACACACCCCTCTTTCACATAAATTCTATATACCCATACCTATACTAACTATAGAGTTTAGTATCACAATAGCCTTTGATATTATGTCTGTCCAAAAAATCATCCAAGTCCCTCTTATAATCATTAACTGAATCAGCATCACAACATCACCCGGCAGTGCATTCCACAACCTCACTGTCCTGACTGTGAAGAACCCCCTACGTTGCTTCAAATGAAAGTTCTTTTCTTCTAGTCTAAAGGGGAGGCCTCTGGTACGGTGATCCACTTTATGGGTAAAAAGGTCCCCTGCTATTTGTCTATAATGTCCTCTAATGTACTTGTAAAGTGTAATTATGTCCCCTCACAAGCGCCTTTTTTCCAGAGAAAACAACCCCAACCTTGACAGTCTCCCCTCATAATTTAAGTCTTCCCTCCCTCTAACCAGTTTAGTTGCACTTAGTCTCTGCACTCTCTCCAGCTCATTTATATCCCTCTTAAGGACTGGAGTCCAAAACTGCCCCCATACTCCAGATGAGGCCTTACCAGGGACCTATAAAGAGGCAAAATTATGTTTTCATCCCTTGAGTTAATGCCCTTTTTTATACAAGACAGAACTTTATTTGCTTTAGTAGCCACAGAATGACACTGCCCAGAATTAGACAACTTGTTATCTACAAAAACCCCCAGATCCTTCTCATTTAAGGAAACTCTTATCTGAACCAGGAAGAGGAACATTACTCTCTCCATAAACTAAGGGGCACTTAAGTGGCCAAACTTTAAGGGACTGCACAATAAAAAAGGGGAAACTATTTATCAGTCCCCTACACTAGCACACATAAAGCACACCCTTTCTAGCAATAGTATTAGCAGAATGAAAATGCACAAAGTTATTAACCATTCTGACACTCGAAACATACAAAAACAAAAAGTTAACAAACATATATCTGGGTCTCATAAAATGACAAATGTATCTGTTCCTTTTGAATTGCTAAGCTTTCTTATCTCAGTCATTCTCCTAATTAATCCTGTTAATGAGCTCAGTATCCTGCAATGGTGGAAATAAAGGGTTTTGGAAATTCTGTATATACAACCCATCTGTATTTGTACATGGGCTGAAATTTTTTACATTGGAAAATCAAATGAAACTTGTTAGAAATAATTCATGAATATAGAGCAAATTCCTAATTCAGTGCATAATATTCTACATGGACAAACTATCCCAATGAGGAATGTGTAATAAGGCAGTGTGACAGGGTCTGTACAATAGGGGCAATGGGATGTGATTTTGGGGTCTCGTCAGAGTGGGGGACACTGGTGTGGTTGGGTAATGAGTGAATGACAAGGCCAAACTGTTATCATAATTCTGTCCACTCGTTATAATGTCACCTTCCTATGGATTTGGGCTGCCATAACTGTAAGCTCTTTGGTACATCAGCAGTTCATAGATTCCCTGTGCCTGTATCCCCAGCCTGTTACTAAGGGACATTCAGTAGGAAATAAGGAAGAAATGAGAGGCAAATGGGGGAGAAAGTGCCTGTGGGTATAAGTTGTGCAAAATATAATTCAGTAAATAGCACCCAATGATCTCTTTATTGGGCAAAATTCTTTGAACTTTCCAGTTACTGTTATTCTGCCAAAATAATTAGTAATGATCACAGTGCTGCGCAATATGTTGGCGCTATATAAATACATGTTAATAATAATAATTAAATCTGTAACACTGTTGGCAGGTTAAATATATGGAAAGGTGAGTTGCACTGCAGGAATGGTGGGAGTGGCATGTCAGTTGGTTTCTATGGTTACATTGTTTACCCTAAGGTACATGAAAAGTTGTTGATCTGCAGATCATTTTCATCTGGCTTCCTATTGGCTGAGAATACAGAGAGCATTGTGATGTCATAAAGAGGAGAATACAGAGAGCATTGTGATGTCATAAAGAGGAAAATACAGAGAGCATTGTGATGTCATTAAGAGGAGAGTTGTTTACTGATGTTACTCACTCACTTGCTTTGTCATAAGACCTACGAGCGCTGGTGGTGACACATCAGAGACTCAGTCTTATCGATTTTTGGATTTTTTCTTACTTTTTATCGTTATTTCAAAACTATAACTATGTCAAAAGAAGAGAAAGATACTAAGATAACAATTAATGAAACAGAAGAAGAAGACAACTATTCTTGCAAGAGGAAGGCCGGCCGGGTCCTGCCTATATTCATCATTGGACTCCTTGCTACCTGCTATTATATATTTGTGGTGGAGCTGTGCATATTCACTGTACAGTTATTAGAGGCAAAGGTGACTTTCCTGGTGATTTTCCACCTTTTGTTCCTCCTGTGCGTGTGGTGCTATCTCCGGACTGTTCTGACGCCTCCCGCTGTCCCTCCTGCAAAATTCCGCCCATCGGAGTCTGACAAGCAGCTGTACCTGAGTGATGAGAGGCCACAAGTGCTGCAGGAGATCCTCATTCGTATGGCTAAAGACTTGCCTATTTATACTAAGGATCCAAAAGGAGATGTTCGGTACTGTACCACATGCCAAATGTTAAAGCCAGACAGGTGCCATCATTGCCCAGTGTGTAACGTCTGTATACTGAAACTGGATCATCACTGCGTATTTCTAAACAACTGTGTGGGATTCTCCAACTACAAGTTCTTCCTCCTCACTGTGATGTATGGAGTGCTATTGTGCATATTCACTAGCGCAGTGTCGCTTTATTGCTCCATACTATTCTGGACTCATCAGCTGCCCAACAGCCCATCCAAAGTCCCTATCATTGTGCTGTTCTGCCTGACCACAATCTTCTCTATAATCCTATTCCTATTTTTGTTTTGTCATTTCGTACTGGCTTTATTGAATGTAACTTCTAGAGAGAATAAGGATAACACAGCTGATGACACAACTGATGACATAACTGAGGAGAATTATCCCTATAATTTGGGCATCAGCAAGAATCTGAGAGAAGTGTTTGGCAATGAAAAGAAATACTGGTTCCTCCCAATCTTCAGCAGCTTAGGAGATGGCTTCTCATTCCCAATGGGTGATGCTACAGAAGACATAGAGAAAAACGCTGCTTTTGCCAAACCCCCAAATGAGGGAATATAGGGTTATAGAAGATAACTTATAATACAAGTTGACCAGGGACTGGTGTGATTGCCATTTTGGAGTCAGGAAGGAACTCCCCCCCCCCCCAAATATGATATTGTTTTATTATTACTATTATTGTAATGAAACATTTTATTGCTTTAATAAAAATACATTATATGTAACCGTATCATGTCAGTGTTTTTTTTTAATATACCCAGACACTAGAAGTGTGCAATAGGTCATTTAGTAATTTTGAGAAAGGGCAATGACATTTCTAAAATGCAAAAATTGAGCCTGGGAGTTGCCTCTGGTATAAAGAGTGGCATTTACTGCCCTGTTCACCCCACATTATGTAAAATATGTCTCCTTGACTTACATGCCACAAGCAGTTCTGGCTGGATGGGACATGTAGTTTCAGGTTGGGTTGGTTATTGTTTAAGGGATGCACATCTGACTTGTCTGGCAGCTCTGCTAAGAAACCAATACTATTCTCACTAGTGATGTGAGGGTATACCCGCGGGTCGGGCAGGGTGCTGCATCAAATCTTTGGGTCGACCTAACAATTCCGGCTCCTCCATTTATAGATTTCTGCCTGCTCTGCCCCTTTAGTTAAGTCACTGCGAGCGGGTGCCGGTTATTAAAAGGAGGATCCGAGCTGGGTTGGGTGAGGGCGGATTAGGGTTGGGTGTAGGTCCGAAAAATCTGGACCCGCACATTGTCAGTCTTGTGCCCTACAGGATTGTGTTACTTCCAGTGGAATTCTGTATAACTGAGGTCTCCAACCTCATACCCAGGAGTCTCCAATTGTAGAACGTCTCAGAGAGCAAAATTCCTTGGGCTAAACAAGGGCTATGCTTGGCTTTTTTATAGGCCCTTGTGGACTTCCAGTCTGCAAGAGCCTCTGATTTTGCAGTAAACTGGTGCCTTTGTGCCTCCAAGCAAGCAATTAAATACAAGCCCTGCCTTTGAGGCCGCTGAGAGCAACATCAAAGTGGGTGGCAAGAAACATCTCCCAAACCACTGCTTGGGGCTCACTGGTGTATAGTCCCCAAATAATCTCTCCAACACTTACAGTAACACATTGTCCCTAAGGTTTTAGAGGGTTTTTCCTACTAAAGTTTATGTGAAGTTAAATATTGGTTAAATATAAAAAATCTCTTCACTTAAATTAAATGACATGTTTACAGAGAGTACAATTTGTAATTGGTCATTATTTTTTATTTATGTTCTTTTTTTAATTATTAAGCTTTCTGTTCAGCAGATCTTCAGTTTAGAATTTTTAGAATTTCAGAAGCTGTCTGGTTGCCAGGATGCAATTTACCATAGCAACCAAGCAGGGGTTTGAATGAGAGACTGGAAAATGAATAGGAAAGATAAGCAATAAAAAGTAAAAATAACATTAAAATTGTAGCCTCTCAGAGCAACAGGATTTTGGCAGGGTCAGTGACCCCCATTTGAATGCTGAAAAAGTCAGAAGAGGAAAGCAAATGATTCAAAACAATGATCAATGTTCAAGGGCTGAATTATATTAAAATAAAGACGTCATACAAAGAAAAATCCATGTAGATCCATAAGCAGACAGTGTGGGTAGGGGCAATACAAATCCCTTGGAGGTCTATATCTGGTTTGCAGGCCTCCAGTTGGATAGTTCTGATGTAGAACATCGAAACCGAAGGGGGTAGAGTGGGTGGACCATTATCATTAGATGATTTCTGATAACTGTTTCAGATTTATTTGGTAGGTGGGAATTTTTGGATTGCAAGTTTAACTTGAGTAGACAGCTCTCCTCTGCTTAACAAGGGGGGCTGAATGGTACAGCTCATTAACAGCTGCATGGAGGCTTCTGCTGTAGGACATCCCGATCCTGAGTATTAGATGTGCAGCACGGGGCCAAGCCAAAGAGAGAGAGAGAGATCTATATAGTTGTATGAGAGGGGTTAACACAATAAACTTGTTCATTATGTGACCAGCCACGCTCTAATTTTTTAAGAATTTGGATAACACTTGTGGAACTTTACAGTTTATGAGCAAATACACTGACTCCTGCAATCTTGAGTCCCTTCCTTCATAGTGAGCTCTAATAGTCAGTTGCCAAGTCTGCCCGGTGTTGGCAAAGAAGACGGGAAATACCAGCATGGTTGATCTGTGCTCATATTGGCATGGGTTAGGCACAGGCTTTTCATTGGCTCCTGGAGTGTTTATCTAAGGACCACTAAATGTAATGAGGAGCCTCACTCTAATTAGAATCTCCTCTAGATTCCTAGTATCTGTGCATCAAATATGATAATAAATTATATTTAGTTCAAAATAGAAAGCATTTTACAATCCAGTGAAAGCTTGGCACATTAAGGCACTGACTATTCCTGGTCTCCCATAATTATTCCCTTGGGGAGAGGCCATGGCTGGGGATAAAAGTCTGAGGAATGGTCATCAAGGTATCTGTACATTATCCAAAGTAAAACAGATGAGTTACAAATCCAGGGCTTAGGGGATACTGTCATGGGAAAAAATGGTTTTTTTTTTCAAAACGCATCAGTTAGTAGTCCTGCTCCAGCAGAATTCTGCATTGAAATCCGTTTCTCTTAGTTACATAGTTAAATCGGGTGAAAAAAGACAAAGTCTATCAAGTTCAACCCCTCCAGATGAAACCCCAGCATCCATACACACACCCCTCTTTCACATAAATTCTATATACCCATATCTATACTAACTATAGAGTTTAGTATCACAATAGCCTTTGATATTATGTCTGTCCAAAAAATCATCCAAGTCCCTCTTATAGTCATTAACTGAATCAGCATCACAACATCACCCGGCAGTGCATTCCACAACCTCACTGTCCTGACTGTGAAGAACCCCCTACGTTGCTTCAAATGAAAGTTCTTTTCTTCTAGTCTAAAGGGGAGGCCTCTGGTACGGTGATCCACTTTATGGGTAAAAAGGTCCCCTGCTATTTGTCTATAATGTCCTCTAATGTACTTGTAAAGTGTAATCATTTCCCCTCGCAAGCGCCTTTTTTCCAGAGAAAACAACCCCAACCTTGACAGTCTCCCCTCATAATTTAACTCTTCCCTCCCTCTAACCAGTTTAGTTGCACTTAGTCTCTGCACTCTCTCCAGCTCATTTATATCCCTCTTAAGGACTGGAGTCCAAAACTGCACTGCATACTCCAGATGAGGCCTCACCAGGGACCTATAAAGAGACATAATTATGTTTTCATCCCTTGAGTTAATGCCCTTTTTTATACAAGACAGAACTTTATTTGCTTTAGTAGCCACCGAATGACACTGCCCAGAATTAGACAACTTGTTATCTACAAAAACCCCCAGATCCTTCTCATTTAAGGAAACTCTTATCTGAACCAGGAAGAGGAACATTACTCTCTCCATAAACTAAGGGGCACTTTAGTGGCCAAACTTTAAGGGACTGCACAATAAAAAAGGGGAAACTATTTATCAGTCCCCTACACTAGCACACATAAAGCACACCCTTTCTAGCAATAGTATTAGCAGAATGAAAATGCACAAAGTTATTAACCATTCTGACACTCGAAACATACAAAAACAAAAAGTTAACAAACATATATCTGGGTCTCATAAAATGACAAATGTATCTGTTCCTTTTGAATTGCTAAGCTTTCTTATCTCAGTCATTCTCCTAATTAATCCTGTTAATGAGCTCAGTATCCTGCAATGGTGTAAATAAAGGGTTTTGGAAATTCTGTATATACAACCCATCTGTATTTGTACATGGGCTGCCATCTTGTGCACACAATATACATTGGAAAATCAAATGAAACTTGTTAGAAATAATTTATGAATATAGAGCAAATTCCTAATTCAGTGCATAATATTCTACAAGGACAAACTATCCCAATGAGGAATGTGTAATAAGGCAGTGTGACAGGGTCTGTACAATAGGGGCAATGGGATGTGATAGTAGGACAAATGGGATTTTGGGGTCTGGTCAGAGTGGGGGACACTGGTGTGGTTGGGTAATGAGTGAATGACAAGGCCAAACTGTTATCATAATTCTGTCCACTCGTTATAATGTCACCTTCCTATGGATTTGGGCTGCCATAACTGTAAGCTCTTTGGTACATCAGCAGTTCATAGATTCCCTGTGCCTGTATCCCCAGCCTGTTACTAAGGGACATTCAGTAGGAAATAAGGAAGAAATGAGAGGCAAATGGGGGAGAAAGTGCCTGTGGGTATAAGTTGTGCAAAATATAATTCAGTAAATAGCACCCAATGATCTCTTTATTGGGCAAAATTCTTTGAACTTTCCAGTCACTGTTATTCTGCCAAAATAATTAGTAATGATCATTAAATCTGTAACACTGTTGGCAGGTTAAATATATGGAAAGGTGAGTTGCACTGCAGGAATGGTGGGAGTGGCATGTCAGTTGGTTTCTATGGTTACATTGTTTACCCTAAGGTACATGAAAAGTTGTTGATCTGCAGATCATTTTCATCTGGCTTCCTATTGGCTGAGAATACAGAGAGCATTGTGATGTCATAAAGAGGAGAATACAGAGAGCATTGTGATGTCATAAAGAGGAAAATACAGAGAGCATTGTGATGTCATTAAGAGGAGAGTTGTTTACTGATGTTACTCACTCACTTGCTTTGTCATAAGACCTACGAGCGCTGGTGGTGACACATCAGAGACTCAGTCTTATCGATTTTTGAATTTTTTCTTACTTTTTATCGTTATTTCAAAACTATAACTATGTCAAAAGAAGAGAAAGATACTAAGATAACAATTAATGAAACAGAAGAAGAAGACAACTATTCTTGCAAGAGGAAGGCCGGCCGGGTCCTGCCTATATTCATCATTGGACTCCTTGCTACCTGCTATTATATATTCGTGGTGGAGCTGTGCATATTCACTGTACAGTTATTAGAGGCAAAGGTGACTTTCCTGGTGATTTTCCACCTTTTGTTCCTCCTGTGCGTGTGGTGCTATCTCCGGACTGTTCTGACGCCTCCCGCTGTCCCTCCTGAAAAATTCCGCCCATCGGAGTCTGACAAGCAGCTGTACCTGAGTGATGAGAGGCCACAAGTGCTGCAGGAGATCCTCATTCGTATGGCTAAAGACTTGCCTATTTATGCTAAGGATCCAAAAGGAGATGTTCGCTACTGTACCACATGCCAAATGTTAAAGCCAGACAGGTGCCACCATTGCCCAGTGTGTAACGTCTGTATACTGAAACTGGATCATCACTGCGTATTTCTAAACAACTGTGTGGGATTCTCCAACTACAAGTTCTTCCTCCTCGCTGTGATGTATGGAGTGCTATTGTGCATATTCACTAGCGCAGTGTCGCTTTATTGCTCCATACTATTCTGGACTCATCAGCTGCCCAACAGCCCATCCAAAGTCCCTATCATTGTGCTGTTCTGCCTGACCACAATCTTCTCTATAATCCTATTCCTATTTTTGTTTTGTCATTTCGTACTGGCTTTATTGAATGTAACTTCTAGAGAGAATAAGGATAACACAGCTGATGACACAACTGATGACATAACTGAGGAGAATTATCCCTATAATTTGGGCATCAGCAAGAATCTGAGAGAAGTGTTTGGCAATGAAAAGAAATACTGGTTCCTCCCAATCTTCAGCAGCTTAGGAGATGGCTTCTCATTCCCAATGGGTGATGCTACAGAAGACATAGAGAAAAACGCTGCTTTTGCCAAACCCCCAAATGAGGGAATATAGGGTTATAGAAGATAACTTATAATACAAGTTGACCAGGGACTGGTGTGATTGCCATTTTGGAGTCAGGAAGGAACTCCCCCCCCCAAAATATGATATTGTTTTATTATTACTATTATTGTAATGAAACATTTTATTGCTTTAATAAAAATACATTATATGTAACCGTATCATGTCAGTGTTTTTTTTTAATATACCCAGACACTAGAAGTGTGCAATAGGTCATTTAGTAATTTTGAGAAAGGGCAATGACATTTCTAAAATGCAAAATTTGAGCCTGGGAGTTGCCTCTGGTATAAAGAGTGGCATTTACTGCCCTGTTCACCCCACATTATGTAAAATATGTCTCCTTGACTTACTTGCCACAAGCACTTCTGGCTGGATGGGACATGTAGTTTCAGGTTG
The DNA here is from genome assembly GCA_038501925.1 of Xenopus petersii. NCBI lineage: Eukaryota > Metazoa > Chordata > Amphibia > Anura > Pipidae > Xenopus > Xenopus petersii. Next base: position 11,682,578 of record CM076680.1, read on the forward strand.
GGTTGGTTATTGTTTAAGGGATGCACATCTGACTTGTCTGGCAGCTCTGCTAAGAAACCAATACTATTCTCACTAGTGACGTGAGGGTATACCCGCGGGTCGGGCAGGGTGCTGCATCAAATCTTTGGGTCGACCTAACAATTCCGGCTCCTCCATTTATAGATTTCTGCCTGCTCTGCCCCTTTAGTTATGTCACTGCGAGCGGGTGCCGGTTATTAAAAGGAGGAGCCAAGCTGGATTGGGTGAGGGCGGGTTAGGGTTGGGGTTGGGTGTATGTCCAAAAAATCTGGACCCGCACATCACCAATTCTCACCTGTTGTTGGCCTAGAATTCTACTACAGAGTTTATACTAATGGGTTAACTCATAGGGACAAGCTGTCACTCACAGATTTATATAATAATCTGTTTATTCCTCTTGCAAATAACTGTAATTCAGGAGTCATGGATTGCCTTATCTGCTTGTTGAAATCGTATGAAAGCTCTGCTAATGAGAGATAAAGAGATTTGCTGCAGACAAAGCTATAACCACTTTGCTTCCACAAGGCTGTATTGGGGAATATTAATGGAGATATGACTGTTCCACTGAAGTTGCCACCATCCAGTCCGACCGTAATGCCAAACACAAAGGTGTATTTCTGGCCTTTTTAAGTACAAGCCAAGCAAAATTCCCACCCCAAATGTAATCAGAGGCCAAAAAACTCATGTCAAGTGCGTTGAGCTGTAAAAATCGGGACTGTCCCATGAAACGGGACTGTTGGGGGGTATGTCGAAGGGATTGGCAGGGCAACCTTTTTGGTCAAAACTGGTATATCTGGTTGACTTATGCCCATTTCCCTTGCTAATTGGTAAATGCGCCAATATAGAGGCTTTGCTACATGTCTAATCTTCCATAACAACCAATGAACAGATAGCATTTCTGGTAACCTGTTTATTACATATGGGGGCTACTGTTTCCAGACTGAGTTATAAACTGTATAGTCTTAGTCTTATAGAGAATATGAACAGTATTGGGGCAAGTTCTTGAGAAGAGCATAGGGTGCAAAACTATGGTACATAATACACTAGTACAGAGTCCAGAACATGATACAGAAGGTGATTGTCCCAAGTGGCAAAACCAGTCCAACGGCACGTTGCCTGACCCTTATTAATGAGTTACATGGAATGCCTCAGTCATTGGATTTAATGAGTGAAATTACGATAAGATGGACAACTCCCAGTCTCCTCTGTGTATGTGACTGCTATAGTCATAGTGTATAGTATTTGGCCTTTAATAAACAAGGAATTGTAATGTGCACTAATTAGCAGCGGCAATTAAAAGGCTACAGTGATAGCAGCAAGAGCAGCCCTGGACCCTCAATTGTCTCCCAAATACTGGGGGCTCAGGAGTTGCAGTGTAACAAGAGTGCACCAAGTCCCCCGCAAAGGAATATTTAGAGGGGCCCCTAGTGCCCACAGCTGCTCACCCCTCCCTCACTGCTGGGCCCACGATCTGGGCCCCGTCTGGTGGGGTTAGATTCCTCTATCGTTACACCAATGCTCAGGAGGTAGAGGGAGCCCAGGTGGGCATTGGCTATAAAGTAGTGTCAGTATATGTTTTTTGTAGGGACCCATAGGTTTAATATGTCCCTGTGGCTTTAAGCTTTAAATCCCTACCCTTCCTCCTTTTCCCTAGTTGCTGGGCAATAGCCCATGTACTGTATCTAGTTATATTTACATATCCAGGGTGATTGGCCAAGAGGTGTAATGACCATTTCCTACCACACTTCAAACCCTGACCCACCTATGTGTGTTAGATAGAACCTTTGGATCCTATATGGAGCCCTTTCGCTTTAAACGAGAATTCAACCCTAAACGTTAAAATCCCCTACCCCTCCCCCCAGCCTAAGTGTTACTCTCGGCACGTTTTACTTACCCCTCAGTACAGACAGGCATCGGAGTTCACGGTCGCCATCTTCTTCTCTTTGGAAATCTTCAGAATGAGACCGGCATGGCAGCGCATGCGCAGTTAGAGCAATTTTTGCAACAATTGCACATGCGCCACAAACTCACGAAAATTGCTGAAGCGCGGGTCTCATTTAGGGTTGCTACCTTTTCTAAAAAATTTAACCGGCTGGTGGGGGGCTGGAACAAAAGGGGGCGGTCCGTGATGCAAAATGGGCGGAGCAACATGTGTGATGGCCAGAAGCCTGAAAAAAAGGTAAGTTCTGAGCGAATTAGGGGAGGGCCAAGGGCTTTTTTAAAGGTATTACAAATTACCGGCAACTACATTGGCGGTAAATTTGTAATACCGGCCCGGCCTTGGCAGGTGTTTTACCGGCTAGGCTGGTAAAATACTGGCCAGGTGGCAACCCTAGTCTCATTATATAGATTACCGAAGCGGCTGAAGATGGCTCCTGATGCTTGAATCTGCACGAGGGGAAAGTAAAACGTATGGGGCCTTTGCCCGGGGCAACACCTAGGCTGGGGGGAGGAGAGAGGGGGTTTATGTCAGGAAGGGGATTTTCAAGACGTTTCCCTGAGCCTTTCAGTGAAGGGAGAGCCGTAGACCTTTGTCGTTCATGGCCTTTTGCGCTGGGGGGTTGGGGATTTTAGGCTGTTTTGCTGCACCTTTTGCACTTCTTGTTTTTCACTTTATACACTGGGTGTTTATTTTATTTAACTCAGAGCTCAAGCTTCAATAAAAACAAAAGATTGGTTTGTATGTGGGATAGTGTATCTAAATAAGTTAAAGTCACTCTGCCAGTTACAACATGATGCCATAGGTTATAGAGAAGGTCAAAAACGACCTATGGAACACGTCCACTTTGTTGCCACAAAATTCACCTCCTAAAAACGATTAATATCTGCGGAAAAACAACTAAGACTGGAAGGAGCCATTCGCAGGCTCAGTAGGCGGAGCTTCCGCCGCTTAGACGATTGGGGCGGTGCCTTTAGCTTGATTGACACTTGACTGATTGAAAACTTTGCTCGCTGTTAGTTTCTTTCAGTGTCAGGGGAGATGGCTCAGGATTCAGCAGACGATAGGTCGGGACCAGCATCTATACAAAGTACACAGTCCAAACTACTGAAACTAATGAGCGGGAACTGCCCTCCTATCAGCCTCTTGTACACTACATTAGCCTACAGCCAATCACGTGCCTCCATACAGGCTTGGACACGCCTCTTCTCGCACGGGTTCCCGCCCAGTGACGCTAGAGGCTGACAGACAAGTGAGGAAATATCAGTGCGGCGTCTTGTAACCTCCAAGTTGTCGGTGTATTTTCCCCGTCACAGACACAGCCCGGCACAACTGGAACTCGCTGGCCCGTCCCTTCACGAGCCCTTCAATCTCCCGCCATGGTCACTCAGGAACGAACTGGAAGGAAATAGGAGCTGCGTGTGACATTTCTCAGGTGAGTGGGAGGGTCACTGTCCTATCACTTTTACTGCGTCACTGACTCCAATTGGTACCAGGAAGCGGCAGCCTGACCGGTCACTTTCCTGGGGTCAAGGCTCGTCTAGTGGGGTCAGAGAAACATTTTGTCCTGTACCCTCAGTATCTGAGAGGCATTTACCCACAATCTCCCTCATGCTCTTGTGTAAATGCCCCTCTGATACTGGGGATTCTGGGTAAATGCTCCTCTGATACTGGGGATTCTGGGTAAATGCCCCTCTGATACTGGGGATTCTGGGTAAATGCCCCTCTGATACTGGGGATTCTGGGTAAATGCCCCTCTGATACTGGGGATTCTGGGTAAATGCCCCTCTGATGCTGGGGGTTCTGGGTAAATGCCCCTCTGATACTGGGGATTCTGGGTAAATGCCCCTCTGATGCTGGGGGTTCTGGGTAAATGCCCCTCTGATACTGGGGATTCTGGGTAAATGCCCCTCTGATGCTGGGGGTTCTGGGTAAATGCCCCTCTGATACTGGGGATTCTGGGTAAATGCCCCTCTGATGCTGGGGGTTCTGGGTAAATGGGATTCTTGACATGTCTGCTGATGCATATACAGAAAAAAAATCTTTAGCATTTGGGGATTCTAGGTGGGTAATCCACCTAGGGGGGGGGGGAATTGGCAGTTTTGGCGGGAGGTAGAATTTAGCCAAAGGGCAATTGATATAATGTGTAACGGAAGATTTTTTTTTTCTGTATAGACAGCAACAGGCACGTCCAAAATCCCCAGTATCAGGGGGCATTTACCCAGAATCCCCAGCACCAGAGGGGCATTTACCCAAAATCCCCAGCACTAGAGGGACATTTACCCAGAATCCCCAAAACCAGAGGGGCATTTACCCAGAATCCCCAACACCAGAGGGACATTTACCCAGAACCCCCAGCACTAGAGGGACATTTACCCAGAATCCCCAACACCAGAGGGACATTTACCCAGAACCCCCAGCACCAGAGGGGCATTTACCCAAAATCCCCAGCACTAGAGGGACATTTACCCAGAATCCCCAACACCAGAGGGACATTTACCCAGAACCCCCAGCACTAGAGGGACATTTACCCAGAATCCCCAACACCAGAGGGACATTTACCCAGAACCCCCAGCACCAGAGGGGCATTTACCCAGAATCCCCACCACCAGAGGGGCATTTACCCAGAATCCCCAGAACTAGAGGGGCATTTACCCAGAATCCCCAACACCAGAGGGGCATTTACCCAGAATCCCCAGAACTAGAGGGGCATTTACCCAGAATCCCCAACACCAGAGGGGCATTTACCCAGAATCCCCAACACCAGAGGGACATTTACCCAGAACCCCCAGCACCAGAGGGGCATTTACCCAGAATCCCCACCACCAGAGGGGCATTTACCCAGAATCCCCAGAACTAGAGGGGCATTTACCCAGAATCCCCAACACCAGAGGGGCATTTACCCAGAATCCCCAACACCAGAGGGGCATTTACCCAGAATCCCCAACACCAGAGGGACAATTGCCCAGAACCCCCAACACCAGAGGGACAATTACCCAGAACCCCCGACACCAGAGGGGCATTTACCCAGAACCCCCAACACCAGAGGGGCATTTACCCAGAACCCCCAGCAGCAGAGGGGCATTTACCCAGAATCTGCAGTTTTGGGGGGAGGGAGAATAAAGCAAAAGGGCAATTCATATAAGGTTTAAAGTAAGATTTTTTTTTTTTTTCTTTATATACATCAACAGGCACGTCCAACCTGTAGTTCTACTGCAACTCCCTGCAGGCATCTGAATATGTTGTTTGTATGTATTGTAAATATGTACAGTAAAAGTGTAAACAGGGAGGACCAATATTGCTATAAATGAGGTATGCGCTCCCTGCCCTGCAGAGCTTCCAATCTAACAGTGTAGGGTTACTGTTGGATTCTTTTTAACCCCTGTCTGTACAAACCCTGCCCTGTCCCTTGTACGCCAAACTGAATATAATAGCGCTAGCAGCTTTATATCAACGGCCTGGGTACATGCTCTCTGTATATACAGTGCAAGGTTATACTCACGGAAGTCAGAGACAATAGTTGTTCAGTTAAATATTAAATAAAAACAAACACTAGCCCTGGGTCATGTTGCACAATTATACAATAGGGAAATACAGAAAAGCACCTACCTTTGTTAGCACTTCACTAGTCGTGTCATACTTGTACTTTCATTATATCATATTTTCAATTCTGATCGTCCTTCTTACTCTCACCCCCCCAAATATATTTTACAAATACAAATAGACTCCCAAGGGCTGCCCCCCTCTAAAGCCTTAGGCATGGGCTCTTGAGGCCTATATGGTGAATACAGCCCTGAGTGAGGCCGTTAGATTTATTTTTGACTCCCTTATTCATTATTTAGGGTCAAATTGAAAATTCAAATTTATTTTTTTTTTTTGGTCAAAACTAGGGATGCACCGAATCCAGGATTCAGCCTTTTCAGCAGGATTCGGATTCGGCTGAATCCTTCTGCCTGGCCGAACTGAATCCTAATTTGCGTGTGACCTTTTGTCACTAAACAAGGAAGAAAAAAATATTTTCGGGGGTTTGTGCCGAATCCAAAATAGTGGATTTGGTGCATCCCTGGTCAAAACCCTCAAATTCAAATTGTGACTCAAGTTTTAATTCAAATTCAGATTTTGAGATTTAAAGATTTTAAGAACTCAAATGCGACTTTTCGCCACCTAAAACCTGCCGAGTTCATGTATAAGTCAATGGGAGAGGTCCAGGGACCAATTTAGACATTTTAGTAGCCGTCCTGACATTTGAGTTTTTTTTTTCAGAGAAAAAACTCGAATCAAGTTTGGTCGAATTCAATTCAAGTTTTCGAGTCAATCAAATTAGTGCGAGTTTAAGATATTCTAATTTTTACATTAAAAAAAATCCCAATCGAATTTTGAGTATATTCAAACTAAATAGGGTTTAAAAAAACTTGCATTGATTCGAAATTCGACCTTTAAAGGGGCGGTTCACCTTTAAGGTAACTTTTATTATGTTATAGAATGGCCAATTCTAAGCTACTTTTCAATTGATTTTCATTTTTTTTTTATAGTTTTATAGTTATTTGTCTTTTTCTTCTAATTCTTTGCAGCTTTCAAATGGGGGTCACTGTCCCCTTCTAAAAAACAAATGCTCTGTAAGGCTACAAATGTATTGTTATTGTTACTTGTTATTACTGATCCTTCTATGCAGGCCTCTCCTATTCATATTCCAGTCTCTTTTTCAAATTAATGCATGGTTGCTAGGGGAATTTGGACCCTAATTACCAGATTGCTTAAAATTACAAACTGGAGAGCTGCTGAATACAAAGCTAAATACCTCAAAAATAACAAAAAATGAAAACCAATTGCAAATTGTCTCAGAATATCCCTAAATCATACTAAATCATACTCAAAGGCGAACAACCCCTTTAATAAATGTGCTTCATAGTGTTAAAATAATACTCGGGTTATCCAGGACAGTTATTTTATTCAGTCCGATTGAATCATTCAAGACATTTAGCTGCGGTGTTCGCCTCCATCTCCCAAACCGCTTCCCAGAGAAAGTAATGGGAATCTCTCTGCCTGTGACAGACATAGGGGGGAATTCTCAAAAGTGTCGGGAACGAAAAAATGTCTTTAAAATGTCGTAGAAAGTGTCGTAGCAACAGCCGACAAATTCACAGAGCATTTCTCCGCCAATTTTCCGACATGTGCGACACTTTTTAATTAGTGTCGTTAAAAGTGGGCGTGGTATTTTCGGCGCCACTTTTCCCGACATCTTAATGAATTACTCGTAAACTAATTTTTTTTACCGACAATTTTTCAGACACTTTAGGTTCTCCAAAATGAAAATGTCAGACAAATTGTCATTTAAAAAGTCTTGGTAAATGTCGTTTGTACGATGAAAAGATATACGACATTTTAGAAAATTGTCAGACTTACGAGACATTCAGAGATGGTAACATCTGCCTTTGTGAATTTGCCGTTCGTACGACATTTTACAAATTTGTCGACCGCCACTTCTGGGTTACTTATACCGACACTTTTGTGAATTCCCCCCATAGAGTTGCCACCTGGCAGGTATATTACCGGCCTGGGCGGTAAAAATGACAGTTGATCCCAATGTTATTAATAGGGAAAAAAGATAAATTTATAGGAAGGCCGGTATTTTTTTCCAGAAAAGGTGTTAACCCTAGACAGGCACTGGATTAAGTCAATGCACTCCATATATAGGGACCCCACAATAATGCAGGAGCAAATATGGGAAGCGCTAATAAGTGAACACTGGTGTCTGCATGATTGGAACATGCTAATCCAAATGCCATGTGTTTAATTGGCCTAAAGCAGCAGTTAATATTGCTTCATATTCATGTTTTCACATGACGATCATACAAAAATATGCTTGTGATTTGGCCTAACTAGTTTTGCAAGAATGCCTGTCTAGGGTGCTGCTATTTATACATTCACCCATTGGAATGCCTCTCCTTGTTTATATTTATCGATGCAAACGCTATTCTTCATGCAGCCATAAGAGCTTTTTAGGCACAAGTGAACTCTTCAAGTATGGAATGATTTTTTTTGAGATTTAAGGGGCAGATTTATTAAGGTTCGAGTTGTATTTTCCATGAAAAAATTCGGGTGTTTTTTTTTGGTCAAAACTCACCTGTTTGGGTAAAAAAAAAACTTGAATTTTTAGAGATTTATTATATAACCCGATCCTGGAAATGGCTCGAATCAGAAAACCTGCCGAGGTCATGTAGTAGTCTCTTGAACCATTTGAAGATGTTCATAGTAGGGAAGGGATGCACCGGATCCAGCATTTGGTTTGGGATTCGGCCCTTTTCAGCCAAATCACAAGCATATTTCATATATATGAAAACATGAATATGAAGCAGGCCCGGACTGGCAATCTGTGGGTTCTGGCAAATGCCAGAGGGGCTGCTATAAGGTCCCATAGAAAGTCAGTATTTAGTGGGCTGGTGGGAGATGATTGGGCCTCTGTGTACCTAAAATGCCAGGGCCTATTTTAATTCTCAGTCCGGACCTGATATGAAGCAATATTAACTGCTGCTTTTGGCCAAGAAGCACTTTTATTAAAGGTCGAATTTCTAATTCATGCAAGTTTTTTTAAACCCTATTTAGTTCAAATAAACTCGAAATTTGATCGGGGTTTTTTTTAATATAAAAAAATCGAATATCTTAAACTCGCACTAATTTGGATTCGGATTCAGCCGAATTCTTCTGCCCGGCTGAACGGAATCCTAATTTGCATATGCAAATTAGGGGCGAGGTGGGAAATAGCGTTACTTTTTGTCACAAAACAAAGTAAAAAACATTTTCCCCTTCCCACCCCTAATTTGCATATGCAAATTCGGTTCGGTATTTGGCTGAATCTTTCGGAGGTTCGGCTGAATCCAAAATAGTGGATTCGGTGCATCCCTAGTTAATAGCCTTCATGATGTCCGAGGTTTCCTGCTGAAAACAGTTAGGCTGGGGGAAGGAGTGAGGGGGGTCTCCGTGGGGTGGGGGGGTTACAGGTTTTTTTCGTAAAGGGTTGAATTCTTCTTTAAAGTGGTTGTTCACCTTCCAAACACTTTTTCAATTTATTTGTTTTTAGATTGTTCCCCAGAAATAAAGACTTTTTTCAGTTACTTTTCATTATTTATTTTTTACTTTGAAGGTGAACCACCCCTTTAAATAAGATACCATTCGAGTTGTGAGTTAATTCAAGTTTATTCGGTGTATATAAAACACTCTAACATTCTACCTTTTATAAATAACCCCCTAAGTGTTCATTGGGAACCATATATACACCATTGTTGATTTAAAGGCAAAGCTTAAAAAAAAAAAATGATTGCTGACACTGGAGGAGGTATTACTCAGGATCCAACGTGAATATTTTTTTAAATATATCTATATTTTTTAATTTCCAGGTAACTAAAAGGCATCTTCACATATCAAGATGTTTGGAAGGGTTTTCATTGTGGCTGTTTTATACTGTATAACAATCTGTAAAGGAGAAGATCCTACTAACAGTTCCACTCCCAAGTTAATTCTCTTATCCTTCGACGGATTCCGGGCCGATTATCTAACGAGATTCCCGATGCCTAATCTCCAGGAGTTTATGAAGGAAGGGGTTGAAGTTGAAGAAGTCAAAAATGTCTTCATAACCAAGACTTTCCCAAACCATTACTCCTTAGTCACCGGCCTTTATGCTGAAAGCCATGGCATTGTGGCTAATCACATGTATGATGCCGACACTAAGCAGGTATTCCTCATGAACGACTCCCATTCCAAGTGGTGGGACGAGGCCACTCCCATCTGGCTGACCAATCAAAAGCAAGGCCATAGAAGCGGATGTGCGATGTGGCCTGGAAGTGACGTGGGCATTCACAATGCAACCCCTTCTGAATTCCTTGATTATAATCACACGGTTTCCTTTGCTCAAAGAGTAAATCACGTCACCACGTGGCTTACAAGGCCCAACGATTCCATCAACTTCGCAGCTATTTACTGGGAGGAGCCCGACGCAAGCGGACACCGTTTTGGGCCAGACGACTATGGGAATATGTCCGGAGTGCTGAAAAAAGTAGATGAGAACGTTGGCTACTTGATGTCAGAGCTGAAAAAGGCAAATCTTTGGGATACGGTCAATGTGATCATTACTAGCGACCATGGAATGGCCCAATGCTCAAAGGACAGGATTATAAAGCTGAACGACTGTATTGGCCCTGGAAACTATACTCTGGTGGATGACAATCCTGTGGCCTCAATCCTTCCAATTTCAGGTGCGTACAGACATTGCCATTGGAGAACAGGGGTGGTCAAAACATTTCTTTTCGCATGTCACCGTTTGTAATACAGGTATGGGATCCGTTATCCGGAAACCCATTATCCAGAAAGTTCGAATTACGGAAAAGCTTTCTCCATTAGACTCCATTATAATCAAATAATACAAAGTTTTAAAAATGATTTCCTTTTTTTGTGTAATAATAAAACAGTAGCTTGTACTTGATCCCAACTAAGATATAATTAATCCTTATTGGAAGCAAAACCAGCCTATTGGGTTTATTTAATTGTTTACATGATTTTTTAGTAGGGATGCGCCGAATCCAGGATTTGCTTCAGGATTCTGCCTTTTTCAGTAGGATTCTTAATTTTTTCTTATAGTTTTTGAATTATTCAACTTCTTCTTCTGACTCTTTCCAGCTTTTAAATGGGGGTCACTGACCCCTTCTAAAAACAAATGCTCTGTAAGGCTACACATTTTATAGTTATTGCTGCTTTTTATTACTCACCTTTCTATTCATGCCCTCGTTTATTGATATTCCCATGCATTATTGCTAGGGTAATTTTGGCCCTAGCAACCAGATTGCTGAAAATGCAAACTAGAGAACCAGTGAATAAAAAGCTAAAAAACTCAAAAAATGTAAATAATAAAAAACAATTGCAAATTGTCTCAGAATATCACTCTCTAAGTAATACTAAAAAAAACATTTACGGTATGAAGATCCAAATTATAGAAAGATCCATTGTCCGGATAACCCCAGGTCCCAAGCATTCTGGGTAACAGGTCCCATACCTGTACTTTATAACAGAACTCGAGTGAGTGTTTTATTTCCATGGTCTGCATTTTAACCATCACTGGAGGACAGCTGTGGTCAAAACACCTTGGGGCATATTTATTAATATTGGAACAAACATCACCATAGCAACCAACCAACCAACCAACCAACCAATCGGTAATTAGATCTGAACAGTCACCAAGTTAATGGAAACAAAAGCAGAGATCTGCTATGGGCAACATTACTGGTGCTGTTTGTGTTGAATCAGCATCATACTGGGGTCACATGGGCCCACCAGGGCTTCAATCTGAAGGGTGTCCATCAATCCCTCCATAACTGCTGCGGGCAGCCAGCTGTAAACGGGTGGAGGAGTGTCGGCAGCATGCACAGGGATTCAGTCCGACCCTGCCTTCAATGTTACAGGGGTTGTTTCCCTTTAAATTAACTTTCAGTATGATGGAGAGAGTGATATTCTGAGACAATTTGCAATTGTTTTTTATTGTTTGTGGTTTTTGAGTTATTTAGCTTTTTATTCAGCAGCTCTCCAGTTTGCATTTTCAGCCATCTGGTTGCTAGGGTCCAAATTACCCTAGCAACTATGCACTGATTTGAATAAAAGAATGAAAAGAGGATTGGAGTGTGGGCCTAAATATAAACATAAGTAATGAAATGTAGCACTAACAATACATTTGTAGCCTTACAGAGCATTGGTTTTTAAAAAGCAGGAAAAAGTCAGAAAAAGGCAAATAATTAAAAAAAAAACCGCAATGAAGACCCGTTCAAAAGTGCTTAGAATTGACCATTCTTTATTAATTGTGAACCACCCTATTTATAAAAATGCCCTCTTGTGTGCCATTATCCTTACAGGTTGCAGTGAAGATAAAAAGCAAGTGTTTGAGATAAAGAATGAATCTTCCTATCATGTGTCACACATATGCTATGATCCTTAAAGGAACAGTAATACCAAAACATGAGTGGTTTAAAGTAATGAAAATAGCATGTAGTGTTGCTCTGCACTGGTAAAACTGATGTGTTTGCTTCAGAAACACTACTATAGTTCATATAAACAAGCTGCTGTGTAGCAACGGCGGAAATTGAAAAAAGGCTATGGCACAGGATAAATAGTGGATAACAGATAACACCATTATGTTCTACAGAGCTTATCTGCTGTGTAACCTGAGCCTTTTCTCATTTGAATGGCTGCCCCCATTGCTACACAGCAGCTTATTTATATTAACAATAGTAGTGTTTCTGAAGCAAACACATCAGTTTTACCAGTGCAGGGCAACACTGCATTATATTTTTTATTACTTTAAAACACTTATTTTTTGATGCTACTGTTCCTTTAAGTTGGCCATGCACGTAGCAATACTTTTGTACAAAACGAAGTTGTACTATGGATATCAGGCTGGATATGGGGTTTTTTTTTTTTTAGAAATAAAGTACATCCATTTTTGCCAAAACAATGTTACTTTAAATCTGTGTGGATCATAAAATTGAATTTGCCTAAACAGGAGAGCAGTGACTATCACAAGGTGCCGTCGCTGCTGAAGGAGATTCTTTGACTCCACCAGAAAGGAAATAGGACAATTAAATTGAATTATGCTCAAAAATACATTGCTGAAATAAACCCTTGTTCTCTTCTCGTGCTGTCTTCAGATAGAAAAAATGTGTATGATCTGCTAAGAAACTGCCACCCTCACATGAAGGTCTACATGAAAGAAGAGATCCCAGACCGGTGGCACTACAAACACAACAGCCGCATCCAGCCACTTCTATTGGTTGCAGACGAGGGATGGATGATTACACAGAACGAATCGATATCTATGTGTAAATACATTTTCTTTTCTCTATACACCAAGTCCTAAAATTAAATCCACAATCACAGGTTTTGTTTTTTTTAGTATGAAAGTGCAGATTGTGTGCCTGTACAGGTCACACAACTCCTTGAATTCATATTAGGGATGCACTGAATCCAATATTTTGGATTCGGCCGAATCCTTCGCAAAAGATTAGGCCGAATATCAAACCGAATCCTAATTTGGGGTGGGAAGGGGAAAACATTTTTTACTTCCTTGTTTTCTTCCTTGACAAAAAGTAAAACAATTTCCCTCCCCGCCCATAATTTGCATATGCAAATTGGGATTCGGTTCGGCTGGGCAGAAGGATTTGGCCAAATCCTGCTGAAAAAGGCAGAATCCTGGCCGAATCCCAAACCAAATCCTGGATTCTGTGCATCCCTAATTAATATGGGCAAAGTGTGCACTAATTGTAACCCATAGCCCCCATTCAGATGGTGATTTCATGGTTCAGACTGTACTATATACTTAAAGGAACAGTAACTTCAACAAATGAAAGTGTTTTTGAGTACTATAATATAATTAAACTATAGTTTACATAAAAAACCTGCTGTGTAGCCATGGGGGCAGCCATTGTTCCCCTTTAAATTAACTTTTAGTATGATGTACAGTGTGATTCTGAGACTTGGACTTGCACTGCAATTGGTTTTCATTTTTTATTATTTGTGGTTTTTGAGTTATTTAGCTTTTTATTCAGCAGCTCTCCTGTTTGCAATTTCAGCAATCTGGTTGCTGGGGTCCAAATTCCCCTAGCAACCATGCATTGATTTGAATAAGAGACTGGAATATGAATAGGAAAGGTCTGAATAGAAGGATGAGTAATAAACAGTAGCAATAACAATACATTTGTAGCCTTACAGAGCATGTCTGGACTGGGAGTCAAAATAGGCCCTGGTATTTCAGGTACACAGAGGCCCAAACAGCCCCCCACTAGCCCAATAAAAAGCAACTTTCAATGGTGTTTTACAGTAGCCCCTCTGGCATTTGCCAGAACCCACAGATTGCCAGTCTGGGCCTGTTACAGAGCATCTACATGCTATTTGGACAAGATATTTCATGTACTTTGAGAGCTGCATCTTTAAAGGGGAACTCCAGCTTCCAAACCAAAATTAGATAAAGAGACCCCCATAACACAGAAACCCCTAATACCCATGACAGTTACCTGTGTTGTCATTTTCTATGCTGAAATCCAGCTATTTAACAGTTCTTCTCTTTCTGCATCATTTGAAATCCTGGCAGGGAAGGAGGGACTAAACACTGATGTTACAACTTCTCCACAGCTTACAGACAGCATGCAGGAACTACATAACCCACAATGCATTGCACTATGATGTTCCTTTCCTTATTGAAATCACATGTGCAGGGAATTGTGGGGTTTGGTGGATGCAGGCTGAGGACAGATGGCTGTTGATACAAAGTAACAGTAGTCAGACAGCTCAGCAAAGTAGTCAGACAGATCAGCAGGAGAGCAGGGGGCTAGGCTTAGGGAACTGTCAGAAACCATTAAAAATCATGAAAAGTCTGCATATTTTTTAAATGATGTATATTGCAAAGTTGCTTGGAATTATGTTTTACTTTTCAAAAAGATTATTTTTTGGGGAGTTCCCCTTTAAGTATCCAAAAAATGCAGCACCATAGCATCCAAGGCAACTTCCATAGATTTGAATGTGAATTGACTAAAAGAGTTTGTCTGGCTCTTGAATCAGACTGCTGGGTTTCCAGCCAACTGTTAATCAACAAGTGGTTGTAAGAGATTCACATGTAAGTCATTAGGGGTCGTTTCAGACAATTTGGCTGCTTATAGGGGCGGTATTCTTCCTTTTTCATTATAAGCTTAAAGAGATCCCGACACCAGAAACTAAACCTTTTTTCTTTACATTATCTTTGATTGCTATTTATAATTTTGCCATAAAAGTATTTGCCCAATGCTGTTACATTACCCATCTGATCCCCAATGTTCCTCTATGAGGAGGCTGCCATATTTGTGCAGCAGCAGTCCAGTAGCAACTCTGGCAGGTTGAGAAGGGACAGTCGGGTTGGCAAAACAGTCAGGTTAAAGGGGACCCGTCACCCAAAAAAAGATTCTAAATCCTATTTTATCACATTAGTCAAGCAAAAGTAACTTTAATTACACTATATAAATTACCGTATATACTCGAGTATAAGCCGTCCCGAGTATAAGCCGAGGTACCTAATTTTACCTCCAAAAACTGGGAAAGCTTATTGACTCGAGTATAAGCCGAGGGTGAGAAATGCAGCAGCTTCTGGTAAGTTTCAATCTCGTTTTTGGATGACTATTCTTAGGCGCCGGCGAATATTCTAAGGCGCCCGCGAATATTCTTAGGCGCCAGCTACTATTCTAAGGCGCCGGCGAATATTCTTGGGCGCCGGCCACTATTCTAAGGCGCCGGCCACTATTCTAAGGCGCCGGCCACTATTCTAAGGCGCCGGCTACTATTCTAAGGCGCCGGCTACTATTCTAAGGCGCCGGCTACTATTCTAAGGCGCCGGCTACTATTCTAAGGCGCTGGCTACTATTCTAAGGCGCTGGCTACTATTCTAAGGCGCCGGCGAATATTCTTAGGCGCCGGCTACTATTCTAAGGCGCCTAAGAATATTCTTAGGCGCCCGCGATCGTTTTTTTTTCGCGCTTGACCCGAGTATAAGCCGAGGTAGAGTTTTTCAGCATATTTTGGGGGCTGAAAAACTCGGCTTATACTCGAGTATATACGGTATTAAAATCTTGTTTCCATCAGTCTGGGAATTCATAATTATAACAAGCAGGCAGGAGCCATTTTGTGGACACTGTTATTAAGACAAGCCTTGTATCATCTCAGAATCTTGTTTGTGCACCAGAATGGGAGACCTGATGTCCATCCCCATGTCCTGGTTACACAATTACATGGTGAAGAGAACGGGGGAATGTGGGGAGAGCAGTGACATGAAGGAAGTGCTGAATGGAAAGTGAAAGTAATTGCCTAAGGCATAGAGGAGGGGCAGACAATATTTGATTGACAGCTGAGATTTTTAAATGAGTTTACAACTCTTACTCTTACTCTTACAAAAAAAAAAAAAAAAAAAAAAAAAAGAATCTGGATTTCATGTTTAATTTGAAAATGACTTTTATTCTACAGCATTTTATGTCTGGGTGACAGGTCCACTTTAAGTAGCAGTTGCTTACAAAAGCAGCTATATCAGCGAAAAACAAACATGTCTTATAGGTAACTTTGCATTAATATTTCAAAGATTTGTTTTTTAAGTGTCAGTATCATTGTATAAGAAACTGAAAGATGAGTGAATATATATTCTTTGCATTTTCCAGTGGGAGATCATGGCTATGACAACGATCTTCACAGCATGCATCCTTTTCTGGCTGCCCATGGTCCAGCATTCCGCAAGAGTTACAAAATGCGCACCATAAACAATGTGGATGTCTATCCCATGATGTGCCTCATCCTCGGAATAACAGGGCAACCCAACAATGGAACACTGTCCAACACCAAATGCTTGTTGGCCAACCAGTGGTGCATTCAAATCTCGGAAGCCATTGGAATAGTCATCGGAGCCATCATGGTTCTCACCACTCTGACGTGCATCATCATCATGCTGAAGAAGAAGATGCCATCAGCACGGCAGTTTTCGCGGCTTCAGTTCCAGGATGATGACGATCCTCTGATTGGTTAGACGTAGAGGTTTCTTACTACCAGATTGGAATACGTTTAAATCTCGTTGGCTGTGAAGAAAAGAGCGATGGGTTATGGAAGAATGTTGACCCACCTGTGCATAGGAATGTTGCTACGACTTTCTACTCTGTGTCACCATCTCAATAATTATTTATGGTCCTGGTTTTGATTTAATCTGGTGTCTGTTTCCTTCCTGAGGCACATCTTGCCACGCTGTCCATGTGTATGCAACAAACCTGCCAATCACTGAGATCTCAGGTTGTGACTAAGCATACATGGTTGCTAATCAGATATAACTGATCAACCTGTTGGAGTTATCGCTGTTTTTTTATGAAGATTGAAAGCCTCAAGCTGTGAAGCCTAACCACTGCTTGTTAGTGAGTGTTGCTTTTGAATGGCACAAGCTTTCCATGATTTTAGGAACTGAAGAAAATAATAACATGTAGTGTAAGTCTTTGTGAGAAATCTTTTTCTGCTTGCACTACTGGTGCAAAAAAAAAAAAAATACTTGAAATACAGCTTTCTTTTTTTTAAAGGGGACTATCGTGAAAATGAAAATGTAATATACGCTTCAGCATACTGAAAAAAGAAACTTTCTAAATACAATCAATTAAATATTCTGTACTGTTTCTGAAATAATCAAGTTTATCTTCACTATCCCTCTCTCAGCATCTGTTTCTCTTCATTCTGTCTTCATGCAGCAGTTGGGTGTCAGATATTCATTGACAGATCCAATATATCTTATAGGGGGGCTCCTTTCTTAAAAAATGATGTATTAGATCTCCCTCAAATAACTAATTCCAGTACAAAAATCTACAAGATCTAACAAAATAATTTCCTTTTGCACAAATTCTGCATGTAGAGAGATGTCTGTTGATTTTAATAGTGACCTCTAATACATCTTCTAGGCAAAAGGAGCCCCCCTATAAGATATATTGGATCTAACTGTCAATGATTATCTGACACCCAACTGCTGCATGAAGACAGAATGAAGAGAAACAGATGCTGAGAGAGGGATAGTGAATATAAACTTGATTATTTCAGAAATGATGCAGAATTTTTAATTCATTGTATTTAGAAATTTTCTTATTTCCGTATGCTGGAGCTTATTGGGGATGCACCTAATACACTATTTTGGATTTGGCCGAACCCCGAATCTTTTGCGAAAGATTCGACCGAATACAGAACCAAATCCTAATTTGCTTATGCAAATTAGGGGTGGGAAATGGAAAACATTTTTATCTTCCTTGTCATATGCAAATTAGGATTCGGGTTCGGCTGGGAAGAAGGGTCCGGCCAGGCAGAAGGATTCGGCCGAATCCGAATTCTGCTGAAAAAGGCCGAATCCTGGCTGTATCCCGAACCAAATGCTGGTTTCGGTGCATCCCTAGAGTTAATATTAAATTTTAATTTT
The DNA here is from genome assembly GCA_038501925.1 of Xenopus petersii. Lineage (NCBI taxonomy): Eukaryota > Metazoa > Chordata > Amphibia > Anura > Pipidae > Xenopus > Xenopus petersii. Next base: position 11,700,517 of record CM076680.1, read on the forward strand.
TGCGATAGTTCCCCTTTAATATTTATTTTCTTCTATCTTGCCTCTGTTTAAAGCAATAATAATATTTCTTCCGTCACGTGCACTATGAAATATTTCGCCTCAGTAGAAAAGTCTTCCTCTTGTCGGCCTCGTGCCTTGGATCTTATAACGGAGAAATATTTTTTATTTGTCTGCGTTGCACTGAGATGAGCCGTAACACTGGGAATGAAGATAGTGCAGCTGTTGTAAATCAATGATATATATATATATTTATGGACTGTTTTTTTTCCTGAAGAAAGAAACACCTTGATGTTGGTGTTGTAGGCCATATTTATATTACGTTACTAAGTGAATATTTTACAGAAAAATAGTCATTTACATGTATAAATAATACTCTTAAGGGGGTTATTTATTATTTATAGTCCAAATGCCAAAAACTCAAAAAATCTTAGTGTTTTTTTTCCCTATTAAATCCAAATATTTATTGGAAAAGAAAAACCTCAATTTTTTTTGGGCTTTATTAAACCCTGATGCTGCAAAAAGTCCAAATTCAAAAATACGGTATCTCAGACCTGCTGAGGTTATATACAAGTCAATGGGAGAGGTCCCTATCCTATTTGAAAGTTTCTGTGGTCTGCGCTGGAATTAGCCTGAAAATCTGACTATTTTGGACTTTTTGGGCAAAAATCCAAAATATCCCTCGATTTTATTAAAGGAAAACTATACCCCCAAAATGAATACTTGCGCATCAGTTAGTTCATATCATATTAAGTGGCATATTAAAGAATCTTACCGAACTGTGTGCTGCCTCAGAGATCACCTGACCAGAAATACTGCAGCTCTAACTGTAACAGGAAGAAGTGTGGAAGCAAAAGACACAACTCTGTCTGTTAATTGGCTCATGTGACCTAACATGTATGGTTTGTTGGTATGTTTGTGAGTACAGTGAATCGTACGATCCCAGGGGGCGGCCCTTATTTTTTAAAATGGCAGGTTTATGTACATGAAGCAGGGTTTTACATATGTGCTTTTTGTGCAATATATTTTTATAGAAACCAACTTGTTTGAGAGGTATAGTTTTCCTTTAAGTTTGTCTCCAATCCGGTGAAATCATGCTTTTTTTTTTTTTTTTTATATAATCACATCGTGAATTCTAGTTTGGTCTGACTTTTTTAAGATAAAAAAACCGGTTAAATTTGGATTTTGATAGATAACCCCCTAAGTGTCCCTCTACTTTTCATGAAAACATTCAACACTCCGGCCATGAGATCTTAATGTGGCTTATATATACAGGAACCTGATTGGCTAGCACTGCTGATTGTGGCCAATAGAATAGAATTTTGGGGCAATAGAATATCCTCCTTCCCGTTTCCTTTGTGATGTACCTGTGTCAAATCACATTCTTTTCTTGTTTAACCTGCAGGCTAAATAAGCTGATTTCTAGGAGGTTGGTACCTGTGGGCACCTTATATCTGCTGATCTGCTTGGCCTTGAGTTTCATTATTTCTTTTTCACATAAACCCCCTGGAGAAGTCATACCTGCATTATTGATGTTCAGAGGGTGTTTATCCTACTCATTAGATATGGTGCAATTATTAGGAATGCACCCAATTCGGGATTCGCCCTTTTTTGGCAGGATACGGATTCGGTCGAATCCTTCTGCCCGGCCCAACCGCATTGGAATTCTAATTTACATATGCAAATTAGGGGCGAGAGGGAAAATGCGTGACTTTTTGTCAGAAAACAAGGAAGTAAAAAATATTTTCCCCTTCCCACCCCTTATTTACATATGCAAATTAGGATTAGTTCAGTATTTGGCCGAATCTTTCGGTAAGGATTTGGGGGTTCGGCTGAATCCAAAATAGTGGATTCGGTTCATCCCTAGCAATTATATATACCGTATATACTCTAGTATAAGCCGTCCCGAGTATAAGCCGAGGTACCTAATTTTACCTCCAAAAATTGGGAAAGCTTATTGACTCGAGTATAAGCCTAGGATGAGAAATGCAGCAGCTTCTGGTAAGTTTCAATCAAAAAATTGAGGGTTTCTGCTCCCATTGGAGGTGCCGGTGTCTCGTTTTTGGATGCAGGCGACCATTTCTTAGACGCCGGCGACCGTTTTTGCGCTTGACCCGAGTATAAGCCGAGGTAGAGTTTTTCAGCATATTTTAGGGGCTGAAAAACTCGTCTTATACTTGAGTATATACAGTATTTTGTTGTCACTTTAAATGCAGTCAGTAAGCCTGTATTTTATGTAACTTCATTTTGTAAATAAGCTGCTCCCTTCTAAAATTTTAACGGATATGCTACAAAACGCGTTTTTCAGGAAAGTCATAAACACACTGCTCCCAGTACTTACCGCTTGCACTTTAAAGAGTCGGCAGCCCCATATTTTTTCCAATTTTCAATATTTTAATTTCTTTTTAAAGGAACAGTTCAGTGTAAAAATAAAAACTGGGTAAATAAATAGGCTGTGCAAAATAAAAAATGTTTCGGGACCAGAAATTTCAACTGCGCATGTGCCAAAAATGGCGTCAAGACACGAAAATTACAGAAGAAAAAGATGGCTGCCGTGAACTCGGCCACAATCTGCACGGAGGGCTGAGTAAAAAGTTTGGGCCATTTGCCCGTGAGGGGGTCTTTTTCATGGGTTGAAATCTCCTTTAAAGGAGAACTAAACCCTTGTCCCTTACAAACTTTTAGTTCTGCTTCTAATCTTGTACCTGTACTGTGATTTTGGTTTTGGGGGGTTGTACAGGGGCCTGCGGGTGGGAAGGTTCTCCTTTGACTATTGCGCTTTTATGTATATTTTATAGCCTCCGATAAATAGAATCTGTTCTGTTTTTAATGTTTTACTCTTTAACATATTAAGCTACTTGGAAGAGATTCAAACAGGGTTTATTTTTCTACTTTCCCTTTAAAAGCACATTAAACGTGTTCTTACAAGTGACCCGTGTCCTGTTGTGCTCTCAGCCCGTATAGTCTCATTACTGATATACAGTGGTACAGACTTGTGATTGGCTGCAGCTGCCGATGCCCAGGCCCAAATATGGATCATGTGTATGTTTGCCCCTTGGGTGAATTGACCCTGGTGATTGGGTTAAAGGGGATGTAAAGCAAAACATTTTGCCTGCGAGACAATGTAATTGTTTTCAACTTTAATTGTAAATGCAATGCCTGCTATTCCAACCGCAGCCTGGTTGCTAAAGTCAGTAGGACCAGGTAAGTGCTGTACATCCCCACTAAAGAGCCACATATTGTATATGGAATTATAAGCACTGTAAAAAGCCCCCCCCCCAAATTCCGGGTTTGTGACTGTAACCTGTTACTTTAACTACAAACCAGGATTTATTTCTATGAACATAAACGTTTATCCTTACCACAATTAACTAATACAATGACAACAAGTTATCACAATGTAAATTAACCCTTTAAAAATAAAATAAAATCCCATTTTTACTTTCTTCAATGAAAAAGAAACCTATCTCCAATATAAAAATGTGTACTGTTTTTATAAGAAACCTGACTGTATGCAGTGAAATTCTCCCTTCATTTAGTGCTGTGGATAGGAATTGTCAGATGGTCCCTAACTGCTCTGCAGGGAAACAATCATACTTATGTACAGCAGGGGGAGCCCCCGCCTTACTTCCCAGCCATGCAGAACTCAAGCAGCTTTCTTTGTTTCCCTGTAGAGCAGTCGGCGACTGTGTAGAGATTTGTATTGGATTTTATTTTTGCCTTTACATCCCCTTTACTGTTTCCAACTCCATCTGCAGGGACAAAGATCATGGAGCCAGATATAAACAGATAAACTGGGATTCTATTTGGAGGATTATTTTGCTGCAGCCACTGGTTCTGCAGAGTTTTTTTGCCGTGAACTGTGATCCCTGAATCTGAACCGAGGAGTAAGTAAAAAGTTAGGGGCATTTGCCCAGGTTTAGTAGCTAGGCTGGGGGGTCTACATAGTGTAGGGTTTTTAGTTAAGGGTTAAATTCTCCTTTAAAGGGGAACTATTGTGAAAATTAAACGTAAGCTTCATTAAGAAACTTTCTAAATACAATCAATTAAAAATTCTGTACTGTTTCTGAAATAATCAAGTTTATCTTCACTATCCCTCTCTCAGCATCTGTTTCTCTTCATTCTGTCTTCATGCAGCAGTTGGGTGTCAGATATTCATTGACAGATCCAATATATCTTATAGGGGGGCTCCTTTTGCCTAGAAGATGTATTAGAGGTCACTCTATTAAACTCACCAGACATCATGTGGGATATTCACTAAAAATTGTAGTTGCACTAGTCGTATTTTCGCCAGAGCTACACAAATTCACTAAAATCCAAAGTTGCGCTCAGGGGAAGCGTAAGGTTGCAAACTTGCACTAGCGTTAATTCGCCAAGCAAAGCGAAGTTACGCTAGTGATGGTTAATTTGCATGCGGCGCCAAATTCACATTTCAATGGAAGTATTCGTAGCAGCACTACACAAGCCTGGGAAACCTTCAAAACATCAAATAAAATTTTTATTTTGCCCTACACATGCGCCCATAAGTTGCCATGAGTCAGGAAATGTAGGGGGGAAGGAGGGGAGCCCCAAAAAAAATTTCTATCTTTTTTTCAGCCTATCACCCATAATGTAGAAAACACGCCAACGTTTTGTGGGACTTAGAAAAAATGTTAACTTTTTTTGAAGCAATCCCTATCTACTCTATTGTGCTTCGCCAGGTCTGGGGTTGGTGAAGGAAGTCTAGTGTAAAAGGTAGTGTTCAGTACACTGCGCAAGTTAGTGAATTTGTGTAGTTACGTCCGTTGTGCAAATTCACCTGGCGTAAGGGTGCGAAGTAACACTAGCGAAGTTACGCCAGCGTCCATTAGTGAATTTGCAAAGTAACGAAAATGCGTTTGCCCCCATATGTCTCTACATGCAGGATTTGTGCAAAAGGCAGTTATTTTGTTAGATTTTGTTTGTACTGGAGTGAGCTCTAATACATCTGCTAGGAAAGGAGCCCCCCTATAAGATATATTGGATGTAACTGTCAATATCTGACACCCAACTGCTGCATGAAGACAGAATGAAGAGAAACAGATGCTGAGAGAGGAATAGTGAACATAAATTTGATTATTTCAGAAACTTAGTTTGATTTTCCAAAAGCTTGCTTGGATTTATATTGGATAAGTCCATTATATGCACAAATGATCGTTTACATTAAGCTTCTGTATAATTCCTGTAACTGAGGCCGTGGGATTTCTGGAGAGGACTTTCTAGCATTGGCCACTAGAGGGCAGACACGGCCAGGACTAGACCTGATCTCTACACATTGCTCTGCTCAATAGGTTTAGAACCTCAGCTATAGCCACTGACTGCAATTTATTATACCTGCAACGTGCATTGTTTACTCACATCTGCTACAACTAGTTTAGATGACAGTTTGCAACGGAATATGCCATTAGTACTGTAACCAATGAGATTTAGTCTTCACAGGGGCAATGCATCCACAACTGGGGCTTTTGGTGCCATTTATGTACATTTAAATTGGAATGAAAAGGAGGGGTGATAATATCCCTGTAATTAAGAGCTGTAGAAGCACTAGCTGTTACCCCTGCAGATAGGATGGAGCAAACCCCCAGCCCTATGATTAATGGTTTGTCTGTAGGGAACAGATCCCAGAGACATTGCAAGGGCAAGTGCCCCCTCATTGTGTAAGTGCCCGGGGAGGGGATGTCCTCATGCAGGTCAGTCACAGTAACGATAGAGAAGCAAATCATTACTAATTGTATATTCACAATGAAATCTGCCCCAAGTACAAATATAACTTAACTCTCAAAATATAGAATTGGGGGTGGGGGCACAGGCTGGAAAATACGAGTTGCTGCTTATTACTGAGCATCACTGTACAAATGGATACTGATCACTACATTAACCCCATGCATGCCAGCAACATAGAAACCAGATACTGATCACTACATTAACCCCATGCATGCCAGCAACATAGAAACCAGATACTGATCACTACATTAACCCCATGCATGCCAGCAACATAGAAACCAGATACTGATCACTACATTAACCCCATGCATGCCAGCAACATAGAAACCAGATACTGATCACTACATTAACCCCATGCATGCCAGCAACATAGAAACCAGATACTGATCACTACATTAACCCCATGCATGCCAGCAAGATCACTGTAGAAATGGATAATGATCACTGCATTAACCCCAGACATGCCAGCAAGATCACTTTAGAAACCAGATACTGATCACTGCATTAACCCCAGGCATGCCAGCAAGATCACTTTAGAAACCAGATACTTTTCACTACATTAACCCCAGACATGCCAGCAAGAACACTATAGAAACCAGATACTGATCACTGCATTAACCCCAGACATGCCAGCAAGATCACTTTAGAAACCAGATACTCATCACTACATTAACCCCAGGCATGCCAGCAAGATCACTATAGAAACCTGATACTGATCACTGCATTAACCCCAGACATGCCAGCAAGATCACTGTAGAAAATGGATACTGATCACTATGTTAACCCCAGACATGCCAGCAAGATGACTGTAGAATATGAATTCCTCTCCAGAATTAGTCATAACTGCACACTTCTTGTCTCTAGGGAAAATAACATTAGCAACTGCACAGCAGCTTTAGATTCCAGGATAGACAAATAAATTAACAGCACGTAAACAAAATGAAAGCCAGTGGAGAATTTTCCTTTAATGTCTGCCCCTCCCAATCTCCCGATCTACCTTTCAGGTTCAGCATTCTTGCCCCGTGGGTGAAGCTTCTGCCAGTGCAGCAGAGGAGTGAATGTTGCTGGCAGGGCCGCCATTAGAAATCACGGGGCCCCGTACAACAAAATTTTTTGGGCCCCGCCCACACTGACGACCAAGCTCCACCCCATTTCCCGCCCACTCCACATCGCAGTTAAAAGACCATACAGACATCAGCGCTAAAAAAGTAACCCCCCCCACACAAGTTGTAAAAAGCTATTGATGGTCAGGGCCCCCTTATAAAAAATTGGGGCCCCAAAAAAAAAAAAATTAAAAATTTTTTTTTTTAAAAAAAACATTGGTGGCAGGGGCCCCCTTATAAGTTAAAAAAAACTTGGGGCCCCAACAAAAAAAATGTAAAAAAAACTAAAAAATAAACAAACATTGGTGGCAGGGGCCCCCTTATAAGTTAAAAACAAATTGGGGCCCCAAAAAAAAATTTAAAAAAAAAAAAATTTTTTTGAAAAAAAAAAAAACATTGGCGTCAGGGGCCCCCTTATAAGTTAAAAACAAATTGGGGCCCCAAAAAAAAATTTTTGAAAAAAAAAAAAACATTGGCGGCAGGGGCCCCCTTACAAGTTAAAAACAAATTGGGGCCCCAAAAAAAATTTAAAAAAAAAAAAAAATTTTTTGAAAAAAAAAAAAACATTGGCGTCAGGGGCCCCTTACGAGTTAAAAAAAAAATTGGGGCCCCAAAAAAACATGTTTTAAAAAAAAAGATTGGTTGCAGGGGCCTATAGAATATTAAAATAATACATTGGTGGCCAGGAGATTAAAAAAAAAAAAAATACACAAACTGGTGTTCAGTAGAATTGAACTCACGGCTTCAGTACTTCAACTTCACCTCCTTTCGTGACTTCGGGTCTTTTCACCGCTTCAGGACTTCGGCTTCGGCTGTTTTCGTGACTTCGGGTCTTTGCGCTGCTTCAGGACTTCGGCTTCGGCTGTTTTCGTGACTTCGGGTCTTTTCGGCGCTTCGTGACTTCGGCTTTTTCCGTGACTTGGGGTCTTTTCGGCGCATCGGCTTCGGCTTTTCGGCACTTCCGCATTCGGCAGCACAGAGGCAAGACGTACGGCTCGGGCGCTCGTAAGGGGGGCCCGGATCTTCAAAAAATGCAGCGCTGCCGGGTCCCCCTTCATGCCCGGGCCCGGTACGCTTGTCCCCCCTGTCCCCCCTTGATGGCGGCCCTGGTTGCTGGTGTCCAAATGCCCAAGGCCACCATTAGATGGTACCGCTGTCAGGTGCCCCAGGAGACATAAAATGGGGGTGTGGCACATGGAGTGGGTGGGACATTTGGCATAATTGGGTGTGGCTTGTGGAGTGGGTGTGACATTGATATAATGGGGTGTGTCAGAAGGGTAGTTGTTGGACCTGCTAAAAATCAACAACATTTTAATTTCTACATTTTATTTTTACTTTTTTTTTTTGTTACACAAACAATTTACAAATATCAATTGCACAGATATCCGACATGCTCCTTCTGGCTGTCGCTAAGCCCGCGCGTCTCTCTCTGCCGGAACCAGTGGGAGGGGTTAAGAACATAATTAACGCATGAGCAACAAAAAACGCTGACAAGACGACAAGCGATATGATGAAATCTTGCATTAATAGTTTTTTGTGTGCAAATATGAAATTAAAAAAAAAATTGCTGATATATTTTTTACGCCATTCTGATATGAGCCCCAAGCACAAGTCTCAGTCCTCTGGCCAATCAGCACCTGGGAGACAAGTCATGTGCCTTGATGTAGGTCTCCCTGTATTCAGTCGGAACCCAAAAGTGATGTCACAATGCGCCAATACTTCCTGTAAAAAATGAGAAAAAGCCTACGCTCTAATGGAAGAGTTAAGGATATAAAAGCCGTGTTAAAAGATTCAGTCTGGGGGCCGCGCCCCATGGGCAGGTCAGTTGGATTTGGTTGGAGGCAAGCCGGGGCGTCTGGTGGGGATAATTTTAGGCTTTGGTGAGTTATTTGTGTCCTCTTCCCCCATGTCACTATCGCACACGTGCACCACCACGCTCGGGGTCGACTCTGTTCCCGCGTGAAGTTCGTATTTCTGACCTAAAGAAACAAAAGGGCAAATATTAAAAAATGGCGCCGACCACATTGTCTTATTACTTCCAAGAAAAACCCCACATGCAAAAAAGTGTAATCTTATTAAATCATTTTAAAAGATCAAACACTCCCCACATGGAGCCTAACGCGTTTCATGCTTACCTAGCACTTACTCATAGGCAATCTCTGATATGTCAATTGTTTTCTAATACTTCAATCCCGTCTCTGATAGACCCTCCCAAAATTAAAAGCCAATCACAATCCAACACATTTGTTGTATGTGTCATCAGTTAGAGCCTTGGCTATTGGCTCAATTGTTTAGAAACACTTAGTATTATATATATATAATATACAATCCATGTTACGGGGTATAAGTTAAATTAGAATTTAACCACATTGTTCTCTACTAACAACCACACCCGCCATTGGCTGCATTCTTCATGGCCTGGCAAGGAGTGAGATTGTGATTGGATGTGAATCATGCTCATTTTTATAAGGCCAAATGTTGCTTGAGTAGAAGAGCCCACCAGGTCTTGGCCTGGTATCCTGGTGCTCCAGTCTAAAGTGTGCCGCACAGAAGCAAACTCTCGACTGACTGAGCAGCCTCCAATCCCTGATGCACCTATATATGCAGCCAAATGATGCCGACCCAGATCAATGAAGGATGGTGAAGCATTTAGGCAAAGTGGAAGATCCAGTCAGCTGAAGATCCAGAATGTGGTCAGAGTCCTATGCTTCTGAGCAGGGCCGGAACTAGGGGTAGGCAGAGTAGGCACGTGCCTAGGGCGTAAAGCTGGGGGGGCGCCAGGCATGTACCTGCTCTGACGCCTACCCCATTGTCCGGCCCCGTCTCTCCCCAACTGCCACGAATAATTTTTGGTAAGAAAGCGCTTCTGCGCATGTGCGCACAAGTGCACTTTGGTGCGTGCGCGCTTGAGTGCACTTTGGCGCATGCGCGCCCAAGCACGCACTCAGCTGGTGCCTGGCTGGGTTGGCCCGGCTCTGCTTCTGAGTCGCGGATTTGAAGGCGGATTGAGGGCTAAACAAAAAGTCTGATGTGGCCCCCTTGTTGAGTGCACATATTTGGCAAATATCTGCTTGTTTAGCAACCTGGCTTGTGCATGGCCATGGCACAGTACAGAACACCCACGGGGCTGCACATTAGAGATTTAGAAACATTTATATCTGCTGATATAATCCGGGCCAACAGCTCCATCTGCCGGAGAGTTTCATAGGAAGAGAGGGAACCGTTCTACAGTTGTTCTCTTGGGAGTAGAGTTGCCACCTTTGTGCGGCTCATGATCCGGGCAGGGGGCGGGTCAGTGATGTTATGGGAGGGGTGTGCTACATCACGGGCAGGCTATGTAGTGGAGATCAGAGATTGGATGATAACCATGTCAGTCAGGGGAGATCCTGCCCGGTTTTCCTTATTTGTACAAAAAAGGGGGGGTTAGAAGGTGCACTCCCACCGAATAAATGTGAGGTGCAAAACTTATGGGACTCCCCAGAAGACTCACCAAGTCATATGGAACATTCCAAAAGGGGTGAAGAATGTACACTCAAGGGTAAAGTTAATCCATTTTATTCCATCAAAAGAGAAATATTACAAAAACATTGGCCTTATGCGTTTTGACCATTCAGGTCTTCATCAGGGGAAAAATATACAAAATATAGAAAAGGCCTTTTTCTTTTTATATTTTGTATGTGTCTTCAAGCCTTTTGGAACTTTCCTTACTTGTAAAACCGAGCAGACTGTCCGAGTTGGGAGTGAGTATGTTTTACTCTCCTGCTTCCCAGAGCGGAGGACTAGGAATTACCCTGGAACGGGCAGCAATGGGATAGTGGATGTGGCAGGCAGCACAGCAGCTGTAACATAGGTTTAATTTGCCCTTTAGTGAGGCTGTTATTCGTATAGAAGGAAACAAATCCAGGGAAGGTGCAGGGTATTTGGGAAAAGATTCAGATTTAATACTTTGTGTTCCTTTCTCTTGCCGTGTCACTGAGTGCAGCTAAGCAGGAATGGTTTGTCGCTGATTCATTCCATGTCCTGTGGGTATCGGGGTCACACCAGGGAAGGCGTGTGCAAGTGCGTGTATGTGCCGTGTGCAGCCCGGGTTCTGCTAAATCAGGAAATTACTTGATTTCTCTCTCTCGCTTTATTGCCCTTTGGGCTCCAACTCATTTCTCAGCCACAAGCTGACGTCAATGCTGCCTGCACCGAGGGCCAGTCTCTAACTGTCAGTTACAGGCAGCAAACTATTCGCCGGCCCAGCGACTGCATCATTATCCCTTTCTGGGGCCAATAAAAGCAGCGTAACTGTCACATTCTATCCCTGACACTGTCTCGCTCTCATCCTTTATCTGCAGGACAAGGCTCCGTGGGGTCAAAAACGGGGGGTGAGACGTTTTGTAGAGTCGGAGTGTGAAGCCGCCATGGGGGGGAACTGCAAAAAACATGATCCTTTTCTAAAAAGAAATAGCGTGTCACACAGTTACACATTCACGTCGATTTGCCAAAAAGGTTCATTTAAAGGGGTTGTTCGCCTTTGAGTTAACTGTTAGTATGACGTAGAGAGGGATATTTGGAGACAATTTGCAATTGGTTTTCATTTTTTATTATTTGTGGTTTTTGAGATATTTAGCTTTTTATTCAGCAGCTCTTCAGTTTGTAATTTCAGCAATCTGGTTGCTAGGGATCAAATTTCCTTAGCAACCATGCATTGATTTGAATAAGAGACTGGAATATGAATGAATGAATAGTAGAGGCCTGAATAGAAAGATGAGTAATAAAAAGTAGCAATAACAACACATTTGTAGCCTTACAGAGTATTTGTTTTAAGTTGGAGTCAGTGACCCACGTTTTAAAGCTGGAAAGAATCAGAAGAAGAGGGCAAATAATTAAAAAAAAACTATCAAAAAGAAATAATGAAGATCAATTGAAATGATGCATAGAATTGGCCATTCTATAAGACTTGAAGGTGAACCACCCCTTTAAAGGGCCAGTAGCATGAGGCAATGCTGCACAAACACCGGCATAACAACGCCACTTTAGGGGCTGGTTTACCTATAGTACAGTTCCCATAGCAGCAATTGGTTCTGATAAGTCTGTTAAAGAAACAGTAACATCAAAAAATGAAAGTGTTTTAAAGTAATAAAAATATAATGCAGTGTTGCCCTGCACTGGTAAAACTGGTGTGTTTGCTTCAGAAACACTACTATAGTTTATATAAACAAGCTGCTGTGTAGCCATGGGGGCAGCCATTCAAGCACAGGATACACAGTAGATAACAGATAAGTACTACTATAGTTTATATAAACAAGCTGCTGTGTAGCCATGGGGGCAGCCATTCAAGCACAGGATACACAGTAGATAACAGATAAGTACTACTATAGTTTATATAAACAAGCTGCTGTGTAGCCATGGGGGCAGCCATTCGAGCACAGGATACACAGTAGATAACAGATAAGTACTACTATAGTTTATACAGGTATGGGACCTGTTATCCAGATTGCTCGGGACCTGGGGTTTTCCGGATAACGGATCTTTCCATAATTTGGATCTTCATGCCTTAAGTCTACTAGAAATTCATGTAAATAAACCCAATAGGCTGGTTTTGCTTCCAATAAGGATTAATTATATCTTAGTTGGGATCAAGTACAAGTTACTGTTTTATTATTACACAGAAAAGGGAAATCATTTTTAAAAATTTGGATAAAATGGAGTTTCTGTATATCGGGTTTCCGGATAAGGGATCCTATACCTGTATAAATAAGCTTGAATAAATTGAGCAATTAGAACGTTTTCACATAAAAATCGTGAAAATCGGAAATTGACGCTTGCGAATTTTCATGGGAGATTCACAAATTTAAATTTCTGGCAGAGAAACGCGGAAATTTGACGCAAATTCGCGCCAAGCTAATTTTTTTGCCCATCACTAATGAGCAGCACATTAAAGGGGTGGTTCATCTTTGAGTTAATTTTTTACAATGGCTAGGTCTAAGCAACCTTTCAAATGGCTTTCAATTTCCCTTTTTATAGTTTTTTTACAGATTTTAAATGGAAGGGTCACTGACCCCATCTAAAAAACAAATTCTCTGTAAGGAACAAATGTATTGTTATTGCTGCTTTTTATTACTCATCTTTCTATTTAGGTCTTTCCTGTTCATATTCCAGTCTCTTGTTTGAATCAGTGCATGGTTGCTAGGGTAAATTGGACCCTAGCAACCAGATTGAGAGCTGCTGAATAAAAAGCCAAATAATTCAAAACTCCACAGATAATAAAAATAAAAAGCCAACTGCAAATTGTCTCAGAATATCTTTCTCTACATAATATTAAAAGTTAATATAAAGTTGAACTCCTTTAACCCCAGACATACCAGGAAGCTGACTGCAGAATATGGAATAAAAGCAACACGTGGAAGTGAAAATTGCCATTCAGTCCTCATCTACCAAATCCAACTGCACAGACAGAGGCATCTGTAAGGCAAGTAAACAATTCCCATCCTTCTCGTAGTGATTAAATTGTCTCAATTAGCAGGTCTAATAAGGACAATCTAGTCCCTTGGGTTGGGTCTCATGAATGAAGAAGGCGGTGGAATTAAAGTTGCTCTTCTGATATAGAACATAAGGACCGGGGATGCAATGACTGCCCTCAGCCAACGGGAGGAGATACAGTAGTTACACAACATTAATACAGGTATGGGACCTGTTATCCAGAATGCTCAGGACCTGGGGTGTTCTGAATTCGGATCTTCATACCTTAAGTCTACTAGAAAATCACGTAAACATTAAATAAAGCCAATAGGCTGGTTTTGCTTCCAATAAGGATTAATTATATCTTAGTTGGGATCAAGTACAAGTTACTGTTTTATTATTACACAGAAAAAGGAAATCATTTTAAAAAAAAATTGACATTATTTGGATAAAATGGAGTCTATGGGAGACGGCCTTTCCATAATTCCATTTTAGAATATCAGTCTGGATCTTACTAAAAGTGAACTTAAATGTGAACAGCCCCTTTAAGAAGGCACAACATCTACACGTGTGTTTATTGTATTTGTTTCTCCTTATGGCTGACAGCTCAGTCTATCTCTGTCTCACACATATACCATGACATACCTCCCAACATTTTGGAAGTAAAAAGAGGGACAAAAATTTTTTTTCCACACATAACGCAGCAATTTCCTGACCACGCCCTTTCTGTGGCCACACCCCCTAATTACCATGTTTGTTTTACAAAATTTGGCAGGTTATGAAAGTTTGAAAATATTTCTCCTTATCTAAACTGTGTTTTTGTGTCTCAAAATTGTTACAAAGTATCTTATTTGCACCTGTTAGTTGTTCTGGGCTCTTAAGTGAGAAACTTTGTTTCTTTTTCTGGCTGTTCAGTGCAGAGAAAAGAGGGACTTTCCAGTACAAATGAGGGACTGCGGGTTGAGCTGTCAAAAGAGGGACTGTCCCTCCGAATAAGGGACAGTTGGGAGGTATGCCATGGCACCGTTACCTGCGAGTTCTATACAAAGAGCGACCTTGTGCCAATGTCATCCAATTGTTTCCCTTTAGCCGTGAGTCAGAAGCCGACAGAACAAAAGCCTTTCCTACGAGATGACGACAATGGCTTGTGTTACGGAGAAGAGAAGGTTTCTGTGGTTAATAAAATATACATATTTCACTTGTGTAACCGACACGTGCCAACAGCCACTGGGAATCGGAAAAGCTTAATGTCAATAAGGTATTTATACTGATACTGTGATGGGAAAACATGTTTTTTTCAAATTACATCAGTTAATAGACTGTTCCAGCAGAATTCTGCACTGAAATCTGTTTTTCAAAAGAGCAAACAGATTTTTTTATATTTCATTTTAAAATCTGAAATGGGGCTAGACATGTTGTCAGTTTCCCAGCTGCCCCCAGTCATGTGACTTGTGCTCTGATAAACTTCAATCACTCTTTACTGCTGTACTGCAAGTTAGAGTGATGTCACCCCCTCTCTTCCCCCCCCCCAGCAGCCAAACAAAAGAACAATGGGAAGGTAACCAGATAGCAGCTCCCTAACACAAGATAACAGCTGCCTGGTAGATCTAAGAACAACACTCAATAGTAAAAACCCATATCCCACTGAGACACATTCAGTTACATTGAGTAGGAGAAACAACAGCCTGCCAGAAAGCAGTTCCATCCTAAAGTGCTGACTCTTTCTGAAAGCACATGACCAGGCAAAATGGCCTGACATTAGGGTTGCCACCTGGCCGATATTTTAACGGCCTAGCCGGTAAAACACCTGCCAAGGCTGTGGCCGGTATTGCAGCAAATTTACTGGCAATGTAGCTGCTAAATTTGTAATACCCCTAACAAAAGCCCTTGGCCTGCCCCCAATCTGCTCAAAACGTACCTTTTTGACATCGTCTGACCATAGTGTGCTGTGGCTCCGCCCCTACTTACATCCTGTCCCACCCCTTTTACGTCACAGCCCGCCCTTTTTTTGGAAATTTTATTAAAAGGTGACATGGAGCCTACACACCAATATTACAACTAAAAAAATACACTCGCTGGTTCAGGAATGACATTTTGGGGCAGATTTACATAGGGTTAATTAACCCTCGATATTCGACTGCCGAATGTAAATCCTTCAACTTCGAATATCGAAGTCGAAGGATTTACTGCAATTAGTTTGATCGAATGAAAAATCTTTCGATCAAACGATTCGAAGGATTTTAATCAATCGATCGAAGATTTTTCTACGACCACAAAAACATTAGAAAGCCTATGGGGACCTTCCCCATAGGCTAACATTGCACCGGTAGGTCTTAAGTGGCGAAGTAGGGGGTCGAAGTTTTTTTAAAGAGACAGTTCTTCGACTATCGAATGGTCGAATATTCGAACGATTTTTAGTTTGAATCGTTTCGATTTGAAGTCGTAGTTGAAAGTCGAAGTAGCCAATTCGATGGTCGAAGTAGCCAAAAAAAAAACATTCAAAATTCTAAGTTATTTTTATTCTATTCCTTCACTCGAGCTAAGTAAATGGGCCCATTTATATTGTAGAGTGAATTATTTGCAGTGTAAACAGTGTAATTTACAAAATAAAAACGACATCATAAAAATCATGACAGAATCCCTTTAACTTCAGAAATATCCCACAGTGACACTACTGAATATATCTAACGCTCAATACAATATAAGACCGTCTCCCATAGACTCCATTTTATCTGAATAATCCAAATTTTATAAAAACTATTCACTTTTTCTGTGTAATAATAAAACAGTATCTTGTACTTGATCCCAACTAAGATATTTTTTATTAATCCTTATTGGAGGCAAAACCAACCTATTGGGTTTATTTCATGTTTATATGATTTTGTGGTAGAATTAAAGGGATCCTGGGAAAACATGTTTTTTTCAAAACACATCAGTTAATAGTGCTACTCCAGCAGAATTCTGCATTGAAATCCATTTCTCAAAAGAGCAAATGATTTTTTTATATTCAATTTTGAAATCTGACATGGGGCTAGACATATTGTCAATTTCCCAGCTGCCCCTGGTCATGTGACTTGTGCCTGCACTTTAGGAGAGAAATGCTTTCTGGCAGGCTGCTGTTTTTCCTTCTCAATGTAACTGAATGTGTCTCAGTGGGACATGGGTTTTTACTATTGAGTGTTGTTCTTAGATCTACCAGGCAGCTGTTATCTTGTGTTAGGGAGCTGTTATCTGGTTACCTTCCCATTGTTCTTTTGTTTGGCTGCTGGGGGGAAAAGGGAGGGGGGTGATATCACTCCAACTTGCAGTACAGCAGTAAAGAGTGATTGAAGTTTATCAGAGCACAAGTCACATGACTTGGGGCAGCTGGGAAATTGACAATATGTCTAGCCCCATGTCAGATTTCAAAATTGAATATAAAAAAATCTGTTTGCTCTTTTGAGAAATGGATTTCAGTGCAGAATTCTGCTGGAGCAGCACTATTAACTGATTCATTTTGAAAAAATGTTTTTTCCCATGACAGTATCCCTTTAAGGTATGAAGATCCAGAAAGATTCGATATATGGAAATCCTCAGTTCCCGAGCATTCCACATAACAGGTCTCTATGTAATTAAGGGTATTCCTCAGCCCCAGGTACATTTGTAGAATCCAGAAGACCATGGAAGACAGTCAGACAACGTTTCAGCTTCATTAAACCGTCTTCAGGGACGGCGACTCTTACAAATGCAGAATAAATGGAGCCTGATTTCTTGCCAGACTGGGGGCTCATACCCCACCCTCCATCCTTGTAACTGAGACACAGTGAATGAAATGTTCCCTATAATCGGGATGCACTGAATCCAGGATTTGGTTCAGTATTCGGCCTTTTCCAGTAGAATTCAGATTCCGCTGAATCCTTGTGCCTGGAAGAACCGAATCAGAATCCTAATTTGCATATGTAAATTAGGGTCAGTAGGGAAATCACGTGACTTTTCGTCACAAAAGAATTTTCTCCACCTTTTCCTTTTTCTGCAGCTAATTTGCATATGCAAATTCGGATTTGGTTTAGTATTCGGCCGAATCTTTCACCAAGGATTCAGCCAAATCTCAAATAGTGGATTGGTTGCATCCCTACCCTATAATGTTTGTTCCTGTTATAAAAATTGATTCCAGGGGAATATCTTGAGTCCAACTGTGTAACTGGCATCAGCACCAACTCCCAAAGTGCCATATGGAGGGGTCCAGGGAGTGGTTTCATTTTTCGCGAAACTGCGGTGAAAATTCACTGGCCAAAAATTCACCACAAGCAAAATAAATGGCCATGCATCAAAATTGGGGCGTGAATAAAAATGGCTATGTGTCAAAATTATTCGGACACCCATTGACTTTAATGCGTTTGGACATAATAGCCGCGCCTATAAAAATTGTTGAGCGTTAAAATTATTTTGACTCCCATTGACTTCAATGCATTTCGCAAATTTTTCGTAGTTTCTAAGCGAAACAGATTCGCCCATCATTAGTCGCTTGTATAGACAAGAAGAACACGCAGATATAAATCACAGCCCCTGCTGCCAGTACCAAAATAATGAGCGATGTCCTTAGAAATAAGAAAGGGCCGAGTACCTACCTGGGCCGAGCTTGGCGACTGCATAAAGGAGGTCGTAATTAATAACGGGTGTGGCGTCGTCGATTGGCTGCCAGCCGAGGGGCGGGGACACGGGGGGTGAGATGAGGAACTGTTTGGCGGGCTGCGGGGGTGCCAGGTGAAGCTTGTCTCCGTCTCTCTCTGGGGTCTGAACCTTTATAGGAGATGAGAGATAGGGAACCCACATTAATATAGAGGAGTCGCCTCCTACATCCCCTGACATGTGACTGTTAGTTTATGTTCATTGCTTGAAACGTGTGGTGGGAGCTTCCATACTGCTTTGCTTATACACTACAGTATGAGGCCACAGCTTTATGTGTTATGTTGCAGCTGATTAAATGGAGGGATTTACTATTTTAAGTAGGGCATACAGCTCCTTCACATACTGTATGACCCTTCTGCCCATTATTAAACTGCAACTGACAGGACATCGTCTAATAATAAGAACTGCAGGCCTTAAAAGGGAGGTGCACCTCCAGGTAAACTTTACCCCCATATGTAACATAAGGCACTAAGTTTGCCCAGGAGCAGTAACCCATAGCAACCAATACAATGTTTGCTTTTAAACTAGGGATGCACAGAATCCAGGATTCGGTTTGGGATTCGACCTTTTTCAGCTGAATCCTTCTGCCTGGCCGAATCTGAATATGCAAATTAGGGGCGGGAGGGAAATCACGTGACTTTTTGTCACCAAACAAGGAAGTAAAAAATGTTTTCCCCTTCCACACCCCTACTTTGCATATGCAAATTAGGATTCGGTTCAGTATTTGCCCGAATCTTTCACCAGGTTCAGCCAAATCCAAAATAGTGGATTCAGCGCATCCCTATTATAAACAGGTGGCCATAAATGCTGCCTGCTGATTGGTTGCTATGGGTTACTGCACCTGGGCAAACTTTTTTTTTGCATAACCCGATTACTATGTTATAGAATGGCCTATTCTTTCTAATTGGTCTGCCTGGTTGCTAAGTTAAACTGGACCCTAGCGATCTAGGAGGGCCGCCCCACAAAAAGCTAAATGTTTCAAAAGACTGCAAATAATTAAAAACAAAGACCAACTGCAAATTGACTCAACGTATCATTCTCTACAGAGCCCAAAAGCTAATTTAAAGGCGAACAGCCCCTTTATGTCTGTGTTACATTAACTATGAACAACGTGTCCCCACCCTAGGGCCAATACCTGCACTGATTATTGGGCTATTATAGGGCTAGATGGGGAAAGGGTTCTGATGATGTGGAGCTTACAATCTAAGGACACTATCAGGTGCCAATTAACCTGTCTTTATGTTTCATGTAGACACGAGAAGAATATTTTAGGGCTTATTTATAAAGACTGGGCAAATTTGCACCTGGGCAGTAACCCATAGCAACCAATTCGTGGCTGGCTTTTTTCAGCCACCTGCAAACAATGAAAGCAAACCTTTGATTGGTTGCTATGGGTTACTGCCTAGGTGCAAATTTGCCCAGAGTTCATAAATGTGCATCACAACAGACAGACCGGGGGGGGGGCAGACGAGGGGCTTCTTACCTGTGCAAAGTACAGTTTTAATTTCTTGCCCCTGAACTGTGTTTCGTGAAGCTCTATCCTCGCTCTCGCCGCTGCCTTGGGGTGGCTGAAATTTATCCGCACTCTTCGGAAGCTCTTGAAAAGCTGCACCGTGACGCGGTCGTCATAGGCGCGAAACAGACCCTCGAATTTCTCCTGAAACATTAAAAAAAGGCCAATCAAGAGTCGTTACCCAAATAAACTTCAGAGTGGGGGGGGGACTCCTGTTATTGGACCCCATGGGCCACTACACCTACAGCCTTTTCTGTGCAGAACCGGCGAGTCCGTTATCCAGAAACCCGTTATCCAGAAAGATCCGAATTACGGGATGGCCGTCTCCCATAGGCTCCATTTTAACCACATTTTTAGAAATGATTTCCTTTTTCTATGTAATAATAAAACAGTCGCTTGTACTTGATCCCAACTAAGATATAATTAATCCTTATTGGAAGCAAAACCAGCCTATTGGGTTTATTTAATGTTTACATGATTTTATAATAGACTTAAGGCATGAAGATCCAAATCACGGAAAGATCCATTATCCGGAAAACCCCAGGTCCCAGCATTCTGAATAACAGGTCCCATAGCTGTACTTGATCCCAACTAAGATATTAATCCTTATTGGAAGCAAATCCAGACTATTTCATGTTTAAATTATTTTCTAGCAGACTTAAGGTATGAAGATCCAAATTACAGAAAGTAAAACCCTAGGTCCTGAGCATTCTGGATAACAGGTCCCATACATGTACTGCAAATCAAACTAAATGGACCAGCCAATGTCAGTGTGGGAGGAGCAAGATTCGCCCCTTCCAAAAACCCTTTCCCTTTTCATAGCCAGTGCAAAGAGCCAATGTTGAACTACAAGACCTATAACCACCTGTATCTGTTCTGTCTCAGTTAGTAAATAGGGGCCCTTATTTGTGTAATGCTGGTGAGTCACAGGCTGTAGGACCCAGCACCCAGCAGGTTAAAGACAGGGTGACAGAAAGCATATCGCAGCCATTCATGTGGCACCCACTGATCCACTAGATGCTCCTGACCCGGACAATAAACTGATATCAGTGCAGAGAGCAGGGACAGAAGTAATGGGGCAGGAGAGGTTAAATCCAGCCCCACATCTGCCTCTCAATTAAAGGGACAGTAGCACTTAAATGCCACTTATACTATACTATATGATTTCATATTTATCCAATGAAATCAATACATATTTACTGAATGGATTCTAAATCTCAGGCAATTCAGGGAAAGCTGTAATATTATATAAACTGTTATTGCTCATGTTCATACAGTGGGAGAAGCCAGCCCAAGGCCATTACTCCATACCTCCCAACTGTCCCTTTTTCAGAGGGACAGTCCCTCTTTTGACAGCTCAACCCGCAGTCCCTCATTTGTACTGGAAAGTCCCTCTTTTCTCTGCACTGAACAGCCAGAAAAAGAAATAACGTTTCTCACTTAATTGGCTTTTAGCAGAGAGCCCAGAACAACTAACAGGTGCAAATAAGATACTTTGTAACAATTTTGAGACACAAAAACACAGTTTAGATAAGGAGAAATATTTTCAAACTTTCATAACCTGCCAAATTGTGTAAAACAAACATGGTAATTAGGGGGTGTGGCCACAGAAAGGGGTGTGGCCAAAAAATTGCTGCGCTACATGCGGAAAAAAAATTTTTGTCCCTCTTTTTACTTCCAAAATGTTGGGAGGTATGCATTACCCAACCAATCAGAGCTGTCCAGCTGGAGGGTCCTACTACTTTATTGGCCAGAGGGTAAGTCTCCTGCTGTTTCTTTCTACAGATGCTTTATTTGGTTTATGTGATGCACTTTGGGGCCAGAAACACTTTATTAACGTACACGTGGATTTAATTCCCTCTTAATACTTGTTGTTTGTATCTTTATAGTTCCTGCAAGATGTTACCCAGGAGAAGGGTCTCTGCATTATTATCTGATAATAAACATAAATCCATGTAATACACAGGCCTACATAAAATCGAAATCCTCCTATTTGTATTGGGCAAATCTAGAGTTGTGTCTTTTCCAGACATACAGATACTCTATACATTCATGCTGCTGATATGCAATTTCTAAGTGTTGTTGCTTTAAAGGCAACTGTCAGCTTTAAACTCAAGTGGAGCTCTGCAGAGGATAAATGGATCTTCATCAGAAGACTTGGGCGACTCTTGATCTGTCGATATGTTCCATTATGTCTCTGGAAGTGATGGGGAATTGTGGCACAAGCCCAGGAAAGTTGGCAACTGCTCCCACCAATGAGAATGTGATCTTATGTCTGGAACAACTGACCTACTTTGCGGAGCCTACCTGTGGCAGCATATAAATAGCACTGCTTGTATTCCCCTCGATGGGGTCATTGATCAAGCAAAAACGGTCAGCGGCTCATAATGGGAATGTGCTTTCAGCCATAACAAAGCAGCAAGTGTCAGTTTCGCCCTACAGCAGTGCTTGTTGGTGTTTTTTCAGCTCACACCCCCCTTGGAAGTCCAGCTGTTATTCAGGGTCCCATCTTAGCTTAGAACATGGTTACAGAATTAGATAAAGATTAGTATATTAGTTACTATATATATATAGTCTATAAAATATATGTGCTAAAAACATCTAGGACATAAAATCTCATCTATATGTCCTTCAAGCTGGGCATCCTGGAGTATTTATTAAAGTAAATCAACCTCCTAACTGGCTTTCAGACTGAGCCCCCACTGTCACTGCTCCAGACCCCCTTCTCAGGGCCCAGCCCCATAGTTTGGGAACCGTTGCACAACAGCCTCCATCTCACCCTACTGTATCCAGCTTACTCCATCCTGTTTGTCTTGCCCTACTGTCTTCATTGCTACTTCGGTCTCCACCTCTCCTCAGTGTCTCCATCTCACCCTGCTGTCTCCACCTCACACTGGTGTCTCCATCTCACCCTGCTGTCTCCACCTCACACTGGTGTCTCCATCTCACCCTGCTGTCTCCACCTCACACTGGTGTCTCCATCTCACACTGCTGTCTCCACCTCATACTGCTGTCTCTCGCTTTACCGTCCTCACCTCTCATGCTGTTTCCACCTCTCCCTACAGTTTCCACCTTGTAGTCACTTCACTCTACTCAACTTCTTTATGGTCTCCAGCTTTCCCTACTGTGTCCATCTCTTTCTACTGTCTCCTTCTTTTTGTCTCCACCTTACCCTTACGTCTCCCCCTCACCCTAGAGTTTCTGTCTCTCTTTATTGTCTCCCCCTCGCCCTACAGTCTCCACCTGGCCCCATCGTCTCCAGCTTGTTTTACTGTAGCTTCACCATACTGTCTCCATCTTCCCTACTGTCCATCTTTCCCTACTGTCGCCATCTCTCTTTAATGTCTCCATCTCTCTCTGCTGTATCCACCTTACCCTTGTGTCTCCACCTTCTTCCACTGTCTCTACCTCACCCTTCTGTTTCCATCTCTTTTTACTGTCTCCATCTCTACTTACTGTCTCCACCTCAACTCTTTGTATTCACTTCACCCTACTGTCTCAATGTTGCCCTGTTGTCCCTGCTCTCCCTCACTCATTCTATGTACAACTTCTAGCCCCACAATGTGCACCCCCTAAAAGATAATTCCCTGACTGACAAACAGCAGGGAGTCATATTTCAGGCCTGTCACTTTCTGTTAATGAAATGCATTAATGAAAAGAACGGTTCCTTCTCAGCTGTCACTATAGCCAAATTATGAGTCACTGATTGTTCCATAATAAGAGCAGCATCAAGTGTCAGTGCAAGAAATGCTATAAAATGCACAGATAACATTTTTTTAGACTGAATGGAAAAAAGTCCAATTCTATAGCATAAAAGATACAAGAACAGGTGTACGGCTTACATTTTAGGCCACACCTGTAATTTGATCAGGCCACACCCAGTTATCGCTCCCATTTTATCCCAAACCCAATGCACTTTATGGTAAGGCTATCAGACCCCACAATTATGAACGGGGGAAACAATAGTATTATTCCAGAATGAGGCCCCTCACTGTGTGACGTGCCCCCCCCCCCCGCACTGGGACCCCTGTTCTGATGTGTGTCTATGCCGGGGCACATGTATAGTGAGCTCTTGTCCTGCTTAATAAGTGCCTCTTAGATTATGTGTAAATACATTGCTCTTGAAAGCTGTATCTGACGTTAATATATGGAGGCTCATTATGAAGGCAAAATAGCCCAGCTAATTACATTGCATGTTGCCCTGGTCGGGTTATGCCCCCTGCTGCCTCTTGTTAGACAATGTGCCTCAAACTTTGGAACAACTCTGTGGGCACCTAAAAGGAATGAGGGGTATTAGGTATAAAACTTGCTTTGAGCATGAAAACAAGGGAGACTGAGGCAAAGGTGAAGCTGCCATAGAAGCTAAAAGGGATGAATACGAAACAGAAATAATAATATAGTCATCCCTTAATAGATGAACACAAAGCCAAAAATTAAGAAGGAGACATAGGCACAAATTCACTAAGCGGCGAAGCGCCGAAGGCTAGCGTTAATTCGCTAGCGTTTGGCATTTTTCATTAATGCGCAAATTCACTAACGAACGCTGGCGTAGTTTCGCTAGTGTTACTTCGCACCCTTACGCCAGGTGAATTTTCGCTAGCGACGAAACTACGCAAATTCACTAATTTGCGCAGTGTACTGAACGCTACCTTTTACACTAGACTTCCTTCACCACCTCAGACCTGGCGAAGCGCAATAGAGTAGATAGGGATTGTTTCAAAAAAAGTCAAATTTTTTTCTAAGTCCCAAAAACGCTGGCGTGTTTTCTACATGATGGGTGATAGGCTGAAAAAGATCGAAAATATTTTTGGGGCTCCCCTCCTTCCCCCCTACATTTCCTGACTCATGGCAACTTACCTAGACAGTGGGCACATGTGTAGGGCAAAATAACATTTTTATTTGCTGATTTGAAGGTTTTCTAGGCATTTGAGCTTAGGGACCCACTCACAATATACAGTACACATAGAATAGAAATGTCACAATATAAGGCTGATTAGTAATTAATACAGATAATTACTACATGGCAGCACAGAAACCAGTGCAATTAGCATCAGAATTTAATAATCAGCAAACCTGTAGCATCAGCTTATATTACAGGGGAAGCTCATTTTCTGCTGGATAATTAGTGACGAGCCCTAAGCTTAGCTTCTCAACAGCCAATCAGAGCCCACTGAGCATGTGAGTGTCACAGACACTTTCCAAGATGGTGACCCCCTGTGACAAGTTTGAAGTCCTGGATCATTGCTGCTATTGACAAGCTGAAACTTTAGCCTCGTGCAATAAGTTCACTATATAAAATGTGACATGTTATAGTCATATTTATTTTTAGGGTTTAGTTCTCCTTTAAGGCCATGTTGGATTGGCTGAGATATGAACTCACTTCTTATACGAACATTAATATTTTAATCCAGAGCTGGCAGGATACATTAGGCCTCGGTGGGCTTTGTTCATGCTGTTACTATAGTTACCGTTCCCCCCCGCGCAGAACACATGTTGTACCAACCAGACTCCGACCTCTCCTCTAAATTTATGAATGGAGCTTGGGTATATTTCCCCTTTACGCACAGCATTACGTCAATTCACTCTGAGATTCCGGTCCAATAACCTGAATATCACACACAAAAGAAATATCGACTTTCCTTTTTTTGGCAGAACAATAAAAGTCTCCGGCAGCAGGAACAGAGGGGGTTAGTGAGCAATTAGTAAAGTCACTGAGCCCAACTGACAGCCAGGGGGCAGTAGGGAGCAAACCTAACGGCTGCCATAATTAAAGGCTTATTAATGAGATCTACTCACACCCTGGGGAATGTTTAATGCTGCAAATAGTTGCTTTGTTCCACTGTAGTGGCTATGTCTGGTGAATATGGAACATGCAGCTGGTTGTCTCTAGTTGAACTACAACACCCAGAATCCTCAACAACATCTGGAGGACAGTAGCTTGAAAGCACTGCTGAGAGTTTAAAAGAAAACTATACCCCCAAAATGAATACTTGAGCAACATATAGTTTATATCATATTAAGTGGCATATAAAAGAATCTTACCAAACTGGAATATATATTTAAGTAAATATTGCCCTTTTACATCTCTTGTCTTGAACCCCCATTTTGTGATGGTCTGTGTGCTGTCTCAGAGATCACCTGACCAGAAATACTGCAGCTCTAACTGTAACAGGAAGAGATCACCTGACCAGAAATACTGCAGCTCTCACTGTAACAGGAAGAGATCACCTGACCAGAAATACTGCAGCTCTCACTGTAACAGGAAGAAGTGTGGAAGCAAAAGACACAACTCTGTCTGTTAATTGGCTTATGTGACCTAAAATGTATAGTTTGTTTGTTATGTTTGTGTGCACCGTGAATCATACGACCCCAGGGGGCGGCCCTTATTTTTTAAAATGGCAATTTTTTATTTATGATTACCCAATGGCACATACTACTAGAAAACTATATTATTATGAAAATGGTTTAATCACATGAAGAAGGGTTTTACATTATGCAATATATTTTTATAGAGACCTACATTGTTTGAGGGGTATAGATTTCCTTTAAGGCTCAGAATGTGAGCAAGGCCACAGAAATACAGATGCAGAATTTTGGGTAGCCTTTCTTTGACCCCTTCCTGCTTTAGGGGGGGCCCAGAAATCAGCAAGAGACAGAGGGTTAGACTGCAAAGCAATACTAGATATACTGAGGTTGAGTGCACACTCAATCAAGGGGATATAGTGCGGTTAAATTACCTTTTAGTATGTTATAGGATGGCCAGTTCTAAGCAACTTTTCAATTGGTCTTCATTGTTTATAGCTTTTTAATTCTTTTCCCCCTTCTTCTGACTCTTTCCAAATGCTCTGTAAGGCTTCACATTTATTGTTATTACTTCTTTTTTATCACTCATCTTTCTATTCAGGCCTTTCCTATTCATATTCCTGTCTTTTATTCAAATCAATGCATGGTTTCTAGGGTAATTTGGACCCTAGCAACCAGATTGCTGAAAATGCAAACGGGAGAGCTGCTGAATAAAAACCTAAATAACTCAAAAACCACAAATAATAAAAAATGAAAACCAATGGCAAATTGTCTCAGAATATCACTCTCTACATCATAGTAACAGTTGGCTCAAAGGTGAACAACCCCTTTAGGGTCCCGGTAAGATCACTGCAGAGAATGTAAGTATGAGAGCTAGTGAGAGTGCTGTGTATCAGATGTGTGGCCACTGACCTGCACTGATGTGCCCCCACTGAGACCCTCTGCACCATAAATACTTAATTACTGCTTCCTCCTCCACATATGCATTAAGGGTGTAACGGGGTCAATTGTGGACTGCATGAGGCTAAACTGTTATAATTCAGCAACATCTGGGAGGCAGAGGGCTGGCCAGTCTTGCCTAAAGCACCGCTAATAACTTACAGCTCTTGACCCTTGTGCATCAAGAATAGGTTTCTGAAGGGTCCAATAAGTGATCACTGGGGCTGATATAAGAGTTACACGTGCAGACGGATGGGGCAAGTGCACTGTGGGTTCTGCTGAAGTACAAGTCATGTAGGTGACTCAGGCCTGGCTTCCTTTACTCAGGCACAATAGCTTTCAGGAGAAGATCGGGTAGTATAATGAGAGGGTTTCGTAAAAGGATATTAACCTTTATTTAATTAATCATAGTTTTCTACTAAGTGGTGTAACTACATGTTACTGGACCCCACAGCAAATTCACTTTAGGGCCCTCCAATATATCCAGAGGTTGACCTTTTTACCAGTATATGTTGAAATTGCTCATTATTTAGGGCCTTGTGGGCCCCTATACCTCCTTCCCCCCCCCCCCCTGCAGCAGCTGGGTCCCCTTCCTCTGTAGTTACACCCCGGTTTCTATTGCTAAATATATCAACATTCACATGCTAAACTTCTTCATCTCAGTCGCTCTGATAATTAATCCTGCTAAGGGCAGAGACACATGCTCAAATTCAGAGAGATTAGTTGCCCAGCAACAAATCTCCTCTTCCTCGGAGCGACTAATCTCCCCAAACTGCCTCCCCCTGCCTTCCCACCGGCTACAATGTAAATCGTCGGCGGGGATGGCACTTGGAGTGCTTCATTTTCCAAAGTCGTCCAAAGTTGCCTCACAAGAAAACTTTGGGTGACTTTTGGAAAAAGAAGTGCTCTGAGTCTCTGCCTTTCCCCAGCTAAAATGTAAATCGCCGGCGGGAAGGCAGTTTGGGGAGATTAGTCGCCCCGAAGAAGAGGAGATTTGTCGCCGGGCGACTTATCTCCCCGAATCTGACCGTTTGTCTCTGCCCTTAGGGCTCCAAATCCTGCAGTGGTGGAAACAGAACGTTAAATATAATATCTCAGACCAGTGGTGAGAATGCCATAAAGCATGACAGAACTGCTGCTTGGTGACAGCATGGAAGGAGGCAGAACCATCTAATTTATCCTTTACCCATAGTGCTCACACATTGTGCAGAGCTTTATACTACACTTATATATTGCTGACATACTCTGCATAGCTTTATTCTACACTTATATACAGGTATGGGACCTATTATCCAAAATGCGCGGGACCTGAAGTTTTCCGGATAATGGATCTTCCGTAATTTCTTCCTGCCTTAAGTCTACTAGAAAATCATGTAAACATTAAATAAACCCAATAGGCTGGTTTTGCTTCCAATAAGGATTAATTATATCTTAGTTGGGATCAAGTACAAGCTACTGTTTTATTATTACAGAGAAAAGGGGAATCACTGAAAAAAAAATTGGATTATTTAAATAAAATGGAGTCTATGGGAGATGGCCTTGCTGTAATTTGAAGCTTTCTTGATAAATGGTTTCCGGATAACGGATTCCATATCTGTATTGCTGGCATACTCTGCAGAGCATTATCCTCCCATGTACATAGTGCCTGTATATTCTGCAGAGCTTTATCCTTTACATACAGGTATGGGATTCATTATCCAGAAACCCATTATGCAGATTTATGGAAAGGTTGTCTTTCCTTTTTCTGTGTAATAATAAAACAGTCACTTGTACTTGATCCCAACTAAGATATAATTAATCCTTATTGGAAGCAAAACCAGCCTATTGGGTTTATTTAATGTTTAAATGATTTTCTAGTAGACTTAAGGTATGAAGACCTAAATTAAGGAAAAAAATCCATTATCTGGAAAACCCCAGGTCCTGAGCATTCTGGATAACAGGTCCCATACCTGTATTTAGTTCTGGTTGGTGAATGTCTTTGCTATTGAAAGCAGCCTCTGTCTGTCCATTTCTAGCCTCTGCAGCCCCGGTTCTGACTGTTGAAACAATGCAGCAGAATCCATGCGAAGAAGCCAAGCCTTGACTGGAAGAGAGTGGACGTATTGATTGGAACTATTGTTTAAAGAGTCAGAACCACCAGTGCAGAAGGCAGCAGAGAGATAAGCTGTTTATTTAATACATTAACAAATAACTTTAAAGCCATTTACACTTATTCAACGAAGGCATATTGGAAACTGTATTCATCTGAGATATCCAAAAATGTTTTTTATGAGCGGCAACCCCATGAATTACACCCCCCCCCCAATCATATTGGGGCCCCAGCTATCCAGCAAATCCCCCTGATCAGGCAACTTTCATTATTCCTTTGTAAGGCTCCCAGCTCATCTGCACCAGGATAGAACTCCATGTGCACCTTCCTGTTATTGTTCGAGGGATACGGTGGGTTATTCCCAAATTAAACAGCGCCCTTACCTGTACCCCCTGAACGGTGAACACCTCCATATGGACCCTGCAAGCGACCAGAGAGCACAAGTCGATGTCCGTAGTGAGGGAAGGCATCGCTGTTCTTGTTACAGTACAAGCAGGAGATTGGGATCCTCGGGGAGTTTCTCCAATACTGTCAGACCTTCACCCCCCAATCATCAGAGATGTGGCCCCGTTTGTCCCCGTGCAGTTTCAGCCTCACACTCTGAACTAGCACAGTAACCACTGTCTCTCCCAGCAGCAATGACATCAGCAATGACATCAGCAATGACATCAGCCAAATGTATTTAGTGAAGGTTTTTATCTGCAGGCAGCAGAGCAAAGGGAACGTTATTGTGCTAAATCCCACCCGTGTCTCCAACACCGGAGCAACCTCAGCCACTAGCAAAGCACAATGACTCGAGGACCACCAGGCAACGCAGTCCATTATATATATAGTCATTTATATACGGCACAAAGGGGACGTTGCATTTCTATGCCCTTTGCTCCGGCCAATCACACGCGCTGTTTGTTCTGTACATACAGACTGGTAATACTTACTGAACCCATCTCCAGGGGGTCTTTCATGCACGAATTGTCTGTAAATATTGTTTTATCCTTATTTATAGAGAAATAAATGTACCGTATGTGTATCTATATTAGTCATGTTTATTACATAGGGCAAAGGCAAGCAGTCTGTATCACTAATAGCAGAACAAAGAACTTAACCCTGTAAGTGATCCTCTTATCTATCTCCCCTGCATGCTTGCTGGCACTTACAGGGTTAAGTCATGTTTTCTGATGAAGATAAGCTTCACTGGGGCTCATTTATCAACACTGGGCAAATTTACCCATGGGCAGTTACCTATAGCAACCAGTGATTACATTTTTGAAGCCAGCTGCAAGTAGAACAATGAATGCTACAACTTGATTGGTTGCCATGGGTCACTGCCCATGGGCAAATTTGCCCAGTGTTGATAAATGACCCCCTCTGTATCTGTGCTGAGTCCTACATCGTGCCCCTGCCTGAGCCTGTAACTGTGCGGGTGCCTGTGAGCACATACACTTCACTGTACCTGCCCTTATTGTACAATACCTGAAAATAAGATACACTGAGAATATTATACATATATGGAACCTGTTATCCAGAATGCTAAGGACCAGATAAGGGATCTCCATACATTAAAATTATTCGGGTTGAAATAAATAAACCCGAGGGGCTGGTTTTTCTTCCAATAAGGATTAAGTATACATGTATAGGATCTGTTATCTGGAAACCCGTTATCCAGAAATACAGAAAGGCCGTGTCCCATAGACTCCATTTTAGCCAAATTTTTAAAAATGATTTCCTTTTTCTGTGTAATAATAAAACAGTAGCTTGTACTTGATCCCAACTAAGATATAATTAATCCTCATTGGAAGCAAAACCAGCCTATTGGGTTTATTTAATGTTTACATGATTTTCTAGTAGACTTAAGGTATGCAGATCCAAATCATGGATAGACCCAGGTCCAGAGCATTCTGGATAACAGGTCCCATGCCTGTATATTAGTTTGGATCAAGTACAAGCTACACTAGGGATGCACCGAATCCAGGATTCGGTTCGGGATTCGGCCAGGATTCGGCCTTTTTCAGCAGGATTCCGATTCGGCCGAATCCTTCTGCCTGGCCGGATTCGGTTCGGTATTCGGCCGAATCTTTTGTGAAGGATTCAGGGGTTCGGACGAATCCAAAATAGTGGATTCGGTGCATCCCTACTCAACACTGCTGCACAACTGGTCCATCCCTGCTGCTGACTGGCCAAACTGTGTCTCACTTGTCCTGCTGATAGCCCAGTCAACCCAAAAAGTGTGAAAGCGACTCAGTATAACAAAGTAGCAAAGTAAACTCTACCATATTCATATTCAGGAATGTTCCTGAGTGACTAAGAAATACTTCTACATTGAGTTGTGTATCCCTGATGCCCAAGCCCCACATCCTAATGTGCCCACATTGCACCCAACTTTCCCTTTATTATCCTGATAATGGGAATGCCGAGTCTTTATTCCCTTCTTGCAGAGCAACAACTAATATCCTGCAAAACACTGAGAATCTCTTCCCCCAACACTTTCATTCCATAAACCCCTAAACACCAAGAACTGTCTCACAGGCAGAAACACTTACGGGAAGAGCAACCAATGTCTCACCCTCAAGGTACAAAATAGCTTCAGGCTTTTCAATTAAGAAACTAATTGCGGATATTTCTATATATAAATATCTAAATATAAATGCTGGGTGAGTCACTGAGTCCCTACGGTAAGTACAAATGGGAGCTATTGCATTAAACTATGTCTCATCTCTCCCCTGATACAAACTGCAATATTTCTATAGCACTGAAGCAAACTGCCACCCTCATGCACAAGTGGCAGCTAGAGCCAAGGGCATTCTGCTTCCAACCTGCAGTGCTGACAGCTCAATGGGAAAGGCAGAGGCGAGAGACAAAAAACAAGCAGCAGCCAGAAAGCAGAGCACAAGGGAGAGACAGGCGAACACAGGGGAAAGAGAAGACATTTTTATTATGAAATAAACATTTCAAAGGGCAGAAAAGAAAGGTGAATAGAACAATGGCTGAAAGCATTAGAAAGCAGAAACAGAGGAACATAAAATCAGCCGAATAAAAGGAAAATAAATATACAGAAAATAATGTGAAAATATAAAAATATAAAAATGATGGGGATAACTAACCCAGAAATGTGAAGCTGGATATGTAATGTAAGGCACAAGGCTACAGGGAACTCTGTGTATCACTCATGTATTATAAAGGATAATGTACCCCCTACTGTAAATGATAAGGATATTAGAAGTCACTGAGGGGTTGTTCTGTGACCATATAAAGGCACAAGGCTGCAGGCTGAGTTATACAGGGAACTTTGAGTATCATGTATTATAAGGGATAATGTACCCCCTACTGTAAATGATAAGGATATTAGAAGTCACTGAGGGGTTGTTCTGTGACCATATAAAGGCACAAGGCTGCAGGCTGAGTTATACAGGGAACTCTGAGTATCACTTATGTATTATAAGGGATAATGTACCCCCTACTGTAAATGATAAGGATGTTAGAAGTCACTGAGGGGTTGTTCTGTGACCAAATAAAGGCAGGGAACTCTGAGTATCACTCATGTATTATAAGGGATAATGTACCCCCTACTGTAAATGATAAGGATATTAGAAGTCACTGAGGGGTTCTGTGACCATATAAAGGCACAAGGCTGCAGGCTGAGTTATACAGGGAACTCTGAGTATCACTCATGTATTATAAGGGATAATGTACCCCCTACTGTAAATGATAAGGATGTTAGAAGTCACTGAGGGGTTGTTCTGTGACCAAATAAAGGCACAAGGCTGCAGGCTGAGTTATACAGGGAACTCTGAGTATCACTCATGTATTATAAGGGATAATGTACCCCCTACTGTAAATGATAAGGATATTAGAAGTCACTGAGGGGTTGTTCTGTGACCATATAAAGGCACAAGGCTGCAGGCTGAGTTATACAGGGAACTCTGAGTATCACTCATGTATTATAAGGGATAATGTACCCCCTACTGTAAATGATAAGGATATTAGAAGTCACTGAGGGGTTGTTCTGTGACCATATAAAGGCACAAGGCTGCAGGCTGAGTTATACAGGGAACTCTGAGTATCACTCATGTATTATAAGGGATAATGTACCCCCTACTGTAAATGATAAGGATATTAGAAGTCACTGAGGGGTTGTTCTGTGACTATATAAAGGCACAAGGCTACAGGCTGAGTTATACAGGGAACTCTGAGTATCACTCATGTATTATAAGGGATAATGTACCCCCTACTGTAAATGATAAGGATATTGGTAGTCACTGGCAATGATCTGAATAACACCAATAAATATTAAAATACAGAAGACAGCTTTTAATGATCGCAGCTTACACAGACCTGCACACACACAGGCTAATGATTTCTGCCTCCTTGTTTTCATCTTCCCTCGCACTGAAAATTTGCTTCTCAACGCGACCTTAAATTACGTGACATTTAGAGACTGAGCGCAGCTTCTAGGAAGAAAATCAGGAGCTTGTGGCCCCCCAAGGAAGTGATACGCAAATCAAGCACAACATAAACAAGTGCATTTATAGGATGTGACATGGGGTTATATTTAAAGGGGCAGGTGATATAATACTAATATAATAATTATTTATAGTTTATTGCTGTCCATGTGAAACATTTATACTCCCAAGACTACTTGGTAAAGCTAAAATCATTGACGTAGAGAGTGATATTCTGAGACAATTTGCAATTGGTTTTCATTTTTTATTATTTGTAGTTTTTGAGTTATTTAGCTTTTTATTCAGCAGCTCTCCAGTTTGTAATTTCAGCAAGCTGGTTGCTAGGGTCCAAATGATCCTAGCAACCATGCCCTGATTTGAATAAGAGACCGGAATATGAATAGGAGACGCCTGAATAGAAAAATGAGGCCTTTTCCCAAGTCATTAATATTAAAAAGTTAATAAAAATCCCCATTTCAATTTCAACCCCTAAAGCTTTTAATTTTTTCTTATTTATAATAAATATGATGTTATGAGCAAGCGCCTTGCCCGGCACCTCTGATAGGCCAGTTATGAGACGCCTCTTATGAATAACAAACATTACAGGCAATTTGTTCTCATGCTGAGCTTTTAAACTCCTGCTACAGCCATATTGCTCTGCTATCCTATAAATAAACTTATGGGCAGATTTATCAAGGGTCGAAGTGAAAATTCTAATTTTTTTTATGGCCAAAACTGTCAAATTTGACTAGGGAATTATTATAATTCAATTAGAGTTTTTTAAAAAAAATGTAATTAGATTTTTTTAAAATTTATCATACACTGTCCCTTTAAGAACACGAATTTGACTAGTCACCACCTAAAACCTGCCGAATTGCTGTTTTAGTCAATGGAAGACGTCCTGAGATCCATTTGGAGTGTTTTACAGCCTTCCTGACATAAAAAAACTCAAATCAAATTTTTAAAACTCAAATCGATCCTTTTCACCCGAGTTTTGAAAATTGTTTTTTTTACTGAATATCGATTGGTCGAATTTCAAGTTCATGGGAGTTTATGGTTTTGAAATTTGACCCTTGATACATGTGCCCTCTATTATTCTCAGCAGGTAGTGATGATGCTCCGAGTGCTTGATTTTTTTATGTCAGGAAGGCTGCAAACAGCTCCAAATTAATCACAGGATGTCTTCCATTGACTAAAACAGCAATTTGGCAGGTTTTAGGTGGCAAATAGTCGAATTTGAGTTCTTAAAGATAAATTTCGAAAAATCTAATTTAAATTTTTGAAAAAAATTCAAATCGAATTTTAATAATTCCCTAGTCAAATTTGACAGTTTTGGCTATAAAAAAAAAAACCTAAAAAATTCAAATTTTCACTTCGACCCTTAATAAATCTGCCCATAAGTGTATTTATAGGATGGCATTGACACGGTCACATAATAATTCATAATGAGTTACTAGCTACTCAGTAGAGGAGTGATACACAAAGCTCTGCTCATTGGTCGATTGGGAGATGCACTCATGGAAGAGTAATGTGTAACAACAAGTCAATCTTCCATTAAAGCTCATTATGACTTCCAGATATTCTCTGCATCAACCGCTTAGAGACCTCAACAATGTCAGAGCTGTGGGCAGTGTAAGAAGTAGAGTATGTTAATGGCTTATTCTAAACAACTTTTCAATTGGCCTTTGTGTTTTCTTTTTTTTTATAGTTTTTTAATTATTTGCCTTCTTCTTCTGACTCTTCCCAGCTTTCAAATGGGGGTCACTGACCCCATCTAAAAACAAATGCTCTGTAAGGCTACAAATGTATTGTTATTGCTACTTTTAAGTCATTCAGACCTCTCCTATTCATATTCCAGTCTCTTATTCAAATCAATGCATGGTTGCTAGGGGAATTTGGACCCTAGCAATCAGATTTCTGAAACTGCCAGCTGAATAAAAAGCTAAATAACTCAAGAACCACAAATAATAAAAAATGAAAACCAATTGCAAATTGTCTCTCTGCATCATACTAAAAGTTAATATAAAGGTGAGCAACCCATCGAAGGTCATGTTCAGGTGAGATATGCAGAATTATTTCATTATAATACATGAACCATGAATAGCCTGTAAATTAAATCCTTATGAACGGTGCTTAGTGATGTCATCGGTTATAATTGGAGCTTAGTGATGTCATTTCTGTCACATGGCTCACTGAAACTTGTGTATTATAATAAATAAAGTACCCTCTGCTGCAAAACATGAGGATATTAGAAGTTCCATGACCTGTATAAAAACACTCGGCCTTTTATATGGTCATGGAACTCCTCTGTAACTTATAATATCCTTATATATACTAGGGGTACTACTACTATTCACTATATTCTGACAGCAGTAGCTAATTGCTTGCTATGGGTTCCTACACTGCGGCAAAAGTGCCTGTTATTAGTAAATACGCCCAATCATCCCAAACAGAAGCCAGTCTGGTTTAACATTGTCATCTGCCAAACCTTTATTGCAGTAGGTTTTATTCCCACTTCAGTTACTTATGATCAATGGACTCATCTCCCATCTCTTCTCCCAGGACTGCCAGTTATATTGGGCCTGGTACAGGGCAAACACCAATATGAACAGTGTCACCAGCCTGCTGGCTATTTGCCCCCGGCCTCAACCACAGGAGAACAAATATGAGAGTCAATGGGGCCCTTACATGGTGGTGTAACTCAGGCTGTTGGAGGATGCTGGGAGTTTAGTTCAACTGCAACTGGAGGGCAGCAGATCAAACATCTCTTTTAATGAAGTTCTTTCTCGTGCAAGAGGGCCTCAAGGTCCCATATTCTCTAACCCTGTTCCTGTGAGAAATAGTAAATAGACCGTTGCAGGGCTGAACCATTATTCTGAACCCCTTTTGTCCACCCTCCATTCCCACGTTCTCCCCCCCCCAGACTGGGAATGAGCTCTCCCACTTGGTATCTGTGCTGCAGGATCAGATGTGAGGAGCCTCCTAATCATGTTCCTTCCAGCTGATAAGAAGCATCGCCGGCGAGGATTAGACAAGGGGCTGTTGTTCTGCGGCAGAGAGGACTAGAAATAAACATGCACACATATTAATTGGGTTATAGTTCTGTTTGGGACTTGGCCTTTAATCAGGCACAGGCTGAGGGGCACACATGCTCGAGACAGGGGTATGACCAGACGTTAAAAAGAAAATGTTCTTTGTGTTTAATTGTGACCCCAGATGTCCTGCAGCTTGTGAGTCAGTCCTGCATCTGATACAGACACAGACTGTGTCACCCTCTATTCAACATCTACAGCACCAGCGCCAATAGGTTTTATATTTTCAGGTTGCACTTTAATTTGTCCTATGCTGTGATTGGTCTGGAAAGCCACACAATGGCACGACCAAGAAGCAGGAAAGGGGGTACATACAGGCCACTAGTTTTCAGACCCATTGAGCCCCCTTTTTTGGCCAACATTTGCTTAGGTCCCACCTCAACTCATAAAGGGAACAAATATATAGAAACATTGGGGTAACAATAACCCTGCTATAGTTCCAGGGGTACCCAGGGTACAAATAAGCACTCACCCCAAATCTCCCCCTAACTGTCCTTCAGACAGGGCCCCCTTAGCTCATAACAATGTTACAGATATATAGAAACATTGGGGTAACAGTCACCCTGCTATAGTTCCAGGGGTACCCAGGGCACAAATAAGCACTCACCCCAAATCTCCCCCTAACTGTCCTTCAGACAGGGCCCCTTAGCTCATAACAAGGTTACAGATATATAGAAACATTGGGGTAACAGTCACCCTGCTATAGTTCCAGGGGTACCCAGGGCACAAATAAACACTCACCCCAAATCTCCCCCTAACTGGCCTTCAGACTGGGCCCCCTTAGCTCATAACAAGGTTACAGATATATAGAAATATTGGGGTAACAGTCACCCTGCTATAGTTCCAGGGGTACTCAGGGTACAAATAAGCAGTCACCCCAAATCTCCCCCTAACTGGCCTTCAGACTGGGCCCCCTTAGCTCATAACAATGTTACATATATATAGAAACACTGGGGTAACAGTCACCCTGCTATAGTTCCAGGGGTACCCAGGTTATAAATAATCACTCACCCCAAATCTCCCCCTAACTGACCTTCAGACTGGGCCCCCTTAGCTCATAAAAAGGTTACATATATAGAGAAACATTGGGGTAACAGTCACCCTACTATAGTTCCAGGGGTACCCAGGGTACACATTGGGGTAACAGTCAGCAATACAGTGGCACATTTCTACTGCAGAAAAAGAAGCAGTTTGACGTCAGCAGATCTAGAGAGAGGCTCAGGCAGGTCCCTGGAAAGCATCTCATCCATCACAAAGTACGTGTTATATGGGCTGGACTGTAGGATTTAATTGAACACAAAGACATCAGGGGGCTGCCGATACCAATCTCTCACTTACCAAATATGATTCATTCCCTGAAATTATACCGCAGCCAATGGGATTGCAGAATTAGGGCTAAAGGACCAATTCTTTGATGCAAAAGGAAATTGCGTTCCCTGTGCCCAATAAACAAATGTATGAAGGGGCAAAGTGGAATCATTCACTCGATGGAAGGAAATCTAAGTGGCAGAAAATAAGATGAAAATACAGGTTTGCTAGAAGGGGAATTGACAGGACAGAAAATGATATTCTTATATAGGTACTAATTAGCTGGCAAGGAGAAAAGCAAGTTATTAGCAGCCTTCAGACTGGCGCAGCAATGAGACTGGACAGCACAAGGGCAAAGAGACACAAATAAGAGACAGCCACTAATAAGGGACAGCTCAGATAAAACAGGGTGAGAGAGCAGCTAAAGGAAGAGACAGTTACAAGAACAGTGAAAGACCAGGGCTTATTTTTAACAACGAGTAACAGGTTTTACCAACAAACACTGGTGCAAAATGAAAACATATTTATAAAGCTCACAACTCTCTATTCTCCATACTGGGGGTGCAAAGAATTGCAACGGGTGAAACTCCTGGGGGGTTCAGGGGCACCGTGCTCATAAATAAGGTGTCTGTTATTTTTCACCCACTTTTAACCTTAACCTTTCCTTGATAAATGAGCACTAAAAGGGTTTTTTCCCCTTGAAATTAACTTTTAGCACAACTCAGAGAATGATCTTCTGAGAATATGAATAGGAGAGGCCTGAATAGAAAGATAATTAATTGCAATAACAATATATTTGTAGCCTTACAGAGCATTTGTTTTTTAGATGGGGTCAGTGACCCCCCCCCCTTTTGAAAACTGGAAAGAGTCAGAAGTAGGCAAATAATTCAAAAAATATAAAAAGAAAAAAATGAAGGCCAATTGAAAAGTTGTTTATAATTAGCCATTCTATTACATTCTAAAAATTAAATTGGATGGTTCACCTGTAGGTTAAATTTTAGTATGTTACAGAATAACCAATTCTTAACAACTTTTCAATTCAATTTTCATTATTTATTTTTTATCATTTCTGATTTGATGTCATCTTCTGACTCTTCCCAATTTTCAAATGGGGGTCACTGACCCCATCTAAAAAAAACAAATGTTCTATAAGGCTACACATTTATTGTTATTGCTACTTTTCATTACTCATCTTTCTATTTGGACCTTCTTCTATTCATATTCCAGTCTCTTATTCAAATCAATGCATGGTTGCTAGGATCATTGGACCTTAGCAACCAGATTGCTTAAACTGCAAACCAGAGAGCTGCTGAATAAAAAGCTAAATAATTAAAAAAACACAAATAATAAAAAATGAAAACCAAATGCAAATTGTCTCAGAATATCACTCTCTACATCATACTAAAAGTTAATCTAAAGGAATTCTGTCATGATTTTTAAGTTGTAGTTTTTATTATTTAAATAACACTGTTTACACTGCAAATAATTCACTCTACGCTATAAAATTTCATTCCTGATCCAGCAAGTGTAGTTTTTTAGTTGTAATATTGGTGTGTAGGTGCATCTCAGGTCATTTTGCCTGGTCATGTGCTTTCAGAAAGAGCCAGCACTTTAGGATGGAACTGCTTTCTGGCAGGCTGTTATTTCTCCTACTCAACGTAACTTAATGTGTCTCAGTGGGACCTGGATTTTACTATTGAGTGTTGTTCTTAGATCTACCAGGCAGCTGTTATCTTGTGTTAGGGAGCTGCTATCTGGTTACCTTCCCATTGTTCTTTTATTTGGCTGCTGGGGGGGAAAGGGAGGGGTGATATCACTCCAACTTGCAGTACAGCAGTAAAGAGTGACTGAAGTTTATCAGAGCACAAGTCACATGACCGGGGGCACCTGGGAAACTGACAACATGTCTAGCCCCATGTCATATTTCAAAATTAAATATAAAAAAATCTGTTTGCTCTTTTGAAAAATGGATTTCAGTGCTGAATTCTGCTGGAGTACCACTATTAACTGATGCGTTTTGAAAAAAACATGTTTTCCCATGACAGTATCCCTTTAAATGTGAACACCTTTAATTAAAATGTGAACCGCCCTTTAAATCTGGCTAGCCAATTATATAGCTTTCAGATTTACCCAGTATTTCAGACATAAACATATTCCTTCTTGATATCCCTTATATCAAAAATCTACTGAACTCTCATTATTTGATCATAGATCATGTCATAGTGATGAATTGTATGTTCCCCCATAATAAATAAGCCCCGTGGTGAGTTATGTGACATGATCAGCAGTTCTTGGCAATCCCCAAGCTAAATCAGGGTCATATAATTGCACTGCACTGACGTGAGTATGCAGTAGAATCTGGCAAGGCTTTTTTTTCTGACACAACCTTTTTTTTGCAAAACAAATTCGGAATATTAACTGAATACGCAATACCAGGTAATGACAAATCACCACTAGGCGGCAGCATTGGTAAAGCTTATATACAACTCTGCTCACTTTTAAACAATAAATCGGCACAAGATGCTGTACAAGAGAAGCTTTCAGACTGTTTGGGCTAAAGATCCCCTTTTTAAGTCCAACATGTGGTCAAAGGTCCCTCTTACCTCCGAACAAGGTCAGGGATACAGCTATGACCTACTATACTGCTGGCAAATGTTGTGTTTTTTTACATTAGCAGAGTACTACAGGTATGGGATCCGTTATCCGGAAACCCGTTATCCAGAAAGTTCTGAATTATGGCAAGGCTGCCTCACATAGACTCCATTATAATCAAATAAACCAAATTTTTAAAAATGATTTCCTGTTTCTGTGTAATAATAAAACAGTAGCTTGTACTTGATCCCAACTAAGATATAATTAATCCTTATTGGAGGCAAAACCAGCCTATTGGCTTTATTTGATGTTTAAATGATTTTCCAGTAGACTTAAAGTATGAAGATCCAAATTACGGAAAGATCCATTATCCAGAAAACCCCAGGTAACAAGCATTCTGGATAACAGGTCCCATACCTGTACTACATTCACTGTACTGTCCTAATGCAGTGCATCCACCTACACACTAATATATATATATATATATATATATATATACACACATACAGTATCTGCCTATTTGTTGGTGTTTAATGGTACAAGATGAATCTGCCATTAACTCCTTAGCAACCACAGAGTTACGGCGACAAAGGCCTCTGACCACCGCATAGAATTTTCAAAACAAGATTACAGAACAGGAACTCTCAAATTCTAATCCAATATCAAAATGTCAACTCAAAAGTTGCTCAAGGCAGGCCAATCTACGGCATGCTAAAAGGAGTCTTAAAGGCGAACTTCCCCTTTAGTGAAGTTCTGGAATTATTTGCTCATGTAGCTTCAGTGTATACACTCCATAAGCCAAGTGCACACCTGTATAATTTAATTGTGTGCCTTTTATTAGCACTTTAACAAGTCACCTCTCAGGAATTAGAGGGGGAACACACATTCCAGGCCTGGGAACAGGGACATCATTACTAGAATTGAGGCGACTTTCCACCCGGCCCCAGCCAAGTGCTATTCATAGAAATATAAAGGGACACCGTCACCACCCTGATATGCACACATATCCCACGTGCAGCCACAGGAGTGAGATATAAATGGCAGCTGCCCACCAGCACTCCTAACATTTGTTCTATGAGTAGGTAAAAAGATGGGGGACACTGAACTCCAGAGCCCCAGTTAGGGAACATGAACCCAGTGCGGGTCGGCGCGGGTCTATAAAAGCAACTCCCAACCCGCATATCACTATGCTGCAGATATTATACACCAGTCACGTTAATCCCTGCCCCAGTGGAGTTTACAATCTAAGGAAAGTGTATCTTATCAGGAGCCAGTTAACCAGTCTGTATTTTGGGAGTGCAGGAGGAAACTGAGGCAAGCACTGGTTCAGCTGAGTGACAAAATTGAGCAGAGAAGCATCAGAAGGGGCCTCTCTGCTAAGCAACTCATTTCTACAGCCAGTTGGAGACATCACTGCTGTTTTAGATTTGGTTGTTTTGGGGTGTTTAGTTTTCATTTAACTCCATTAATGCTGGCCACACAGGGTTACATCACAACAACCAAATATGCGGCCAGTTTGGTCACAAATATGGAGAGACAGATTGACCAGTATAGGAACAGATCCAGGTTTTAAGCAATTGGCTGAACATCCAGATCCCCTTTTCTGGAAGAAAATACCGTCTTTCCTATATATATTTAGATTTTTTTTCCCTATTAATGTCAGGACGGTAAAATACTGGCTAGGTGGCAACCTAGTTATTGCCCCCCAATAAATGTCCACCTTCAACTCATAAAATGAGTATAGATGGAAGAAAATATCAGTGTATAAATAATATCATTAAACCACAGTCTGAAATGTCAGCAAATACATATTCACCCCACAATCTCACTTTTCATGTGTTTAGTTCTCATTTCAGGTGTATCATTTCAGGTGATCTCGTACCTTGCTTTCTTCATCTTCAAACACAGACTGGTGGACGTTGCAAGCAAAAAGGGAGTTGGGGAGGTCATTGAAATCAGTGATGCCCTGGAAGTCTTCTTCTGAGAAGTATCTGGACAGGTCTCTGTTTCTGCGCATGGGATACAGGAGAAGCAGTTCCCCTCCTCCCGCCGCACAGGCAAAATAGCTGCTGTCCCTCATCCCGATATAGTAAGGCTCTCCCCTCATCCCTGCAAGCACAAAGAGAGGCCATGTTAGTTACAGTAGTACTTTATAGGACATAATATGTGCAACATCAGTGTTCCATTCATACTGTCTGGTCATAGTAATAATAACTCCTGGCATCAGTGTTCCATTCATACTGTCTGGTCATAGTAATAATAACTCCTGGCATCAGTGTTCCATTCATACTGTCTGGTCATAGTATTAATAACTCCTGCATCAGTGTTCCATTCATACTGTCTGGTCATCATAGTAATAATAACTCCTGCATCAGTGTTCCATTCATACTGTCTGGTCATAGTAATAATAACTCCTGCATCAGTGTTCCATTCATACTGTCTGGTCATAGTATTAATAACTCCTGCATCAGTGTTCCATTCATACTGTTTGGTCATCATAGTAATAATAACTCCTACATCAGTGTTCCATTAATACTGTCTGGTCATAGTATTAATAACTCCTGCATCAGTGTTCCATTCATACTGTCTGGTCATCATAGTAATAATAACTCCTGCATCAGTGTTCCATTCATACTGTCTGGTCATAGTATTAATAACTCCTGCATCAGTGTTCCATTCATACTGTCTGGTCATAGAAATAATAACACCTGCATCAGTGTTCCAGAGCTACAGTCACAAAAAAACACTTCATCTTATTTGAGCCAGAAGTTTATCAGGGATTAGTAAATGACAAAAATGAATTTTTCAGTGAAGTGACAATAAGCACCATGAGATGTGAAAAATACATTTTCTGAATGATTGTTAAACTGTGCACAGATTAAATATAAACTGTCAACTCTAAAAGAAACAGTAATAAAATTCCAGACTAATTTAATTGCCTTCTATAAGGAGCTGAGCAGAAATGTTGATTCTGGGATGGCACTGGATGTTGTCTACTTAGACTTTGCTAACGTTTTTATACAGTGCCAGGTTACTTATTACACTAAAGAATATTAATAAGATTGGTGGGAAATGGAACATTTTCTAATTGGACCAGTGTTTCTAGCGGAGTTTATTAATGACCTGGAGGTGGGCATTGAAAGTACTGTTTCTATTTTTGCAGATGATACTAAATTGTTCAAAACTATAAGTTTCAGCTTTAATAAATGAAGGCTATGCACTTTAGTAAAAATAACATAAATGTGAGTTATACATTAAATGGCAGTTTTGTGTGGTTTCCTTTAATGGAAAACTATCTGGGAATTTTTGTGGCTAACAAGCTGTGTAACTCTAGGGCTAGGCAGTGTCATTCTGTGGCTACTAAAGCAAAAAAAAAGTATTGTTTTGCACAAAAAGGGCATTAATTCAAGGGATGAAAACATAGGTTCCTGGTAAGGCCTCATCTGGAGTATGCAGTGCAGTTTTGGACTCCAGTCCTTAAGAGGGATATAAATGAGCTGGAGAGAGTGCAGAGACTAAGTGCAACTAAACTGGTTAGAGGGAGGGAAGACTTAAATTATGATGGGAGACTGTTAAGGTTGGGGTTGTTTCACTGAAGAAAAGATGCTTGTGAGGGGACATGATTACACTTTACATGTACATTAGAGGACAATATAGACAGATAGTGGGGGACCTTTTTTTTGGAGGATCACTGCACCAGAGGCCACCACTTTAGACTTGAGGAACAAAACTTTAATTTGAAGTAGTGTAGGTGGTTCTTCACAGTGAGGACAATGAGGGT
The DNA here is from genome assembly GCA_038501925.1 of Xenopus petersii. Taxonomy (NCBI): domain Eukaryota; kingdom Metazoa; phylum Chordata; class Amphibia; order Anura; family Pipidae; genus Xenopus; species Xenopus petersii. Next base: position 11,744,527 of record CM076680.1, read on the forward strand.
GGGGGATGCCCTGCTGGGTAATGTTGTGAAGGCAGATTCTGTTAATACCTTTAAGGGAGAACTAAATCCCCATAATAGAAAAGCCCCCATACCCATGGTATGCTCCATTGCCCCCCCCTCTCTGCTTCCTCCCCGTATAGTCCATTATTTGAAAAAATGGATGCAACACTGACTTATTCATGCAAGACTTGCACATTGGAGCTTGTGGGCACCATCTTCTGTATCTTTGGATCCTCTTCTTTGCCTTTGGTACTTTATGGAACTTTCTGGCACAGACGCAATACGCTAATACTGACTGGCTCAACTGCACAGAAGAGAGCACCCATGAGCTCCACTGTGGTACTCTGCTTGGCTGAATCAGCGTTACTTCCAGGGACACTTTTTTCAAGTAATGGGAGGGAGCAGGGAGGGGGGACAATGAAGGGTAGTGGATGGGGCTTGTCTCTTTAGGGGGGTTTCTCCATTAAGAGTGGCTTGATGATTTTTTGGACATGTATAATATCCAAGACTATGCTGATCTTAAGATCTAGGGTTAGTTAGTAGAGATATTGGTATATACTGTATATGGTTTTATATATGCGAGTGTATAGATGTGTACATATGTGCACTGGAGTTCATTTAAAGAAGAACTAAAGCGTAACTACAGAATTAGGGTAGAAATATTGTACATTATGTTTTGGGCTTCTGTACCAGCCCAAGGCAACCACATCCCTTTAGCAGTAAAGATCTGTGTCTCCAAAGATGCCCCGGTAGCTCCCCATCTTCTTTTCTGCTGATTCACTGCACATGCTCTGTGCTGCTGTCACTTACTGAGCAGCTCAGTAAGCTCATTTTCTGCTGGATAATTAGTGACAAGCCCTAAGCTTAGCTTCTCAACAGCTGCTCAGAGCCCACTGAGCATGTGAGTGTCACAGACACTTTCCAAGATGGTGACCCCCTGTGACAAGTTTGAAGTCCTGGATCATTGCTGCTATTGACAAACTGAAACTTTAGGCTGGTGCAATATGTTCAGTATAGTGATGTGCGGGTCGGGTAAACTTACTTAAAGCGGTTCTCTGAGCACTTTACATTAATTTTCTATTTTTAGCATTATGTGAGATATTAGCAGATTTCGTTTAATACTAATAGGCAGGATTGAGTGTCAGCGACCCAGTCAATGCACTTCGTATTGGGTCAGCCTGGATGACAAAATGTCATTATGTGTGCCATTGTCCTTACAAATTGAAGCAGTTCTATATATCTAGGTAACTCACCAGATAAAGGAAGAGGTCCAGGTGCACCACCCTAAGCCTTCAGTAAGGGGACTGGTTCAAACCAGAAAATTTGATATAGGTATAGATATAGGTAAAATAGTTCATTTATGTTGTTTCTCCTACTCAATGTAACTGAATGTGTTGCAGTGGGACCTGGATTTTACTATTGAGTGCTGTTCTTTCTTAGATCTACCAGGCAGCTGTTAGCTTGTGTTAGGGAGCTGCTATCTGGTTAACTTCCCATTGTTCTGTTGTTAGGCTGCTGGGGGGAAGGGAGGCAATAAAGAGTGACTGACGTTTATCAGTCACATGACTAAAGGCAGCTGGGAAACTGACCATATGTTTAGCCCCATGCCAGATTTCAAAATTAAATATAAAACAATCTGTTTGCTCTTTTGAGTGTAGAATTCTGACTGGAGCAACACTATTAACTGATGCATTTTGAGAATTTTTTTTTCCCATGAATAGCTTTATTTTTTTATTATTTGTGGTTTTCGAGTTACTTGGCTTTTTATTCAGCAGATCTCCAGTTTGTAATTTCAGCCATCTGGTTGCTGAGGTCCAAATTACCCTAGTAACCATGCACTGATTTGAATAAGAGACTGGACTATATATAAGAGAGGCCTGAGTAATGAAAAAGAGCTATAACAATAATATTGTCGCCTTACGGAACATTTGTTTTTAGATTTAGATTTTAGTGACCCCCATTTGAAAGTTGTAAAGAAGAAGACAAATAAATCCAAAACTATAACAAAAATGAAGGCCAATTGAAAAGTTGCTTAGAATTAGTAATTCTATAACATACTAAGTTAAAGGTGAACCACTCCATCAAATTCAGTTCAGATATCACTGGCCCTCTACCCCGTGGCCGAATCGGATACTGAAAGCTGTAGTTCCGGAGCACCCTATGTTGGAGCACCCTATGTTGGACAGCCCTATTTATATAATCAGACCCTAGGGAGCTATTTTTTTCCACAGAGCCTTCCACATGTGACTGAGGGTCAGACACAAAACTGAGCAGTATCACAAACCAGAGAGCATTGTTAGTTCTGATGGGGGTTAAAGGCAGCCGACACTGCACGTCATCCTATTTAGCCTATTTAAGGCAGAAGGATAATAAAGTTATAATCCTATTGAATAATCCCTATTTACATGAAGTTGTATGAGTCCCGAGTGATAAATTGCTTTTCATCTGAGCTAGAAAGTTATAACCTTATTAAAATACCAGAGCAGTGCCGCAGGCATTCCTCATAGTATTACTAGTTTAAGCCATGCTTATTTCTCAAAGAAACTGCCGCCGTGCTGATAATTCACATACAGAACCATACTACCCTGTATCTTAAATTCCCTGCAACTCACTCAACACGAGGCTAATGACAGCAGCTAAGGAGGGGTTTAGCCCACAAGCAGGAAACAAAGATGAGAATACTGAATTTTAAGTACAGCAGCTACGTGACTTGAGTATTGCATACTGGTTTACTGTGCCTTTAATTTTGGTTATTTTATAAAAAACACAGACATATACAAAATTCCTTTCATAAAGCAATGGATTTTATTTGAGGTTTTATCCTCTACACAGGAATCACACAAGCGATTTTACATCAGTTTTCGTGGGTCAGATTTTATGTGATCCTCCATGCCACAAGCTACGTCGTACAGCACAAGCTTTTGTAGGATGCTACAAAATCTAATGCCCCAAGGCTAAGAGCAGGACTCCATGGGCGACTCCGCCGCGCTGTGCAAAAACACAGGCGTCATGTCGGATGCGACGGAAATAAGGTAATTAATGCTATTGTCGGATCGTGTCGAATTGTTGATGCGACGCAACACATGCGCAGCGTGCAGCCTCGCATCAACGCTGTGACACAATCCGAAAATAGAATTATTTACCTTGTTTCCGTAGGCTACGACGTGACGCCTGAGTTTTCGCGCAGTGCGTCGGATCACGGCGGATTCGTCCGTGGAGTCCTGCCCTAAAATGTAAAGTCGGATCAGATAAGTCGGATGGGGTCTTTGGGCAGGACCACATGGACGTTTTCGGCACGATCTGATGCGCTGCAACAAAACGCCGGTGTCAAATCGCATGCAACGAAAATAAGGTAAGAAATGGAAATGTCAGATGAAAAATTTTACATCTAGTTTACGCATCTGATTTTTGTATCAGTCCCATTGTTTATTAACCCACACAACAACATTAGACTTGTAGGATGCATTTTGTCGATCCGACACCATCCTACATAAGTGGTCATGTAGTTCAGGCCTAATAAGAGCCCTTACTCACTGGCGTTTGAAGCTGCGCTCCCCTGCGTTCTGATTTTATGTGTTCAGCCGCAGTGGAGCCCAGGAGTAGACGCGCTGAATTATTTTCAATGCGGCTGTACTCACACAGACACATGTAAGCACCGAACGCAAGTTGGGACGCAGCATGATGCATTTTACCTGCGTTCGGAGCTTACATGCGTTTGTGTGAGTACAGCCGCTCCCCTGCGGCTGAACGCATAAAACCGGAACGCAGGGGAGCTTCAAACGCCCGTGAGTAAGGGCCATAAGAAGGACACTCCATACTAGCAACAGGTGCTACAAGGTGCTTTGTAGGCATAAAAACAAGGTGATGCATGTAAGCCCTATGATTACTGGGTGAAGACCCTTGTAAAGAAAGAATTAATTAGAATAACTTCAGACAGCTGGTTTAATGAAAATTTAGTAAACAAATTTGCTATTGTTTTTTTTTTTTTTTTTTTTATAGAAAATATCAGAGTTAACAGCCAATTTTGGGGAAATACCATTTTCCCTGGAAAGATCCACTGGAAGTAATGGGTCGTTAACATTTTGCATTTATCATTTATAGTATTTCATAGGCTTTGCTAAATATTTAATGGCTAGCCAAGGTCCTTTCCTTAAGCCTCTGGTGCCAGAGAGCTTAAGTGGGTGGGGAGGGAGGCTTTTCCCATTAATAGGTTAAAGGGAAACTAAAATCAAAAGCACAGAAAGAGTAGCTGTTACAGAAACATATTAAAAGGGATCCCGAGAGGTTTCAGATTTTTAACAGATGTGTGCCAGTGTGGTTTTGAAATCTTTCTGCCCCCAGCAAGAGTTGGGGTGGGTTGGGTGGGAGCAATACTAGTGACACAGGAGGTATAGTAGTATCTGTAGTGGGAGGGATAGTAGTGGCACCGGAGGCATAGTAAAACCCTTAAGAATGAGGAGCAAATTTACCTAGGTTAATTAACCCTCGATATTCGACTGCCGATATCGAAGTCAAAGGGTTTAGCGCAATTCGTTCGAAGGATCAAAGGAATAATCGATTCAAAGGATTTTAATCAATCGATCGAAGGATTATCCTTCGATCAGAAAATTGTTAGGAAGCCTATGGGGACCTTCCCCATAGGCTAACATTGGCCTCGGTAGGTTTTAGGTGGCAAACTAGGGGGGGTCAAAGTTTTTTTTAAAGAGACAGTACTTCCACTATCGAATGGTCGAATAGTCGAACGATTTTTCGAAGTCGAAGGTTGAAGTAGCCCATTCGATGGTCGAAGTAGCCAAAAAAAACCTTTCCTCTATTCCTTCACTCTAACTAAGTAAATGGGCCCCATAGAGTAGTCCTTTAGGGCAATGGCCCATGGGGTGATTTATGAGGTTCATGGGCAAGCAGCAAAATTCTTGCAATTGTCCCGCCATTGTCCTGAAGCTAAATCACATACATAGCCTGTCCGCTTATGGGTCCTTCGATTAATGCTTGAAAATAGGCCATTGAGAATTTCTGAGCAATAATCGCCTGATTCCAAAATTCAACATCATGGTCCTGACAATGGGGGGACAATTCCAAGCGTTTTGCCCCATGTGCGATTGGACTTACTATTTGTAGGAAAGTTATGTATATTTTTGGCATTTATTTATTTACTTTTAAACTCTTAAGGGTACTACACTCAGACATTCAATCTTCTGCTGCCTCAGATTGGGGCAGAATCAGCAGCTTAGATGGGCCTGTGTTTGGCCAGCCTAACAGTGCTGCAAACACTACCCACCAAGTGAGACAAACATGAACAATTTGGGATTACTTCTACAAAATACATGTCACCCCTGAGAGGCCACAAGAATGTGACCAATGAATGCAGCCTATAATAGTGGTATATACAGTACAACGCAAATCATTATACAATATATTCATACATATTCAGGTGCTGTACTGCCAAATTACAAAGTCCAACCTTCTCCATATAATAAAGGGAAAGGACATGCTGGAAGATCTGAAACACTAAAACTATACAAATAGGGTAATAGGTGTACTTGACTTTACAATTTAATTTTAGTATGTTGTAGACATTGGTATTCTAAGACAATTTGCATTTGTTTTTTTCTTTAAATTGTATCATTTTTATTTCTTGTTGTATGAGATTTTCTGTTACCTGGTTGCTACGCAATTCGAAGAAGGAGTCAGCACTCAGCAACGGAAACTTACTTGAGGAAAGGCTGATGTAGGCCTGAAACGTCGCTGTATTTCTGTCCTATACAAGCCCTTTTGCCAATAAAAGCTTTTTAAGGAATTTTTCTGAACGTCTGGTGCTGTCTATCTGGGAAAATTGGACCTGGTTGCTACGGCTTAATTACCCTACCATCCAGGTCAGAACAGAAGAAATGGTGACCCACACAGAAAGATAAGCAGCAAAAAATAACAATCAGAAGCCTCACAATCAGTTTTTTGTTGTTTTGCAACTGCAGGCTGAAAATAAAACATAGTTTACGTCAAAACCATACAAAATAAAATCTAAGATAAATTGCATAGAATATGTTCACATAAAAAAGGATTTAGAGGTCAATGTCTCCTTTAGAACAAAATAAGTCAAATGTATCCTTTCCAGAATATAGGGCAGATACAGTTCAGACCAACAAGGGCATTTTTAACTGATTTAATGATGAACGGTTTTCAATTCCATTAGGTAAGTGCCTGAATCTGGTGAATGGAGTAACCTTGCTAAAACACTCCATTGTTATATAAGGTTCCATTATTTTTGCATTTGAATTATAAGCCTACAGAACAAGTGTGAAGGGGGTTGATTTACATAGTGCTGTCCCTAGAGCACTGTTGCAGTCAAAATGCCCTACGTTCAATACCACTGGCACAGGGGCAAATTCAGGTGGCTTGCTACAAAAACTCCCTTGCTGGACTGCCATATTTTCAGGTGAAACTTGTTTGCATAAAAGCCAAAGTGCCCAAATCACCCAGTTTTCACTTAAAGGGGTGGTTCGGCTTTAAGTTAATGTTTAGTATGTAACAGAATGGCTAATTCTAAGCAACATTTCAATTAGTCTTTGTTTTTTCTTTTTTATAGTTTTTAATTATTTGCCTTCTTTTCTGACTCTTTCCAGCTTTCAAATGGGGGTCACTGAGCCCATCTAAAAAACAAATGCTCTGTAAGGCTACAAATGTATTGTTATTGCTACTTTTAATTACTTATCTTTCTAGTCCTCCCCTCTATTTTTCAAATTCCAGTCTCAAATCAGTGCATGGCTGCTAGGCTAATTTGGACTCTAAGTAAGCCTGAATAAGGGAGCACCACCCCTAAATCAAAGAGAAACAGACAAATGGTGTGCAGGGTTATATGGATAAATAGTAACACAAAAGAGAAAAAGATTAACCCTTAAAGTTGCACCACCCCATCTTTAAATCCGATGACTCAAGGAACAATAAAACTTAACTTTTAATAAATAAATTAAAACCGTAAGTCCAGAGGAGCGTTTAAAATAAGGTTAGGGACAGGGAGGCAAAGAACCCGGATTCAAATGGGCAAAAAAGTACACAGCATACAGTGGGTGTTTGGGATGTCAAAGAGTAACCCACGAGCCTACAAATGTAAATACTGGTAAGTCACATTCAATCATTTAACAGCCATAAGTCGGGGTCAACCTTGTATGATGGCTTTTAGGCCTTAAAATATCCACCACCCCTTCACCCTCAAGCACACCCTCCCATAGCCAAAGAGAGAGAAGCCAGTATATTATGGCTGTATGTCGATTAACCCTGTATTGAATCAGGCAAACTAAATACATAAACTGCCAACCCTGGCATGCGAGTGCTGGTAGGCAGCAGAGTTCAGTTAATAAGCCATAGACTGAGATAGGGATTAACACAAAGCGCAATCAGGTCTGGTGCACCACCCCTTCACCCTCAAGCGCCCCCTCCCCTTTTCCAAAGTAAACAACCAAAGTAGCCGTATTCAATTAGTTTTAGATTTAAATGGAGGTTAAGATTCTATCCCAGCCACAAAATCACCGTCGAGAACCCACCCCTTCACCCACAGAGCTTCCCACCCGTTTCTGCTGTGAAGCGGTAGCCCAAAGATAAACAACCAAAGTAGCCGTATTCAATTAGTTTTAGATTTAAATGGAGGTTAAGATTCTATCTCAGCCACAAAATCACAGTCGAGAAACCACCCCTTCACCCACAGAGCTTCCCACCCGTTTCTGCTGTGAAGCGGTAGCCCAAAGATTCTTGCTACCGACTTATGGCTGTTAAATGATTGAATGTGACTTACCAGTATTTACATTTGTAGGCTCGTGGGTTACTCTTTGACATCCCAAACACCCACTGTATGCTGTGTACTTTTTTGCCCATTTGAATCCGGGTTCTTTGCCTCCCTGTCCCTAACCTTATTTTAAACGCTCCTCTGGACTTACGGTTTTAATTTATTTATTAAAAGTTAAGTTTTATTGTTCCTTGAGTCATCGGATTTAAAGATGGGGTGGTGCAACTTTAAGGGTTAATCTTTTTCTCTTTTGTGTTATAATTTGGACTCTAGCAACCAGATTGCTTAAAATGCAAACTAGAGAGCTGATAAATAAAAAGGTCACATCCACAAATATTAAAAAATTAAGACCAATTGTAAATTGTCTCAGAATACCTCTCTACATCATATTTCATTTTAAAATCTGACATGGGGCTAGACATATTGTCAGTTTCCCAGCTGCCCCCAGTCATGTGACTTGTGCTCTGATAAACTTCAATCACTCTTTACTGCTGTACTGCAAGTTGGAGTGATATCACCTCCCTCCCTTTACCCCCAGCAGCCTGGACAACAGAACAATGGGAAGGTAACCTGATAGCAGCTCCCTAAAGATGGCCATACACGGAGAGATCCGCTCGTTTGGTGATGTCGCCAAACAAGCGGATCTCTCCCCGATATGCCCACCTTGAGGCAATATCGTGATGATCCGATCGTGGGCCCAACGATCGGATCCTAACGAATAGTAACGGGCGGTCAAATTGCGGGACCACATCAACGAACAGATGAGCCCGCGATCCAACGGGATTTTTAGTCCCATCTGATCGAGATCTGGCCGACTTTCGCCCCATACACGGGCCAATAAGCTGCCGACTTGGTCTGTCTGCAGCTTTTATTGGCCCGTGTATGGCCACCTTTACACAAGATAACAGCTGCCTGGTAGATATAAGAGCAGCACTCAATAGTAATATCCAGGTCCCACTGCAACCTAATTCAGTTGCATTTAGTAGGAGAAACAACAGCCTGCCAGAAAGCAGTTCCATCCTAAAGTGTTGGCTCCTTCTGAAAGCACATGACCAGGCAAAATGACCTGAGATGGCGCATACACACCAATATTACAAATAAAAAAAAAATACACTTGCTGGTTCAGGAATTCCATTTTATATTGTAGAATTAATTATTTGCGGTGTAAACAGTGTAATTTAGAAATAAAAACTACATCATAAAAATCATGACAGAATCCCTTTAAAGGTGAACAACAGTTAAATCTATCGAATGGATGTGTTTTCATGCGGTACTGTAACTGAATCGGGCCAGCAAGGTGACATTCCTGCAGAGACAGTGTCTCAAGTTAGGTGTAATGCAGTTAAGCAACGTGACGTCTCAGCTTGATGTTATATATTTCTCCTGATTGTCTATTTAGCTCAACAAGACCGATTTGTCAGCAAATGTTTAAATGGGCTGCGCTGCAACTGGCTACTGAGGGGATGAATATTTAATAAGGTGCAAATTCACCCTTGTCTCAAGGCAAGTAAGTGGATATAGAATTTCTACACAAAATGGGATCATCAACGGATACTGTTCATTAGATTCTTAAAGCGGTTTGCTCCGGGCCACGTCAGTGAAACGATCCCTGTCCCCAATTTCATCTGCGCAGTATTGGATCTTTAGTTCTGCTTATTAGAAAGGCATTACACGGGCCAGCATTGGAATATAAATATGATACATGCTGTGTATTGAGTTCCTTGCACAGAAGAACAAGCATACACTCATCTCTGGGTATATTCTAGTGCAAGGTTGGACTGGGCCAGCGGGACACCGGGAAAAAAATCTGGTGGGTCCTGACCCAGGCCAGCTCCCCCCACTGGGAACTTTGGGTGCCAGATCTAATCAGCAAGGAAGGAGTTAAGTAACGTGGTTTGTGGCGGGGGGGGGGAAAGTGCTTTTAAAAAGTGGCATCTGGAGATTGCGACTAGGGTGTCAGGCCCCGAGGTGGCAGCCCTGGTGGGTGCAGAACCAGAGCCGGAACTAGGGGTAGGCAGAAGAGGCATGTGCCTAGGGTGCAAAGCTTGGGGGAACTTACACTTGCAACTTTTTTCCCCAGCACAGGGTGCTCCAGAAAGGAACTAAAATACTACACCATATTTCTGTTTCTTACTTTCTCCGCTTGCTTCAAGCGTTGATCCAAATTTTTTTAATGTGATATTTGTATTCAGCTGAGAGATTAAAAAAGGAACAGCAGGAGAAAGCCATTCTGAAGGACTAAATATTCCTAAAATGTATTATCTTGTTGTTTTATTGTTATATGGCACCAGGCATGAACCTTCCATGTTGCCTACCCCTAGTTCGGCAGTGTTACCTCACTGATGGGGTCAAGTGAGTTCCTGATGATGCATGCCTATCTGTGCATGCTCGCTGGCGTATGGCCAAGCGTACAGTTGTGTGCGGCAGGGGCAGAGGGGGTGCGGCAACTGGCCGGGTTGCTCAGAACACCCCAGTCTGATGCTAAGTTAGGAATACCCTTGATGGACTAGGACCTGAGGGTGCATGTGGATAATAGACTTAGCTGTAGCAAGCAATGGCAGTCAACAGTAGAAAGGACCAGGATGGTATTGTCCTGTATTAAGACAGAAATAAATTCAGGGAAGGAGAGGGTAATGCTCCCATTTAAACTGGTAAGGCTCCATATACAATATGCAGTGCAGTTTTGGTCTCCAACTGAGAAGATAAACTGGGCTGATAAAAGACTGTTTACATAGGAGAAGAGAAACTTTACAGGGGGGATACGAACACTGTGTATAAATATAGTCTGCTCTTTAATCAGCAGTAGACCTTTCTAGAGGACACAACGACGACACTTGGGATTAGAAGAGAGGAGAATTCATCTTAAGGTGCGAAAAGGGTTTTTTACAGTGACAGATGCAGAATTCTCTCCCAGAAGTGGTTGAACTGGCAGGGAAATGGGGATATCTTTATAGCAAGAGATAAATACAAGGTCGCTGGGTGCTCCTAATGCACTGTTGATGCAGGTAATTGCCTGATTTTTGTTATATAGGAAGATTTTTTTTGGGTGCAGGTCTGGTGCCTCAGAGGGTATTTTTTTGCAGATTAACTAGATGATAAATATTATTTATGCATACACTTGATGAGCATGTGTTGTTATGTATGCTTCCTTAAGTCCAGTGCCATGCAGGTTGTTTTGGCAACCACTGTGATGTGTGGCTGTGAGGAGAAGTACATTGGAAACAAACTGCTCACAGCAGAAACAATGCCACTATTCAATTATAGACGGTCTTTAAAAACTGTGAGGTATAATGGCTTAACAAATTTAATACAAGACGGAACAGGGACTACAATTTTCATATGGATATTTCTGTATATTTAGCAGCTATGTGGAGTGTACTGAAACACTTCCTGGTTGCCATGATTACATGATGTCACTTCCTGCTTCTTTGTTGGAAGCACATATGTTGCCTTGTTTTCTAATCTTACCCAGCTAGTTTAAGGGCCGGTGACACACAATAAATGACCGACTGTTGAGGCGTGCTACTTTACTCACTGAAACACAAACACACAGCTGCTAATCATCCCAATGTCATTTGAAACCATACAAAACCAGCAGAGGAAACAGTGCAGTCTGTATCATAACTGATTAAAAAAATCTGCCCTGAGGCATCAGCTCCTATATCAGTTATAACCCCAATTTCTCTTTTGATTTTAGACAAGCTTAGCTTCTCAACAGCAGCCCAGATCACACTAAGCATGTGCAGTGCCACTGACACTCAAAAGTTGGCCTAAGAAGATCAGAAGATTGAAGGCATGGACCATTACTGTTATAAGGCTGTCAGTAGATGAAATAAAATAATTTTACTTACCTACTTGACATAAATTCTCTTTCTTCTAGTCCCGACATGTCAGTACACACCCTGTACTGACATGGAGGGACACAGAAGAAGCAGCATTTCTAGATATTCTCTTTTAGGCTTCAGCTCTACTTTAAAGTCTTGGCAGTAGATTTAGTAACAGCAGTGCTTATTCGCTCCAGTGCAGTTAACTGCAACAACCAACCATAGTTTGTTCTCATCACACTACAAGTTAAAATACATAAAAGAAAATATATGCTTGGTCGCTATGGGCAACTGCACTGGTGCAATTTTGCACTTATAGTACGGTCATCCACTGGAATTTGTGACCAGCTACCTTGCTCCTTTATATGGCCATGGGTCACTGTGAACATCAATGCAAGTTTTTCCAATGAATTCATCCGGTGGGTCAATTGGAAGTTACTGGACACCACTGCAAACTGTTTTTAAAGGAGAACTAAACCCTAAAAATGTATGTAGCTCCAAATGCCATATTTTATATACTGATCTTATTGCAGCCTAAAGTTTCAGCTTGTCAATAGCAGCCATGATCCAGGACTTCAAACTTGGGGGCCACTATCTTGGAATGTGTCTGTGACACTCACATGCTCAGTGGGCTCTGAGCAGCTGTTGAGAAGATAAGCTTAGGGGGTCCTTGCAAATTATCAAGCAGAAAATGAGGTTGGTCTGTAATATAAGCTAATGCTACAGGGTTGATTATTAAATTCTGATGCTAATTGCACTGGTTTCTGTGCTGCCATGTAGTAATTATCTGTATTAATTACTAATCAGCCTTATATTGTGACATTTTTATTCTATGTGTACTGTATATTGTGAGTGGGTCCCTAAACTCAGTAAGTGACAGCAGCACAGAGCATGTGCAGTGAATCAGCAGAAAAGAAGATGGGGAGCTACTGGGACATCTTTGGAGACACAAATCATTACTGCTATAGGGCTGTGGAAGCCCAAAACATGATGTACAACTTTTCTAGCCTACTTCTTTAGTTAAGCTTTAGTTCTCCTTTAAGCCCCCCTAACACTCCAGGAAGATGACCTGTTAGTGTAGGTATGGGATCTGTTACCCGAAACCCTTTATCCAGGAAGTTCCAAATTAGGAAAGGCCACCTCGCATAGAATCCATTATAATCAAATAACCCAAATTTTCTCTTATCCTGAGACTCATTACAGTAGCTTTACACTGATTTTATCCTCAGCTCCACAGCCCATCATAACCCCGAGTGCCTTATACAGCCCACTGAGCTAGTTCCTAATAGTCTCCCCGTGTTCCCACCAGTTGCATGTCTCTCCATGTCTGCTCTGCTGGGTACCTGCTCCCCTTTCCTCTATGTCTGCTATGGCATTTCTGATTAATACAGTGCAGTATCTGTCTATACTATGTGACCCTACACAGCATTCTCTCTCTGAGCCAATAATCTTCTCTCAATTACAGAGAGTCTCTCCCCAATGGACTCTCTCATTATCTTCCTGTCAAACATCCTCTACTTGTCCCCCCATACACTTTTTCCCAATATATATCTCCCTATATATTTCCTTCCAAACTAAAATCTTCTCCCACACAGCACCTTTCAGCAAATACTCTCTCCTTCCCCAGTATCCTCTGCCCTTGTTTCTCCCTATCTAGTATCTCCTCCCAGTATATTCCCATATACTCCGCACCTACACTGCTTTCCCTCCCTCATATACTCCCCCCACCCTTCATTCGCTCTTCCTCATACACTGTCTCCTTCCCTTGTGCTGTGTCCTCCACACACTGCCCCCCACCCTAGGTTTGTCTCCCAAATACAATGTGCCCCTCACCTACACTCTCCAGTTTATCTGCAATCAGAGCTGCCTCTCCACTGCAACTGTCCTTGAATCTTCCAATGGTCTGGTAACTATCTCTGAACTCTCAATCCTGTACTCTATCACCCCCTATTCTCTGAACACCTTGCACTATATCTCCATAATTACTTTCCCCACACCCTGTACAGTCATTCCCATACAATTTCTCACCTATAAGCACTTTCCCAGTACTTTGCCCCATACAATTACCCTACACACTCTCCCAACCCAGCACTCTGTCCCCATAACCACTCTCCCTTCCAGGCCCGGACTGACAAATGCCAGAGGGGCTGCTGTAGGATGCCATAGACCAGGGATCTCCAACCTTTAAAACCCGTGAGCAACATTCAGAAGTAAAAGGAGTTGGGGAGCAACACTAGCATGAAAAATGTTCCTGGGGTGCCAAATAAGGGCTATGATTGGCCATTTAGTAGCCCCTATGCAGATGTCAACCTACATTGAGGCTCTGTTTGGCAGTGCACCTGGTTTTTATACAACCAAAACTTGCATCCAAGCCTGGAATTCAAAAATAAGCTCCTGTTTTGAGGACACTGAGAGCAACATCCAAGGGGTTGGAGAGCAACATGTTACTCACGAGTTACTGGTTGGGGATCACTGCTATAGACAGTCACTATTTAAAAGGCTGGTGGGGGAGCTGTTTGGGCCTCTGTGTGCATGAAATGCTAGTGTCTAGTTTGATTCTCAGTCCAGACCTGCTCCTTTCCCTGTCTCTACCCAGACATTTATTCCCTAAATTACAGTCCCCCCCTACCGTACTCTCTCCTGACCCTGAACTGTCTCCTCCACACCTCCCCCTCCCCTGTATTGTCTCCCATTTACACTCGTATTAGACTATTAGACACACTTACTGTTCTCTCTGCCCCATATAGTGTCTTCCAATTCCATTTCCCATACACTGCCCCCCCCCTTACACACTCTCTCCCTATCCTGCTCTCCCTTTCCTCATGTCCATCATTCTCTCCCCAATATATTCTGCCTCCCCCATACTCTCTGCCCCCACTCAGTCTCCCCCATACTCTCTGCCCCACCACTCAGTCTCCCCCATACTCTCTGTCCCCCACTCAGTCTCCCCCATACTCTCTGTCCCCCACTCAGTCTCCCCCATACTCTCTGCCCCCCACTCAGTCTCCCCCATACTCTCTGTCCCCCACTCAGTCTCCCCCATACTCTCTGCCCCCCACTCAGTCTCCCCCATACTCTCTGTCCCCAACTCAGTCTTCCATTTACACTCACTTACATTACCCTTCGCCCCAGTGCCCTCCCTGTCCCTAGTCTCTCGCTACACTATTCCCCTGTCTCCCACACACACACCATCTCCACCCACATTGCTCTCTGCCCCAGGACACTCTCTCCCGACCCCGACTCGTCTCCCGCACACACTCTCCCTCTTTCCCCCTAGTATCTCACCAGTCCCTATCATGTACCCATCAACCCCTCCTATCGAGCCCTGAATCCCTCCGCCCCCCCCCCCAGTACCTGCTGCTGCAGCTGCTGCCCCCGGTCTCACACAGCGGATGAGTCTGGTTGGAGTTCTCTGGCCGCACTCACTCTCTCACTCTCTCACTCTCTCACTCTATCACTCACATACAGCTCCTGTATAATCTGTCCCCGCCCTCCCGGCAAACTGATAGTTCCTGCAGCCAATTGGTGGGCTCTCTCACTCGCCTCAACCAATCCCAGGCGCCTGCTCTCGCTGCTAGTGGACTGCTCATGTCAGGTACTGTACCCACTGTATTTATCTACTGACACACCTGCCCTCATTGCTATGCCAACTGTACCCTCAGTATTGAGCTCCTGACTGATTATCACTCTCAGTTATCAGCTGTACCCAGTGTAGGACTGCTCTCAGCTAGTGGCACTGCCAAGCTCAGGCATCACGTGGTGTAACAATTGCTTCTCTCAGATAATGTCAGTTCCCTCCTCAATCACCTGCGCCAGTGTAACTGTCTGACACCTTCATGCAGTAAAGATCAGCACGAGACACTCCCCTCCCCCTCCTCTCAGGTACGTGCAGCGGTGTCTGTCCCATTATCTTGTTGTCCCAGTGACCCAGTTGTGAGGCTGAACGTGACACAGACTCCCGGGGTGTCCGACAAACAGGACGGAATTAGGAGGTGGGAATTGTTTGGGGAACTCATTTCCCAGAGATATTTACATTTAAATCCCCAGTGTCTGCACAGGCGCAAATTGTACAGTGTGAGCCCAAAGCTGGGCCCCATCCAACACTGATCTGGATCAGACATGATATTCTCAGACAATTTGCAATTCATTTTTATCTTATATCATTTGTGGATTTCAGTTATTAACTTTGTATTCAGCAGCTCCCAGCAATTTCCGCATTCCGGTTGCTAAGGTCCAAATTCCCCTAGCAACCATCTACTGATTTAAAGAAGAGACTGGAATATGAATAGAAGAAGCCTGAATAGAAAAAAGTAGCAATAATAACACATTTGTAGCCTTACAGAGCATTTGTTTTTTAGACGGGGTCACTGACCCCCATTTGAAAGCTGGAAAAAGCCCAAATAATTAAGCTGGAAAATAATTTAAAATGCAGGTATGGGATCCTTTATCGGGAAACCCATTATTCAGAAAGATCCGAATTATGGAAGGGCCATCTCCCATAGACTCCATTTTATCCAAATAATTCAAATTGTTTAGCATAATTTCCTTTTTCTCTGTAATAATAAAACAGTAACTTGTACTTGATCCCAACTAAGATATAATTAATCCTTATTGGAGGCAAAACCAGCCTATTGGGTTTATTTCATGTTAACATGAATTTCTAGTAGACTTAAGGTATGAAGATCCAAATTACAGAAAGATCTGTTATCCTGCAAACCCCAGGTCCCAAGCATTCTGGATAACAGGTCCCATACCTGTACTATATAAAAAGACAAAATGAAGACTAAGAAGTTGCTTAGAATGAGCCATTTTATAACATACAAAAAGTTAACTTTTAAATGGGTGGTTCACCTTTACGTTAACTTTTAGTATATTATAGAATGGCCAAAATAAGCAATTTTGGTCTTCATTATTTATTTTTTTTAGTTTTTTAATTATTTGCCTTCTTCTTCTGACTCTTTCCAGCTTTCAAATGGGGGTCACTGACCCCATCTAAAAACAAATGCTCTGTAAGGCTACACATTTACTGTTATTACTGCTACTTTTGTTACTCTTCTTTCTATTTGGGCCCTCTACTATACATATGTAACCCTTTAAGTGCCACAGAACGTAGAATCTACGTTCTGTGGAAAAGTAACTTGAAATGCCACAGAACGCAGATTCTACGTTCTGCGGCACTTCCGGGTTCTGGAGCAGAGGAGCGGCTGTTAGAGCCGCTCGCTTCGTTCCTCTTCGATCCCCTGCCCCTAGGCAACGAGCAGAGCAGGGGATCGAGTGGCCCCTGGGGCGCGATCGTCCAGGGGCCCCAAAGCAGCAGCAGGCACGTGTTACTTATGTGTCCTGCTGCTGCAGCCTACACTGCGCCGTCCAGCTCCGCCCCCACAGCACAGGGACACAGATGACGACGCAGATGTCTTCCTGGGGCTCTTCCAGATCACCTGCAACAGTCTCCAGCGACTTTTTCAGGTTAGTGCAACAATTACACACACAAACACACCAACACACACTTATTACAGTAATACACACTTAGATTCACACTTACACACACTTACACATACATTTTTGGGGATTGGGGGGGTCACTTACACTCACTGCACTCACACACACGTGCACACGCACACACGCGCACATAACATGTAATTTACCAATTGTACACACGCACATACATGGCATTGTGGCTTTTTTTTTTTTGTTTTTCTTATCGCATCGTCTCTTTTTTTGGCTCAAAAAAATGTTTTATTGCCATTATGAATAGCGTATTCGCTAACTGTACCGTGATTATATTGCAATTTTGGGTATTTTGGTGCATTTTTAGCCATTTTATTGAATTTTTAGCCATTTTATTGCATTTTCAGCTCTGCATATGTTGTGTTCACTTGTTTCTAGCCGTAGAACCTGTTTGGCCCAGCTTAAATATTCAAACTGTGATTCTGACGGCCGATAACATTAGTCTGGAAAAAAAACATTGATTTTTGTGGTTTTATTGGATTTTTTTGCATTTCACTCTTTACTGCCTTATTTTGTTTTGCCTTGTAAATTTTATCTACGATATATCCATTTGGGGGTCTCTGTGCGCCACATAGTTTGGTATATCTATGCATATTGGGCATTTTATGTGTTCAGTAGACCCCTGGCGTTCATATTTAGGATGTTTTATGCTGATAAGTTACGAAATGTGGGGCATATAATGGGGTAAAATTCAAGCTTTGTGACGATTTTCAGAAATTTGATAAAAACCGTTATGTTCAGCATTGCTTTGCAGTTTGGCAGTTTGCAGTAGAAACACTTATTTACCCATATTGGATTCGTCAGAATGTGTACTTTCTGAAAATATATGGTTTTCTGGGGTCTCTGTACTATTTGGTGGTCTAATGTCGCATAATACATACACCGGGTGGTTATATTGCAGCAGCCAGCGCGTCAGCCGTGAAAATGTCTATACATATTGTCATTTGGGGGTCTCTGTGCGCCACATAGTTTGGTATATCTATGCACATTGGGCATCAAACTGTTTAGTAGACCCTTATGTTTATATTTAGGATGCTTTATGCTGGTAATGATACATGGACAATACGATGCTGGAAAGTTGAAGCTTTGAGGCAATTTTCAGATATTTCACCAAAACCGCCAAATTTGGCAAAGCCTTGTGACTCAGTAGTTTGGAGCAGAAAGGCATGGGTACCCATTTTAGATTCTGTAGAATGTGTACTTTCCAAAAATATATGGGGTTGGGGGGTAAACATATATTTCTGTGTTTTTACCCCACAAAAATGCAGTCAATGTGTTGATTTTTCATTAGCTGAAGTTACCCACAGGACTATTTGTATGCGCTAACTTCATTTTGGGGCCTCTAAATGCCAGATACTTTGGTAAACCTATGAACAATGGCCACCAAACTGTTCGGAGGAACCCTGGCAATCATATTTAGGGTGCTTTTTCTTGGTGCATAACGATACATGGGTGATATGGTGCTGAAAAGTTGAAGCTTTGAGGCAATTTTCAGATATTTCACCAAAACCGACAATTGTGGGAAAGCCTTGCGACTCAGTAGTTTGGAGCAGAAAGGCATGGGTACCCATTTTAGATTCTGTAGAATGTGTACTTTCCAAAAATATATGGGTTTGGGGGGTAAACATATATTTCTGTGTTTTTACCCCACAAAAATCAGTCAATGTGTTGATTTCTCATTAGCTGAAGTTACCCACAGGACTATTTGTATGCGCTAACTTCATTTTGGGGCCTCTAAATGCCAGATATTTTTTTTGTAAACCTATGAACAATGGCCAACAAACTGTTTGGATTAACCCTGGCAATCATATTTAGGGTGCTTTTTCTTGGTGCGTAACGATACATGGGTGATATGGTGCTGAGAAGTTGAAGCTTTGAGGCAATTTTCAGATATTTCACCAAAACCGACAATTGTGGGAAAGCCTTGCGACTCAGTAGTTTGGAGCAGAAAGACATGGGTACCCATTTTAGATTCGGTAGAATGTGTACTTTCCAAAAATATATGGGTTTTTGGGGGTAAACATATATTTCTGTGTTTTTACCCCACAAAAATGCAGTCCATGTGTTGATCTTTCATTAGCTGAAGTTACCCACAGGACTATTTGTATGCGCTAACTTCATTTTGGGGCCTCTAAATGCCAGATACTTTGGTAAACTTATGAACAATGGCCACCAAAATGTTCAGAGGAACCCTGGCAATCATATTTAGGGTGCTTTTTCTTAGTACGTAATGACACATGGGTGATATGGTGCTGGGAAGTTGAAGCTTTGAGGCAATTTTCAGATATTTCACCAAAACCGACAACTTTGGGAAAGCCTTGCGACTCAGTAGTTTGGAGCAGAAAGGCATGGGTACCCATTTTAGATTCAGTAGAATGTGTACTTTCCAAAGATATATGGGTTTGGGGGGTAAACATATATTTCTGTGTTTTTACCCCACAAAAATGCAGTCAATGTGTTGATTTCTCAGTAGCTGAAGTAAAGTCCTGAATAATTTGGATGTGCTAACTTCATATTGGTGTCTCTAAATGCCAGATACTTTGGTAAACCTCTGCATAATGGGTATCAAACTGTTCAGTGGACCCCTGGCAATCATATTTCAGGTGCTTTTTCTTACCCATTTTGTAATCGGCAGAATGTGTACTTTTCAAAAATGTATGGTTTTCTGGGGTAAACCTACGGTTTCAGGATTTTTTGCCTTGGAATCTAAAGCATGCCGTTTTCTGCCTTAGTGCTTTCAAAATTCGGAAATATACTGCCGGGAGTTTTTGCTGTACAGAAGTCCTAAATCTCCCTAAAACTATACATATCTGGTATTGGCACGTTCGAGAGACATAAGGCTTTCCAAATCAGTTGGATTTGCATCCGTAAAATGAAATATTTTTCTGGTATAAATTGATATACGATGAAAAATGGTAATTTTTCATTTTTTTTTGGTATTTAGCACTATAAATTTTATTGCACAGGTGGAAATACATGAAAACTCAGGCAGATTTAGAAAGCTCAGTTTATACCGAAAAAAACAATGTATAGTTTTCCTAGGTAAACTAGGTTTCCCCTCAGAAAATGCCCCTAAAGTGAGAGAGCACAAAATGTTTCAAAAACGGCTGGCATTTCGCTGGCATTTCGCGTAACCAATGTGAAATTCTGCTGGCACTTAAAGGGTTAAGTCTCTTATGCAAATGAGTGCATGGTTGCTAAGGGCAGGTGGACCCTAGCAACCAGATTGTTGTCAATGCAAACCGGAGAACTGCTGAATAAAAAGCTAAATAACTCAAAAACCTTTAATTGCAAATTGTCTCAGAATATCACTCTTACATCATACTAAAAGTTAACTCAAAGGCGAACAGCCCCTTTAACATCGCTAATTATCTGACCGTCAATCTGTATTGCTGATCCTGACTATTGAAACAATGTAGCAGCAACCAGGAAATGAACGGACCTGAAAGAGAACTAGAGTAGAGAAACCAATAGCAATTGCTTTTTTAACTCATTGTAGAAGCATTGATATAGTTTCATGACTGTATATTGGAAAGTTGCTTTCGATTAGGCAAAAAAGTTGGTTTTTGGGAGGGGTTCCCCTTTTAATATGTCCATGCAGACCTTTCACAATTTGGGTTTGCTTCCCTTTAATACAAGGGTCTCTGGTTACTCCACTTTGTTTCTAACCCATTATTCCCCCCGGATGCTCCTCTGTTCCCGAGTCCCTGATTATCCCTGGCGACTGTACAAGGAGCTTTATTTAATAAGCAGTTCACGTCCACAGATGCTCATCTGGCAATCAGTCGGCATGAGGTCCTAAATATTGCACAAAGGTCAGACGCTACAATGCTGGAAATGGCACACGTTGGAGTGATGGGGCTTAAAGGCAGTTACAATGTGATTTACCTGGAGTAAACTGTTGGACTGACAAAAACAAACGCAATTTGTACGCCGTGAACAAGAGGGGGGACCAAGGAAAGAATATGTGATTAGTTAATGAATTCTTTCACTGCTGGGCTCCCTCTACAGACTGGCCTGGTGCTGATTGCTGAACTTTAGAAAACGGAATATTTGATGCAGAAAAGTGCAATCTGTATGTTTAACGGGTGGTTTGCCTTTAAGTTAACTGTTTGTATGTTATAGGATGGTCAGTTGTAAGCAAGTCCGGACTGAGACTTAAAACAGGCCCTGGCATTTCAGGTACACAGAGGCCCAATCAGCCCACATAGAGGCCCAAACAGCCCCCACCAGCCCACTAAATAGTGACTTTCAGAACCCACAGATTGCCAGTCCGGGCCTGGTTGTAAACAACTTTTCAATTGGACTTCATTTTTTCTTTTTTAATATTTTTAAAACATTAGTTTTCTTCTTCGGGCTGTTCCCAGCTTTCAAATGGGGGAGGGGGTCACTGACCCCATCTAAAAAACAAATGCTCTGTAAGGCTACAAATGTATTGTTATTGTTACTACTCATGTTTCTATTCAGGCCTCATCTATTCATATTCCAGTCTCTTATTCGAATCAATGCATGGTTGATTGGGTAATTTGGACCCTAGCAACCAGATATCTGAAATTGCAAACTGGAGAGCTGCTGAATAAAAAGCTAAATAACTCAAAAACCACAAATAATAGAAAATGAAAACCAATTACAAATTGTCTCAGAATATCACTCTCTACATCATACTAAATGTTAACTCAAAGGTGAACAATCTTTAAACTTGTTTATACGACACACTAAATGGAGAAACCACCACCATTTAACAGAGAAACTGGATCCATCATCTTGGTAACAGCTGCATGTAACTCTCTCTGTATGGTCATGCTCACATGCTCCTTGAAGGTCTGGACTGAGAATCAAAACAGGCCCTGGAATTTCAGGTACCCAGAGGCCCTAACAGGCCACACAGAGGCCCAAATAGTCCCCCACCAGCCCACTAAATAGTGAGTGTCTATGGCATCTTACAGCAGCATTTGGCTGAACCCACAGATTGCCAGTCCGGGCCTGGTTCCTTGATATACCTCTGCCTACTGGCCACAAGGTAAGAGCCCTCTTCTCCCTCAAATGTAGATCAGGGGATACAATGGAGCTTCTCAATCATTTCTATTACCTGTAAACAACCATGCATTGATTTGAATAAGAGACTGGAATATCAATAGGAGAGGCCTGAATAGAAAGATGAGTAATAAAAAGTAGCAGTAACAATACATTTGTAGCCTTACAGAGTATTTGGTTTCAGATGGGGTCCGGCACCCCCATTGGAAATCTGGAAAGAGTCCGAAGAAGACAACAAATATTTCAAAATCTATAAAAATGAAAAAATTATGTCCATTTGAAAAGTTTCTTACAATTGACCATTCTATGACATACTGACAGTTAACTGAAAGGTGAACCACCTTTTTCTTTGTATTTTAGGTGGGGTCAGTGACCCCCATTTGAAAGCTGGGAAAAGTTAGAAGAAGAAGGCAAATCATTCAAAAACTATAAAAAACAATGAAGACCAATTAAAAAGAGTTGCTTAGAACTGGCCATTCCATAACATACTAAAAGGGCTGGCAGTGCCTTGGGCAAAAAATATTCTACTGGGGCATATTATTTATCCAAAGCAGGGTTTCCCAGTCTGTGGCCCTTTGGCTCTTGCTCACTGACTTTAACAGCACTTGAAGGACTGTAGTTTGGGCCGAGGCTGTTATAAAATGCTCCTGCCATCATTTAGCATCAAGCGAGCCATCATTTACCCCCAAGCTCCCCATCATTTAACATCAAGCTCACTATCATTTAGCCCCAAGCTCACCATTACTTAGCCTCAAGCTTGCCATCACTTAGCCCCAAGCTCACCATCATTTAGCCCCAAGCTCACCATCATTTAACCCCAAGCTTGCCATCACTTAGCCCCAAGCTCGCCATCATTTAGCCCCAAGCTCGCCATCACTGAGCCCCAAGCTTGCCATCACTTAGCCCCAAGCTCACCATCATTTAGCCCCAAGCCACCATCACTTAGCCCCAAGCTTGCCATAATTTCGCCCCAAGCTCGCCATCATTTAGCCCCAAGCCCGCCATCATTTAGCCCCAAGCGTGCCATCATTTCGCCCCAAGCTTGCCATCATTTAGCCCGAAACTCGCCATCATTTAGCCCCAAGCTTGCCATCATTTAGCCCCAAGCTCGCCATGACTTAGCCCCAAGCTCGCCATCTTTTAGCCCCAAGCTCACCATGACTTAGCCCCAAGCTCACCATGACTTAGCCCCAAGCTAGCCATCATTTAGCCCCAAGCTTGCCATCATTTATCCCCAAGCTTGCCATCATTTAGCCCCAAGCTCACTATCATTTAGCCCCAAGCTCGCCATCACTTAGCCTCAAGCTCACCATCACTTAGCTGCAAGCTCACCATCATTTAGCCCCAAGCCACCATCACTTAGCCCCAAGCTTGCCATCATTCGCCCCAAGCTCGCCATCATTTAGCCCCAAGTGTGCCATCATTTTGCCCCAAGCTTGCCATCATTTAGCCCCAAACTCGCCATCATTTAGCCCCAAGCTTGCCATCATTTAGCCCCAAGCTCACCATGACTTAGCCCCAAGCTCGCCATCATTTAGCCCCAAGCTTGCCATCATTTAGCCCCAAGCTTGCCATCATTTAGCACCAAGCTCGCCATGACTTAGCGCCAAGCTCGCCATCATTTAGCCCCAAGCTTGCTATCATTTAGCCCCAAGCTCGCCATTACTTAGCCCCAAGCTTGCCATCATTTAGCCCCAAGCTCGCCATCATTTAGCCCCAAGCTCGCCATTACTTAGCCCCAAGCTCGCCATCATTTAGCCCCAAGCTCGCCATGATTTAGCCCCAAGCTCGCCATGATTTAGCCCCAAGCTCACCATCACTGGATTGTACCTTTACTACAAGGCTGAAGCTTTTCCATTCAATGTTATTGCACAAATGTTCAATTTGACTTGACCTTTCCAGGTGTTCCGGCCCTCAGCACAGAGCAGCATTTGCTGTACCTCCGGGGACTGTACCAAGAGGAGAATAAGAATGGAAACTTTTCCTGGAGATGGAAGGAAAGCTTCTCATGAATGAAACCTCTAAGGGCTTATTTACTAAAGGAGTGCTAAAGGCAAACAAAAATTGGTGCAATCGACGGTGCTTTTTTTTTATATATACCAAAAATGCATAAATTTGCCCTTTACTTGTGCTAACGATTATACCTCAATAAGAACAAAATCCTTAAAGGAATAGTTCAGCGTGAAAATAAAAACTGGGTAAATAGATAGGCTGTGCAAAATAAAAAAAATGTTTCTAATATAGTTAGTTAGCCAAAAATGTAATGTATAAAGACTGGAGTGACTGGATGTGTAACATAATAGCCAGAACACTACTTCCTGCTTTTCAGCTCTCTAACTCTGAGTTAGTCAGTGACTATAAGGGGGGCCGCATGGAACATAAATGTTCAGTGAGTTTGCAATTGATCCTCAGCATTCAGCTCAGATTTAAAAGCAACAGTTATGATCCATGTGGCTCCCCCTCAAGTCACTGATTGGTTACTGCTTGGTAACCAATCAGTGGAAACCAAGAGAGCTGAAAAGTAGCAGGAAGTAGTGTTCTGGCTATTATGTTACACATCCAGTCACTCCAGCCTTTATACATTACATTTTTGCCTTACTAACTATATTAGATACATTTTTATTTTGCACAGCCTATCTATTTACCCAGTTTTATTCTTATACTGAACAATTCCTTTAAGAAGGAATCTCATCAACCATTCCTCCTGGTATGTACTAAAAAGGTCCAATTATTGTTTTTAACCCCCTTATAATAGATCAGTGCAGTACAGGTCCGTCAGTACAGGTTCTGATCTTGGGTTATTATAGAGCCAGACAGGGTGCAGATCAGAGAGAAACAGTATTAGGCTGGTATTGCAGAGCAATGAGCGGAGCCCTGGGACCTGCTGCTAATGGAGATGACTCTGAGCAGAGCGGCCAGGGATATAAACACGTCACCGGCTCTGCTCTCAGCTTCCAAGCCAGGTATTTACATTGGGGAATCAAATCTACTATATTGCTACCTGCCATTGGCTGCTGAATATTGGAACCAATCAGGGGAGTCTTGTCTGGGGACCAGATTTTTCACCCCCCAAAAGGGGTGGTTTGCTGAGAAAATGGGAGTGGTTTGGGGGTTTGACATAATTGGATGTGTCTGGGTTCTAATTAGGCAACAGCAGAAAAGCAGAATGCATCTTCATTTACATTTCCACACCTTGACAAGTCACCCTTTGCCTACTCGCTAATGACTGTAATCATGAAATACTACTACAGGTATGGGACCTGTTATCCAGAATACTCAGGAAATGGGATTTTCTGGATAAGAGGCTGGTTTTGCCTCCTATAAGGATTAATTATATCTTAGTTGGGATCAAGTACAATCGACTGTTCTACTGTTTACTGTTTTAGTTGACGAGGAAAGTTCGGGCGACTTCGGAAAATGAAGTGCTCCGAGTGCCATCCCACCAGCGATTTAAATTCTAGCAGGCGGGAAGGCAGTTCTGGGAGATTAGTCCCGCGAAGAAGAGGCGATTTGTCGCTGGGCGACTAATCTCCCCAAATCTTCACCTGTGTTTCTGCCCTTATTATTACAGGAGTGGGATCAGTTATCCAGAAACCCTTTATCCAGAAAGCTCCGAATGACGAAATAGGTGTCTCCCATAGACTCCATTTAATCCAAATAATCTATATTTTTAATAAATGATTTCCTTTTTCTCTGTAATAATACAACAGTCGCTTGTACTTGATCTCATCTAAAATATAATTAATCCTTATTGGAGGCAAAACCAGTCTATTGGGTTTATTTAATGTTTACATGATTTTCTAGTAGACTTAAGATATGAAGATCCAAATTATGGAAAGATCAGTTATCCAGAAAATCCCAGGTCCCTGACATTCTGGATAACAGGTCCCATACCTGTACTGAGAAAAAGGAAATCATTTTTAAAAATCTGGATTATTTGGATTAAATGGAGTCTATGAGAGACACCTATACGGTAATTCTGAGCTTTCTGGATAAAGGGTTTCCGGATAACGGATCCAGTACCTGTACTACTTTCTTCTGATGCAATAACAAAATGCCCAAAGAAATCTACCCCCATGATTTATTTCTGAACTACAATTCCCAGCATGTACCCAACATTCAAGCACAAATACTATAAACATTACCGGGGCAAAGTAGCCAAACAAATGTTCATACAGACCATAGTTTGTTGGATACAAAATGTCACACGATTATCTTGAGAGCCCCAAGCAACGATAAAAGAGATTCAGCAGTTTGCCTTTAATTCTCTTCTTATTAAAATAACATTAGTGGAGCAAAAGAAAAGAATGGGGATACGTCATAGCAATTATTCAATCCCTTTAAATGTTGAATTTTGCATTTCTAAATGTTGAGTACGGCCCGCTTTGCGCATATATTACATGGGAATGTCAGAATGAATACGCCAGGCGGGCGCCAGTACGTAGCAATGGGGGGGGGGGCTGCATGCGTGATGCACCGATTTAGGACAACACATCTGCATTAAAAAGGTCAAGTTTTGCCTATTTTCTTGTCTACTGTAATGACAAGGAATGTTATTGTGAAAATTGGGCTTGAAAAAGCTCATTATACATTACATGGAGGGTGCAAATGATACCTGGGCTCAGGGAAATTCAGGAGGCAGTAAATATTCCAATATTCTCCTGAAAACGGGGCTTTTCTCTGCACTGCTGAGTCTGACTCTTGAAACAATATAGCATAGCAGGTGAGTTCCCCTCCGGGTCTGTTAGTCAGATGTCTTATTCTACATTGTTTCAAGAGTCAGAACCAGCAGTGCAGAGAATAGCAAAGGAGAGGCAGATTCTTTCAGCAGAAATGACATTTACAAATAGGTTTAAACTCACAAACATGTTTTTTATCCCATGAAAAAAAATTCGAAAAAATTACTCTTTTTTTTTGGGAACATCATTTTTTTGATGGAGTTCCCCTTTAATCCAAGAAGCGTCTTATATAACGCATAACCCTGAGCACCATAAGAGAATTCAGCCAATGGCATAACTAGATATTACTGGGCCCCATAGCAAATTATTCTAAAGGCCCCCCAAAACATCTAGACGTTGACCTGTTTTAGCAGTGTTTATTGAAATTGTATATGAATTAAGGTCTTTTGGGGCCCCTATACCTCCTGCAGCCGCAGGGTCTGCTTCCTCTGTAGTTTCACCAGCCGTACATACAGTCTGTATCCATTTTGTACAAAAGATTGTTTATTGGTGCACATAAGGGAGCAGGACTAGAATACTGATCCATACGGTACATTATAGGGTACATTGTAAATCACTGTGGCGGCCATTACTATGCAAATGATTTCTTTACAATCCCAAAGGCTCTCCTGTTTCCTGCGCATCTTCTATTGACGCTACCTGGAAAACATAAAATATATGCAGACTTTAATTTATGGTCATTTAGAAAGAAATATGTTGCTTGCGTATGAGTTCTGATGACTAATTCAATCTCCAGGGTAAGGCAGTGCAGAAACACTAAAATGATACAGCCCCTATGTAAGAGATCTCCCCTACTTACTGTCCAGGTCTAGTTTATGTGCCCCAACTCCCCCCTGAAACTGGTGCCTGTATAATTTGTTACCTGACCCTGGGGACAGACTCTAGTGGGCCCCAACCTAGTACAATTCCAGGTTATCCTTATTTTCCTGCGGGCCTATACCATTCTGCAATATTTGTATTTAATTGCTGTAATTGGAGTGGCCCCAAGCTCTCAGATCCTCTTATGGGCTCAAGAGGACACAGTCCAACACTGTCAGAGCTGCAGGTCGTGGTGATGTGCAGGTCAGAAAAACTCAACCCACACCCGACCCTAAACCCCAAAAACTTACCTTGCACCTGAACATAACCCACAAAATGTTGCCATTGTAGGACCTGCACCCAACCCATAGCTGCATCTTCTCTATGTGTAAGATATTTCTGCGCCTGCCTCTGGTTCAGTGAATCTTCTGGAGCAGTGAAGGAGTGTACTCCCCAGTCTGACCCTAACCCCCAAACCTTAACTTGCACCTGACCCTAACCCTCAAAATGTTACCATTTTAGGACCTGCACCCAACCCATACCTGCATCTTCTTGCTCTGTAAGCTATTTCTGTGCATGCCTCTGGTTTCATTCTTTGGGAGCAGTGCAGGAATGTACAGACCCACACCCAACCCTAAAAAACCAACCAAATTTCAACTGTGGGTTTTGGGTCATCCCACACATCACTAGCAGGTCAATATTGGAACAGTGTGGAAGAAGCCAATCCCCTCTGCTTCTTTATTCCCCTGTCCTCACTTTTTTTTTCACTAGTTCCGTTCTTTGGGAGCAGTGCAGGAATCTACAGACCCAACCCTAACCCCTAAAGTTGGCCAAAGTTCAACCCGAGCCAGTGTTCAACCGGTTTCAACTGTGGGTTTTGGGTCATCCCACACTTCACTAGCAGGTCAATATTGGAACACTGTGGAAGAACCAATCCCCTCTGCTTCTTTATTCCCCTGTTCTCACTTTTACTTCTTGTTTCCTTTTATCCTACTATATGTATTTCCTCCTTCATATCTGCTATTGTAAATAGAACTTGTTTGATTCCCAACCTGCTTCTTTCCACTCAACGGCTGACACCACTTCTTCTCAAAACAGAAAGCAGGTTGGACCAGCATAGGCCACCACCATCTTCTGTCTCCTATCCCATCTCCTATTTATTCTATATTGTACATATTTATGCATTTGATCCTGTCAGTCACCCCATATACTGCCACCCCCTCTTCCATAGATTCTCCAGTAGAGCCACCAAAAGTGGTTACAAGTTGTAATGCTGTAGAACAGACAGTTACGTCTAGGGCCCTAAAGAGCAATATTTTCCACTGCTTGTAAGTCAGGTCCAGCAAGTGTTGGAGTGGTTGTGGGTAAGTTGGCGATTTCATGATGACAGATAATGTAGGTCAAGTTTCTGGGAAGACCAATTGGAAGTTCTCCTCGGGACCTGGTAGGTCACACTGCTCCTGCTGTAGGTTGGAAGTGTCAATGTGTGGATGCAGATTGGGACATGGATGTTGTGTTGCTTGTGTGAGTGATCAACAAAGAAGCTGGATCCAAAAGATAAATAACAGGGCAAGACTGGGGCTTTTGCTAATTACTAACCGTAGTATCCAAACTAACTATTTTCTCTGCTTGTATCGAACACGGCACGGTCCATCAGGCTGCTGAGTTCCCACTAAGTGAAGATTGCTCTGCAAAATAACCAAAAACACATCCATTAAATTTCTCCAGTGGCTGGTCTGCTTTAGCATGCTTGATCTCATTGGCTTGTGATTGTGCTTTCTACTCCACACAATTCCATCCTATGAAACATACACCATTTACCTTGCTGTGTTGAGAAGCAATATACATTAAGCAGAGTAATCGGGTTGGTTAGGGGTACCAACAGAACATGAAAGCTGATGGGCTAAACAGACTTTACTGCAATAAACAAACTATTGTGGCGTTGCTTATTGCACTAACTGGCCAATCTGGTCAGCTGCTTATCAGCTCTGGAGATTGGGGTTTGTTTCTTCTTCAACAAGTATTTTTATTGCCTACAGTTCTGTAAGAAGATCTCCCATCTGGATCCAACTTGCATTAAAAATGTTGTGTCTCCTTCAGGGCCGGATTTACATAGCGGGTGCCCCTAGGCCCACTGCCATTCGTCACCCCTGTCCCCTCCCCTTTATTTGTGCAAATTTTCATCATCTCTACTGGAGCAATGGGGATTGGTGCATAGGAAATTTAAAAAATGATTGTATCTCCAGCGCATCCCCAGTGTTTTTGAACCAATGTGGGTGTGGTTGGGCAGCATGCCGCCCCCCTAAAATCCTGCCACCCTAGGCCCGGGCCTAGGTGGCCTTTCCACAAATCCGGGCCTGGTCTCCTTGGCTGCTTTGGGGTTCAGGGCTGGTAGTGTGTTGTGGTTGATTGCAATTTTATTGCGGCATGCATTGTAGCTTTAGTCACCTGCACTAGTGTACTGTATGCCATTGTGCTCCTTATCTCATGTAACCCACATGGTCACACATATAGGAAAACACTGCTGGAACAGTCACACTGCTGTACCTGATATACTTGAAGGAATAGCTAGAAAAGCAAGCTACTGTTTGATTTTAAGACACGACAAAGACAGCATTTGCCCTTAGCCATTAGGAAGAAAAGAACACATCAGAGATGCCGATCCTGCAATCCTCCAGCTTTTGTTGAACTAACGGTTGCTGGCGTCGTTTCGTTAGCGAAGGAGATAGACTCTAGCGGTAAATCGCTCCCCAACGACAGGCAAAGTTGTGCTCTGGCGAAGGGACATAACTGCGCAAATTCACTAAGATGCGGATTTGACTGAACATTATCTCTTGTGCCAGACTTTCCTTTGCCACCTCAGACCAGGCGAAGTGCAATAGAGTAGATAGTTCTTCAAAAAATAGTTGAAAATTTCCCAAAAGTCCCAAAAAACGCTGGAGTCTTTTCCTTTTTACAGGGTGATAGGTTGAAAAAGATTGTAAAATTTCTGTGGGGTAACCGGCTTCCCCCCTACATTTCCTAACATATGGCACATAAACTATACAGTGGGCTCATGTGTAGGGCAATATAACAACTTTATTTTATTAAGGTTTCCAGGGCTTGTGTAATGTAATGTATTTACTGCAACATATACGTCCATTGTACTTTAACTTCCCGCCGTATGCAAATAAGGCAACGATAGCGCAACTTCGCTTTTCTTGTCGCAGTAACACTAGCACAACTTTGCCAGCATTCGGCACCCTGGATGCAACTTTGGATTTTAGTGAATTAGCGTTGTCGCAGCATAATTACGGATGGCGAAGCGTTGCGATGTGAGCGAAGCCGTCGCTGGCGCATTTTTGGAGTTTAGTAAATTTGCCCCTTAGATGGTTTAAATTACTGCTCTCACTTGACCATGAAATAAAGAACTGTGAAGCTGGAGTTTGCTGCTGAGGGTCAGAAGGACATGGAGCCAGGCCACATCACCGTGAAGGAGGTTGCAGCCTTTATTCCTGGTTGTCACCATTGCAGGTTGTAGGGGTGATACACTGTTAAAGACTTTCTAGGAAAATATCTTATATTGATAACATTCCTATGGCCCGAACGTGGTAAGTACCATGAACTGATGGCTTTGCCCCTTACATCACAGTGACACCTAAGGGCAGTCAGGGTGACAGATAAAGTTATCAAGGTTGAAGAGCCATAGAACGAAATCTACTGGAGGAAGGCCAATCCAGACTGGGAATATAAACAAAACATGGGAAAAGAGATAAGAATAAGGACATGTGAGTTCCAGAGAATGCAACTATATTAAAGTTATACTGACAAGTGATATCTTCACACGTGTATGAGGCATTGGATTCCAGACATAGTCCTCTGTATGGTATAATCCTAGCGATGTGCAGTTCTTTTCTCTTCCCATTGCTCGTCTCTACTTTCAACCCAATCCTTCCCACAGTCTTCAGCTACTCATTTTCCCACACAGCAGAACCTGGACTCTGCAAGTAACCCAGCTTGAATTCTAGATGGAGCCCAAGTTCCTAACTGTTAATGCTAGAAAACTGGAAGTTTGTTTTCGAAAAGAGCTTCAAGATGGGTAAGGAAGGCAAAGACACGTTTAATATACATGTTCCTGGCACATATTTATACATGTATTATAAAGCAGGGGCTAGTTATGCATTATTATACAATATTGGTAGTTTTGGTCAAGTTAACGTTTAGGGCAAGTTCATAGAGCTCAATGTCATGTACGCTCAATGTAAACATTGTTTTTGTTTCATAGATCAAAATGCCACATCTCATTTCATTTGGTCCAATTCAAGTTTGGTAAGTGTGTACAAGTAGTACAAGTGTTCTACCAACATGGCCTGTGTATATCATCCAAGGTGATTCTTACTGACAATCCGTTCAACATTGTTGAAGAGATGCCACCAGAGTTGGTTAGAATTCTTCACGAGAACCAACATATCTCATTGGTTGCTACAGGTGACTAGACATTTTTCATTCCTTTCCCCCATATAACTCTGTTAATGTAGGAATATTTCTGACTTCTTGCAACCAAGATAAGACAACAAACCAACCTTTCTGCTCTGCTAGCTTTTTGCCAAACATTGGACAAGGTTTTTCTGCCAGCGTAATCCTATCTGTTACCTGTTTCCACTCTCAATTTTCCTCATTGTTTGTTTGACACAGTAAGACAACGGGCTAGAGCCCAGCTACATTCCATAAATATTAAAGCGTCGGTTGAGTAGGAAATAGTACCTGTCGTCATGGTTCCATCGTGCAACTTGAGTTGCTGGCCTGCCGCACATGTTTATCTGATCAAGATTAGACTTCACTATTTCCTCATCTTATGGCCAAGGGTAAATACGATTAATGCTGGATAACACACGAAGACACCATTTCACCTCTTGTATTTCGTTTTAAGATATTTCTAAGGATAGGTGGACAGTATGGAAATCCTGGTAGCACATCTTATGGTGCATTTTAGCCATGATGGTCATTGTGGGGGCCAAAATGTCTTAGCCAACCGCCATATTTGCCTATAGTAGGTGTTGGACAGAAGGAATTGCTTGGGCTGCTACTTGGGAACTGTGGGTGTCCAAGCATGCCTAAGACAACCTATAGAAAGAAGAGTAAGTTTGGCCAAGTAGTCAAATGTGCATGCATGTCTAATTCAGCCCCCAACATCTGACTGATAACACGTTTGTCAAAAATTAGTTCAAGTGAGCTCAGATGCAATTCCTGACTGATGTCATGATGGTCCCCATGTTTTCCATGCAACCAAGGAAACAAGCAATTGAGGAAACGGCACACAGAGTTGAATGCAAAAGGGGATATACCCCTATGGATTTATTGTGTCAAACAAGCACAACGTTTCGGGGGCAGGCCCCTTCGTCAGGTGGTGAGTGCCGTCTCCCTAGAGGACTGAGCACCAGATTATTGCATTACGGAAAGGCCAGGGAGTGCATACGAATTCCACTTTTTCCATGCAACCAAGTAATTTCTACTTATGCAACTTGGGCAGGATTTTGACCTTAGTGTCTTTTTTTTCTAAAAATCTCCCCAACCCCCATCCCAAGTGTCATTTAATTAAGCCAAGCCTCAGCATTGGAGGGATCATGTTTGAACATGCAGGTATTTGTTTCCCTAAGAGCAGCTTTCTATTTAACAAGGAAAAGTTCTGTTGGACTATTAGAGTTACTGTCAGAGGAACAGGAGAAGGGGGCTGTGGTTTCACTGAAATTTTCATGGATGTGTTTCCTATTGCCCGTTCTAAAAGCAACTGCGCCATGTTCACAATAAGCCCTTGTCCCTTTTAGCAGAGCTGTCTTGGGGGTGGGTGCGAATAAAAAAAACTGCTTAGGGCTCTGCATAAAGTGGATCATCAAGAACAGCACCTGTAGGTAGGTAGAAATGGGAAAGATGCTGAAAGTAGATCCAAGGGGTGGCAGTAGTGCATGATGGAAACAGCAGGACAATATGGTCACAGTAGGGAAGATGGTGACAGTAACATTTTCTATCATTGCTGCCAAACCTGCAGCCTTTTAGTTCTTACTAAAGTAAGAAAGAACAACAACCGACAATCAAAGCTTTTTGGGGGGCACTACAAGTTCTTCAACAACAACTTGAAGGCCACAGGTTGGATACCATACTTTATATAAATTAATGAAGTCTTGCTCTAGGTCCCGACATTTTGGTAGCTGTCTGTATGTAGCAGTGATGTACAGGCTGGCCCGATACCCATGGGTTTACTCGCGGGTTTACTCGAGGGTCGGCGGGTTCGGGCTGACCTCAGCACACCACTCGCAAGTCGCAGACGGATTCAGGATGAGTTCTTCTGCCTGCTCTTCATGCCTGCGACCTTACACTGGCGGATTCCTGATTCTGGTTTTATATACTCACCCTGCCCATTTTGTGACATCCTTGGCAGGGCGGCCCTATAAATGGAATGGAGGAGGCGGGTTGGGGGTGGGCGTTGGTTGAGTTTTTCTCCTGCACATCACTAGTATGTAGGAGTGAGATTGGTAGTCCGACATATGGCAGAAGACGAACTGACCGATATCAGCAAAAGACTTGGATATCAGTCAGCCAAATCAGAAAATTGCATTGGATGCCTTTGAAGGTGCCCGAATATCGACCAGGGTTTACTGCTAAATCATCAAATACAGTTAGAATTCTATTGTTTCCACTTGCATGTCTGACAATTCAGCTCTAAGCGGGATATTTTTGAGTTGTAGTTTTTGGCCAAAAAACCCTCAAATTGTTAGAGTTTAAATAAAAAAAACCCAGAATATTCGAAATTTATTATACCCCAACCCTGGAAATAGCTTGAATCTGAAAATAAACCATCTAAAACCTGTCAAGGTCATGTATAAGTCAAAGGCAGAGGTCCCTTGAACCATTTGACGATGTTAAAGGGGTGGTTCACCTTTCAGTCAACTTTTAGTATGTCATAGATTGGCCTATTGTAAGCAACTTGGACCCTAGCAACCAGATTGCTGAAAATGCAAACTGGAGAACTGCTGCATAAAAAACTAAATAACTCAAAAACCACAAATAATAAAAAAGGAAAACCAAATGCAAATCATCACAGAATATCTCTCTCTACATCATACTAAATGTTAACTCAAAGGTTAACAACCCTTTTAACAGCCTGCTTGATGTCCAAGTTATTTATTTTTTTTGGAGGGTTTTGCCGAAAAACTCGAATGATTTGAGCGATTCGAGGTTTTTTTGTCGAAAACTTGAGTTTTCAAGTTGCGTAAATCGAACTCTCAGAATCAGGTTTTTCACATTCAAGTTTCAAGTTCATTTGAGTTAAAAAAAGACTCGAACACTCGACCTTTGAAAAAAAAAAAAAAAACATAAAAGTCTGTAACCAATGGTCAGAGGAAAGATCGTACTTGTTAAAGGAAAACTATACCCCCAAAATGAATACTTAAGCAACAGATAGTTTATATCAAATTGAATGACATATTAAAGAATCTTACCAAACTGGAATATATATTTACATAAATATTGCCCTTTTACATCTCTTGCCTTGAACCACCATTTCGTGACTCTATCTGTGCTGCCTCAGAGATCACCTGACCAGAAATACTACAACTCTAACTGTAACAGGAAGAAGTGAGGAAGCAAAAGGCAGAACTCTGTCTGTTAATTGGCTCATGTGACCTTACATGTGGTTTGTATGTGTGCACAGTGAATCTTACCATCTCAGGGGGCGGCCCTTATTTTTTAAAATGGCAATTTTCTATTTATGATTACCCAATGGCACATACTACTAGAAAAGTATATTATTATGATAATGGTTCATTTACATGAAGCAGGATTTTACATATGAGCTGTTTTACTCAGTATCTTTTAATAGAGACCTACATTGTTTGGGGGGTATAGTTTTCCTTTAAGGGGCCCATTTACTTAGCTCGAGTGAAGGAATAGAATAAAAAAAACTTTGAATTTCTAATGATTTTTTTGGCTACTTCGACCATCGAATTGGCTACTTCGACCACGACTTTGAATCGAATGATTCGAACTAAAAATCATTCGACCATTCGATAGTCAAAGTACTGTCTCTTTAAAAAAAACTTCGAACCCCTACTTTGCCACCTAAAACCTACCGAGGTGCCATGTTAGCCTATGGGGAAGGTCCCCATAGGCTTTCTATCAATTTTTAGGTCGAAGAAAAATCGTTGGATCAAACTATTTGCGGTAAATCCTTCGACTTCGATATTTGAAGTCGAAGGATTTACATTCGGCAGTCGAATATCGAGGGTTAATTAACCCTCGATATTTGACCCTATGTAAATCTGCCCCTAAGTGTAAGGCCACCTTAAGCCCACCTGTTGTTAGAAGGGGCCAAGATGGGACAATCGTCCCTGTACCCCCGACATAGTGGGCCCAAAGGAAAAGTGTGGCGAACTCAATAATAAGGCAATAAAAAGTGCAATCTGCCATGTTTTTTAAGCACAAATCAGCAGTATTTGCCAGAATTTTGGTGCAAATGTGGGTGCCAATAAAGTTGCATGCTTGTCGCATTTCTATTGTGCTTGCGACATCATTTCAGGTGCAGCAGTGCTTGTGGTGCTGGAATCTGTGTGAAAATGCAATCCATTAGGTACAAGTCAGTACGCAAGTGGAGCCCGAGGCAGGCGTTAGTTCCAGGACTCCCTTAGATGCACAATATTGTACAGTATAGAGTGAATATAGAGCCCTATGAAAATCCAATATTTACCTATAATACACAAAAGCCATGAATATCCTGTATAAATATATATATATATTATATCCTTATAAACGGTGAGTTCTGATGTCATCAGTTATAAACGGTGAGTTCTGATGTCATCAGTTATAAACGGTGAGTTCTGATGTCATTTCTGTCTCACTCACTGAAACTTGTGTATTATAATTAATAAAGTACCCCCAGTTGCAAAATATGAGGATATTAGAAGTTACCTCGGAGTTCCATGACCTGTATAAAAATACTCGGCCTTCTGCCTCATGTTTTGATATGGTCATTAAACTCCTTGGTGACTTATAATATCCTTATTATTTACAAGAGGGGGTACTTTATTCACTATATAACATCCAGTACCAGAAACTGCACTCCTTGGGCAATGCAACACGGAGAAGCCTTTTCCGGCAGTTTTGATATTGATCAGAAAGTCCTATTTATAAAAACCACAGAAAAGAAGCTTTTGGGCACAATACGATAGCTGATACCCAACACTGAAGATTGGACTCAAGGTCAAGCAGGTGGTGCTTCTATCAGACAGGGAAAGTGAATGCAGCTCATCCACAGCTCCCAGAATTCCTCTGTCAATCTCTGATTCATCTGGTAACAATGGGCGGAATGTGAGACAGCGGATGCCATCACATCACACTGGCACACGCAAAGACTTTCCACTCTAACATTGTTCTGATTGAGAGAATTGTCTGGAGCTTAAAGGAAAACTATACCCCCCAAACAATGTAGGTCTCTATAAAAAGATATTGCATAAAACAGCTCATATGTAAAACCTTGCTTCATGTAAATAAACCATTTTCATAATAATATACTTTTCTAGTAGTATGTGCCATTGGGTAATCATAAATAGAAAATTGCCATTTTAAAAAATAAGGGCCGCCCCCTGGGATCGTAGGATTCACTGTACTTACAAATATACCAACAAACCATACGTTAGGTCACATGAGCAAATTAACAGACAGAGTTGTGTCTTTTGCTTCCTCACTTCTTCCTGTTACAGTTAGAGCTGCAGTATTTCTGGTCAGGTGATCTCTGAGGCAGCACACAGATCATCACAAAATGGGGGTTCAAGGCAAGAGATGTAAAAGGGCAAGATTTATGTAAATATATATTCCAGTTTGGTAAGATTCTTTAATATGCCACTTAATATGATATGAACTATCTGTTGCTTAAGTTTTCATTTTGGGGGTATAGTTTTCCTTTAAGGAGAAGTCCAGAAAACAATTTGTTCCACGTCGAATGAATTAAGGAGTGACAGGCTACTGTACACAAGCAGTTAACTCCGAGGAGGCCCAATACCCAGATAATGTCCTTGGTACAAACACATAAAGCAAATGATACATTGCCTGAATATCCCTTTAAATGAATGTATAGTATGAAGTAGAGAGGGATATTCTGAGACAATTTGCAATTGGTTTTTATTTTTTATTATTTGTGGTTTTTGACTTATTGAGCTTTTTTTTCAGCAGCTCTCCAGTTTGTAATTTCAGCCATCTGGTTGCTAGGGTCCAAATTACCCTAGCAACCATGCATTGATTTGACTAGGAGACGGGAATATGAATAGGAGAGGCCTGAATAGAAAGACGAGTAATAAAAAGAAGCAATAACAATACATTTGTAGTCTTACAGAGCCCTTGTTGTAAGATGGGGTCAGCGACCCCCATTTGAAAGCTGGAAAAAGTCAGAAGGCATATAATTCAAAAACTATAAAAAAATAAATAATGAAGACCAATGGTTAGAAATCTATAACACAACTTAAAGGTGAATCGCCCTTTGAAGCACAGGCTTGGAATATTATTGTATCTGGATAGTATCATAACTATCCTGATTAACCTTTAGTACAGGTATGAGTCCTGTTATCCAGAATGCTTGGGACCTGGGGCTTTCTGGATAACATATTTTTCTGTAAATTTGGATCTTCTTAGTCTACTAGAAAATCATGTAAACATTAAATAAACCCAATAGGCTGGTTTTGCTTCCAATAAGAATTAATTATATCATAGTTGGGATCAAGTACAAGCTACTGTTTTATTATTACAAAATAATTTTTTAAAATGTGGATTATTTGTATAAAAAAAGAGTCTATGGGAGACGGCCTTTCCATTATTTGGAGCTTTCTGGATAACAGGTTTCCAGATAACGGATCCTATACCTGTAGGTTATAGAATGCCTAACTTTTTAAATGGCCTTCATTTTTTCTTTTACATAGTTTTTGAATTATTTGCCTGCTTCTTCTGACTCTCTCCAGCTTTCAAATGGGGGTCACTGACCCCATCTAAAAATAAATGCTCTGTAAGGCTACAAATGTATTGTTATTGTTACTTCTTTTTACTCATCTTTCTAATCAGGCCTCTCCTATTCATATTCCAGTCTCTTATTCAAATGAATGCATGGTTGCTAGGGGAATTTGGACACTAGCAACCAGATTGCTGAAGATGCAAACTGGGGAGTTGTCCAATACAATGCTAAATAAATTGACTCAGAATATCTCTACATCATAATAAAAGTTGACATAAAAGTAAACAACCTTTAAATTTAAAATTTTGCTTCTGAGCAGTTCTGGACATGCCTCACAGGTTCACAGCCCCTCCCTTAGAACGTCCCCAGCCCACCCCTTCTTTGGGAATCCAGTGAATAATTTTCTCTTTAGTCAAGTCTGTATTTACTATATAGACACCCAAGGGCCCATGCCTATGTCAGAAACTATAGGGTACTGGACACAGGGTTTCTATATTTTAAATAAAATATCCTTTGTACTGTTATCTACAGTACAAAGGCATGGGGGCAGCCATTCAAACACAGGATACATAGTAGATAACAGATAAGTACTACTATAGTTTATATAAACAAGCTGCTGTGTAGCCATGGGTGCAGCCATTCAAGCACAGGATACACAGTAGATAACAGATAAGTACTACTATAGTTTATATACACAAGCTGCTGTGTAGCCATGGGGGCAGCCATTCAAGCACAGAATACACCGTAGGTAACAGATGAGTACTACTATAGTTTATATAAACAAGCTGCTGTATAGCCATGGGGGCAGCCATTCAAGCACAGGATACACAGTAGATAACAGATAAGTACTACTATAGTTTATATAAACAAGCTGCTGTGTAGCCATGGGGGCAGCCATTCAAGCACAGGATACACAGTAGATAACAGATAAGTACTACTATAGTTTATATAAACAAGCTGCTGTGTAGCCATGGGGGCAGCCATTCAAGCACAGGATACACAGTAGATAACAGATACACGATATAGAACCCCATTTTATTCATATCTGTCATCTGCTAAGTATCCTTTGCCTTTTTTTACATTTTAGCCCCCGTGGCTACAAAATAGCCTATTTACATAAACTATAGTTGTCTTTCTAAAGCAAGCACATAACTTTTACCAATGCATCACAACAGTACATTATATGAATTACTTTAAAATGCTTTTACTATTTGATGTTACTGTTCCTTTAAAAGTTTAGCGTGTAGAGATGATATTTTCCCCATAGTATTCTTCTGACATCACTTTTTCCATACTACACTCATCCTGCCTGAGATTTCTCTTATTCACAGGTGAATATTTGTGCTGATGGCACATGGACCTCCCCTATGTACCGGCAACAGCACAGAGCTTTATGGCGCCGAAAAGACACATGATAAATAGTGTGTGAAGACTAATATTAAACACATAGTAGGAATATAAGAAGTACCTGTTTTGGGAGCGGGTCCAGGAGGCTAAATTCATACTTGTAGAGCATCATCACGACGAGCATGTGCATTTCCATCAGGGCAAACCATCTAAAGAGGCAGGGGAGAGAGAGAGGGGTCAGT
Organism: Xenopus petersii; assembly: GCA_038501925.1. NCBI lineage: Eukaryota > Metazoa > Chordata > Amphibia > Anura > Pipidae > Xenopus > Xenopus petersii. The sequence continues at coordinate 11,784,765 of CM076680.1, forward strand.
GACCCTTTAAAGTGGCAGGCAGCAACACTAACTACAGTTTGGTTGGTATACTGTAGCTTTAAAGGGGTGACTCACCCTTGAGCTAACTTTTACTATGTTATAGAATGACAAATTCAATTGGTCTTCATTATTTATTTTCTATAGTTTTTTAATTAATTTGAATTTTTCTTCTGACTCTGCAGCTTTCAAATGGGGAAGGTCACTGACCCCATCTAAAAAAACAAGTGCTCTGTAAGGCTACAAATGTATTGTTATTGCTACTTTTTATTACTCATCTTTCTATTCAGGCCTCTCCTATTCATATTCCGGTCTCTTATTCAAATCAATGCATGGTTGCTAGGGGAATTTGGACCCTAGTTACCAGATTGGTTGAGATTGCAAATTGAAGAGCTGCTGAATAAAAAGCTAAATAACTCAATAACCGTCAATAATAAAAAATGAAAACCAATTGCAAATTGTCTCAGAATATCTCTCTACATCATACTAAAGGTGAACAACCCCTTTAAAAACTGGAAGTAAGTTTCTCCCCAAAACAAACCATGGTACAGTGAATAAATAGCATATTTTATACAATGAGCAATAAATACAATGTCACAAATTCTCATGTGACAAGTGTATCTGTTGGAATCATTAAGCTGTACTTGTGAGCAGAGCAAACCCTCTGGCAGGAAAGTGAGTCGGATTCAGCCAGAAGTACAAGGAAAAAGATGAGTCTGAAAGTAAATTAGACTTAAGCCCTGTCAAACAATATTCCCACTCGCAAGCTTCCCAGAAGATGGATACAGTGTGATAGATTCAAGTTCAAATATACCCTAACAAAATCATCCAACACACACACACACAGACACACACACAGACACGCAAGCACACACAGACACACACATACAGACATACAATCACACACCGACACACACACGCACAGACACACAAGCACACACACACATACAGACACACAAGCACACACATACAGACATACAATCACACACCGACACACACACAGACACACAAGCACAGACAGACACACACACACACACAAGCACAGACAAACAGACACACAAGCACACACAGACACACACGCACAAGCACACACATACAGACACACAAGCACACACACACAAACACACACATACAGACACACAAAAGCACACACACAGACACACACACATACAGACACACAAGCACACACAGACACACACGCACAAGCACACACATACAGACACACAAGCACACACATACAGACACACACAAGCACACACACACACATACAGACACACAAGCACATAAAAGAGACATTTTTTCACTTGGGCACTTTATTATGCCACAGCCTCTCCATTCCAAACAGAACCTGGCAAAACAGTTTTACAACCGGAACACATTGGCACTGATGCAGGGAGAGACCCGCAATGTGAAGCTGCTCATTGTTGGACCAGTCTCACTTCCCATTTCATTTGCCTGAATATCAGGGGCGTAACTACAGAGAAAGCAGACCCTGCAGTTCCCGAGGGGCCCAGGAGGTCTAAATAAAGAGAAATTTCAACATATATTGGTAAAACATGACAACCTCTGGATATGATGGGGGTAGAGTCCTGCGGGGAACCAATTTCTTTTTGGACCCAACCAGAACCCGCAGCCCACCACCCTAACCGCAATCTGCATATTTACCCACTTTGATCCGCAACCCACCGACCACCATCAAATCACCATGAAATCATCTCCTGCCATAGAATAATAATGTACGGAAAAGTATTCTCATGGCCGCCCTTGGGGTGACCTCATCTACAGGGCCGACTGGCAGTTTAAAGCAGCCCTGGCAAAAAAACTAAGCAGCCCACATGCATGATGTACTTAGGGGCAGATTTATCAAGGGTCGAAGTGAATTTGAGGGAATTTTAGAAGTAAAAAAATTCAAAGTAATTTTTTGGATACTTCAACCATCGAATAGGATACTACAACTTCAAATTTACTTCGAATTTGATTCGAAGTGAAAATAGTTCAAATATTCGACCGTTCGATAATCGAAGTACTGTCTCTTTAAAAAAAACTTTGACTTCAATACTTCGCCAGATTAAACCTGCTGAAGTGCTATGTTAGCCTATGGGAACCTTCTACAACCATTTTCTAAGTCTTTACACATCGAAGTAAAATCGTTCGAACGTACGCTAAAATCGCTCGAACCGTTCGATTCGAATGATTTAATCGTTTGATCGAACGATTTTACTTTGATCCTTCGATGGCCAAATTCTGTGAAAAATACTTCGACTTTGATAATCAAAGTATTTTAATTCGATGCTCGAATTTTGAAGTATTTTACACTTCGAATGTCAATGTGGTCAGGCTGAACAGCACAATGATGGGGACTTTGGATGGGCTGTTGGGCAGCTGATGAGTCCAGAATAGTATGGAGCAATAAAGCGACACTGCGCTAGTGAATATGCACAATAGCACTCCATACATCACAGCGAGGAGGAAGAACTTGTAGTTGGAGAATCCCACACAGTTGTTTAGAAATCCGCAGTGATGATCCAGTTTCAGTATACAGACGTTACACACTGGGCAATGGTGGCACCTGTCTGGCTTTATCACATGGCATGTGGTACAGTACCTTACAGCCTTCTTAATATGCAAGTCTTTAGCCATACGAATGAGGATCTCCTGCAGCACTTGTGGCCTCTCATCACTCAGGTACAGCTGCTTGTCAGACTCCGATGGGCGGAATTTTTCAGGAGGGACAACGGGAGGCGTCATAACAGTCCGGAGATAGCACCACACGCACAGGAGGAACAAAAGGTGGAAAATCACCAGGAAAGTCACCTTTGCCTCTAATAACTGTACAGTGAATATGCACAGCTCCACCACAAATATATAATAGCAGGTAGCAAGGAGTCCAATCAAAAGTAGAACCACGATCCGGGAGATCTTCCTCTCGCCAGAATAGTCATCTTCATTTATCTTCTTTTCTTCATTTATCTTAATCTTACAATTTTCTTCATAATTAACAATAAATTAGTAAAATTCATTAAAGAAAAACAAGTAAAAGTGCAAAAAAGAGATAAAGCTTGGCGATTCCCAATGCAATAAAAGCCTAAATGAAGAATATTACATTGTGACAGGCAAATTTTTATTCCCAACGTTTTGCTCTTTGTGAATGTTGTTGCATTTCCCCCAATTGGAGCTGCAATGAGCCTATTGGACCTTTTTCAATCAAGAAGTTTTTGTTTTGTTTTTTCGCTAGGCATTGTCCAGAAAACTTGAATTTTAGAGGTATTCGTATTTTTTAGAGCATTATTTTACATTTGTACTTTTTTAAATCAGATCTTTTTAATAAATCTCACGACATTTACATAGTAACATAGTAAGTTAGGTTGAAAAAAGACACACGTCCATCAAGTTCAACCTTTTTTTTTTCTATTTACATTTATTGCGGTCTAATCAATCCATTATACGAAATGCTATAATTAATGATTCACTGTGCATAGAAGCAATTGAATTAACGTGTAGCGCATTTATCAACTAAAAAATGTGGTTTAATAAATTAATTCATTTTATACATAAAATATTATATAAATTAATGTCTGATAGGCATATCTTAAACGAAAATCAATTGTAGCATATGGATTAACTTAAAATAATACATCAATTGTTATTAATAATGAATTGATTTTGGGTTTGTAAAGGTGATTAACAGAAATGAATTTTTTGAATAAAATTTAATTAACTTTTTTAAAATTATCTACTGAGTGCAAATTGAGACTCTTTTTTCATTTATAATTTTGGTATCGTCAGTCTCTTGCACCGTCAGCAAATTCTGACAATGTAGACTTTTCTCCTAAATTACCCAGTGTGCACAGCCACCTCTAAATATATCTTCCACTGAGTGATGGAGACCAAAACTGTACGGCATATTCTAGATGGGGCCTTACAAGTGCTCTATACAGTGGAAGAATGACCCCCTACTCCCTTGACTCTATGCCCCTTTTAATACAGCTCAATACTTATTTGCCCTTGATGCTGCTGACTGGCATTGCTTGCTACAGCCAAGTTTATCATCTACAAGGACTCCAAGGTCCTTTTCCATAATGGATTTGCCTAGTGCAGTTCCATTAAGGGTATAAGTGGATATTTTTACATCCCAGGTGCATGACTTTACATTTATTAACATCTCATTTGCCACTTAGCTGCCCAGATTGCCAGTTTGTCAAGATCCTGTTGCAAGTGCCACATCCTGGATGGAATTAATTGGGCTGGATAATTTTGTGTCATCTGCAAACACTGATACATTACTTACAACACCCTCCCCTAAGTCATTAATGAACAAGTTAAATAAAACTGGACCCAATACCGAGCCCTGAGGGACCCCAAGAACCTTACTCCAAGTAGAGAATGTCCCATTAACAACCACCCTCTGTACCCGATCCTGTAGCCAGTTTCCTATCCATGTGCAAACGACTTCATTAAGCCCAACAGACCTTAGTTTAGAAAGCAGTCGTTTGTGGGGCATGTATTTGTCAAAATCCAAATAGATCACATCTACTGCCCCCCCCACTGTCCAGAATCTTACTTACCTCATCATAAAAAGCAATCAAATTCGTCTGACATGACCTATCCTTCATAAAGCCTTACTGATTGCTGCTCATAATGCCATTCACTAGAACAACATTTTGAATGTGATCCCTTAACAAGCCTTCAAATAATTTGCCCACCACAGATGTCAAGCTTACTGCCCTATAATTGCCAGGCTGAGATCGTAATCCCTTTTTAAATATTAGAGTAACATCAGCTTTTTTTCAATCCATAGGCACCATACCAGATGAAAGCGAATCTGAGAAAATCAGAAATAAGGGCTGGTTTAAAAATGAACTAAGCTCTAGAGTTGTAGTTTTAGGCTTAGTTCACATGAGGAGATTCGGGGAGATTTTGTCGCCTGGCGACAATCTCCTCGAACTGCCTCCTCAATCTCCTCATGCCTCCCATTCGTTATAATGACAAGTCGCCTGCGCTAAAGCACACGTGGCGCATCGTTTTCTGATGTCGCCAAAAGCTTCCTCACGAGGCCACTTCAGGAAAACGAAGCATCGCGTGTGTCATAACGCAGGCGACTTCTCATTGCAGCCGGCGCAGGACAAAAGGAAGCGGTTCGGGGAGTTTAGTTGCCCCAAAGAAGAGGTGATTAGTCGCCAGGCAACTAAATATCCCCGAATCGCCTGGTTTGGACTTACCCTTAGAGTTTGTGAGTTTAGTCGTTGTTTAGAAAGTTTCGAAGACCACTAAAATTTTTAATCCTAATTGGAAGAAGAACAAGCCTATTGGATTTGTTTAATGTTTACATTATTTTCTAGAAGACGTATGGTATGAAGATCCAAATTACAGAAAGATCCATTATACAGAAGACCCCAGGTCCTGAGCATTCTGGATAACAGGTCACATACCTGTATGATCACTCTGTGCCTTGCTATAAACTGAATGATATAAAAATCTCTGGTTCGTGGGCATGTGAACACCTTATTAAAGCCACTTTTGTTCTCCAGAGATTAGTTACCCCTCATCAGGGCAAAGGTCAGTTTCATGGCAACTTGAGTTATCATCAGCCGCAACAAGTATATTGGAGACTGCCCATGGGCCAAGCCTGACCTGGAGCATGGGATGATGGGAATAAAATGGAAGAGGGGCGGTTGCTAGCCTAACTAAAAAAAAAAACGCTAGTGCAATTTTATAGAAGAGGAATGCTAGCCTGGGGTATCAAGAAAGCAATTAACATCACTAGGGGGTGCCTAAGAAATTGGCTCCACCGCAGTGACTGTAGCTTTCCTTATCCTTTAATGAATAATGAGTTGAAGCCAATTTTAACAAATTTTAATAAACAGATGCCATAGGCAAGGGCAGAACATTCTTTATTCAGTTTATACACCAAGGGCACTCACAGCCGAAACTGCCCTTTACGTACTGTATAACAATAAGGGGCGAGAAACAGATTTAATGACGAGCTGTAATCGCATTTCTTCGTTCTGGTAACCGCCTTTCGTTATATACAGCACGTGCTCTTAGTAAGATTTGTGCACGTTTTAGTCCACTTATGGGAGTAATAAAGAGTTTGCAAATTATATCTCTTTCCCAGAAAAATATAGATGGAATTTAAAGCTTTTAGGCATGAGTCACGAAATGTCATTTAATCGTCGAATAAATTGCTGAGTATAGTTTGCCTATGGTATTTCGGAAAAGATTGTTTTAGCTGTGACCCTCTGCTGAAAGAGCACCATAGTCATACGTGGGAACATGAGGGCTCCCATAGGGGTAAGATTGCCCAGCAATATGGTCAGGCAGTTTTGCTGAACTTATGACCAGTCATTTGAGTAGGTGCTCAGCATGAGTTCATCAACTTACGTACCCCCCTTCCAAATTGAGTTCATCAACTTACGTACCCCCCTTCTTGTGTCAAGAACCAGCAGGGTGAATATCTGATGGACAGCCTCACATACTGGTCCTGTTTTGGCTTGAGTCTATTGTCTGTGCTAGCACTTGGTCACGCAGTGATGTGCCAGGTCTATTGCTGTTTAATAGACCCCAAGCTGATAGTTTTGTGGAGCGTCTAATTATAGTCCTGCATATAGTCGATGGTGTTCCAGAGTGTCCTTTTCTTGTATCTGTCTGTCAGCCTTTGTCTTTCTGTCTGTGCCAGGAGTGACTGTCTCTGTTGGCGCAGCTCCCAAGATGGCCCATGTCTGCCACGTGGGTAGCGGTGCCAGCGTCTCGTCACCGGTGCAATGAGGTCCTCCGTACGGCGTGAAAGTTTTAAATAAAAAGACGCAGAGGTCACGGGTTCAATGCCGAATATTGTGTTCCTAAATTGTTGTTTCCTGGATTTCTGACTTCTGCTTTGACCCTGATTCTGATTTTTGCTGCCTGCCTTTTGAACCTTTGCCTGGATTTGACTACGCTTTCGTCTGTCCTGTTTGATACAGCTGAACTTGGACTTTTACCCGAGCTTCCTCCTTGGTCCGGACTTTTCCCGCTGGGAGCCGATAGACCCCTGACAGTCTGATCTTGACTATTTCTTTAAAGACATACTGCTTGTTTATCAAATCTGCTGCTTGTCCCCATTTTCTGCCCTCCTGCAACCAAGACCTTGACATTTCTGTCTATGAATTACCATGTAAACTTGCTCCGTGACTTTCTTTTGCTAAAATTAAACCCTAACCTAGCCGGAGATTTGTCTTCTTGGCTCTTGAGTCCTGGAAGCTCCAAAGTACTTTAGAGCTCATCCCGTAGAGAAAAGAAGTTAGTAATGGAAAGAAGAGAACATTAATGATCCAGATTAGACCCAAAAGAGTAACCATTACAGTGTCCAGTGGAGACCCAATATGCACTCAGCAAATTCTCCTGGTGTAACCCGTCAAGTTCCCATAGATAAACTACAGGAGATGGAAAAAAGTGCATCATAAGTATGTATACCAAGAAATCACTAGAAAAACATATACACAACAAGCACACGATATATAAATAAAGTCAGTATCTGGGATACTCTGGGTCTATGGGACTTGAATTTAACAGGGTAGTATCATCTCCTACTTTTTTTTGTATCATTATCCAGAAACCCGTTATCCAGAAGGCTCAGAATTATGGGAAGGCCATTTCCCATAGACTCCATTTTTAACAATTACATTTTTTTAAAAAATGATTTCCTTTTTCTCTGTAATAATAAAACAGTAAATTGTACTTGATCCCAACTAAGATATAATTAATCCTTATTGGAAGCAAAACCAGCCTATTTTATGTTTCCATGTTTCTAGTAGACAAAGTATAAAAATCCAAATGACGTAAAGATCCAGAAAAACCCCTGGATAACAGGTCTCATACTTGTACAGGTATGGGATCTCTTATCCAGAAACCCGATATCCAGAAAGCACTTAATTACAGGAAGTCTATCGTCAACAGAGTTCATTTTAAGCAAATCATTTTTAAAAAAGAATCTTTCATTTTATCTCTGTAATAATAAAACAGTACCTTGTTCTTGATGATAATTAAGCTGTGTAAATCCATATTGGTGGCAAAAAAATGTCTTCAGCCTTTATATGTTTTAAGTAGACTTATGGGCAGATTTATTAAGGGTCAAAGTGAAAATTTGTGGTTAAAACTCTCAAATTACAATTGTGAATCATCCCAACTTAATTTGAGTTTTAATCCAAATTCAAATTTCGAGATTTATCATACTCTGGCCCTTTAAGAACTCCAAATTTCTATTTGCCACCTAAACCCTGCCGAATTACTGTATAAGTCAATGGGAGAGTTCCAGGGATCAATTTGGTGATGTCTGCAGCCTTCCTGACATATGAGTTTTTTTAAATTCAAATCGAGTTTTTTAAATTCGAATCGAGTTTTTTAAATTCGAATCAAGTTTTTCTAATTTCAATCATTATGGAACAAATATGGATGATTATTTTCAGTATGTCTCAGTTTTCCCACAGGGCTGCAATCAGACGGCGCCAATCTCATTTAGTTTAGGACTACACGGACGATTTTGGAGCGATCAGACGCGTCAAATCGGATGAGATGGAAATAAGGTAAGTGAATGCGTTGTCAGATGGTGTCGCAGCGTTGATTCGACTTGACACGACTGTCGGATGCAGATGCAGCGCAGATCGTTTTTTCGCAGTGCGTCGGATCGTTCCAAAAATCGTCCGTGTAGTCCTACCCTTAGGCAGCAGATAAGACAGAGAGGTTCAAATCACAATAACATTTGAAAGAGGCATCTTCCTAAAATAAAATAAAATAAAAGCAAGATGTTATTTGTTCATCTGCAAGAGCTTTTAGACCTATATTTGATCATTTAATTACATGTAACCCCTTACAATTGTCTCGACAGGTCAATGGGGTTTTTAGTGCAGGAGCTCAGGGTGACACAGTCCATGTGCCGAATGGAGAGGGGTCGGCCATTATGTATGAGAGGGGTAGATTAGTAGCTGCATATTAGACATGGGAATAGCTGTGTCGTGTCATTTGTGCATTACAGTCACCAGTACGGCAGATAAAAGACCCTCTGACATCAGGCGCACAGCCCAGATGCGTCAAGTACACTTCTAATATTATTTTAAAGGCACTTTGTGGTCTGAGGACTTGTTAAAAATAACTTGCTGACAGAAAGAATCAGAAACACAAAGCAAAAGCCTCTGACTAATGTGCCAGGATATAATTTACTCTGCCACTTAAAGCATAAATACTATTGCTGCTCCCCTTCCTTTCTCCAGATTCATAAAAAAAAAAAATTCTTTGTTACTGATGTTAAAGAGAAAAAAAAAACAGACAGCGGGTCCAGTTTTGTTTTGTCAGAAGCCATGTTTGTTTGTCATTACCCATAATGCAGTGCATCAGACAGTCTGATCTGACAGGCAAGGCAATCCTTAAGAGGGATATAAATGAGCTGGAGAAAGTGCAGAGACTAAGTGCAACTAAACTGGTTAGAGGGAGGGAAGAGTTAAATTATGAGGGGAGACTGTCAAGGTTGGGGTTGTTTTCTCTGGAAAAAAGGCACTTGTGAGGGGAAATGATTACACTTTACAAGTACATTAGAGGACATTATAGACAAATAGCAGGGGACCTTTTTACCCATAAAGTGGATCACCGTACCAGAGGCCTCCCCTTTAGATTAGAAGAAAAGAACTTTCATTTGAAGCAACGTAGGGGGTTCATCACAGTCAGGACAGTGAGGTTGGGGAATGCACTGCCGGGTGATGTTGTGATGCTGATTCAGTTAATGACTATAAGAGGGACTTGGATGATTTTTTGGACGAACATAATATCAAAGGCTATTGTGATACTAAGCTCTATAGTTAGTATAGATATGGGTATATAGAATTTATGTAAAAGTAGAGAGGGGTGTGTGTATGGATGCTGGGTTTTCATTTGGAGGGGTTGAACTTGATGGACTTTGTCTTTTTTCAACTCGATTTAACTATGTAACTATATGTATCAAACTGTGTAAAGTTGATACAGGCACTATATAGATCTCTTGAAGCCACAATAAAAATCAACAAGGCAAGGGTTACAAGGCAGAGGGCGCCCCCTCTCACCAGTTCTCTTTGCATGGAACCACTGACAAGCCTAGCCAACCCTCCTATATCTAGCCAACCCTCCTATATCTAGCCAACCCTCTTATACATTGCAAATCCTCCTATACCTAGCCAATCCTCCTATATCTAGCCACCCCTCTTATATCTAGCCAATCCTCCTATACCTAGCAAAAAATAACAATTGGTGGCCAGTGTGCCCTACACAGGGAAAAAAACAAAATTACTTGCTAGGGCTCCCTAAGCAAGTTAAAAAAACAGTGGTGGTCAGGGCCCCCATAAAACTTTTAAATAAAAAGCACATTGATGGCCAGTGGTTAAAATAATGACCATTGGTGTTCAATGGAATTTACCTTTAACGTTTGTTTGTTCTCTTCTCCCTCCTCAGCAGGCTAGTGTAACGATCGCCGCCCGGAGCAGGCCCAGGAGCTCCGGGCGGCGCGTCCTCTCCTGCCGGCGTCGCTCCCAAAATGGCGGCGCCCATGGCCGCCACGTGGGTAAGCGGCGCCGGCGCGATGACGTCAGTGCGCCAACGTCGGCGCAAGGACGTCAATGACGTCACAAAGGCGCCAAATTTGAATAAAAGGCCAGTTTAGACGCCAGAATGGCGCCCAAGTATAGGACTACTTTCCTTATAGTATCCTGGGTTTCCTGTAAAGCTTTATTTGCTAAAATCTTGTTCCTGATTGATTTCCTGACCCTTTACCTGGACTTTGGACTTTGCTGAAATTCTGCCTGCCTGTGAACTCTTGCCTGGATCCCGACTACTCTTTGAATTAACCCTTTGGACACCGCAACCTTGCTCCCTCAAGAGGGCTTCCTCCTCGATCCTGACTACCTCCCTGGAGGGAGCTCCCGGCTCCCTGACATTATACTTGGGCCATGGATCCTACTGAGGAAGCTACGCCTGATGTCGGACGAGTGCTCCGCGGACTGGCATCCCGCATGGAGGATTATGAAGCCCAGCAGTACCGCATTGGGCAGGCACTCGATACCCTCCTCTCTCGGATGCCTCCAGCGCCCCCTGCACCCCAAGCTGCGGTAAATCCTTCCTTGGCGGCTGCTTCGTCCACCGCAGGTTCCTCGTCAAGTGAGCCTCGCATTCCGCCTCCTCCTCGCTTCAGTGGGGACCCACAAGCCTGCAGAGGTTTCGCTACACAGTGCCAGATCCAGTTCGAGTTCCAACCCTCGCACTTCCCCAATGAACGTTCCAAGGTGGGGTATGTGATGTCTCGTTTGGTGGGCAAACCGCTTGAGTGGGCAACATCTCTTTGGGAGAAGAATTCTCCACTGACTTTTGATGCCAAGGCCTTTCTTCAAGCATTTCGTACTGTGTTTGATGCCCCGGGTCGGGTCACTAATGCTCCTTCTCGTCTTCTGCAACTCCGGCAGGGAAACCGCAGTGTCAGTGACTATGCTATTGACTTTAGAACTTTGATGGCTGAGACTTCCTGGAATGAGGATGCCTATAAGGCCGTATTCTATCAAGGTCTGTCTATTCGCATTAAAGATGATCTTGTCTCCAGGGAGTCCCCTGACCTGCTGGAGGATCTGATCGCACTTTCTATTAAGGTGGACACTCGGCTCAGCGAGCATCAAGTAGAGAGGGAGCGCTGTAAAAGATTTCAACCCTTGTTGGCACCTCGCTTCCAGAGACCTCTCCTGCAGACTCCGGCTACTCTAGCCTCTCCTTCTCCTCCGGAGGAACCAATGCAAGTTGGAAGGGCTCGTCTATCCGAACAAGAAAGACTTCGTAGACGAATGGCTGGCTTATGTCTGTATTGTGGCGGACAGTCTCATTTTGCGAACTCTTGTCCGGTGAAGCCCACGAGTTCTGTTCCCCGAGGTATATCTAGGGTAACGCATGTAGGGGGCACTACTACAAAGTCTCAAGAGAACGCTCACAGGTTTCTTCTTCCATTACAGATCCGCCTAGCCTCTAAGACTATCGTTGGCTCTGCTTTCATTGACTCTGGAGCTGCTGGGAACTTCATGGACGCTCAATTCGCCAAACACATGGAAGTTCCCTTATTCCCATTGTCTACTCCTCTCCGTGTCATTGCCATTGACGACAGACCCCTGGAGGCTGAATTTGTCTCCATGACGACTGGGGAATTGCCTGTGCAGGTTGGGACGCTGCATAAAGAAAGACTTTCGTTCCTCATTATTTCCTGCCCATCCGTTCCAGTTGTTTTGGGACTCCCTTGGCTGCGCCTGCATAATCCCTCCATTGATTGGATCGCAGGACAGATTACCCGTTGGAGCCCATTTTGCCAGCAGCACTGTCTTCCTGCTGAACCCCTCCAGAGGGTAAATATCTCTTTGTCGGATCTGAAGTCTCTACCTCCCTTTTACAAGGAATTCGCTGATGTATTTTGTAAGAAGTCTGCAGAATTCCTTCCTCCACATCGACAGTACGATTGTCCTGTCGATCTCCTGCCTGGAACCATGCCCCCTAGAGGTCGTACTTATCCTCTCTCTCCAGCGGAGACCACTGCCATGAAACTGTATATCCAAGAAAATCTCCAGCGGGGGTTTATTCGCCCTTCTACCTCTCCTGCCGGGGCTGGATTCTTCTTCGTGGAAAAAAAGGATGGAGGCCTACGTCCTTGCATTGACTACCGGGGTCTTAATAAAATTACGGTTAAGAACCGGTATCCCTTGCCCTTGATTGCCGAACTCTTCGACCAACTGAAGGGGGCTAAAATCTTCACTAAGTTGGATCTCCGTGGGGCGTATAATCTCATCCGCATTCGGGAAGGTGACGAATGGAAGACAGCATTCAACACTCGGGATGGGCACTATGAGTACCTCGTAATGCCCTTTGGTCTCTGCAATGCCCCCGCTGTCTTTCAAGAATTCGTGAACGACATTTTCTGGGATCTCTTGGGAAAGTTTGTGGTCGTGTACCTTGATGACATCCTGATTTTCTCCAAGGACCTTACAAGCCATCGTTCCCAGGTGAAGGAAGTACTCTCTCGTTTGAGGAAGAACTCTCTCTTTGCTAAACTGGAGAAATGTGTGTTTGAAGTGTCCAAGATCCCTTTTCTGGGCTATATCATCTCCCCAGAGGGTTTCGAGATGGATCCTGTGAAAGTGTCTGCAATCCAAGAGTGGCCCCTACCGCTGAGCACTAAGGCAATCCAGAGATTCATTGGTTTTGCCAATTACTACCGGCAATTTATTAAGGGGTTCTCTTCTCGTATTGCTCCTATCCTGGCCCTCATCCGAAAAGGGGGTAAACCCAGCTCATGGCCCCCGCCTGCTATTGAAGCTTTTCAATCCTTGAAGGATGCCTTTACTTCTGCTTCGGTTCTCCGCCATCCTGATCCAGAGTTACCTTTCTTCATGGAGGTGGATGCTTCTGAAGTTGGAGCTGGAGCTATCCTGTCCCAAAGACATCCCTCTGATGGGAAGCTGCACCCATGTGCATACTTCTCTAAGAAGTTCTCTCCTGCAGAACAGAATTATGATGTTGGAAATCGAGAACTTCTGGCTGTTAAGCTTGCCTTGGAAGAGTGGCGTCACCTCCTTGAAGGGTCCTTGATTCCAGTCACGATCTACACAGATCATAAGAATCTTGAGTTCATTCAATCTCTCAAGAGGCTGAATCCCAGACAAGCAAGGTGGTCTCTCTTCTTCTCCCGATTTAACTTTGTCTTGACTTTTCGCCCTGGCTCCAAGAATCGGAAAGCCGATGCTCTGTCTCGAAGTTTCACTCCAGTGGATCGTACTCCAGAAAGACTAGAGCCTATTATTCCTCCTGTCAAGATCATCGCTTCATTGTATCCTCAGTTTGCTGATCAAATCCTGGCTGGTCAATCTTCTGCCCCTCCTGATACCCCCATCGGAATGGCATTCGTACCTCCTGAGCTTCGTCTGCCTATTCTGCAACAGACTCATAGCTCCAAGCAGGCAGGACATCCTGGTCCTGCTAGGACTCTTGAACTTTTACGACGTCTAGTCTGGTGGCCGACTATTTGTAAAGATGTCAAAGACTTTGTTGCTGCTTGTACCGTTTGTGCCACTTCCAAGTCTAGCCATTCTCGCCCTAGCGGGTTACTACAGCCGTTGCCTGTTCCTTCTCGTCCCTGGACGCATTTGGCAATGGATTTCATTGTTGAACTTCCTCCCTCCAGTGGGAATACCGTGATCTGGGTTGTCATTGACCGCTTCAGCAAGATGGCTCACTTCATCCCTCTACGGAAGCTTCCATCTGCAGTGGAGTTGTCACAATTGTTCATCCAGTTAATTTTTCGCCTACATGGCTTCCCGGCTGAGATTGTTTCTGACAGAGGGTCCCAATTCACTGCAAAGTTCTGGTGTTCCCTGTGCAAAGATCTGGGTATTAATCTCCACTTCTCCTCAGCTTATCATCCCCAGACGAATGGAGCGGCTGAGCGAGTTAACCAAGCCTTGGAACAGTTCTTGAGAAACCACGTTTCCCTTTGTCAAGATGATTGGTCTGATCTCCTCCCGTGGGCGGAATTTGCTCATAACAATGCCTGCCACACGTCCACTGGAAGGTCCCCATTTATGTCGGTGTATGGTCAACATCCTCAAGCCTTCCCACAAGACTTTGTGTTGTCCGATGTTCCGGCCGCTGATGACCATGCAGCCCACATGTCTGCTATTTGGGCTGCAACCAAGTCCAACCTGGAGAAGAGTGCTCTGGTTCATAAGACGTTTGCAGATCGTAGAGGTAGACCCTCTCCTCCCTACAAGGTCGGTGATAAAGTCTGGTTGTCTTCCAGGAACATTCGGTTGAAGGTACCATCTCCTAAGTTGGGTCCGAGGTTCGTAGGTCCTTTTTCCGTCCTGGAGGTGATCAATCCTGTGGCTGTCAGACTTCAGCTTCCTCCTGAGATGCGAATTCCCAACGTGTTTCATGTCTCCTTGGTGAAACCCGCTACCTCCAACCGCTTTTCTGTTGTCCAGCCTCCTACTATCTCTGTGGATGGTCAACAAGAATATGAAGTGGAGAAGATCCTTGACTCCAGAATCTCCAGGGGGTCTCTTCAGTACCTCATCAAGTGGAAGGGCTTTGGCCCTGAAGAATGCTCCTGGGAAGGATGCTCTGATGTCCATGCTCCTCGTCTGGTGAGGGAGTTCCATTCCAAGTTTCCCCAGAAGCCAAGTCCTGGTGGTCCGGAGGCCCCCCGTGAGGGGGGGGTACTGTAACGATCGCCGCCCGGAGCAGGCCCAGGAGCTCCGGGCGGCGCGTCCTCTCCTGCCGGCGTCGCTCCCAAAATGCCGGCGCCCATGGCCGCCACGTGGGTAAGCGGCGCCGGCGCGATGACGTCAGTGCGCCGACGTCGGCGCAAGGACGTCAATGACGTCACAAAGGCGCCAAATTTGAATAAAAGGCCAGTTTAGACGCCAGAATGGCGCCCAAGTATAGGACTACTTTCCTTATAGTATCCTGGGTTTCCTGTAAAGCTTTATTTGCTAAAATCTTGTTCCTGATTGATTTCCTGACCCTTTGCATGGACTTTGGACTTTGCTGAAATTCTGCCTGCCTTTGAACTCTTGCCTGGATCCCGACTACTCTTTGAATTAACCCTTTGGACACCGCGACCTTGCTCCCTCAAGAGGGCTTCCTCCTCGATCCTGACTACCTCCCTGGAGGGAGCTCCCGGCTCCCTGACAGCTAGGTATAGGATGGTTGACTAGATATAAGAGGGTTGGTTAGATATAGGAGGATTGGCTAGATATAGTAGGGTTGACTAGATATAAGAGGGTTGGCTAGGTATAGGAGGGTTGGCTAGCTATAGTAGGGTTGGCTATATATAAGGGGGTTGGCTAGATATAGGAGGATTGGCTAGATATAAGAGGGTTGACTAGATATAAGAGAGTTGGCTAGATATAAGAGGGTTGGCTAGATATAGGAGGGTTGGTTAGATATAAGAGGGTTGGCTAGATATAGGAGGATTTGCTATGTATAGGACGGTTGGCTATATATAAGAGGGTTGGTTAGATATAGGAGGGTTAGCTAGAACACTATTGTCTCAACTCTACTAGAATATCTCAGTCCCTAATATTAGCTTAGTCAAACTACAGCTGTCCATAGACAGGGTGGCCTGGCCACCCAAATCATGTTCCTCTATAACTAAATCTAATCACAATGCGGTGGTGGGTTTCTGGATAATTCTGCTACATGCCTAGAAGGGAACTAAAGAATCGCCTGTTTAGAGGCTGTACATATACAACCAAAGCAACTCCTGCTATGAGGAGGGGTCTCTGGCTATGGAACATAATTCCATGGCCACAAAGCTATATATGGTCTAGATCTGGCTACTTGACCTGAATTATAAGACCAAATTTATCACTGACCCTTCAAAATAACAACACAGACTGCACAACTGGTCTAAGTAAACTTTATTTAGTAAGTTTACACTTTTTTCTTTCCTTTGATTGTTTAAAATGTCTCTTTCCCTTTTTTCCTGTTAATAATCTATAAAAGCAAACTCATTGTGCTCCACTGTAAGGGACACAGTCCCTTGAGTCCCATGATTACTACTAATCTATACCATTCAACAGGGCTCAAGTACATCAGCAAGTGCAGTTTCAGTCCCTGCCCATTCCTACAGTCAGTTACATGTAAACCACCTTTTGGGTATTTGTGCCAAATTACGCTTTATGCACTTCCATGTAGTTGCGCTCGGCTCCACTCAGGCCTTCTTGGCTTCTGTTCCGAATTAATTGCTGCTGCACCTATTGACGCAGGGGAACCCTGGTACTACCCCCCACAATGCAGCGTTCTTTTCTTAGAATTTTGAAATCATTGTGGTCACAAAGGGGCAACGCTCTTGGTGCAAACGTACCGCACTTACTGCAGTTACAGGTGATTCTTCAAAATAAACACAATTTATTAACTGTAAAAGTTATGAAGTTACGATTTTACACTGCCTTTTTAAAGATTCCCTCGTTGGCATAGTTATGCCAGTAATGCAATCACACTGAAATGAATTGGATCTGCCAAATGGCAAACCCATGCAGTTCCAATGGGCAATGAAAATTGCCAGGAACTTTTCATGAATACTGATTGCAATACATACACAATAGAAACCACCATATGTAGCTGAAATGCATGTAGTAGAATGTGTCACTGAATCCTTATGTTAAAGGAGAAGGAAAGTCGTGAACCACTTGGGGTGACAAATGTTAGGCACCCCCAAATTAATGTATTGACTTACCTGAAACCCCGGGCTGGTGCTCCTATCAGCAGTAAACTGCACAGGCCGGGGTTATACCAGTGAGCACCACGGAGCAATCTCTCCCGGCTTCAAATTTCCCAGGGCAGACACATGCGCATTAGAGTGAAAAGCTGAACTTTAACTAAAAATGTGGCTTTTTCATTCTACTGTGCACGCGTCTGCCCCGGGAAATTTGAAGAAAGAAGAAGCCGCAAGAGCATTGCTCCATGTTGCTCACTGGTATAACCCTGAGCCGGTGCAGTTTTCTGCTGATAGGAGCACCGGCTTGGGGTATCGGGTAACTGAGTGAACTTGTGGATGCCTAACATTTGGCACCCCGAAATGGTTAACAACTTTTCTTCTTCTTTAAGTATGGTCCAACTGTATTAGTGGGATTGATGGGCGAATCTGACCCAATTCGCTGAAAATTCGCAAAATGACGATAATTCGTCTAAAGTAGAACAATCCAGAGAGTACTCACACGCCCTGGCCCTCCCGAAAGGTAGAGATCCCTGGTGCACAGCAAAATGGAGGAAACGGCAACCTCACGATCCAATGGCAACAAGAATTCACCAGCACACAGGTAATGCAAGCAGGTTATACCTTGCTAAGTGTTTATTGCAGCATGCAACGTTTCAGGGTTACCCCCTTTATCAAGCATCAGATGCTTGATAAAGGGGGTAACCCCGAAACATTGCATGCTGCAATAAACACTTAGCAAGGTATAACCTGCTTGCATTACCTGTGTGCCGGTGAATTCTTGTTGCCATTCGATAATTCGTCTAAGTGCATTCTATAGGTGACAATTTTTTTTGACTCGCGAGATGGTGCTGCGAAACTTGGTAAAACATTTTGCTCATCGCTATGTGACCCTTGTCATTAGGTTTATGTAATTACTACAATCTAATGATGCAATGGGGAACAAGAGGTTACTGATAATCACAATGGGAAAGTTGAAGGAAATTGCTGGGGCTTGAATCAGCTTGTGTTTATGAAATTGCCGAATTCCGCCACTGAGGGGATTGTAAAAAACACAGGGATTGGGATTGGATCAACCATTATTGTCCATCTCAAGGTATGTATATTGGGGAAACATCCACTTGTTTGGCAACCTTATCAGACAAGGGCACCTTTAAATGTATGTCCAGCTTAACTGTTCTTGGTGAGCGTGGGAAGGGACAGGGGAAATGACACTTTTGCCCATTTATTACCCTGGTTTTTCTTAAATACTGAGACAAATGTAATTCATTTACAGAAATCTCCAGAAATCCTGTCTATTACTAGGGTATACTCTGCTTTTTATTGCTTCCATTGAGCAGGAGGAAATATGGACAATATAGAAGCCCTGAGGTCACCCTTCATTCTGAGCAATAAAAAAGGTGTTTCTAGCAGATTCATGCAAGGGAAATGAGGTATGTTTGCACCTTTTAGAAGAAGTGAGCAAATAATTCTGTAGAGGTCAAATATCCCCCCTGAAAGACACATGCATTCACCGTTGGGTTGTCAGAGACGTCAGTCAGAATTTGAAGTGTGAGCCTAGGGGTTAGATGTGTAAATATGAGAGCTGCCTGCCAGCAGGAAAACAGATTTTTTATTCACGAGAGATAGTTAAAATGGTAGTCCTATGCAGTACAGGTTTGGGATTCGTTATCCAGAAACCCGTTATCCAGAAAGCTTCGAATTACGGAATGGCTGTCTCCCATAGACTCCATTTTATCCAAATAATCCACATTTTTAAAAATGATTTCCTTTTTCTCTGTAATAATAATAAAACAGTAGCTTGTACTCGATTCAAACTAAGATATGATTAATCCTTATAAGAGACAAAACCAGCCTATTGGGTTTATTTATTTTCTAGTAGAATTTAGGTATGAAGATCCAAATTATTGAAACATCTGTTATCCGGAAAACCCCAGGTCCCGAGCATTCTGGATAACAGGTCCTGTACCTGTAGTGACAATCCCAAGTGCAAATTGTGATAACAGAGAAATAAGTCCTGGTTTAGAGCAACCAATCAGATGTCTACCTGGGATACAATAAGAACGATTGCTGAATGATTGGCATGGGTTACTGGGCAGGGAAACCTTTGCTCCATTACTACACGAGCCGAAGTGTCTCACCCAGTTTCCCATTTCCTGATCTCAGAAGGGGAACACAAGGAATGTGGAAATTGTGGGAATCTCAAACGTATCATTGCAACAAACTCCCGGCAACACTTCACAGGGAAGGTGTTAGAATGCAGAAGCAAAAAATCGAATCCTTTGCAAAATCAAAATGCAACATTAAAGTGAAAGTCCTGTTGGAAACTAGATTTCTGAAATGTGTTATAAGTCACGTTACGTGTCACTGCCCATAAGATAAAAGCCCTGTATAATACTTGCTTATATTGGTGCATCATACTGTATGTTGTGTGTTATAACAGAAACCAACCACTCCAACAATAAATACCATTGCAAAGAATTAAGAATCAATATTACATCTGCATTGTGATAGCATGATAGCCAGATGAGGCTGCATTTCTATTATAGACATATAATAATATAATATTATGAATAGTCTGCAGAATATATCTTTACTGATGTGCTTTTATATTACTGTATCTCCCCAAAGACGTCTAATATCCTTAGAACGCCAGTTGCTGCTACACTACAACTATCAGAACCTTAAAGGAGAATTCAACCCTTAACTAAAATAAAACCCTACCCTGTGTAGACCACCCTCCCTCCCCCCGCCAGCTTATCTTCTACCCTGGGCAAATGCCCCTAACTTTTTACTTACCCCTCGGTGCAGATTCAGGGATCGCGGTTCAGGGCAGCCGTCTTCCGGGTCTTTGTGTCTCCCGGCGCTTCAGCAATTTCTGTCCATTTCGGCGCATGCGCAGTTGTTGCAAACTGGGAAAATGCTCCAACTTTGCATATGCCGCTTCGCCGGTCTCAGATTGCCGAAGATCCAGAATATGGCTGCCGTGAACTCTGATCCCTGAATCTGCACCTAGGGGCATGCCTGGATTTGTGAAGAGGCCACAAAGGCCTGGGCCTAGGGCGGCAGGATTTTAGGGGGCAGCTTGCTGCCCAACCACAGCCACATTGGTTCAGAAACACTGGGGATGAGCAGGAAATGTTAAATCTCCTGTGCATCAATCCCCATTGCTCTGGTCCCGATGATGAAAATTTGAGTGAACAATAGGGAGGGGATGGGGACGACGAACGACAGCGGGCCTAGGAGTGCCCACTGTGTAAATCTGGCCCTGCCTAGGGGTAAGTAAAAAGTTAGGGTTATTTCCCCAGGTTAGCAGCTAGGCTGGGGGGGAGGAGGGAGTAGGATCTACGTAGGGTAGAGAGGTAGGGTTTTTTTTAGTTAAGGGTTGCATTCTCCTTTAATGTGGAGATGTGGAGATTCGGGGAGATTCAGTCGCCCAGCGGCTCTTCTTCGGGTGACTAATTTCCCCAAACTGCCTTCCCGCCGGCTAGATTCTAAATAGCCAGCGGGTTGGCACTCGGAGTGCTTCATTTTCCAAAGTCGCCCGAAGTTGCCTCGCAAAGAAACTTCGGAAAATGAAGCGCTCTGAGTGCCATCCCACCCGCGATTTTGATTCTAGCAGACGGGAAGGCATTGTGGGGAGATCAGTCGAAGAAAAGGCGATTTGACACTGGGCAACTAATCTCCCCAAATCTCCACGTGTGTCTCTGCCCTAACAGCCTTTGGGATGCTGAGATTTGCATTAGAGCAACACATGGATCTGCCAATCAGCTGTTTTTGCCCTCTCTTATAGGTATGGGACAGAGCAATCGCCTCTTCCCCTAAACTAAAACATAGACACACACACATATATATATATTATTTGGTACAGTTTCTCTCATTCCACTTTCAGTAATAAATACAGTAGAATTCACTGACCTTCCCGGACACTGATACTTCCCTCCGCCAAAGGCCACGAAACCCTCCAAGAAAATATTCTTCTCTAAATTTGCTTTGCTCCAACGTTCCTGTGGGAAGAAAATGCCAATTTTTCCAAGGAGACCATAAGTAAATAATCAGAGCATTTATTCCCTCGATAACAAACCAGAGCTGCTCAGCCAGTGTCTCTGTATGAACGTGGCCTCAGCAACTTGCTGTATTGGTGCCTCACTCTAATGTGACTTATTGTATAGGAATATTCTCAGTTTGAAGTGATAATGGCATCACACAATTTGCTCTTATTTTTTTGTAACACAAACTTTAAAGGGTAAGTTCATCTTGGCATTAACTCTCAGAACGTGAATATTTTAAGGTGATTATATTTTTTCTAACTTTTGGCAAACACAACCAAAAAGCATATTCGTGCTAAGCCTAAGACTCCAGTAAAAAGAGCACTTTAAAGGGCTTGTTTACCTTTAAATAAACTTTTATGACATAGAGAGTGATATTCTGAGACAATTTGAAATTGGTTTTAATTTTTTATTATTTGTGGCTTTTGAGTTATTTCGTTTATTATTCAGCAGCTCTCCAGTTTGTAATTTTAGCAATCTGGTTGCTAGGATCCAAATTCCCCTAGCAACCATGCATTGATTTGAATAAGAGACTGGAATATGAATAGGAGAGGCCCGAATAGAAAGATGAGTAATAAAAAGTAGCAATAACAATACATTTGTAGCCTTACAGAGTATTTGATTTTAGATGGGGTCAGTGACCCCCATTTGAAAGCTGTAATGAGTCAGAAAAAAAAAGGCAAATAATTAAAAAAAACTATAAAAATATATAATGAAGACCAATTGAAAAGTTGCTTAAAATTAGATATTCTATAGCATACTAACGGGGGTAATTTATTAAAGCTATATTTTTTCTGGTTGGGCTTTTAAAGGGGAAAACTTAAATTGTTCAAGGGAAAGAAAAAACCTTGAGATTTATTATCGCTGAAACTGCTAAAAGTCTGAAGATGAAAATACTCCATCTCAAATCTGTTGAGGTCCCTTAGAAGTCAATGTCAGATGTCTCTTTTCCAGTTTGAAGATATCGTGGTCTGCTCTGGCTTTCGTACGATAATCCAAAAAAAGTCAAGGTTTTCGGGTGATAATTCAAAAAAATCGTGCAATTCAGGATCCAAATCCGAAAAATCCATACAATTGAACCTTTTTTTCACGGTTTTATCAAGACTTTTTCTGAACCAAATTTTTGCAAGTTATTTTATTAATAAATAAGGTAATGTCGTGGATGGGAGTTTTGGTTGAGTATGTTTTATTGAAATTATGACAAAAATTTGAGTTTTAGTAAATAACTCCCTAAAAGTTAAAATAAAGGTGAATCACCCCTTTAAGCAATTCAATTTCTATATATATTGAATGTGTTTGGTTTACAAGAAAGAAGAGTTTAAGTATCTATTTTTCTCTGACAGCCAAGCAGCAATCCGGTGGCTCATGGGTTAATTCTATATGCAGGAGGGTTCCTTAAAGGGGAACTGTCACAAAAATTTAAATGTAATATAGGCTTCATCATACTTAAATCAGAAACTTTGTAAATACAATCAATTAAATATTCTGCATTGTTGCTAAAAAAAATCAAGTTTATGATCAGCATTTGTTTCTCTTCATTCTCTCTTCATGCAGCAGTTGGGTGTCAGATATTCATTGACAGTTAGATCCAATATATCTTATAGAGGGGCTTCGTTTCCCAGCAGATGTATTAGAGCTCACTCAAATAACTGATTCCAGTACAAACAAAATCTAACAAAATAACTGCCTTTTGCACAAATCCTGCATGTAGAGAGACAGGCCCGGACTGGCAATCTGTGGGTTCTGGCAAATGCCAGAGGGGCTGCTATAAGGTGCCATAGAAAGTCAGTATTTAGTGGGCTAGTGGGAGCTGTTTGGGCCTCTGTGTGGGCTGAGTGGGCCTCTGTGTACCTGAAATGCCAGGGCCTATTTTAATTCTCAGTCCAGACCTGTAGAGAGACATGATGTCTGGTGAGTTTACTAGACTGAGCTCTAATACATCTTCTAGGCAAAAGAAAGCCCATACTATAAGATATATTGGATCTAACTGTCAATGAATATCTGACACCCAACTGCTGCATGAAGACAGAATAAAGAGAAACAGATGCTGAGAGAGGGATAGTGAAAATAAACTTCATTATAGTAGAAACGATGCTGAATTTTTAATTGATTCTATTTAAAAAGTTTCTTATTTCAATATGAGGAAGCTTATATTAGATTTAAATTTTCATGATAGTTCCCCTTTAATCAGAATCCCAAACCTCCCAACATTTTGGAAGTAAAAAGAGGGACAAAAATTTTTTTTCCGCATATAACGCAGCAATTTTTTTGACCACAGCCCTTTCTGTGGCCACACCCCCTAATTACCATGTTTGTTTTACAAAATTTGGCAGGTTATGAAAGTTTGAAAATATTTCTCCTTATCTAAACTGTGTTTTTGTGTCTCAAAATTGTTACAAAGTATCTTATTTGCACCTGTTAGCTGTTCTGGGCTCTCTGCTAAAAGCCAATTAAGTGAGAAACTTTGTTTCTTTTTCTGGCTGTTCAGTGCAGAGAAAATCTGGACTTTCCAGTACTAATGAGGGACTGCGGGTTGAGCTGTCAAAAGAGGGACTGTCCCTCCGAAAAAGGGACAGTTGGGAGGTATGGAATCCTTCTGCATATATTGACCTCAGCTGCCTCTATGGTGTCCTGTTGTGATGTACATTCATGTAATATTGTATCCCTGATGTCAGTGCACTGTGCTGGGCTCAGGAACACTGCTCCATCCCTCCTGTACCAGCAGTGTCGGACTGGGACACCAGGAGCCCACCAAAAAATCTTAGACCAGGGGCTCACTCAGTACTATTTTTTTTCCTCTCCTCTCGTCACTCACACTTAATTCTCGTAGTCTCTTTTATGTACATACTATAAACTATTTATTCCATCTATTTAGCCTCTTTGTTCTCATAGAAATAGGGAATGGCCATGAAATAGGCCAAATGTTTTGAAGCAGAAGGCCCACTGACACCTGGACCCACCAGGAGTTTTCCAGGTATACCGATGGGCCAGTCAAACACTGTGTACCAGTACAATATGCAGGAGGGATTATAAATGTGGAACCTTCCAGCACAGGGATTCTATTCCTGGCCCTGCAGCAATCTGTGATCACCATGCCAAATAAGTGCAAACATGTATTGGAAATGTGAGGCTTTATATTTAACATGAGTGTGGATAGTAATGACAGCATGCAGAGCCCCTCATAAACCTTATAGAACTTACAGGCCGAAACATTTCTGGTTCAGGAAACAGCACTGGGTCTCGGTGGAGCCAATAAGGCGACAGCATCAGGAGATCTCCAGCCGGAATGATGTAATTCTAAAGCAACAAGAAAGAACTGAATGTAAGAAGAAACAACCAGCATAGCTTTCTATAGAAGGGGAGCGATTAGGAGCAAATGCTTTTGGTCTCTGCACAAAGCAACTTTCAGTCCCAATTGGACCTTTCTCAATGCCTTGGCTATTAGTGATGTGCGGGCTGGCCTGATAACCACAGGTTCGGCCGACCTCACACTCCCCTTTCCGGGTCGCGGACCGGCTTCCGACTTCTGGGTTGAACTTTTATAGACGCGTGCCTCTCGTCCCGCCCCCTTTGTGACGTCATCAGCGGGGTGGGTTGGCGTGGGACCCCGGAAGACAGGCTTGGACGGGCGTGGGTGGTTTGGCACATCACTATTGGCTATACATTCTTCACTCAATATATATATATATTTTTAAATATCCTGTTCTTGCTGTTTCTTCCTGGAGATTATGTATAAATTTTTAGCCGTGCAACTGGGTAAAGTTTAGAAGCGGGGTGGCACCCATTATATTTATATTTATATCACATCATATTACACCGCGCACACAGGTCTTTGGTGATAAAATTTTTTTTTAAATCTATTGAACCAACGTTTCAATCAATTGGATAGAGGCCGAAACATTGGACACCTATGCTAATAAAAACTATTTGATTCACTTCTTGGAGTGCGGCTCTATCCAATTGATTAAGTAATAATATATTTTGAGCCTGCACCCACGCTTATACTCAAAATCCGGCTGCTTTGCTACCAGACATATATATATATATATATATAAAACCGGCACTCTCATGTAAAAATTCTCATCCTTGAGAAAGGTCCTAACAAGGACCGAAAAGTTGGACATTGGTGCAACAGAAATAAATGAGAATTTTTACATGGGAGTGCCGGTTCTCTTAAATACTACGTTATATATACCCTAACCGTGCACCCCGGCTATACAGGCCGCAACAGTGTTTGCCTTGGAGCGCGGATACTCACTGGACTGTGATATATATATATATTTTGGGTCCTGGGTATCATCCCTATTCACAGCCCCCTGAAGAGCGCTACTTTCCCAACACTGAACAAAACGTGCACAATAGCAACGTACATAAATCTTCATTGGCTGCACAGCTTTCCTGGTGATGGCTCCGGGAGATCTCAGCCGTATGGCCTCCAGTACGCAGTTTTTGATAAACTGAAGCCTTTTCAGCTCAGCTTCATTTATATTTAATGGACTGTTACCTGTCAGGAAAAAGTAAAATCAGTTCAAGCCACAGTGTCCCCTATGGGATAAATATGTTTGCATATGGAAATCAGGTGACTACTAAGCTCTATACATTGGCTCTAGCTGACAATCAAGGCTCCCCGCTCATCCCTATAAAACACACATAAATCCACAAGCGTGTAGCTAAATAGCTTTATGAAATACCTTCAATAAGTATTCAACCCCCTTGGACTTTTCTATACTTTTGTTTTGTTACGACCTAGAATCGAAATGGATTAAATTAGATTATTCAACGTTTGATTTACACGGCGTCCTTTATATTTTAAACGCAAAAAGGCTTTTTTTGGCTACTGACTCGCCCCCCATTCTTCAGTAGAATCAATAGAACTATGAGGTTTTGGCCATAATAGCTCATCCCCTATAGATCAAGGGGCATCTCAGACATTAAAGTAGCTATTCCCCCTCTCAGATTTCAGGCAGGATTTTCCTTCCACTGCCCCAGGGGGCAACAATGCTGGGAGGGCTAGTTTCAATGTATATTTCCTATCAGAGAATTATTTGTGTTTACTGCTTGCTCCACCTGGTGGCAGAATCAATGAATTAATACTTGAGAACATTTGTGAAGCCCGGTATACGTGAAAAAAAATAACTCTCAATATTTTAAATTGGTTAAAAAAGATAAACAATGCTTATTTATGGTTCTCAGCAAGATAATGCCCTGCATATTCACCCACTTGGACCTTTACATATTGAAATTCAGGGACTGATGGGAATGATAATGTGTCTCTGCAAAGCACTGCACGAATATGACGCCACTATATATATAGATCAGTGCTGTCCAACTTCTGTGGGCCGAAATTTTACTGGCCTACATAGTGGAGGGCCGATAATGGAAGCCAGTGTTAGCCACTCCCTGTTTTTAAACCACACCCACTTTAAACCACACCCATGTTACCACAAGATCATGTCCACATTAATTGTGGTAGCACACCAAAAGTCCAAAGGGTTGGTGCTCACTGCAGGGATATCACTTATCACTCATATGTGAAAAACGTTGTTATATTAAGACATATCCTTATGCCTCCTCTTCCCCATGGATAACACAGCATCCCCAGCACATGATGAAACACCGTAGGGGCCCCTAACCATAATTTATTTTCAAATGCTAACAAACACCCAGAATAAATACCAGGCTTATGTTTCACAGGCAGAGCAGGGCACACACAGGCAGAGCAGGGCACACACAGGCACTCTGTCTGTGCGTGCCCTGCTCTGCCTGTGTGTGCCTGCTCTGCCTGTGTGTGCCCTACTCTGCCTGTATGTGCCCCGCTCTGCCTGTGTGTGCCCTGCTCTGCCTGTGTGTGCCCTACTCTGCCTGTGTGTGCCCTGCTCTGCCTGTGTCTGCTTTGCCTGTGTGTGCCCTGCTCTGCTTTTTTGTACCCTGCTTTGCCTGTGTGTGCCCTTCTCTGCCTGTGTGTGCCCTGCTCTGCCTGTGTGCCCTGCTCTGCCTGTGTGCCCTGTTTTGTCTGTGTGTGCCCTGCTCTGCCTGTGTGTGCCCTGCCTGCCTGTGTGTGCTCTGCCTGTGTGCCCTGCTCTGCCTGTGTGTGACATACTCTGCCTGTGTGTGCCATGCTCTGCCTGTGTGCCTTGCTCTGCCTGTGTGTACCCTGCTCTGCCTATAAAACATAAGCCTGGTATCTGTTCTGGGCAGGTCCGGACTGAGGATTAAAAAAGGCCCTGGCATTTCAGGTACATAGAGGCCCAATCAGCCCACACAGAGGCCCAAACAGCCCCTACCAGCCCACTAAATAGTGACTTTCTATGGCACCTTATAGCAGCCTCTCTGGCATTTGCCAGAACCCACAGATTGCCAGTCCAGGCCTGGTTCTGGGTGTTTGTTAGCATTTGAAAATGGCCCTTACGGTGTTTAATCCTGTGCTGGGGATGCTGTGTTAGATAAAGCAAGCCTATGACTGCCACCTTGTGTTGCACTGGAGAAATGCACAGTCACAGTATTTCATGTATTTTTATCTGCAGCGCTATGCATTTTTGCAGCCTAATATTATCATTAACCGAGGAGTCAAGGACTACAAATATAGCTGGCCTCTAATTAGTATTCTCTTCCCTCCTGAAACACTTGGTAATTCACTTGCTAGCTGCATTATATATTATATTATATGCTTGTCCAGTTTCCTCTCTACTGTGCTTTATATTCCATCTGTACAATATTAAATTAGGATTTGGTTCGGGATTCGGCCAGCATTCGGCTTTTTTCAGCAGGATTCGGCCAAATCCTTCTGCCCGGTCGAACGGAATCTGCATATGCACATTAGGGCCAGGGAGGAAAATCGCGTGACAAGGAAGTAAAAAATGTTTTTCCTTCCCACCCCTAATTTGCATGTGCAAATTATGATTCGAATTCGGTTCAGTATTCGACTGAATCTTTTGCGAAGGATTTGGGGGTTCGGCCAAATCCAAAATAGTGGATTCAGTGCATCCCTACAGCATCGGACTGGCCCGGCGGGCCACCGATCTTCGGCCCCCCAAAGATAACTAGTTGAGGCGCCTTTAGCGCGCTCGCATCATCACAGGGGTTTGCGCATTCACGCCGGCGTTCTCATATATGCGCAGGGGGGGCACGGAAGCTTGTAACCCGGTCACCCCCCCATGTCCAGTCCGTTCCCTGCATCCCTACTAAATATTACCTGTTTTACCAAATACAGAGTATATTTCATCCATGGCAGTCTTGTACACTAGCGGATCTGAAATAATGAAGGCAAGTGTCCAAAATGTTACCTAAAAAGAAGAGGCCAAAATATCACCAACCAATCGAAAAGAAACAAAGAAAACTTATTTGAATAAGATAGCTGTAAAGATGAATGGCAATTTAAAGTCCCACTGACACACCTCATCTTTAATAATGATTGAACCAACAGCAGTGAGAACCACTATTTTAGTTATTCCCCTGTGTTGGTATTATGGCCTTAAAGGAGAACTAAACCCTAAAAATGAATATGGCTAAAAATGACAAATGTTATATAGTGAACTGATTGCACGAGGCTAAAGTGTCAGCTTGTCAATAGCAGCAATGATCCAGGACTTCAAACTTGTCACAGGGGGTCACCATCTTGGAAAGTGTCTGTGACACTCACATGCTCAGTGGGCTCTGATTGGCTGTTGAGAAGCTAAGCTTAGGGCTCGTCACTAATTATCCAGCAGAAAATGAGCTTCCCCTGTAATATAAGCTGATGCTACAGGTTTGCTGATTATTAAATTCTGATGCTAATTGCACTGGTTTCTGTGCTGCCATGTAGTAATTATCTATATTAATTACTAATCAGCCTTATATTGTGACATTTCTATTCTATGTGTACTGTATATTGTGAGTGGGTCCCTAAGCTCAGTAAGTGACAGCAGCACAGAGCATGTGCAGTGAATCAGCAGAAAAGAAGATGGGGAGCTACTGGGGCATCTTTGGAGAGACAGATCTTTACTACTAAAAGGCTGTGGTTGCCTTGGGCTGGTACAGAAGCACAAAACATCATGTACAACATTTCTACCTTCTTCTTTAGGTAAAATCTAGTTCTCTTTTAATCAAGTTTTTCCCCCTATGAGGTATTTACCTACCGGATTGGCGTTGGCTTGAGATGCCCAGAGAAGCAGCAGACTGTTGTTGTAGGTGGCGTTTCCTTTGAGTGTGTCCAGTACGTGCTGATGCAATGTCTGAGAAATGTGAGGAATAAATGGAATAAAGTGAGATACAGAATGTGAATCTGCAGAAAAATGTCAGGGTGAGATCTTCTGTGTACTTATTGAGAAGCCTAAAAGTCTCAAAAATGATCTGGTTGGCCAACATTAATAGGGGGATTTCACAGAAGGCTTCCAACAACAGCGAGTATCAGCCTATGTATAACCGTTTTTTGAGCTGACTAGGATGCATAGGGGCCAGTGTTCGCCAATGATTAAAAAGTCATGCAACTGGGCGTGTGACCATCTTGACCACCGATCTGGTAGTCCAGGAATGAATGGGAAATTGCCAGATCTGCTAGTCCATGACCACCAAAAAAGGGCCTGGGCATGAAATGTTTGTACCTTTGATGTCTCCTCTAAAGGATTGTTCATCTCTGCTTCTATTACGATTTTCTTGAACAGACTTAGTAGCCATTGTTTGGACTGGGACCAGTCTCTGAGAAATCGAAGGACAAAGTCATTATTATAAATGTAATATACTCTATTTCTAAGCAAGCTTGCGCTGCCTAAGACGTGTTTATGAAAGGATGAACTTTCACTTTCACCTATTGATAAATACTCTTTTAAAAATCCCATAAAATGAACAGAGAGTGGCGGAAATTCACTCTAGAGGACTGTGCTGATCTCTAACTTCACTCTTTGATAAATATACCCCCTTGGAGAAAAAGGTTTCTTTAAAGGGGAACTTCCACAAGACATTGTTTCCATTTTCACAACAGGGTGCTATGTAAGGAACCTGAACTACTACACCATATTTTTGTTTTGCTTTTTGTCTTCTCCATTGCGCTGATCCGCTATTTTGTGTGATTTTTGACTGCAAAGGGTCGGCAAGAGAAAACAAACCTGAAGGACTAACTATTCTTAGTTTTTCATGTACTGTATTTATTGCTTTATTGTAACCTCCCATGGCTAGACAAGATAAGCAGGCAAAAGGGCAAGGGTGTAGAATCCAGTCTCTAGAAAGAAAGCCTTTCCCTGGGATACTCCTCTTCCTATAAAGGTTTCACTCAGAGACCAACTGGGCCCTGTGACCAAAATGAAGGCCCCTTAGGATTAAAGATTTTGAGCTTGTAAACTACAAAGCTCAATAAAACTGAACTGCAGGGCCAGAGCATGAAAAACAATCAACGTACCTCAAGAGGAACTCCGGCAGCTGAGAGCCATACTCAAAGCCTTCGTCAAACTTCCAGAAATGCTCAGCAAACTCTTTCAGGTTGTCCTTCCCAGTGGGACACAAGCCCTTGCCAAACAATGTATCTACCACCGCTGGATACATGACTTGCCTGCCAAGGAATATTACACAATGTTACATCCAACTGTCCTGATATGGGAGATATGGGTTAAAAAACTGGTCAAAAATGTAATTTGGTTGGTTTGACTTGGCGTGATGGACAGCTCAATGCTGTAGAAAAAACAAGACCATTATTCTGCCGCCAGGGTCCACCTGATAGGACCTGACCTTGGATAGGATCTATGTACATACAAACTTCATGTAAATAATGTAACTCCCTTACTTTACCAAGGTAAAAAGGTCTTCAGTCCCTTCTGGGTCCAGTAGTTCTATCCGTGTGCCGAACTCATTCCGTATCCGGTCAAAGTAGAGATTCAGCCTGTTCTGTGACAAGCGGAGCTTCATCGTCTCATGAATGGAGGAGTGGCTCTTCATGAAGTCCGCCTTGTTTATTGAAGCTATTGCAATAAAGAGGAATATTCTGGTTATCAAATAAATGGGAATAAATGAGGAGCATACTGCGTTGCATGTGTTGTTAATCATATACTTTGTCATTTTCTGTAACATAAGTACAACACAACACTTCTTAAGGCTGCGGCACTCCTGAAAATGAGCTGCCTGTGATAAATCTACTTTCGTCCAGGTTGAATAATTTCCTGAAATTATTCCCCAGATTTATCACGGGTGTGTGCCATATCACTTGTGCCATAGGGTTCTTAAAGGAGAACTAAACCCTAAAAATGAATGTGGCTGAAAATGCCATATTTTATATAGTGAACTTATTGCACGAGGCTAAAGTTTCAGCTTGTCAATAGCAGCAATGATCCAGGACTTCAAACTTGTCACAGGGGGTCACCATCTTGGAAAGTGTCTGTGACACTCACATGCTCAGTGGGCTCTGATTGGCTGTTGAGAAGCTAAGCTTAGGGCTCGTCACTAATTATCCAGCAGAAAATGAGCTTCCCCTGTAATATAAGCTGATGCTACAGGTTTGCTGATTATTCAATTCTGATGCTAATTGCACTGGTTTCTGTGCTGCCATGTAGTAATTATCTGTATTAATTACTAATCAGCCTTCTATTGTGACATTTCTATTCTATGTGTACTGTATATTGTGAGTGGCTCCCTAAGCTCAGTAAGTGACAGCAGCACAG
The DNA here is from genome assembly GCA_038501925.1 of Xenopus petersii. NCBI lineage: Eukaryota > Metazoa > Chordata > Amphibia > Anura > Pipidae > Xenopus > Xenopus petersii. The sequence continues at coordinate 11,816,669 of CM076680.1, forward strand.
AGCATGTGCAGTGAATCAGCAGAAAAGAAGATGGGGAGCTACTGGGGCATCTTTGGAGACCCACTGCTAAAAGGGGTGTGGTTGCCTTGGGAAGCCCAACACATAATAAACAACATTTCTATCCTACTATTTTAGTTAAGCTTTAGTTCTCCTTTAAAGAAGGAGCTTTTCAATAGCAACAATGATTCAGGACTTCAAACTTGTCACAGGGGGTCACCATCTTGGAAAGTGTCTGTGACACTCACATGCTCAGTGGTTGCTATGGGTGAAGCACTGGGGCAAACAGCACCTGTTATTACATTTCCCATGACTTGTGCTACTGTTGATTTCTACCCTTAAATAAGTTCAATGACTGCTGGTGTCTACTGATATCATTTTTTCGGTGCTGTAAAGAGAAGCTAAAAAGGAACATTGTCCTGATCAATTCTGGATTTTTAAAACAAAATTCCACTGGTTCAGCTAATTCCTGAGAGACATCAGATTTACTAAATAAACCAGGGTTATTTACTAAAAATCCGAATTTATCTCATATTTTATTTAAAAAAAAAAAAAACACAACCAAACTCCCATGCTCGATTTTAGCTTATTAATGAAAAAAACTCAATTTATCGGATCGGATTGCGGAAAAACTCAATAAAATTGAGTGAAAACCTGAATTGATCAAATTTTTTGGGCTTTTCTTCACAAATCACTTGAATTTTTCGAGGCTTTGCCCGAAAACCCTGAAAAATTCCGATTTTCCATATAAACCCAGCGCAGACCATGAAACTTCAAATTGAGATAGGTGCCTCTCCCGTTGACTTATACAAGACCTTGACAGATCTGAGATGGCACATTTTCGGATATGGGCTTTTTGCAGCATCTGGGTATAATAAATCTAGAATAATTCCAGGTTTTTTTTTCCTCTAAAAATTCTAGTTTTCTAGTGGAAAAATAGAAATCAAAATTTTCAAGATTTTAACATTGGGATTTTAATAAATAACTCCCATAATCTCAAATAAATATCTATTATTTATCATGCAAGATGCATGATATAATTGAAGGAAGGTTCTAATGCATATTTCACATGTTAGGAAATACTGCTCAATCTAGTTTCAAAAGGCCAGTAATGTAGTCACATGTATTATTATTAGGGATGCACCGAATCCAGGATTCGGTTCGGGATTCAGCCAGGATTCGGCCTTTTTCAGCAGGATTCGGATTCGGCCGAATCCTTCTGCCCAGCCGAACCGAATCCGAATTTGCATATGCAAATTAGGGGCGGGAGGGAAATTGCATGACTTTTTGTCAGAAAACAAGGAAGTAAAAAATGTTTTCCCCTTCCCACCCCTAATTTGCATATGCAAATTAGGGTTCGGATTCGGTTCGGTATTCGGCCAAATCTTTCACGAAGGATTCGGGGGTTCGGCCGAATCCAAAAAAGTGGATTCGGTGCTTCCCTAATTATTATTATTAGTAGTAGTATTATTGTATAGCCAGTGTTGATAAAGTCCTGGCGTCCAATCAGGGAGAGAATACACCCTCCATACACAGCACATTCCTCTTTACCTGTATGTTGAACAGGTTTCTGTACAGCTTGCTGGAAGTCAACGTCTTTAGAAGAGAAAAATGCAGATACTCCTTCCTTTCCATTGAGAAATGTAAGCCTGTTCCCTGCTGCCAGCACTGTGAACACGGGGCCGTGCTATGAAACAGACAAACAGAAGGGTCGTATTATGGTCTTGGCTTAACACACTGTATAATATTAATGACCAAGCTAAAAACTACTTAAAGCACAGCCTTTCCTTATCAAATTAAAGGGCAAGTCAAGCCCAAAAAAAATTGCCTAATAAAAGAAAGCATTATTCTAAGCAACTTTACAATATATATTTATTACAAGTGTTCTATGTTTTTCCGTTATTTGTATATGTATTGCTATTGAAAGTAGTGTCGTTCTCTTTCTTTTCTCTGGACTGATGGATCAGACTGTTCTTTTAGTAGGCAATTTTTTATTTTGGGGTTGGCTTGCCCTTTAGGGCAGAGACATACGGGCAGATTCGGGGAGATTAGTCGACAAATGTCCTCTTGCACTTGGAGCACTTCGTTTTCCGAAGTCGCCCCTGAAGTTGAAACTTCATGCGACTTCGGAAAACAAAGCTAATCTCCCCGAACCTGACAATGTAAATTGCCGGCGGAATGGCACTCAGAACGCTTTGTTTTCCAAAATGGCCCAAAGTTGCCTTTCCAAAGCGATCCGAGTGCTATTCCGCCAGCGATTTACTAATACTTATAATAATTAGCTTTGTTTTCCGAAGTCGCTTGAAGTTTCAACTTCGAGCGTCTTCGGAAAATGAAATGCTACAAGTGCCATCCCGCCGGCGATTTTCATTGTAGCCGGCGGGAAGGCAGTTCGGGGAGATTAGTCGACAAATCTCTAAAGGGGTGTTTCACCTTCAGGTTAACTTTAAGCATATTATGAATGGCCAATTCTAAACAACTTTTCCATTGGTCTTGATTATTTTTTTTTTATAGTTTATGAATTATATGCCTGCTTCTCCTGACTCTTTCTAGCTTTCAAAAGGGGGTCACTGACCCCCTCTAAAACAAATCTTCTCTAATGCTACACATTTATTGTTATTGCTACTTTTTATTACGTTTTTTCTGTTCCAAAACCTCCCCTATTAATATTCCAAATTCTCATTCAAATCAGTGCATGGTTGCTAGTGTAATATGGACCTTTGCTACCAGATTGCTGACACTGCAAACTGGGGAGCTGCTGAATAAAAAGCTACATAACTCAAAAACCACAAATAATAAATTGCAAATTGTCTCAGAATATCCCTCTCTACATCATACTTTTAAAAGTTAACTCAAAGGTGACCAATCCCTTTAAGGTGACAGGTCCCCTTTAAGAAGGATGAAATAAATGGCTGACAGCAAGTTTTGGCAATGGCATGTCTAACTAGCTACTCCCATGTATCATCAATGGACCCAAGGCAATACTACTATAAAACAGTTCTCAATGTTGCTTTAATATAAGAAGCATGGCCTTCAAGTTGACAGATACTGTACATAAGCGATAAGCTAGGCATAGTTCCACCAAGATCAAGGATTTCTCTGCTAAGACATTTATCTTATCTTTATTGCAAAACATAAATGTATTATACACAATGCTAGGCATATAATTATTATATTATCAATACGCTTTACAGTTCAAGTTCGAACCATTGCAAACTAGAAGTGCTGATGTGGTAGGAGGTTTGCCAAGCCTTCACTTCTTAAAGGAGTGGTTCATCTTTACGTTAACTTTTAATATGTTATAGAATGGTCAATTCTAAGCAAATTTTCAATTGGTCTTCATTATTTATTTGTTATAGTTTTTAACTTCTTCTGATTCTTTTCAACTTTCATATGGGGGTCGCTGACCCCATCAAAAAAACAAATGCTCTGTAAGGCTACACATGTATTGTTGTTGCTACTTTTTATTACTCATCTTTCTATCCAGATCCTTTCCTATTGATATTCCAGTCTCTCATTCACTCAATGCATGGTTTGCTAGGGGAATTTGGACCCTAGCAACCAGATAGCTGAAATTTAAACTGGAGAGCTGCTGAATAAAAAGCTAAATAACTCAAAAACCACAAATAATACAAAATGAAAACCAATTGCAAATTGTCTCAGAATATCCCTCACTACATCATACTAAAAGCTTACTCAAAGGTGAACAACCCCTTTAATTACAGATCTGTTCCTAAAAAAAAAATAACCAGAGTTTAGTGCGACACTGTCTTTGGCAGAATGTAGAAGCCTATAGGGATGTACTGAATCCAGGATTCAGCCTTTTTCAGCAAGATTTGTCCGAACCGAATCCAAAAAATCACTTTTCATTACACAAAAAAGGAAGTCAAACATTTTTTAACCACACACTGCGCTCTTTGAACTTGTTCAACTTCCAACACTTTTTTCAGTTCAGTTGGTTTCAGATAGATCACCAGAAATAACGACTTTTTCCAAGTACTTTCTATTTTCTAGGTGTGACCGTTTTTCTAATATTGAAGTATAAAGTTTCATTTTTCACCTTCTAAGGGCTCTTACACACGGCCGTTTTTACCTGCGCTCCTCTGCGTTGTGCTTTTTTCCGTTCAGACGCAGGGGTAGACGCAGTCAAGGGGGCTGTACTCACACAGACGCATGTAAGCGCCAAACGCAGGTGAAATGCAACATGCTGTGTCCCATCTGCATTTGGCGCTTACATGCGTCTGTGTGAGTACAGCCCCCTTGACAATAATTGACTGCGTCTACTCCTGCGCTCCCCTGCGGCTGAACAGAAGAGTGCGCAATGCAGGGGAGCGGAGGTAAAGATGGCCGTGTGTAAGAGCCCTAAAACAGCTCTGGGAGGGGGTGTCGCCCACCCTCTAAACTGTTCTAAACTGATATATTTCTTATCTTTGTCCCTGCTGAGAAGAATCCCTGGGTTTCATTATAGGTCTGGGCACACAGGCAGATTCGGGGAGATTAGTTGCCCGGCAACAAATCTCCTCTTCTTCGGGGTGACTAATATCCCCAAACTGCTTCCCCTGCCTTCCCGCCGCTAAAATGTAAATCACTGGCGGGTTGGCGCTCGGAACAATTTGTTTTCCATAGTCACCCGAAGTTTCGCTCCGACAAATCTCCTCTTCTTCGGGGAGACTAATCTCCCCGAACTTCCTTCCTGCCGGCTAGAATGTAAATCGCCAGGGGGGTTTATCGCACCGAAGAGGTGGAGATTTGTTGCCGGGCGACTAATCTCCCTGAATCTGCCTGCATGCTCTGACCCTAAAGGGAACCTGTTGGGTAAAATGTTATCCCCAACCAAAGGTGCGGACTAATAGAGCCCACATTCTGGTTGGGGATAACAGTAGTTTTTTGCACATAATGAGCAATTCGTGGTCGCTTTTCATTATGCGCATGCGAGTGACCGGAAATGGCTACTACTGTTATCCCCAACCAGAATGCAGGCTCTATTAGCCCAACCTTCAGTTGGGGATAACATTTTTACCCAACAGGTTCCTTTTAAAGACAGCTGCTAGAATTGATACAATAGTTAATACTGCAGAGATGCTGCTGAGAAATGGATCGACTCAATGTTGCAGAATTATAACAGTTTAGAGAACTTTAAACTTAGATTTTTGGAAAAAAAAATAAAAAATGGAAAGCAATTGAAAAAAGTCTTTATTTCTGGAGAACAATCTGAATACAACTTTACAGAAAAAGTGTTTGGAAGGTGAACAAACCCCTTTAATAACACAGACAGGTGCTGGGGTTCTTGTTACCTGTAAACAGCTGAAGACCCCACTACTCGGTAACAATGAATTTTTACACATATGACCAGCTAAAACAACATTGCAAAGTCCTGTTATTGCAGATATAATGGCAGCTAGCAGCCCCTGCAAAGGCTATTGTGATTAAACAGAGTCTCTTTGTGTAGAAAAGACCGTTACTGGCCAAAGACTTAGATTAGAATTCTAAGCACACATTTGTGAACATCGTGAAAATTTCAGGACTTGAAATTGTTACTACAGGTATAAGACCTGTTATCCAGAATGCTCAGGACCTGGGGTTTTTGGATAATGGATATTTTAGTATTTCGGCTCTTCAGACATTAAAGGAGAAGGAAAGCTACGGAGGCATGTTATTGCCAATAGATTAGCCACAATAGTGCAAGCTAGAATGCTTTATCTATTCTGTAGAATGCTTTACCATACCTGAGTAAACAGCTCTAGAAGCTCTGTATGTTTGTTTAGGATAGCAGCTGCCATATAAGCTTGGTGTGACATCACTTCCTGCAGCAGAGAAGGGAGGGGGAGAGGAGCAAACTGAGCATGCTCAAGCCCTAGCCGTGGAGGTTTAAGATGAAAACAGAAAGTCTGATACAGAAGCCCATGAGTACACAATAGAAGGAAAGAAATTAGTTGAGGGTTTACTGGTGTATTTATATAGACCTTTCTGATAAAGCTTACTTAGTTTTAGCCTTTCCTTCTCCTTTAAGTCTACTAGAAAACCATTTAAACTATAACCCAATAGGCTGGTTTTGCCTCCAGTAAGGATTAATTATATTTTAGGTGGGATCAAGCACAGGGTACTGTTTTATTATTAAACGGGTTGTTCACCTTTGAGTTAACTTTTAATATGATGTAGAGGGTGAATTTGCAATATGTTTTAATTTTTTATTATTGAAGGTTTTTGAGTTATTTAGCTTTTTATTCAGCCGGCGGGAAGGCAGGAGAGGCAGTTCGGGGAGATTAGTCGCCCCAAAGAAGAGGAGATTTGTCCCCGGGTGAATAATCTCCCGAATCTGCCTGTGTGCTCTGACCCTTAAGGATTTTGATGACCTTTGTGTATTATATAGGGATTAATGTATCCCTAATTGTTAATTATAATGGTATTAGAAGTCAATGAGGCTACAGGCTGAGTTATAAAGTGAACTCTAAGTATCACTTGTATTATAAGGGATAATGTACCCCCTACTGTAAATGATAAGGATATTAGAAGTCACTGAGGGGTTGTTCTGTGACCATATAAAGGCACAAGGCTACAGGCTGAGTTATACAGGGAACTCTGAGTATCACTCATGTATTATAAGGGATAATGTACCCCCTACTGTAAATGATAAGGATATTAGAAGTCACTGAGGGGTTGTTCTGTGACCATATAAAGGCACAAGGCTACAGGCTGAGTTATACAGGGAACTCTGAGTATCACTCATGTATTATAAGGGATAATGTGTCCCCTACTGTAAATGATAAGGATATTAGAAGTCACTGAGGGGTTGTTCTGTGACCATATAAAGGCACAAGGCTGCAGGCTGAGTTATACAGGGAACTCTGAGTATCACTCATGTATTATAAGAGATAATGTACCCCCTACTGTAAATGATAAGGATATTAGAAGTCACAGAGGGATTAGTCTGTGACCATATAAAGGCACAAGGCTGCAGGCTGAGTTATACAGGGAACTCTGAGTATCACTCATGTATTATAAGGGATAATGTGTCCCCTACTGTAAATGATAAGGATATTAGAAGTCACTGAGGGGTTGTTCTGTGACCATATAAAGACACAAGGCCGCAGGCTGAGTTATACAGGGAACTCTGAGTATCACTCATGTATTATTAGGGATAATGTACCCCCTACTGTAAATGATAAGGATATTAGAAGTCACTGAGGGGTTGTTCTGTGACCATATAAAGGCACAAGGCTGCAGGCTGAGTTATACAGGGAACTCTGAGTATCACTCATGTATTATAAGGGATAATGTACCCCCTACTGTAAATGATAAGGATATTAGAAGTCACTGAGGGGTTGTTCTATGACCATATAAAGGCACAAGGCTGCAGGCTGAGTTATACAGGGAACTCTGAGTATCACTCATGTATTATAAGAGATAATGTACCCCCTACTGTAAATGATAAGGATATTAGAAGTCACAGAGGGATTAGTCTGTGACCATATAAAGGCACAAGGCTGCAGGCTGAGTTATACAGGGAACTCTGAGTATCACTCATGTATTATTAGGGATAATGTACCCCCTACTGTAAATGATAAGGATATTAGAAGTCACTGAGGGGTTGTTCTGTGACCATATAAAGGCACAAGGCTGCAGGCTGAGTTATACAGGGAACTCTGAGTATCACTCATGTATTATAAGGGATAATGTACCCCCTACTGTAAATGATAAGGATATTAGAAGTCACTGAGGGGTTGTTCTGTGACCATATAAAGGCACAAGGCTGCAGGCTGAGTTATACAGGGAACTCTGAGTATCACTCATGTATTATAAGAGATAATGTACCCCCTACTGTAAATGATAAGGATATTAGAAGTCACAGAGGGATTAGTCTGTGACCATATAAAGGCACAAGGCTGCAGGCTGAGTTATACAGGGAACTCTGAGTATCACTCATGTATTATAAGGGATAGTGTGTCCCCTACTGTAAATGATAAGGATATTAGAAGTCACTGAGGGGTTCTGTGACCATATAAAGACACAAGGCTGCAGGCTGAGTTATACAGGGAACTCTGAGTATCACTCATGTATTATAAGGGATAATGTACCCCCTACTGTAAATGATAAGGATATTAGAAGTCACTGAGGGGTTCTGTGACCATTTAATTTCCCAAGCTGCCCAAGCTGTAGGTCCATGTGTATGTAAAAAATGTGCATTTAGCAGAAAAATCTCTCTATGAGGTACAAGGGAATCATTATAGCAGCTCTTTTCCATGAAGCTAACAATCTGACCTTTGACTGGACTTGAGTGGTAGTGGTGTTATTGGGGTCTTAATTGAATATTGAATTGGAAGTAACAACAGTATCTTTTTATCAGCAGATTTGTCAGTGAACAAACTCACAAACGTCAGACTTGACTCTTGTAACAGACAGACGGCCTTGCACTGTGACTTATTTTCTGTGATTAGTTTGTTCACATTAAATCACACTGTTATCATTCTGAGACACACGAAGGTTACTGCACAACAATTTGCCTTGAATATAATTGTTTTTATGTTCTGTACTTACAACCTGTTGTACTGCCTGTACTCTACAATCTACAATAAAACTAGCATCTGATCGTTATCAAAGTGAGGACGAACTTCATATTACAGGTGTAGGATCTATTATCTGGAATGATTAACGATTCTTTCATAATTTGGACCCCCATACTTTACGTTTGCTAAAAAAAACATTTAAGCATTAAATAAGACCAATGGGGTTGTTTTGCCACCAATATGGATTAAGGCATCTTAGTTAGAATCAAATACAAGGTCCTTGTATTATTATTAGAGAAAAGGGAATCATTTTTAAAAATTACTTAAAGGGATACTGTCATGGGAAAAAATGTTTTTTCAAAACACATCAGTTAATAGTGCTGCTCCAGCAGAATTCTGCACTTTAATTCTTTTCTCAAAAGAGCAAACAGATTTTTTTTATATTTCATTTTTAAACTGACATGGGGCTAGACATATTGTAAGTTTCCCAGCTGCCGCCAGTCATATGACTTGTGATCTGATAAACTTCAGTCACTCTTTACTGCTGTACTGCAAGTTGGAGTGATATCACCCCTCACCTTTTCCCCCAGCAGCCTAACAACAGAACAATGGGAAGGTAACCAGATAGCAGCTCCCTAACACAAGATAACAGCTGCCTGGTAGATCTAAGAACAGCACTCAATAGTAAAATCCAGGTCCCACTGTGACACACTCAGTTACATTGAGTAGGAGAAACAACAGCCTGCCAGAAAGCAGTTCCATCCTAAAGTGCTGGCTCTTTCTGAAAGCACATGACCAGGCAAATGACCTGAGATGCACCTACACACCAATATTACAACTAAAAAAATACACTTGCTGGTTCAGGAATGACATTTGATATTGTAGAGTGAATTATTAGCGTTAGTGTAATTTAGAAATAAAAACAACATCATTAAAATCACGACAGAATCCCTTTAAATTGGGCTCTATGGGAGACGGCCTTTTCATTATTCTGAGCTTTCTGGATAATGGGTTTCCGGATAAGGGAGCCCATTCCTCTATTATCTTTTTGTTTTCAAATGAGAGGTTGGACAGGCAGGTGTCTGGGTACTGAAGCCTTTCAACAGTAACTACTTTATCTACTGTAAGTAGGGATGCACCAAATCCAGGATTCGGTTCGGGATTCAGCCAGGATTTGTCCGTTTTCAGCAGGATCCAGATTCGGCCGAATCCTTCTGCTCGGCCGAGCCAAATCCTAATTTGCATATGTAAATTAGGGACGGGGAAGGAAATTGCATGACTTTTTGTCAAAAAACAAGGAAGTAAAACATTTTTCTAGGGATGCACCGAATCCAGGATTCGGCCTTTTTCTGCAGGATTCGGCCGTATCCTTCTGCAAGGCCGAACCGAATCCGAACCCATTTGCATATGCAAATTAGGGCGGGGAGTAAAATCACGTGACTTTTTATCAGAAAACAAGGAAGTAAAACATTTTTCCACTTCCTCGAATTCGGTTCGGTATTCGGCCGTATCTTTTTACGAAGGATTCGGGGGTTCGGCCAAATCCAAAATAGTGGATTTGGTGCATCCCTAAATTTTTCCCACCCCTAATTTGTACATGCAAATTAGGATTCGGTTCGGTATTCGGCCGAATCTTTCGCGAAGGATTTGGGGGTTTGGCCGAATCTAAAATAGTGGATTCAGTGCATCCGTAACTGTAAGCTCCATAAAGTAGAATCTGGGACTGAGCCAACCTGTTCTTCTGCTACTTCTCAAACACATATGTCCCAAGCACCACCAGTTTCTTCATCCCACCACCTACATCCAAGAAAGTTTCCAGATCCCAACATGTGCTTTGCCCTTCATATTTAGAAACAATAGTAAAATATTGCACCGATAAAGAGGGACCCTCCAGCTGGCCTCATGCCATACCAATTCTGCCCTCAGTATTGTGAGTTGTGCCCAACTGTATATAGTTTGTCTCTGTGTCATCTGATATCTGCTATAGAAAAGACACACAAGATACAGTAACAGCTGCTAGGCAGGGCAGGCAGATACAGAATGGGGAGCAAAGACAGTATTCTTAAAACACCATTTCTCATCCTCTTTTCTTCTTCAAGTCCCCCATGTAGAAACTTTTGGACTTTACAAAAAAGGAAAAGTAAAAGCATCTCTGCCTAGGACTGAGTGTAAGGATGGATGGCTCAATAGCAGCAGATATGCTACAGATAAAAAAAAAACACTTCTTGGACCTTTTCCTACCCAAACTCAAATAACCTACACACACACAGCTGGCAAAGGAGAGAATGCATAAAGAGTTAAAAGTTTGCGCCAAGGGTCTAGTAACCCATAGCAACCAGATTGCTTTCAGACAGGTGACCATTGCAACCTACCTGCTGATATGCTGCAATGGTTTCCGGGAAACTAACCAAACTTTGTGCCTATTACATTTCTTGCTGTAGAACAGAACATCTAGTTAAAGGAACAGTAACAACAACAAAAAAAATGAAAGTTTTTTTTTTTTTTTAAAGTAAAAAATGTACTGTTGTGTTGTTCTGGTAAAATTGCTGTGTTTGCTTCAGAAACCCCCATGGCTACACTGCAGTTTATTTGTATAAACTATAGTAGCATTTCTGAAGCAAACACACCCATTTTCCCAGTACAGGCAACACTACATTATACTGTCATTGGATTAAAACGCTTTTATTTTGGGGTGTTACTGTTCCTTTAAGCAGGAATGAGGCACTTGCACGTTACTGACTTTCCAGCACCAGTCATGCTCTCAGGCACAAGTGTAGCTCCCAGAGAAATTAAAATGTATAAAAATCTAAAAAAGACTCATTGTGTAATTAGCGATGCAGTAGAAGGGAACCCGAGCCTAATGCAGAACTACTAGGGGCAGATGTATTAAGTATCGAATATCGAGGGTTAATTAACCCTCGATATTCGACTGGGGAATTAAAATCCTTCGACTTCGAATATCGAAGTCGAAGGATTTTGTGCAAATAGTTCGATCGAATCTAATGATTCGAAGGATTTTAATCCATCGATCGAACGATTATCCTTCGACCAAAAAAAGATAGCCAAGCTTATGGGGACCTTCCCCATAGGCTAACATTGACTTCGGTAGCTTTTAGGTGGCAAAATAGGGGGTCGAAGTTTTTTCTTAAAGAGACAGTACTTCGACTATCGAATGGTCGAATAGTCGAACGATTTTTAGTTCGAATCTTTCGATTCGAAGTTGTAGTCGAAGGTCGAAGTAGCCCATTCGATGGTCGAAGTAGCCAAAAAAACACTTCGAAATTCGAAGTATTTTTTCTTCTATTCCTTCACTCAAACTTAATGAATGGGCCCCTTAGTGTCATTATGGGATGCTGGAGGTTATAGTGAAAGTACCTGCCCAGGTGCAATTTTTCATATGCCCTTCAATACTTCTTTATTATAGTTTTTGAATTATTTGCATTTTTCTTCTGACTCTTTCCAGCTTTCAAATGGGGAGTCGCTGACCCCATCTAAAAACAAATGCTCTGTAAGGCTACAATTGTTATTGTTACTTTTTATTACTTGTTGTTCTATTCAGGCCTCTCCTATTCATATTCCAGACTGCACGGTTGCTAGGATAATTTGGGCCCTAGCAACCAGATGGCTGAAATTGCAAACTGGAGAGCTGCTGAATAAAAAGCTCAATAAGTCAAAAAAACACAAATAATAAAAAGTGAAAACCAATTGCAAATTGTCTCAGAATATCCCTCTCTACATCATACTGAACTTTAACTCAGCTGCTTCAGTGTAGTTCAGACAGATTGGCCAGTCTATGTGCCAGGCTATTGGAATATATTTGTAGGCTACTCACAGTCTCAGGCCCAGAGAAATAAAAATGTATAAAAAAGCTAAAACTTCTTGTGCAATTAGTGATGCAGTAGAAGAGAACCTGAGCCTGATGCAGAACTACAAGTATCATTATGGAATGCTGGAGGTTATAGTGCAAGTACCTGCCCAGGTGTAACTCATTCCCCCTCATTACAAGCCTGTGCCAGGGATAGAACAACTCGCTCCTCTTTACCTTCTCCTTGGCTCTCGCGATGAATTCCAGGGGCGCTTTCCCCATCTCAAAAGCAGCGCCGAACCAGGGGATCCAGCCTCGAATACAGGGAGGGTAGGGCGGCTTGTGGGAGGCATTAGGCAGAAGGTACCGCACCAACACGGCGGTCAGCAGCGCCACCAGCAGCCCTAGCGCGGCGGTCGGGGAGAACAGCGCGGAAACGCTAGCGATCTGCTCCATGTCCCTCACAGTCAGCAGCGGATCCCACCTCTGTGACACCTGTCAGTCAAAGGGAAGGCATTCTGCCCGCTCAGGTCACGTGACGTCTGTGTGGGTGGGCATTTCTCCTTGATGCCCTCACGTTGCCTAGAGTTTCGCTCTGCGCAGCCAATCAGAAACTCTCTGACCAGACACTGAGCCAATAAGCGCAACCCTGGCAAGCATGGCTCGGTGACAATGGGGCAGTTACAGTAATCATGTACAGTAACCACAGTGCGCATGCGCGAGTCCCTCCACTTCATTTATTCATAAAGTTGAGGCCCTTCACAATAGGGGAATCCACATACTTGCATCATACAAATAATATTAACAGGCTGTTTTTTTTTTTATTTTAAAAAGCATTATAGTTTCCAGTTATTTCTCCCTAAGGGACAATACTTATCATAAGGTGAATGAGAAGAAAATGTTGATGCTCTCTGTTAAAGAGGTGCTGCTTCACCTTTAAGGGGAGAGACACACACTGCGATTCGGGGAGATTAGTTGCCCGGCAACAAATCTCCTCTTCTTCAGGGAGACTAATTTCCCCCGAACTGCCTCCCCGCCGGCTAGAATGAAAATTGTTGACGGGATGGCACTCGGAGCACTTCGTTTTCCGAAGTCGCCTCACGAGGAAACTTCGGGCAACTTCGGAAAAGGAAGTGCTCCGAGTGCCATCCTGCTGGCGATTTTTATTCTAGCCGGTGGGGGAGGCAGTTCGGAGAGATTAATCTCCCTGAAGAAGAGGAGATTTGTCGCCGGGTGACTAATCTCCCCGAGTCGCAGTGTGTGTCTCTGCCCTAAACAGATTGTTCATCTCTGAGTTAACTTTTAGTATGATGCAGAGAGTGATATTCTGAGACAATTTGCCATTGGTTTTCATTTTTTATTATTTGTGTTTTTTTAGTTATTTTGCTTTTTATTCAGAGGCTCTCCAGTTTGCATTATCGCCAATCTGGTTTCTAAGGTCCAAATGACCTTAGCAACCATACATTGGTTTGAATAAGAGACCGGAATATGAATAGGAGAGGCCTGAATAGAAACATGAGTAATAAAAGTAGCAATAGCAATACATGCGTAGCCTTACAGAGCATTTGGGTTTTTTTTAGAAAGCTGGAAAGAGTCAGAAGAAAAATGCAAATCATTTAAAAAAAACTATAAAAAATAAATAATGAAGACCAATTGAAAAGTTGCTTAGAATTGGCCATTCTGTAACATACTAGAAGTTAACTTAACGTTAACAGCTAATTCTAAGCAACTTTTCAATTGGTCTTTATTATTTTATTTTTTTAATTTTTGAATGATTTGCCTTTTTCTTCTGACTCTTTCCAGCTTTCAGATGGGTTTCACAAACTCCCATCAAAAACAAATGCTCTGTAAGGCTTTGTACAGGCCCGGATTTGTGGAAAGGCCACCTAGGCCCGGGCCTAGGGCAGCAGGATTTTAGGGGGCGACATGCTGCCCAACCACACCCATATTGGTTCAAAAACACTGAGGATGCGCCGGAGATACAATCATTTTTTAAATTTCCCGTGCATCAATCCCCATTGCTCCAGTTCAGATGATGAAAATTTGCAAGAATAAATTATAAATTATTTGTCATCTTTCTTTTCAAGCCCTCTCCTATTCATATTCCAGTTTCTTATTCAAATCAATGCATGGTTGCTAGGGGAATTGGGACCCTGGCAACCAGATTGCTGAAACTGCAAACTGGAGAGCTGCTAAAAAGCTTAATAACTCAAAAACCACCAATAAAAAATGAAAACCAATTGCAGATTGTCTCAGAATATCACTCTCTACATTGAACTAAAAGTAAATTTAAAGGTGAACAACCCCTTTAAAGACCACATTGCCCCCAGTCCAACATTCAATATTCAGACTACAGTCTCCCGGAGGATCGTACCAGCCCCGGCCCAGCATGTTGGTGCCAAATCTGACTCTTGACTTATGGGTGCTATTTTTATACTAAACAGAAATACTTTCTTATTGTGGGTATTAAAACTGACCACTAGATGGTGACAAAGGGAATTCTTCAGCCCAAATGATTTACATGTCACAATATATTTAATGACAATGGCTCTCTAAGGACAATGTTCATTAGTTGTGCTTTTTTTTTTAGTACCAGATAAAGTATCAAATTTTGGCAATTTGTGAAGAACAATATTGTTGGCAGGGGGGGTAAACAAAAGAGGACAAGATTGCATTTGTTATTAGATAGGTCCGTATAGGTCAGGGGGGCCAGATTTAGTAGGGTGAAAATGTGTGGTGGCCAACCATTCAGACTGACATTCTTTGAACCCTTAACATCATTTAACTCATTTAAACAAGGGATTGCATAGCCGTAGCAGTAATATTTGGTCAAATTAGTGAAATGATCTGCCACTTGGCCTTGTGCACCCTGAATGACTTGATACAAAGAGCACAAAGAGTTGCACTTATACATTTTACAAGGGACTATAACAGGGTCAGGGTGCAAATTGCAATATACAGGTGCTCTCTTGGTTGTTTTTTTGCACTATGCACATTGCCCCTCCACTGTAAATGAACCCTGTTGTCTTATTACTATAGTACAGGTATGGGACCCCTTATCCAGAAAGCTCCAAATTTTGGGAAGGCCGTCTCCCATAGACTCCCTTTTATCCAAATAATCAAATTTTTAAAAATGATTGCCTTTTTTCTGTGTAATAAAAAAACAGTGGCATGTACTTGATCCCAATTAAGATATAATAAATCTTTATTGGAGGTAAAACCAGTCTATTGGGTTTATTTAATGTTTACAGTACATGATTTTCTAGTAGACTAAAAGGTGTTGTTCAACTTTTAGTATGATGTAGAGAGTGATATTCTGAGTCAATTTGCAATTGGTTTTTATTTTCTATGTTTTGTGGTTTTTGAGCTATTTAGCTTTTTATTCAGCAACTCTCCAGTTTGCAATGCCAGCCATCTGGTTGCTAGGGTCCAAATTACTCTAGCAACCATGCATTGATTTGAATGAGAATATGGAATATTAATAGGGGAGGGTCTGAATATAAAGTAAAGAGTAATGAAAATTAGCAATAAGAATAAGTTTGTAGCCTTACAGAGCATGTGTTTTTAGATGGGGTCAGTGGAGACCCATTTGAAAGCTTGGAAAGAGTCAGATGTTTTGGATTCGGTTTGGGATTTGGCCAGGATTCTGCCTTTTCAGCAGGATTCGGATTCGGCCTAGCCAGTAAAATACTTGCCAGTGCCGGTATTACAGATTTACTGGCAATGCAGCTGCCGGTAATTTGTAATACCCTTAACAAAAGTCCTTGCCCTCCGAAAGAAACATACCTTTTCTTCGTCATCTTGCCGTTGCACGGCCAGGCCCGTCCCCTTTTGCGTCACGACCCCTTTTGCGTCACGACCCCCCACGGCCCGTCCCCTTTTTGCATTTTTTGAAAAGGTGGCAACCCTAGGCCGAATCCTTCTACCCAGCCAATCTGAATTTGCATATGCAAGAAGCAGGAGGGAAATCGCGTGACATTTTGTCACAAAACAAGAAAGTAATTTTTTTCCCCTTCCCAACCTAATTTGCATATGCAAATTAGGATCCGGATTTGGTATTAGTCTCAATCTTTCGCCAAGGATTCGGGGGTTCGGCCGATTCCAAAATAATGGATTTTTTGCATCCCTACTGAAAACCCCAGGTCCCGAGCATTCTGGATAACAGGTCCTATACCTGTAGAGACAATCCCAAGTGCAAATTGTGATAACAGAGAAATAAGTCCTGGTTTAGAGCAACCAATCAGATGTCTACCTGGGATACAATAAGAACGATTGCTGAATGATTGGCATGGGTTACTGGGCAGGGAAACCTTTGCTCCATTACTACACGAGCCGAAGTGTCTCACCCAGTTTCCCATTTCCTGATCTCAGAAGGGGAACACTAGGAATGTGGAAATTGTGCGAATCTCAAACGTATCATTGCAACAAACTCCCGGCAACACTTCACAGGGAAGGTGTTAGAATGCAGAAGCAAAAAATCGAATCATTTGCAAAATCAAAATGCAACATTAAAGTAAAAGTCCTGTTGGAAACTAGATTTCTGAAATGTGTTACAAGTCACGTTACGTGTCACTGCCCATAAGATAAAAGCCCTGTATAATACTTGCCTATATTTTGATATTCTGAGACAGTTTCAATTGGTTTTCATTTTTTATTATTTGTGGGTTTTTTCTCCAGTTTGCAATTTCAGCAATCTGGTTGCTAGGGTCCTAATTACCCTAGCAACCATGCACTGATTTGAATAAGAGACTGGAATATGAATAGGAGAGGCCTGAATAGAAAGAGGAGTAATAAAAAGTTGCAATAACTAGTGGGTTATTCATCAAAGGTCGAGTGTTACAGTTTTATTTACCCGGGAATGCACTCAAAACTATGGTTGCCAACTTTTCATGAAATTTCTACCGGCTGGTGATGGGGACGGGAACAAAAGGGCCGAGATGTGATGTAAAAGGGGTGTGTCATATAAAAGGGGTGGAGCCACATCACACAATGGTCAGAAGGCGGAGCAAAGTTCGAGCGGATTATGGGCGGGCCAAGGGCTTTTGTTAAAGGTATTACAAATTTACCGGCAACTACATTGCCGTTAAATTTTTAATACCGGCCTTGGCAGGTGTTTTACCAACTAGGCTGGTAAAATACCAGCCAGGTGGCAACCCTTCTTGAAACTCAAATGGTTTCTTATATAAAGAGATACCGACAACAGAAATTGATTTTTTTTACATCTACTATAAAATTGACTTTGCATGCTTTTTATAATTTTGCCATAAAGTATTTGCCCAATGCTTTTACATTACCTGTCTGACTCCCTGTGATCGCCTATGAGGGGGCTGCCATATTTGTGCGGCAGGAGTCCGTTAGCATTAGAAACTTTAACTGACAGGCTGAGATGGTTTAGGAACTTCACCTAACAATAACTTACAGAAACAAACCTCTCAGCAAACAAAAAAAATCAGCATGACCTATAGGTACAAGTAGTTTTTTAGAGTCAGTATCACTTTAAGAAAAAACTTGAATGGCCAAATCCTGAATATGCGAGTTCGAGTCCCCCAACCAGGAAAAAAACTTAAATCGCTCGAATCATTCCAGTTTTTGGGCAAAACCCTCTGAAAAAAACATAATGAAGGCTATTAACATCTTCAGATGGTTAAAGGGACCTCTGCCTTTGACTTATACATGACCTCAACAGGTTTTAGATGATGTATTTTTGGATTCAATCTATTTCCAGGGTCGGGTATAAAAAATTTCAATTAATCCAATTTTTTTTAACCTGAAAATGTAAGTTTTGACTAAAAAAGACAATTCAAAAACTCGAATTTTTGTGGAAAAAGACAACTCGAACCCTAATAAATCTGCCCCTAATTGTGTAGCCTTACAAAGCATTTGTTTTTTAGATGGGGTCAGTGACCCCCACCTAGGGTTGCCACCTTTTCTGGAAAAAAATAACAGCTATCCTATATTTTTTCCTATTAATAACATTGTCACCAAGCAGCATTTTTACTGGCCAGGCCAGTAAAATACTGGCCAGGGCCGGATTTACATAGGGGGCACCCTTAGGCCCGCTATCGTTCGTCGCCCCCCATCCCCTCCCTTTTATTCGCCCAAATTGTCATCATCGGGACTAGAGCAATGGGGATTGGTGCACAGGAAATTTAAAAAACTTTTGTATCTCCTGCACACCCCTGAACCAATGTGGGTGCGGTTGGGCTGCATACCGCCCCCTAAAATCCTGCTGCCCTAGGCTCAGGCCTTGGTGTCTTCTCCACAAATCCAGACCTTCCCCCTACCATTTGAAAGCTGGAAAGAGAAGAAAAAGGCAAATAATTAAAAAAAAAAACTATAAAAAAATAAATGGAAAAGTTGCTTAGAAATAGTAATTCTACAACATAATTAAAGTTTACTGAAAAGTGAACCACTCTTTGCTATAGGGCACACGTGTACACTGCAGATAACATTTAAAAATGGGGCAAATTTAGTTTATTGAAATGAATTTTATTTCTATGAAGACTGAGAATTTTTTGTGACGTCAGCAGGAACATGATTGATGACAATATGTAGGTAAGTATTTGAGTGCTGTGTCATACGTCCCAACATTTTGGAAATAGAAAGAGGGACAAAAAGATTTCCAGTGCTCCGCGTCGCAATTTTTTGACCACCCCCATTTTAGTGGCCACACCCACTAATTTCCAAAGACCCACCAGCACACCCTGGCCTCTCGAAACACAGTTGGTCCGGTGCTCAGTTGAAAGTAGGGATGCACCGAATCCAGGATCGGAAAGTAGGGATGCACCGAATCCAGGATTCGGCTGAATCCTTCTGGCCGGCCGAACTGAATCCTAATTTGCAATTAGGGGTGGGGAGGGAAATCGCATGACCTTTTGTCACAAAACAAGGAAAGGATTCGGGGGTTCGGCCGAATCCAAAATAGTGGATTCGGTTCATCCCTAGTTGAAAGGGATCGGCAGCCCTTGATTAACAATCTTAGAAAAGGAAAAAAACGGCACTCAGGACTCCATGCAAGCGGGCCAAGCCCTGCGTGTTTAATGCAACGTAATGTTTTGGGGGCGTGCCCATTCTTCAGACAAGGGGCACACCCCCGAAACGTTACGTTGGATTAAACACGCAGGGCTTGGCCCGCTTGCATGGAGTCCTGAGTGCCGTTTTTTTCTTTTCTACACCCACTAATTATCATGTTCATTAGTTTGAACACATTTCGGTGTTTCTGTGTTATTACAGTTTTGGAAAGAGACCGGAATATGAATAGGAGAGGCCTGAATAGAAAGATAAGTAATAAAAAGTAGCAATAACAATACATTTGTAGCTTTACAGAGCATTTGTTTTTTAGATGGGGTCAGTGACCCACATTTGGAAGCTGCAAGCTGCGAGCCAGAAGAAAAAGGTAAATAATTAAAAAACCTGTAAGGGTAAGGCCTGACGAGGAGATTCGGGGAGATTTTGTCGACCTGGCGACTTATCGACACGTCTTTTGCGCGACTATCTCCCCGAACTGCCTCAGTGTCTTTTCCCCATAGGCTACAGTACAAAATCGCCTGCGCTAATGCACACGCGGCGATGCGTTTTCAATAGTCGCCCCAAAGTTGCCTCACTGAGGCCAAATGAAAAGTTGCTTAGAATTAGCCAATCTGCAACATAGTAAAGGTGAACCACCCCTTTAACACACACACCGCCCTAGGATGGGAAGGAATGCGGACTTGTGGACGCTTGGATCACGTGTGTGGAATGAATAGAACAAAAACTACATTCTCCAGCGTGCCTTGGGGCATTTCCTCATCACATGATTAGAAAAGGGCGTGGCGGATTGGCGGAAGAGGGCATGAGCAGGGTTGCCAGGTTGGTCTACTAATTTAAAGCCCAGGTGGGTTTTGAAAGTACAAACTAGCCAAGGTACAGATTTGGCTTACTTTTTGGGCCTTTGGCTGGTTTGTACTTTAGAAACCAGACAGAAACAAGTTTTTTCTCGCGCTAATGTGCCAAGCCTGTCCCAATGCATGTTGGGTAATGTAGTTTTTGTTTAACTATTTGCCAATTGCCAAGTTTGATGTAAGACTACAATACCCAGCATGCAATGGGACTGACTTGTGTAGAAGACAGGAGTTACCAGATTTTGGGCCCAAAATCTTTACCCCATCCCATTCTCACATTTTCAGGTGACTTTTCTCAATTTCAGACAAATTTTGGGACAAAATCTACTGGCCATGAAAATGTATAGAGGTTGACATTTTATAGCAATATTTATTGAAATTGTATCTGTATTAAGGCCTTATGGGGCCCCTATACCGCCTGAGCCCCCCTCTGTAGTTGCAACCCTGGTGACAGGTGAATCTGTCCCAGGGCTGCCATCAGAAATCACAGGGCCCCGTACAGCAACATTTTCTGGTCCCCATCCACCCAGATTCCACCCACACCACAGTTAAAAGTCCACACCAGCGCTAAAAACAATAAACCCCCTGACTCACAAGTTATAAAAAGCCTTTGGTGGTCAGGGCCCCTTATAATTTTTTAAAAAATGGCGGCCAGGGTCCCACATAAAAGTTTTTAAAAAAATATTGGTGGTCCGGCCCCTTCTATAAGTCAAAAAAAAAAAACTATTGGCGCCAGGGCCCCATAGAACTTTTTTTAAAAAAACATTGGTGGTCAGGGCCCCCCTACAAATTAAAAAAAATAATTGGCTCCAGGGCCCCCCTCACAAGTTAAAAAAAAATTGGGGCCCCAGAGAATATTAAAAAAAAAACAACAACATTGGTGGCAGGGGCCTGTTAAGTATTAAAATAATACATTGGTGGCTAGGGCTTTAAAAAAATTAAAAAAACACACAAATTGGTTTTCAGTAGAAATGAACTCGTGGCTCTTTTCGTGACTTCAGGGAGCAGATTTATCAAAGGTAGAGGTGAATTTTCGAATGAAAAAATTAGAATTTCGAGCTATTTTTTGTGTACTTCGACTAGTGAATAGTCCAAATTCGATTCTTATTTGAAAAAAATTTGAATATCGAAATATATCATGCATTGTCTCTTTAAAAATTCGACTTTGACCATTCGCCATCTAAAACCTGCAGAATTGCTTATTTAGCCTATGGGAGACCTAATTTCGGTTGGTTTTTTTAAATCCGAATTTTGAAGTTTTTTCACTTCGAAATTCGACCCTTGATAAATATGCCCCCAGGTGTTTTTGCGGCTTCAGGACTTCAAGTTCGGCTTTGTTCGTCACATTGGGTCTTTTCGCGGCTTCAGAATTTCGGCTCTTCATGTGACTTCAGTGGTTCAGGAAGAGGCGGCACAGTTTCGGCGGCTCGTCGCTGCCAAGGGGGGCCTGGCTATTTCAAAAACTGCATCATAGCTGGGCCCCCTTTTAGGTCCGGTACAGTTGTACCTAGGGTTACCACCTGGCCGGTAAAAATAAGGTTTGATCCCAATGTCATTAATAGGGAAAATCCATAAAACTATAGGAAGGCCGGTATTTTTTTCAAGAAAAGATGGCAACCCTAGTCGTGCCCCCCTGATCTGTCCCATCCCATTTTGCTTCATGAGAAAATAAAAATTATTTATTTTAACATAAATTCATTTATTTTTTAAAAAAATTCCGGCAAATTGTGCTATTTTTGGGCCACTGTTGAAGTGCCTCTTGGCTAGTTTTGGGCTGGTTTTGAAAATGAGACCTGACAACCGTGGGTGTGAGCAGTTTATATTGCTTACACTACGGAAGCCCTGCTCTTCATCTTGTCGCTCATTGATTGCTAAGTCATACCTCCCAACATTTTGGAAGTAGAAAGAGGGGTAAAAAATGTTTTTCGCACACAGCACAGAGAATATTTTTGACCACGCCGCTTTCTGTGGCCACACACCCTAATTAACTAAATTTGGCAGGTTATGAAAGTTTGATGATAATTCTTATCTAAAGTGTTTTTTGTGTCTCAAAATTGTTACAAAAGTATATTTTTTGCACCTGTTAGCTGTTCTCGGCTCTCTGCTAAAAGCCAATTAAGTTATAAGCTTTGTTTCTTTTTCTGGCTGTTGAGTGCAGAGAAAATCGGGACTTTCCAGTACAAATAAGGGACTGCGGGTTGAGCTGTCAAAAGAGGGACTGTCCCTCTGAAAAAGGGACACTTGGGAGGTATATGGCTAAGCTCTTATTTTCCTCTCTGTTTATTTCGATACAAACACACGTGGCAGCTTTAAATCTATTACACCGAACTGAAAATAGTCCTGAGCTTTCGAAACTTTATAGAACAAAGCTGTCACTATACAGAGAAGTCTCGCACTACGAGTAATCGGCAACTAAGGACGTTCCTACCCAGAATGCTCCGCGGCCGGTCGCGGGAAAGTGACGTCACGCACACGAGAATAACAGAAAGCTGCTGCCGGTGCGGCGAGTAACTTGGCTGCCCAGGCAATGCCTGCGGATAGAGACCACAGAAGTTTCCTAGAGGACTGGCCCCGGGTCAGCAAGTTCGTACTGTCCGCCTGTGCAGCGTCGATTGCTGAATTAGGTAAAGTCGCTGGGGCTCGATGTCTTCTCTATCAGTCCAAAGTCTATACTAGAGACTGTCCTGTTGGAAATGAGTTCCGAGTCTCTGTCTCTTTGTTATAGTGAGCGCATATTAAAGGGGCCGTTCACCTCTAAATTAACAAATTAACAATTTGCCATTGATTTTAATTTTTTTTTTATTGTTTGTGGTCTTTGAGTTATTTCGTTTTTTTTATTATTCAGCAGTTCTCCAGTTTGTGATTTCAGCAATCTGGTTGCTAGGGGTCTAAATCCCCCTAGCAACCATGCATTGATTTGAATAAGAGACTGGAATATGAATAGGAGAGGCCTGAATAGAAAGACGAGTCATAAAAAAAGTAGCAATAACAATACATTTGTAGCCTTACAGAGTATTTGTTTTTTTAGATGGGGTCAGCGACCCCCATTTGAAAGCTGGAAAGAGTCAGAAATAAAAGGCAATTCATCCAGAAACTATACAAATGAAGACCAATTGAAATGAAGACCAATTATATAACATACTAAAAGTTACTTTGAAAGTGAACAGAATAGCCAATTCCAAGCAACGTTTTAATTGGTCTTTTTTTATAATTTTTAAATTATTTGCTTTCTTCTGTTTGCAGCTTTCTAATAGGGGTCAGTGACACCATCTACAAAACAGGCTCTGTAATGCTACAAATGTATTGTTATTGCTACTTTTTATTACTCCTCTTTCTATTCAGGCCTCTCCTATTCATATTCCAGTCCCTTATTCAAATCAATGCATGGTTGCTAGGGTCATGTGGATCCTAGAAACCAGCTTGCTGAAATAAAAAGTTAAATAACTCTGAGAACACAAATAAAAAATGAAAATCGATGGCAAATTGTCTCAGAATATCAAGTCACTACATCATACTGAAAGTTAACTGAAAGGTGAACAACCCTTTTAAAAGGGGCACTAAGGGTCATCCTCACTGTGTGCCAACTAGAATATGTTTTGCTGCTGATGATATTGCAGATGAGGGGCTCTGTGTTTATGAGAATAACTTTATAATATAGGGATCACTATGTTGTCAAATATATAGTGAATAAAGAACCCTTTCTTGTAAAATAGAAGGATAGTATAAGTTACCGAGGAGTTTCATGACCATATAAAAGTACCAGGCCGAGTGTTTTTATACAGGTCATGGAACTCTGAGGTAACTTCTAATATCCTCATTTTGCAACTGGCGGTACTTTATTTATTATAATACACAAGTTTCAGTGAGTCATGTGACAGACATGACATCAGAACTCACCGTTTATAACTGATGACATCAATACACACCATTTTTAAGGAT
Source organism: Xenopus petersii (assembly GCA_038501925.1). NCBI lineage: Eukaryota > Metazoa > Chordata > Amphibia > Anura > Pipidae > Xenopus > Xenopus petersii. The sequence goes on from CM076680.1 coordinate 11,840,794, forward strand.
ATCATTTACAAGATATTCATAGCTTTTGTGTATTATATATATATATATGTATATATGTATATATGTATATATATGTATATATGTATATATATGTATATATATGTATGTATATATATATATATATATATGTATGTATATATATGTATGTATATATGTATATATATGTATATATATATATATATATATATATATATATAATGTCCAGATAGTACCTGCACTCTTGCCTTTGCTTTTCTTTGTGGGTGCTTTGGTCAAAATAATGTGTATCCTTCAGAATGGACCAGCACACCAGGTTTTCAAGTGTTCAAATTTTCTTTATATAAATAAAAAATACAGTTTTAAATATGTTGCTTAAGAGGAGGACAAACACAGTCCTAATGCATTATTAGTCAGGAAGTGGAGTTTTTTACTGTATAGGGAGACTAGACAAGTAGGTGATTCTAAACCATCGCCTTGTATTAGTGGTTATAGGTTATTATGTGATCAAAATTAATGGCAGTTTTCCTTTTTATCAGTGACGTTTCCGCTAGATCTAACGAAAACCCGCCTACAGATTCAGGGAGAGGCGGCACTGAAGCAGCATGGGGGGGTGGGATCAGCAATTCCATACAGAGGGATGGTGCGGACTGCGAGAGGCATCGTGCAGGAAGAAGGCTTGCTAAAGCTTTGGCAAGGAGCTACTCCAGCTGTCTATAGGCACATTGGTAAATTGCGTTTTTTCTGTAAAAAGTTTGCGTTTACCTGATCTCACTTCTGACAGGGTCAACCTGGGCACTCTTTATTGTTGGTGGGGTTCTGTTGCCGTGTGCTTACCTATCTTCCTGTATTTGATCAAGAACATTTCACTTTCAGTTTTCCCAGTCCTAGGGGTTATTAACCTTTAAATGAACTTATAGTATGATGTAGAGAGTGATATTCTGAGACCATTTGCAATTGGTTTTCATTTTTTATTATTTGTGGTTTTTGAGTTATTTAGCTTTTTATTCAGCAACTCTCCAGTTTGCAGTTTCAGCAATCTGGTTTCTAGGGTCCAAATTACCCTAGCAACCATGCATTGATTTGAATAAGAGACTGGGATATGAATAGGAGAGGAAACCGGAAACAGCTATGTGGCAATGGCAGAGCTCATCCCATGCACGCCAGCTCCTGCTAGACCGCAGCTCTCGCGATGTGTCTACTCCTTCTGACCGGCTACTGCATCAAACCACTATTACCGCTGTGGAGCGCTGATCAAAGCATTCTTGGAGTCTGGTGAGTCTGGTCCGATGAAGTGTCAAGTCTTTTGACATAAAACGCGTTAGATGTAAATCCCCTCCTTTGTAATTTTTAAAGCGCATAAATAAAGCCAATACATTGATTTTAATAATACCAGACTCCAAGAATGCTTTGATCAGCGCTCCACAGTGGTAATAGTGGTATGAATAGGAGAGGGTCTGAATAGAAAGATAAGTAATAAAAAGTAGGGTTGTGAAGATTCTCATTCATCCAGGTCATGGAACAACTTAATGATAAGTCACCCTTTAGGAATTTGGATATAGTTTAACTTCGAGGATTTATCCAAATGGGTAATGGGTGTCCTGAATAGCTAACTGAATCATTGCTCTTTGCATGTTAGCCCACAGGCTGTGCCTTAAAGGAACAGTAACGCCAAAAAAAAATTAAAGTGTTTTAAGGTAATGAAAATATCATGTAGTGTTGCCCTGCAATGGTAAAACTGATGTGTTTGCTTCAGAAACTATAGTTCATATAAACATGCTGCTGAGTAGCAATGGCGGAAATTGAAAAAAGTCTATATAGCACAGGTTAAATAGTGGATAACAGATAACATTATGTTCTTATCTGCTGTGTAACCTGAGGCTTTTCTCCTTTGAGTGGCTGTCCCTATTGCTACACAGCAGCTTATTTATATAAACAATAGTAGTGTTTGTGAAGCAAACACAGCAGTTTTACCAGTGCAGGGCAACACTGTATTATATTTGTATTAACTTTAAAACACTCTATTTTTTTTGTTACTTTTCCTTTAAGATGCAGCTCTTTGTCTTCCTAAAATTGAGCACAAAGAGTCATTCTTTTCTACGAATACACCATAGCTGGGTCTGGACTGAGAGTCAAATAGGCCCTGGCATTTCCGGTACACAGAGGCCCAATCAGCCCACACAGAAGCCCAAACAGTCCCCACCAGCCCACAAAATACTGACTTTCTATGGCACTTTTATAGCAGCCCATCTGGCATTTGCCGGAACCCACAGATTGCCAGTTCGGGCCTGACCATTGCACTCCTTTACAAGGGCTTTGATGTATAACTATGGCAAGACCCTGGGAACTTTCCATTCACGGTTGTGTCTAGCGGGGGGGGGGGGGGCGGGGTGGCAAGAATTTTTCATTGCTGCTGCATTTTTTCAAAGGGGGGGGGTTGAGGGGGTGAAATGCAGAAAAGGAGAGGAATGTTAATGAGTTAGGGCAATGCAGATGGTAAAATCCATCAAATCGGTAAGGGGCAGGTTATCAATTTTCAAAACAAATCTGACCTCAATCGGTGCTCACCATTGAGAAACTTAGCCTTTAATAAAGCAGACCATAAGCATAGTATTCTTACTGTGTTTTAGTCTACTCTGGAGTGCGCATGGTGGCCTATGAGCATCTTCGGGATTCTGTGCTTGGAAAAAGGGATGATGACACTTTCCCTTTATGGTAAGTATTCTGACCTGCCTTGAAGCAATAAATCATGCGCTGGCTGGCTTGTACTTATAGTTCAATTTTCTCTAGGCTGTTTTGGGCCGGCATGTCGCCCGGCTGATTTTACTCCACCACCCAGCTTCTCTCTGACCCTGCTTCATCCCCACATTGTGCGCAGAGTTGATGTCTTCATACTTAAAGTGGACCTGTCACCTACACACAAAAAAACTGCATAATGACAGTCCTTTCCAAATTAAATATGGGTGACAGGTCCCCTTTAAAGAAGTAGCTAGAAATGTTGTATATTATGTTTTGTGCTTCTGTACCAGCCCAAGGCAACCACATCCCTTTAGCAGTAAAGATCTGTGTCTCCAAAGATGCCCCAGTAGCTCCCCATCTTCTTTTCTGCTGATTCACTGCACATGCTCTGTGCTGCTGTCACTTACTGAGCTTAGGGAGCCACTCACAATATACAGTACACATAGAATAGAAATGTCACAATATAAGGCTGATTAGTAATTAATACAGATAATTACTACATGGCAGCACAGAAACCAGTGCAATTAGCATCAGAATTTAATAATCAGCAAACCTGTAGCATCAGCTTATATTACAGGGGAAGCTCATTTTCTGCTGGATAATTAGTGACGAGCCCTAAGCTTAGCTTCTCAACAGCCAATCAGAGCCCACTGAGCATGTGAGTGTCACAGACACTTTCCAAGATGGTGACCCCCTGTGACAAGTTTGAAGTCCTGGATCATTGCTGCTATTGACAAGCTGACACTTTAGCCTCGTGCAATAAGTTCACTATATAAAATATGGCATTTTTAGCCTTATTAATTTTTAGGGTTTAGTTCTCCTTTAAGCTAGTATAGCTGCTTGTAAAAAAAATAAAAAAAAATTCGTAGCAGGTTGGGGAGGTACATATTTATTTCTCTCCCCCCCCCCCGAAGGATACCCTGTAGTTATGTGTATAGGTTTTACTATACAGCAAAGACTTCGGGAACATAAACATTCAGAAAGTGATATTATGGTGTGATATACTTTGGGAACAGCATCGACTCAAAAGTACAGCTGTGTCAGCAGTCCGGAGTTAAAAAACTAATTTTAAATAATAGTATCATGAGAAGCACTTTGTGAGCACATTCTAGTAAATAAGCTCATTTCTGGGGAGAGGGGGAGGATAATGTAAATGTACTGTATATAATACCCATTGGGAGGGGCAATAAAAATACATGTTAGGAGCTCTGTGTCCTTAATATTAAACATTGTGGAGAAAAACAGCATTATTGTAGGGCGGCTTTGTTTAACTGTTACAATACACAAATCATTGGTTGTCCCTGATCCCTAATTTGTAGATGCTTTGGGTAAATGTAAAATACAGTAGTCTCCCAATTGTGCTCTTACTGTAGTTAAAACAGTTCAGCAATGTGTATACAGAAACAATATCTATAGCTATACATGACAGATAATGAAATGGTCATTAGACTACATCTGTATGACCTGCAGCTCAGGAAAGCATTCAGTAATCTCATGTACAGATCAGGGAAATAACCTGCATTTACTTGCCAGGTGCAGACCTTGAATTTTTAGTTTGTACATCAGTGAAATGAGATCAAGGTCGACCTGGCGGAGGCCAACATGCCTATCTCTGTCCAAATGTCAGTGCTAGAAATGCTCGTCAGCAGATATATACGATGATTAATCTGATATAAAATGCAGTAAATTGTTTGCTTATCTGTGGGCTCATAATATAATTTTTTGTAAAGCAGCAGAATGAGGCAAGTTTACTTTGTGTCACTGCACTGAAATCTACGGAAACTTTGATATCTACTTTGAGCCGATTAAAGCACTTTCTTTGCACTTCAAATTGGACTAGTGTGCTACAGTTTCCTTGGACTTCTATGATATTTTGGCCCTGCGCAGGGGGCCTTACAGACTGTTTAGCACCTGAAAAGGTCTATTGGTTACAGACGAGCACTTTAATTTTGTGTGGAACTGCACTGAAATCTGGCACCCCTATAAGGTCCAACCTTTTGTCAGGGCCTCCTAACAAAGTCACAGATACAGGGAAAACACTAGTGTGTTGGCTGTTTTTATAGAAAAAACAGGGCAACAAATAACCCACCCAGACTGACCTTCAAGCTGGGAGAGCAAATACACGTTTTATGCAAAACTAACCCTAACTAGCGTTTTGTCCATTTTTGTAAACACTTGTATAATTCATTGCTGTCCATGCCCCCGGGTAAGCACTGCAGCATGGTAGGTTTCCACGTCTTTCATCTTACCGCCCAGCATGCTTGTTTACGTGCACTGGCATTGGGATGTGTATGCCAATTAGGGATACACCGAATCCAGGATTCGGCTAGGATTCAGCCTTTTTCAGCAGGATTCGGCCGAATCCTTCTGCCCGGCCAAACCGAATCCTAATTTGCATACGCAAATTAGGATTTGGTTCGGCCGGGCAGAAGGAAATCTCGTGATTTTTGAAACAAGACAAGGAAGTAAAAAATGTTTTCCCTTCCCACCCCTGATTTGAATATGCAAATTAGGATTCGGTTTGGTATTCGCCCCTATCTTTCATGAAGGACATCGGGCGTTCGGCCAAATCCAAAGTAGTGGATTCAGTCCATCCCTAATGCCAATAGGTCTGCCCATTCCCATTCTGCCCATTTATTTATTTATATATATATATATATTTATTTATATATATATATATATATATATATATATATATATATATATATATATATATATATATATATATATATATATATAAACATACACACAATAATTATGTTTTTCCACTTGGCAGGAAAGCTGTGGTTGGTGGAATGACAGCTGGAGCGATTGGCCAGTTTTTTGCCAGTCCAACTGATCTGGTAAAAGTTCAGATGCAGATGGAAGGAAAGAGAAGACTAGAAGGGAAGCCACCTCGGTGAGTTCTCATATTCTGTTTTGTGACTGCTCTGTGGCCCTGATATTGGAGGGCCTGCATGTTGATTGGCTGTAATTTTTAAAGCACATTCACATTTTATACAGTAATGATCCCCAACCACAGGCTTGTGAGCGACATGTTGCTTGCCAACCCCTTGGATGTTGCTCCCAGTGGCCTCAAAGCAGGTGCTTAATTTTTGGCTTGAAGGCAAGTTTTAGTTACATAAAAACCAGGTGTAGTGACAAACAGGGCCTCCTATAGGCTACCAGTCCACACAGGCCATCAAATGGGCAATCACAGAACTTATTTGGCACCCCCATGAACATATTTCACACTTTGCTCCCCAGCTCCTTTTACATGTGAATGTTGCTTAGGTGTATAAAAGGTTGGGGACCCCTGCTATATAGATATACTGTTAGATGTATTCCTTTTTGTGCTGCAGATCAAATCATGTAACTGGTTACTTTATGGTAAACAACGTGTTACCATGGTGATTGTGCCAAATCCTTCTGCATGGAAAGAGTTAAGGGAGAATTTAAGCCTAACTAAAGAAGTAGCTAGAAATGTTGTACATTATGTTTTGGGTTTCTGTACCAGCCCAAGGCAACCACAGTCCTTTAGCAGTAAAGATCTGTGTCTCCAGTGACGGAACTAGGTGGTGGCGGGCCCTGGTGCGGGCCCCGCCCCCACCATCGTCCATGCTGCTGCAGCCGAATCCAGTGGGCGCATCACTGCCGGGGGGCCCTGCGGGGATGCGGGCCCTGGCCCAATTGCACCCCCTGCTCCCCCGGTAGTTACACCACTGTGTGTCTCCAAAGCTGCCCCAGTAGCTCCCCATCTTCTTTTCTGCTGATTCACTGCACATGCTCTGTGCTGCTGTCACTTACTGAGCTTAGGGACCCACTCACAATATACAGTACACATAGAATAGAAATGTCACAATATAAGGATGATTAGTAATTAATACAGATAATTACTACATGGCAGCACAGAAACCAGTGCAATTAGCATCAGAATTTAATAATCAGCAAACCTGTAGCATCAGCTTATATTACAGGGAAGCTCATTTTCTGCTGGATAATTAGTGACGAGCCCTAAGCTTAGCTTCTCAACAGCCAATCAGAGCCCACTGAGCATGTGAGTGTCACAGACACTTTCCAAGATGGTGACCCCCTGTGACAAGTTTGAAGTCCTGGATCATTGCTGCTATTGACAAGCTGAAACTTTAGGCCGGTGCAATAAGTTCACTATATATAATATGGCATTTTTAACCATATTAATTTTTAGGGTTTAGTTCTCATTTAAAGGAACTTGTCAGAAATTAAGAGTGGCAAATGTGTGCCAAAGCGAATGAACAAATTGCAGTTTGTGCTTTGACTCATACATTATGATTTGGTATTTGCTGTCAACGTTTTACAGGGTGCGAGGAGTATATCACGCTTTTGTGACAATCGTTTCTAAAGGAGGAATACGGGGACTGTGGGCAGGATGGGTACCGAATGTTCAGAGAGCCGCTCTGGTAAATATGGGAGGTAAATGGACAACACTGAAACATGCTTAGAGGGAGGACAAAGTAAGATTGGACCCAGTTTAATGACAAGTGATACTGTCACCAGGATAAAAGTGAACAGTACAGCATTTAGGTATAGATTTAGGGAGAAAAAACTATTAAACTTGTGAAAAGTGTTGCATATTGTGCTTGAGTGGGAGATGTATGATGCTGTGTATACAGTAACTCTATAATACAGCAGAAATTACCACAAGCCTACATTGGTATGAACTGCAGCTCTTGGGAAAACATTCAGTGTTTTGCCTCATGTACAGATCAGGCAAATGACCTGCATTTATCTGCCAGATGTAAACCTTGATTTCTGTGTTTGTATATTGGTGACATGAGATCAAGGTTGTCTAATCTCTGTCCAAATTTCAGTTCTATGCGACTGGAAGTTATTGCAAATATTTTGCTTTCGCTAAAATTCAACACAGTGCAACAGCGCCACCTGCTGGTCATTTTCTGATCCGTCTGACCACCAAGTTGTCAAGGAAATTGTTAGGAGAAAGAAAGAGGCTGCTCTGATGTTATTCTTCTTAGTAATAAAATTAGAAATATTTCCCAAATCTTTCCTAAGCAGAAGAACATCAGAGCAGCCTCTTTCTTTCTCCTGACAACTTCCTTGACTACTTGGTGGTCAGAAAATGACCAGCAGGTGCCGCTGTTAACAGTACATGTATCCCTTAATATATTGGAATTAAAAGAAAATAAATAATCAATGCAAATTACAAAAGTGCTTAGAATAGCACCCTTGTCAATTTTACATTCACTTATTTTAAAGGTTTACTTATCCTTTTTAAATAGCTTGTGACTTGAGTGTGACTTAATGACTGATCACATAAGGCTTTTTCTGCTCTCTGTAAACGTCTTAGAGTCTTAAGTGCCAGTTAGGTAAAACCATCTGTAGGGTGTAACCAACGCCAGCACCTGTTTATAATTTTTGTCATTTTCAGATCTGACAATGTACGATACAGCGAAACACTTTCTACTACGAAACACATCTCTTACGGACAACAGTTTATGTCACACCATTTCCAGGTTGGTACCACCTGCATTTATTATAGGGATAATTTTTTTACTTCAGTTATTAGAGAGTTCACATGTTTGGGAACTTTATCTACACCATTATATGTATGATTGGGTCAGCTGTGTTTTTTTTTTTTTTTTTTTGCTGCACAGCCTTGTTGTTTTGTTTCAAACCCATTCCCAAAGCATTGGATGGCTTGGTCATTTCAGAACTTTCCCTTATTTTTTCTTTATATATATTCCTCGGTGGATTTAGTGGAATGTCTAGGTCCTGGTTATGCTTTCAGTTAACGCTGTGGTTACCATATGACTTGAAAATTCAAGGACACATCTAGAAACTTAAGCTTGAAAGTCTGTGCAGCCCTGCAACATGTATTTCTCTTGCATCTCCGGGGGACACAGGAGACTTGTGGAGTAAAACTCCATGCTTCAGGAGGCAGGACAGTTGATTAGAAAAAAAAAAAGGGATGTGCCAGGACTACCTTGGCTTTACCCCCAGCACTTCCGTTCTGAGATCAGCTTTTCAAGACCAACTGCAATTGGCAGCGGGCTGATACCATGGGCAGGAGTATTGCTACCCAACAATGGAAAACTATACCCCCAAAATGATACACTCAACACATTCACCTTGTACAATGTTCCTCCGCGCCTCACTGTAAGTTTATTCCCGGGGAATCCGACAGCTGGGTTCCCGGTGCAGGAGCGTATCAGTGTGGGGCTGCTTGCAGCTTTATTATTGCAGGACTTGCACGGCATGTCAGATCAGAGAACAGATCGCACACTGACCGTTCTGTTGCTGGGAAGGATCGGGCACAAGCTGCCTCATCTATTATGCATATAGGTTTGCCACTCTCCTAGCACCAGGCACCAATATCTGCAGGTCAGCTCCTGCACACAACAAGGGAAGAGGCGCAAGTGGCAGTCCTATGTGTCAGCTGTGGGTCGGATGCCAAGCACTACTGAGCGGCGCACTTTAGCGAACTTACTGTGCGTGCTGGTACCACAGCAGCTCCGGGGCAACCTAATGTCTATACTGCCGCCCGTGCACGGAGAGCGTTCAGGAGAACTCTGAATGAACAGAGGGATCTGTACAGAACCAGTGAGTCCCTGAATTCCTTGCTGCCCATTCTGCTCCCAGTTTCCAGCCCGGTCAATAAGTATGCCGCAGCTCCCGGGAGAGGTTTCCAGCTGCTGTTGTACCCGAGCGCTTGTTCCACCAGCAGCGCCAACATCGCCTTCCACAAGCTGTCAGTAGAATATGGGAGAAGAAATCGAGCTCCGCACGATGAATCAACGTCACCTTTTCTGTAGAGGACAGGAAGTGGAGCTTCTGTAAGTTATTTCTTAATAAAGGCTTTGCTATTTTAAAGTTTAATTTGTCTTGGTGTTTTTATTTTGTTCTATACTAACGAATTTTTAAAAAATTTTTTTTGATGTTACTGGTCCTTTAAGTAAATATTGACCTTTTACATCTCTTGCCTTGAACCCCCATTTCGTTATGGTCTGTGTGCTGCCTCAGAGATCACCTGACCAGAAATACTGCAGCTCTAACTGTAACAGGAACAAGTGTGGAAGCAAAAGACACAACCCTGTCTGTTAATTGGCTCATGTGACCTAACATGTATGGTTTGTTAGTTTGTTTGTGTGCACTGTGAATTATATGATCCCAGGGGGTGGCCTTTATTTTTTCTATTTATGATTACCCAATCGCACACTACTAAAAATGTATATTGTTATGAAAATGGTTTATTTGCATGAAGCAGGATTTTACATATGAGCTGTTCTATGCAAAATATATTTATAGAGACTATAGAGACTGACACTGGAACTGTCACCCCCTGGGACAACGTTAACCCTCATAGCTACTCAATAAACTTGTCTCCTGAGGGAGACCAGGCAGTTTGGCCGCGGTGGAACATAAGAGGAGGAGCAGTAAGTGTTCACCTGGTACTCCTCCTTCATACGGCAGCTGACTGCGGAACCGGACATGACGAACTGGAACGACAAGCTCCTCTCTCCGGACCAGCGGATTTGGAGCGCACAGAGAGCACAACAGCTGCTCTCATGCTACTGCTGGGGATGCACCATCAGCTCCCATGGACAATCCTATTGCCCAAGGCAGGCAGCCTAACAGTGGCGGAACTACCGGGGGAGCAGGGGGTGCGAGCGGGCCAGGGCCCGCACCCCCTCAGGGCCCCTCGGAGGGGGCGTGGCCCAGCTGTGTGTCACGCACCAGGGCCCGCCCCCTCTATTGACGCTTCTGGAGCCTACGGTTCCATCACAAAAAGGAACTTCCTAGAGTTCCACATCCAGTGCCCCCCAGATCCTGGAGCTCTCATAAGCAGATTCTGTTGCGGGCTCCATTGCTGATTCTATTGGAAAAGCCATTTCCAAATTCTGTGTTCCCCAACGAAAAAAACACAAGCGATCGGCTCCTAAGCAACCAAACACCTCTCCTCCCTTGTCCCCTCATATCCCTTGACATATGACCTATGACATATCCCTTGGGCCAGAATCTGAAAGGGAAATTCCTTCTTCCTCCCTCACCATAGTATAATGAGGAGGACGTGAAGGAAAGAGACCATCATCATGATGTTGATCGTTAGGGCAGTAATAGAGGTTCTGAAGCTTGATACACCATCAGATCAACCTTCACAATCCAAGACCCTCTTCAAACTGCAGTGTGAAGTCTAAACCCTGCTTCCCACCACATGAGCAACTACTTTCTGTAATTCAAGAGGAGTGGGATTTTATTAAGATGCATTTAAAGGGCAACTGTTGGGCTAAAATATTTTAGGCCACACTCTGGTTGGAGGTAACCATATATATATTTTTTTCATTTGCACCCCCACCCGCCATCGCTAGTACACCCACACCAGGAGGTAGCTCCTGGTTCGAGCGGCCATGTTGGGGCACACACATAATAAGCAAATGCTGCAACGTTCTCATTATGTGTATGATGTCCCACACTTATTATGCGCATGAGCTCTGCGCCACAATTTAAAAACAAACAAACTACTATTACCTCCAACTGGAGTATGGGCTCTTAGTCTGCACCTTTGGTGGGGGAAAATATTTTTGGCCAACAGGTGCCCTTTAAGTAGCTTTAAAGTGTAGTGCCTGCCATGTTACATAGATTTTATTAAATGACTTGTATACATTTAATACACTGGTGTATCTAGTATAGGTAAATCTAGAAACTGGTGGCTTAGCTGAGGCAGAGCAAACAAATGCCCTGAACTTTTAAAATAAGTGAAATCTAAACCTCTAATTGGACAGAAAATAACACTGCACTGAGGTTTTGTATAATAATTAAGGTGGGTTTATATATTAAAAAAAGGTTATTTCTTTTAGCATATGCTCAGGCGTAGTTGCTGCTACTCTAGGAACGCCAGCTGATGTTATCAAAACCCGGATAATGAATCAGCCCAGAGACAAGCATGGACGGTAAGGACAATATTTGCTTTGCAAAAAAGATGACCCTTTGTTTCACATGACATGTCTTTTCTTCTCCTTGTGCTTATGACACATTGAGCCTTTTGTCTCCCATCTAGTGGAAAACTGGCAGAACACCCTTTCTGCCTGTCGCTACGGCTTATGCAAGTTCCCTGTGTGAAACACTGAGCAGGGGATAGCAGATCAGAGCTCTCTCTCTCTCTGCCCCTCCTTTCTCTTAACATTTCTTAGCATTACGAACATATTTTGTATTTATATATGAACCACAATTACACACACACCTTTTCAAGGCATAAACAACAAACAGGGGCATATTTATTATACATTGCAGTGAGACTAGATGGGTAAAATGCCAAGGGGCAAATTCTCTAACCAGCGAAAATTCGCCAGCTTCACAGCCATCGCAAAACTTCGCCAGGCGTAAATTCGGTAGGACAACACTAATTCACTAAAGTGCAAAGTTGCGTCCAGGGAGCTGAACGCTGGCAAATTTTCGCTAGCATTACTGCAGTAATTTGCATACGGTGGAAAATGATAAAGTTACATGGACGTATATGTTGCAGCCAATACATTACACAAGTCCAGGGAAAATAGAGTTGTTATAATGCCCTACACATGAGCCTCTGTATAGTTTGTGTTCCATATGTTAGAAAATGGAGGGGGGAACCCGGTTTCCCAAAAAAAATGTTACGGACCGTTGCAGGCTATTGTTATACTGTTAAAAAAGTAAAAGACGCCAGTGTTTTTTGGGACTAAAAATTTAGAAAGTCCTATGCACTCCATTGCACTTTTCCTGGTCTGAGCTGGTGAAGGCAAGTCTGGGAAAGAGTTAACGTTCAGTAATATCCGCATCTTGGTGAATTTGCGGAGTTACGTCCATTCGCCAGAGCGAATATTCGTCTGGCAATAGAGTGCGAATGATCACTAGTGTCCGTCTCTTTTGCTTGCGAAGTTGCGCCTGTTGGGGAATCTGTGAAGCGCCTAAATGATGTCACACTGGCGAATTTTCGCTAGTGTTAGTCACTTTGCCCTTTAGGGAATCTGCACCTAAGAGTTTAAATATAGATTTGTGTCAATCATTTAATCAACCCTTCACTTCTTACCATGCACTGCACCTTTATGTAATATAACCTTTGCAGATCACAATGTTTTGAATGCAGTTGTCAATCACAAAAGTCAATCCTGTGTTGCACCACAATACTGTCGTGGGATAACCCTCATGTCTGTGGCACTGATTTCCATAACTGTAACACAAGCTTGTGGCAAAGTTTTGAAGTTATGAAAGTGTAGAAACAAATGTTTTGTAGGGGGCTGCTGTACAAATCCTCTACCGACTGCCTTATTCAAGCAATACGTGGCGAGGGCTTCATGTCTCTCTACAAGGGCTTTATGCCTACATGGATGAGAATGGTAAGCACATATTCACATTGGATATAAATCATGGACAGGCTCTCATAAATTGTATCACCACTAAATTACTGGATTGTGTGCAATGTTACCTAAAGTGTGTTGTGTGGATTGTCCATTTATTAGTAATTGGAAAGTAAAGGCAAATGCTGAAGAATTTAGGAAAAAATCATTTACATACAGTGCCCTCCATAATGTGCAGGACAAAGACACATTTTTTCTTTGATTTACCCCTCTGCTCCTCAGTGTAAAAATTCTAAATCAAACTATTCAGATGGGATAAAAGTTGCATATTCCAGACTTTAATTCAAAGTTATCTGCATACATTTCAGTTTCACCTTGTAGAAATTACAACGAGGGGGACTATGCATATCATTTGTTGTCATTTCTTCATGGTGATAGTGAAATGTATGCAGATATTAAAGTCTGCCAGGGCCGCCGTTAGAAATCAAGGGGCCCCGTACCACAAAATTTTCCTGGGCCCTACCCCAGACCCAGCTGCCCCAAAGAATATTTTTTTAAAAAAACATTGGCGCCAGGGCCCCCTTACAAGTTAAAAAAAAAAATTGCGGCCCCAAAGAATATTTTATTTTTAAAAGAACATTGGTGGCAGGGGCTATAGAGTATTAATATACCGTATATACTCGTGTATAAGCCGACCCGTGTATAAGCCGAGGTACCTAATTTTACCTACAAAAACTGGGAAAACTTATTGACTCGCGTATAAGCCTAGACACAACTACAGCCCTGTCTCCCAGCAGCGCACATTCTGCCAAAGCGACCCCCCCAGCGATCAACCGGACTTCTTTGCAAAGCTGATGGTGACAGAGAATTGCCAAACGGATTACTGTGTGCATTGTCCCACTGTCCCACTACCATGTGCAGAGGGTGCTATTTGATATTGCCATCACTGTTAATCTTTCATCTAACCAACAGATGGCACTGTGTGATATTGCCATCACTGTTAATCTTTTGTATAACCAACAGAGGGCACTGTGTGATATTGCAGTCACTGTTAATCTTTCATATAACCAACAGAGGGCGCTGTGTGATATTGCAGTCCCGGTTATTCTTTCATACAACCAACAGATGGCGCTGTGTGATATTGCAGTCCCTGTTATTCTTTCATACAACCAACAGATGGCGCAGTTTGATATTGCAGTCACTGTTAATCTTTCATATAACCAACAGAGGGCACACTGTTATTCTTTCATATAACCAACAGAGGGCATTGTGGGATATTGCAGTCTCTCCCCAAGTGAACTGTTGGTATAGGAATGATTAAAAGTGACTGCAATCTCAGCTACTCGGGTCGGGTACCGCTGACCCGCGTATAAGACGAGGTAGACTTTTTCAGCACATTTTGGATGCTGAAAAACTCGGCTTATACGCGGGTATATACTGTAATGCTTAGTGCATAGGTGGCCAGGGGATTAAAAATAAATAAAATAAAAAAAAACACACACATTGGTGTTCAGAGGAATTGAACTCGTGGCTTCAGGACTTCAACTTCGCCTCCTTTCATGACTAGGTCTTTTCGCCGCTTCAGGACTTCATTTTCAGCTGTTTCTTTGACTTTGGGTCTTTTCGCAGCTTCAGGACTTCAATTTCGGCTGTTTCTGTGACTTCGGGTCTTTTTGCCACTTCAGGACTTCAATCATTGCTGTTTTCGTCACTTCGGGTCTTTTCGCAGCTTCAGGACTTCAATTTCAGCTGTTTCTGTGACTTCGGGTCTTTTCGCCACTTCAGGACTTCATTTTCAGCTGTTTCTGTGACTTTGGGTCTTTTCGCAGCTTCAGGACTTCAATTTCAGCTGTTTCTGTGACTTCGGGTCTTTTTGCCACTTCAGGACTTCAATCTTTGCTGTTTTCGTCACTTCGGGTCTTTTCGCAGCTTCAGGACTTCAATTTCAGCTGTTTCTGTGACTTCGGGTCTTTTCGCCGCTTCAGCACTTCAATCTCAGCTGTTTTCATGACTTCGGGTCTTTTCGCAGCTTCAGGACTTCAATTTCAACTGGTTTCGTGACTTTGGGTCTTTTTGCCGCTTCAGCACTTCAATTTGGCTGTTTCTGTGACTTCGCTTCTTTTCGCCGCTTTGGGACTTCGGCTGTTTTTCGGCCCTTCCGCATTTAGGCTGTTTAGGAAAGAGACGGCGCGGCTTCGGTGCTGTCAAGGGGGGCCCGGCTCTTTCGAAAAGTTCCGCACTGCCGGGTCCCCCTTCAGGCCCAGGGCCTGGTACACTTGTAACCCCTGTGCCCCCCTGATGGCGGCCCTGAAGTCTGGCATATGAAACTTTTTTTATCATGTTTGAAATGTTTGATTTAAAATGTTACACGGAGGAGAGGGGTAAATTAATGAAAATGTGACTTTGTCCCAAACATAATGGAGGGCACTGTGTAAGTGATTGAATGGAGTGGCCTGTGTTAGGTTACAGCTACAATGATGCCACATTAATGCACTAGTGTTGGGAAGGGTTGGCTGAGTGCAATTGGCTGCAACACCTGCACAGTCCTTCTGTTTAATGTAAAGTTCCAGCCATAGGTCAGGCACTCTGTTCCCTGGGGTGTTGGCAGGCATTTCATCTGATGCTTATCATGTGGCTGTAACATCGCTGCAAAAAATCTCTAGGGCACTTCTAGTAACTCTCACACTCAGCATGTGAAATAAGGCATTTAGCCAGTATGAATGTGAGTTTGAATGCCAGAGGCTTTATTATTAAACCCCCCAATAATGAAAGGCCAATGAATTGCTCTGTTGGTAAACGGACCATGGAAAGTAAGTTCTTTTTAAAGCTTCATTTTTCTTTCCTCTTACAGGCTCCTTGGTCATTGGTATTCTGGCTGACGTATGAACAGATCAGAAGACTTGGAGGAGTTAGTTCATTCTAATATGCAATAATGCAGGTGTTTGTATTATCAGGTAAATAAGCTTGAGGTTTGAATGCTCTTGTATGTGCAAGTTAGTGTAACTGTATAATGTAACCATATAATGACAAGTCTGGAAGTGGAAATTAATGTCTGTAATAGGGTCAAGTGGGCTGGAGCTTTCAACTTGTAACATAAAAATACCCTACCCCCTACCCTACATAGACCCCCCCCCCAGCCTACCTGGTACCGGGGCAAATGCCCCTAACTTTTTACTTACCCCTCGGTGCAGATTCTGGAGTTCACAGCCGCCATTTTCTTTTCTTCGTTAAACTTCAGAAGCAGACTGTTGTTTTCAGCGTATGCACAGTTGTTCGGGACCTGAATATTACTCCAACTGTGCATACACTGAAAACGACGGGCTGCTTCTGAAGTTTAGCGAAGAAAAGAACATGGCGGCCGTGAACTCCCAAGAACAGAATCTGCACCGAGGGGTAAGTAAAAAGTTAGGGGCATTTGCCCCGGGTACCAGGTGGGGGGGGGTAGGGTTTTTTTTATTTTACGGGTTGAATTCTCCTTTAAGGTGTTGGAGTTAAACAAGGAGCAAGAGAAGAAAGATGTGAAGGTGCTGGAGCCAATGTGAGAAAGGAAGAGAAAGGGCAGTACTAGAATCAGTGGTAGAAGGAGGAAAATCTAGAAAGGCCAGGCTATATCGAACATGATGGGAAGAGAAGCATAAGAGAGAGAGAGAGAGAGAGAGAGAGAGAGTTGAGGAAGAAGGGAAGAGGGGGATAGACTGCAGTGCAAGGGGTGAAAGAATATGAAAATGTAAAATGAGCTGGAGTTGTGGGGGACAAAGAAGATATGAAAAAGAATTAGGCCTGGATCATAGGAGAAAGAACAATGGAGAAGTGGCTAGGCACAAACTACTGTGGGTGAATGGAATGTGTTGTGCATAAAAGGGAGAAATACACTGAAAGTAAACACAGCAACTAATCAGAAAATAAGGTTGGTCTGTAATATAGCTGATGCTACAGGTTTGCTGATTATTAAAGTCTGTTGCTAATTGCACTGGTTTCTGTGCTGCCATGTAGTAATTATCTGTATTAATTACTAATCAGCCTTATATTGTGACATTTCTATTCTATGTGTACTGTATATTGTGAGTGGGTCCCTAAGCTCAGTAAGTGACGGCAGCACAGAGCATGTGCAGTGAATCAGCAGAAACGAAGATGGGGAGCTACTGGGGCATCTTTGGAGACACAGATCTTTTTTGCTAAAGGGCTGTGGTTGCCTTGGGCTGGTACAGAAGTCCAAAACATAATATACAACATTTCTAGTCTTCTTTAGATAAAATGTAGTTCTCCTTTAAATTAATTATTTAAGGGATGCACTTTTTTCTTTTTAAAGATTCTGCCTAAATTTGAATATGGGCATCATTATTTACACTGGCCTGTCAGTATTCCCATTGCAATGACACCTTTTCTTACTGATTCCTGTCTGTTATGACTCTGCACCCAAACTTGTTGCTGATTGGACAGAACAGTAGGCTTTCCCACACCCATTGTGACTAATGTCACACATGGATTTCTTGCCCCCAGCTGCCTTCTGAGGTTCCAGACGCCTTCGGTGGAAATCTTGCAGTTGTGCAGATAGATGTGCTGAATCAGTGCTGGTGTTTTTGTACAAATAAGCACTTCCACCCAGTTCCCACTGAAGTTGATAGGAACACCACCAGTGCAGAAACACTACATGTGACTCAAATGATCTTACTACCTCCTCCATCAAATATCTCTAAAATTAACCTCAAAGGGATACTGTCATGGAAGAAAAATGTTTTTTTCAAAATGAATCCGTTAATAGTGCTGCTCCAGCAGAATTCTGCACTGAAATCCATTAAGATTTTTTTTATATTCAATTTTGAAATCTGACATGAGGCTAGACATATTGTAAATTTTCCAGCTGCCCCAAGTCATGTGACTTGTGCTCTGATAAACTTCAATCACTCTTTACTGCTGTACTGCAAGTTGGAGTGATATCACCCCCTCCTTTTCCCCCCCAGCAGCCAAATAAAAGAACAATGGGAAGGTAACCAGATAACAGCTCCCTAACACAAGATAACAGCTGCCTGGTAGATCTAAGAACAACACTCAATAGTAAAAACCAATGTCCCACTGAGACACATTCAGTTACATTGAGAAGGAAAAACAGCAGCCTGCCAGAAAGCATTTCTCTCCTAAAGTGCAGGCACAAGTCAAATGACTAGGGTCAGTTGGGAAATTGACAAAATGTCTAGCCCCATGTCATATTTCAAAATTGAATATAAAAAAATCTGTTTGCTCTTTTGAGAAATGGATTTCAGTGCAGAATTCTGCTGGAGCAGCACTATTAATTGATGTGTTTGAAAAAAACATGTTTTCCGATCCCTTCAACAAAGATAAACACTAAGATAAAATTTCCGGCACCAATTATTTAAGTTTAGGATTACAGTATTAACAACTCACAGAAGTTGCGTAATCTAAATCAACTGAAGTGATGTCAATTTAAGGCCCCAATACAGGGGCCGACAGACCACCAAATGAGCAGATCTCCCTGTGTATGGCCACCTTTACTCAGTGCACGTTTGCAATTTAGTTTTTTATTTTTAGTCTTTTGGCTCAACACCTCACCCCTAACACGAGAGTCAGAAACCCTAAGGTTAACTGACCATACAGGAAGTGTATACACAGGGTTGCTGACGATCAAAGACAGCTGTTGACCTATAAGCCAGATATTAGCTGTCCAAAACTGGCAATAGCTCTAACCACTAAAAAATATAAATATATATAATATAAATTTGAAAAATGCTCAGAGGACCATTCTGAGTAAGCTTACATCACATTTTCCTTTAAAGGAAAACTATACCCCCCAAACAATGTAGGTCTCTATTAAAAGATACTGAGTAAAACAGCTCATATGTAAAACCCTGCTTCATGTAAATTAACCATTATCATAATAATATACTTTTCTAGTAGTATGTGCCATTGGGTAATCATAAATAGAAAATTGCCATTTTAAAAAATAAGGGCCGCCCCCTGAGATTGTAAGATTCACTGTGTACACATACAAACCACATGTAAGGTCACATGAGCCAATTAACAGACAGAGTTCTGCCTTTTGCTTCCTCACTTCTTCCTGTTACAGTTAGTGTTGTAGTATTTCTGGTCAGGTGATCTCTGAGGCAGCACAGATAGAGTCACGAAATGGTGGTTCAAGGCAAGAGATGTAAAAGGGCAATATTTATGTAAATATATATTCCAGTTTGGTAAGATTCTTTAATATGTCATTCAATTTGATATAAACTATCTGTTGCTTAAGTATTCATTTTGGGGGTATAGTTTTCCTTTAAATTGGTGTATAAAAAATGACACTGAAAAATTAAAGTATACAATATTTTATTATTTTGTTGCCTCTGTCATACCTTTCCCTTTTTATTCTCAGAAAAGAGGCCATGCAAATAGAAAAATCACTCCCCGCCCTGTTAAGTTACAGAGAAAATGAAACCATGAGAAATGTAAATGAAGACTAAATGAGCACTGAGAAACAACCATTAAAGACTAATGTATTTTCTTTTATGAAAATGTTTACATATATATATAATGTATGTATCAGGGAAAAGCTGATTTAATTTTAATAAACATAATTTAATATCAGTAACTGAGTGGTTTTTTTTTTTTTTAATTTGACCAAGTGCAGTGCAAATTGAAAGGACCAGTAACATCCAAAGTTGGAAAATAATTGGAAATTGATATACATATTCAGCAACCAAAGTGGTAATATTTTGTTTTATATAGCAAAGGCTTGTCATTCATGCTATAGGTGTGAAGGGAGTAGGGATGCACAGAATCCAGGATTCGGACAGGATTCAGCCAAATCTTTCTGCCCGGCTTAACCAAATCCAAATTTGCATATGTAAATTAGGGGTGGGGAGGGAAATCTTGTGACTTTGTCACAAAACAAGGAAGTAAAAGTTTTTTTCCCACTTCCCATCCATAATTTGCATATGCAAATTAGGATTCAGTTCGGTATTCGGCCTAATCTTTCGCGAAGGATTCGGCCGAATCCAAAATAGTGGATTCGGTGCATCCCTAGCAGGGAGCCATCTTGGCTTATTTAGTACTTAGAGGCTTTAACCCACACCCCTCCAAAATGTTGCCAAATTAAATATAACTTTAAGCAGCTTTCCAATATACAATCATTGCAATAGATTTCTAATCCATACAAAACACTATTTTTACATTGAAAAAAAGGGCCTGCTTTTTTATTGTGGCAAAGACCCCCCTATTGAGTGGGTTTTGAGATGCGTTGGGCTTTTCTCTATAAGAATAAACTTATTTTGAACTCATATCTTGAGTGTCATGCTATTTCAATATTATCTGAATCCATTTGGGCATCTGCCAGGGGGACCCCTGCAGGGAGCACCACATATGTAATTAACAAAGAGTTCACCACCAATTATGGCTTTCTGTTGAAATGTGTTTAATGAAGTTTATGTGTATATGTACTTGCAACTGAAAGTGACTGCCTTTAATTCTGACAGTTGAAACAATGTAGTAGAAGCCAGAACACTATTTTGACCAATTCCCTGCCTTGCATGCTTCTTCATAATTCTGTGAATCAGCAGGCTGATGGTACTTTATTTAGACAGTCAGAACCAGCAGTGTAGAGACAAACAGATACTGCATTTAATAACAATTACTTTCACAAATCATTTCAAAACCACTGAAACCTTGTAACCGTGTATTAGAAAGTTGCTTAGAATTCTATTTCATTATTGACTGCTAAAACCAATTTTTTTTAATATGCCAACTGGGTGCTTTAGCACCCATTAGCTTTAAAGGAGTTTGTATGAGCTGTATCTGAGCTTCTGAAGCAAATGTGCAAGTATTTGAAAGAGGGTAACACGAGCAGGGGTCCCCAACCTTTTTTTTTTTTTTTTTTTTTTTTTACCTGTGAGCCACATTCAAATGTAAAAAGAGTTGGGGAGCAACACAAGCATGAAAAATACCCTGGGGTGCTAAATAATGGCTGTGATTAGCTATTAGAGGGGCGTCTACCCCACCCACCCCTTTTGATCAAGCAATGCATAATGCAGGTAGCACTGGGGTTCAAGGGGCATGCCCACAGGTCTCTGCTCTCCAAAATGGACTCATGAGGCCATTCTTTAAACAATTTGCAGTTGGTTTCCATTCATTATTATTTGTGGATTTTGAGCTATTTCGTTTTTTTATTCAGCAGCTCTCCAGTTTGCATTTTAAGCTATCTGGTAGTTAGGGTCCAAATTCCCCTAGCAACCATGCACTGATTTGAATAAGAGACTGGAATATAAATAGGAGAGGCCTGAATAGAAAGATGAGTAATAAAAAGTAGCAATAACAATACATGTGTAGCCTTACAGAGCATTTGTTTTTTTTTAGATGGGGTCAGTGACCCCTATTTGAAAGCTGGAGTCAGAAGGCAAATAATTTAAAATAAACGATGTAAGGTATATAGCTAAGGCCAATTGAAAAGCTGCTTAGAATTAGCCATTCTATAACACACTATATATTAACGTAAAAGTGAACTGCTGCTTTACACAAAGTATAATGTATTCTCGGACCATTTACATAAATGTTTTTGTTTTAATTGTTTAGTACATTTTTTAAATGTCAATTTTTGTTTTTGTTTTGGAGCAACCCAGTTTCAAATGTCAGCAGCTGTGTGGTTGCTAGGGTCCAGTTCACCCTAGCAACCTGGTACTGGTTTGAAGGAAAGGCCAGGAAATGAATGGGAAGGTCCTAGATATACAGATAAGTAGTAACACGTGTAAAACTGTAGCTTTAGAAAGTGGAGAAACAGGGCATTGTATAAGAAATTCATTTTCAGGTGATTTATGCCTTTAATGAGCGACTAGTCTGAATTCAGCACATTCATTTTGCCGCTGAAGCCTGAACTAGACTGAGGTGATTTTCCCCCCTGACTCTTGCTCGCAACACTACATTTACCAGAATTCTTTAGGCCTTACAACGCAGCGCGGGGCCAATAGGCGCGGCGAACGTCATCTGCTGGCGCCGCCCTCGCGCTGTTTGGCGGTCTGTGGGCGGAGTCTCACCTCAGGTGTGTCGCGTCACTGAGCGGAGTCGGCGAAACGGCGCGAAAATAAAGATTCTCACGTAGTTTTTGACGTCATCATGCGCCCGGCCCTGGCGCTGCCGGTACCGGGCACTGTTTTGAAGTTGAGTGTGTCTTTCCTGGACGTGACCGCTGAGGTGCCATTCGTGAGGCTATGGTCCAGCCTCCGGGAGCGCAAGGAAGAGTACGAAGGGCTGAAGGCTGAGGTACAAGCGGCTGTGTTAGCTGAACCCTGTGGGGCGAGGGATAAGGATTGGACCCCGGCGGTAGGCCATTACTGCGTGGCTGAGGTAGATGGGCGCTGGCACCGCTGCGAGTTGCTTCACCGTCAGGGCGTAGAATACAATGTCTTCCTGATAGACGTGGGCTGCACTGTACCTGCGAGGGCCCACCAGCTGAAGGAAGCCCCCAAATCCCTGTTTTGTCTTCCTGGAGAAGTGCTGGGCTATGTGCTGTCCAACTTGGTGCCCAAAGAGCAGAGAGCCTGGAGTGGGCAGGCCCTAGAGTACCTCAGCTCCCTGCAAGGCCAGCAAGTGGAAGGAACCGTTCAAGACTTTATCTTGCCTCATGGGTTGGTCCTTTTAGAGGTGGCAGCCATCTCCAAGAGCTTACTTGACTTGGGCTTAGTCAAGCCTTTCCCAGACTCTTCATTTCGTTCTTTGATTGACACTTTCTTTGCTGGAGGATATAGCTCAGCCCAAACCAGTCCCATCCCAACCTTTCCTTCTGCACAGAACCAGTCAAATACCATGGCGCAGCTCAATCCCCGGCGGGCTTGGGCCTTAGACTACTTCTACCCGCAGTTTCAGGTTGGCGTGATCGAACCTGTGCTGGTCACCGAAGTCGCAAACCCCCACCGTATATTTTGTCAGCTGAGGAGCCTGTCTCATGAAGTACAGAGACTTTCAGAGAGTATGCACCATTTTTACGAACTACAGAGCGGTAGTGGGGAACGCAATTATATTCAGCCGTTAATTCCTGGCCAGCCGTGTGCTTGCCGTGGCTCTGATGGTCGTTGGTATCGCTCTCTACTGCAAGAGTACTACCCAGATAAGAAGCTTGCTATGGTCATCCATGTAGACTGGGGTCGCAGGGATGTTATTTCTATCAACTGTTTGCGCACGCTGGCGGCAGATTACTTCCGCATGCCTGTGGTGACCTTCCCTTGTTCACTGTATGGTGTTTCTGACGGAGGCTTGGCTTGGGATCCTGCCATAATAATGGAGCTGCGCAATATGTTCCAAGGAAAGCAGTTCAGTGCCAAAATAGACTTTTATAATTCATATGAACATGTGTATGTTGTCACTCTGTACGGAGATGAAGGGATCAATTTAAACTGTGTATTTGGTACACGGGCTCAGTCCCTGAGTTTTTGCCAAGTTCAGAAACCCTTAAGCAACACTTTAGGTGAAGACCAAGTTGTTGGCTCAACTGATGTTAAAAGTGTCCCTGAAACACCTCCAGATACTTTTTATGCCCCCAGTGTCCCTGTTGCTGAGCTGAAGATCTCCACATTCTATGATGTCCTAGTGGAGTTTGTGGTTGATCCTTCCAACTTCTGGATCAAGACTGGCGAAAACGCCACAAAGTACAGTGAAATAATGGCTCAAATAACCGCTTTATATTCACAAGCATCAAAGCTAGATGGTATCATAACCACTCCTCAGACAGGGCAGCTTTGCTGCGCAAAGTTCAAGGATGACCGGTATTACCGAGCTGAAATTGTTGCTGTTAAAGGGAAGATGGTGGAAGTGTATTTTATTGACCATGGGAACACAGAAATGGTGGACTGGTATAGTGTAAAAAAGTTGCCAGCAGAACTTAGAGAAATGCCAGGCTTGGCCATTCATTGTTGCGTTGCCGACATCTGTCCCCTGGGAGTCCGCTGGAGTCCAGAAGCTATACTTGCCTTTAAAATTGCAGTGGTTGATAAAAAGCTTATAATCTATGTTGTGTCCAAAGAACTTCATAAATACATTATTGAAGTTTTGGACAATTCCAGAATAGAGCAGAGGAGCATGGCTAAAATACTCGCGGCAGCAGGGCATGCAAAATATGAAGAAGTGGAACCTGTAGCTCAGCATACCGGAAATATGAGTGACATAGATAATGAAACGCAGCAGCAATTTTTAGGTTACATTAATAAAGATACAAGTTCACTTAAAACTCAGCAGAAAGAAGATGTCTGCTCAATGGAAGATGACAACAGTGTGCCATACTCTCCATATGAAGATCAATTTTTTGAACCAGGTGCTACAATAGAAGTGGTAGTGTCATGTATAATAAGCCCTGGTTTGTTTTGGTGTCAAAATGCCTCGCTCAGCTCCAAACTTGAAAAACTGATGGCCAAAATACAAGACTATTGTTCCAGTACAGATTGTCCTTATGAAAGGGGTGCTTATGCATGTCTTGCAAAAAGTTCCTGTGATGGCAAATGGTACAGAGCATTTATAACGAACAATAGGCCGGGTAGCAAAGCAAATGCAAACCAAGTTGAAGTTCTTTATGTCGACTACGGCATCACAGAAACTGTTTCAGTGAAAGACCTCCGCTGCATGGAGAGCGAGCTGTTTGATTTAAAAGCGCAAGCCTTCAGATGTAGTTTGTACAACCTTATTGCCCCAGACAGTGAGAACCCCTTTGAGTGGGATACAAAAGCAACTTTATCTTTTCATAGGTTTGTCGATTCTTCAGCAAAAAAATGTTCAGAGTTTAAATGTACATTTTTCGCGACTGCCTTAGTAAAAACAGAACGGTCTTACATTGTAGATGTTTTCACTCCTTTTGCCAGCATTTGCAAATTATTAGTAGAATTAGGCCATGCTAAACAGTTATCTCACACTACACTGGCACCATCGGTACAGCTGCAAACATATTATTACTCCATGCATGATATTAAAATTGGTGGTGAGGAGGAGGTTTATATTACCTATGTCAACAGTTTCTTGGAATTTTACTGTCAGCTTTCAAGAAATACCGAAACGATTGACATGATAGCGTCTGCTACTGCACGTGTGTGCAGTGAAGTGAGAAAATTTGAATTGTCTGTAACACCTGGGCCCTTGTATCTGGCAAAGTTCAGTGATCAGCAATGGTATCGTTGCTTCATTAATACAAATAAAAACAGCACTGATGCCTTTTTTGTAGATTATGGAAATACAGAAAAAGTGAACAAAGAAGAAATGCTGCCTATACCGAGTGATGCCTATGAACTCCTTCATTTTCCAATGCAAGCTATTAAATGTTCTTTATCTGACATGCCTGACACCGTTCCCAGCGACGTGGTGTTGTGGTTTGAAAACCATGTACTTGAAAAACCCTTAAGGGCTATAATTGTTGCCAAAGAAACTGATGGTAAATTGATTGTAGAATTGTATGACGGCAGTCAACAAATTAACTCAATCCTCAAAACTAAATTGGGATGGAAGAGTTCTCGTGCTGAAGGCTCTTTTGGGAATTCTGAGAAAAGAAACCAGCTAAATGATTTAGACAGGGGTGGAAGGAAAGAGTCTACCTCAAAATTTCAGCCATACAGCCAGGGAAGCAAATTCTCTCCAGATCTGGATGGTCATTCTCAGAATGGTTTAACTTATCAGAAACCTGAGTTTCAGACTAAAGAAAGAGAACAGTTTGAACAAAAGCCAAATCTGAGAACACCTCGATCTTCTTATAACAAGGATAGAGAAGTGTATCAAGTACAAAAGAATATCTCCCAAAGTGGGTTTGCACCTCAGAAAACAGGAGGATTTAGGTCTAAAGACAGAGAAGCATTTGAACAGAGACCAAATCTTAAAGCCTCTGGACTGTACAGCCAGGGGAGAGAAACACCTTCAATGTCACAAAATAGTTCCTACAGTGGTTTTCCACCACAGAAAACAGGAGCCTTTAGGTCTAAAGAAAGACAAGTATCAGAACACAAACAGAATTCAAATGCACCGAAGTTCTACAATCAGGAACGTAAATTATCTCCACAGTTGCATAAAGCTTCACAGAATGGTTCTTCTTCCCAAACAGAAGCATTTTGGTCTTTAGGAAGTGAACAGTCATCTGAGCACAAGCCAGATAATGCATCTCAACAGAGAAGGTCTACCTTTCAGGAAAGTAAGCTCACACCACCTCTGTCAAAATTAAGTGACCTGCCGAAGCAAAACATTGCTCTAGGAATGAAATCATCCGTGTATGTTGCACACACAAATACAATTAGTGATTTTTATGTGCATATCGCACAAAACACTGACCTTAGTAACATTTCTGAGATCTTGAATAATGAAAAGGGCCCCTCTGATCAACTAGATGAAAAATATGTGAATTTGGGAGACTTAATTTGTGCATTTTATGAAGATGATGGGCTGTATTATCGTGCGGTCATAACAGAAAAATGTGCTGATGGGTTACTTGCGCAGTACATAGATTATGGCAATACTTCAGTAATACCTCCCACCAAGATATATAAACTTCCACCAAGTTTATTGTCTATTCCAGCAATGAGTATTTGTTGTGCCTTAGATAAATGTACTACATCAGCGTGTGAGCAGAACATGGATGATTTGATGCTTAAATTTTCTGAAAGAACTGGAGATCTAGAGTTGAGCTGCGAATTTGTGCAATATAACAATCTCAAGTGGAATGTAATTTTGTGTGATGATCAAGGCTGCATAAATGACCTATTTATTTCTGTCTCTGGAGATCCTATGTTAAATCCACCTTTGCCCGAAGAACCTAGTGTAACTTCTGAAACATTAATCGGTGCCAGTCTTTTTGTGTGGAACCTTCCTGAACTTGGTGAGACTGTTGAAGCTTTTGCAAGTGCGGTTGATAGTCCTGAACATTTTTGGTGCCAGTTGGCGACAGCAGATGTTGACTCTTTAGCAGTTAAAGTTCAGGAAGCTGGAGAACATTCCATTCATGATGGCAGATTCAGTGCAGAGATAGAAGTTGGTTCACCTTGTAACGTAATTTACAGTGATGATAATTATTGGTACAGAGCTGCTGTAACAAAGATGAAGGACGATAAAGTGACTGTACGATTCGTTGACTATGGGAATGAAGAAACGCTTCAGATGGAACAAGTGCGAAGGCTTCCTGCTGATATTGCAGCAATTCCTGTTCAGGCATTTCCATGTTCCCTTGCTAACTTTAATTTATCAGAGGGGTGCTGGAGTTCAGAGGCAAATACCTTTTTCTATGATAAAGTCACAGAAGGGCTTTTAGAAATCACTGTGCTCCATATACAAGAACTTGGACTGTGTAAAATTCCACAAGCTTCTGTAAATGTAAAGTACAATGGAGAAGATATTAACTGTGAAATGAGACGGTTCTGGCAGGACAGTTTTGTAAACACTAACCCATGTACAGAATCCCTAAATGCAAAGGAAGAAACTGCAATTGAGGATAATGTCATACCTTCCCAGGCAGATGAGGATGACCATTCTGAGCCAAGTGAAGAACCTTGTGCGAGCGACTCAATCGAGACTCCAGCAGTAGATGGGGAAGTACTGACTGCAAATGATGAAACAAAGCTTGAAGCTCTTCCGGTTTCTTCTGCTGAGGAAGCTGCAGAGATCACCGACAACACAGATGTTGAGCGTAAGTGTTTTCATGCTTTTCTCTAAAACTGTGTTTATAGTCTCTGTGCCATTGTTTAAATGTACAGAACAATTATGTTGAAAATCGATACCCCTCTAACTGTACACTTTCTGTAAAACTACCATTAAAAAAAGTTATCTTCCGGTTATCAAAAAGGCAATAGGTCAACTTCAATTGTGCCAGACCCCATGTACCCACTCCGCAGCAGCTCCCAACATCACCTCCTCAAACTGGAAGCCAGGTGCTGCAACCTTACAAAGGATTTTCTAATCTCTTGTAAACCCTCAACTTCTTCTTTAACATTCCTGTAAATTACGTTCAGGGGAGGCATTGTTACTTCCTTATCGCTGTGCTGGGAACATGTGAAGGAATGCGCGGACTATGGATTTATGGCTGACCTGGGTGCTGTTTTCCCTGCTCACAGCAATTATAGCAATTAAAAGTTAAAAGCAAGGGACTAGAAAATCCTTCATAAAGCTGCAGCAACTGACTTCTGTTTTGAGGAGGCGATGTCGGGAGGTGAAGTGGAGCACATGCACGTAGGGTCTGGCACAGTTGAAGTCGCTGTATCGCCTTTTTTGAGACCAGGAAGAGAATATTTTTTTAATGGTATTTTTACATAAAGCACATGAAATAAGAAATATTGTGGAGGGGATGTGTTCGAGGGCTATACAATGGATTTTAAAATCAATAATTTTTTAGGGTATCTGTTCCTAGAATTAAAAGTTCTTGGGACAAAATATAAAGCTTGACATTGGCTTTTCATTTGGGAAGTCAATTCAGCAGCTTATTGGTTCATGTATGGGGCACATCAGTCTAAATATGCAACTCTTCTACAAGAGATCTGCTTGGGGCCCTCCTTGTGATCTGTTCAGATGGGTACTAAAATTAGATGAAACCTCATTGGCCAACATCTTTCTGGCCAGTCTGTTTACCAACCTCCCAATCGGTCACAGATCTGCATTGTACTAAATAGACCCCAGGTTTTATCTAGTATAGCCTGTTTTCTGTGCTCTGTAAAATCACTTATTCTAAAACGGAGGCCATTTATGATGGAGCCTACCATACATGAAGTGGTTTCTCATCCGGTGCCACTAGACTAATATTGAATACAGCTGCACTTGTCTGCCTGTTTAACATCATTGCAAATATTGCAACTTGCTCATTCATGAATTATGGCCAAAAGAGTTGCTGGAGTGCCCTCTAGGCTGGATAAATGGTTCAGTTATTTGAAGGTTTAACCAGGAAAATAGCATGGGAACTGTCCAGTAGATCTCAGTGCTATTTGTATGTTTTATTGAGACTTGTTTTGTAAAATTGTATCTAGCTTGTTTTTCTTCTAAATTTTCCTTTATCCTTGAATTTCTTTGTGACAGTAATGAGGACTGAATATTTATTGCATGAAATCCAGAAGAGCAGTGATTTGTCATGTTTAGAGCTGACCCTGGATGAAGATGTTCCAGGTATGAGGTGCTTGAAATAATGCAAATATGCATGTTTATTAAGATAACCTGTTCTGTGCTTCAAATGTATTTAAGGAAGGGATGACGCCATGAGGGTATACAAGGTAGACAAAATTGTCTTTTGGTTTGCAGCTACCTGTTCACTTCTACCCACCCTCTCCTTCCTCAACCATACTTTATGCTTTATGTTTATCATACAGACCACAGGCCTGTGCTTTTGTTGTAATTCATATAGGCGTTATCATTGTGCTTCCTCTGTACATGCATGTGAGCAAAATATCACATTCTGGTCTCCATTGCTCCAAAGTCACGTGACATTCGGCATCTTCATTCGGTTCAGTCTGCTGCAAGAGACTGGTACTCAGCTAAATCCGGGACTCTGTGCATCCCTAGTGTATTGTGTCTACAGTTGGCCATTTTTGCTAACTGATGATGCTCCTAAATCCACCTTTCTACTGCAGAATTTAAGAGTCAGAGCACACAATTCTCCTCTTCTTTTGGGCGACTAATCTCCCTGAACTGCCTTCCCGCTGGCTAAAATGTAAATTGCCGGCGGGATGGTACTCTGCGCGATTCGTTTTCCAAAGTTGCCCGAATTTTTCTCCCTGAATCTGCCTATGTGCCCTGACCCTAAGCCAGCATTTTCATTTAAAAACCCAAGCCAGAGGTTCCAAGCCCTCCAAAAGTGGTCCAAAGCTCTGGTTAGGGAGGCCACCTGAAAGCCGGTTATTTTCGAAAAATAGCAGTGAAGGGATTTTTTGCCATGTTAGACATTAATTATGATAATAGGTACTTGTTAAGTTGTTTAGCGTAAGGGAGGTAGAATTAAATATTGGAGTTGAAAATGGCTTGAAACTATTAATATCTGAAAAAGAAAAAACTTTTTAACAAACATTGTTTATAGTATCTGCCCTATTCTTTGTTCAACGTTTTGTTCAAAATCAAGCTGGCTAATATGAAGTTTGTGTTCTCTTTGCTGCTATAACAGTTTCTGTTATTCACGAAAGGTTTCCACTAGGTGTTGGAACATTGTTGGTGGGATTTCCTTTCTTTTGAGTTTGGGCACTGATATTGGTAAACCAGATCTGCCCCCATTCTAATTCATCCCACAAGTGTTCAATTTGTTTATGTTACATTAAAACAGTCAAGTTCTTTCAGTCCCAGCTTTGCAAACTCTTCCAAGGTTGGTGACTTTTACACCTCAGCCACCACCTGACGGTATTCAAGGTGATATTGTGTTTCCCCACACTCCCTATACATAGATCTTGTGCTGACATTGCTTCCTGACTTTGGTATTCCACAGTGCGAGTTCCACCTGAGGACGTGACATTTTAGAAAGAGCTAAAAATGGGTCCTGATACTATTGCCTATAAACTGTATATTTAGGGATAACCTGTATTGCGGCTGGTTTATTTTGACTGCAATATTTTCACTGCTGCAGATGAGAAGAATTCAGACACACCAGCTGTTACTCCATTAGCCGCAGAAGATTTGTGTATCGATTATGATGAAAGCAATATCGAGAAATCCTATTCAGGTACAGTGATTTTCAGTGATATATTAGAGTGGAGTTGAAAATGTACTTTGTTTATTTGGGAAAAATTTCCTTTGTGATAGAATTGTGCCCAGGCCTACAATTATAGAGCAGCTGTAAATGGCTGCTGGGCATTCCTCTGAATGATCATAAATTGCCCACTAAAAGGATACTTCCCTCTTGTTTAAGAGTGAATATGTTTTTTTAACATTCTATTTTCCTATTTCCTTTGCTGTGTTTGTAAGGCATATCCAACAGAAGTCCTATTTATTCTTCTGTGGTACACTGGTGTTATATATTTTAAATTAATTCTGCTGCATTGCCTTCTGTTTGCGGTTGGAAACGTGTACTTGTGTCCGCGTGTACTTGTGTCCGCGTGTACTTGTGTCCGCGTGTACTTGTCTCTGATTGGCTTCCTCTGCAGAGAGAAGGCAGCACAGCTGCCAAATACTTTTATTTCTTTTTTTTTCTTAAGGGTTTCTAATGTAATTTCTAGCTTGGCTTTCCTCAAGGCTGTATATTATATAATTATATGATTTTATTTTCTCCCCCAATCTGTAGGTGTTACAACAGAAATAGATAATAGGGAATTGCACCAGACTGAAGACCTAGACCTTTGGACCTCAGCTGCTCAGGATCAAGGTTATAAATAATTTTATTACGTCTAGGTCTAGGCTATAAAGCACCTTATCTGAGGTTTACACTAACACTGACACTTTTTTAATGAGAAGTAGAACTGTTGGTTATTTATCGGTTTGCTTGATACAAACGTGCTTTAAATTGAAGAAATGTATTTTGTAAAGAATCATGGTAATAAAAATCAGTGCTTTTGTTAAAGCTCAGCCACCTATTCATTCAACTGCTGAACACATTCTGCTTATGTAGCAGTTTTATACTGTCATAGCATATTGGTTGTAGACAGTTTATTGTTATGTGAATGGGTTTCAGTATACAGACTTTCTCCCCTCATGTGATACAAGGAATAACTAGTTAGGTGAGCGTTTGTACACAGCACTGCTGTTGGGCTGCACTGAGCACTAGTATCTTATAGAAAACGTGTTCAACTGCTTTAAGGAATCGAATTAATTCTGATACATTGAGATCTGTATCAGCTTTGGTAAATGTGTACATTTGGTAACACTTTGCCTGTTAAAAAAAAAATCTTTCGCATCGAAGTTTAGATAAATATGGAACAAGTGAAACCTCTGGGGATCTTTCTGGATTCCACTGGTCAATCTCCAGTAAATCGACCCCATACTATTCCTCCAGCAAGGAAATATTGTGTGTGTGTGTGTGTGTATATCGATGGATGGATGGAGAGGGAGGGAGGGAGGGAGAGGGAGGGAGGGAGAGAGATGGAGAGAGAGAAATATATATAAATTATACACAGCAAGTTAGGTAGGGTACTGTAAGATAATCTTGCTCTTTGGCGTAATATCTTTATGCACACAGGCTTGAACAAAAGTTTCCATTCCTAATCTATTTATGTAACCGCACTCTCAGGCTTTGCAAGTTTTGGTACTGTTTTTGTAAAGCCTGAGAGTGCCATTACATTTTTTTGGTTTAGTAGTTGTGAAACTACAACTCGGCACCCAGGTTGATATTGGTTTGGCACGTGCCCTTCTTTATTATGGTATATATGTGTGTGTGTGTGTGAGATAGAGATATATATATATATATATATATATATATATATATATTGATTAAATGCTGCTGTTCATGGTGGCCTTGTCTCATGTACCTCCTGTTCTACAATTGTACTGATACTGGGTTTTGTTTGTAAGGTCAGAGGTGGCCTCTTGCATTTTTATTTTCAAGCGCTATATACTTAAAGGAGCACACAGAAGCACACACAAGTTGCTGAAATGGCGCTCTACAGGAAAGTACCACCAGTGCATATTTTAAGATGGTTTTAAAGGAACAGTTCAGTGTAAAAATAAAAACTGGGTAAATAGGCAGTGCAAAATAAATCTAATATAGTTAGTTAGCCAAAAATGTATTGTATAAAGACTGGAGTGACTGGATGTCTAATAGAACAGACCAATGTCAGCAAATTTAAGGGGGGGTCACATGGGACATAACTGTTCAGTGAGTTTGCAATTGATCCTCAACATTCAGCTCTGATTCAAAAGCAACAATTATGTCCCATGTGGCCCCCCCTCAAGTCACTGATTGGTTATTGACTGGCAACCAAACCAAGAACTGAAAAGCAGGATGTAGTGTCACGGCTATTATGTCAGTCACTCCAGCCTTTATACATTACATTTTTGGCTAACTAACTTTGTTATAATTTTTTATTTATGTTGCACAGCCTATCTATTTACCCAGTTTTTTTTTTTGACACTGAACAATGCCTTTAACCCACTTGTATTTTTTGCTTATTTACTACCTCATATTATTCCTTACACTGCTAGGGGCAGATGCATCAAGGGTCAAATATCGAGGGTTAATTAACCCTCGATATTCGACTGGGAATGAAAATCCTTTGACATCGAAGTGGAAGGATTTTGTGCAAAAACTATGATCGAACGATCAAAGGAATAATCGTTCGATCGAACAATTAAATCCTTCGAATCGAACAATTTCAATCCAACGATCGAAGGATTATCCTTCGACCAAAAAAATTTAGCCAAGCCTATGGGGACCTTCCCCATAGGCTAACATTGGGTTTGGTAGCTTTTAGGTGGCGAACTAGGGGGTCAAAGTTTTTTCTTAAAGAGACAGTACTTCGACTATCGAATGGTCGAATAGTCGAAGTTCATGAATTGGCCCCTTAGTGTTGAAAAGGCAGTTGGTTTTGTGCATGCATATGACATATCACAATAAATGCAGAGTGTTATAAAGGCTTTGGGAGACCAGAAGTGTCTGGAATATGGTTTTAGTGGGGCAGCATTACATTTGCATAAAGCTGTCCAGTGTTGGTTGCACATTATAAAACCAGGCTTCACTAAAGCAAAAATCTATAAAATGAAAATCTCTGTTGGTGTTTTGCTGATTTGATCAAAATAATAAAAGGAAAGAAAAGTAAGTTGGCATTCATTCATTTCAGTATGTTTCTATTGAAACAAAAATGCTTGCACTTTATTTAAAAAAAAAAAAAGAGGATTGTGTCATCTGGACCGAGAATATTTAAGCATACCAGCCAAGCAAGTTTCTTTGGAATGTCCTTCCCTCTTGCTACAAGTCACATGGAGCACATCACCCACTCCCCCAGAAACAGAAATGCATCCAACAGTAAAAACATGCTGTTCCTAATGCATGCAATTTAGGTACAAATGGTTAAAGCTCACTTTTAGACGCTAAGATCATGGTCATGAAACAGCTCAGCACAATATCTATTCTGTGATGCACATGGATCAA
The DNA here is from genome assembly GCA_038501925.1 of Xenopus petersii. Lineage (NCBI taxonomy): Eukaryota > Metazoa > Chordata > Amphibia > Anura > Pipidae > Xenopus > Xenopus petersii. Next base: position 11,874,805 of record CM076680.1, read on the forward strand.
ACCACAGAACATCATCCGGATGCTACAATCAACCAGAGAGGAATATTCTCCCTGATACGTCCTTGGACAACAGACGCAATCACTTTTACACAGAAAGCAGAACCGTAAGTTGAGTATCTGGAGACCTCATATATTGTTATTCCCTCATAGATACAAAGTTGCTGCAGTTCTGTTAACGTACATTAACACTTTTTTTTTTTTCCCCTTTGAGCATTTATATACGGTGGAGAAGCTCAGTATCTGTATACGCAGAAAACTATGATGATGCAGCTGTCGAAGTTTTCCTGGTCCTCTAGGGAAGTATGGAGAGTTTAATGCTTATGGTCAGGAAACTACAGTGATTTGCCTTGTCCTGACCAGATAAGTACTGGCCACACTGTGACTGATGCTGGTGTTCAGCAATGGCCACCTCAGTATTTTTAAGGAGAGGTGAAACCCCTTTAAGCAATAGCTGAATAAGTTGTTTAATCACCCACATCAATTTCAGGCGGTGTGGCTCCTTGTTTGCCATCATGGAAGTGACAACATTGCATCGTTTAGTGGTGGGTGTCTGACCTTTATTGTGTCTAAGGCTTGTATTTGTCTTTAAAATGGATGTAATTTGCAGATTGGCCCAAAGCATGATTTTGTCTCTGATGTTAAAGATTACCATGTTTAACAAACAAGAAGATTACTTTGTGGATGACATTGGATTGAAATTAGCATACAGTGAAACCTCAATTTTACATCCCCTGATTTTAAGTTTCCCCTCATTTTACATTGCTGTATTGTTGTCCCACCTATATATTATTCATAATACCTTTCCATCATTTTACATTTTCCTGAATTTTACACCATTTTCTTCTGGTCCCCTGGAAAACTTAAAATGGGGGTTCTACTGTATTTATTTTGCAACAGTGTTGTGTTTATTTTGCTTTCTTTTTCTAGAACCCCCTGACCTAGAATGTGCTCCACTCTGTACCAGCATCTGGAAGAACTGGTCTTACACGTACTGACTACTCCTGCACGTGGCATTGAACATTGTAGGGTACCCTCAGTAGTGTAGTCTGTAAATAGGAGGCTCACTTAAGTCTTGCAATGCTATATATGTGTTGTGACACCAGCTTATAGTTGTTTTTTCTAGATATTGTGAATAAAGCATATTTTTGTTGTTTACTAATTTTGGTGTGTTCTTTAATACAGGCTTCTTTCTTGGATTTTCTGTTCTAGTTTTACTGCTGCTGGGTGTAAGACAGTCTTCATGATATACACACTGCCTCATATCCATCACTGTTGGGCTTATGCCAAGGGCTGCATAGGATAGACTGCACATAAACACTGCTGAAATAATGCAAATGCTTCTTCATACCTACTGTGCATAAACAATGCAAAGGAATTGTTCAGTATTAAAATAAAAACTGGGTAAATAGGCTGTGCAAAATAAAAATGTTTATAATATAGTTAGTCAAAAAATTAATGTATAAAGGCTGGAGTGACTGGATGTGTAACATAATAGCCAGAACACTACTTCCTACTTTGCAGCTCTCTTGGTTTCCACTGATTGGTTACCAGGCAGTAACCAATCAGTGATTTTAGGGGGGCATATGGGTCATAACTGTTGCTTTTGAATCTAAGCTGAATGCTGAGGATCAATTACAAACTCGCTGAGCATTTATGTCCCATGTGGCCCCCCTTCAAGTTCTGACATCTCAGAGTTAGAGAGCTGAAAAGCAGTAAGTTGTTTTCTGTTATGTTACACATCCAGTCACTCCAGCCTTTATACATTTTTGCCTAACTAACTATATTAGAAACATTTTTTATTTTGCACAGCCTATCCATTTATATGTTTTTATTTTTACACTAAACTGTTCCTTTCAAGATAACCATCGCCATGTTGCAGGTACAGGCTGCTATGTATAATGCAATCTGCTGCATGGTGTAGATTGCTTGGGTATAGTTCATAGAAGTTGCTGAATAAAGTCAGGGAACTTCATGTTATAGGTTGCACAAACCACACTGCTGTTAGTAAGACCCTAAATTGCATGGCATAGGTTCCATTTACACACTGCTGATTGGTAAAGGGCTACATAGCATAGAATTCACATAATGTTGTGCGTGCCTACACATAAGGCAAAGTGCTGCATGGTGTTGCTTGTTCATATACACTATGGTGTATTTGTTTTTTTTTTTTTTTTTTTTTTACGAGCTCCAAAGTTTGGAGGAATAGGCAGGTTCAGCAGGACAGGTCCAAGCAAAGCAGATGTCTGATGACATGGAAAAGGGGTTCAGCAGAGATGTCGAAGTTGAGCGAACAGATCAACCAGATCATGACCGACCTCAAACTAGGGATGCACCGAATCCACTATTTTGGATTTGGCCAAATACCAATCCAAATCCTAATTTGCATATGCAAATTAGGGGTGGGAAGGGGAAACCACTTTTTACTTCCTTGTTTAGTGACAACAAGTCACAGAATTTCCCTCCCCGCCCCTAATTTGCATATGCAAATTCGGATTCAGTTCAACTGGGCAGAAGGATTTGGCCGAATCCTGCTGAAAAAGGCCGAATCCTGGATTCGGTGCATCCCTACATAAAGTCAATCAGAAGGGGTTCAATAGGGAAAATGTAGTCAGGGGCAGACATTGGTGTCAGTGCCCTTTAAAAATACAAATTTTGAGCCGTTAACATTGCTGATGTGTGCCCCCTGCCTCACCATTGGAGTTGATGCTCCAGCACGATCATGTCAGCTACGTTGCATCAGAGGAGGCAGCACAAATTTGTGGATAGACATGACTGCGACATGAGATGCACGATTTTTACTACAGACAGTGCTTTCTCATTTACACCGTGCATAGAAGACTGGAGGTACTACACCCTATCGTGTTGCCTTTTTCCTGAAAGTTAACATCAAATAATGCAGTTGTATCATCACTAAATGCTCCCTCACTTGAAAGTTTTATATTGGTGCAACTTTTTTAATAAGAGTTAAAGGGGTTGTTCACTACTTTAAGTATGATGTAGAGCAGGGGTGTCCAAACTGCGGCCCGAGGCCCACATGCGGCCCAGGATGCATATGAATGCGGCCCAGCTTGAAACGCTTGGTTCCCGAGGAAATAGGAGGAGGGGGGACTCTACCCATTGCCCAGTTCGTAATAATAATATAATAATAAGTCTATTTATTATCCAGGTGTCCCATATTCCAGTGTATAGCTCCATCTGGCATTGTAGTTCTTCTCTGTGTATCTCCTTTACAATTTTTCTTTTTCCAATGTGGCCCGGCGAGCCAAAAGTTTGGACAACCCTGATGTAGAGAGTGATATTCTGAGACAATTTGTAACTGGTTTTCATTTTTTATTATTCGTATATTCTGAGACAATTTGTAATTGGTTTTCATTTTTATTCGTAGGTTTTGAGTTATTTAACTTTTTATTTGGCAGCTCTTCAGTTTGCAATTTCAGAAAGCTGGTTGCTAGGGTCCAAATTACCTTAGCAACCATGCATTGATTAGAATAAGAGACTATGAGTAGGAGAGGATGGAATAGAAAGACGAGTAATAAAAAAGTAGCAATAATAATACATTTGTAGCCTTATAGAGCATTTGTTTTTTTAGATGGGGTCAGAGACCCCTAATTGAAAGCTGCAAAGAGTCTGCAGAAGGCAAATAATTCCAAAACTTCAAAAAATAAATAATGAATGCCAATTAAAAGTTGCTTAGCTTTAGCCATTCTATAACATACTAAAAGTTAACTTAAAGTTGAACCACCATTTAAGGGGCTGATTAATAATTGGTATCACTTTTCAAGCAGGTTCATTAAATGATAATTTTTCCTATTTAACAATGTAATTTCCTTGCTGCTGGAATACATCCTTCTTGCACAAAAAATAGCGGTGTAAAATAAAAGTCTCTGCTCAAAGATATGTTTATAGATTCTCAGCCAATGTATGGGCTCTGTAATTACCATCATTGCGCCTTTCATAATGTCAGTCATCAAGCTGCACTGATAAATTATCCACATTTGTATTCTGAGAGAATTTTGGAACAGATAAAGTACAGGTATGGAACCTATAATACAAAATGTTTGGGACCTGGGGCTTTCTGGATAAGGGATCTTTCCATAATTAGTAACACTAGAACTTAAGTCTACTAAAACACATTTAAAGATTAACTTATTTGGATTGTATTGCTTCCAATAAGGATGAATTATATCTTAGTCGAGACAAATAACAAGGCACTGTTTTTATTAGTACAGAGAAAAAGGAAATAATTTTTAAAATTTTTTAATTATTTGATTACTATGGAGTCTATGGGAGATGCCTTCCTGTAAATCAGAGCCTTCTGGGTTTCCAGATAACGGATCCCATACCTGTACATGAATAAAATATAATGCAGTGTTGTTGTTGGCATATGACAAACCACTAGTGCACTATAACTTCCGAGAAAATGGAAACTATTTTTTCCATACCCATGAGTATTGAAAATTATTTTTCTTTTATTTATTGAAGAAATTGCGAGTTCAGAAATACTTGGGGATGTGCCTATTGATAAAGAATGTGACTACAGTGTGCAAGAAGCCACGGACGAAAGCTGCACTAACATAGGACTGGAAGGTACAACTTTCTTTATTCCATAGGGCAGGTGTTTCAATATAAGCATCACCCCTTTATTATTTCTGTTTCTGCTGTGTAGCCATGAGGGCAGCCATTCAAGCTGCTGGAGAAAAGGCACAGGTTACATAGCACATAGCAGATAAAACACCATTGTATTGGATAGGGCTGTTATTTGTTATGTAACCTGTGCCTTTTTTCCCACCAGCTTGCCCCCATGGCTACACAGCAGCTTGTTTATATAAACTATAGAAGTACTTATCTGTTATCTACTGTGTATCCTGTGCTTGAATGGCTACACAGCAGCTTGTTTATATAAACTATAGTAGTACTTATCTGTTATCTACTGTGTATCCTGTGCTCGAATGGCTGCCCCCGTGGCTACACAGCAGCTTGTTTATATAAACTATAGTAGTACTTATCTGTTATCTACTGTGTATACTGTGCTTGAATGGCTGCCCCCATGGCTACACAAGAGCTTGTTTATATAAACTATAGTAGTACTTATCTGTTAACTACTGTGTATCCTGTGCTTGAATGGCTGCCCCCCATGGCTACACAGCAGCTTGTTTATATAAACTATAGTAGTACTTATCTGTTATCTACTGTGTATACTGTGCTTGAATGGCTGCCCCCATGGCTACACAGCAGCTTGTTTATATAAACTATAGTAGTACTTATCTGTTATCTACTGTGTATCCTGTGCTCGAATGACTGCCCCCGTGGCTACACAGCAGCTTGTTTATATAAACTATAGTAGTACTTATCTATCTACTGTGTATACTGTGCTTGAATGGCTGCCCCCATGGCTACACAGCAGCTTGTTTATATAAACTATAGTACAGGTATGGGACCAGTTATCCAGAATGCTCGGGACCTGGGGTTTTCCGGATAACGGATCTTTCCATAATTTGGGTCTTCATGCATTGTCTACTAGAAATTAATTTAAACATTAAATAAACCCAATAGGCTGGTTTTGCTTCCAATAAGTTTAAATTATATCTTAGTTGGGATCAAGTACAAGGTACTGTTTTATTGTTACAGGGAAAAAGGAAATCATTTTTAAAAATTTGGATTATTTGGTTAAAATGGAGTCTATGGGAGCCATTCCGTAATTCGGAGCTTTCTGGATATTGGGTTTCCGGATAAGGGATCCTATACCTGTAGTACTTATTTGTTATCTACTGTGTAGTCTGTGCTTGAATGGCAGCCCCCATGGCTACACACAGCACAGCAGCTTGTTTAAATAAACTGTAGTAGTACTTATCTGTTATCTACTGTGTATCCTGTGCTTGAATGGCTGCCCCCATGGCTACACAGCAGCTTGTTTATATAAACTATAGTAGTACTTATTTATCTACTGTGTATTCTGTGCTTAAAGGGCATGTAAAGCCAAAAAAATAAAATCCCATTTTTACTTTCTGTAATGAAAAATAACCCTATCTCCAATACACTTTAATTAAAAAATGTATACCGTTTTTATAAGAAATCTGACTGTATGCAGTGAAATTCTCCCTACATTTACTGCTGTGGATAGGAATTGTCAGACGGTCCCTAACTGCTGAGCAGGGAAACAATCATACTTATGAACTGCAGGGGGAGCCCCCCGCCTTACTTCCCAGCCATGCAGAACTCAAGCAGCTTTGTTTATGATGATCCCTAAGCAGCCCAGACCACATTGAGCATGTGCACAGTCTTAGTCTTGCAAAGATGTTTAATAAAGTTACAAGATGGTGACCCCCTGTAGCCAACTTTGAAAGCATAAATTATTTGTTTAATTAGGCTTGTGGTGCAGTAAGTTCAAGGTTATATTTAGTATACAAAATACAGCATTTCTAGCCTTATTCTATTTTAGACTTTACATGCCCTTTAAATGACACAGCAGCTTGTTTATATAAACTATAGTAGTACTTATCTGTTATCTACTGTGTATTCTGTGCTTGAATGGCTGCCCCCATAGCTACACAAGAGCTTGTTTATATAAACTATAGTAGTACTTATCTGTTATCTACTGTGTATCCTGTGCTTGAATGGCTGCCCCCATGGCTACACAGCAGCTTGTTTATATAAACTGTAGTAGTAGTTATCTGTTATCTACTGTGTATCCTGTGCTTGAATGACTGCCCCCATGGCTACACAAGAGCTTGTTTATATAAACTATAGTAGTACTTATCTGCTGTTATCTACTGTGTATCCTGTGCTACCAGTACTTGTTAACAGTATGTTATATGTTAATCACTTTAAATCGCTTTTTTTTTTTTGGTGTTACTGTTCCTAATTTATTTTCCATATTGATCGAAAAAAGTTAAGTACAACATACAAGGTGTTTTATCGCTGCCAAAAGCTCAAAAATATAAACCACATCCTTTGATCATTATAAACCAAAATCAGAGTTAAAGTACATAAACCAAAACAAACAAAAAAACCTAAAACAACTTGTATATTAAAGGAAAACTATACCCCCCAAACAATGTAGGTCACTATGAAAAGATATGACATAAAACAGATCATATGTAATACCCTGCTTCATGGAAATAATCAATTTTCACAATAATATACTTTTTAGTAGTATGGGCCATTGGGTAATCATAAACAGAAAATCGCCATTTTAAAAAATAAGGGCCGCCTCCTGGGATCCTAGGATTCACCGTGCACACAAACAAACCATACATGTTCGGTCACATGAGCCGATTCACAGACAGAGTTCTGTCTTTTGCTTCCACACTTCTTCCTGTTACAGTTAGAGTTGCAGTATTTCTGGTCAGGTGATCTCTGAGGCAACACACAGACCATCACAAAATGGTGGTTCAAAGCAAGAGATGTAAAAGGGCAATATTTACTTAATATTTACTTAAATATAAATTCTACTTTGGTAATATTCTTTAATATGAACTATCTGTTGTGAAAGTATTGATTTTGGGGGTAAAGTTTTCGTTTAATTGAACATAGCCTATAGCTGTAGAATAGCTTAAATACAATTCAAAATGTACTAAAGTGTTGTTCTCAGAAACAGAATTGTTCCTGCCATATCCTTCTTCATTGAAGCTCTTAAATCTGATTATTTTCAGTGCTTGTATTTAAAGTTATTAGGAGTCAATACATTTTTGGCGACTGACTCAAAATACCAAACTTTGCTCCTGACTCCACAGCTTTCTAATAAGGATTAATTATATCTTAGTTTGGAACAAGTACAAACTACAGTTTCTTTATACAAAAAAAAAATCAATTTTAAAAATCTAAATTATTTGATTAAAATGGAGTGTGTGCAACAAGGGGTGTGGCCAATCAAGCAACATCACGGCCGCATCTTTGGGGCACTCCCAGAGGTCCAAACATAACCCTGCACGATCCTTCTTTCCCATCACACCCAGCACTCACTAGGGTGTTCCAGAAGACCTGGGGGATAACCGACTGCCTCTCCCAGGAAAGAGCGAGTGCACAGGCAACCAAAGAACCGGTAACGGCCTAGCGGTGCGTGTAAAACCACGGACTTGCGTGATCACGGTCCCCGGCCGAGGCCTGACTGGCGGCACAGTCCCCTCCAGTGATGGTCAAGAAGCTCAGAGGGCGCTACAAAAAGACTGCTGTAGAGCTGTGGCCTCCATTCTCAAGAGCCCGGCCCAACTAAACTAGCACAATGGGCAGAAGCCTTCAACCTGATAGATAGCACAAAACACGGAGAAAAAAGAAATGACCCATCCAATTGCACCTTCCCATCCATATATTGCAAAACTCCAGTGAAGTGATTCTTAAAACTTAACTTTTAATAAACCATTAAAATCAATGTCTAGATAGCACCATTAAAAAGAAGGTTAAGTAAGGAGGCTGATAGACTGAATAACAGGGGGTTAGAGGGTTTTTTTTAGGTCAGGAGTGACGGTTGGTTCAAGAGAATTGATTTATGATTATCCAGATATTAGGATACTGACATCGATTGGTAAACCCACGGATCGTTCATTGAACCACTTTTAGCTCTGGTTAGGTAGGCGTCTGGTAGGGACAAAGAATCTATTTTATGGGGCAATTGGATCAGGAGGGGACCTTGGAGGGTGAAGGGGTTGGTTCAACGAACGATCCGTGGCTTTACCAATCTATGTCAGTATCCTAATATACCCAGTTTTGGAATAATTTAAATGAATTGAGGTCTTTGCTAATTCCTCAGCAGTTTGCCCGTACACCGGAAGGGAGGGATCCTGAAGTGGGTGATGGGGTGGCTGTACCTGGGGTACTATTTGGTGTACCTATAGATATATAGTGCGATCAGTGTGCCGGATAATCATATATCAATTCTCTTGAACCAACCGTCACTCCTGACCTAAAAAACCCCTCTAACCCCCTGTTATTCAGTCTATCAGCCTCCTTACGTAACCTTCTTTTTAATGGTGCTATCTAGACATTGGTTTTAATGGTTTATTAAAAGTTAAGTTTTAAGAATCACTTCACTGAGTTTTGCAATATATGGATGGGAAGGTGCAATTGGATGGGTCATTTCTTTTTTCTCCTTGTTTTGTGCTATTAATCATTATCTGACCCTGCACACCATTCTTTGTGTCGGATGGACGGTGCTCCCCAACCTCTAACTTTTAAACCTGATAGATGCCTGGAGAACTACTATACCGCATCCAAACAATGAGCAGTGGCTTTACTAGACTCAGCAAAGGCATTTGACTCTATGGGAAACCCTCCACAAGTTTGATCTGGGCAGTCAATTTATTAGATGGCTTCAGATGCTATACCACCAGCCAACGACAGCCAGAGGCACCCGCCAGGGCTGTCCCTCTCCCATGGCAATAGCCATTGCAATCCAAGCATTGGACCAAATAATCTGCCTCAACCAAGGCCCAATTACAGAAAAAATATCCCTATATGTAGATGATATGCTCATCTATTTAGCAGACACCGGCGCTGCTTAATGTAGTGGAGCAGAACTCGAGTTCAAGTACATAGGCCTTACTGTACATTTGGACCTCACACAACATATACAAAAAAACCTGGTTTACAAATAATTACAAAACTCTCCAATGACCTTCGAACTTGGACAAACCTCCCATTAACTTTGTGGGGGAGAATTGATCTTATCTAGGTGATCTATCTTCCTAAACTCCTATGCCACCTACACAACACCCCAGTCCATATTCCTCAGTCCCTCTTCAAAAGGTTAAACATCCTGGTCCTCCCTTTTATCTAGACCCAAAAAAACCCCTAAAATTGCCTGGATAAAATTGACAGCAGAAAAAGAAGACAGAGGTCTAGCCATGCCCAATTTTCAGCTATACTACTAGCCGTCCAGTTATACTAAATACATTGGTGGTACCATCCTGACCCGTACGACCCCAATATGGCGAGCCATATTGCATATATGCAAGCCACAATAGTGGGATCATTAAAAGGGCTTAAGAACCTTCCACACCGAAAGCTCACTGATGTGGGTACTCTCCCACCCACCATTACCACACCACATAGAGTCTGGACTCAAACCTTGAAAATCCTCAAAAAGGACCCCATTAGGCTTACTCCCAACCTTCCATTATGGGGTAACTCCCACCTTCCCCATTTTCGAAACCTGGAGGACTTTCTATATTGGCCAAAACAGGGAATTAATCTAGGGGATCTCCTGCAGATCGGTATCTTCATTACCCATGAAGCACTTCAAGCTAAGTGCTCCACACCAAATGTACCACTATTCAGATATTTCCAAATTTCCCATATTTGTCCCAATTTGGTAACCTTTCTCCTACTCTGACCACTTTGGAAGTGAAAGAAACCCTGTCAGGGGAATCACCCAATAAACTGGTATCCAATATTGCATCTAGATCACCTCTGTTCCCCTCCATTCAACCTAGCACAGGTGAAATGGCAATAAAATATTCCTGTACTCACCCAAGATGATTATGAGACTAGGCCACTAGAAATATGTACACTAGCTTAATAGCAGTACAAGACAGATTAATTCAGTACAAGGTCTTCCACCAGCTCTGCATAACCCCCAAAAAACTAAAGAAAATGGGTAAAAGAGAAGATGAAGCCTGCCCAAGGTGTAGGACTCATACGGACATTTACTTATACATGATCTGGGAAAGCCCAGCATTAGCTGACTTTTGGTCGCAAATGGCTACACTAGCAAACACACTAGACTACCCACAAGTACGCTACCCCATGGTGTCTATTGGGAGTAGTGGACCATCTTGTACCAACAACCCATGCAAGATTGCGATTCTGTGTCCTATTTTATGTAAATAAATGTGTAATAACGCATTGGATGGGGCCTAACACAAGAGACTCCTGGATCAACCTAATTAATCAGACAATACCTAAAGTTAAACTTACCTATGATGCCAGAGACAGCGCAGCTAAATTAAAAAAAAATATGAAGTCCCTGGTGGCAGTCAGGACCTGGAGCAGAGCCGAGGGACACTGGGGATAGGGTATGATGTGTTGCATGTATAAATTTATATCACCTACTGAAGCTTGTAAAGTTGTGTTCCCTGTTGTTCCCACTGAGTGAACAAAACCACAGACAAATGTAATTTTAAGTACAACTGCTTATTGCTTGTTTTGTCACAAAATTAAAAGTAGTAAAGTTTACCTTTAAAAAAAAAAAATAGAGTGTATGCACGATGACCTCCCCGCAATTTTCTGGACAACAGGGTTCGGGATAATGGATCCCACACCTGTACATATGTGGCAGTGCTGTTGTCCAATAATCTGTGATGTATTTGTTTTATACAGAGGGCCCTGAACCAGTGGAGAATGCATTCACTGAGAACATCAATGATGAGACAGATGTTGCTAATGTGCAAAGCAAAGGAGAAGAACAAGGTGATAATGAAATTCTTTACTGTGGTGAAACCACTGAGCTGTCAAGTTTAATTTTTCACATATTTACTTCTTTAAACGTTTGTGCTCTGGTGTTTATTAAAATTCATTCCATTACCTTCCAATTACTTCATCACATCTGTAAGCAAGTTATATACTTGGTCACAAATTGTCAGTTATGCAAGCCATTGAGAAGTAGTACTTGGGGGCTGTGAGATAGGAAGGTAAAGAGAAGAGAAAAGAAAGACATATAGAAAATGAGCACAGCCAATAGCAATTCAAACAACAAAGTAAAGTAGTACAGCAGGTCTTTGCATCTAGTCTATTTTTCCCCTGTACAATGGGGATTGTGGCTGTAGTGATCTCCTGATCAGTTGTTGGGTGGTCAGCCTCAGTTGCTCGTGCAGGTTTGAGGGAGAAGCCTTATCCTTAGGTTACTAGGGAATGAGGAGAAGTGGGAAACACGTTGCAGTGATCTATGGTGTTCTGTTCGAAGAGTTTCTCTTTTTCATTGCCTGTATTTTCACATATAACACTGGTTTTCATTCTCATTTTCTTCTGGGGGTGGTTTCTATTTTTACCTAGGAAAAATGTGTATGCTTTTGAACTCGTATATAAAGCCAATGCATAAAACGTTCACAATTAGTCATGTGTTTCCTGGGATTCTATCATAGATTGCACCAGTTGAATTCACATGTAAAGGGGGATGGAGCCCACAACGCCTTTTCAAATTTGTAAAAACTCCCAGCATTTAAGCACAGTTTGCCAGATTTTGGGAGTCGGTTGCATGTTCATGTTCCCCAGTGTGCTGGATACTGGCATGCCAGATAAGGTTTCCCTTAATTACTAATGTCAGGTTAAAGGAGAACTAAAGCTTAACTAAAGAAGTAGCTAGAAATGTTTTATATTATGTTTTTTGCTTCTGTACCAGCCCAAAGCATCCACAGCCCTTTTAGCAGTAAAGATCAGTGTCTCCAAAGATGCCCCAGTAGCTCCCCATCTTATTTTCTGCTGATTCACTGCACATGCTCTGTGCTGCTGTCACTTACTGAGCTTAGGGACCCACTCACAATATACAGTACACATAGAATAGAAATGTCACAATATAAGGCTGATTAGTCATTAATACAGATAATTACTACATGGCAGCACAGAAACCAGTGCAATTAGCATCAGAATTTAATAATCAGCCCTGTAGCATCAGCTTATATTACAGACCAACCTCATTTTCTGCTGGATAATTAGTGACGACCCCTAAGCTTAGCTTCTCAACAGCTTCTCAGAGCCCACTGAGCATGTGAGTGTCGCAGACACTTTCCAAGATGGTGACCCCCTGTGACAAGTTTGAAGTCCTGGATCATTGCTACTATTAAAGGACCAGTAACATCAAAAAAAAATTAAAAAAAAAATTTGTTAGTATACAACGAAAAATAAACACCAAGATAAATTACATTTTTAAATTGCAAAGCCTTTATTAAGAAATAACTTACCGAAACTCCACTTCCTGTGATTGATTTCTCCTCCCTGGCTATTCTCCTACTCAGTTCATGTCTCCCAGCACTCAGCGCTGTGCTCAAGGTAGAGAGTCGGGACAGCAGCATGTCCAGCAGCAGCCCCCACAGCATCCCATCCAACAGGTCCACGAGTCTGGAGGCTGCATGCTGCTGCAGGAGAAGGTAAGGATTCAGGAAAGGAATCCTCCGCTGCGATTGCGGCGACAGCAGCAGCATGTCCAGTGGCAGCCCCCACAGAATCCCATCCAACAGGGCCCGCTGCTGCCTCCGCCGCGGAGAACCGAGTTACTTCAGGGCGGCTTACTACAGCCGCTTCCCTCCCTCTGTCGTTTGGCAAATGCCGATCGGTAGTTGTCTCGTTTATTCGGTCACAGAGGAAGTTCCGTGTAGCCGCATGCTCCAGCCGCCGCAATCAAGGATAAAGCAAGTGGATATGCCGGCGGCTCCTCTCCCCCTTCAGCTTCTCAGGTCACTTGCCGTGTAGCCGCCTCCTCCAGCCGCTGCAATCAAGGATACAGTGAGTGAATGTGCCGGCGGCTCCTCTTCCCCTTCTCAAGTCACTTGCCCGTGTAGCCGCTGCCGCCGCAATCGCAGCGGAGGATTCCTTTCCTGAATCCTTACCTTCTCCTGCAGCAGCGTGCAGCCTCCAGACTCATGGACCAATTGGATGGGATGCTGTGGGGGCTGCTGCTGCTGTCCCGACTCTCTACCTTGAGCACAGCGCTGAGTGCTGGGAGACATGGACTGAGTAGGAGAATAGCCAGGGAGGAGAAATCAATCACTGCAGGAAGGATGGTCGCCCTTTCGCCGTTTCTGAAGAGGACAGGAAGTGGAGTTTCGGTAAGTTATTTCTTAATAAAGGCTTTGCAATTTAAAAATTTAATTTGTCTTGGTGTTTATTTTTCGTTGTATACTAACGAATTTTTTTAAAAAAAAATTTGATGTTACTGGTCCTTTAACCAGCTGAACATTTAGGCTGGTGCAATAAGTTCAGTATATAAAATATGGTATTTTTAGCCATATTCATTTATAGAGTTTAGTTCTCCTTTAATGCAGGTGTTTACAGGACTCCTTTTGTCTGATTGTGCTGCTGCTTTTACAGAAATAGGAACAAACAGGAAACTGGCACTTGTATAATGAGGGCAGTTAGGTGCAAGTGCTATATATGTATGGTGTTTAAATGCACTGCCTAAGCACCAACTTTTTGTAAATGAGCCCTTGTTTCTTTCTTCCCTACCACTCCTACACTGACTGGTTTTGAAAAGCCAAATGGAATCCCATCCATTCTCATAGCTCCAGAATGAATTCAATGCACTTGGCATGCAGATCTTCTCTCTCTGGTTCCCTTCTCATTGGAATCAGCTTTGTGCAGTATCTGTCCATGATCTTTTGGCCACAATCCTAGCAAACAAATTTGATCCCCGAAGTTGGCTGAATTACAGAGTTGTGTCATCTTCCTTTAAAGGGGTTTTTCACCTTTGAATTCATTTTTAGTATGATTTAGAGTGTGATATTCTGAGACAATTTTCAATTGGTTTTCATTTTTTATTATTTGTGGTTTTTGAGTTATTTAGCTTTTTATTCAGCAGCTCTCCAGTATACAATTTCAGCAATCCTTCTAGGGTCCAAATTATTCTAGCAACCGTGAGCTGGTTTGAATAAAAGACTGGCATCTGAATAGGAATGGGTCTGGATAGAAAGACAGGCAATATAAAGTTGCAATTACAATATCGAATAAACACGAGTATAAGCCGAGTTTTTCAGCACCCAAAATGTGCTGAAAAAGTCTACCTTGGCTTATACTCGAGTCAGATGCGAATGGCTGCTCTTCAGGACATCTTTAGAACAACACACACTCGCTCCTGCATGCGCTCTGTTAGGAAAGAACTCGCCTCTTACGCTGCCATGCTCCTCTTCCTGGTCTTCGGGTCCGAACTTCCGGGGTGTGACGTCACTTCTGGAAGTGATGTCACATAACAACTGATCGTTATTGGGACACGGCTTCAGATTCTACAGTTGCTACTTGCGCTTCTTTGAACAGGCATGGAAAGGAGTCCGTACTGTGCAGCACATTGGGATCCTGGGGCTACTGAGGGTGCTGCTAACAGACCCTGCACGATGTAATGAAGCCTCCACTTCCCCCAAACAGGGCTGAGGAGGGAGGACCAAGTCATGAGGGGGGAGATTACAACATCAAGTGTGGACAGCACAGAGGTTGTGAATGCAGCCTCTTCGGATCAGTGAATAGGAGCGTATGTTCTGCTGAAGATGTCCTAAAATGCATTTCTCACCCTAGGCTCATACTTGAGTCAATAAGCTTTCCCAGTTTTTGGAGGTAAAATTAGGTACCTTGGCTTATACTCGTGTCGGCTTATACTCGAGTATATACGGGGTATATTTGTATCTTTTGTAGTATTTTTTCTTAGAAGGAGTCCGTGCCCCCATTTGAAAGTTGGAAAGAATAAGATTAATAATAATTAAGAAGACTATAATAATTAAAACACTATAAAAAATAATGAAGACCAATTGTAAAACCGCTTACAATTGAACTACTGCGCCAGTATGAATTGTTTTTCTGCAGCTGCAGATAATTGGTATATAATTAATTACACTGAGGCTTGAAAGTTTGACTCTTTTGACTTTTCAATATTTAAATATTCCCATAGATATGACCTACAACATGATTTGTTTTTCAATTAAGTTCTGAAGCTAGATAACGAGAACCCAATTAAGCACAAGTCAAAAACATAATGCTTGTTTATTGAGGAAAATGATCTAAAATTATTTAAATACTGAAAATTCAAAAGGATTCCGGAACTTTCAAGCACCGCTATAAATATAACGCATTTGAAAGCATAAAATATTGAGATCAGAAATCTACACCGATGCAGAATGCTTATACAAATTGTTAACAAATCTCAAATATACCGTTAGCTTTGTTTTCATGTATTTGATTTAATCATTGTAGTAAAAAAATTTCAGTAAGGATCTATTTAATTGTTAATTCTGTTTGACCAGTTTAATGTGTTTTTTCTCTGACTTACACTTGTAGCGTATCTAGTGCCAGAGGAGAGCACAGTTGCTGTATGTGAGATTGAGGATTTTGAGCCAGAGGTTGATCTGCAGAGCAAAGAAAATGAAGGTAATGTTCATTATATCACCAACCAGCATATCTAATTAGTGATTCTTTATAATTCCCATCATTTTAGTTTTTCCACCTTTCCACCAACCTTTTCTGTGTTCACTTTCATGGGTAAATCCTTAAAGAAATTATTCTGTTTTTAACATTTATACTTTATTATGTTTATTAGCAATGTTTGTTAGTTTCCATAGATATTTTTTTTTATCTTTATTAGTACAGTCTTCCTTTGAAGCCCACTTTTCCTTGCAGGCTTACCTGAGTATACAGATATTCCATTACTGGAGGGTGACGGTGATGATTCAGTCAGCCCTGAAGAGGTATCCAGTCATGAAATGAATGAAGCAGAGGCCTTGGAAGATCAAGACCAAGGTAAGCACGCTTGCTGATAGTGCTGGTGATTATGTCAGCAGGAATTCTATTGGTGATGTACAAATCATTAAGCTACTGGATCGCTATTTAATTTTTAAATTACTAAAGGTGTTCTTTGCATTACTCTGGCATTGTTATTGATGTCAGCCAATGTTATCCATTTAAAGGCGAAGGAAAGGCTAAAATTAAGTAAGCTTTATCATAAAGGTCTATATAAATACACCAGTAAATCCTCAAAGTAATGCGTTCCTGAGTCCTCGGTCAAAATAAAAACTGCATTTCTTACCTTTTATTGTGTATACATGGGCTTCTGTATCAGACCTCCTGTTTTCAGCTTAAACCTCCAGGGCTAGGGCTTGAGCATGCTCAGTTTGCTCCTCCCCTGCTGTAATCTGAGCCCAGAGCTATGACTGAGCAGGAAAACTCAGGCCGGATGTGATGTCATACCAAGCTAATATGGCAGGTGCTATCCTAAGCAAACAGAGAGGTTCTAGAGCTGTTTACTCAGGTAACATAGTAAGTAAGTAAGGTTGAAAAAAGACACATGTCCATCGAGTTCAACCTTTTTTAGGTATGGTAAAGCATTCTACAGAATAAATAGTGTTATAGCTTGTACTATTGTGGCTAATCTACTGACAATAAACTGATTCGGTACCTTTCCTTCTCCTTTAAAAATAAAAAAAATATCCTCCCATTCTCACTCATTTCATGGGGACTAAATCCACCTTCCAGAACAAAAGAACACTAAAGTAACCAACCTGACTACTACCAGGATATTACACACCCTTTAAAGGGAAAAAGTATTCCCCACATTTAAAATGAGCCCATTTTGTGGTCCTTTAGTAGAAATAAGCTGCTAAAACACTGTACACACACTGTGAACTTCTAAAAATGTATGTACAAGTATGGGATCCCTTACTGGTAACCCATAATCCAGAAAGCTCCAAATTACGGAAAGGCCGTCTCCCATAGACTGCATTATATCTAAATATTCCAAATTTTAAAATACAATTTCCTTTTCTCTGTAAAAGATCTAAATTACGGTAACGTTTCATATCAGGAAAGCTTGTGTTTCGTTTCTAAGTTGCAAATGTTCTTCTGCCTTATGACTTCTCTCTTGTTGAATTCAGAGGATTTGGTGCCAGAGGAAGAACCAGCTGCTGAAACTGAACACAGGAGTTATCTTTTTGAGGCAGAAGAAGCTGATCTGCCAAGTCAAGAACACAAAGGTAATAACAATTGGGTAACATAGTTACACCACTATATCTGCAGGTTTAGTTATGTCTCTGTTTTTATTTTCTGTGTTATTTGGGAAATGGATTAACTTCAATATAATGCTCCTGTTTAAAATACCTTTTTAATTAAATATTTCTATAGGCATTAATTGTAGAAGTGACTCAGAGAACTCACAAATAGAAGCTTGCAAATAATATAGCACTTACATTTCATCTTACTTTCCTTGTCCTTTTCCACTTATGACATGGGAATATGTAGGGCTATGCCCATGAACTACCTCGACCACACCCTGTTACAGTTAACCAGGAATACCCTGATCTGTCCCCTTAAAGGGGTTGTTCGCCTTTACTTTCTCCAGTGTACAATATGAATAATTAACTAGATCCTCCTCTGCTGGCTATACCCCCTCAGCAGGCGGAGCCCAGTCAGTTTTTTGTTGTGTCCTCAGGAGGAGGACATTTCCTATTCAATCAGCTTGTCTGACACCTGGAGAGATTCGGCACCCCTACACTGAGTAGGGGGTATGGACCGATATCTTCCTACTTCGAATTGTCTCCGGGGTAACAGAGTGTACTGAACACCTACCATCCAGTCTTACCTAAACTCTCCTTCCCTTCACAGGGGGAGAGCAGACTGGCCGGAAGACTAAGGGAGACCTGAGGGCTGCAAAATGTAAGTATGCCTCTCTCCCTCAACGACGGACTACCTTCCTCCCCATAGTCGGGACCGGGGCTATGATCTCACAGTAGGGGGAAGCGCAGGGAAGGGTTGTGCAGGATTGACAGAGAGACGTTTTTTACCCCCTTCATTCACCTAGCACAAGACAAGGATCTGTCCGCACTCTCTCTGTGCCTACTGACAAAGGGAGCCAGAGTACTAGCTGCGCCTTCCGTTTCTTTTTCAAAATTGGCGCCAATTAAAAATTGTGCGAGAGAGGAGCACCAACGGAAACCCCCCACCTAAACCAGCAGTGCACCTCCACCTCAGTCACACTACCTCTGGCTGAGGGAAAGGTTGGCGCAATTGTCTCGGGACTCGGGGCCATAGACTCCTTAATACTGTCTCAGTCTTAACCACACTTCACCTCCAGGAACCAGAGACCTCTTCCGATTCAGCCAACCCTCTATTCAAGAGACATAGCAAAACTTCTCAGAATTTTCCATCTCACTCACAGTTATATCAGATCATTCAACAGGAGTGGGACAAGCCAGAAAGGCGTTTCCAAGTTAACCGTTGGTTCCAAAAACTCTACCCGTTTCTGGCTGAACGTCAGAAAGGTGGTCCGCTCTTCCTTCAGTTGACGCACCCGTGTCCAGGCTTTCTTAAAACACCAAACTACCTGTCCCAGGTGCCTCATCCTTCAAGGATGCCATGGACAAGAAGCTAGAGGGCTTACTGCGCTCAACCTTTTCAGCTGCATGTACCTCCCTTCGTCCAGCTCTAGCCACAGCCTGGGTTAGCAGGGCCATGCAGTCCTGGTCAGATCCTATGCTTGAGGCCATTCGGGCAGGGGCTCCACGTCAAGAGTTGACACGGTGGGCTTCACAAATCAAGGAAGCCACTGACTACATTGGCGAAGCATCCCTGGACTCTGTTCAGCTAATTAGTCGAACATCAGTTGCAGAACGATAGGTCGATATGGCTGAAACTATGGTCTGCAGACCTGTCTTACAAGAGGTCTCTAACTTCCATACCTTTCAAGGGAAAATTGCTTTTCGGTCCAGATCTGTACAAAATCATCAGCCAAGCCACAGGTGGTAAAAACACTCTACTTATACAACCAAAGGCACGATCCTCCTTTCGCAGGGGGACGTTTTTTCAAAGCTCACAACACGAGCACGAGATCATCCCCCCCTCGCCTTCAGACCTCTGGGAGAGGACGCTGGGGGGCAAAGGCCAGATCCTCCTGGCAGGGCAAGAAGACCTTTACCAAGAACACTGACAAGTCCACTTCAGCATGACTATCCATTGCTGTGGCCCGAACAGGGGGCCATAGGGGGGAGGCTACTCCATATCAGCAAATCATGGCATTCACTCACCCGAGACACCTGGGTTCACGAAATCGTAACCCTAGGTTACCACATAGAGTTCACTGCTCCTCCTCCGCTTCGCTTCTTTGTGTCCCTACTCCCTCAGGAGCCATCCAAATGCGAGGCATTCCAAGACGTCATTCAAGGATTACTTCAGAAAGAAGTAATCATTACAGTACCGTGCACAGAACTGTTCCAGGGTTACTACTCAAATCTTTTTATAGTACCCAAGAAACACAATTAATTTCGACCAGTCTTAGACCTCAAGGAGCTGAACAAGTTCATCCGCTCACGCAGGTTCAAGATGGAGTCTCTCTGCTCATAAAGGATGCGTATCTGCCATTTTCCCTCCTCATCAGAAATACTTACGCTTTGCCTTTCAAAACCATCATTTTCAATTCACGGCAATCCCTTTGGTCTAACATCAGCACCTCGGGTATTCACAAAGATCATGGCAGTTGCTACGGAACTTATACGCAGCAAGGGCATCTCAATCACTCTGTATTTGGATGATCTGCTAATCACGGCACTTTCAGGTCCAGAAGCACAGCAGGCGGTCTGCCTCACAATGACATGACAATTCTTCAGGACCTGGGATGGTGTCTCAATCTCGACAAGTCCTCTCTCAACCCCAGTCAATTGATGTTATTCCTGGGGATGCATTTCAACACCTTGACACAGAGGGTGTCTCTCCCTCACGAGAAGTTACTCCACCTACAATACCTAGTCAGGTCCTTGAGGGCAAAGCGGTCACACACAGCAAGATTCTGCATGAAGGTACTGGGAGTGATGGTCTCAACAATAGAGGCTGTGTCTATAGCGCAGTTCCACCTCAGGGATCTGCAATGGAACATTATTTCAACGTAGAAAAATAAATCACTGTTTCAGATGATCCACATTTCCAGTAAAACCCGGTCGCCACTCCTGTGGTGGCTAAGGTAAACAACCTCGCTACCGGCAGACTGCTCCGAAACCCACAATGGAGCATCCTAACAATGGATGCAAGCCTCTTCGGTTGGGGAACGTTTCTGGAGGGCAGAGCAGCGCAGGGTCTATGGACACCAGAAGAGAGCGCATTATTGATCAACATTCTCGAGATTCGAGCAATCTGACTGGAACTGAAGCATTGGCAGAGGGATCTGACAGGCCAAGCCGTCAAGTTTCAGTCAGACAACACCACGGTAGTTGCTTACATAAACCATCAATGGGAAACAAGGAGCAGAAGGGCACTAAACGAGGTCAAGCTCATTTTCCACTGGGAGGAAGCCAACCAAACCCTGCTGTCCGCCATATACATACCGGGAAGCAGACTTCCTGCAGACAATCACTAGACCCAGGAGAGTGGTCACGAAACCAGGAAATATTCCAGCCCTAGCACCTGCTGTTGGCTTCTTGAATGTGTGACCGCGGTAAGCTAACGGTTAGCTTACTACGGTCACACACTCAGCAAGCTGCCAGCATGGATCTTCAGAAACAGAAGTCACATTAAAGTGGACCTGTCACCCAGACACAAAAATCTGTATGATAAAAGTTCTTTTCAAATTAAACATGAAATCCAATTACTATTTTTTAATTAAAGCATTCATAGCTGTTGTAAGCTCATTTAAAAATCTCAGCTGTCAATCAAATATTGTTTGCCCCTCCTCTATGCCTAGGCATAGAGGCAGGGTAGATAATTACTTTCATTTTCCATTCAGCACTTCCTAGATGTCACTGCTCTCCACACATTTCCCCAGTTCTCTTCACCATTTAATTGTGTAGTCAGGACATGGGGATGGACAACAGGTCAAGATTCTGAGATGATACAAGGCTTGTCATAATAACAGTGTCCTCAATATGGCTCCTGCCTGCTTGCTATAATTATGAGTTCCCCGACCGAAGGAAACAAGATTCAAATAATTTACATAGTGTAATTAAAGTTCATTTTGGTTGACTAACGTGATAAAATAGGATTTTGAATAATTTATTTGGCTGACGGTCCCCTTTAAACAGATGAGAACACTAGCATTTAATAGGGCTATTCAGTGTTTATTTGTTTCAAAGTAGCCCACATGAACACTGCACTTCTGTTTGTTGTATTCTGTTGTTGTAACAGTTAAAATTAAGGTTGAAACTTTGTAAAGTTTATAAGCTGTGTTATGTTTTGCGGCTCCAGACTATTTTTCTTTAGTGGAAGAGGGGGCAAAATGGCACTTTTTATAGTAAAAGTTGCTCTAGCCTTAGGCGCGGACGCTCTATGTCAAAGTGGGATTTTCAAAGGCCCATTCTTCATCCAAAGCCACAAAGTCTCAGCGTGGCTCTTGAAACCCACATTCTAAAGAGTAAGGGGTTCTCTGACAAAGTGGTAAAGACTATGCGGGCAGCACGCAAACCTGTGTCGGCAAAGACCTATCAGAGAGTATGGGGCACATACCAGGACTGGTGTACTCGTCACGACAAGGTTTTCGAACGTTTTTCTATCTCCAACCTTCCTTGAATTCCTACAGGAAGGACTATCTGTGGGCCTATCGATGGGATCACTAAAGTTCCAAGTCTCAGTTCTGTCTATTCTTTTCCAGAAGAGCTTAGCCCTCCTCCCAGTTGTCAAGACCATAATGCAAGGGGTGGCTCACATAGCGCCTCCAATTTAAACACCTGTTCCATCATGGGACCTTACCTTGGTATTGCGAGCCCTTCAGGATCCTCCTTTTGAGCCGTTGGCATTGAATCCATTACAGTGGCTTACCTGGTAAACGGTATTCCTACTAGCAATTGCTTCGGCACGAAGAGTTTCAGAGCTCAGCGCTCTTTCGTGCAAACCCCTTTTCCTGGTGTTCCATCAAGACAGAGCGGTACTTTGTACTATATCTTCCTTTCTCCCAAAGGTAGTTTCATCTTTTCATCTCAATCAAGAGATCACCATACCAACCTTCTGTCCCTCACCATCCAACCCTAAGGAAGTGGCACTGCACTCTCTGGATCCAGTATGAGCTCTCAAGTTCTATTTGCATAGGGTTAAAGACATCTGCAAGACAGATGCTCTGTTTGTTGTTCCAGGGGGACCCCTACACGGAACTCCGGCATCTAAGGCTGCCATTTCACTTATATTAGACAGGCCATTCAACGAGCATACACGGCAAGGGGGCAAACACCCCCACCACGGGTCAAGGCACACTCAACCAGGGGGATGAGCACATCCTGGGCTTCCGGAATCTAGCCTAGGTTGAGCAGCCGTGCAAAGCACCTATGTGGACATCATTCCACTCCTTTGCAAAATTCTACCATTTCGATACCTTTGCGACTTCTGACACGCTTCGGCTGGAAGGTTCTTCAAGCCGCAGTGGCATCTTCCACATAGGCCTATCCTTCCCACCCTATTCAAGGGGACAGCTTTGGTACTTCCCCACTGTCCCTGTGTCCCCCAAGCTGACACTGGAGAAAAGGAGATTTTGTGTACTCACCGTTAAATCTCTTTCTCTTCAGTCGCTTGAGGATACACAGGGCTTCCCTCCCTGCATAGTGGCATTCTGCCAATCAGACATGGTCTGGTAATTAATCACTGTGTTGCCTTATTAGGCATTCTGCCAATCAGACATGGTCTGGAATAGAAAGGTGTGTAATAAAAAGTAGCAATAACAATAAATGTGTAGCCTTACAAAGCATTTGTTTTTTTTAGATGGGGTCAGTGATCCCCATTTGAAAGCTGGAAAAAGGTGGTGGAAAATAATTCAAAAACTATGTTAAAAAAAAGGAAAAATGAAGACCAATTGAAAAGTTGCTTAGAATTAGCCATTCTATAACACTAAAAGTTAACTTAAAGGCGAACCACCACTTTAAGGAGTCTTCACACAGGTGTTGTTCTGAATAGACAGACTTTTGTGGCTCCCAAAAGGTATTTTGAAAAAAATTCTACTTTGTCTTTATAACCCATTTGTAAAAGGATTTTTTTAATCTTTACTTAAAGTTGCAATATTGTATAGTTGATCAAATTTTGAGAAGCACCAATGCTGCTATGACGTAATGTGTAATGATGTGAGTTTGATTACTGACTGCCTTGTGCAACATGCTTTCTCTTATGTGTATATTCAGACTTTCCAGAGCAAGAGGAGGACCGAGTTGCAGAACACAAGAATGATATTTCTGAGCCAGACTTTGCTGATCTGCAAAGTAAAGAGCAAAAAGGTGATAACACATCCATGTACCGCAACCAAACTACTGATCATTTTATCTTCTTTTTATATTCTCTTTTTAGATGGGGATTTCATTTTACCGACCATTATCATAGTAAAGGTGTATTAGTATACTTAAGGCCCCAGTTTTGTGATTCTTGGACTCTGTCACTAAAATTGGGTTATTTAACAAGGTAATTGTAATAGTTTAACAAACCGTTCAGACTACTCCCTTTGGTATCACAGACAGACTGCAGAGGGTTCAGTGTCCCTGCTTTCATGCAGAGCTCCTCAAACTGTACTTATCCAAGACAAAAAAAGAGAAAATGTAGGGCTCACTTCCTCATGAAGTAAATTAAAACCACTGTTTATTTGTACATTGAAAAGCTGTGGCTGCTGTGGAATGGCCACCTAACACAGTTCGGTAACACCTCTTAGGGCTAGTCCACACGGGGAGATAGCGACGCGTTTGCGGTCGCGGCGACAAAGCGCCGCGACAGTCGCCGCGACCGGCGCAGGCGACAGTTTTGTATGGGCGCCTATGTAAAAACGCCTGTGCTAACCACACGAGGCGATGCGCTTTTCAACAGTCGCCTGAAAATGCCTCGCCAGGCTTTTTCAGGCGACTGTTGAAAAGCGCATCGCCTCATGTGGTTAGCACAGGCGTTTTTACATAGGCGCCCATACAAAACTGTCGCCTGCGCCGGTCGCGGCGCTTTGTCGCCGCAAACGCGTCGCTATCTCCCCGTGTGGAATAGCCCTTAATCATAAGCCTAAGAAGGTTTTAGAACCAATTAATTTTATTTTTATTTCCATTAGATAAAATAAAAGGGATATGAAGACTTAAACTTAAAGGATAAGTAAACCTTTAAAATAAGTGAATGTAAAACATAAAACAGAGGCTCAAGTACAAGCTACTGTTTTATTATTACACAGAAAAAGGAAATCTTTCTTTAAAGGTTTTGATTATTGGGATAAAATAGCCTTTCTGTAATTTTGGAGCTTTCTCGATAACAGGTTTCCGGATAACAGATTCCATACCTGTATACCAATTTACTATACGTTATACAAGTACTTATAGTGTAACAATCTCTTATTGCTTATGTAGCTTGTTTTTATACATTTCTTGTAAGCACAGCCTAAATGCACTGAAGAAAACGGTGACGTTTCATATCAGGAAAGCTTGTGTTTCGTTTCTAAGTTGCAAACTTTCTTCTGCCTTATGACTTCTCTCTTGTTGAATTCAGAGGATTTGGTGCCAGAGGAAGACCCAGGTACTGAAACTGAACACGGGAGTTATTTTTTTGAGGCAGAAGAAACTGATCTGCCAAGCCAAGAACACAAAGGTAATAACAATTGGGTAAAATAGTTACACCACTATATCTGCAGGTTTAGTTACGTCTCTGTTTTTATTTTCGGTGTTATTTGGGAAAAGGATTAACTTCCATATAATTCTCCTGTTTAATAGACTTTTTTAATTAAAGATTTCTATAGGCATTAATTATAGAAGTGACTCGCAAATAGCATGGCATTACTGGGTAACTGGAAGCCTGCAATTAATATAACACATTTCATCTTACTTTCCTAGTCCTTTTTCACTTATAACATGGGAAAATGTAGGGCTATGCCCATGAACTACATTGACCACACCCTGTTACAGTTAACCAGGGATATCCTGATCTTGTTCACCTTTAAATTAACTTTTTGTATGATGTAGAGAGTGATGTTCTGAGACAATTTGCAATTGGTTTTCATTTTTTATTATTTATGGTTTTTGAGTTATTTCGATTTTTATTCAGCAGCTCTCCAGTTTGCAATTTGCTAGGGTCCAAATTACTCTAGCAATCACACACTGATTTGAATGAGAGACTGGAATATGAATAGGACAAGACTGAATAGAAAGATATTGTCATTTACATTAATTATTTATTTTTTATTCCAAGATATTAAGGGATACATGTACTGTTTATATGAATGAATTTTATTACAACAGCGCCACCTGTAGTCAAGGAAGTTGTCAGGAGAAAGAAAGAGGCTGCTCTGATGTTCTTCTGCTTAGGAATAAAATCAGAGCAGCCTCTTTCTTTCTCCTGACAACTTCCTTGACTACTTGGTGGTCAGGGTGGTGGAAAACTGACCAGCAGGTGGCGCTGTTGTAACAACATTCATATTAACAGTACATGTATCCCTTAATATCTTGGATTTAAAAATAATGAATGTACATTGCAAAAGTGCTTACTATAGCCCCCTCATCAGTTTTACATTCACTTATTTTAAAGCTTTACTTACCCTATAACAATGTTATGTTAATCTATATCTCGCTTGCTAATATATTCTATGTATGGATGTAAGATACTGTGAGGAGTACCGTTAAGTCCCAGTAGTGCTGTAGGACCCACCTTTGCATAGCACATAGCAGATACGCTATACAGTTGTTTTAGATAGGATGGATGTCCTCAGGAAACTATAGAAACTATATGAGCCTCTGGTTTCTCTTGCAGTCACATATACAGACATTCCATTATTAGAGGGAGGTGTTGATGATTTTGGAAGCAAAGAAGCTGTATCCATAGATTATAATTATGAATATGTAACTGAGGATGTTGAGGACTTGGATACTGAAAATCAAGGTGAGCGACTGTTGGCCTTTTTTTGTATGGCTGTAAATAGCAATTCATTTATTTCAGTTATGTATAACTTTATTTTCAGATCATTGGGGTGGATATCTATGCAACGGGCTCATAGTATCTTAAATCTCATTTATTTTATCAGTTATGCTTCTTTTGTAAGATACATGATCTGTGTTTTGCTTTCCCACTAGTGTCACCCTCATTGTAACACCCAACTAGCATGAGTTTGTAGGATACATAGTCTCTTGTGCATTCCTATTGCAGCTGTGTCCAGTCTAGTGTCCACCAGCTCTTCTCTTTAGATGTTGCTTTATAATACCTGATATTCATATATCTCATATATACATATAAATCTAATATATACATATAAATCTAAGTGAACTTGCTTTTAAAGGGGAACTATCATGAAAATGAAAAGTTATTAGCTTCAGCATACTGAAATAAGGAACTTTCTGAATACAATCAATTAAAAATTCTTCACCATTTCTGAAATAATCAAATTTATCTTCACTTTCCCTCTCTCTGCATCTGTTTCTCTTCATTCTGTCTTTATTAAGGAGTTGGGTGTCAGATCAATGATCCAATATATCTCATGGGGGGCTCCTTTTGCCTAGAAGATGTTTTAGAGCTCACTATTGAAAACCTGTCTCTACATGCAGAATTTGTGCAAAAGGCATTCATTATGTTAGATTTTGTTTGTACTGGAATCAGTTATTTTAGTGAGCTCTAATACATCTGCTAGTAAAGGGAGCCCCTATAATAAGATATATTGGATGCAACTGCTGCATGTAGACAGAATGAGAAACAGATGCTGAGAAAGGGAATAGTGAATAAAAACTTGATTATTTCAGAAACAATGCAGCATTTTTAATTGATTGTATTTATAAAGTTTCTTATTTCATGTTGTGGGCTGTATGTAACTGGATGACTATTATTGACCACTTAAAATTGGTCAAGAACCCGTCAGAATGAGCCTATGATAATGGCATCCAACGTATTGTTTCCTACACTTCTCAAGTCCCCATCTTAGACTGGATATTATTTGATACTTATAAGGTCACAATAATGTGCTTATTCTGTAGAGAGTCAAATATGCATCAGTGGCTCTGACAATCGATCTAAGGAGTCTGGGCCTGTTGACCTGCAAGACTTTGAAGATGAAGGTAAGTTTTAATATTCGTGCTTCTCTGGCACCAACTTTCTTTTAAACTCATGACTTAGTCGTTCAATATCCCTATCACATTCCCTTTAGTGCTGTTCCAATATACAGAGCCTACAGCTGACAGCGCTAGTGATGTGCATCAGGGAGATGAGTGTGAATTTGCAGCACATTCTGATGAGAACATAGAAAGTCCAGGTCAGTGTGTACTCTGCTGCTACTGTTGTTCTTACCGACAATTTGCAAATCAAAAGAGCTATGGGAGTTTTATGGGTTTCTTAGAAATCTTTCCATAACCAACCATAATCCATGTATTCCTTTTCCATGTAATCCAGTACACACAGACAGAACGGCTGATGTATGCGAGACTGATGTTTGCGAGCCAGAAGTTGCAGACCATTGCCATCTACAAGATAAAGGCAAGTATATTAGCATGCATCCTTCCACATTTTCTTAAGCCTTCTCTTAATTGGTGATTAACCATGCTGGTAACCAATTTTATATCTTTCTCTAGATATATAACTTTATTTTTTATCTAAAATATAAAAAAAAAGTGAATTCTGTTGTTTAATGTTCGTATCCTTTTACTTTTTCTGTAGTCGGCCCTCCTGTCAGTGCAGACGTATGGTTTATGTCCAGGTTCTCCTCTGGAGGCCCCTCCTCTTGGCCCCTCCCTCAGGATATATAGGCTGGCTCCACCTCTATTCCTCAGTTCTTTTGTCCTGCCTTGGAGGTGAAGGACAGAAATACTTCTATTTTTTTTTCTACTTCATAGTTATTATACTATGGAGACATGCAGACCTGTCTCCCACCGATCCAGGCTGCTCCCTCCTTGCTGGCATGTTGCAGCAAGTGGACAGCGTTACACAGATGTTATGGAGGCATGCTGAGCTGTCTCCCATCGGATCAGCTTCTCCCTCCTTGCTGGCTTTTTGCAGCAAGCGGAGTGGCTTAGAGTAGTCTCCTACCCTAAAAGGGCTAGGTATGTAGTGCTACCAAAATGCCCAATATGTGGACGATACTCATTCATGCTGGAACGGAGCAGTCTACATTTTGCAATGTATTTTATAGGGAGAGCTACAGTCCCAACTCACCCTGCAGCACTTTATGTAAGGGGTTTGTAGGTATATATTCAACTGTATACAAAAGCGCTGGGTTACTCACAAGAGCCTTCAACATATTCTGGTAAGGTAATGGCAGAGAAGGTACTGTTGAAGCAGTCGCTAAATTGCGAGCTGCGTTAGCAGAATCCGCCATTTTGTTTAAGGGCAATACAAGCTCGGAACACGCTCCCTTGTTTTATGGTGAGAATAGCGAGATGCTAAGGCACGCAACGTCATGATGTCATGGCACATTGCCAATTCTGCTCCGTATCGATTCAGCTCATTGCTTATATGGAACACCAAGGGGCTGCACGCTGCCTGTAGTGAGCGATACGGACAGCCCTTCTATTAATACAAAACGCTCCTCAACACAAGCCAGCTCCACATCTGTGATATTAAGAGTGCAGAACCATTTCCAGAGACTATAACTGGTAATCATTCCAATTTTTCTCTTAAGATGGAAAGATCAGACTCACTCAGGGAGTTAAGGGAGCATGTCCAAGCTGCTAAATCAGTCCAAAAAAATCTCCAAAAAGACCTGTTAGAGGAATAAAATGCAAAAAATGTAAACATACTCTTAGAAAGTCAGAATCTACATATTGCTCTGACTGCAGGCCTACTGAACCACCAAACCTATCTGCCAAAGATATTAATGTTGTAACTAACTCACCCATAATCGAGTTACAACGGAATGAGGAGTCCCTGTCTCAAGAACAACTAATTATGCAGGCAACACCTAATGCAGTTCCACAACTCCCTCCTCATTTAGGAGACTTCCTAGAGTTGATAAAAACTGCACTCCAACCTTCTACCCCTCAACAACAAACCACTAAACGTAAAGCACACTACTCTCCACCTGACATGTCAGACAGTGATGAAGGTCCCTCCTCTAATGTTGATGCCATTTCCATGACTCAGTGATGCAAGAATCAGGGAAAATAACTTCAGACTCACACAGTGACTCAGATTCAGAGCAGCCTACCTTTGCCAAACCAGACATCTCCACCAAAAGTGGATTCAGCCATTTCTAGACTATCCAAACAAAACTACCTTGCTGACCGAAGAAGTGGCCTTTAGAGATCCTATGGACAAGAAATTAGTCTTCCTTAAAAAGAGCTTACACTCAAACAGCAGCAATCCTCAGACCTGAAGCAGCAGGTCTTGCCCGCACTGCTAAACAATGGGTGCGGGAGATAGCCGAAAAACTGCCAGCTTCAGCTCAGGAGTTAGCCAGAGACATCAGTAGGCTAGACACTAGCCTGTCTTTCCTTGCAGATTCAGCACTTGAAATCATCTGCCTAGCGGCAAAGTCTTCAGCCAATTCTGTAATTGCTCGAAGAGCCATTTGGCTACGCCATTGGTCAGGGGACACAGCATCTAAAAAAAAACTGTTAGGTTTGCGCTATACTGGAGAATCCCTGTTTGGAAAAAATCTCAAGCAAATTATAACTGAAGTTACAGGTGGAAAGAGTACCTTCCTACCACCAGGTAAGAAAGGACGTCTAGACCAATGGAACCCGAGTACCAACAGATCTTCAGCGAGACGTATATGGTCCACTTCCAGCCGCAATTATTGTTCCTTTCGTACCAATAACACGGAACAGGGTGTGGCAGTGGCAGCAACAAGGTAGACATAAAAAGCCTACCACCTCAGCCTGACTGCACCCTGCAAATACCCAAAGTAGGAGGGTGTCTATCCAACTTCATGTCCTAGACAGTTGGGCACTTCAAATTATCAAAGAGGGCTACAGAATACACTTCACAAAATCACCACCAAGACGATTTGTTCCATCGGTAGTCCCTCCGCACAGACAACTTGCCTTAAACCAAGCAATCGAATCAGGAGTCATCATACTAGTGCCACAGAACCAAAGATTCAAAGGGTTCTACTCCAATCTCTTCCTCGTCATTAAAAAGGAAGGATCATTCAGACCAGTGTTGAACCTCAAATTATTAAACCAGTTCATTAACAGCCAAAAGTTCAAGATGGAGTCGATCATATCAGCCATCACCTTCATGGAGCCCGAGTGCTTCATGACGTCGATCGGTCTCCAAGATGCGTACCTTCGCATTCCCATACAACCATACTCCCAACAGTTCCTCAGGTTCGCAGTCAGAGACCAACACTTTCAATTTGTGGCACTACCCTTGGATTTTGCACAGCCCCACGAGTCTTCACTAAAGTGCTTGCACCGCTGACAGCCCACTTGAGAACAATGGGAATTGATGTCTTACCATATCTGGACTACCTTCTCCTCAAGGCTACATCTCAGAGTCAAGCAAACAAGGATACAAAGATCATCCTACAAGTCCTAGCTCAGCATGGATGGCTGGTAAACCACCGCAAAAGCTCCATTATTCCATCCCAGACCCTAATATTCCTGTGTCTACAATTCAACTCCAGTTACCAAACAGTACAACTCACGGAAGACAAAATAGACAATTTGATCACTGTCAGTACAGCGGGCGACTGTCTGCAACTCCTGGGGTTCATGGTGGCAGCCCTGGAAGCTATGCCGTTCACCAGGTTTCATTTGCGTCCACTACAACCCAATTTCTTACAATACTGGAACAAGGATCATCAAGATCTACAGCAGGTCATTCCCTTAACACATCAAACCAGGAGCAGTCTCTCTTGGTGGATGAACCGATCACACCTAGTCTCCGGCAGGAGCTGAGCCCCAGTCAAGTGGGAAGTTGTGATGACAGATGCCATTACTTTTGGATGGGGAGCGATATACCGCAACCTCACATTACAGGGTCGCTGGACTCCACAGGAATCTCGTTTGCAGATCAATGTACTAGAACTGCGAGCGAGTGCTGGCCCTTCAGGGCTGGACCAACCTCCTCAGAGTTTTCCCAGTCAGAATTCAGTCAGACAGTGGCTTACGTCAACAAACAGGGAGGAACCCGCAGCAAGTTGGCCATGTTCGATGCCACAAAGATTTTCACACGGGCGGAAACCCATGTACCAACCATCTCGGCGGTATACATACCCTGGGCACTAAATTGGGAAGCAGACTTCCTCAGCAGACAAACCATCGACCAAAGAGAATGGAGTCTACATCACGAGATATTCTCCCAGATAACAAGCAGGTGGGGGATGCCAGATATAGACATATTGCCATCCAGACACAATTTCAAAGTTCCCTGCTACTGCTCCAGAACCAGAGACCCAGGAGCATCGTTCACAGACGCACTAGTCATTCCTTGGAACTTTCCACCCCTACCGATCCTACCCAGAATCATCGCCAAGATCAAACAGGAAGCAGTGACCACTGACCACGATACTAATTGCCCCAGATTGGGCCAACAGACTTTGGTATACGGATCTGATCAGCCTGTCCATCTCCAGACTGTGGAGACTCCCTATGCGGTCAGATCTCATGCAGAAACCAGCGCGACACCCCAACGTGCCAATGTTATGTTTGACGCCCTGGCACTTGAGACCAAATTGTGGTCCCAGAGGGGATTCTCCTTGAAGGCAATAGATATTCTCCTACAGTCCCATAAGGAGACCACCGCCAAGGCCTACTACAAGGTCTGGTCTAAACCTTTATAAACTGGTGTTCGGATTTACAACAGAACTGGGAAGATAGTACACCTCAGGTTATTACAGACTTCCTTGCTTTGGGCTTTGGAAAAAGTTTGGCGCTGAGCACATTAAAAGCACAAATATCAGCATTGTCGGTACTATTCCAATTTACATGGGCAGAACAACCTGATATTCAGCAATTTTTACAAGGAGTCTTGAGAGCCAGACCCCCTTTTAGGAGCTCTACACCTTCATGGGACCTAACAATTGTCCTATTCGCTCTACAAAAAGAGCCCTTTAAACCTCTTCACTCCTGTGACCTAAAATGGTTGACCCTTAGTCGCCTTCATTGTTGCAATCACTTCAGCCAAAAGAGTGTCGGAGATAGCGGCATTATCCCATACAGAACCATGGCTAGTCATTCATAAAGACAGTGTTCCTTAGGACAGTTCCTAGTATTCTTCCAAAAGTAGTATCGGCTTTCCGTATCAATCAGGACATTGTTCTTCCATCATTTTGCCCAGATCCTGCTAATGATAAAGAGAAACAGCTAAATAAGCTGGATGTTGTACGAGCTATTAAGATCTACAAGAAAAGAACGTCTACGTTTAGACGATCAGATGCACTCTTTGTTTCCTACCCACCAGGACCGGATTTACATAGTGTGCGCCCCAAGGCCCACTGCCGTTTGTCGCCCCTGTCCCCTCCCCTTTATTCATGCAAATTGTCATCATCAATGGGGAAATTAAAAAAATGATTGTATCTCCAGCGTATCCCCAGTGTTTTTGAATCAATGTGGGTGTGGTTGGTCAGCATGCCGCCCCCCTAAAATCCTGCCGCCCTAGGCCCGGGCCTAGGTGGCCTTTCCACAAAGCCGGGCCTGCTACTCACCGACACACAAAGGCTTAGCCGTGTCCAAACGAACTATTGCCAGATGGCTAGAAGAGACAATCAACCAAACCTACATTCTTAGCCAAAAACAGAAACCATTCCGAGTGGTAGCTCACTCTACAAGAGCACAGAGCACCTCTTGGGCTCTCCAAAATTAAGCTACTCCAGAGCAAATCTGCAGAGCAGTCAAATGGGTTTCAACCAACACCTTTATTAAGTTTTACCAGTTACATGTTTTTGCTTCTACACCGGCCGTGTTTGGCCTTAAAGTTTAACAGGCTGCAGTAGTGGAGAGGCATGTTTAATTCAATTGTGGGTTAAAATCAGCCTTGCAGTACCCACCCAAATTATTACGGGACAGCTTTGGAATGTCCTAAAGGTCTGCACTGACATGAGGGCTGACTAGAGAAAAAGGGATTTATACTTACGATAAATTCTTTTCTTGTAGGCCGAACTGTCAGTGCAGTAAATCCCACTCAGGCTGATTTTAGTATGGGTGTAAGGACTCTCTATCTCTACAATTCCTACTATTGTCTCTTGACCTTCCTTCATATCTTGCTGTCTCCACATCACCTCATGGAGCTTTACAACAGAACTGGGGAATAGAGCTGGAGCCAGCCTATATATCCTGAGGGAGGGGCCAAGAGACCAATTCTTGAGTCCTGCCTCCAGAGGTGAACCTGGACATAACCCATACATCTGCACTGACAGTTCGGACCTACTAGAAAAGAATTAATGTATAAATCCCTTTTGTTCCCCCAATCTGCTCTGCACTGCTTAAAGGGTAACTATTGCAAAAATGAAAATTTTATATAAGCTTACCGAAATAAGAAACTTTCTAACTACAATCAATTAAATATTCTGCATTGTTTCTGAAATAATAAAGTTTATCTTCACTATCCCTCTCTCAGCATCTGTCTTAATTCAGCAGTTGGATGTCAGATATTCATTGACAGTTAGATCCAATATATCTTAAAGGGGGGCTTCCTTTCCTAGCAGATGTATTAGAGCTCACTCAAATAACTGATTCCAGTACAATCAAAACCTAGCAAAACAACCGCCTTTTGCACAAATCCTGCATGTAGAGAGACTTGATGTCTTGTGAGTTTAATAGATGACCTCTAATACATCTTCTAGGCAGTAGATATGTTATATATAACTGTCAATGAAAATCTGACACCCAATTCCTGAATGAAGAAAAACAGTTGCTGAGAGAGGTATAGTGAAGATACATTTGATTATTTCAGAAACGGTACATAATTTTTAATTGATTATATTTAGAAAACTTTTTATTTCAGTATGATGAAACTTGCATTAAATTTTCATTATCAAAGATCCCCAAACCTATGTACACCGTGTATATTAAAAGCCACATCTTTCCCTTTAGTGGTATCAGAATGCACAGAGTCTCCAGTACCAGATGACCGCACTAAAGACGATCACCAGAATAATGAATGCCAGCGTGCAGTTGATTCTGTGGAAAACATAGAATGTCAAACTCCAGGTGAGCCTGTGTAGTACCGCTGTAACTTCCTTGTGTCAGCATTCCTAGTAAAGTTCCACTACAACTAGCGAGCCCTAAAACAGTGTTTTCTTGCTGACAAATAAATAGATATTTTCATGTTTAAGATATTCATTGTCCTTCTGGAGAGCAGTTACAGCACACCTTTCAACACAACTGGCTCTTCCCCCGTTGCTCACTCCCCAATGCTGTCTGCTGGGAATTCTGGAGGGAGCTATTCATGGCAAATCCATGCACCTTCTCACTAGAGGATTACTATACTATGCAAAAAAATGTATCATACTAAGGTGGTTGGGGCCTAGAGCTCCCACGTTGAAAATGTAGTGAAAGCAGGTTAACAATGTGCTCCCCTTGATCAAACTTACCTACCTAACACGGGGCTGTCCTGTCAAGTTTGATAAAATCTGGCAGCCATGGACTGATGAAAGAATAACTATTATGGGTGAATAAAAGGTATAATCAAATGGGCATAAGCGGAATCTACATGCGGAACCTTGTTACTGCTGGATGAGAATGTAAATTGTCAGTGTCTCCGAGGCAGGATCATAACCCCCCCCCCCGTCTTGTGAATGAAACTCAATAAAAATTGATGGTTTAAAAAAAAATATTCATTGTCCAGACTTTACTTGGAAGGGCCCACCAGGATTTTCCTGGCAGGCAAGTTAGACCAGGCCAGCTTTTTTTCATATAAGGAAACTCAAAGGTAATGAAAGGTTCCATTTGCTTCTTAATTTTATATGAACCACAAAAACACTGTTGTCTGCAGTCATATTCAACTTTAATTCCTTAACAGCAAGTTTACAGAAGTCATTTTAAACAATAACTAACATGACCATACATAAACAATGTAATAAATGGAATTTAGGAAGATATAATATCAAATGAAGGCAATAGCATCATTTTGAGGCACATTTATAGGTCGAATTTCAAATTCATGTGGGTTTTTAAAAACTCCTCTACACTCCTATAAATTCGACCAATTGAAATCTATTTAAAAAATGTAATTATTTTAAAATCAGATGAATGTAATTGATGCAAAGACTCAAATCAAATTCAAATCAGATTAGATTTGAGTTTTAAAAACTCTGCATCCGCCACCTGTCAAATGCCAACTTCCGGGTTCTTCTTTTATAGACGCTGCGCCTGCTCGCCCCGCCCCTTTTGTGACATTATGGGCGGGTCAGCTCGGGTCTATAAAAGGAACCTTGAATTGGGGCGCAGATGGAGGGAGGGCGGGTCGGAGAAATCCCATCCTGCACATCATTACTGCAAACAACTCAAAATTGACGAATTTTAAAAACTCAATTGGAGTTTTTTCTCCCAAAAACCTTGAATGTCAGGAAGGCTGCAAAGTAGTCATGTGTGGGCCGGCACGATACCCGACGGTCAGGCAGGTTCGGGCCGACCTTGCACTCTTCTTCGTGGGTGAGTGAGGGTTGAGCTCTTCTCCTGCTCTCCCCATTCGCCACCGTCAAATGCCGACTTCCTGGTTCCTCTTTTATAGAAGTTGCACCTGCTCGCCCCGCCACTTTTGTGACTACATGGGCGGGTCGGCTCGGGTCTATAAACGGAACCTGGAATTGGGTTAGTTATATGGTCATGTTAGGGAGGGTGGGTCAGGGAAATCCTGACCTGCACATCACTACTACAAACAACTCAAATTTGATCCCTGGACGTCTCCCATTGACTTAGACAGCAATTTGTTAGCTTTTAGGTGGATTCGAGTTCTTAAAGGGCCAGAGTATGATAATCTCAAAAATGTAATTAGCATTTTTTAAAAACTGGAATCGATTTTAACTCCCTAGTCGAATTTGACAGTTTTGACCATAAAAAAAACTTGAAAACTCGAATTTTAAATACAACCCTTGATAAATCTGCCCCTTTGTGTTGAGTCAGTTGGATGATCGTTTTTTATACAGTATAGTGAATAAAGTACCCTTTCTTGTAATTTGTAAGGATATTATAAGTTACCAAGGAGTTTCATGACCATATAAAAACACAAGGCCGAAGGCCTAGTGATTTGTCATGGCTGATCTTGACCAAATCACTAGGGTGGGACAAGCCGGAGAGATGTTTCCAGGTGAATCTGTGCTTCCTTAAGGCCGATCTTACTGAAAAATGGTCATCCCCTCCCTCAGTGAATGCACCAGTATTCCGTCATTCTAAGAATACTGCCCTGCCAGTCACTGATGCCTTTTTTCCTTCAAAGATTCCATGGACAGGAAGCTAGAAAGCCTACTACACTCTGTGTTCTTCACCTTGGGTACCTCTCTTCGCCAGTAATAGCCATGGCATGGGTCAGCAGGGCAGTCCATTCCTGGTCGACTGCCTACTCGATGCCAGCACAAGTGATCAGCAGATCATCAGCACTTTCAGTGGCGGCCCGCACGTCTATCTGGATGAAACTATGGTCAGCAGATTTTTCTCCAAGAAATCCTTGACATCCATCCCCTTTAAAGGATGGCTACAAATTGGCCCCAACTTGGACAAAATCAGTCAAGCCGCAAGGGGCAAGAGTATTTTGCTGACACAACCTAAAGCACGCTACTCCTTCCGCAGGGGTTAGTTTATTCGTGGCTCCCAAACCAAGAACACAAGGTCTTCTCCCCCAAGACAGTCCTTTCCAAGACGAGGACGCTTCGGCAGTAAACAAAGACCAAACCTGGCAAGGCCGAAAGCACACTTCAAGACTGCGGACAATAATTCCTCAGTAAAATTATTCGCCCACAAAGGTTTTCCCCCCACACCAGAAATACTTGAGTTGGCCTTCCTACAATCTTCACTACCAATTCACAAGTATCCTTAACGCCCAGCCAGTTCATGCTATTCCTAGGGATGTAGTTCAGCACACTGACTCAGTGGATCTGCCTCCCTCGGGAGAAAGTACTTCACCTTCAAGTTCTGGTAAAATTGCCACACAGTTAAGTTTGGCATGGAAGTACTGGAGGACATGGTATCCACCATCGAAACAGTGCCATTCGCTCAATTCCACCTCAGGGAGCTCCAGGGGAACATTCTCGCCAGCTGGAATCTGAAATGCTTAATCCAAGAGATTCGCCTGTCTCACCGGACACGGACATCCCTCCACCGGTGGCTACACAGCACCCACCGCTTTCTCAACAGATGCGAGTCTCTTCGAATGGGGAGCAGTTCTCGAAGGTCGAACAGCACAGGGAAAATGGAAGCTGGATGAGGAAAGGCTACAGATCTACCTGCTCGAGATCTGGGCGATTCGTCTAGGACTAATCCATTGGCACAAGGAACTGAGGGGGTCTACGGTGAAAATACAGTCGGACAATTCCACCGAGGTCGCTTACATCAACCACCAAGTGGGTACAAGAAACAGAGTGGCACTAAACGAGATAAAGTTAATCTTCCAGTGGGCAAAAATCCATCAAGCGCATCTGTCAGCCATCTATATACCAGGGTTGCTAAACTGGAAAGCAGACTTCCTAAGCCGGCTGTTACTGGACCCAGGCGAGTGGTCACTGAAGGACGAAATTCTTCAGAAATTACAATGGCGGGGCATGCTGGAAGTGGACCTTATGGCAACTCGGCACATAAAAGTGCCGGCCTTCTTAGCCTGCTACAGGGATCCCCTAGCCATAGACGCCGACGCTCAAGCAGCAACTTGGCAATTTCGGCTGGTGTATGCCTTCCACCTCTGCCACTCATTCCAAGAACCATAAGAAAGATGCAACAAGAACAGACCACTCCTGGTTTAAGGGTCTGATCAATCTGTCAGTGGAAAAGCTGTGGACGCTACCTCCTCTTCTAGACTTTCTCACTCAAGGGCCAATCCGTCATCAAAACTCGGCCAGCTGCAACTTGACGGCATGGCTTTTGAGACCCAAAATCCTAACCAAAAAAAAAAGGGTGCTCTCAAGGGCTGTGGCGCACCAATGTGCACCGTTCGAAAACCAGTTGCAGCCAGAGTTTATCACAGAGTCTGGGCCATCTATCGACGATGGTGCACCCATCACAAAGCAAATTCACAGTGCTATCCATTCCCATTATTCTGGACTTCCTGCAAGATGGCCTGTCCATGCGGTTGTCCCTGGGCTCCCTCAAGTCGCAAATATCAGCACTATCAGTCCTCTTCCAGAAATACCTAGCACTAATACTTGACGTCAAGACATTCTTGCAGGGGGTAGCTCATCTGGCTGCCCCTGTATGAGCACCAGTCCCTTTCTGGGACCTCACAGTAGTACTGTGTGCATTACAACATCCCCCTTGAACCAAGGGGCTCAGTATCTCTTCAATGGTTTACCTGGAAAACTTTTTTCCTTCCTGAAATTGCCTCAGCAAGACACGTTTAAGAACGAAGTGCTCTTCATGTAAATCGGCATACCTTGTTTTCCACCATGTCAGGGCTTACTGCGCACAGTCCCATCCTCATTGCCTAAGGTTCTTTCGGAATTTTCACCTTAAACAGGAGATAGCGGTTCCGACCATCTGTCCTGCACCAGCAAGTCAGAAGGAAATGGCATTGCACACTTTAGACCCAATCCGGGCTCTAAAATTCTATCCACACAGTGTTCAAGACATACGTAAATCGGATTCGTTACTGGTTCTTCTTCAGGACAAAACCAGGGTGCTTCAGCTGCTAAGGCAACCATATCTCACGTGATCAAACAAGCAATTCAGAGAGCCTATACACATGGCCAAACTCCACCAGTCAGACTCCCTGCTCACTCCACTAGAGGTGTGAGTACGTCCTGGCATTCCGAAATCAGGCATTATCGGAATAGCTGTGCAAAGCAGCTACGTGGAACTCGTCCACTCCCTTCCAAAATTTTACCATTCCATACCTTGCGGCTTCTGACACTCGCTTTAGCAGAAAGTTACTTCTAGCTGTTGTGGTTACTACCACTTAGGCCTCTATTCCCACCCAGGGTTCTTAAGGGACAGCTTTGGTATGTCCCCACTGTCCCTGTGTCGGCCAAGCTGACTAGGAGAAAAGGAGATTTTGTGTACTCACTGTTAAATCTCTTTCTCTTATGTCACTTGGGGGACACAGGGCTTCCCCCCCCCCCCCGGACTGAAGCCTTCTTTTTTTTTTTTTTTGTCTTTTTTTTAGTTTTTTCCATTACACATTACATAGCATTCTACAATGTTGTAGTTCAGTTAGATTTCAAGTTATATATATTCCTGTTGACTTTTGGTACAAACTGACATAAGCTCTGCCTGCTGAGGGTATAGCCAGTAGGGGAGGGGCCAGTTTCTTTACTTTTGTTGTGTCCTGCCTCCTAGTAGTACCAGCTATACCCACTGTCCCTGTGTCCCCCAAGTGACATATGAGAAAGAGATTTAACGATGAGTACACAAAATCTCCTTTTTTGATAAAGTGGCCATACACAGACTGATTAAAGCTGACGACTAGACTGAGCTGGCAGCTTTTTGGCCCATTTATGCTCTGCCCAACCAATATCTATCTGATTTTAAGCCATTTTGGACAGGTCTCTCCAAAGATATATCTGCTTGTAGGTCAGACATTAGTAATGCTTGCCAATCTTTGTCTCACTGATTTTTTTGTTTCTGCAGTGTGCCTGGTGGCAGCAGACCGTTCATATACTGAGTACACATGGACTGTCAGTGAGACAGAATCTGGTAACATGAAAAATATAGAATTTCAAGGTGAGCCTCTAATCTAATTTCAAGTTCATTAAATGTGCAGCATGCAAACTGTATAGTAACTGATATAGTACCTGTATATACAGAGTCTCCTGCAGAAGGGGACAGTGTGGGGTCACACAGTGTTGGTGCAACAGAGTGGAAAGACGGTGAACCAGAGAACCTAGTAAATCCAGGTAATTACTTGTATTGATCTGAGATTTTTTTTTTTTGCAATAGTATTTGAGAATGAGATTATTTGAGATATTTTATATACAGAATATTTATAGAGCATGAATTGAATGTATAAACCTGACTGTGATTTCCTTGCAGACATACCGCTTCTTGAGGGGCCGCTATCTGTGGATATCTTGCACAGCAGTGATAACTTTGAGCCAGAAACTGATGACATGGAACAAATGGAGCAAGATCAAGGTAAGTGTGCAGTCATTATCCAATTTTAGAGGCACATTTATTCGATTGGGGGAATTGTTTATTAAAAGAAAACGTATTTCTCTAGTCGGCCCTCCTGCCAATGTAGACGTCAGGGGTTTTGTCTTCATACACCTCTGGAGGCAGGACAATGATTAAATTTTTGGTACCTCCTGGCCCCTCCCATTGGCTATATAGTTTAACTCCACCGCCATTCCTCGGTTCTTTGTCCTGCCTCGGAGGTAGAGGACAGTTATCCATTAGTTTACATTTTTTATTTCCTTTTTTTTTTCCTTGTTTTTCTGAATTATTATTATTATTATTACTTCATAATATCTCCAGCATGGATGATCACTGACTGTTTCCTCAATCCCATGTAAAGGGGTACGCAGAGCTACCCTCTGGGACATGAGTTATAATCAGCACATTGGTAATGAGGCACAGGACACGCAGAGCTGTCCAGCTGATATAATCGGCAAAGAAATACTGACCGATTTAAGATCTGTCGTGTCACGCTGAGCTGCCTTTAGACAGATGGATCCTCTTGGGTAAGCGCAAGGCACGCAGAGCTGCCGGACTGAGCATTACAGGTACCGATTCGGCGGGGTACAGTACAAACTAGGGCTCAATTCTCAGAGCCACTACCCTACAAAGACTGAGCAACACCCAGTTATACGAGGTAAGCATGGGGAGTAGGGATAAAGGAAAGATAGGTGCGATACGCAGGTTGGTAACAACCGTGAATGCCGGTTGCTAGGCAACGCCAAACTACTTCTCCTGCGCACTATACATTTGCGCGCCAAGCATAGTCAGCGTAGACGCGCCTACG
This sequence comes from Xenopus petersii, assembly GCA_038501925.1. NCBI lineage: Eukaryota > Metazoa > Chordata > Amphibia > Anura > Pipidae > Xenopus > Xenopus petersii. The sequence continues at coordinate 11,916,358 of CM076680.1, forward strand.
CCACAGTCAAACAGCCACATCGCGTTTCGTTACCGAACGGAAGATACTGCATAATACCTGCCATTAGCATGTACTGAGCAACGGAGACTGCACTCGATTTGTTTGTACAGCACCACAACTGCAAGGTAGGATGGAGGAAACGGATCCCCTCAATGACCTCAGAAAGGTGGCGCAGTCAGTAATATCACCATGGGGCTACAGTGAAAAAACAGAGAAAGCCCAATAAACTCCCTAAATGTAGAGTGTGTAAACACTCTCTCAGAAAATCAGAAAGAAACTACTGCTCTGATTGCAAACCTACTTCACAGAGTTCAGCTATAGTGGAGCCACCAGTACTTTCCCCACAAGTACCTCACAACCAACCCTAGAGTCATGCCTAACCACTAAGCACCCCATCGCCCATAACAAGGCCAAATGCCACTCAGGCAGACGGGTCTATACCCACTAATTGGGAATCTGACACAGTTCCACATACATCAGCACAAATGCCAGCTCAATTAGGAGACTATCTGCAGTGGATTATGAAAACGGTACAATCATCCCTTCCACAAAAGCGCAAAAAAACACAGAGCCACTACCTTACTAACACAATCCTCCGATTCAGAGGAAGGATTAGCCTCAGACACTGAAGGAAATGACACACCAGGTCAGGAATCAGATAGCTCAGACCCACAGTCAGCATCTGAATCTGAAGAAGAAGGGCCGTCAGTGGCGAACCCAGAAACATCCAAAAAGCTACTAAGAGAGTTGATGCAAACCTTAGAGATTAAAGATGAAACTGCTGCTCTCTCAAGAGCAGATAGGCTTCTAGGAGTCCAAAAGAAGTCTAAATTAGCCTTTCTGAATTTTTAATTTTATCACACAGGCAATTAAAGCGGAATGGGCACAACCAGATTGCCGAATTGCTCTTACACAAAGGTTCTTTAAAACGTACCCTGTACCCGGCGAACACCAAAAAAAGTGGGACAGGTCACCTAAGATGGACTCGGCAGTCGTCGGGTTATCAAGACAGACAGCCTTACCAACGGAGGACGCCGCATTTAAGGATCCTTTTGATTGCCCGTATGGAATCTGTTCTAATACTATTTTATATGCAGGCAGCTGCAATACTCAGACCAGCAGCGGCGTCAGCGGGCTTAGCACGCACCGCCAAACATTGGGCACAAGAATTAGCCAGACACCCACCAACATCCAGTCAGCAACTACAGGCGGATGTGGATAGATTATCCACCGCCCTTACCTTCCTCGCAGAAGCGGCAATGGAGATCACCAAACTGGCAGCCAAAACAACAGCAAATGCAGTCGTAGCTCTTTGACTAAGACATTGGACAGGTGATACAGTGTCCAAGTTGACATTATTATCCTTACAATTCATGGGCAAATCTTTATTCAGACCTGACCTAAAGCAAATCATAGCGGAGGCGACAGAAGGCAAAAGTACCTTTCTACCCACGGGCAAAAAGCCTAGATTCGACACAAACACATATACCGAGAGAAAGAATTGGACATCACAACCACGAACATATCGTTCCTTTCGTCCTTACTCGAAAAATACCTCAAATGACCGGTGGTAGACCGTCCTGGCATCAACAATCTCGCAACACCAAATAACCCAACAGCAACAAACCCAACTCTGCCCCTGAAAGGGTAGGGGGCAGGCTTCAGTGGTTCATCGGGATATGGCAAACATGTAACAGACAATTCTGTTTTAACCATCATCCAACAAGGCTACAGAATACATTTTCCCCACACCAGATATTCATTGACAGATCCAATATATCTTATAGGGGGGCTCCTTTTGCCTAGAAGATGTATTAGAGCTCATTCTATTAAACTCACCAGACATCATGTCTCTCTACATGCAGGATTTGAACAAAAGGCAGTTATTTTGTTTGAACTGGAATCAGTTATTTGAGTGAACTCTAATTCATCTGCTAGGAAATGACCCCCCTATAAGATATATTGGATCTAACGGTCAATGAATATCTGACACCCAACTGCTGCATGAAGAGAAACAGATGCTGAAAGAGATAAACGTGATTATTTCAGAAACAATGCAGAATTTTTAATTGATTGTATTTAAAAAGTTTTCAGTATGCTGAAGCTTGTATTAAATTTTCATAATAGATCCATTTTAAAATAATCACTCTGTGTATGTTTTATCAGGGCGGATGAAGGTTGAGTCCAGCTACGTCCCAGCCCCCAGCGTGTAGTGATGGATCGGACACCGAAGGGGACATTTCATTTGAGGATATTCGTTACTAAATGCTGATACAGACACTGCAGGTTGTGCTAATTGGCTGTAGTATTGTCTGTCTCTGTTTCATTTCAGGATATCAAAGCCGTGTACCGGCCCCACGCACCTTTCCAGTTAGTGGTTGTGAGCACTTATTTCTGTTTCTTTTCTGATAATAGGTGCCTTTATTATTTCTCTACATTGAGGGGTGCTTAGACTTTCGTTTGTTTGGAATATAAAGAACTTATTAAAGCTTAAAGCTTATTTCATGAAAGTTATGTGCTGGGTTTTTCATTGCATTGTCTTATTCGTGCAAAACTGTGCTCTGAATGCTCTGAATGTTTGTCATCCCACAAACTGTCAGCATGGGATACAGACGTCAGAAAAATACTAATAAACAGCGTATATTGAGCCCATAATACGGGTAAGACTACACGATCATTCGGCGCAATCTGACGCACTGCGACAAAATGCATAATAATAAGGTAAGAGATAAAATTGTTGCATGGTGTCGCAGCGTTGATCTGACGTGACACGACTGTCTGATGCAGACGCAGCATCCGACAGTCGCGTCTGATCACCGCCCCCATGGTCCTTGCAAAAAAATTTGGCTCTACACCGGTCCCTGGCCCAAAAAAACGTTGGGGACCGCTGGGCTAAAGGACGCCTCCCTGTATACATCTTTTATAGGGATTGTGGCCAATCCGAATATACTTCCAACAACCAATCAGAGATCACCCTTGAAAAGTATTTACAAACACTGTCATCAAAGTATAAAAATACCGTCATCAAAATCACATTTGTGCTAGTGCAAATTTATTAAACGCACCTCTTCCTACATGTAGGATAGCAAGAGTGAATGATCGGCTTGCATGTATTTGCTCTCAAGTGTGATCTCTGGTTGTTGAAAGTTTCTTCTGATTGGCCACAATCCCTAGAAAAGATGTGTACTGGGAGTAGAGTTGCCACCCGGCCAGTATTTTACCGGCCTAGCTGGTAAAACACCTGCCAGGGCCGGTATGATAAATTTACCGACAATGCAGTTGCCGGTAATTTGTAATACCCTTTTAAAAAAGCCACTGGCCTGCCCACAATTCGCACAGAACTTACCTTTTCTCCAGCACGGTAGACATCTCTGCGATGTTGCTCCACCCCTTTTGTGGCACAGCACGTAGCTCCACCCCCTTTTTGCATCACAGACCACCCCCTTTTGGTGCCCGCCCCCCACTGGCCGGTAATATTTTTTATTAAAGGTGGCAACCCTAACTGGGAGGTGTACTTTAGTCTGAGTCCCAACAGGCACAAAACGCGTTAGGCCAGAACCTTTTTTTGTACTAATACAGGCATGTCACCCACCAGAGAAACACGTGTGTTGTTTTAGTTCATATCCAGTAGCGGTAAGTCTAAAGCAGTTTTCTGGATTTGAAGTCACCAGGACCAGTGCAGTGCACACTGGGGTCAGCAACTGTTAGTAGGAAATAAGTAAGTCAGCCTTTATGATCGACAATTGTATGACCTGCAAGTGCATCATATCAGTCTCAGTAATTGCCATTGAATTCGCTCATAAACCAAAATCTACATGTGCCATTGGCCTTGCCTTGTTCCCCAACAATACACTCCTGCAATAATATAATTTGATCTATTAAAGGGGTGGTTCACGTACAAGTTAGCTTTTAGTATGCTATAGAGTGGTCAGTTCTAAGCAACTTTTCAATTGGTCTTTATTATTTATTTTTTATAGCTTTTGAATGAATTGCCACCTTCTTGTGACTCTCGTGCTTTCAAATGGGGGTCACTGACCCAATTTAAACAACAAATGCTCTGTAATGCTACAAATATTTTGCTATTGCTACTATTTATTACTCATCTTTTTATTCAGGCCTCTCCTATTCATATCCCAGTCTTTCATTTAAATCAATGCATGGTTGCTAGGAATATTTGGATCTTGGCAACCTGATGGCTGAAATTACAAACGGGAGAGCTGCTGAATAAAAAGCTAAATAACTCCAAAACCACAAATAATAAAAAATGAAAGCCAATTGCAAATTATCTTAGAATGTCGCTCTACATTTTACAAAAGTCAATTTAAAGGAGAAGTAAAGTTTTAAGAAGTAGGTTGAAATGTTGTACATTGTTTTGTGCTTCTGTACCAGCCCAAGGCAACCACAGCCCTTTAGCAGTAAAGATCTGTGTCTCCAAAGATGCCCCAGTAGCTCCCCATCTTCTTTTCTGCTGATTCACTGCACATGCTCTGTGCTGCTGTCACTTACTGAGCTTAGGGACCCACTCACAATATACAGTACACATAGAATAGAAATGTCACAATATAAGGCTGATTAGTAATTAATACACATAATTACTACATGGCAGCACAGAAACCAGTGCAATTAGCCTCAGAATTGAATAATCAGCAAACCTGTAGCATCAGCTTATATTACAGGGGAAGCTCATTTTCTGCTGGATAATTAGTGACGAGCCCTAAGCTTAGCTTCTCAACAGCCAATCAGAGCCCACTGAGCATGTGAGTGTCACAGACACTTTCCAAGATGGTGACCCCCTGTGACAAGTTTGAAGTCCTGGATCATTGCTGCTATTGACAAGCTGAAACGTTAGCTTCGAGCAATAAGTTCACTATATAAAATATGGCAGTTTTAGCCACAATAATTTTTAGTGTTTAGTTGTCCTTTAAAGATGAACAACCCCCTTTAATACTTTAGTAATTTCATGGCAGGGCAATGACATAATCACTGTGGCTATTCAAAACCATTCACACCACTGGAGATTGCAATATGTTTCATGGCACCATGATAATTGGATGATGGTGATTGTATTAACTTTATTGGTATAAATAACAGGTAATACCCTACAGGTCAGTTGAAGGAAAGAAGCTGCTCAGATGAGCGGTGACATATTTAAGATGGAAGATTAATCAAGAAGTCCAAGTATTTGTCATGTCACATGTTCAAGGGTGGGTTCTATGATGTCTGTGCAGTTCTGAAGCACTGGGAAAACCCCTAGGAGGGTCACGTGATGTGACGTTTGCATGGCCCTCATACAATTTATAATTACAGGTATGGGACCTGTTATCCAGAATGCTCGGGACCTGGGGTTTTCCACATAATGGATCTTTCCATAATTTGGATTGTTGTACCTTAAGTCTACTAGAAAATCATATAAACATTAAATAAAGCCAATAGGCTGGTTTTGCTTCCAATAAGGATGAATTATATCTTAGTTGGGATCAAGTACAAGCTACTGTTTTATTATTACACAGAAAAAAGAAATCATTTTTAAAAATGTGGATTATTTGGATAAAATGGAGTCAATTCTGGATAATGGGTTTCTGGATAACCAATCCTATACCTGTACAATGTTATAGGCAAGGGCTGTGCTTATTGGGTATTTTGGGGCATCATGGACACCCCAGCTATCCTCTCACATCATATTGTGTTGACATTGTGTGGGTACAGGGTGTAGTAATATGTGGGCAGCTGTGGGTGCTTTACTTTTGTTGATGTAGAGCAGGTGGTCCCCAACCTTTTGTTACTCGTGAGCCACATTGAAGTGTAAAAAAAAAGTTGGGAGAGCAACGTAAAAACATGCAAAAAGTTCCTGGGGTACCAAATATGGCCTGTGATTGGCTATTGGTAGTAGATGTGGACTGGCAGCTACAGGAGACTCTGTTTGGCAGTACATCTGGTTTTTATACAACTAAAACTTGCCTCCAAGCCTGGAATTCAAAAATAAGCTCCTGCTTTGAGGCCACTGGGAGCAACATCCAAGGGTGGAGGGCAACTTTTTGCTCACAATGCACCGATTGGGGATCATTGATGTAGAGCAGTGATCCCCAACCAGTGGCTCGTGAGTAACATGATGCTCTCCGACCCCTTGGATGTTGCTCCCAGTGGCCTCAAAGCAGGTGATTATTTTTGAATTCCAGGTTTGGAGACAAGTTTTAGTTGTATGAAAACCAGGTGCACTGCCAAACAGAGTCTCGATGTAGGTTGACAGTCCACATAGGGGCTACTAAATGGCCAATCACAGCCCTTATTTGGCACCCCAAGAACATTTTTCATGCTTGTGTTGCTCCCCAACTCCTTTTACTTCTGAATGTTGCTCACGGGTTCAAAAGGTTGGGGATCCCTGATGTAGAGGCTACAGGACCAAGAGAAGCATTGGTTGTTTGGGTCTAGGGTTGTCACCTGGCTGGGCCGGTATTACAAATTTACCGGTAATGTAGCTGCCGGTAAATTTGTAATACCCCTAAAAAATTCCCTTGGCCCGCCACAAATCCGATCAAAACTTACCTTTTTCGCTGCCTTTTGCCCATTGCGTGCCGTGGCTCCAACCCCCGTTGACATCACAGCCCACCCCTTTTGTTTCCGCCCCCTCCACTGGCTGGTGAAAATTTAGTAAAAAGGTGGCAACCCTAGTTGGGTCTCCCATAAAGTCTCCATCCAGAGAAGAAAAAACACCCCCTGTTCCATTTATCTGCCAAAGGTCAGACTAACAGGACTCGGAGTCAGTCGCAGTGGGATTCACAAACGCCAACATGGTCATTTCTATAAAATGTTTTATTTGTATTCCACTTATTTACAGCCTTATGGGGTACAGCGGTTCTTTTCTATACAAATACACAGATTTTTGGCAAATCTATAAAGCGAATACTTAGGTTTCCTTACTTTGAGTGGTCCAGTAATCGGTGTGTAAATGTAATGCCTGGACATGAGCACCATTTGGTTTTGCTTGTTAACCACCACTTTTCTCTTTCTCAACAGTTGATTAAAGGACCAGTCAACATCAATTTAAAAAGAAAAAAAAAATTCGTAGGTATAGAACGGAAAAAAAAAACACAAAGACAAATTAAACTTTTAAATCGTTAATTCTTTATTAAGAAATAACTTACTGAAACTCCGCTAGTGCTCCTCTTCAGAAAAGGCGATCCATTGTGCGGCACTCTATTTCTGCTCCCTACTTTCCTTGTAGGAGATAGCCAGGGAGGAGAAATCGAGTGCCGCACGATGGATCGCCTTTTCTGAAGAGTTTCGGTAAGTTATTTCTTAAAGGAAAACTATACCCCCAAAATGAATACTGAAGCAACAGATAGTTTATATCAAATTGAATGACATATTAAAGAATCTTACCAAACTGGAATATATATTTACATAAATATTGCCCTTTTACATCTCTTGCCTTGAACCACCATTTCGTGACTCTATCTGTGCTGCCTCAGAGATCACCTGACCAGAAATACTGCAACACTAACTGTAACAGGAAGAAGTGAGGAAGCAAAAGGCAGAACTCTGTCTGTTAATTGGCTCATGTGACCTTACATGTGGTTTGTATGTGTGCACAGTGAATCTTACGATCTCAGGGGGCGGCCCTTATTTTTTAAAATGGCAATTTTCTATTTATGATTACCCAATGGCACATACTACTAAAAAAGTATATTATTATGATAATGGTTAATTTACATGAAGCAGGGTTTTACACATGAGCTGTTTTACTCAGTATCTTTTAATAGAGACCTACATTGTTTGGGGGGTATAGTTTTCCTTTAAGAAATACTTAGGGGCCAATTTACTTAGTTCGAGTGAACGAATAGAATAAAAAAAAACTTCGAATGATTTTTTTTGGCTACTTCGACCATCGAATCCAAATCGAACGATTCAAACTAAAAATCCTTCGACTATTCAATAGTCGAAGTACTGTCTCTTTAAAAAAAAACTTTGACCCCCTAGTTCGCCACCTAAAACCTACCAAAGTCAATGTTAGCCTATGGGGAAGGTCCCCCATAGGCTTTGCTATAGTTTTTGGTCGAAGAAAAATCGTTCGATCGATGGATTAAAATCCTTAGATCCGAAGGATTTAATCGTTCGATCAAACGAATTGCGGTAAATCCTTTGACTTCGATATTCGAAGTCGAAGGATTTAACTTCGACAGTTGAATATCGAGGGTTAATTAACCCTCGATATTCGACCCTAGGTAAATCTGCCCCTTAGTGATTTAAAAGTTTAATTTGTCTGGTTTTTTTTTTTTCATTCTATACTAACGATTTTTTTTTTTTTAAATTGATGTTACTGATCCTTTAAGGAGGCGATAATGGGGTACACTTTATATGGGGGAACAGATTGAGAGAGGTACCTGTACCAGCTGACTATATGTACAGTAAAGTAAAGTACTCGCTGGCCAATCACTAAGCTCTTGTCAGATGCAGATAAAACAAGGTAGGTGGCTGCCATATAGAGAGTTTACTAAAAATGTTATTTTATATCTATACTGGAATATCACAGTGAAAGAGCAGCGTGTAGAGAAGGGTTAACTGTTGCTCCGTTAAGCTACAATTTTGTTATTGTAAACTCTAGTCCCTTTCCTATTCATCTTCCAGTCTCTCATTCACACCACTGCCTGGTTGCTAGGGTGAATTGGGCACTAGCAACCAGATAGCTGCTGAAATTCCAAATTGGAGAGCTTGCCAAACAAACAAATTTAAAAAGTAAATAAAAAACACAGAATTTTAAAAATGATGAACTAGCTGCATCCTACTAAAAGGTAAAAACTGTGTAGGTAAAGTTGTGCTAAAAAAATATGAAAATGAAATCTGATTGAGGTATATCAAACTCATGGATTTCCAGCTGCTGTGAACTATAACTCTCAACATTAGAGTGTCTGTATTCTAGAGGCAGGAATCCCTGCGATGCAACGTTTGTGTTGTTATTATTAACACTCATTGGCCTTTTCCGCCTGTTTTCCTTTACATTTAGATATCTATAAATTAACCTAATAATATAGTGAATAAAGTAAAATATCAGCATATGACATGTCATGGAACTCCGAGGTGACTTCTAATAGCCTCATATTTTGCAGCAGGGGGTACTTTATTTATTATAATACACAAGTTTTAGTGAGTCGTGTGACAGAGATGACATCACTAAGCTCCGATTATAACCCATGACATCACTAAGCTCCGTTTATAAGGACACTTACAGGATATTCATGTGTATTATACTGTGGTTACTGAAGTATTAAATGAGAGATCTCCAACCAGTGGTTTAGCTTAGGAATGCACCGAATCCACTATTTTGGATTCGGCCGAACCCCTGAAAGATTCGGCCGAATACCGAACCAAATCCTAATTTGCATATTCAAATTAGGGTGGGAAGCAGAAAAACTTCCTTGTTTAGTGACAAAAAGTCCCTCTCCGTCCCTAATTTGCAACTTTGTAAAACAGGACATTTTTAATAAACCTTTACAGGTATGGGATCCATTAACCAGAAATCTCTGAATTACAGGAAGGCCATCTCCCATAGACTCAATTTTATGCATGTCATTCTACAAGGATTACTGAGGTATTTTGTCCCCTTCTATCGATCTATTAAATGATAATATTTATAATTTAAAGGTTTTGCTAAAAATACAGGTATGGAACCAGTTATCCAGAATGCTCTAGGATTTTTCCACTAAAAAAAAACATGAATTAAACCCAATGGGATTGTTTTATATCTTATTTTGGATCAACTAAAGGTATAGGACCTGTTATCCAGAATGCTCAGGACCTGGGTGGATAATAGATCTTTCTGTAATTTGGATCTCCGTATCTTAAATCTTCTAAAAAAAATCCTTTAAGCATTAAAGGATAAGTAAACCTATAGAATAAGTGAATGTAAAATTGATGAGAGTACTATTCTCAGCACTTTTGTAATTTACATTCATTATTTATTTTCTTTTAATTCCAAGATATTAAGGGATTCATGTACTGTTAATATGAATGAATTTTGTTACAACAGCACCACCTGCTGGTCATTTCCCACCAGTCTGACCACCAAGTAGTCAGAGGCTGCTCTGATGTTCTTCTGCTTAGGAAAGATTTGAGAAAGGTTTCTAATTATATGAATGTAAATTACAAAAGTGCTTAGAATAGCACTCTCATCAATTTTACTTTCACTTATTTTAAAGGTTTACTTATCCTTTAAATAAACCAAATAGGCTGGTTTTGCCTCCAATAAGGATTAATTATATCTTAGTTGGGATTAAGTACAAGTTACTGTTTTATCATTACACAGAAAAAGGAAATCATTTAAAAAATTGTAATTATTTGGATAAAATGGGAGACGGCCTTCCCTTAACTCGGAGCTTTCTGGATAATGGGTTTCCGGATAACAGATCCCATAACTGTACATGGTTCTGTTTTATAATTACAGAGAAAAAGTGGTTCTCCTTTAAGTTAACTTTCAGGGGGTTATTTATCAAAGTCCGAATTTATCTCAATATTTTCTGCTACAAACTCTGATCAAATCCGCTTCCGTTTTTTTCGTTTATTTATTATTACATTTGCCAGAAAATTCGCTTTGCGGGAAAAAAACAGATTTTCACAAATTTCAAGATTTTTACGGAATTTTCAACCGAAAAACTTCAGGGTATTGCATAAAACCCAGCGCACATCAAAAAATCATTGGCACTTCTCCCATTGACTTATATGCAACCTCAACAGGTCTGAGATGCCGGATTTTCTGATTTGGATTTTTCCATCCTCGGGGTTTAATAAATTCCGAAAAATTTGTGATTTTTTTTTTTTTTAAAAGTCAGATTTTATAAAAAAGAAAAAAAATCATTCGTGATTTTTGCATTCTGAGTTTAGTAAATAAGCCCCTCAGTATATTATAGAATGGCCTATTATAACCATCTTTTAAATTGGTTTTCATTATTTATGTCTTATAGTTTTTTTTTTAAATTTGCTTTTTTCTTCTGACTCGTTCCAGCTTTCAAATAAGGCCCTTCTAAAAACAAATACTCTAAGGCTACAAAAAAAAAAAAAGAAAAATTGTAGTGTCACAAGTCTCTTAGTGATTCATCCCCATCTCTACCACTAGGGGGCAGAGTGGTGTCACAATATTAAAGTTTAGCACCACGTCCAAAGTCTTTTCTGTAGGAGGTTCCCTGTGAATGTCATTGGGGAGTCTCTGCTGGGGGCAAATCAAGGTTGGTGCCAGGCATGAGAAACTCCCCTTTACCATCGATTAAATCGTCCCATTGGTTAAAGTCTTTCTGAAGATCTAAAGAGCAAAAAAAAAAAAAAACATTTTATAGATATTTCTTAAATAATGGCAGATCGCTGTATTCATAGGTCTGTTTAGATCATGTTATAATACTTTTATAAATGCATTCTTGTATGTGTGCTTAGGGAATCATTTATTTTCTAAAATGAGGATATTAGAAGTCCCCTGTATTAATCCTATTATAAGGGATAATGTACCCCCTACAGTAAATGATAAGGATATTAGAAGTCACTGAGGGGTTGTTCTGTGACCATATAAAGGCACAAGGCTGCAGGCTGAGTTATAAAGGGATCTGTGAGTATCACTCATGTATTATAAGGGATAATGTACCCCCTACTGTAAATGATAAGGATATTAGAAGTCACTGAGGGGTTGTTCTGTGACCATATAAAGGCACAAGGCTGCAGGCTGAGTTATACAGGGAACTCTGAGTATCACTCATGTATTATAAGGGATAATGTACCCCCTACTGTAAATGATAAGGATATTAGAAGTCACTGAGGGGTTGTTCTGTGACCATATAAAGGCACAAGGCTGCAGGCTGAGTTATACAGGGAACTCTGAGTAGTCAAAGAAGTTGTAAGGAGAAAGAGGCTGCTCTGATTCTTCTACTTAGGAAAAAAAAAAACTCTCTCTCAAATCAGAGCAGCCTCTTCCTTTCTCCTGAAAACTTTCTCGACTACTTGGTGTTCAGACGGGTCAGAAAATGACCAGCAGGTGGTGCTGTTGTAACAAAATTCATCCATGTTAAAGGAACAGTAACGTCAAAAAATATATATAATACAGTGTTGCCCTGCACTGGTAAAACTGGTGTGTTTGCTTCAGAAACTCTACTATTTATATAAATTATCTGCTGTGTAGCCATGGGGGCAGCCATTCAAGCACAGGATACACAGTAGATAACAGATAAGTACTACTATAGTTTATATAAATAAGCTGCTGTGTAGCCATGGGGGCAGCCATTCAAGCACAGGATACACAGTAGATAACAGATAAGTACTACTATAGTTTATATAAATAAGCTGTTGTGTAGCCATGGGGGCAGCCATTCAAGCACAGGATACACAGTAGATAGATAAATACTACTATAGTTTATATAAATAAGCTGTGTAGCAATGGGGCAGCCATTCAAATGAAAAAAGGCTCAGGTTACACAGCAGATAAGCTCTGTAGAACATAATGATATCTGTTATCCACTATTTAAACTGTACCATATAGACTTTTTTCAATTTCCGCCATTTGCTACACAGCAGCTTCTTTATATAAACTATAGTAGTACTTATCTGTTATCTACTGTGTATCATGTGCTTGAATGGCTGCCCCCATGGCTACACATCATCTTATTTATATAAACTATAGTAGTGTTTCTGGAGCAAACACACCAGTTTTACCAGTGCAGGGCAACACTGCATTATATTTTTATTACTTTAAAACACTTTTATTTTTTTGTGTTACTGTTCATTTAACAGAACATGTATCCCTTAAAGGGATTCTGTCGTGATTTTTATGATGTAGTTTTTATTTCTAAATTCTTCTGTTTACACTGCAAATAATTCACTCTCTCTACAATATAAAATGTCATTCCTGAACCAACAAGAGTATTTTTTTAGTTGTAATATTGGTGTGTAGGTGCATCTCAGGTCATTTTGCCTGGTCATGTGCTTTCAGAAAGAGCCAGCACTTTAGGATGGAACTGCTTTCTGGCAGGCTGTTGTTTCTCCTACTCAATGTAACTGAATGTGTCTCAGTGGGACCTGGATTTTACTATTGAGTGTTGTTCTTAGATCTACCAGGCAGCTGTTATCTTGTGTTAGGGAGCTGCTATCTGGTTACCTTCCCATTGTTCTGTTATTTGGCTGCTGGGGGGAAAGGGAGGGGTGATATCACTCCAACTTGCAGTACAGCAGTAAAGAGTGATTGAAGTTTATCAGAGCACAAGTCACATGACTGGGGGTAGCAGGGAAACTGACAATATGTCTAGCCCCATGTCAGAATTCAAAATTAAATGTAAAAAAATCTGTTTGCTCTTTTGAGAAACGGATGTCAGTGCAGAATTCTGCTGGAACAGCACTATTAATTGGTGTTTTCCCGTGACAGTATCCCTTTAATACCTAGGAATGATGAATGTACATTGTAAAAGTTCTTAGTAAAACAACCTCATCAATTTTAAATTCACTTATTTGAATGGTTTACTTATCCTTTAACCAGTTGCAGATAGAATTACAGAGAACTGTGCCCATAACATTGTACAGACAAGAGGTTTGGCTAGCACTCACCTAAGTGTCTCTGCAAGAAGGCTAATGTGACGTTGTTTATTATATCCATCCCCACGTAAGGATTGATTTCTCCTTTTAATTTGAATAAATTGCCAAGTACATTACCAGTCAGAAATGTGAAGTCTGGGAAGCTCTGGTGCACGGCCCCCCTGCAAGGAAACAATACAAGCTGATCAGTAGTCACAGCAATTTGTAGAAGCACATGATCCTGTGAGCCAAAAGAGAAGCCGCTCTGCTGACTGACAGCTTTCATTTAGGGCCACAGAGCAGAGGCTTCAAATCTAAGTCAAGTAAATAAAACGTGTTTAGGCTAATGGCACCCCAGGGGTTCTGCTTGCCCTTTACTTGAATGGCAACTTCCTGTCTCCACTTATACATAGGGTTGCCACCTGGCCGGTATTTTGCAGGCCTAGCCGGTAAAACACCTGCCAAGGCCGGGGGCTGATATTGCAAATTTACCGTCAATGCAGCTGCCAGTAAATTTGTAATACTCCAAACAAAAGCCCTCGGCCCACCCCCAACCCACTCAAAATTTACCTTCTGGCCAATCGGCCATTCTGGCTCCACCCCTTATGTCACCCTCCGCCCCTTTTCACATCACGGTCTGCCCCCTTTTAAGTCACGGCAACCCTACTTATACAGCGGGACAAACTGCTCTCTGATTGGTAGGCAGCACCCCCACCACCCCAAGTGTCAGACCATGATTGTTCCACGGCCTACTCTATAGGTCTTTACTTACTTAATTGTTATCATCTTCCTCTCAACGCTGGCGGAGTCCATTTTTTTCATGATTAAGATGTTATTGATCCAGTGGAACTTTTCCGAGTTCACGAATAACACGGGTTGGTGGATGTTAGAGAAGATTTCGTCTTTCAAGGGAAACATCCAGGCGTCCAGAGCCACCCCACACCTACAGGCACAGAGGAACAGCCATTAGTTTGTCTCTTGCAGGCTGGAAGGAACATCACACTGGCCAATTATAGTGCTGCACTGTGGGTTGTCCCTACAGACAGATCTGAGTACCTGCTTGTTCTCCAGCTTCACACATAATGGGGTTGTTCACCTTTACATTAATGTTTAGTATGATGTAGAGAGTGATATTCTGAGACAATTTGCAATTGGTTTTCATTTTTTATTATTTGTGGTTTTTGAGTTATTTTGCTTTTTATTCAGCAGCTCTCCAGTTTGCAGTTTCAGCTATCATTTGCTAGGGTCCAAATTCCCCTAGCAACCAAATTCCCCAAGCAACCATGCACTGATTTGAATACAAGACTAGAATATGAATAGGGGAGGCCTGAATAGAAAGATGAGTAATAAAAAGTAGCAATAACAATCGATTTGTAACCTTACAGAGCATTTTTTTTAGATGGGGTCAGTGACCCCCATTTGAAAACTGCAAAGAGTCAGAAGAAGAGGGCAAATCATTTAAAAACGGTAAAAAATAAATAATAAAGACCAATAGAAGAGTTGCTTAGAATTGGCTAATCTATAATACACTAAGGGGCAGATTTATTAAGGGTTGAATAGGAAATTCGAATTGTTGTTTTGAACAAAACTCACAAATTCAAATTGGGAATAATCCAAACTCCATTCAAATTCTAAATTCGAGATTTATCAAACCTTTACCCTGGCAATAATTCGAATTCGAGAGGTCCAGTGACCCGTTTGAAGATGTTACTAGCCTTCCTGACATTCGAGTTTTTTTTCAGAGAAAAAACTGAATTCGTCGATTTCAGATCTAAGTCCATTCGAGTTTTCAAGTCGGTAAAATTTGTTTTATGAGTTTTAGGCGTTCTAATTTTATCTTAATTAACCTCCCAATCGAATTTTGCGTTAATTCGAATTTATTAGAGTAAAAAAAAAAAAAAAACTCACATGAATTCGAAATTTGACCTTTGATAAATGGGCCTCCCCAAGTTTACTTAAAGGGGAACCACCCCGTTAATCAACATCACAAACCCACTGGATATATAAAAGTGCTGCCACATATTCTGCAAGGTTACGGTTTCTGTTGTACTTACAGTATCAATGGACTTCAACCCAATCCTTGCTGGCGTGCAACAAACTGTCATGTTAATGATCGACAGAACTTCCCCGCTACTGAAAGTTAATGAGACGGTCCCCGTACTGACCTGAATCTGGAGTCACGGCCAAGAGATTTTATTGCAGTTGCAGCTCCAAATGAGTGGCCGACGGCAGCTATTCGTTGCACGTCAATAGACTCCTGCAAAATCAAGTTGTAGCAATTTTATTATTGTTCCGTCAAACTTAACAACTTCCCATATGTGCATCGTTCAAAAAAACAACCAATCAGCAGGCAGCGTTTACTGGGTCATCTAACAAACATCTGATTGGTTGCTATGGGTTACTAGACCTGGGCAAACTTTGCACAATTGATTACATGACACTGATTCTCATTAACATTGTCAAGTAACCATTGCTGAGCTCATCGGCATTGAATTAAAAAAAAAATCTAATTTACCTTTAATAAGCTCCAGTCAAAATCCGAAGGCAATAAGTTGGCTGTGCGCTTCCCAGCATTGAAGTCGAGGATAATATCTAGGGCTCGTAAACACTCCTCAGCTCTTTGATTGACCTGGAGCATAAATAGTTAAATGTAAACATTTTGGAACATTGCAATTTGTCTGTCCCTGTTGTACATAGTGTTTGGTTCAGACTGTTTATAACTGCAACTCCCTGCTTATTTACACTCCCCAGAGCTATAGAAAAACAAACATAACCCCTACTGTAAATGATAAGGATATTAGAAGTCACTGAGGGTTCTGTGACCATATAAAGGCACAAGGCTGCAGGCTGAGTTATACAGGGAACTCTGAGTATCACTCATGTATTATAAGGGATAATGTACCCCCCTACTGTAAATGATAAGGATATTAGAAGTCACTGAGGGATTCTGTGACCATATAAAGACACAAGGCTGCAGGCTGAGTTATACAGGGAACTTTGAGTATCACTCATGTATTATAAGGGATAATGTACCCCCTACTGCAAATGATAAGGATATTAGAAGTCAC
This sequence comes from Xenopus petersii, assembly GCA_038501925.1. Taxonomy (NCBI): domain Eukaryota; kingdom Metazoa; phylum Chordata; class Amphibia; order Anura; family Pipidae; genus Xenopus; species Xenopus petersii. Next base: position 11,932,962 of record CM076680.1, read on the forward strand.
TGAGGGGTTGTTCTGTGACCATATAAAGACACAAGGCTGCAGGCTGAGTTATACAGGGAACTCTGAGTATCACTCATGTATTATAAGGGATAATGTACCCCCTACTGTAAATGATAAGGATATTAGAAGTCACTGAGGGGTTGTTCTGTGACCATATAAAGGCACAAGGCTGCAGGCTGAATTATACAGGGAACTCTGAGTATCACTCATGTATTATAAGGGATAATGTACCCCCTACTGTAAATGATAAGGATATTAGAAGTCACTGAGGGTTTATGTGACCATATAAAGACACAAGGCTGCAGGCTGAGTTATACAGGGAACTCTGAGTATCACTCATGTATTATAAGGGATAATGTACCCCCTACTGTAAATGATAAGGATATTAGAAGTCACTGAGGGGTTCTGTGACCTTATAAAGGCACAGGGAACGTTGCATATAAGGGATAATGTACCTCGTACTGTAGATTATATAGTGAATAAAGTACCTTCTAGTGTAAAATATGAGGATATTATAAGTCACTGAGGAGTTACATGACCATATAAAAACACAAGGCTGAAGGCCAAGTGTTTTTATACAGATCATGGAACTCTTCAAAGACTGCTAATATCCTCATATTTTGCAGCTGGGGGTACTTTATTTATCATAATATATAATAATACACAGGTTTCAGTGAGTCATGTGACAGAAATGACATCACTAAGCTCCATTTACAAGAATATCATTTACAGGATATTCATGGCTCTTGTGTATTATAAGAATATTAGAAGTCACTGAAGATTTCTTAAATTCTGTATGTTATGTTTTTCTGTGGATAAGGAAACTCCAAACATTCCTTTATTTTAAAGTAGGGGTATATCATTTCTATATATATATATATAGTTATGTGGGACAAGTGCTGGTACAATCACAAAGTCCCAGTTATAATTGAAGATGTCATTAAGCGAAATGACGGATATTACTGCTTTTGTTTATTATATTACATGTATTTATTCCGTGCCAAAATATACCACATTTCAGTGTATATACAGGAATGTCACTCAGTAATACATATTAAATACCTGTTGAACACGCAGAGGAAATTCATCTTCCCCTGGTTTTAGGATCTTGTTGTAGAGCCAAACCTCTTCCAGAGACGGGTCACTCGGAGACCTCTCTTGGAGGTAGTAGGTTGCAGAGGCCGATCGGTCGCTGTCAAAAAGCAACAAAACATATAAAAGACATACCTCCCAACTGTCCCTTTTTTGGAGGGACAGTCCCTCTTTTGACAGCTCAACTCGCAGTCCCTCATTTGTACTGGAAAGTCCCTCTTTTCTCTGCACTGATCAGCCAGAAAAAGAAACAAAGTTTCTCACTTAATTGGCTTTTAGCAGAGAGCCCAGAACAGCTAACAGGTGCAAATAAGATACTTTGTAACAATTTTGAGACACAAAAACACAGTTTAGATAAGGAGAAATATTTTCAAACTTTCATAACCTGCCAAATTGTGTAAAACAAACATGGTAATTAGGGGGTGTGGCCACAGAAAGGGGTGTGGTCAAAAAATTGCTGCGCTACGTGTCCCTCTTTTTACTTCCAAAATGTTGGGAGGTATGATAAAAGGTGTTCAATTGATATAATTAAAATAAAACTGCACCTGAAAACCATTTTTTTTTTTTGCTTCTAAAGATTATTTGATTAATATATACGGTTATGGGGCCTGTTATCCAAAATGCTCGAGACCTGGGGTTTTCCAGAAAATGGAAATTGGATCTTCATACCTTAAGTCTACTAGAAAATCATATAAACATTAAATAAACCCAATTGGATTGTTTTGCCTCTAATAAGGATTTGTGGTGATACAGTACCATTGCCGACATAAAGGCGCTGCACAGCCCCAGGTATTTACATAATAAAATAAGTGATCCTTTAAGTCACACTAGAGATCTAGTTCATTGCGTGACAAGACAAAAAAAGAAGCTTGTGCATAAACCAAGGGGAACAGAGCAGAGACACACGTGGAGATTTGGGGAGATTCAGTCGCCCAGCGTCAAATCATCTCTTCTTCGGGCGACTAATCTCCCCGAACTGCCTTCCCGTCGGCTAGAATCTAAATCGACAGTGGGATGGCACTCGGAGCGTTCGTTTTCCGAAGTTTCCTCGTGAGTAAACTTTAGGTGACTTCGAAAAAAACTAAGAGCTCCAAGTGCCATCCCACTGTCAATTTAGATTCTAGTCGGCGGGAAGGCAGTTTGGGGAGATTAGTCGCCCGAAGAAGAGGCGATTTGTTGCTGGGCGACTGAATCTCCACTTGTGTCTCTGCCGTGGACCAAGAAAGAAGCCCAACGCACCCACAGATTAGACAATAGCACTGAGTATTTACTCAGATTTAGTGGAATATAAATTTGTGTTCTCTTTTAGCGGAGACTTCCCCAAACTGGTTTCCCTGAAACAAATAAATGTACAAGGTCCATTCGGCGTATCAGACACAAATAGGAAGATGCAGTTGTTGTAATGTTGTACTGAGTCGGCTGATGAAATTGAAAAGACTTCCTGTTTCCAGATATGAGAATATTGCACCACTGTGTGTTTATACTAAATGGAAACCAGTAAAGCAGAACTGACACTGGAGCAATGTTATGATCTGAAGCCAGTGCAGGAGCTGGTTAAAGGGCAATGTACAGAGCTCCTATAGTTACATGGTGATAGGGCTTTGATCCTGAAAGAATAATGGCGGCCATACACGGGCCCCTCAGCAGTGGAGTAACTAGATATTACTGGGCCCCACAGCAAATTAATTATGGGGCCCCAACATATCCAGAGGTTGTCCTGTTTTACCAATAAATGTTGGAATTGCTCATTAATTAGGGCCTCATGGGTCCCCCTATACCTCCTGGCCCCCCCCTGCAGCCACAGGGTCTGCTTCCTCTGTAATCAAGTCCCTGCCCATCAAGCACACTAGCCAGTAAGCCCAGGGGCCAAACACACAGAGAGGGCACAGCCCAATCCCAAACTGATTGATATTGATAGTACACGGATCATTATACAGGCACAGATCATTGTACTGAGCAGCTCTTACCAGTGTAAGACAACCATAAAGGCAGTATCAGCCTGGCTTCTGTTCAGGCATTTTATTAAACACTGTGCTGTGTAGCCATGGGGGCAGCCATTCAAGCACAGGCTACACAACAGGTAACGGATAAGTACTACTATAGTTTATACACAGTAGATAACAGATAAGTACTACTATAGTTTACCGTATATACTCGAGTATAAGCCGTCCCGAGTATAAGCCGAGGTACCTAATTTTACCTCCAAAAACTGGGAAAGCTTATTGACTCGAGTATAAGCCGAGGGTGAGAAATGCAACAGCTTCTGGTAAGTTTCAATCAAAAAATTGAGGGTTTCTGCTCCCATTGGAGATGCCGGCGTCTTGTTTTTGGATGCCGGCGACTATTCTTGGACGCCGGCGAATATTCTTGGAGACTATTCTTGGACGCCGACGACTATTCTTGGGCGCCGGCGACTTTTCTTACACGCCGGCGACCGTTTTTGCGCTTGACCCGAGTATAAGCCGAGGTAGCGTTTTTCAGCATATTTTGGGGGCTGAAAAACTCGGCTTATACTCGAGTATATACGGTATATAAACAAGCTGCTGTGTAGCCATGGGGGCAGCCATTCAAGCACAGGATACACAGTAGATAACAGATAAGTTCTGAAGAATCCCATTCTATACTACAGAGCTTATCTGTTATCTACTGTGTATGGCTGTCCCCATGTCCCCATGGCTACACGGCAGCTTGTTTATATAAACTATAGTAGTACTTATCTGTTATCTACTGTGTATACTGTGCTTGAATGGCTGTCCCCATGACTACACAGCAGCTTGTTTATATAAACTATAGTAGTACTTATCTGTTATCTACTGTGTATCCTGTGCGTGAATGGCTGCCCCCATGGCTACACAGCAGCTTGTTTATATAAACTATAGTAGTACTTATCTGTTATCTACTGTGTATCCTGTGCTTGAATGGCTGCCCCCATGGCTACACAGCAGCTTGTTTATATAAACTATAGTAGTACTTATCTGTTATCTACTGTGTATCCTGTGCTTGAATGGCTGCCCCCATGGCTACACAGCAGCTTGTTTATATAAACTATAGTAGAGTTTCTGAATCAAACACACCAGTTGTACTAGTGCAACATAACATTATTTTCATTCTGTTGAAACACTTTCATTTTGGTGTTCTTTTAAATCTGCCTGGATATGGTCACCTTTAGCCACCTGGTTGTGCCATAGAAGCACCTGCCTAACAATCGCCTGCACTCAGTCTTCAAGGGGTAACAAAGGGACAGCTCTCTCAGATTTGGCCCTGTACCTACCGGTGCTCCACCGCAGCAACTACGAAGCCTTGAGATGCCAGGTCAATGCATATAGCAGAATACAGGGTCCTGTAACAGAATGGGGCACAGTTAATTACTGAATGGAGAAGAACATGCTAAAATAGTAATTTGCACCGAGCATTTAATATATTAAATAGGAATAATAGACATACAGTATAAAATGTATATGTAAATAACTTTTCTACTTATAAACATGGAAGAGATGCTACATGCACTATATTTGCTGGCAAATAAAAAAGTGTCCACAGTCTTCATTAGGACAGCGCTACTAGCCTGACTATAAACAATAACTTCAATGAAGTCTATACATATAAAACACAAAAAGTACAGTATTTCTAAGATATGAAGGGTTAATTCTTCTTCTTTACGCATGTACCCCTTCCCCTCTCCTGCTGAGCTGCCTCTGGTAATTATGAAAGCACAGGCTCATTGGTGGTGCAGTAGCTTTGGGAGTCACGGGCATAACTTGCTGAACAAATAAAGGTAAAGTTCGACTTTAGCCCAGGTCAGAAAGCTCCTATAGGCACTGTCTGTATACTAAATACACAAGCACAAAGTTGGAAGCCTCTTCTTGACAATATAAATAACAGCCTGGGTCCAATTTCTTTAGTATTATCTTATTTTTTTAGTTGACAAATGGATACATTAGGGGTCATTTACTTTGATCCTGAAACCAAAGTGCCAGAACACAAAAGTGCACCGGTAGCACTAATTTAAAAAGCACTTGCATCCGTGCTTTTGTGCTGTGCTCTGTACCTAGTGCCCACCACTGCTCCGTAGCTTGCACGTCTGAATGACTTACAAGTTAGGGGACAGGTAGAAGGCAAGATTCTCAAATGTCCACCCCCCCTCCATGAATACAGTGGGTCCAATATAGGTAGCACTGTATTCACACTGCTCAGCACAGAGATTAGGGCATAGGAGGGGGGTCATTCTTCCACTGGTCTCCATCACTCAAACAGGACATTATTGTATTAGAGAGGGTACAGAGAAGGGCAACTAATCTGGTAAAAGGTATTGAAAATCTTAGCTATGGGGAAAGACTGGCCAAATTGGGGATGTTCACTCTGGAAAAGAGGCGCTTAAGGGGTGATATGATGACTATGTATAAATATATAAGGGGATCATATAATAATCTCTCTAATGATTTATTTACCAGTAGGTCTTTCCAGCTAACACAAGGTCACCCATTCTGATTAGAAGAAAAGAGGTTCCAGCTAAATATTGGGAAGGGGTTTGTTACAGTGAGAGCTGTGAAGATGTGGAATTGTCTCCCTGAATCAGTTGTACAGGCTGATACATTAGATAGATATATTAGATCTTTAGTTTGCATTTTAAGCAATCTGGCAAACTGGGGTCCAAATTCCCCTAGCAACCATGCACTGATTTGAATAAGAGACTGGAATATGAATAGGAGAGGCCTGAATAGAAGGATCAATAATAAAAAGTAACAATAATAATACATTTGTAGCCTTACAGGGGATTTATTTTTTAGAAGGGAGTCAGCGACGCCCATTTGAAAGCTGCAAAGAGGCAGAAGAAAAAGGCAAATAACTATAAAACTATAGAAAATTAATAATGAAAACCAATTAAAAAGTTGTTTAGAATTGGCCATTCAATAACATAATAAAAGTTACCTTAAGAAGGGGTTGGATGGTGTTTAGCAAGTGAGGGAATACAGGGTTATGGGAGATAGCTCATAGTACAAGTTGATCCAGGGACTGGTCCCATGCATCTTGGAGTCAGGAAGGAATTTTTCCCCCTCTGAGGCAAATTGGAGAGACTTCAGATGTGTTTTTGCCTTCCTCTGGATCAACTGGCAGTTAGGCAGGTTATATAGAGACTTAAAAGGTTGAACTTGATGGGCGTGTGTCTTTTTTTAACCTAACTTACTATGTAGGGATGCACCGAATCCACTATTTAGGATTTTTCCGAATACCGAGCTGAATCCTAATTTGCATATACAAATTAGGGGTGGGAAGGGGAAAACATTTTTTACTTCCTTATTTTGTGTCAAAGTCACTCAATTTCCCTCCCGACCCCTAATTTGCATATGCAAATTAGGATTCCGATTCGGTTTGCTGAATCCGAATCCTGCCGAAAAAGGCGGAATCCTGGATTCGGTGCATACCTAATGTAGAGATCTGTGTCAGTTCTTCAGGGCAGGACACAAATTGCAAAAACATGGCAAACTGCATCCATTTTCTGCATTTAGCACCATGCCCTGAGCTCCATGTATCTGTATCCCTGTGCCTTTCAACATTTCAAAAGTCGTATATATTTTGGTTTAACTATTACCTGAATGCTCCCAACCCATGGGAAAATATAATCAAGGGATATTTTTCCCCCGGTTTGAAAGGTGCGTTCCATCTTGCAGGGGATTTCACTGATCCTGTAGGAAGAGACAAGGCAGAATTGCAATGAGTGATTGAACGGCGGCATTGACTTCATCTACAGCTTCATTTATACCGAGGTTATAGCTACACACAGGTAGTTTGATTACACAGTGTAACCCTGAGAACTGGTCCAAGTGGCAGGTATGCTTCTCGAGCCATCTGGCAACTGCTGCACACAATGTGGCACCCTGATAAACACCCTATTTGTGGTGCTTGGACTATAATGAGCCCCAGCACTGATCCTTTGTGTGTGTGTTTTAGTTGCTGATGCCTGTATGTATATGTCTCAGCATGCGGAGTAGGCCAAGCCTCTGACTGTATCACCCAATCATCTGTGCAATGTGTGGGTGTGTATCATTGTGCTTGTCTAGGTATTTGCCATTGTGTAAGAGATCTGAGGTGCATGTTCTTATATGTGTGTGTCTGTGTGTGTCAGTGCAGGAGCACATTTGTATTATGTGGGGGCATTTGCCCAGAACAAGAAGTGCCCCCTACCATTAAAGGGGAATGATCGTGAAAATGAAACCTTAATATAAGCTTCAGCTTGCTGAAATAAGAAACTTTCTAAATAAAATCAATTAAAAATTCTGTACAATTTATGAAATAATCAAGTTACTCTTCAATTTCCCCTCTCTGATCAACCTGTCCCTTTTTATTCCGTCTCCATGCAGTAGGAGGAGTCAGTTTTTGATTGACAGTTCGGTCTAATTCGTGCTTTGGGGGGGGGGGGTTGCACCCTTAACCGAAGGTGCTCGCTCTTTAAAAGTAACCGTCTCTAATGGAAATGCTGTTTCTGTGTGTGCAGGGTGTTTGCCAGAGTCTGTTATTTTGTTACCTTTTGTTTGTGCTGGAGTTGGTTATTTGACGTATTCTGCTAAGAAAGGGAACTACCCTTAGACATACCTCAAAACCTCAAAATCTGATCCAGACTCAGCATGAAGAGTGACAGGTTGTGGAGAGTGAGATTCTGAAGCGTTTTTTTTTTAAATGGTACAGAATTTTTAATTAATTGCAATTAGGAAGTGTCTTATTTCGGTGAGCTGAAGCTAATATTAACTTATCATTTTCACAAAGTTCCCCTTTAAGGGTCAAGCCACACAAGCAGATTCAGGGAGATTAGTCACCCCAGCGACAAATCTCCTCTTCTTTGGGGCGACAATCTCCTGCCTGCCCCCTGCCCTCCGCCGGAAACTTCGGGTGACTTTGGAAAACGAAGCGCCACATGTGCATTGCCGCAGGCGATTTTCAATTTAGCCGGCGGAAGGCAGGGGAAGGCAGTTCGGAGAGATTGTCGCCCCGAAGAAGAGGAGATTTGTCGCCGGGTGGCCTGACCCTAAGGCAGTGAGTCACATGTGCTTTGCTGATTGTTAAAGTTCATGCAATGCAGCGAGAAACAGGCACACTCGTTTGCAATTCAAACAGCCCTGAGGGGGGGGGGGATTTATTTATTAGATGGAAATCCTCATATTTCCCATTCGCAGCATTTGCTTTTTATTCCAAATCTATTACATTAGCGGATGCATTGTGAAGAGATGCAGACGTAAGAATTTTTATGGGAATGATTCTCAGGTGGAGACTTTCCAGCTTTGGCCAAATTACAACTTCCTGCAGCAATTCAAGGCACATTTTGTCAGGTTATTGATTGGGTAGAGTGTATTGCTTGTAATAACCATATTTATCAGCATCTGCAGAACTACAGGATCAGCAAAACTGGCTGATATTAGTATTATCACTATTATTATAATCCACGCTTCTTACCAAAGTAGTAGCACAAGAAGAAATTGACTACAAAGCGATTGAGCTTGAGTGTGTCAGCGAGACCAAGGTAATATTCTTTCCTGGGAATCCATAAAGGCTCTTCATAATTACCAACCTCTGCGCTGGGGTAATACAGGCGAAAGAAGCTTCCCTGCAGGATAGAAAGAGTTAGGGCAGAGACACACGCTCAGATTCGGGGAGATTAGTCGCCCATCGACAAATCTCCTCTTCTTCGGGGCGACTAATCTCTCCGAACTGCCTTCCCGCCGGCTAGAATTGAAATCACTGGCAGGATGGCACTCGGAGAAATTTGTTTTCCAAATGAGGCAACTTTGGACTACTTCGGAAAATGAAAATCTGATTTCCATACCGCCGGCGATTTAGATTCTAGCCGGTGGGAGGCAGTTCGGGGAGATTAGTCGCCCCGAAGAAGAGGCGATTTATCGCCGGGGCAACTAAATCTCCCCGAATCTTTGTGTGTGCCCTTACCCTTAAAGTCATAACTGCTAATATATAAAGGGAAGGCTTAATTATATTGTAAGCTCTACCTCACAGGACACTCTTTATCTTGTGCCTTTCAGTGTTTGTATTTAATCTGTATGTGTGATGTATACCCCCTACTACTTGTACATGTAGGGTGCTACACACTACGCTATACATCAAGAATACAGATTAAATACAAATACTGAAAAGAGTGTCATGTGAGGTAGAGCTTACAATCTAAATGCCATCAGCCTTGAATTACATCTGCCTCAACCACTAATGGTAGGTTTCAGGCTGATCTTGCTAAACTGGATCAGTTATATATCTGAGATCTGAGTAACATGAACCTGTTACCACCCGTACAAGCAGTTCGGCTGCCACAGTTCAGCCATAAATAGCAGAGCAAGAATTTCGTCATTTCACATTGCATAAGTGGCAGGTAAGGCAGGCACAGGGTTAAAATATTCCCATGGGGCTTAAAAACAAAAAGAGGAAAAATAATTGTGCTGAATGGTTGTCATGGGCTGATATTTAAAGGAGAACTAAAGCCTAAGCATTAATATGACTTAGAATGTCATATTTTATATCATGAACTTTTTGCACGAGGCTAAAGTTTCAGCTTGTCAATAGCAGCAATGATCCAGGACTTCAAACTTGTCACAGGGGGTCACCATCTTGGAAAGTGTCTGTGACACTCACATGCTCAGTGGGCTCTGATTGGCTGTTGAGAAGCTAAGCTTAGGGCTCGTCACTAATTATCCAGCAGAAAATGAGCTTCCCCTGTAATATAAGCTGATGCTACAGGTTTGCTGATTATTCAATTCTGATGCTAATTGCACTGGTTTCTGTGCTGCCATGTAGTAATTATCTGTATTAATTACTAATCAGCCTTATATTGTGACATTTCTATTCTATGTGTACTGTATATTGTGAGTGGGTCCTTAAGCTCAGTAAGTGACAGCAGCACAGAGCATGTGCAGTGAATCAGCAGAAAAGAAGATGGGGAGCTACTGGGGCATCTTTGGAGACACAGATCTTTACTGTTAAAGGGTTGTGGATGCCTTGGGCTGGTACAGAAGCTCAACCCCTAATATACAATAGTTCTGCCCTGCTTCTTTGGTTAAGCTTTAGTTCTCCTTTAAAGACCTATGGTCTATGGCACGTGAGGTGTTTTGACCTCCAGTCTTGTCCGATGGAAGTGAAAACAAACAAGTGTATATACAAAGGTAGGTCACTCTGTTCTATTAAGTATGATACCTGAATATTAGGGCCACTCATAAAGTCCGTGCAGCCCACAGCGTGAGGCCCTCTCCCTTGAGGAATGCCGCTGAACTGAACACTGTTGTGACCCCCCATCGCTCTTGGCAGTTGGCTGTTCCCTCGGGTGGAATGTACAGCTGAGTGGACCCTTTGCTTCACCTAAAAGACAGGATTGTAATTGTGTGATACTTTCCTACTTACACAAGCAGTATGGTAGCACAGAAATGCAGCTGGAAAGCAGAGCTGGGAATAGAATGCAAAGCAGGTATATTTGCTTCATTTCAGAGCCGCCAGCAGAAGTCTTGGGCTCAATACAACTAACTAATTAGGTCCCTTTTTCACTTTGCAAATGTCACCAGGGCTCAAAATTGTTTGTCATTCCGAGGAGGGGCCTAAAATTTACCAGGTGATGAATGGAGGCCCTGATAGGTTTCTCTCTGCTGGATGTGTGTTGGAAAAGTTCCCAGGATTGGTTTAAACATAGGAAAGAGAGGACATTTACCCCGGGCCCCAGCATCAGAGGTATCACTTGTGAGAGATGCAGATAACAATACATAGAGTAGATAAGATATGCTAAGTTCAGGTATGGGACCTGTTATCCAGAATGCCTGGGGTTTTCTGGATAACGGATCTTTCCATAATTTGGATCTTCATACCTTAAGTCAACTAGAAAATCATGTAAACATTAAATAAAGCCTATAGGCTGGTTTTGCCTCCAATGAGGATTAATTATATCTTAGTTGGGATCAAGGACAAGCTACTGTTTTATTATTACACAGAAAAAGGAAATCATATTAAAAAATTTGGATTATTTGGATAACATGGTGTCTATGGGAGGTGGCCTTTCCGTAATTCCGAGCTTTCAGTGGATAACGGGTTTCCAGATGATGGGTCCCATACCTGTATATACATTAGGGAAATCCAACCTACAGTTCACAGAGATTTATGTAATCTCCCACCTTCCTCCTTTAGATGGGGCATGGCCTTTTTTGAATTGCCAGGCTGCCCACAATGCTGAAAGTGTAACAGCTCCAACGTGCAATGGGACCTGCTTCCAAAATCAGGTTATTAAAGCTCTTAGAGATGTTAGTGATCAGTACTAGCAGCACCTGAAGATATTACCTTTATAGATAAGCAGAATGTTCCACAGTGCTCCCACTCATTCTATGTGAATTGAAGGGGCACAGAGAGGGCATGTTCACTAATTCCATCTATTACATGATGATCACTTATTCCTTGTTCCACTGTCCATTGGTTCTTTATGAACACGTCACGCCCCTGAACCCCTCATTGTAGTGTCACTTGGTATTACTGAATCAGTGAAGGCAAATCAGATTCAGATGAGAGGAACACCTCATCCCTGCCCCTTACTTATTACTATGGCACAAGGTATAAACGAATCAGTCAAGGCAAAGCAGATTCAGATGAGCGGAACACCTCATCCCTGCCCCTGACTTATTACTATGGCACAAGGTATAAACGAATCAGTCAAGGCAAAGCACACCTAGATATGAGGAGCACCTCACGTAGAACTTGTCATAGGCCCCTCTCATCATTCTGTTTGATGGTCACTTGATATAAACGAATCAATGAAGGCAAAAAAGACCCGGGAAGAGGAATTTTTCATCTAAACCACTGGCCATCATTGCACTTGTCTGTGACACACGGTATAACTCAATGTGCGAAGGCAAAACACTCCCAGATGTGAGGAAGGCAAATATTTTCTGCATCTAATCATAGGGAGAAGGTTAATAGGCGTTAGTGAAGACCACACACACATATTCTCACCCAGTGACGACTGAATAACCTTGTTACATGAGCCATCCCATTCCCGCACTTCCCGAAAAGCCCGTTTGTGTCCTCTAGTGTTGCCCCAATGCTGCCATCACAGTCTCTTCATGAAGGTTCTGAAAAGGGGTAATGTGAGGATTCAGTGGGGCAAATTCACTAAAGGGCGAATTTTCGCCAGTGAACGATCCACCACACTTCGAGGCACTTCGCCAGACAAAAATTCACTGCCACTACGCTAGATTCACTAATAGGCAAAGTTGCGTCTGGGCAGCTGAACGCTGGGGAAGTTTCGCTAGCATTAATTCGTAAGAACAAGCATTTTATAGCGAACTTTTGCTATCGTCGTTTCTGCTTAGTGAAACTTCGTTAATCAATTTGAAGAGGGCGGGTACATATAGGTCATATATATGTTGGTGCAAATGCTTGAAGTGCCCACTTATTATTACAAATGTCCAAGGAAGCAAAATAAAGACAAAAGAGATCCTCTAATGCCCTAGACATGAGCCCACCCTAAAACAAATGTGGCATGACCCTCAAAGGGTAAAAAAAAAATTATAACAAACATCTGTAATAGTTAAAACTTTTAAAGACAATACCACTTTAAAATATGAAAAAACACCAGCGTTTTTTTTTTTATCATTTTAATAACTTTCCGTCAGGATATGATGTCACTGACATAAGATTAAGGAGGAAGTAGCTTTATCTTATCAGTTCACCAGGTCTAAGCTGGAGAAGCAAACTCTGGTGAAAGAGGTAACGTTCTGTAAAATTCGCACTTTAGTGAATTTGCGGGGGAACGATCGTTCGCCTAAGAGAAAATTAATATGTCGACAGGGCACTAAACTGCGCCTAGCGATGGTCTCTTTCACTAGCAAATTGTTGTTTGTGCCTGTTAGTAAATTGCCGATGTCCCAGCGGATGGGATTTCTGTTGAATTGTTGCTTGTGACGGCCACTTCACCCTTTAGTAAATCTGCCCCAGTGGCTCTCACACATTATTATCCAGAATTTTTGTAGCACCAACATATTCTGCAGTGCTTTACAGAGATTATACATCAGTCCCTGCCCCAGTGGAGCTTACAATCTAAGGTCCCTATCACATTCCCACACGCCAGGGGCAGTTTTATCAGGAGCAAGTTAACCTCTCTGTATGTTTGTGAAATGTGGGAGGAAACCCACACAGACACGGGGAGAACATACAGGCTCAAATATTTAAAATGAGAAGTGCTACTTTGTGATTACAAACCTTATACAAGGCTGAGGAAGGTATAATGAATGCTGTAGAAACTATCAGAAACATGTGCACCACACTCAGTGCCGCTTTTGTGCAGCCACACACAACAAAGCCCCATATATTCACACGTCAGTGGCTGTGCTTACTTGGCAAGTCATTACCCGTGCCATGATTTTTAGTTTAAAACTCAGCAATTCTGCAACAACAGTTTGTCACTGACACCAGTTACCCATTACACTTTCTGAACCACCAGGTTTGGAATGGGATTTAAAATAGGCCCTGGCACAGGCCAAAACAGCCCCCAGAGGCCCACTAAATAGTTACGGTCTATATTGTATCTTACAGCAGCCCCTCTGGCATTGGCCAGAATTCGCAGGTCTCCAGTCTGGGCCTGAAAACCACATCTGCCTATCAACACGTGAGAGAGGCATTAAAATGCCTGGAAAGGTGTGTAGGGAATCTGCACAGACACCCGTGTGTGACTCTCCTATAAAGTAAACACACTCCTATTCCAACATATTGGGAGGAATATGTTCAGACACTGTACCACATGGTAGTATGGCAAGCGGACCAGGGTCGAACTGGAGGTGCCACCCGAGGGGCCCCCACACCCCCAAGTGGCCCCCGTCGTGCCACCACCCTCCCTCCCCTGAATGCGCATAAATTAAACATAATTTCAGTGCGTTGGGGGAAGGAGATCAGAAGCCTGGGGGAGTGTCGGTAGGGTTCAGGTCTGGGCCGGAGCCCACCAGGTTTTTTCTCTGTATCCCACCAGCCCAGTCCAACCTTGAAGGGAACCCATCAGTCTCCTGCACCGCTGCCATTCCCAGGAATCACTGGGTAACTTACATTTGTAGAGAAGAGGAAGGAGTCACTTAGCACACCCTGGCCGTCCAAGTTCCGTAACACTTGGTGCTCGATGTAGGAAGTGTTGGCAACCTCCACAACAATTGAGAACAAAGGAATCACCGGCACAACAGGTTATTTCCAGCAGGGAAACCCTTGCTTGTCAAGCATGACAAAGGGGTTATGCCCCGAAACGTTGCATCCGCAAAATAAACAAGCAAGGGTTCCCTGCTGGAAATAATCTGTTGTGCCGGTGATTCCTTTGTTCTCTAACTTACATTTGTACCCTTAATGGCTGCCCTGTCAATTGCTCCCCTGAGGTTCTGCCCTTAGCCAATCAACTCTCTTCAACTGTAAGAGGCCTTTTACAGTGTCAGACTGGGGGTCAAGGAGCCAGTGCGGCTGCCACCTGAAGACCCCCTGACCAACGCAATGCTGCAACCACCCCCCAGGGCCGGATTTACATAGCGGGTGCCCCTAGGCCCGCTGCCGTTCATTGCCCCAGTCCCCTCCCCTTTATTTGCGCAAATTTTCATCATCGGAAATGGAGCAATGGGAATTGGCTCACGGGAAATTGAAAAGTATTGTATCTCCAGAGCATCCCCAGTGTTTCTGAACCAATGTGATTGTGGTTGGGCAGCATGTCACCCCCTAAAATCCTGCCGCCCTAGGCCCGGGCCTTGGTGGCCTCTCCACAAATCTGGGCCTGTGGGCATAACTTTACTTCTTCCTTTGTAGCCACTATCGGGGGAGGCCAGGGGGTTACACTGTTAGTCTCAGGCAATGAGTGGGTCTGGGCCGGCCCTGCCTATTTATCATTGTGCGTAATATATTGGACAAAAACATCAATGATGTTGCCGTGGCAACCAATCTGTAATTAGATAACAAAAGCATTTTCTCCAGTGTTTTACACATGATAGACCCCAAGTGTCCCAGAGAGTATAAGAGAGTATATATAACAAAGAGTATATATATAACAGTATAACACAGTTAGGGTCCCAGTATAACACATAGGAAATAATTCAGCCCAAACCCTAACATACCTCCCAACATTTTGGAAGTAAAAAGAGGGACAAAAAATTTTTATTTCGCACATAGCGCAGCAATTTTTTTGGACCACACCCCTTTCTGCAGCCACACCCCCTAATTACCATGTTTGTTTTACAAAATTTGGCAGGTTATGAAAGTTTGAAAATATTTCTCCTTATATAAACTGTTTTTGTGTCTCAAAATTGTTACAAAGTATCTTATTTGCACCTGTTAGCTGTTCTGGGCTCTCTGCTAAAAGCCAATTAAGTGAGAAACTTTGTTTCTTTTTCTGGCTGATCAGTGCAGAGAAAAGAGGGACTTTCCAGTACAAATGAGGGACTGCGGGTTGAGCTGTCAAAAGAGGGACTGTCCCTCCGAAAAAGGGACAGTTGGGAGTGTAATTAGCACTGGAAGCCAAAGTGCTGTTTATGTTCCTGCACATTACACCCTTCTACGTGGAACTAACTCCTTTTGGTTTATTCTCTCCCTATCACTAACAGCACAAGATCTCCTCAGTCAGCCTATGTGCCCTATCGCCATGACAACCGCCGCACTAATATAAGCTCCGCCCACACCGCGGAGCGCGAAAACTTGTAGTGTACATTGAGGTGTGAGCGGACTGAGTTGAGGAAGTTAATTACCTTAGAAGGCGCGTTCTTTGTCCCGATAGTGACCAAGCGATGGAGGGGAAGAGGCGGCCTCTAGTCTATGTGAAAAGGCCTCGCTGTGCCCTGACGTATTGGGAACGTGTGAGACCACTTCCTGTAGAGCAGCAGCAAATGACTTTACGTGAGGGACGCTGAGGCCCGCCAGTTCGGCTCTATTAATCCTACTGCCACGTTTTTACATATAATGAATTAGCAGCAGGTAGAACTGGTTATGTCTAGTTTCACTCCACCCCCCATGTTGCTTCTGCTAGTAAATACTTTAGCTACACGCCGAGGCCTCTTATTCACAACTCTGCCCACCAGCAACTTCCTAAACTGAGGAGCTGACACCTCCCCCCCACACCTGTTACAAGGGTCAGACCTGGGGTTTAACTTTTATCAGCCTAATTTAATGGTCAGAGAGGGTGGTCTGCTTGTGGCAGCTCAACTAACTTTTAGTAGGTTATAGAATGACTAATTCTAAGCAACTTTCATTTTTTTTTTTTCCTTTTTATAGTTTTTGAATTATTTGCCTTCATCTTCTGACTCTTTCCAGCTTTCAAATGGGGGTCACTGACCCCATCTAAAAAACAAATACTCTGTAAGACTACAAATGTATTGTTATTGCTACATACCTCCCAACCGTCCCGTTTTAGGCGGGACAGTCCCGTTTTTGTCCCGCTGTCCCGGAATGTGGCCTTGATGTCCCGCACTGCGCTTGTGAGAGCGGCCGCCTGGATAAGCTCTCGGCCGGACTTGGTTCTGGGCGGATACTATAGGCATAATGAGATTAACAGGGACATTTCCGAGCTTCCTTGGGATCAGTTTGGGGTGCCCTATTGATCCGGTAGCGGCTAATTCCTATGCTTTCAACCATGTTCTTGAGATCATTCACTTCCTGTTAGAGCTGACACTTCCGTTTCCCTTCTGGTCACGTGGGTGCGAGATCACAAAGTGGCGTGTTTAGCGAAGCAGGAATATCGGCAACATGTCTGCGGCATTTAGAAAAGCTCTGAAGTCCCGGCAAAGGGATCACAAGGAGAGATCTCAGGTGGGAATGGGATGGGCAATGGGAAGGGTTCCGGAATGGGGAGATACGTTCTAAGAATGCGGTTCTTTGGGGGTGGGAGTTGTAGTTTAGTGACACTTTGAGACCATGTTATTGGGATAAGGGACCAATGAAATTTATTGAACTATTCTGCTGTACATCTATTCCAGTTCACCTGTCCCCATTATGGCATATTGTACTTAGAAATGACTATCGTTTTCCCACAACTAAGTTACATTTATTGCAATTGGAACATGTATTTGCTAGAAGGAGGTCTGAAGAACAGAACACGATAGATGAATACTATCATTTTAAGCTTCCTTTAACTACCCACTGTTTGATGATGGCACACACTATAAAACGTCACTGTGTGCGTGTCATTGTATGTATGTGTTTCACTGTGTGTGTGTGTATATGTCTGTCTGTATGTGTGTGTTACTTATTTACAATTTGTAAAATGAACATGGTAATTAGGGGGGGTGGCCACAAAAATGGGCATGGCCAAAAAATTGCCGCGCTTCGCGCGGCACAACTTTTTGTCCCTCTTTTGATTTCCAAAATGTTGGGAGGTATGTTGCTACTTTTTATAACTCATTTTTCTATTCAGGCCTCTCCTATTCATATTCCAGTCTCTTATTCAAATCAGTGCATGGTTGCTAGGGGAATTTGGACCCTAGCAACTAGCAATGCAACAAATCCACTATTTTGGATTCGGCTGAACCCCCGAATCCTTTGCGAAATATTCGGCCGAATCCTAATTTGCATATGCAAATTAGTGATGAGAAGGGGAAAAAAAATTTACTTCCTTGTTTTGTGACAAAAAGTTACGCAAATTTCCCTACCCGCCCCTATTTTGCATATGCAAATTCGGATTCGGTTCGGCCAGGCAGAAGGATTCCACCGAATCTGAATCCTGCTGGAAAAGGCCGAATCCCGAACCAAATCCTGGATTCGGTGCATCCCTACTAGCAACCAGATTGCTGAAATTGTAAACTGTAGAGCTGCTGAATAAAAAGCTAAATAACTCAAATCACAAATAAAAAATTAAACCCAATTACAAATTGTCTCCCTTTCTACATCATACTAAAAGTTATTACAATGGTGAAAACCCCTTTAAAGGTCAGAGATAGGGGAACCTGCTTGCAGCAGCCCAATTTAATGGTCAGAGATAGTTGAACATACTTCTCTTCAGGTCAGGACAGGGGTTTCAAAAAGGCCCTGACATTTCAAGTACAAAGAGGCCCAAATATTCCTGCACCTGCCCAATAAATAGTGACTGTGGAATCTTACAGCAGCCCCTCTGGCATTGGCCATGTTGTCAGTCCGGCCCTGCTTATCTACTAGATATTTTGGAAACAATGGTGTACATTTATTAAAGGGCGTGATAGAAAGTGATAATTAATCTCATTGTGGATTTTCTGACGCACGTATATTATCGCTTAGTGTTAAAGCCACACTGTGTTAGCTGTTTTGCAAGGTTTTCTAAAGACTATTGCCATAACTCCTCATAACCTTCATAGCCCTTCATTCCTCTGCACCTGACTACATCTCATCCCTTGTCTCTCTATATGTTCCTGCCCGAAACCTCCGCTCCTCTCGGAGCAACCGCTTGGTTGTACCCCCCACTACTACTGCTGTTTCCCATATCAAACCCTTCTCTCTTGCAACACCTTATATTTGGAATGCCATTCCTGAATCTCTGAGAATCCTCCTTCAATGTTTTTAAAACAAAACTCAAAGGGGCAAATTCACTAAGATGCGAAGTTGCGCCAGGTGCAACTTCGCCCGCACTTCGCAAGGCGTATTTTCGGCAGCGCTCCGCAAATTCACTAAAATCCGAAGTTGCGCACAGGGGGTAGCGTTAGTTTGCGAAGTTGCGCTAGCGATGGTTAATTTGCATACGGCGCGAAATTCAAATTTCAATGGAGGAACACGTATCTGCACTACAAATGCCTAGAAAACCTTCAAATCAGCAAATAAAAATGTTATTTTGCCCTACACATGTGCCCACTGTCTAGGTAAGTTGCCATGAGTCAGGAAATGTAGGGGGGAAGGAGGGGAGCCCCAAAAAATTATTCAATCTTTTTCAGCCTATCACCCATCATGTAGAAAACACGCCAGCGTTTTTTTGGGACTTAGAAAAAAATTTGACTTTTTTGGAAACAATCCCTATCTACTCTATTGCGCTTCGCCAGGTCTGAGGTGGTGAAGGAAGTCTAGCGTAAAAGGTAGCGTTCAGTACACTGTGCAAGTTAGAGAATTTGCGTAGTTACTTCGCTAGCGAAAATTCGCCTGGCGTAAGTGTGCGAAGTAACACTAGCGAATTTACGCCAGCGTTCGTTAGTGAATTTGCAAAGTACCGAATATGCCAAACGCTAGCGAATTAACGCTAGCGTTCGGCGCTTAGTGAATTTGCGCCAAACACTACCTCTGGGAGCACCTGGATAACACCTGAACTGGCACTTATATAACAGTGTAACAAACTGTAACCTACAGCACCTTAATACCCCTCTGAATTGTGTCTGTATGTTACCCTCCCGTTTAGACTGTAAGCCCTACGGGGTAGGGTCCTCTAGCCTTTTGTTTCCTTGACACTGAGCACTTAATCTGCATTGTAATTATATTTTATATTTATGTGAATTGTATTCTAATGCACTTATTGTTACTTTTTATTCCAATGACCCCTTGTTTGTTACTACTAATTTATTGTTTTGTTGTACAGTGCTTTGCCCTCAAGGATCACTTTACAAATACAAATATACATACATACATAACTGTCACCAAGTTAAAGGGGTTGTCCACCTTTAAATTAAATTTTAGTATGATAAAGAGAGTGGTATTTGAGGCAATTGGTGTTCATTTTTGTGGTTTTTGAGTTATTTAGCTTATTCAGCAGCTCTCCAGTTTGTAAGTTCAGCAATCTGGTCGCTAGGGTCCAAAAAAGACTGGAATATGAATAGTACAGGATTGAAGAGAAAGAAGAGTAATAAAAAGTAGCAATGACAATACATTTGTAGTAGTGATGTGTGGGCTGACCCGGGACCCGCGGGACAGGTGGGTTCGGGCCAACCTCGCACGCTTCTTCGCTGGTGGGTGTGGGTTGAGCTCTTCTTCTGCTCTCCCTGCCCGCCACTGTCAAATGGCAGCTTCTGGGTTCCTCTTTTATAGACCCTGCGCCTGCTTGCCCTGCCCCTTTTGTGATGTCATCGGTGGGGCGGGTTGGCGTGGGTCTATAAAAGCAACCCCGACGTGTGGATGCGGATGGCCAAGGGAGGGCGGGTTAGGGTCGGGGAAATCCTGACCCGCACATCACTAATTTGTAGCTTTACAGAGCATTTGTTTTTTAGATGGAGTCAATGACCCCCATTTAAAAGTTGGAAAAAGTCAGAAGAAGAAGGCAAACAATTCACAAACTATACAAAGGAAAAAATGAATGGCAATTTAAAAGTTGCTTAGAATTACCCATTCTATAATATACTAAAAGTATGTTAAAGTAAAGGAGTTGTTCACCTTCCAAACACCTTTTTTAATTCAGTTGCTTTTAGATTGTTCCCCAGAAATAAAGACTTTTTTTCAATTACTTTCCATTATTTATTTTTTTACTGTTTTTCCACAATCTAAGTTTAAAGTTGAATGTTTGTGTCTCTGGTGTTTGAGTCTGGCCTGCTCAGTAATTCAGTTTCAAATTTTTTGTTTGTTTTTAAAAAACTTGAATTTTTCGAGATTTATTATAGCCCAATGCTGCAAAAAGCCTGAATCTGAAAATCCGCCATCTCAGACCTGCTGAGGTTGTGAATAATTCAATGGCAGAGATCCTTATCCGATTTTCAAGTTTCTGTGATCTGCGGTGGAATTAACCTAAAAATCCAACCTTTTTGGGCAAAAATCAAAAAAATTCTGGCTTTTGCGGAAAAAGCGTTTCGGGCGAAAAAACTCCCGAAAAAATGGGTATGATTCAGGGTTTTTTTTTACTAATAAACAAGGTAAAATCAGGTATTGGAGTATGGTCTTGTTTTTTTTTATTAAAAAAATTAGTTAAATTCAGATTTTAGCAAATAACCCTCCCCATCTACAAAATAATAATTTAAACATAAATTTAAAAACATACTTCCAAGAAGGATAAATTATATCCGAGCTATAAGTACAAGCTACTGTTGTATTATTACAGAGAAAAAGGATTTTTTTTGTATAAAATGGAGTCTATAGGAGACGTCCTTCCCATAATTTGGAGCTGTCTGGATAATGGGTTCAGGATAAAGGATCTCATACTTGAATTAATAGGAAAAAAGAAAACAAAATATAGGAAGGCCAGTAACTTTTCCCAGAAAAGGTGGCAACCCTAACAAACTAATAAAAAGTCACATCACAAATTTTTTAGGACCTGATGAATGCAGTACTGATTTATTACTCCTGTTGTATGCACTCGGGCAGTTCATTTTTGCCTGGGAAGAGTTATCCATTTATACCAGTACACCATAAAATGTATGGGAGAGGTTAAGTATTATTTAAACTATTATTTAAACTGGAGTAAAGGTGAATGACGTTTTAATAGACTGATTCATTTCTCCCTAATCACATGACAAGGCAAAACTGAATTCTTCCTTAATGAATTTTCCCCTTGGATAATAATGCAGGAATTTGTGCCGGCTGTCGACTCTTTGCTTGTGGATTAACATAACTTTCCTGATGAATTTGTTTCTAGGAACGCAGATGTAGAGAATCTCAGAACAAGTTCTGTACTGTGCGGCTCTTAAAGGAATCGTTTAGTGTAAAAATAAAAACTGGGCAAATAGGCTGTGCAAAATAGGAAATTTTCTAATATAGTTAGGCAAAAATGTAATGTATTAAGGCTGGAGTGACTGGATGTGTAACATAATAGCCAGAACACTACTTCCTGCTTTTCAGCTCTCTAACTCTGAGTTAGTCAGTGACTATAAGGGGAGCCACATGGGACATAACTGTTCAGTGAGTTTGTAATTGATCCTCAGCATTAGTTCAGATTCAAAAGCAACAGTTATGATCCATGTGGCTCCCCCTCACGTCACTGATTGGTTACTGCTTGGTAACCAATCAGTGGAAACCAAGAGAGCTGAAAAGCAGGAAGTAGTGTTCTGGCTATTATGTTACACACACAGTCACTCCAGCCTTTATACATTACATTTTTGGCTAACTAACTATATTAGATACATTTTTTTATTTTGCACAGTCTATTTATTTACCTAGTTTTTATTTCTATAATGAACAATTCCTTTAAGCCCAACAGGGGACACCTGGCAGAACAGAAGAAGATGGCGGCACAGCGCTCACCACAGAATACTGCAGTGGTTCTTCAAATCTACAAATTTCCTGGGGCGGACGCATGCACAGTAGAATAAAATAGGCGACTTCTTCATTAAAGTTCGGCGTTTCGCTCTACTGCACATGCTCACCTGCAAGAAGAGAGAAGAAGCCGGAAACCGATCACTCCGTGGTGCTCACTGGCCAGTGCAGTTTTCTCCTGATAGGAGCACCGGCCCGAGGGGTGAGTTAAGTATATACAATCACTTGGGGGTGCATACGTTTTGCCACCCCCAAAAAAGAGCACTTTTTCATTCCTCTTTAAGGTATGAAGAACCAAATTATGGAAAGATCAGTTATCCGCAAAACCCAAGGTCTCGCGTATTCTGGATAATAGGTCCCATACCTCTACTTGTCTTCCTGCTGCAGCCTTGTCAAGGGTTAGAAGTAATAAGCTTCCAGCTTTGCAGACCACATTCAATTTAATGAGAAAGACTTAAGGCCCACATACACGGACAGATATAAACTGCTAACAGATTATGGCGGCAGCTTATTTGGCAATGTATGGGCAATTGTTAATACGGTCCTCAATACAACCCTCCTGTATTCTTCTCGTTGTGATCCGATTGTTCGGCCTTAGGACTCATGATCAGATCAGTCTGATATAGACCACCTCAATGCAGAAATGTTTGTGAAAGATCCGCTCGTCACCAGCTTTACAGTATCTCCTAATGGAGTTCAGATTTCCCTCGTAGAAAAATTGATGCGGTTTTCTCATTGAATTGCATCTGACCTATTATGTGCAAACACCTAGCTGCTCCCTTTCATGGGGTTGTTCACCTTTGAGATAACTTTTATTATGACGTAGAGAGAGATATTCTGAGACAATTTGCAATTGGTTTTCATTTCTTATTATTTGTGGTTTTCGAGTTATTTAGCTTATTCAGCAGCTCTCCAGGTTGCTGCATTGGCAATTTCATTGCTAGGGTCCAAATTCCCCTAGCAACCATGCATTGATTTGAATAAGAGACTGGAATATGAATAGGAGAGGCCTGAATAGAAAGATGAGTAATAAAAAGTAGCAATAACAATACATTTGTTTTTTAGAAGGGAGTCGGTGATGCTCATTTGAAAGCTGCAAAGAGTCAGAAGAAAAAAGCAAACAACTATAAAACTATAAAAAAAAATAGATAAAAACCAATTGAAAAGTTGCTTAGAATTGGCCATTCTACAACATAAAAGTTACGTTAAAGGTGAACCACCCCTTTAATAGCAAGGAGATGAACGCTTGCTTGCAATACATAGACGGAAGGTGACAGACAGGAGATAAACGTATAGGAAAGAGCTGAGGTTCCGTTAGCAGCCACAACAGTCTGGTTACTCAGATAGTACAAATGAATATGCGGCTCAGTTCCTCTGACATTATGGGATATATAACTGATAAACACACTGTATCTCTCTGCGTGCCCTGTACAACTTTCATGCAGTTTTAGCTTAATGGCAGATCCTTGTCCAGGTCTGCCAGTTAGCCGTCATCTGCTACATAGGTTTAAAAATTCAGAATTGGCAGTGCAGAGAATATTGGCAGCAAGACAAAGGAAAAACACAGTTTTTGGGTGGAGATTGTGTTTAAACAGGCTTTCACATCACAGTTGTCTGAGAGTTATCAAAGAAATGAAAGCAGAGGCTCCTGAAGTGATCTCTAGGGACCACAATGTGCAGCCAATAGAAAAATGCATCTGAGCCATGAGCTCTTTTAAAGGAACAGTAACACCAAAAGATGAAAGTGTTTTAATGGAAAATATATTGTTGTCCTGCAATTGGTAAAACTGGTGTGTTTGCTTCAGAAACTCTACTATAGTTTATATAAAGACGCTACTGTGTAGCCATGGGGGCTTGAATGGCTGCCCC
Organism: Xenopus petersii; assembly: GCA_038501925.1. NCBI lineage: Eukaryota > Metazoa > Chordata > Amphibia > Anura > Pipidae > Xenopus > Xenopus petersii. The sequence continues at coordinate 11,957,025 of CM076680.1, forward strand.
CCATGGCTACACACCAGCTTGTTTATATAAACTGTAGTAGAGTTTGTGAAGCAAACACACCAGTTGTACCAGTGCAGTGCAATCTGTACATTATATTTTCATTATTTTAATATGCTTTGAATTAATTTTTTGGTGTTACTGTTCCTTTAAGGTGCACTTCCCTGTATAAAGTATTTTCTCTTTCTAGTACACCAGCCTTCTCTCGGTGCTCTGATGCCATCAGTAACCCAACACCTAATGCATCTGTTTATACAGGTTAAATATTCATACTGGTTAAGGTGTGAATGTCTGACTCAGTAGCACGCGCACCCTCCTTTCTTTATTCATAGGTACTGACTCCAGCTCTAAGGTTCTGGGCTAAAACATGGACATTTAATCTACAGCCTGTTTGACAACACTCGGTGCAGAAAGTGCTAAGAATAACCAAATGTAGAATATAGGGTGACCCTCCCAACTTGATACAAAAATGCTGGCAATTTAACCATTTTAGGGTCCCTACGTTCCCCTTAGTTAGACCTCTGTTCTGCCTGGGTCCCCAGTGGACTCTGGGTCTGCTGCTGTTACACCCCCAGGTGAGAAGACAAGTATTAGTAGAAAAAGAATAATATCAATCTCTTGCTCCAGTACTCAGAACTTACTGTACAGATTAGTATGTTCACTATTCACACCCCACCAGCTATAACACAGTCAGGACTTGAAATGCCGCCCACACTATATAAGAGAGAGGTACAGTACTTACTTCCCCTTTAATCCTGTGTGTCTTAATCCCCGCTGACCTCTTTCCAACTCTGTGGAGTGACAGTTTGCTGCCCGAGCCTCAGCTGACTTTGCCACAGGACCAGCACTTCTGTTTGTATGAGTGTGCAAAGAGGGCGGGGCTCAGCTTTTTCCTGACAGTTGCCCAGCTCACAGTGGGAGGGATGAACTTTACTTTTATTCTATTACTTGCTGACACACTGTATCTTATTCATCACAACAACAATTGCAGGGAAGGGATGCACTGAAACAGTTAAAGGGACAGTATCACAAAAACAGTAATAGCAAGTTTGAATGTGTGTTTGAAGACAATGTCTGGTATAAATCTTGCTTTCTGGCTGAGATTCTAGCTCTCTGTATAACATTCTGTCCCAGTGGCTGCACAGATCCTATCTGATCCCCATTGTAAGCAGCAGTCCTGTCCTGCTTTATGGCAGCTGAGATTCTAGCTATCTGTATAACAGAACATTCTGTCCCAGTAGCTGCACAGATCTTATCTGATCCCCCATTGTAAGCAGCAGTCCTTCCCTGCTTTATGGCTGAAAGTCTAGCTATCTGTATAACAGAGCATTCTGTCCCAGTGGCTGCACAGATCCTATCTGATCCCCATTGCAAGCAGCAGTCCTGTCCTGCTTTATGGCTGAAAGTCTAGCTATCTGTATAACAGAGCATTCTGTCCCAGTGGCTGCACAGATCCTATCTGATCCCAATTGGAAGCAGTTGTGTTTCAGAGAGCTCTCATGTCTGGAGCAAGCCCAGGCCCTGCTAGGGCTGGTCGGGCTACCCGGAAAACTGAGGCCCAGGCTTTGGGGCCTAGCCATGCGGCTGAACTGTCAAGGCCAAGACTGAGATCCTCATCTGTTGGGACCCCAGGAACACCAAGGGGGAAAACCAGCAGTGAGAGTGAGATGGAGGTGGAAAAGTTTGTGGCTGAGACCAGGAGGCAGAAGCAGAAAAATGCAGCAGCAGCTCGTGCTCAGGAGGTGGAAGCCCGCAGAGGTGCCCCTAAAGGAAAGATCTCCCCTGGAGCTGCTAGTGTTATCCATGTGCTACAGGGAAATATGGATGGAAAGCAAATATCGGAAATAAATCAGCAGGAACACAAAGGTATGGAAAAACAAACTTTGCCTTTAATGTCAACAGAAGTTAATAATGACTTGCCAGTTACAAATGTTAATGTACATGGAGATAAACATATTACTACTTGCCAAAGTTCCCCCCAGCAATGTGTGACTGTGGAGTGTGAGCAGCAGAAAGTCCAGCGCTGCAGCAATACCAAACAAACTGTGTCTCCATTGTGTGTGCTGGAATCAGTTGGCCAGGTGGGGGAGGAATCAGGTGCAGACATTAACTCTCCAGTGTGTGTGTTACCATCACAGCCAGCTTGCCAGGAGAGTGGGGCTACGGGTGCAGCTGCCAGACCTTGCACTCAAGCACCCACATCTTTACTTCATGGAGCAGCCGGCGCCACTAAAGTTCCCAGTGGAAAGGGGAGAAGGAGTAAAGCTTCCAGCATTGCACCAGTTCCTCATGGCTCAGAAGGCAACAGCCCTGGTGGAAGCCCTGGAACCAGCATTGCACATAACATCAGTAAAGGAGCTGCAGTTAAAGGGGCACAACATAAAGAAGCAAGTAATAAAGGCAAAGTTAAAGAGGCAATTTCTGCAGAAAAAGTAGCTGAAGCACTAAAAGAATTAGCTACATTGCAAAACAGAAAAAAGTCTTTGGAAATGTCAATAAAACACTTAACAAATTCAATGGTGTTTTCAGATGACAAATATAAGGAATCCAACAGATGCAAACGTGATGAACTGGGGAATGAACTTGCTGGTATAGAGCTTCGCATTTCTGAGCTTTATAAAGATGTCGGTCCCTGGAAGGAAGTTTATCAAAATAAACAGAGATTTGCAGCAATGTCATCCAGTGTCCGCACTCCAGCTGCAAAACCAGCTTTGGTAAAGTCACTTCAGAGCAGCACATCTAACAGCCCTGTGTCATCTGAGAGTGAGGCGGAATTCATAAAGCCTTTACCCCCCAGGCTGCAGAGGAGACGGGGCAAGATTAACTGGCAGAACATGGCGTTTGATCAGCAGGAAGTGGATGCCCAGGAAAGGAAACAGGAAGAAAAGGCCTTTAAAGCTACTGTTGGGAAGAAGGACCAGGCTTTTGTACTGTCATCTGATCAGGATTTTCCAGAGCTGCCAAAAGTTGAAGGCAAAGTTACAACAAATCCTGTACCCCAAAATACCAATGACAGTGGGAAAGAACAGCAAGAAAGTGCCCAGGATCCAGCTGAAACCGTGTCCATAGAAGAAGAAGAACTGCATGCAGAAGAGATGGACATTACACCAACAAAGACTGCTTCTTCCAGTGTGAATGAGAGTGAGAGGGTGGAGAGTGGGGTGATTGAGGAGAATGAAGTGGAGTCCTCTGTAGCTGTTGGGAATGACAGTGTGAGTGAGGCTGTGACTGGTGTTGAGGGAATGGAGGGTGAATGTGGGGGAGTGCAAGCTGGAGGGATGGCTGGGAATGTGGCAGTTTCTGCTGCTAATGGATTGACAGAAGTTAGCCAGGGACAGGTAGATCATGGGCTTCCAGAACCTGTAGAGGTAGTGTCAGTTCAGGTAGGTGGCCAAGGAGAACAGGTCAATCCAGCAAGTTTCTGGGAGAGAAGGCGTCTTTTCCCAGTCCCTGATATATCTGATAATGACCCCTTTAAGAGAAAGAACTGGGTTAAGGTAAAGTGGGATGGCAATAAAGAGGATGCCCCTCCAAGACGACACTTTGTACGCACCATGTTGCTAGAGGGGATGGGTTTCTCTCCAGATGATTTATCAGCTGTAATTGGACAAACCGAAATTGATTATGACATCACTTTTAAGTTGCCTGAGGCTTTAGACCATTTCTGGCGGATTTATAATTTGCAGAAAAGAGCAGGACACCAAAACTGGGAGAACTTAGTTGTCATTCCAATGACCAAGCCTGAGACCAAACTCATTACTATAGTAATGAAAAATGATGCGGTTCCCCAGGAAGATATTTTGGTTTGGTTGCAGCGCCAGTGTACAGTTTTGTCTCCGTTGGTAAAGGTGTATGATGAGGATAATGTCTGGGGAGGTGTTTGGCGCACAAAAGTGAGGCTTGAGGTGACGGGCAATGTACCCAACCATCTGCCCAATGCTTTTTTCATAGGGAAGGAAAAAGGCTCTTGTTTCTATGTTGGCCAGCCACGGCGATGCTATAAGTGTGGGGCTAGAGATCATCTGGCAAGAGCCTGCTCTATACTGAAGTGTGCACTTTGTAATGCTGTGGGGCATGAGGCGAGAAGCTGTGACCAGGTCAGGTGCAACCTGTGCAATAGAATGGGCCATTCCCACAGGAGGTGTCCGGAAGCATACCATAATATGGTCAGACTCTTCCCTGAGATAGACCGGGAGATGAGAAAGGTAATGGAGCTGGAGGAAGGGGAAGGAGAGAAGGAGCAAGAGGAGGAGGTACCAGCAACCCAGGAAAAAGTCATTCCTAAGCAGCAGAGGTTTAGGCAGCCAACAAAAGATCAGAAAAAAGAAAAGCAACCAGAGAAGGCAGCTAGAGGGAGTGAAAGTGGAAAACAACCAGAGAAGGCAGCAAGAGAGAGTGAAGTTAAGGTACCGAATGATGGGAATGAAAAAGATGGTTGGAAAAAAGCTAAAAACAAAAAGTCTAAAAAGCATGCCCATCTGTTAGATCCAGGAGAAGGTCACTCAGAAATAAATACTTTCTCTATAAGTACAGGGAATAAATTCTCAGTGCTTGATAATAATTCTGAGACCTGGGGTGACAGAGCAGAAAGAGAAGAGCAAGAGGAGCTGGAGAGGATAGAGACGCAAGAAGCCGGGGAGAGTAACCCAAGGGAGTTGGAGGAGGAGGTTATGGAGGTTCAACTGGCTTCAAAGAAAAGAACTAGGGAAGGGGGTGAGCACCCGGCCAGTAAGAAAGGTGTAAGAGAAACTGCAAACAGCTCTCAGACTCCGGCCAGAGACCCAGTAAGTGAAAATGAAAAACAGCAGCTGCAGTCAGGGCCCCAAGTTAAGCGATATGGGGATGCAGCTGGTTTTTCAGCAAAGGAAAAGAAAGGCAAATCTATGACAAATATTCATGATGGCGTCAACTCCAATTAGGTTTTTAACATCTAATGTGTGTAGTGTCAGAACTCAGCGAGCCAGATTTTTGGCTTTTGAAAGTCTAGGTAACTCAGACGCTGAGGTTTTTTTCCTTCAGGAAACCCGTCTTACTACTCAGGCAGAACTGAGAAAGGCAAAGGCTGACTGGCGGCATGGGCCTTCATTCTGGTCCATAGCGGAGGAGCCATGTGGAGGTGTAGCCATATTATTTAGAGGTGGCCTCAATATAAGAGTACATCGTCTCCTCGAGATTCAAGTGGGGCGCTGTTTGATGTTGGACGTGACTATAAATAGCAGACGTTTTCGTCTTATAAATGTTTATGGGCCGCAGTCTATGTCAGGTAGGAGGGCTTTACTGTCTGAAATCAGACCCTATTTACACACATCGCTCTCTGTCATCCTGGCTGGTGATTTCAACCAAGTCCTTAGACCAGAAGATCGGTCAGGAAGATCAGGTAGATCAGAAAGCTTTTTCTTTAAACAACTTATCCAACAAGCCAGAATGGTTGATGTTGCCACGTGGGGAGGCCGGAGAGCGGTCCATACTTACAGGTGTGGGGCTAGAAGTAGCCGCCTGGATATGGCTTTTGTCCAGATGGGTGAGGAATTTGCTGATGTGAGGGAAATCGGGGTTGAGTACTCCGACCATATGACCTTTTCCTTTACATTGGGCACTTTGTCTACTCCAGAGAAGGGCAAGGGCCTGTGGCGGCTCAGTACAGATTCCCTGGAGGGTGAGGCAGTACAACAGTCTTTTGAGGCTCTTCTTCAGCACCAGTTTGGGAGAGTTGATTTTTATGACTCTGTGTCATTGTGGTGGGAGAGTGTTAAGCACTCATTCCGGGCTTTCTTCCGAAATCTATCTGTACGAAGGGAGGGCAATAAGTATAAGAAGTACCTGACTCTTATAAAGAAGTTGGAGTCCTCTATTTCGGATGGGGTGGAGGGGTCAAAAATTGCCCAGCTGAAGGCCCAGATCAGAGAATGTCAGTACAGCCGGTACAAATCTCTTGTGCAGGAAAGGGACTATGGGAGTTTTCACTCACCGGACCCCTTTTTAAACTGCAAAGAGAATGTTGGGCGGAAACTTATCACCGGTCTGATCGATCCCAAGGGTGAGTTACAAACATCAAGGGAGGGCATCCTTGGGATTGTGAAAGACTTCTACGGTTCTCTGTTCCGGGCCAAGGCTTTGGATAAGGGGAGGACTTCATCCTTCCTGGAGGGAACCCCAGGACCTGATGTAACAAATTTGGACTTTAAACCTTTGACAGCTGAGATCACGGAGGACGAGGTCAAAGCTGCCATCGACTGCCTCGCTAAAAAGAAGGCTCCAGGACCGGACGGCCTTACAGCCGAATTTTATAAGAAATTTAAAGATCAGCTGGCTCCAGTTCTTGTAGAGGTCTTTAGAGACTGCCTGGAAGGGGGTATCTTGCCCCCCTCTATGAGAGAATCCTCTTTGATCTTGCTGTCAAAGGGTAAGGATCCAAAGCGGGTTGAGAACTGGAGGCCAATTGCCCTTCTCAACACTGATAGGAAGCTTCTCGCACGGATATTTTTTACAAGACTGATTTCATTTTCAGGCACTTTATTATCTCCTGTCCAGTTCTGCACGGTGAAAGGGCGGAGCATCTTTGGGGCGATCCTTACTATTAGGGAAGCCTTGGAGTTATGCAAAGTCCAAAATACTGGGTGTTACCTTCTGTCTCTGGACCAGGCTAAGGCCTTTGATCGAGTGGATCATGAGTATCTGTGGGCCGTTTTGACAAAGTATGGCATCCCGGGAACATTCATTAGTTGGCTCTCAGCTTTGTACAAAGGGGCAGTAAGCTTTCCACTTATCAATGGATGGCGTGGTGAAAACTTTGAGGTCGGGGCAGGGGTGAGACAGGGGTGTCCCTTAAGCCCTCTGCTGTATGTTTTTGCGATCGATCCTTTTTTAAGGCGTTTGCAGGCGAGTGGAATTGAGGGTCTCTCTGTTCCCCGTTGCCAGCCCCTCAGGTCGGTAGCCTATGCGGATGACGTCACGGTAGCAGTCTCTTGTCCTGAAGATGCGAGAGTGTTGTCCGAGACAGTCAGAAGTTACTCAGAGGCCTCCGGGTCTCTGGTCAACATGGATAAGTCTCAAGCTTTTTGGTCATTAGATGAGGAGCCGGCCTTTCCGCTCCAGGAATTTACAACAGCCCCAACTCAGATTAGAATCTTAGGGATCAAATTTGGGAAGGGAGATGATGGTAGGCAAAACTGGGAGGAAAAGTTGGATGCCGGAAATGCAAAGGTACAGCGATGGAGGGGATGGAAGCTGTCCTACAGAGAAAGGGTGAAGCTCGTGAAGACTTACCTGGTCCCTATCTTTTTGTTTGTTTCCTACGTGTATCCGCTGCCAGAAGCTTTCTATGCTCGGATCCAAAGTCTGTTCTTTCAGTTAATCTGGGGGAACAGGCTGAATCCAGTAAAAAGGGGCATTACTTACCTGCAGAGGAAAGAGGGAGGGTTGGGCATGTTATGTCCAGTGGCCTTCTTTGGATCCATTTTCCTGAAGTTCAACTTTGGGATCCTGGGCCAAAGAACTGATTCCCTGTGGGAGAGTTGCATCAGGAATTGGGTATTGCCTCTGGTAGGAGATTGGCTGCTCGGCGGTAGTGTGAAGAAAGTCCGTGTGCGCGGTTGTCATCTTCCTCAGCATCTTGAATTGGGGCTGAAACTTTTGAGGAAGTGGGATGTCGGAATTGGGGAACTGGGTTCTGCCCCGAGAAAGCAGATCTATTGCAGGATCCTGGGAACCTATTTCACTGTCCCCTTAGCCTTGAGAGACTGTGTGGGGAACATTCTTTCTCAGAGCCTCCAGTGGCTCAATGACAGAAGACTGCCCCCCAAATACTTTGATCTTAACTGGCTGGCTCTTCAGGGAAAGCTTTTTGTTCGGGGCAATGTGAGTTACTTAAACATCGCTGAAAGGCAGTGCCCGTGGGGCTGTTCCACTGACGAGACCCTGGAACATTTTCTAGTTGATTGCCCTGTAACAAAAACTGTGCGCTGTCAGCTGGCAGAGGTTCTGAAGGTGCCCCACATTAGGCAACTTTCTTATACTGACGCGGCCTATGGCATTTTGTCTACCCAGCACCCACTTGACAGAGGAACGATGTACCTGATAATATCAGTGATGAGGTACCATCTGTGGCAATGCCGCTGTAGGAAATCCTTTGGCCAAGAGGAGATTGTTATTGAGCAGATCGTAAAGTCAGTGATGTCTGATTTGGGTTTCCTGAAGGAGCGTGAGATCAAACACTGCACCTCAAATACCTCAAAATGGAGAAATATAAATCTTTAGATGCCTCTGTCCTTGTATTTGCCTTTAAGGAATATTGTACCAACTATACTGGGGAAATCGCGATAGTGACATTTGTATGTTGTAGATTGGTACCAGCACCTCAATATTTCTGCAAGCAAATTCCTTTCTTTGCTATTTGGTATGTGTGGAGAATGAAGAGCATGTATGGAAATGCTTTATCCCATGTACTGTCAAGAGAAACTTGCCTATATTCGCTAATGTGTTGAATATTGCTATGCATTGTTTTGTTTGATTTGAAAGATTCTATTATTTGTTAAGTTTTTACTAATAAAAAATTCCTATCTGATCCCCATTGTAAGCAGCAGTCCTGTCCTGCTTTATGGCAGCTGAGATTCTAGCCATCTTTATTACAGACTACAGTGGTCAGAGATCCTATGATACCTATTGTTTTATAACAAATAAATAACTGCATTACTGCTTTAAAATAATTAATGCTATGAAAAAAAGAATATATTTAGTATAAAAACACCAAACATTAATTAGTAAATACAACTGAAATAAAGGGACAGTTTGGAGTGATAGTATCCCTTTAACATTTAAAGGGACACTCGGGTGTTGCAGAGGTAGTGCACTACTGGCTTTGAGAATCCTAGCTACTGGCAACTTTGTTGGGTTAGGGACATACCAAACTAGGCATCTTCCATTCCCTGTACTTAATATGCATACCTCCCTACATTTTGGAAATAAAAAGAGGAACAAAAAGATTTGGTGTGGAGAATTTTTTTGACCAAGCCCAATTTTTGTGGCCACACCCCTAATTACCATGTTTATTTTACAAAACGTGGCAGGTTATAAACGTTTAAACACATTTCTGTGGTTTTTTTGTTATTACAATTTTGCTAATGAAGGTGAATTGCCCTTTAAGCTGCAAGTAATAGTTTCCCTAGAGACCTGCTTGTCTTAAATTGTTACAATTGTTTCTTTGCTTATCTTAAATAGTTGCAAATGTATCTAAGCGCACCTGCCACATATTCTGGGCTCTCTGCCAAAAGTCAGTTATGTTTTTTTTAGAAATGTTACATCTTCTCTGGCTGTTCAGTGTAGGGGATCGAAAAGAAAGTCGGACATTTCAGTAACAATCTGGGACTGTGGGTTGAGCTGTCAAAATCTGGACTGTCCCGCGAAAAACGGGACAGTTGGGAGGTATGAGAATATGAGTGTGCGTGATTGTGTCACATTTCTGTTTAGTGAGTTCTGCCTGGAAACCTTTACTCACAATCCAAATATTTATTTCTCTGATGGAAAAAGGAAACAGGAAGCTGCTTACAGTATAAAGAACAATCAGTGACACAGGGCAGCTGTGTAATTGCACTAAGGTTCTAATGACCCGATTACCTTGAAAAACAACAAGGCAGCATTGGTTTCCAGGCTAGACAGTAAGGGCAGATTTATCAATGGTCAAATTAAAAATTAGAATTTTCGACTAGGGAGTTATTTAAATTCGATTCAGGTTTTTTAAAAAAAATTCAAATTCGATTTTCGAGATTTATCATACTCTGGCCCTTTAAGAACTCAAAATTTGACTATTCACCACCTAAAACGTGCTGAATTGCTGTTTGAGAGGTTCTTTAGTCAGTGCCCTCTAAATTGCTTCAATCTGGTACACGTCCAACAATTTCCACCTCCAACTTGTTACAGCAAATTTTGTATCATGGATTTTGTATCAACTCCAAATTGATCCCTGGACCTCTCCCATTGACTTACAATTCTTGTATCATGGACAGCACCATTCACGGGTTTCTTTTCTTTAAAACACCTTTATTGAGACATGAGCTCTGACCCAAACAATCGGCAAAGTTTCAGACCGCCATCGGTCTTTTATCAAGCCACCATCAAGTGGTCAGAGTCCATGTCTCAATAAAGTAATTTTAAAGAAAAGAAACCCGTGAATGGTGCTGTCTATGATACAAGAATTGTAAGTCAATGGGAGAGGTCCAGGGATCAATTTGGAGTTGTTTGCAGCCTGACATTCGAGTTTTTTCCTGGAGAAAAAAAATGCAATCAAATTCGATTCAAGTTTTCGGGTCGGATTAATTCTTCCGAGTTTTAAAAATTCGATTTTATTAATAAATTTGGATTGGTCTAATTTATGGGAGTTTAGGGGAGTTTTTAAAAACGCACATGAATTCGAAATTCGACCTTTGATAAATGTGCCTCTATAAGTGTTGGGCAGATAGATCACAGATATAGGAAGGCTGGTACATTTTTTTGCAGAAGAGATGGCAACCCTTTGGGTATAATCACACAAGGCGATTCGTTTTCCGAAGTCGGGAATCACACGCAACGCTTCGTTTTCCGGAGCCGGGCTAGTTAGGAAAACGAATAACCGTGTGTGATTAGCGCCGGCGTTTTTTTTTTTTTTCATTTTAGCCGGCGCTGAGTGAGGGAAGGCGTTTGGGGAGATTGGTCGTCGCAAAAACGAGGCGATTAGTCGCCAGGCGACCAAATCTCCCCAAAACTCCCAGTGTGGCCTGACCCTTAAGGTAGCCTTGCCAGATCGGGATGGGATGTTTCTAGGAATGTCTGCCAGATGGGCTGCACTGATCGTATTTAGAAAATCACAACTCCACCCATCAAACACTCATATCTTAACCCCCTAAATTAAGGGCGTAACAGAACATCTGGGCATTCCTAGCTGTAATATAGTGACGGAAAGAAAATCTAGTCCCTGTTTGTTTCTCTGGTATAATAGTACTACTGCTTTAAGTGCAAAGAGGAGGGGCAGGTTTCTATAGTGACCAGAGACAACACAACAGGCAGTTGCATGTCCAATCTGCACTATGTTGCCCAAGGCATATGCTGAATAAAGCTGTGAGCAATTAATGGGGGGGCCTTTCTGCACATCTAGAGCTCAGCTGAACAAGTAAGTTTACTTTACCAAGTGATCCGTACAGGGCACCCTCTGGGTGTTGCACCTAGAAGCCCTCACAATTTTGCGCATGTTAGCAAGGGGTGCCATTACACTGGAAATGATGAGTTTTACATTAAGGGAAAAACTGGCAATTTGAGATTTCTTTTTTGTACTTTGCATATTTAATTCTTTGTGCTAAGTGCTGTTAGGGAATGTTGGGAGCTGTAGTTTCAGGGGATCGTTTATTAAAATTAATCGGCCTCTAATTATTCATTTGGCTGGAGTTTTGTTTCTCTAATTTATTATCGCAAGGGAGATGTTTCTCTAATTTTTTATCACAAGGGAGATGGAGCACCTAGAATTGTTCACAACCCAAAAAAGTCCATCATGGCCTATATGGAATTAAACCTGCCTCACAAGGAACTCTTGCGTATCACTCATGTATTATAAGAGATAATGTACCCGCTACTGTAAATGATAAGGATATTAGAAGTCACTGAGGGGTTGTTCTGTGACCATATAAAGGCACAAGGCTGCAGGCTGAATTATACAGGGAACTCTGAGTATCACTCATGTATTATAAGGGATAATGTACCCCCTACTGTATATGATAAGGATATTAGAAGTCACTGAGGGGTTGTTCTGTGACCATATAAAGGCACAAGGCTGCAGGCTGAGTTATACAGGGAACTCTGAGTATCACTCATGTATTATAAGGGATAATGTACCCCCTACTGTAAATGATAAGGATATTAGAAGTCACTGAGGGGTTGTTCTGTGACCATATAAAGGCACAAGGCTGCAGGCTGAGTTATACAGGGAACTCTGAGTATCACTCATGTATTATAAGGGATAATGTACCCCCTACTGTAAATGATAAGGATATTAGAAGTCACTGAGGGGTTGTTCTGTGACCATATAAAGACACAAGGCTGCAGGCTGAGTTATACAGGGAACTCTGAGTATCACTCATGTATTATAAGGGATAATGTACCCCCTACTGTAAATGATAAGGATATTAGAAGTCACTGAGGGGTTGTTCTGTGACCATATAAAGACACAAGGCTGCAGGCTGAGTTATACAGGGAACTCTGAGTATCACTCATGTATTATAAGGGATAATGTACCCCCTACTGTAAATGATAAGGATATTAGAAGTCACTGAGGGGTTGTTCTGTGACCATATAAAGACACAAGGCTGCAGGCTGAGTTATACAGGGAACTCTGAGTATCACTCATGTATTATAAGGGATAATGTACCCCCTACTGTAAATGATAAGGATATTAGAAGTCACTGAGGGGTTGTTCTGTGACCATATAAAGACACAAGGCTGCAGGCTGAGTTATACAGGGAACTCTGAGTATCACTCATGTATTATAAGGGATAATGTACCCCCTACTGTATATGATAAGGCTATTAGAAGTCACTGAGGGGTTCTGTGACCATATAAAGGCACAAGGCTGCAGGCTGAGTTATACAGGGAACTCTGAGTATCACTCATGTATTATAAGGAATAATGTACCCCCTACTGTAAACGATAAGGATATTAGAAGTCACTAAGGGCTTCTGTGACCATATAAAGGCTGCAGGCTGAAATATACAGGGAACTCTGAGTATCACTCATGTATTATAAGGGATAATGTACCCCCTACTGTAAATGATAAGGCTATTAGAAGTCACTGAGGGGTTGTTCTGTGACCATATGAAGACACAGAGTGAGTAATACAGGGCATGTCCCCCTCATGAAGTAGGTACATTATTTTCTATAATACATGAGTTTCACCATAAATGAGTAGTTTATATATTCTGATTATTAAATTGGTTTCAATGCTGAGTTTCTGTGGATTAACTGATTTAGCAAGTGTTTTATCATTATCATAACAAAAACAATGAGACACTGGCAGTTTCCATATTGCACAGTCCTTTTAAGCAGCTTTGCATAGTCATGAGCTATATGGTATCTCAGTGAGTGATATTAGAGTGCTGGCGAGTGAGCCCAATAACCCCTACAGATAACAAGTTTGAATGATTATGAGTCAGATTTGTTCTCATTCCCCTGCCAGTCACATGCTGCACATTGGCTGATACATGGTTACACTGTAAGTTACACCCTGTATTAAATCTCTGGGCGATAAGTCAGTCTCCAGTCAATTTCACAAGCTCAGTGATTCATTTTAATTCTACATATTAATCTTACCCCGTATCAGTTTAAAGTTTATCGATCAAAGACCTGTCTGTAACCCAAATGGGAGAATGAAATATCAGATGCAAGGTATCAAAGTATCCAGAAGAAATGGGACCAGACAGGGGTGCCCATTGTCACCTTTGTTATTTGTGTTAACTATAGAATCTCTTCTAATTGCAGTTAGACTGAATATAGATATTACAGGAATCGAAGTTGGTGACATTCACTACAGGATATCAGCACTTGCAGATGATCTATTATTTTACATAACAAAACCTCATATCACTATTCCAAACCTGATGAGCCTCATAAACACCTTTGGTTCTTGATCTAACTTTAAACTTAATTATAACAAATCTGAAATACTCAATGTTACCCTATCACAACAAACAACTAACTTGCTGCAAAAAAAACTTCTCTTAAATGGGCTAAAGACTCTATTGAATATCTTGGTATTCATCTAGCTCAAAATGAAAAATTATTGTACAGGTATGGGACCTGTTATCCAGAATGCTCGGCACCTGGGGTTTTCCGGATAATGGATCTTTCCGTAATTTGGGTCTTCAAAAAAGTTAGCCAAGCCTATGGAGACCTTCCCCAAAGGCTAACATTGACTTCGGTAGCTTTTAGATGGCGAACTAGGGTGTCAAAGTTTTTTTTAAAGAGACAGTACTTCGACTATCGAATGGTCGAATAGTCGAACAATTTTTACTACGAATCCTTTGATTCGTAGTCGTAGTCGAAGGTCGAAGTTGCCATTCGATGGTCGAAGTAGCCCAAAAAAACCTTCGAAATTCGAAGTTTTTTAACTTCGAATCCTTCACTTGAAATTAGTGAATCGGCCCCTAAATAAACCCAACAGGCTGTTTTGCTTCCAATAAGGATTAAGTATATCTTAGTTGGGATCAAGTATAAGCTACTGTTTTATTATTACAGGGAAAAAGGGAATCATTTTTAAAATTTTGGATTATTTGGATAAAATGGAGTCTATGGGAGGCCATTCCGTAATTCAGAGCTTTCTGGATATCGGGTTTCCGGAAAAGGGATCCTATACCTGTACAAAATAAAACTACATGCCTATAATAGATGTAATAGATTAGGATATATCAAATTGTAATAACATATGTGTATCATGGTTTGGTAGAATAAATATTGTTAAAATGCTAATTTTGCCAAAAATATTATATGTTTTTCAAAACATTCCTATTGATGTACTTATACGATTTTTTGACATTATCCAATCTAGAATATCCAAATTTATCTGGAAAAAAGCTGTACCTAGAATTAAATATAAAACTTTAATAAGAACAAAAGAAACGGGAGGCTTACCATGTTTACAAACGTACTATTATTAGGGATGCACCGAATCCAGGATTCGGTTCGGGATTCTGCCTTTTTCAGCAGGATTCGGATTCAGCCGAATCCTTCTGCCCGGCCGAACCGAATCCTAATTTGCATATGCAAATTAGGGGCGGGGAGGGCCACCGCGTGACTTTTTGTCACAAAACAAGGAAGTAAAAAATGTTTTCCCCTTCCAACCCCTAATTTGCATATGCAAATTAGGGTTCGGATTCGGTTCAGTATTCAGCAGAATCTTTCACGAAGGATTCGGGGGTTCGGCCGAATCCAAAATAGTGGATTCGGTGCATCCCTAACTGTTATGCAATACAATTGTCTAGGATCTTAACATGGCACAAAGAAAAAGGCCTAAACCCAGAAAAAGGTGACAACATTGCAATGTTAGATACCTTGATCTGGACAGAAAAGATGAAGAATCTCCATATTAATAGATCTGAAATAACGTTATACCCTACAGTTAAATACTGGCATAGAATGAATAAAGAACATGATTTCATTTCATATCCCTCAAAACTGATACCCTTGTTGAATAATCCTGACTTTTATTTAGAAACAGAGAATCACATACTACAAAATGGGTCTGAAAAAAATTCTAAAACAATTGGAATAAAAGATTTTTTGGAAGCCAACCAGATAATTACCCTAGAAAAATTCAATGCAACGTATGGAGAAAATCCAAACAACGAATTCATTTATGAAAGAATAAAAAGTCATATTGACTCCATGGAAATTACAAAACAAAATACAGAACTATCTTGGTTACAAAACAATTATAGATAAAGGAACCCAAATAACTAGAGCTATTTCTTTTCTCTATAAAAGACTGATATCAAACAAGGTAATTACTCCACCATTTGCTAGTAAATGGAAATTGGAACTAGATTGGAAGATTGGGTAAAAATCTGTTCCAACAACCTCAGAATATTTACAGCTGCCAAATTGCATGAAGCTTCCTATAGACTCATCTCCAGATGGTATTTTACACCAGTAAAACTAAAAAATATATATGGATCTTCAGATACTTGTTGGAGATTCAACAAAGAAATAGGTTCATATGAACTAGGGATGCACCGAATCCTTCTACCCGGCCGAACCAAATCCGAATCCTAATTTGCATATACAAATTAGGAGCGGGGAGGGAAATTGCGTGACTTTTTGTCAGAGAACAAGGAAGTAAAAAATGTTTTCCCCTTCCCGCCCCTAATTTGCATATGCAAATTAGGGTTCGGATTCGGTTTGGTATTCGGCCGAATCTTTCACGAAGGATTCGGGGGTTCGGCCGAATCCAAAAAAGTGGATTCGGTGCATCCCTAATATGAACACATATGGTACAATACTAAACAGCTATTGGAACCAAATTCAAGAGGTGATAAATAAAATTTTTCCTGAACAATTAAATCTTCATCCCACAGCAGTTTTATTACTATATGACAATAATATCAACGATATCATAACCATACCAGCGTTGAAATATATTATAACTTCAGCAAAATGATTAATCCCACGTAAATGGAAATCAATAGACCCCCCTCAGATCTCAGATTGGATGAAGCGTATAAAGGAAATAAGAAACACAGAAGAAATAATTGCATATAGAAAAGGTCATGTTTTAAAACACTATCTAAATTGGAGACCATGATCAGAATACATGGAAGTATATGGTAAAAAATAATAAAACAGAAAACATAGAAGTTACAATTACAGAAAACATTTGCTGATATATGTCTTGTCTCTGATATACAAATGTGTAATAAATAATAAAGAGTGTAACAGAGTGATCAATGCTAAAATGTTTTATTTCCTTTCTGTGCTTTTTTTTGCCTTCCTCTGGATCAACTGGCAGATAGGTAGTTAATAAAAAAAAAAGGTTGAACTCGATGGACATTGTCTTTTTTCAACCTTACTTACTATGTTACCACCTCCCCTTTCCTTTTGATGAAAAAACTAAATAAATATTGATTTGAATGAAATATCAGATGCACATTGGGTATCAAAATGCCTCAAATTACTACGTATTGATTTCATGGCAATCACCTGACCCAGGCCAAGATAGGAGCCTATAGAAAAGTTTATATCAAAAAACGATATAAGTCCCAAAGCTTCTTCAAGTAAAAAGTATTAATTTATTATAGTTCACATTTAAAAAAATATAACTGGTACATACTACCCCCCATATCCCACCTTACGCGTTTCGCACCCTCCGGCGCTTAGTCATAGGTGATAGTAGCCTAGCAGTGTTCATCAACTGTCCTAGCCAACTGCCATTGCCTTCTCTCCCAGCCTGCCAGCTCGACCTACAGTCAATTTCCAGCATGAACAGAGAATTATGGGTAGGAGCCAAGATGACTGATGCCTGGTTTGCGATTTGCTCTCTTGCCAAGTAGCCTAGAGCATATCTGAACACATAGAGCAATCTCTCTTTCCTAGAAAGACATATATTTATAAAAGCTGTTAGTTAGTTGGCAGATTTATCAAGGGTTGAATTTCGAATTTAAAAAACTTTTTGGCCAAATAGTTCCGCTTTCCATCGAATTTGAATCGTACGAATCGAAGTAATAGCGCATTCGATGGAATTCGAATCAAAGTTTTTCCCAAAAAAAACTTAGATTTTTCCAAGTCCACCAATTGACTCCAAAAAGGTTTTAGGAGGTCCCCCATAGGCTAAAACGGCAATTCAGCAGGTTTTAGATGGCGAATGGTCGAAGTCGACAGTACATGATGAATTTTGAAATTCAACTTTTCACATTTTGACTATTCCCTAATCAAAGTACACAAAAATTTGCTCGAAATTCGAATTTTTTTAATTCGAATTTTCACTTTGACCTTTCATAAATCTGCTCCTGAAAGTCGGCTGCTTTACATTCTGCTAACTGACATCTTTCCCTATTTGGCAGGAAGTTAATTTTTGTTTTTATAATCTTTATTTAGCATTTTACGAAAAGAATGGGGAGGGATACGAAAAGGAAAAAAAAGGGGGGAGGGGTAACAAGGTTCTTTATACACAAAAAAAAAGAAAATTCCATACAACCAGTTATTACTATGGTATACTTGCTATTAGAATAAAATAAGAAAAGAAAAAAGAAAAACACCTCCCAGTAGGGATTTTACCGGCCTGGCCAGTAAAAATTATGAAAAAAAAGCTGAATAAAAAGCTAAATAACTCCAAAACCACAAATAATAAAAAAATGAAAACCAATTACAAATTGTCTCAGAATATCACTCTCTACATCATACTAAAAGTTATCTCAAAGGGGAACAACCCCTTTAATAGGGAAAAAAAGATGTATATATATATATATATATATATATATAGGAAGGCTGGTATTTTTTTCCAAAAAAGGTGACAACCCTACCTCCCACCCATTTACTAACCCTCTGACGCATCTAGGTTGTATATTCTAGAAACTGAATGGGGAGGAGATCAAAAACACTCTAAACATAAATGGGGAGGCAGATTTATCATGGTCGAATTTGGAGTTCATGGGAGTTTTGTAAAACTCCCATGAATTCGAAATTCAACCAATCAAAATTTATTTTGAAAATCAAATTTTTCAAAGTCAGTGAATAGGATCGACCCGAAAACTCGAATCGAATTCAATTTGAGTCTTTAAAACTCAATTCGAATTTGATTAGAGTTTTTTCTGTGCAACAAACTCGAATGTCAGGAGGGCTGCAAACAACTCCAAATTTTCTTAGGCTAAAACAGCCATTCGGCAGGTTTTAGGTGGCGAATAGTTGAATTCGAGTTCTTAAAAGCCCAGTGTATGATAAATCTCAAAAATCGAATTCTTTAAAAAACTCGAATCGAAGTTTAACAATTCCCTAGTCGACACTTTGACAGTTAAAAAAAAACTCAAAAATTTGAATTCCGAAATTTGAATTTTCACTTCGACCCCTTGATAAATCTGCCACTAAATGTTTACCCTTTGCCTAAGGTTCTAATGAAGTTTATCCAAGGGGACCATATTTTCCAAAAAATTGAGGTTTTGTTGTCCATTAAATGTATCTATTCTTCTAGCTGTCCAGTTTCTTCCACTTTAGTTACCCATTCCATAAATGTAGGGATTCATCTGGACTTCCACTTCCCCGGGATCAGGGCTTTCGCCGATTGGAGGAGATGTAGAGAGAGTGTGTCCGTAATATGTGATATATTTAACATAATTAGCACTTTATTATCTATCTATGAGTTGGCAGAGAGTTTCTAAGTGTCATGAGCAAAGAATTATGGGTCAGGAATGAAGCTCCCCTTTAACTGAGTCCATGCTGAGACATGCGGGGGTTCTACTAACCCAGTTGTCTGTATCTTCCAGATCCAGCTGTACAGAATGGCTGAAATAACTGAGCTCCACCAAGCTGCTGCACTAGGGGATTATGATTTGGTTTTACAGATACTGAAGAAAGGTCTCTTTGACCCAAATTACAAAGATGGTGACTGGAGCGACAGGACGGCCTTGCACTGGGCTGCGGCCAAAGGTATTGGTCTTGTTTAATTATTTGTCTTCTCACTTCTGTCTCCTTCCAGCTTGTCTGGTTGTTTGGGGGTCACTGACCTTGGCAGCAAAAATACTATTGCTCTGATAGGTTACAATGATATTGATACTGAGGGGCAGATTTATCAAGGGTCAAATTGAAAATTTGAATTAGAAATTCGAATTTTCAGGTTTTTATACGGTCACAACTGTCAGATTTGACTAGGGAGTTATTCAAATTCGATTAGAGATTTTTTTTAAAAATTTGAATTAGATTTTTGAAATTTATCATACTCTGACCCTTTAGGGCAGAGACACACAAAGATTCGGGGAGATTTAGTCGCCCGGCGACAAATCACCTCTTCTTCAGGCGACTAATCTTCCCGAACTCTCTTCCTGCCGGCTAGAATCGAAATCACCGACGGGATGGCACTTGGGACGCTTTGTTTTCCAAAGTCGAGTGACTTCGGAAAGCCGAAGCGATTCGAGTGCCATCCCGACAGCTGGCGGGAAGAGAGTTCGGGAAGATTAGTCGTCCGAATAAGAAGCGATTTGTCGCTGGGCGACTAATCTCCCCAAATAACAGTGTGTGTCTCTGCCCTTAAGAACTCAAATTCAACTAGTCACCACCTGCCGAATTGCTGTTTAAGTAAATGAGGGACGTCCAGGGATCAATTTGAAGTTGTTTGCAGCCTTCCTGACATTCAAGTTTTCAGGTCGATTCTATTCATCCGAGTTTAAAAAATTTGATTTCATTAATAAATTTGATTGGTCGAATTTCATTTTAAAAGAATTCGACCTTTGATAAATGTGCCGCAGAGTATTGCTAATAATTTACATCTACTCTCCCCCTCTACAGTCACTCGAACTACTACCTGGTTGCTAGAGTAAATTGTACCCTAGCAACCAGATAGCTGTTAAAATTCCAAATAAAAGAGATGACGGACTAAAATCGAAATAATTGAAAATACCAATGTCAGGTAGCGCTTAGCGTTCACCTGTTTAAAAGCAGACATCTAAGCGGTTGCTACAGGTTACTAGACCATATGAAATATGTGTTGCTTTTATAACATTACATAAGCAGCAAGAAAACGGAATGTAAGGAGGCCTGTGGGACCTGGTGTTGAATGGGCAGAGAAGGATCCAATGTTAACTAAGGGAGACGGGATTTCAGATATTAAAGATTAGACATATTATAAATGTAATCCTTGAATTGTTCATTTTTGCTTTAATTCCTGTTTGAGCAATTGCGCCATCTAGAGGTTAAAGTGGGCTGCATCAAGAATCAATTCCTTCCTCAGCTGTGAGAGTTTTGTATTTGTCTTCCTTGCATTAAGCTGCTATATATTTGTATGTACAGTATGGATATGTTATCGGGCAACGGAGGAGCACTCACCAAACAAAAACACAACTTTTCTGGGTGCAGGTGAAATGAGTACAAAGCACTCCACAGGCTCAGTTGGAGTAACTAGTTTTAAAAGACTATTAAAGTCAATTATTTTAACTGAACATGCTGACTGTGTTTTTTTAGTTGCTATGTATATAATGGTACTTATGAATGCAGTGCTGTATAGCAGAACAGTAAACGAGTAGAACAAACAGGGGCTTATATGATAATAAATACAAATAAATACAAAGTAAAGTTACATTATAGTGTGAAAGAGTCAAGAGGATGCAAATCCCTGCCCTGTAGAGCTTACAATCTAAGCGGGAGACAGAAAGACACAATTAGGAGGGATATTAAGTGCAAGAGAGGTGACAGTGGGTGACAATGAAATATAAGTGACAGTCCGGGTCTTATACAAGTGTCCTAAGAGGGAGTCTTTGAAAAAGACTAAGGGAAGATTCTCTGCGGAGGAATTTGTGGATGGCATCCCAAATGTACACAGCAGAAAGATTTAAGGTTGGAAACAGCAGTAGTAGTGGACAGTGTAACCACTAGGAGAAAGAGAAAATTTGCCAGCGCTCGGTTTGCCTTTAAAAAATAATTACAAAAAAATGAGGTGTTAGTACCACACTTCGGCCAAAATATGTAAGCTCACGTGCCACGTCAAGGCCCCTCATTGTACGTGAGTCCTACACTATTTGTGAGCATTATAAGTTTGTAGTGCATTTATAATCAAGTCCCCCAGCAACCAGTGTGACTGAGTAGTAAGACCATTGTGCACTTACCCTTAGCTCAGGAGCTCTAGTGGGAAAACTGGGAGCATTTAAGCCCCAGCCAACAAATATACACCTGTGAATATTTTCCTTCCGACACTATCTATTAGCATTTTAACTTTGTAGTGCATTTAACATCAAGTCCCCCAGTAAACTGTGACTTAGTAATAACACCATGGTGTACTTCCCCTTAACTCAGGGGCTATAGTGAAATAACAAAGAGATTTTTAGCCCGCAGCCAATTAACATACATCTATAAGTGATTCCCTGTTTTAAAGGACCAGTAACAGTAATTTAATTTTTTTAAAAAAATGTGTTTCTTCTTAACGAAACAAAACACCAACACAGTTTAAAATTTTAATTTGCAAAGCTTTTATTAAGAAATGACTTACCGATTCTCTGCATGCGCTCCTCTTCTGAAATTGCGATAGGGCGACGATCCGTTGTGCGGCACTTGATTTCTCCTCCCTAGTTATCTCCTATAGAAGGCGGGGAGGAGAAATCGAGAGCCGCACAATGGATCGTCGCCCTGACGCGTTTCCGAAGAGGAGCCCATGCAGAGAATCGGTAAGTAATTTCTTAGTAAAAGCTTTGCGAATTAAAAGTTTAAACTGTGTTGGTGTTTTTTTTTCATTAAAAATAAACGAATTAAAAATTTTTTTATAGTTACTGGTCCTTTAAAGGCTAAATGGCAGCCATAGCAATATTTGGCTACAATTTGTGCACGAAACACAGAAAGAAATCGTCAGCGATCAGTCTAACTCAGCTGCCGTAGACACCATCGTCCCAGAGTTGGTCTAAGGGCTCTTACTCATGAGCGTTTTTACCTGCGCTCCCCTGCGTTCCGTTTTTCGGCGTTCAGCCGCAGGGGAGTGCAGGAATAGACGCATTTCATTTTTTCAAATGGGGCTGTACTCACACAGGCGCGTGTAGGCGCCGAACGCAGGTTGAGACGCAACATGCTGCATTTTTCCTGCGTTTGGCGCCTACATGCGCCTGTGTGAGTACAGCCCCATTTGAAAAAATGAAATGCGTCTATTCCTGCGCTCCCCTGCGGCTGAACGCCGAAAAACGGAACGCAGGGGAGCGCAGGTAAAAACGCTCATGAGTAAGAGCCCTTACCCACATTCTGGAGTTGAGCAGCTGCTGAAAACGATAAAAAGCCAAGAGAGAAAGAGAAAATTTGGCAGCACTCGGGTTGCTTTAAAAATAATTATTACTAAAAATGAGGTGTTAATACCACACTTTTGCCAAAATATGTAATCTCACGTGCCACGTCAAGGCCCCTCATTGTACGTGAGTCCTACACTGTTTGTGAGCATTATAAGTTTGTAGTGCATCTAACACCCATTAGCAACTAGTGTGACTGAGTAGTAAGACCATTGTGCACTTACAGTAGCTCAGGGTAACCACTAGTGTTGCTGCTTGTCGGTTTTAAACCTGGACGGCCTGGTTTTTTTAGGGGGCTGCCCAGTTCAAAACATTCTTACAGTTTAAAAATACGGCAACATTTTATGAATGTTGCGTGATAGCTAGTGATGGGCGAATTTATTAGGCAGGTGCGAATTCACAAAATTGCAGCGTTTTTTTTTTTTTACGCCAGTCACAATTCTGACGCTGGCGGCAATTAAAAGGATGCCAAATGACGCCTGTCTAAATTTTTCACCCGTTTTGCGAATTTCGCAGGAAATGTGCTAATTTCACGGCAAAGTGAAACAGAACAAATTCGCGGAACACCAGTGATGGCCACTCCCCCAGTGTCATCAGGCACAACCCCTATGTCACCAGACATGCCCCTGAAGTCACAACTCCACCCGCTGACATTACATAATTGCCCCTCTGAAATCATCGCCCTTCCCTTTGCCCAGATTTTGATACTGACAAAGTTGGCAACTAGTGATGTGCGGTACGACCCGGGTTTACGTTGTGGGCAGGTTCGGGTCGACTTTCACACAAAGTTTGCTGGTCTCCTAATGCCCCACTTCTGCCGGACATGCTAATTTTATGTGTCCCAGTGTGTTCTACTGATGTGACAGTAAATGATCCACGTTTGATGAATAATGAAGTTTTCCGTCTCTTTCTTCTCTTTATGTGCAGGCCAAGCGGATACAGTCAAGCTGCTGATTGAATACGGGGCCCGGCCTTGCTTGAGAACTGACAGTGGGTGGACAGCAGCTCATTTTGCAGCAGAATCGGGGAAACTTAGTGTTCTGAGGGCTCTGCACTCCCTGCATGCTCCTATCGATCTGTCTGATCTACATGGAGATACTCCCAGGAGAATAGCAGAGATATATGGACATAAGGACTGCGTCAAGTTACTTGAAGTGTAAGTTTCATTTGAATAATTTGACAGGGGTCGCAAACAGAAGAGACAGAGCCGTGCATATAGTGGGGCTCCAAAAGCAGCTAGTGAGGTGGTAGGAGGTATAATTATGTACTATAAGCAACAGCAGGGCAAGATGGAAACAATTACACTTTGGGGGTTATTTCTGTAATTTAGATCTTTATACCTTAAGTCTACTAGAAATTCATATAAACATTAAATAAACCCTATAGGCTGGTTTTGCTTCCAATAAGGATTAATTATATATTCGTTGGGATCAAGTACAAGCTGCTTTTTACAAAAAAGGAAATCATTTTTCAAAAAATTGATTATTTGGATAAAATGGAGTCTATGGGAGACAGCCTTTCCGTAATTCAGAACTTTCTGGATAAGGGTTTCTGGATAACGGATCCCATACCAGTATAAGGAAACAAGATATTAATGTGGGGTTCTATACTATGATCTTTCCCGTTACAGAGCAGAGGCAGAATGTGCTGCGTATCGACAAACAGCAGAAGCAGAGGGAAACCCTTTGGATGAATTGGACGAAGAGTGGGAGGCAAAGAAGAAGGAGATTCAGGAGAGCCAATCAAAGAGAAGAAATAAATCTGTTAAATCAAGAGATCAGGACCCTCAGCTGTTTCACAAGCCTCCCAGAACTGATATAATTCAAAGAAAAGCTGCTGTTCCTAAAAGTGCAACAGAACGGAAGGGGATCAAGTAGCAATTGCATGGCGCAACAAGTCTAGTAACTGTGCGACTGTACAACTGGAAGCCTTTAGTATTAACTTACCTCTGTGTTAATAAATTGCACCAAAAAACCCTTATTTGAAGCAAACCATTTTGAAATAGGACTCGGGGCTAAGTGTTTGGATAGTACAAGAGTCAGAGAAGTTGCTCTCAGTAGTATTCACTGGGCCTCACTTATAAACAGTGGGCAGATTTGCACCTGGACAGTAACCCATAGCAACCAATAAGCTATTAGCATTTTTCAGCAAGTTGAAGGTTGAACACTGAAAGTAATCATCTGATTAGTTGCCATGAGTTACTGCCCAGGTGCAAAGTTGCCCAGTGTTTATAAATAACCCCTGTCTGTTTCCAGAGACCCGGCAGTGCAAACATTGTCCATCTTGTGCTTATGTATCCGCCAGTATTTCTTTGTATACCATCTACTCCTTTATGTACAGCTCCTGAAGAGCCTCTTAAAGAGATACTGACATGATTTCATTTATATCTCTATTACACTGGGGAGGACACTGCTAGTACAACTGTGGAAGGTGTGGGGTTCCCCTCATTTTGCAATTGGTTTTCATTTTTTATCATTTGTGGTTTTTGAGTTATTTTGCTTTTTATCCAGCAGCTCTCCAGTTTGTAATTTCAGCTATCTGGTTGCTAGGGTCCAAATTACCCTAGCAACCATGCACTGATTTGAATAAGAGACTGGAATATGAATAGGAGAGGCCCGAATAGATGAGTAATTAAAATTAGCAATAACAATACTTTTTTATCCTCGCAGAGCATTTGTTTTTTTAGATGCGGACAGTGACCCCCATTTGAAAGCTGGAAAGAGTCAAAGAGACTCCAGTTTATAAGGGTTCAAGCACATGGGCAGATTCGGGAGATTTAATTGCCTATTGTGCAGGGCGACAATCTCCCCGAACTGCCTTCCCCCTGCTATAATGAGAAAACGCCAGCGCCAATGCACGAATGGAAATCGAAGTGCCGCAAGTGCATTGGCGCTGGCGTTTTCTCATTATAGCAGGGGGAAGGCAGTTGGGGGAGATTGTCGCCCTGCAGAAGAGGCAGTTAGTCGACAGGCAACTAAATCCCCCCGAATCTGCCCGTGTGCTTGAACCCTTATAAACTGGAGTAGTGGACAGAACTAACTCTTATATCACCACTGGAATCATGTCCAGAGACAACACATCCAAAACCTGCACCCGACCAACTGCTGAATTACTGACCCAAATGTTACATTATAGAAGGTTTTGTTTTACAATGGTGCAGCCCTTTGCTACTGTATCTAAATGGATCTGACACTGACACTCTTACAGATTTCTCCAACCACAATACAGGTATGGGATCCTTTATCCGGAAACCCGTTATACAGTAAGCACTGAAATACAGATAGGCTGTCTTTTATAGACATTTTTTTTAAATGATTTCCTTTTTCTGTGTAATAATAAAACAGTAGCTTGTACTTGATCCCAACTAAGATATAATTAATCCTTATTGGAAGCAAAACCAGCCTATTGGGTTTATTTCATGTTTACGTGATTTTCTAGTAGACTAAGGGCAGAGACACACGCTGCGATTTGTCACCGGGCGACTAATCTCCCTGAATAGCTGTGTGTGTCTCTGCCCTTAAGGCATGAAGATCCAAATTATGGAAAGATCCGTTATCTGGAAAACCTCAGGTCCCGAGCATTCTGGATATCAGGTCCCATACCTGTACACTCAAACCACACATAACTACACCTGCAGGGGGTTTAGCTTTGGTGTATATATATTCAGATTAGAGGGACTGGATAATTATAACTGACTGACATGGTTCTTTCCTTTTATCTAGTTCTATATCATTAAAAAAATAAATAAAAGATACCTGTACATTTCAATATATTTATTTCCATAAGCAAATTTTATTATTGGAGTTTGGTTTCAAGAAAAAGAATACAAAGAATTTGTTTGTATGATACAAAATCCCATAATGTTTTATAACAAACACACAAAAGCTTCATCATGTTTGATCCTTTCATCACATGAATAATATCAGCACTGCCTCTTTGTAACATATAGGTACAAACACTAATAAAGTTGTTTTTATAATCACTCTCGGCTCTCAGTATGTGTGTAAAAACTCAATATTTTCACAAAACCCCTCAGCTCTACCATTGGATTTTTCGATTGCTATTTATTTTTTCTGACTCTTTTCAGCTTTCAAATGGGGGTCACTGACCCCCATCTAAAAAACAAATGCTCTGTAAGGCTATAAATATATTGCTATTGCTACTTTGTATTTCTGATCTTTCTATTCAGGCCTCTCCTATTCATATTCCAGTCTCTTATTCAAATCAATGCATGGTTGCTAGGGGAATTTGGACCGTAGCAACCAGATTACTAAACTTGCAAACTGGAGAGGGAATAAAAAGCTAAATAAGTAAAAAACCACAGATAATAAAAAATGAAAACCAATTACAAATTGTCTCAGAATATCACTTTCTACATCATACTAAAAGTTAATTTAAAGGTTAACAATCCAATTAAACATAAGGTAGCCATCTGTAACTCCTTTGCAAATGCAGAGGTACATTCATAGAAACAAGCTAATCAGTCACTAAAATCCCTAGGACATGTGATGATATCACTCATTGAAGTGATGTCATACATAAATTATACCTCCAATATAGACAAAAACCTAATTTCCTATATCTGTTATCCTCCTTTTCTATTAATAACATCACCATCAAGTATCATTTATACATTATGTTCCATGTTCTACTAGAACTGTAAGTTATCTCAGATAAAGGAGAAACTTTTTGGGGCCCATTTATTAAACCTCAATTTTTTCTAGTTGAGGTTTTTTTTAGGGGAAAACTCAAAATTTTTGTGGAAAAATAAAAACGTACATTTTTTGCAATTTATTATACCCCAAACCTGCTAAAAATCTGAATCTGAAAATACTCCGTCTCAAACCTGTGGAGCTCATGTTGAGGTCAATGGCAGATGTCCCTGAAGTCAGTGGCGTAACTAGATGTTACTGGGCCCCACAGCAAATTAATTTTAGGGCCCCAAACATATCCAGAGGTTGTCCTGTTTTACCAAAATGTATTGAAATTGTACATGAATTTGAGCCTCATGGGGCCCCTATACCTCCTGGGCCCCCTGCAGCCGCAGGGTCTGCTTCCTCTGTAGTTACGCCCCTGCCTGAAGTTGTTTCTTGACATCCTGATCTGCACTGGATAATCTGATAAAGTTTTCGTCCGATAAATAATGTGTTTCCTCAGAGATAATTTGATAAAGTCTAGTTTTGGGAGCGTTGGTCTTACAATCGCCACAGCAGTTTTTTTTCGCTCCGACTATATCGTGAAAAATGATTGATAAATGAGTTCAATTCATGGATGGGAGTTGGTCGACTTCAGTTTAAAAGAAAAAAATAAGATTAATTAGAGTTTTTTAGTAAGTAGGCCCCCATGTGTATATGTTTTATCTTCCCTATGTGTTGGATTATCTAACTCTGCCCCAGAGTTGCACACACTAGAGGACTGACAATTGCAATTGCAACATGTAAAGTGCCATCTTGGAGACAATTTGTCATGTTTTGTTACCCACAATACAGCATTTCCCCCATAATTTGTGTCAATTTCACCCTGTACAACAAAACAAATGCAATTTCAGATGCTGGTCTTGATGATCTAAACGTAATTTTGTTCAAAGTATGTATGGGGATTTCATTTGTAACACTACAGTAAAGTGAGTGGCACAGTTTCTCTGACTATGAACTTTACCCAATTAAAGTGCTCCCGATGAGACCTTAATTCCCAGGGGTTGAACCCTAGCAACAGTGTGGAGGCAGGTTATTCTTCAACTTTAATTAAAAGCTGTGCATAATAATTGGGCAACTTAAAAGAGAAGGAAAGCTAGCAAAGCAGTTTATTGCCAATAGATTAGCCACAATAGTGCAAGCTGCAACACTATTTATTCTGTAAAATGCTTTACCATACCTTATTAAACAGGTCTAGAAGCTCTATGTTTCTTTAGGATAGCAGCTGCCATATTTTCTTGCTGTGACATCACTTCCTGCCTGAGTTTCTCCCTATCTCCCTATCCTTCTCCTTTAAGGATATCTGGCCCTCTTTAAAACATACCTCCCAACATTTTGGAAGTAAAAAGAGGGACAAAAATGTTTTTCCCGCACGTAGCGCAACAATTTTTTTGACCACACCCCTTTATGTGGCCACACCCCCTAATTACCATGTTCGTTTTACAAAATTTGGCAGGTTATGAAAGTTTGAAAATATTTCTCCTTATCTAAACTGTGTTTTTGTGTCTCAAAAATGTTACAAAGTATCTTATTTGCACCTGTTAGCTGTTCTGGGCTCTCTGCTAAAAGCCAATTAAGTGAGAAACTCTGTTTCTTTTTCTGGCTGTTCAGTGCAGAGAAAAGAGGGACTTTCCAGTACAAATGAGGGACTGCGGGTTGAGCTGTCAAAAGAGGGACTGTCCCTCCGAAAAAGGGACAGTTGGGAGGTATGTTTAAAATATCCTTTTATAAAAAGCCAACACAGATGTGGCCTAGTGCTCCATGAGGTGCCGCCCAATATTCTTGGGGCACTGCCAGTTGGATATGGAAAACTCCAGCTATACCAGTAGGGTGTTATTTACTAAACTCCAAATGCAAAAATGACAAAAAAATTCAGATTTTTTTAAAAATGAAATCGGACTTTTAAAAAAAATCACAAATTTTTCTGAATTTATTAAACCCAGAGGATGGAAAAGTCAGAATCTGAAAATCCGGCTTCTCAGACCTGTCGAGGTTGCATGTAAGTCAATGGGAGAAGTCCCAATGATTTTATGATGTGCGCTGGGTTTTGTGCAATACCCTGAAGATTTCAGATGAAAAATTTGTGAAAATCTGATTTTTCCCGCAACGCAAATTTCCGGGAAAATGTAATAATAAATAAGCAGAATAAACCCGAGTGGATTTGATCGGAGTTTGCAGCAGAAAATATTGAGATAAATTCGGACTTTGATAAAAACCCCCTTAGATTTTCCATAACCCTTACTTTGGAAAGTGCTGGGTGAGATGAAGTCCTATAGAAATACCAGAAAACAGATAAAGCTATTCCATCATAAATGTTCTTGTGTACTTTATTTTGGAATAAATTCCATTTTTTTATTAATGTTTCACCTACTTACTATAATCCCCACAGCTATGCTGGGAATCTCACCTGTGTATAAATGATATTCATGATTACACAATGAAATTGGAAGTAATATTCAGGCTATGGGGCCCCTTGTGAGACTGGGGGCCCTAGGGAATACCTTGTTGCTCTTGCTGTACATCACTCTCATGTTCAAGGCAGAAGGATTGTTAATAATGAAGTAGTTAAACCTGATGCCCATGTGTTATTTATTGCTTTATGGCCTTTAAACCACAGATTAAGTCATTGACAGTGTGCAAAATAACATCTTGTTTATTATAATGATTCCTTCGATAAAGCCAAACTTTTTAACCCAGCGCTGATAGACCGTACAAAGTTCAGGTAGATCTTATCCCTCTGCCTGGGAGAAACCAAGTCATTGTGCCATCTCCATGCAGCAGTGATGGGTCTCCAGGGTTCCCTCCGGCTCTGCTGCCTCCTCGTCCTCTTTGTCTGTCTCACTTCTCTCTCTGTAAGTACCGATCCCCAAATACAGACATTTCTCCCTGGGGTGGAAGGGTTCTTATTGGTTGCAAAGATTTAAGAATCATTATTGGTTTTTTTCTTTGTAGATAAACCACAGACCCAAAAATCTTGGTATGTAATGATTGAAAACAAATTTTTTGTTGGTCGTTTCTACTTACAGTATATAATAACTGACACATATGAATCTCTTATACCCACAGGGAATGACGCCGATGCTGGGGAGCTAAGGGAGGATATTCCTCAAATCAATCTGGGTAAGAAGGTTTTTCCATTTACAAATTCATCAAAGTTTGATTTTTGAGTTCATGTGAGTTTTTAAAAACTCCCATGAACTCAAAAAAAAATTGAATGTCAGGAAGGCTGCAAACAACTCCAAATTGATCCCAGGCGTCTTCTATTGACTAAAACAGCAATTCGGGAGGTTTTAGGTAGAGAATAGTTGAATACAAGTTCTTAAATGCCAGTGTATGATACATCTTGAAATTTGATTTTTTTTTTTAAAAAAAACTCAAATTGAATTTTAACAATTTTGGCCATAAAAAAACCCTGAAAATTAAAATTTGAAAGTTGAATTTTCACTTCGACCACTGATAAATCTGACCCTTAATTTCAATGCCCAATGTCCTTGTGTTTGTTCATTCTCCACTTAGTCTTGGGTTTGTTAGATTGAGAAAGCACAGTAATACTCTACCGATAGCTCAAAAAGTATATGAAAAGTAGAATAAAACTATTTGAGTGCTTGTTTATATCAAGAACAGGCATAACCTCACATACATACAATGTTAGCCAGAATGCTCAGGACTTTGGGTTTTCCAGATAAGGGGCCTTTCCATAATTCGAATCTAAAAAATGATTCAAACTTGAAATAAACCCAATATGGTTTTGCTTCCAATAAGGATTAATTATATCTTAGTTGGGATCAAGTACAAAGTGCTGTTTTATTATTAGAAAGAAAAAGGAAATCATTTTTAAAAATGTGATTGATTTGATGAAAATGAAATCTATGCCTGTAAATAGTTCCACTATACAAATGTCTACTGAATATTGTTAAAGCAAAAATAAGGAAATATAACTAGAATTTAGTGAGAGGAGTTGTATAGACTTCCTTTAACTCTGTAGTTTCGACACAATGGAGCTGGCCCATCTGGGGCACCTGAAGAAGTGACATGGGGGTGCTTAGTCTAGACCAGTGATCCCCACCAGTGGCTCATTAACAACACATTTCTCCCCAAACCCCTTTGGATGTTGCTCCCAGTGGCCTCAAAGCAGCTGCTTCATTTTAAATTTCTGGCTTGGGACAAGTTTAAGTTGCATAAAAAAACAAACAGAGCCTCATGTAGGCTGCCAATCCACATAACAACTTCCAAATAGCCAAGCATTGCCCTTATTTGGCACCCCAGGATTTTTTCATGCTGTTGTTGTCCTGAACTCTTTTTACATTGGAAGGCGGTTCACAGGTAAAAAGGGTTGTGGACCCCTGGTCTAGATACACCTAAAAACCCAACTTGAAAGCCAATTGGGGTAACATTTGGGCTCATACAGTATGTTTTTACTGTTCAAGATATTGTTGCAATTACTGAAAAGTAAATTCATTCTTATATCTTTTATCATGTTATTAGTTAAGGAGACTCTGGCCAAAAGGTGGACCTCAAATAAACACTTCCTTAATGTAATTTAACCTGGTTGAGGTCCCAAAAAATGTGCCTATGGGATGATGAAGGGAGTATACTTATTTTACATAGGAAATCCTGTGGACGTAAATAACACAAATACCTTCTCTTTCAGAATCAGGACTGGACCTGTTTGAAGGAGACATTGTGTTAACAGTAAGTGCAGTCCTTGTACAACTGTACACCCCAGAATATGTTATATTACAGTAAGTAATGGTCATAAACTCTTTTGTTTCCATCAGCCTCAGTCTCGCAATGCTCTACGTGATGACTATTACCGATGGAGCTTCCCAATCCCCTACATACTGGCAGATAACTTAGGTAAGCCTTTTAATACATTGACTTTAGGGTTATAGGCCGTATTTCATGCGTATGAGATGGAGCATGAATGACTGGAGCTGGATTTCTTGGAAGCTAGGCCATTATACCAACATGAGACTTTTTTTTTTAGATCTAAATGCAAAGTCTGTTATACTAAAGGCTTTTGAAATGTTCCGACTTAAATCTTGCGTGGACTTTAAACCATACGAAGGGGAGCCTACATATATCCATTTTCAGAAATTTGGTGGGTAAGTGGCGTCTTTAACATTCTCTGTGGGTAAGAAATCCTCGGGGAGGGACCTGCTAGGCAGCGTAGGGAGGGTAGTGCCCTCTAATCTATGAGGAAAACAATGATATAAAGCCATATTGTTACATATTGTAAGCGCTATATATTGTTTTACTCCTCACGGAGACCTCCAGGTCAAATTACATCAGTCAGCTGTTTACAGCTACTTGAACTATTAGTTCCAGTGCAGGGTTAACCACCAAAATATAATGTTTGATGGTCTGGCTCCTATGTTTATGTGTCATGGCATCCATTGGCTCAAGGGAGCCCCATACTTTACTTTGTGCTTGTCATAGACCAGGCATTAAATACAAGGCCCCCTTTGTACACTCAGGTTATGGATGCTTTTTTGTGCACCAATAATCTCACAACATCCATGCCTTTTACAAAAGGGGCCACGTTCTACCATAGCTTTCAACATGCTTATGTATGGCCCATGTCCTACACTCCTCTATGGCAGCCCCCAGGGTCGGACTGGGCCGTCAGGACACCAGGAAAAAACCCGGTGGGCACTTCCGCTTCTTACAAATTTCTGGGGAAGCATGGTGCAATGTTTGTTTGTATTTTGCACCAGGACCCCCATTTGTAAATGAGTCCTTGCGATTTTATTGCACCCAAAGGATGGGACTCCATGTCACTGTGAATGTATTACGTGTTTTGCATGCTTAATACTGCCCTGAGGTTATATGGAAATTATTTTCTTAAATAGTCAGTTAAATATGTTATCATGATAGGAAAGGGTATTATGCGAAATATTCTGTTCCAAAGGAAAACAGTCACTACAGTCAATAGCGACGTCCTCTCTAACACAAGGAAAAAAATGTAATGGAAAGAACTCCGTTACACATATTTATTTCTCCCAGCATGGGGGTTTTAGAAATGTTTCTGCCCAATGAGGTGGAAACAGTCATTTTAGAGGAGTTTGGTAGCTGATTGGGCCAACAAAGATGTTTATTCCAAATTGAGTAAGACAATTCTTGTGGGGCAGGCTAATTCAGTGTCATAAGGAATACATTCCTGGCTAAACAGGCCAATTGCAGGGGGTCTACAATTTTTAGGTCATGATTCATTGAAAAATTCCATTATGCCTGGGTGAGAAGATCCCAAGGATCTACTACTAGAACATAGTTGACAAATAGCATTCATCTTGTTCTGCTCTAGCTATCACATATTGTAATTTGAGAAGATTTTTTTTCATCTTCTGAACAAATTCCATATTTTTCCTAGTTGCTGGTCCATGGTTGGGGACCTGAAGACTGGACAAAACCTTTCCATTGGGGAGAGATGCGATTACAAGGCCATTGTGGAACATGAGATTCTTCACGCTCTGGGCTTCTATCATGAACAGTCACGATCCGATCGTGATGACTATGTCAAGATCTGGTGGGATGAGATTACTAGTGGTCAGTATAAATATTACATATGCTATGCGCCTGGGTTGTCTAGTCTGTTTCCTTGCATAACTCCTGTAACTTTCTGATATATTCAAGAGCCACTGTAATATCTGTAATATCTGTAGTAGTCCTATACTCAGATGTAAATTCTGAAAACATGAGTAAACAGCCAAATAATCAAATTTAAAATGATTTCTATTGTTATTTATGTAGTGGGATTGGGAATATTATTAAACTAAATTCCATGTGACACATTTAAACAGAATAGTGGGAGGGGCCTTTACAAAGATGTTTATGTAAGATGTTTATCATATCTTTGCCTTTAGTTATTCATTAATAACATGCAACAAACTCCATTTAAGTATTGCACATGAATATCTAAATTCAAATTGTGGGGAATAATTAGACATTTGGAAGAAATGATATCCTAAATAATGGATCTGTATAATCTGCTGACTGTATTTTCAGGCATGGAACACAATTTTAATAAATATGAGGACGACTACATCACCGATTTGAATACCCCATATGATTATGAATCTGTGATGCATTATGGCCCCTTATCCTTTAATAAGAATGAAAATGTCCCAACAATCACGGCCAAGATAGAAGCTTTCAATGATATCATTGGGCAACGTCTGGATTTCTCTGAAATAGACTTAGA
The DNA here is from genome assembly GCA_038501925.1 of Xenopus petersii. Classification (NCBI taxonomy): domain Eukaryota; kingdom Metazoa; phylum Chordata; class Amphibia; order Anura; family Pipidae; genus Xenopus; species Xenopus petersii. The sequence goes on from CM076680.1 coordinate 11,991,389, forward strand.
GCGGCTAAATCGCATGTACAACTGCAGTAAGTTCTTGGTATTTTTGCAACTGGGATTTCATAAACATATTCTTTTATTATAGAGGAGTGAAGAGTTATCAGACCTTTTACTGTAGGATTTTCAAATACAATTATATTATGTAATAGGTAATCAGGAATCCATAGACGTCATTTGCTGTTGTTAGAAGTGAGTGGTTGCTGTGCTTGAGGGTGACCTGGACAATGATAACACTACTAGATAGTGCACTCTCAGTTGGAGGAATGCGCTATGTAATAACTGATATACAGTGTAAGAATTCTGCCGCACACCTGTACTCCACTTCCACTGCAATGGTGGTGCTGGTCATCTGTAGGCCCGGCCGGATCCCCTAGCAACAGCAATTGTTTGGAAAACAGATCTACACACACTCAATTGAATGCAGTCAGGGAATATACTCCTTTTATTATATAACTATTATTTATATAAAAGGGGTATATTCACCGACTGCATTCAATTGAGTGTGTGCGAATCTGTTTTCCAAACAATCTATGTAATAACTGATACATGTGCAGTGGAAGGGTAACCCTAGATGATGACAACCAGTCCATTTCCATGTATAATCAAAGGGAAAGGAATGATCGTGACAATTAGTATACTGTCATATGTAACGAAAGGGTAGGGCATTATGATAACAATCAGCATATATTTATTTATAATGGAAGAGTAGGACATGATGATAAGGACCAGTATAATTCCATGTATAATGGAAGGGTAGGGCATGATGATGATGACACTCAGTATATTTCCATGTTTTTGGAAGGAAAGGCATGATGACGATGACCAGTATATTTCCATGTATAATGTAATTGTAGGTCATGTTGATGATGACAATCAGTATATTTCCATGTATAATGATAATGTATACTGTATTTCCATGTATAATAGAAGGGTTGGGCATGATGATGATGACCAGTATATTTCCATGTATAATGGAAGGGTAGGGCATGATGATGACAATCAGTACATTTCCATGTTTTTGGAAGGAAACACATTATGATGATGACCAGTATATTTCCATGTATAATATAATTGTAGGTCATGTTGATGATGACAATCAGTATATTTCCATGTATAATGGAAGGGTAGGGCATGATGATGACAATCAGTATATTTCCATGTTTTTGGAAGGAAACACATTATGATGATGACCAGTATATTTCCATGTATAATATAATTGTAGGTCATGTTGATGATGACAATCAGTATATTTCCATGTATAATGGAAGGGTAGGGCATGATGATGACAATCAGTATATTTCCATGTTTTTGGAAGGAAAGGCATGATGATGATGACCAGCATATTTCCATGTACAATGTAAGGGTAGGGCATGTTGATGATGACAATCAGTATATTTCCATGTATAATGGAAGGGTAGGGCATGAAGATGACAATCAGTATATTTCCATGTTTTTGGAAGGAAAGGCATGATGATGATGACCAGTATATTTCCATGTATAATTGAAGCATAAGGCATGATGATAACAATCAGTATATTTCCATGTATAATGGAAGAGTAGGGCATGATGATGGCAATCAGTATACTGTATTTCCATGTATAATGGAAGGGTAGGACATGATGATGATGACCAGTATAGTTCCATATATAGTGGAAGGGCAGTCATGCTGATGATGCATCTCTGTGTGCAAAGATAGAATTGGGACTGGTGTCAACAGCCATTGAGTTTACATGTACAACAGAAGAGTGAGGGATGATGGTGATTAGTGAATCTCTATGTGCAATGGAAGGGTTGGATGACCAATAGGTCTCTATTGAGAATGATGGGTGGGGTAAGCACTCAAAGCAATACATTAGACATTAGATTAGAATTGTCTAGTCTTTAAAAATATGCCCAGCCTTATGCAGTTTTTTAATTTGCCTTTCTATCAGCGGCCACACACACCCTACTGGACCAGTGCTCGTTTGAGTACATTAATATATGCGGCATGATTCAGGGTACCAATGATAATGCCGACTGGGTTCATGAGAAGAGCAAACCAGGTCTGGAGGATCACACTATAGCTGGAGGCTGCCGAGGTAAGAGAAACATTCAGCTTCATTTAGGGAGTGCTAAAAAATATCTCATCAGAAATCAAAAAAAATTGTTCTAAATTTTAACCCAAATCAGTAAGAGGCTTGTGATTTAGGGGCATGTTTACTAACATTGGAGATAAATATCTGGAGAGATTTCTGGAGATGTTGCCCATGGCAACCAATCAGCAATTAGATTTAAACAGCCACAGCCAAGTTAGAAAACAAAAGCAACGATCTGATTGGTTGCTATGGGCAACATCTCCAGAAATCTCTCCAGATATTTATCTCCAATGTTAGTAAACATGCTCCCTAATGTTTATTAAAGTGTTTTATCAATCAGGAGGGATCTCTTTCCTGTTTATCTCTTTAGAAGTTACCCATGTGACAGGGCAAACTACTTATCTAATCTACTACATTATATGCAACCTTATAGCACAAATCTGGTTGGTTTTAATGGGTTGTGATTGGTTGATCTTGTCTTTAAAATTCCCACAAATATGAAAGAAATGGTGGTTTCCAATTGCTGCTCTGTTGCAGGAAAGCCATACGTTTGTGTGTGTGTTGTCTTCTTAAACCTTGACCTCATGATTAGATTTCTACTCTGCAATGTCAGTACATTTTTTTTACTACATCTCAAAGGCCTTTTATTATATTGCTTAACCACTGGCATAAATGCAGAATTTGAAAGCTCAGTGCATTCCTGAGGGCCCTTGCCTGATAAGTTAAATGAAAACAGGCAAGAAGGGTATCTGAGTCCAATCAGGGCAGCTACTGTCTTCAGTGATTAATGAATAAAGTTCAAGTGTTTGCCTTGATTTATTATTGTAGTTTTTGTGCTTTTTTTGTTTTTGTTTCACCCAATAACACAGGAGACTAATAACAAATAGACCATAAAACCATTTAAATAATTTATTTAAACTCAGTGAACTAAAAAATATGAAGAGACCCTGAGGGTTAAGCATACGGTTGCCACCTGTCAGGTTTTGACCCGGACAGCCCGGTATTTTGAAAGGCTGCCCGGGTCAAAACTTCCTGCCCGGTTTTCCAAATAAGGAAAACCAGGCAGGATTGCCTTGATTGACACAGTGATCGGGCAATCGCCGCATCATAGCCCCCCTGATGTCATAGCCACTCCCATCTAAGTCACCGCCCACCCACTGATGTCATAACCAGCCCACTTGTGGGAGGGGCTTCCAGATTTTAAAGGGGAACTTAAACCACTTGTTACTCACCACATGAGACTTGATGTAAAAAAATGAAACAAGAGATTTTTATTTTTAGGAACACCAGGACACTTCAACATCAGGCACACTGTACACACATCCAGCACACGTTTCTTAAGACACTTTCAGTTACAATTACCTCAAGGAATCACTTCAGATTAGGCACACCTGTCTTAGGATCTTGGATCACACCTAACCAACTAGTGGTCCGATATATACTCCACCCGTATCCCCCAACTCTCCAATAGTAGCCAGATACCTTCTGGGTGATACCCCTCCACTCTTCCAGGTTAGGACCTTTTCCATCCAATTCCTTTCCAGAGACCCAGGTGTCCTTCCTACTTTGTCCTAAACTTCCACTGATTCCCTTACTTACAGAGTGCCAGCTAGAAACTAATTCCACTTTCCTCCTTGATGGGGCCACAGCTGCCCTTTCTAACTATCCTCACTATCTCGTGCACCTAGTGCTTGCTTTACTTGTCCACAATGTCTCTACTCACCGACCAGCTGATGTGTCCTTGGCCGCGCCCTCCCATCAAGACAGCTCACCTTGGGCGGGGCACCTCCTTTTAGAGCCCTCCTATGCACAATAGTGGCCTCTAGTGTCTGGAAACAGAATTACAACTAAACTAAATTAAAGCTCTGCTGCCATCTAGTGCCATATCACACAAATTATATTCAACACTCAAACATTTTACAATCAGACAAATATTTGTCACTCACAAGATAACAACATTTTCACATATCACACTTTACATCTGGTTCACCCCCTTACACACTAACGTCACAGCCCCACCCACCCCTGCCCGCTCTCAGCCACACAAAAAGGTGGCAACCCTAGTTAGACATCTCCATGGGCAGTTTCGACTGGTAGTTTGGACACCTAAAGTGGTCCTTAGTGAACCCTGGGTGAAAGACCATTTCCTGAATGTTATCAGTAATGTGATCTGGTTCATTGCTTGCCCAGTGGGTGGCAGTGTTTAAAAGGGAAAGCACATGTGTGCTAATGGCTCTCTTTCTGGATCCCACCTAGCAGGGAGGTGGGTACAGGAGTGGGTCTGAGCAGGTTATAGACCATGGTTAGGAAAAGTGTATCTAGTGGTAGACATTTATCGAGTGGTAGAAGTTACAGGTAGTGTATTTAGTGAACAGCTTTCTGTTTCCAACAAGGAGAGTAGTTGGGGGTTAACACCCTTGCGGTGATCAAGCAGCCAGACAGGGACACGAGTGGGTGAGCCCAGGAGCAGGGAAAGTGCCAAGGAGCAAGATACCCCAAGGGATCTCTAGTTCTGGAGAAAATCACCAAGACAAGTTGCATTACCCCCTCAGAGGGATCTGCTTGTAATATCTGACAGTGTGAAGGTTTTCCACTGATGGCTGTGAATGTATTTGAATATCTATATTGCTGTGAACAGAGCCATTTGTGCAATAAACAAGTTATTGGTTTGAAGCAACCCTCTGGACTGCTGTTACTTCCAACCTGGTTGGTCTGTGCACCAGGAGACATACAGGATACACCTGAGTTTGGTGCTTACAGGGGGTCAATACACACTGCTGGGAGTTGACTACAACCCAAAGAGATCTGGGATACACTGACAGCAATTTACACTACTTAAAAACCATTCTGTGGTTCACCCATGTGTGTGCTACAAATATGCACCATGTCTAAATTTCAATAGCAAGTTCTTGGGTTGAGTCAGTAAGGGTCATTTACAAGGAGCACCTTATAAAGTATGTACTCTGCTAGTGGTCATAAATGACTCCTATTGGTTTAGGAACAATTTGCTGCATTATGCTACATAGCTGTAGGCATTTCAAGGTTCAACTGCAGGGTTGTTGCTATATTTTCAAAATACCTGCTTCAAAAGACCTATAACTAGAGTGACCCATTCTAATGTCTTATGTACCCAGGCAGATTTACTACATGTGGCCATACAGTCGGACTGTATTTGGGCAGCTTCCAGAATACTTTATAAAATGTACAGTAAATGTGCATTTCAGGCGGTTAATAAGACCTGGGGTTCTAGGCAAATGACCTGGGTTATTAACCTTAGAAATACCAAAGAGCAGCTGCCATGCAGTGTGAGTCCACTGGACAACCCTAATAAATAGCTGTGTATCAGTGGTATTTCAATTAATCATGGCAAAATCAATTTGTTGCCTCCAGGGGTGACAGGAAACATTCTTGTTTGGGGAGGTTACCAATAAAAGGCTTTCCATTGTAGATTTTATAATTTATAGAAGCTGGTTGCTTCTTTGGGTAGGCTAAGCCACCCTAAATCTTCTTTCATCTTCTCCTATTGTTGCTTCTTGTTAATGGATCATGTCTGAGCATGTCTATACAGATTCCTGTTAGTAAAGTGGAGTGCTTAGCTCTCCCACATAGGAAGGTGTAGGTCAACATAAGTCTCCTTGTTCTAATCACCCATTTTTTTCCTTTTCAGATGCTGGCTACTTCATGCACTTTGACACTCATTCTGGCCCAGCTGGCAGCACTGCCCTCCTCGAGTCCCGTATTCTGTACCCAAAGAGATCGGAGCAGTGTCTGCAGTTCTTCTACAAGATGGACGGAAGTCCCCAGGACAAACTGGTGATCTGGCTGCGGATAGATGATGGTGCCGGAAATGTTAGAAAGATGAAGAAAATTCACACCATTTTTGGTATTGCCACCTTTTCTGGAAAAAAATTCCGGCCTTCCTACATATTTATATAATAACATTGGAATGAACCATCATTTTTACCGGCCAGGCCGGTAAAATACTGGCCAGTGGCAACCCTACTCTTGGCTGGTGCAAATGCTAACTGAAATTTGGGAGAGGGTAGAGGTGATCTCTGAACATTTTTAGATGTGTTTTGGATCAAGGGCATGGTCCTTTTTCAGGAGGATGTATGATTTATTTATAGTGAATTCCACGCAGATGTTGGGAGATGTTTACTGATGTTGGGTCATGTATAATGACTACCTTTCTTCTGATCACAAGATAGAGGAAAACATATAATTTTTTTTACAAGAAATAATGACTTAACTAACTCTTTATGGCAAACTGAAGAGCATATTCCTGGTCTTTATGTAAATCAGCAGGGCTGTAAACTATATTGCTTTAAAAGTAATATAACCTTTATTGTGATTGATACTTTTTCCCTATTTAGGTGATAGTGACCATAACTGGAAGATTGCTCACGTGACTCTCAAAGGCAATCAAAAGTTCCGCTACGTCTTCCAAGGAGTCCATGGCGATAATAAGACCAGCGGTGGTATATTACTTGATGACATCAGCCTCACCGAAACGCCATGTCCCAATGCTGTATGGCACGTGCGGAATTTCTCCAAAGTTCTGGAAACAACAAATAAAGGGGATCGCATAGTGAGCCGTTGTTTCTCCAGCCCAGAAGGGTACGGATACGGGGTATCCATTTACCCTCATGGACAAGCATCATCGCCCTATGTAAACTACACAGGGATCTTTTTTCACTTGTGCAGCGGAGAGGATGATGATGTCATGGAATGGCCAGCCTTAAACAGACAAGCTATTATCACAGTGCTTGACCAGGACCCAAATGTACAGCTCAGGATGTCGGCCAGCAGGAGTTTCACAACCTTGAGTTCTCAAGTCATAGAATGTAAGAGCTTCTTGCAACAGATTCCTTAGGTTTTTATTTCACCGAAATTGTTGTTAAAAGGCAGCCCCCAAATGCAAGGTAATGGGGGGAAGGGAAAAGTGCAGGGATCAATTTCTGTCTGGGAAAGATATAGAATTAACTCTGACCCACCATTGGCCGACAAGTGGGGACCCTAAAATTAGACACTGGAGCCGCTAGGTCATAAAAGATTTCCCCAGGGCTGTTGAAGAATACATTTTGGGTTTAAGGGGCCAAAGACCCAGTAGACCCAACCGTATGCCACTAATTTAGCAGTCCTGAGAGAAAAGGTAATACGGGTAAGGTACAGAGTGAATCAGCAACACATTGAGCTCTAGAGAACCAAGTAACTCATCCAGCCGTCCATCCCTTTATTGTGTAAGGCACAACATGTTTTGATTCTTCATTAGTCAGAAGTGTATATAACCCAAATCACCTTTAAAGGACAGCTAAAGCCTAACTAAAGAAGTAGCTAGAAATGTTGTACAAATTGTTTTGAGCTTCTGTACCAGCCCAAGGCAACCACAGCCCTTTAGCAGTAAATATCTGTGTCTCCAAAGATGCCCCAGTAGCTCCCCATCTTCTTTTCTGCTGATTCACTGCACATGCTCTGTGCTGCTGTCACTTACTGAGATTCATTTTTAGGGTTTAGTTCTCCTTTAAGCCTCCCACAACTCCATTGTGTTGCTAGACACATTGGAATCCATGCTTTGATATTCCACTTATGGAGCATTGCTATTGAATGTCATTGTAAGTTATTGCTCAGCGGGTTCCATGTTCTCTAGAAAAACATTCCTTCTAAATGGAGCAACTGTCCAATCAGAGCACAATGAACACGTATACTTCCGTGTGTTAAGGTCCATGTGTTAATTAAGCTTGTATGTATTTCTGTACAGCAATGAATAACATATCACTCTGGGAAAGGCCTTCCCTTGTAGGAGCATATGATTCCGAGTGTGACTGCTACAGGTCCCTTGAGTTTGGGTGGAACACATTTATATCCCAGAGCCAACTGCACAGGAGGAGCTTTTTGAAAAATGACGATCTGATCCTTTTTGTGGATTTTGAAGGTACGTTTCCGTTTTGTAGAAGAAAAAAAAAATAATCCTATGTTTTAGTTCTTCTTTTAACATCCCAAATAACAAAACCCATGGACATATTTATTGAGGGTTGAAAAGGTTTTCCTTACAGTACGTTGAGTTTAATTGGTCTCACTATTACAGCACATCATTATTTTAACAAATTCAACCATTTTTGCCACAAACGAATTGTTTAAAGAATCAGCCTATTTATCAATTGGATTTCATGAGTAAAACTCTTATTTACTATTGTAACCCATTGAATTTCAGATCTTACATTTAGATTTATTAGCGTGTTTAGAGTTTCTCGATGTTTACTTTTCCTCCAGACCTTACGTTCCTCAGTAAAACAGAAGTACCGATCAAACCTGCTGCACCGCGAGAACAAGAAGTTGTTCTTCAGAGGAGCAAGCGTTCTCCACAAAATTTTGGAGAAAACCCATGTGATCCCAATCCCTGTTTAAATGGCGGAGCTTGTGTCAATGAAAAAGAGAAGGCTACCTGCAGGTGGGCAAGGATATGGAAATATTTACTGTTAAGGGCTTGTAGTAAAGTAGGCGCTTCAGATTTGGATTGGTGCAACTCATTAATCAGATCAAGAATCATGCGCCTTCTTCTTATCATATACTGGTTTCTGACTGGGAGAGAACCTACAAAGTTTAATATTGTTTGTATGCATGGGGTAATATATATCATACAATGGTTTTCTACTTTATATTGGCCTAGATCCATGCATGAACTCCCTACCACCTCCAACACACTGTCCACATATCACAGACCTACACTCAATGGTTTTCTACTTTATATTGGCCTAGATCCCTGCATGAACTCCCTACCACCCACGAACACAATGACCATATATTACAGGCCTAAAATCAATGGTTTTCTACTTTATATTGGCACAGATTCCTGCATGAACTCTCTACCATACAGCAAAACACTGACCATATATCACAGGCCTAGAATATATGGTTTACTACTTTATATTGGCACAGATTCCTGCATGAACTCTCTAACACCCATCAACACACTGACCATATATCACAGGCCTACACTCAATGGTTTTCTACTTTATATTGGCACAGATTCCTGCATGAACTCCCTACCACCCACCAACACACTGTCCATATATCACAGGCCTACACTCAATGGTCGTCTACCTTATATTGGCCTAGATCCCTGCATGAACTCGCTACAACTCACCAACACACTGTCCACATATCCGCTGCTTGTTCCCTACTGCTGATGTCCACTTGCTCGCTCCCCCTCCACTAGCACCCCCAGTTGCTCCCAACTCACATGCCTCCTCTGCCTACTCCTAGTTCCTGCTCTCCTCAGAAATTTTGTCTGACATTAATATGGTGGCAGTTAGAATTTAATGGCATTTAGAATACTGATTGGTTCTTATGGGTTGCTGCTATTGGGCAGGCATTACTATTGTCACTATACACCTGCACCAGAACTGCCCCATTGTTGCCAAATCCATACTGGGACCATCATAGTATTGGCTGGGCCAAGTGCTACCAGTAATGGTCCATTTATCTTTTGGTCAGTTCATTGTTCTATTAGTTATTTTTATTCTTGTAAAATGTTCATTTTCCATAGTCCATAGCTCAATAGTAACAGGGTACTTTCTCTGCACAGATGCTCCTCCAGCCAAGCCTTCTTCTATGCCGGGGAACAGTGTGAGTCCATGCAGATGCACGGGAATGTCCTCGGGATGCTGATTGGAGGAGGGGCAGGTACCATTGCCCTCACTATTGCTATTCTTGCCATAATAAGCCGAAGATAACTGCATTGCTTTCTGCTCATTGGAGAGACATTATTACTAATAAAAATCTCAACAATATGAAGTTGGATCTTTGCTTTCAATGATGTTAAAAACATGTTTCACAACATTAATGTTTATGGGCTTGTTTGCTTTATCCAGCTCCTCTCTTATTTACTAAGGCCTGAATTCTGCACTTTATATGGGTGCTTCCCTGTTTCCACTAGGTTCTCAGTATATTTGGGTGTCGGTGATGTGGTTCCCCAAGGACTGACCTGCTGATCATAGTCAATTCACAGGTCCCACCCACTTGAAATATTAGTTCTAATTTGGAGTTGCTTCTTTATCTGCTTAGCAATGTGGCTCCACCCCTTATTCTATAGAGATTTACACCCCTCCCCTGCTTATATCCATAGCGTCTTATTATGTTTCTTCAATAAATAAGTATAAGAGGTAACTCCATGACTAGCCTGAGACACGCTCTTGTTTCCCAGAAATGTGCCCTTGCTATGAAATTGCCTCCTATACCCTGGCCTATATGTGTGTTCAGTGGTTTTAGTTGCTGTACATGCTGCTATCGTAGATAAATCAGACACATCACACACCACTGCTGTTCTAAGACACTTTTTATTTAGCCTTTAATGTTTTCATATTTGTTTTTGCAATTACAGGTATTTTCATGAGTCTCTAAGATTTGGCATATAAACTGCAATATGCTTCCCTAGCAGAAGGGAAGTTGAATAGGGCACAGTTAAAAGGATAATCAGTAAAAACAAGAATAATAATTGCCGTGATTATTTACCTGTAATATGTACAAAAATATCATGTACACATAACATTTAAATTCATGTACAAAACATGTACTGGACGCAAGAAAATATAGGTTGCACAACCCTGATATATATTATCACTGACACCATGCTCCCTGCTACACTACTATAGGTTCAGTGCTAAATACAGAGTTAGAGCTATGCATGAGCTTAGCTATGCTGCCATAGTTTTATGGGATCTCTCTGTACAGACTATGAGCAAACTTAGGGTCTGTTCCTGCTGAATTGTGCTTAGTACAGGGAATACCTATGTACCATAGTTTTATGGGATCTCTCTGTACAGACTATGAGCAAACTTAGGGGCTGTTCCTGCTGAATTGTGCTTAGTACAGGGAATACCTATGCTGCCATAGTTTTATGGGAGATACAGGGAAAACGTCTCACTGCTCATTAGAGCAATTCCGTTTTATTGCCTTTTTACCTATACAGAAGAGGCAGGATCATGATGTGAAGTAGCACCTAGTGTGTAGGAGTGGAAGCGCCAATTATAATGTATGACACTGCAAGCAGATTGGCCAGTTCCAAACCTGAACTGGGTCTGGGCCATATTCATATCAAACTGGCAAAGATAGCATCATCCCCTGTCTGAATCTATAATGTGCTATGAGTTTATAACTAGGAGTTCTGTATTGTCACATTTGTTTTTGGCCGTAATCATATTTTATTAATTTCACATGGACAACACAGATATTCTTCATTCTACTTGAATAGCTTTGTTTCATATCTCCTGGATTATACTATAATGCAGATATGGGACCTGTTATCCACAATACTCAGGACCTGGGGTTTTCCGGATAACGGATCTTTCCTTAATTTGGATCTTCATACCGTAAGTAAGTTTCTAGTAAGTCTACTAGAAAATCATGTAAACATTAAATAAACCCAATAGGCTGGTTTTGCTTCTAATAAGGATTAATTATATCTCTTAGTTGGGATGAAGTACAATCTACTGTTTTATTATTACAGAGAAAAAGGAAATACTTTGGATAAATGGATCCCATACCTGTAGTAATATAATTCAGAGCAGTGCTGGGTTTCAGGTCTCTAGACGTCAGTCAGATTTAGCTACTATCACTGGAAGTTTTAGTTGAACAACATCTGCTGAGACCAAGATTGTCCATCTCTGGTCTAAATTGTTATTTCCTTGTCTTATCTAATAGAATATAATTCAACTACATTTCTAATGTATTAAAAAAAATATAGGGTATATCATATAGTGTATAGTATAGTGAGGGTATACAGTATTTCGGATTTACTCGTGGTTGCTTGATGGAGTTTCAGAGCTGGATATAATGTGGCCAAACACACACCTGTAAAAAAAAAAGCTTTAAAAGTTTGAACCTGGAACAGATGGAGCCACTACGTGCATTAGTCACAGAACCTGTTGATTGTACCCCATTTATTATTTATATAGGGGAAAGGGGTGTGACAGTGTGTGTGCCAGAATCACAGTTCCATAGTTCCATCTCTACAGCTCAACATACAGGGGTATATACACTCAAGTGATATCGGAGCTATGGAAGACTGAGTCAGAAGCTACGAAAAGCCTAGAAAAAGCTATAGAAGGCCTAGTTAGAAGCTAGGGAAGGCTGAGTTGAAAGCTAGGAAAAGCCTCGTTAGAAGCTAGGGAAGACTGAGTGAGAAGCTGGGAAAAGCCTATTTAGAAGCTCAGAAAGTCCTAGTTAGAAGTTGGGGAAAGCCTAGTTAGAAGCTAGGAAAGGCCTGGGTCGAAGTTAGGAAAAGCTTAGTTAGAAGCTAGGAAAAGTCTAGTTAGAAGCTTGGAAAGCCTATTTAGATGTTAGGAAAGGCCTAGGTAGAAGTTACGAAAAACTTGGATAGAAGTTAGGAAAGGCCTAGGTTGAAGTTGGGAAGGGTAATGTAAAAGCTAGGAAAGGCCTAGGTAGAAGTTAGGAAAAGCTTAGGTAGAAGCTATGGAAGGCCTAGTTAGAGATAGGAAAAATATAGTTAGAAACTAGGAAGCATTATTTAGAAGCTAGGAAAGGTCTAGGTAGAAGTTAAGAAAAGCTTTGTTAGAAGCTAGGGAAGGCCTAGGAAGAAGTTAGGAAAGGTCTAGTTAGAAGCTAGGAAAAGTCTAGTTAGAAGCTAGGGAAGGCTGAGTTGGAAGCTAGGAAAAGCCTAGTTAAAAGCTAGGGAAGACTGAGTGAGAAGCTAGGAAAAGCCTAGGTAGGAGCTAGGGAAGACTGAGTCAGAAGCTAGGAAAATCCTATTTAGAAGCTAGGAAAATCCTAGTTAGGGAAAGTTGGGGAAAGCCTAGTTAGAAGCTAGGAAGGCATATTTAGAAGCTATGAAAGGCATAGGTAGAAGTTAGGAAAAGCTTAGTTAGAAGCTAGGAAAAAGTCTAGTTAGAAGCTTGGAAGGGCTATTTAGAATTTAGGAAAGGCCTAGGTAGAAGTTAGGAAAAGCTTAGATAGAAGTTAGGAAAGGCCTAGGTAGAAGTTAGGAAGGGTATTTTAAAAGCTAGGAAAGGCATAGGTAGAAGTTAGGAAAAGCTTAGTTAGAAGCTAAGGAAGACCTATTTAGAATCTAGGAAGGCTTATTTAGAAGCTAGGAAAGGTCTAGGTAGAAGTTAAGAAAAGCTTTGTTAGAAGCTAGGAAGACCTAGGTATAATTTAGAAGCTAGGAAGGCCTATTTAGATGCTAGGAAAGGCCTAGTTAGAAGTTAGGGAAGGCCTAGCTAGAAGCTAAGAAAAGCCTATTTAGAAGCAAGGGAATGCCTAGTTAGAGTTAGGAATATATCTAGTTAGAAGCTAGGATGGCCTATTTAGAAGCTAGGAAATGCCTAGTTAGAAGTTAGAAAAGCTTAGATAGAAGTTAGGGAAAGCCTAGTTAAAGCCTTAAACTGTGGAAGGCCAAGCTAGACAAGGACTAGTTAGAAGCTGGGGAAAGCCTAGTTAGAAGCTAGGCAAGGTCTAGTTAGAAGCTGGGGAAAGCCTCGTTAGAAACTAGGGAAGGCCTATGAAACAATATGTTTGTTGTATCTTTATTTAGTGTTTCTTTATAAGAGCTAAATATTAACACATTGGTTTGGATCTGGCTACAGGCACCACCTCAAGTTTCAAGGCACACATTTTAATTATAGCGCTAACACCCAACACATAGTCAATCGTTGGGTCTTACCTTTACTTGTCTTTACTGATGGTGGATACTGTGCATATTTTTGTTGGAATTTCAGATTTAGACATTGATGACATTGTTGATGACGTGGGCTAAAGAAAAATATTATATACAACAACATAATAAGCCTTGGGATAGAATCTAGCTGCTCTTAATGTACTTGTACAATGACATAATATACAGTATATGAAAAAAAAGATATATGTAAGTTGCTTTCAGATACTCTCGCTACAGTGTGTACAATAATCTGTATTTATATACTGTATATATTGATATGCATAAAATCCATTTTAAATACTTTTAAGGGCCAAAGACGTTTAGTTATCTGCATTACCAGGGTTAAACAGTAAAAAAATGAAAGAATTCTATATATAACACAATCAGAGGCCACGTTATATGATACAGGTAAGAAATCTAGGGAAAAGACAAAGCAGTATATGCTGAGAATCGAACTGGTTAAGAGAAATACATTTTTACTTACACGTGAAGAAACCTTATTGGTCAGAGCCTCCCGCACCTAAATGTGAAAGAATGAAAAATATGGTTTCTGACACATAGAGAAAATAAAACAATTTATTATATGCTGCCGGCGTTATTTTATCTGGGTCCTAGGAAATTATCTTGTGTCAAAGCCTATCTGGACCTCATGCAACATGGAAAAGCTGAGAAACGATAATCATGTTCCTTAGGAAAAAAAAGACAAACCTGAACTTTGATAAATCTGCCTCTTAGAGTAATCCATCCTGATTTGTTTTAAATAATTAGAGATCCAGAGAAGGGCTACTTCGGTTCGGGATTCGGCCACGATTCGGCCTTTTTCAGCAGGATTCGGATTCGACCGAATACTTGTGCCTGGCCAAACCGAATCCAAATCCTAATTTGCATATGTAAATTAGGGGCGGATAGGAAATCATATGACTTTTCATCACAAAAGAAGAATTTTTTCCACTGTTTCCTGCCCTGCCCCTAATTTGCATATTGCATATGCAAATTAGGATTCGGTTCAGTATTCAACCAAATCTTTCACCGAGGATTCAGGGATTCAGCCGGATCTCAAATAGTGGATTTGGTGCATCCATAGCTACTACTCTTGGGAACTCTGGAAGTATGTATGGGAAGAGAATAGTACAGATATGGGATCCATTATCAAGAATCCCATTATCCAGAAAGCTCTGCATTATGGAAAGTCCATCTCCCATAGACTACATTTTATCCAAATAATCCAAAATGTAATAAAATAATTTCCTTTTTCTGTGTAATAATAAAACAGTAACTTTTACTTGATCCCAACTAAGATATAATTAATCCTTATTGGAGACAAAACCAGCCTATTGGGTTTAAAAACCCCAGGTTCCGAACATTCTATGTCAATGAATATGGAGAGAAGTGTTGCAGCGGCTTCTCTAGACCCACCCAGAAAGAAAGAGCGGTAAGCCTAAGAAAGGCTAATAGGAAGGAAATTTTTGAAAAGACATGAATTTCTTGCTGTATGATCTTTATAACTTTTTATGCTTTCCCATCTCTTGTAACTCTACATCTTACTTACTTTTTTTTCTGTGAGGCATGTTATTAAGATAAAGAAGCCCTGTTTGAAAACAATATAAAAACAAAAATACATTAGTATACATCAGGTATTATCTGAAAATCTCAGTTGGATTTATTTATTGTTTGGGGTAACCTTGTGACCTTGTCAAAATCAAATTCTGACTTTAAAGGGATACTGTCGCGGGAAGACGTTTTTTTTTTCCAAAGCGCAATAAATAGTGCTGCTCTGAATTCTGCACTCGAATCCATTTTTGTTTAAAGAGATTTTTTTAAATTTCATTTTGTAATTGTCATGGGGCTAGACATATTGTCAGTTTCCAAGGTGTCCCCAAACCATGTGACTTGTGCTCCGATAAACTTCAGTCACTCTTTACTGCTGTGCTGCAAGATGGAGTGATATCAACCCACCCTCAGCAGTATAGCGGCCTATCAACAGAACAATGGCCAGTTAACCAGATTGCAGATACCTGTAACCTCTGCTCAAGGATTCGTTTGCATTGCTTAAAGTGCTCTCAAGTTGTAGACATGAGAATAGAACCCAAACAATAAAAAAAACCCTGCTTTTTCCTGCTTGGGTGAACATTGCTCAATAGGTTAGACTTTGTACAGCTCACCTTGGAAGTATGGACCAGTGAAGGCAGCCACTACTGTTTGCAGACACACAAGAGGTGGCAATTTGTGAACATGCTTCATTGTGGACTTTGTTAATGTCACATACCTGAAAAGCATTCAGTCCAGCAAATCCATAGGTGAAAATCTGCCTGGTTATAGAATCAAGGTCCTTGAGTAAAGCAAATCCAAAGCTCCAAGTTAAACCGAAGACAGGTGTCAACACCAGCACTGCCTTCATGATGCTTTTGGCCGTTTCTTTTTCTTCTGGACGCTGTGCTTCTGACACAGAAGGTCGAGATAACTTGGATATTACCACCATCAAGGTCATGAAATTAAACATAATGATAGATCCAGCAGGAATGGCGAATGTATAAATGGCTCCACTTTCAGGATTCAGCCAGCACACACTTTGGTGAAGGTAAGTTTGTTTAGGGTAGAAATATAAAAAGGTGCTGGTGGCTATTAAGGCAGGGATTAAATACCCCACAAAAAGCGAAAGTGAAACAAATATTTTCTTTCGAAGGTGGTGGAAAACAAACAGAAGCTGATGGAGAAGCATCACACTCTGGCAAAAAGTCCAGAAAAAAAGGGCCAGGTAGAAGAAGTGATTCAGGAAGGTTATCGAAAGGCAGATGAACTTGTAGTTTTTCACTGATGGGAAAGTGGCAGAGAAGAAAAAAATGTCGGCAAACAACAAGGAAACCGCAATGTTGAATAAAGAGATGTGTCGAAAATAAGAAATGTTGTTTCTTACAACAGACTTCCACACTAAGCATTCCGTAATGATACACACACACAGAGATAGTATGGAAGCCGCCAGGCCAGCATATGTGAGCTCATCAATTAAAAACAAGGGTTCAGCATTAATGGACATCAGCACGGCAAACGAGGTCAAGTGATTGCATGTGCAGATTGTCATATTGTCCTTAACGTTGGTTGTGCATCCCTGGTCTGACCATCCACCACCAGCACTAGGTTGGGAGAAGTCCCAAAAAGCACAGTGTTGCCCATAATTACTGCCTGAGAAGTTAGTAGTAAAGTTCATATGAATTTCACCAGACAAATTGGTAGAGCCTGCTGATTTTATTGAAGTAGACTGAATGACACTATTTAACTGAGTGCCTTTAAATTCTCCCGTGGTGCTGTTGGGCAACAGATCTCCAATGGTGTTGAACACCAGACTAGTAACAGTGAAGTTATCTGTAGCCAACATGGCGGCGATTGTCTCTTTATTTATGACTGTGCTTACTCCATGGACACCATCGAATGTCTTTGCATAGTCATCAATAATGCTCATGTTTCCATAGGAGCTTCCCTTCAGCTGGATATTCTGTAGAGGAATGTCAAATGTATGGCTGTCTGCCTTAAGCAGAGTGCTAAACTGCTCCACTGACTTCATCATATTGGAAGCAGCAGGGCTTCTACTGGTCTTCCATAGTGATGAGAAGCTGGGATCTGAGAGGTTGCTTGCAACTGCCAGGAAGTCCTGCGGGTAAGGTGACACACGCAACATGTTTAGACTATAATCCACCCATATCTTAGTATATAAATAAGTGACCCAGGACCAGTTAAATTGGGTTGTGGTAATGCTGGTGTTACTAGCTGGGGGGTTATCAAAATACTGCAGGGCTCACGTTTTAGTGCTGTTTTGTGCTCTCCTCTAACTTCTCCCTATGGCTCAGATGGAGAGAGCCTTCTTCTCATCTAAAGTCATAAACTCATTCAGTTCCAGCTCCACCGTTACCACCTAAGGTTATCTGAGATTAAATGTCACCATATCACAGGTCAGACCAAATATTAGCCTTCACTTCAGGAATTTCTAACAATTATGTCCAAACATGACTCCTGCCCTTGAGTCAACTGAGTTCTTTGCTGATCTCAGTCGTTAGACTGTTGTGCCCCCGCATTACACCAACCTTTCTTGCATACACATCTCTAGCTTTAAGCTTGTAGCTGATATATTTGACTAAAGTAATTGCTACTGCTATGACAATGGAAAGCTAATATTAACCAATTCTGGCTGGTTATTTCTCCAGTGAGATTTTATTGTGGCCACATTAGGCCAACATGCAGTTTTTTGTAATGGTGAATATTATGGGGGTATGTATAATGCAACCCAATATTATCCGAACAAAACCCTGTGTACTTACAGTTACAACACTGGCACCAAACGCCATGTCCATGTTTGCAGAAACATTTGAGATGATTCCCAGTATGGACACCAGGCCGGTCACTCCCGCAGGATTGTTAACTGATACTGCTGAAGGGTCAGATATGGTAGTCAGTATTGCCGGTACCTTTTCTTGCAGGTTTCCAAGGCCATTTTCTAATGCCTAGTAAAATGGAGGAGTTCAGATCTAAATCAACAGGTTAGGGTTGTTGGCAACCAGAAAGTTCACATATGAACTAGTCCTGCTGAATGGGGATTTCATGGGAGCTTAATTTTTAAAGGAACCCATGTTGTATGCTTGAATAGCAACCAAAGTCAAGATTAGGTTTCCCACCTAAGCACAATAGGGAAGACCCATGCTCCAGGGCTAATGGTATTAAAGGAGACATATTATGTAAAAAACAAGAATGTACTGGTGCATTAAACTCTTTTAGATATAGAAGGAATGAGATTTGAAAAGTAGTGTTTCTGGTTATTGTATTGAACATTTCTGCTAAAACCCTACTATTCCTGCCCATCTATTTCACTTGCTGCTGCCTCCTTTCCTAGGCTGTGCAGGGCAGCCAGCGGCACTCAGAACACTGCAGTGTAGGACAGGAACCAATCAGCAGCTAGGCTGACCTGATAGGAAACTGAAGCCTGTCTCAGCGTGTGTCTGCAGAGCTGTGATTGGCTGTTCCCCTCCTACTGCGCTTCTGGCAGGGGCCATTAGGACACCCCACCCCTCATTTGAAATAGGGACAGGGACCAGAGAACATCTATGGGGAGCTTAAATAAAGGGGCTAATTTCCGAAGACAATATTAATTTACAGTCAAAACTAAAACCAGCACCATACAGTATACTCTATTGCCTACAAAACTAGGGGGTTTCCTTTATCCTATATGACTCCTTTAAGTAGAAAAGCATTACATTACAAAAAAAACAAGAAACCAACACCAGTGACAACAGATAAAAACACAATTGTATGTATGCATGATTCAAAGACCTTTACCTGGGCGTCATTCAGTGCTTCCTGGAGAATCAGACTAATGCAGTTATCTTGCACCTCCAGCCACTCTCCATTAGCAGAACAGTTTCTTGTCTGAGTTCCTGATTTTCCAGGGGCACAGTAGACAGTGGCCTGTAACCCAGCTCTTGTTATACCCCAAATAATGCCATCGCTTGTGTTCGTTTGCGGGCAAAATTGTTCTGCGTCTATTGGAAAAAGCGATGTATGTCATGTGAACTTATGTAACATTTCCCAAGACACAATAGGCAGATTGAATTGAAGCTCAACTTGGAGCATTGAAATCAATTGATTGATGCCTAATGACCTGTAGGTCCCTCCAAAGGCCTCCAACTTTGTTGCTTGATTAAGTTTCCCAAGCTATTGGTGGATTAGATATATAGTTCCAATGCACCAACTGAATTTCCTCATTGTTCCCAATCCATCATTATTTACATGATCTACAGTTCTGCATAAAATTTTAATGGAGCTGCCTTTCACGTTATGATTGTGGATAAATATAATTAAACTCATGCAAATCTATCTTCCACTTAAATATCTGTAATCACATACCTTTTATTATGGTGACGGGAATAATGGCCGATTTTGTTTGGCCGTCGCTGTTGCTAAATGTGCAGTTGTAATTGGTGTCTGTAGAGGGAACGCCTGCATTCAACGTGTAACACTGTAAATCGGTCTGTGTACCTGCTAAGGTGGAAACAAGACACTCAATGAACATATTCCAGGACATACTTCTCATTGGCACCTCTTTATATAAGCATCTAGACTGTGGGGTCCTTGGTCTGGGATATTAATATTACTATTAATCATTTTGTAGTGGTTTTCAGACTAATTTGTTTGAAGTCTCCCTTTGAGGCCCAACAAAGCTGGCCCAGCTCTTGAAGTTCATAATAGTGTCACAAATTCATGAAAGCATTGATTTACTTTTAAAAGGGTCTCCATGAGTATATAGGGAAATAAATAGCCATTCTGGTCCCACCCAATCAAGTTTTTGAGTTTGGGAACCATTACTGCAGACTAATGTTGGTACCTTTATACATTGTCCATTAGGCCTCTCTTGAATTGAGCTTGGGCACCCTGTTCTGCTTAAAGGGATTCTGTCATAATTTTTATGGTGTAGTTTTTATTCCTTAATTACACTGTTTTCACTGCAAATAATTTACTCTACAATATAACATTTCATTCCTGGACCAACAAGTAATTCAGGTCATTTTGCCTGGTCATGTGCTTTTAGAAAGAGCCAGCACTTTAGGATGGAACTGCTTTTACTATTGAGTGCTTTTCTTAGATCTACCAGGCATCTTGTGTTAGGGAGCTGCTTTCTGGTTACTTTCCCATTGTTCTGTTGTTAGGCTGCTGGGTGGAGGGAGGGGGGGTGATATTATTTCAACTTGCAGAGTGACTGAAGCTTATCAGAGCACAAGTCACATGACTGGGGGCACCCGGGAAACTGATAATATGTCTAGCCCCATGTCATTTCAAAATTAAATATAAAAATTCTGTTTGCTCTTTTGAAAAACGGATTTCAGTGCAGAATTCTGCTGGAGTAGCACGATTAACTGATGTGTTTTGAAAAAAAAAACAAGTTATTATCCTCAAAAGAATCTTCCACTACAGCAGGGCTGTAGAACTGGCGGCCCGCAAACCCCCCCCCCTTCTGTGGCTCCCCACATGCTGTGTCTGTTTACTGTATGTAAAATTTAATAGGTATCACAACAGAGATTAACTGGCCCCTGCATTGTTTAAAACTCAAATTCAGACTAATCCCCTGTATTGTGCACACGCGTGACTCCTCTATTGTTCACATCCTAAAGTCCTGTACTGTTCACACCTGAGACCCAGACTGAAACTGCTCACATTGTTCACCTGTTCACACCTTATTTAACATGCTATTGGAGCACCAGCACTGTGTCACTGTATATAGTACATATTAGAATTATAGCTTTCCCTGTCTCCTGCTCTGTTCTGCCTTCCCTCCCTGTGTGTGCCATTCTCTGCTTGCCCAGTGCTGCTTGTGTGTCATTCTCTGCTTGCCCAGTGCTGCTTGTGTGTGCCATTCTCTGCTTGCCCAGTGCTGCTTGTGTGTGCCATTCTCTGCTTGCCCAGTGCTGCTTGTGTGTCATTCTCTGCTTGCCCAGTGCTGCTTGTGTGTGCCATTCTCTGCTTGCCCAGTGCTGCTTGTGTGTGCCATTCTCTGCTTGCCCAGTGCTGCTTGTGTGTGCCATTCTCTGCTTGCCCAGTGCTGCTTGTGTGTGCCATTCTCTGCTTGCCCAGTGCTGCTTGTGTGTGCCATTCTCTGCTTGCCCAGTGTTGCTTGTGTGTGCGATTCTCTGCTTGCCCAGTGCTGCTTGTGTGTGTCATTCTCTGCTTGCCCAGTGCTGCTTGTGTGTGCCATTCTCTGCTTGCTGGGTGTGCTACCACCGTTAATGTGGATATGATCTTAAAAGTTCTTGTGGTAACATAGGTGTGGTTTACAGTGGGTGTGGTTTAAAAGGGGGAGTGGCCAACACTGACTTCCATTATCGGCCCTCCACCACATAGGTCAGTAAAATTTTGGCCCTCGGTACCACAGAAGTTGGACAGCACTGCACTCCAGCATCATGAGGTAGAGCATTCTATGGTCATACTACCTTGATTTAAATGAAACACCATTTTTGGTGTATTGAAAACCCTTTTGTTGAAGACCATGATTTGCTTAGAAAGTAGTTAGTGATGAGTGATTCTGTCCCAGCAAAAATTTACAAAATACATGGAAGTCAATAGGCTTTTTTTTGAGCAAAATGCATTGGAGTTAATGGGTGTTTTTTCTTGTGCCAGAATGCATTGGTGATAATGGGCTTTTTTTGTTATGTTTTCAAATTAATTCTGTTCCTGGCTTATTTGCATATCTTAATATGAACTGAGTCTACATGTAAAGTAGAACATTTGACTGTCTCAACAAATTTTACGTCACACACAAAGTATTACTATTTCTTCACAGCTTTTCATTGTATACACAACAACAACTCCACAAATTTGCCAAGAATTCAAGGCCTTATTTACTATGAATGAGCAACTCTGGTGCTAAAATATTGATGCCAACTGCTACAGTGGCATGTTGCAAATACTTTCTCTACGGTGTTCTTATGGATGCAAATTTCCACCCATTTTGCATTATGGATTATTTAATAAATTGGGGTCTCAGTTGCAGCCTACAAAACGGAGAACATTGACTTTTGAAGAGCAATGTCCTTTGGTTGCTCTAAACCTCTGTTATTCCCGAGTATACTGACCAGGAGATGCATTTACTGTTGTTCCATTGTATGTCCATGTTACTCCGTAGACTTCCCCATCAATTTTAGCACAGCATTGCAGTTGTACACTATTTCCAGCAGAGGAATGGAAACTTAATTGGACT
The DNA here is from genome assembly GCA_038501925.1 of Xenopus petersii. Classification (NCBI taxonomy): domain Eukaryota; kingdom Metazoa; phylum Chordata; class Amphibia; order Anura; family Pipidae; genus Xenopus; species Xenopus petersii. The sequence continues at coordinate 12,013,866 of CM076680.1, forward strand.
GGGTTGAGGATGATCTCAGATGGGAGCAAGGAAACATTAACTTGGGCAGTAGCATTATAAAGTAGACCTTCCCGGGAAAACTGGCAGAGATATGTTCCTAAAAAGAAAGCAATAAACTGGATTTAGTTTGGCCTTAGTATATGAGCCCTTAGGTGACTGGAACTCATTCTAAGAAGGATGACACGAATTGAAGTTGGTTAGACGTCTGGATGTTTGAGGGCAACAAGGATGTGGCAGCCAACACACATAATCTGGCTAGTAAGTAGATTGCACCTGATACATATCACTGGTTCACCCAACGTTTGCCCATTTGGAATAACCCATAGCAATCAAATAGATGTTCGCTTTTAAACAGGAGCAAAGTGTTACTTACCGATCGACCACTGATCTGCTCTGGCGATTGAGAGAGTTGAGGTAGTCATGCCTGGAGAATACGATGTTGAGATAAGGACGTTTCCTCCAGCACTGAAAATCATATCCCTGCTGCTATTTGTTATCAAAGTCCAATTCACTGCATCCATTGTTTCATTTATTGTACATGTTAGCAAAATTGGACTCCACACGTTCACTCTGAGTTGCTGGGGTTCAATGGAAGACACTCCTAAAAAATGTAGAAAAGCAGATGTTTTTGGAGTGCAAAAATGTAAGACATTACCCTTTTAAGACTTTCAAAAATAGACTCCATTTTGGGCTTTCTTGAAGGTTCATTTAGGAATTCGAAGTAGATGCAAAGTTACACAAACCACTGAAGTTTTAATAATTCTCCTCCGGCATCTCTTGTTATGGCCAGCACAAATTGACTCCACCCCTGCAACCTACCAGTCACAACTTCTATACCCATGAAGTGGTGCAGGCAGTTTAGAAGCCAATCACCACTTATTTCCATGGAGCTTCTCTCCAGTAGGCTACAGCCCCACTTCTTTCTCTTAGATGTCTCAGTAAAGTTTGTACCATCTGAGATACTATTTGTTCTTTGGGAAAGGAAGGTTTGAGGAAAGTTGTGGGTCGTTCCAGTAGGACTATAGGAATATAACAAATTCTTTATGAACAAGCTGGTGTGAGAAGTCTACTGAAAACAGGAGAATGGACAAGATAATAATTCTAAAGAGGACCCCAGGTCTCTTGGCCAGAAATAGACCTTAGTAGTAAATAAAACAGTCCTTAGTAGTAAATAAAAGGCTTATGGGCACAGACCAGAATACCTGCTACAGTAACGGTGGAATTAATAGCATTTTGAAGAAGCTGAACTGCCGTCGTGCCACTTGCCGTGAGGTTGCTTGTGGTTACTGGACCTCCCAACAACATCTGGTAATATGCAGTTACGCCGCCTGCATTGCTGGTAGTTTAAATGCAGAAAATATATGAAAAGTAGTTTTTTAAAAAACAGTCTTACAAGTGTCAGTCTGATTATTAAGGGAAGCATTTTTGTTACCTGAATCCAGATATAGACACGTTCAAAGGGGAACATATTCCTGAATAGGCAAATACGAGCTGAAAGAAGAGAAGAAGCGACATCCCAGTTAAAAAGGGAATTATTCACAAGGTAATGGGTTTCTAAATAAGTTGGGTGAGTACATCCAATACGATTGCCAAAAATGGCCACCTCCACAACATTTTCTCCTCCCCAAAGTCCATTCTCTCTCTTTCCAGCTCATATTTCCATGCTCTCTCAGTTGTAGATACCCAGTACTACAACTAGGCCCAGTTGGCACTATAATCGTGCAGCAGCTAGTTTGTATTTCTAGTATTCTCTAAGGTTATACATCAAATACTTTGCCAATCAGTCATGATCCAGTGTTTCCAGAATGCTTGTCGCTACTTACAGCTGTAGTAATATTATTTTCTAGTGTCTGATATGCTGAGGTGCTGGAGTCTTGCAGATAACTTGTATATTTTTGATTAAGTGTAAATATTCCATAAAGAGCAACTGCAGAAAGAAAATACATACACAAGACCTATCAATAACTTGTAATATTTATCTTTATCATACACAAGAGCCTCGAATATTCTGTAAATTATATCCATATAAACGGTGCTTAGTGATGTCATCGGTTATAATTGGAGCTTAGTGATGTCACCGGTTATAATCGGAGCTTAGTGATATCATCGGTTATAATCAGCACTAAGTGATGTCGTCTCTGTCACATGATACATTGAAACTTGTGTATTATAATAAATAAAGTACCCCCTGTTGCAAAATATGAGGATATTAGAAGTCACTTTGTAATTTCCTTCTATGGTCAAGGAACTCTTCGATAACTTATAATATCCTAATATTTTACAAGAGGGGTACTTCATTCACTAGATAAACTGTGCTTATTGATGTGCTTAACAGTGCTTAGACATTTCCATGGATCAGCCTCATACTTTATATGATCATGGAACTCCTCTGTGACTTACAGTATAATGAGCTTATATTTTAAAAAAAGGGGTATGTTGTTCACTATATAAAGTGTTAAGTGATCAGTCAAGATGCTTGGTGATGTCACTTATGTCACATGCCTTTCAGAAATTGTGCATTATGAAAAAGATCCTGCCTGTCTGTTAAGAAATGAGAATCTTAAAAGTCACGTTGTTTAGGTAGGACTGCATTCATGTTTACATTTTTAAGGATCTTCACTTTAAACCTATACTTTAGGGCAGTGATTCCAAACCAGTGGCTCATAAGCAACATGTTACTCAGCAACCCCTTGGATGTTGCTCCCAGTGGTCTCAAAGCAGGTGCTTTTTTTGAATTCCAGGCTTGGAGACAAGTTTTAGTTGCATTAAAACCAGGTGTATTACTAAACAGAGACTCCTATAGTCTTCCAGTCCACATAAGAGGTACATAATAGCCAATCACAGCCCTTATTTAGCACCCCAGGAACTTTTTTGATGATTGTGCAGCTCCTCAACTCTTTTTACATTTGAATATGGCTCATGGGTAAAAAAGGTTGGGGACCCCTGCTCTAGGGTAATAAGAGACACCCCTCACTACCACCAACTTTATTTGCTCAATTCAGACACAGGTCAAAGTAAAGACACTGGGCTGATATTCTAAATTGCAACAGTGCACATTATTCATAGCTACGAATCAGCCTTCTACACGTTGCATATAAAGCAAGAATTGATTACTATGGGTAACTGGTGCAAAGTAGCATATGTACTAGTATATCTGCACCACTGTTGATTTGGTCTGATGAAACAGTTATAGGAGGAAAGTAGCACATTTCCAGTATGTGGATGTTCAATTAAAGAGTTTCCACCAGGTCTATTAACCCATAGCAAATCATTAGCAGTTGTATTATTGGTCATCTGACCATGTATGGCTTTAAGGCCCAAGTAATACTCTCAATTAGCATGACCGTCACCCTTATAGAGCTGTCCTCCTAGTCTCATGCTGGGTAGGCAGATCATTGCACAGTTTTCGAGTTCCTGCCTGTCGGGAACATGATTATAGAGACCAATGACAAACTGAAAAAAGCACAAAAAACCCAAACGCCACCCTTCCCAAGAACTGCCTTTTGCCCGGTCCATTTTAGAAATAAGCATACTGGTTACCTGTAGAGTTAAGAGGTTCACATGGCAACTCACAAAATGGAACACTGCGATTTGCCACTATTAGGCAGGAACAGAAAGGATAACCGGCACATGTTGGATACGTGTAACAGGTTGTAATGTTCCATTGGAATCCAGCTTTGCACACACAGGACCTTCCGATATTTGTAATGTTGCACTCTAGAACAGACAGTCGGGCACAGTGTTCATTACTGATATAACTCACAGCGAAAACAATTATTAGTATAATATTATAATACCATTCATTTTAGGAGACCAAATTGCACAACATTTAAAAAAAACATCAATGTTTTTGTAAGCCGTATATTTCTCCATGCTTTAAATTTAAGATGGTTTGTGCTGAAGAACGAATCCCCCTAAAATGGTATCGTCTATCTTCCTTGCAAGGACCAAACATGGAGTAGCTTCAATTTTCCTTGCCATAGACTTTTTTTTTGTAATTAAAACAATAGGTGAAACTTATGTTCCACACAAGCCCTATTGCATTACTTATACATTGCACTCATGTTGGACAAGGGAAAGCAGCACCTTTAAACCAGTGCTCTTCAGGATTTGTGCTAGTGAGAAGGTTGGGTTGGCACTGGACTGTCATCATGACCTGATTCAGGTGGTCAGATAAATGAATGTTATGTAAGAGCTGTGCTGGGCTGTGGGATCCTACCCTACAGCTGAGATGCAAGAAGGCTTCTGAATGGAGAAACATCAGCTATAACACACAGTGCAATCAATCCTATTGGCAAAAAAGAAAGGGAGCACTGTAGCCTCTCTCTGGCCAGTAATGATCCTTACCTGTAGTGATCTGTAAGTTCTCAATGTTCACAGACTTGGTATCATTGAGGGATATTTTATAGGGCATCATCGTTGAGTTCAACAAATGGCTTTCTGCTTCGGCAATGGAGAATCCCTCAATAAGGAGATGCGTGTACAGTACATACTCGTACATGGGCTGGCTGGCTGCAAACACACCAGAGATTTGATATCATTCCTCGTGTCCAGAGACTTGTGGTTACGCCTAATGCCAATCCCTGAAACAGGCAGGTGTCCCATACTTACCATATGTCTCAGGTAGCTGAAATACAATTGGAGCTCTAGAAGAGTATAAGGCCAAAAACAGTAACTGCCTCTGGACAGTTCTACTGTCTAACCTGTGACCCATTTACAACTCCCCCAAACCTGTGGCCCATTTACAACTCCCCCAAACCTGTGGCCCATTTTCAACTACCCCAAACCTGTGACCCATTTACAACTCCCCCAAACCTGTGGCCCATTTACAACTCCCCCAAACCTGTGGCCCATTTACAACTCCCCCAAACCTGTGGCCCATTTTCAACTCCCCCAAACCTGTGGCCCATTTTCAACTACCCCAAAAGCCTCTCGCTACCAGAATCTCTGTAAATCCTTTCAACAGTCTCCTCCTGTTTTAGTTTTTGACCTTCAAGATCCTTGTTCCATACAGTATGCAAATATGAACCCCCTACCTATACTAGATTCAATAAACATTTTTTAATTAGGTTTTATTATGTTTTTTTTCTTGTTTGTTTTCCAGATACTATATGCTTTATTAGTGGCTCATTTAACATTATTAGCAATCTATATCACTCAGGTTTGCCCCCGTCACATGCTCACTCACCCAAACATTTTTTTTGAATAGTTGAACAGGATATTATAGATGCTATTGGTCTGATAATATTAGCAGAAATTCATTAAGGCAGTTGTGCTACAATGGAGGCAGTCTTTGCTAAGATCGATGCCATTCAAGCTGCTCCATCACTTCATTTCATACTTGCACTTGGCACCATTGCATCTGTTCCAGTGGAAATGCACCTGTCAATGCAGGGGAACCCTGGAGTTACTACCACCTCCAAAGCAGCAGTATTTCCAGGATTTGCACCTAAAGAATCAGGCGCAGACATCATTTTGACGCACAGAGACAGCAATAGTACAATCCCAATGTTGATTGCGAGTGCAACTGCCCCTCATTCCCCCAATTATGCTGGAGACATGTACCCGAACATACACTTTGCACGTGGCACTTGAGGGTGTAAATGACTCCTTATGTATATGTCTCATTATCTTTCTCTCAATATAGTGGCAAAGTGACTGCAAAGACCATTGGCAAAGACCCCAACTACTGGGGGTGTGTGACTGCACCAGGGCACATGCCCTCTCGGCACCCGAGTGAACCCACTGCGAAAATTGCTTTTGGAGGGGGCCCGGCTGCACAGCTTACACCCAGGCCTGGCAGGGGGTAGTTACGTTACTGGCAAAGACCCTGAAATGTAGGTATTAGTGATGTCAATTTGTAATACTCCTAAATTAAGCCCCTGGACTATTACACCCCAAAATTACCTTTTCTCTTACCCAATCTGTCCATAATATTTCCTGGAGCTGCATGTGACATCACAGCTCTGCTCCTTTCATCATCACCCCGCCTCCTTGCATCATTGCCCCATCCCTCTTACATCACAGACTGCCCCCTACTAATGGGTGAGTTTTAGGCAGCAAACCTATTCACCAACTGGGTAAAAGGCTGTGAGCGGTTTATAAGAATATAAAAAAAAAGGGTTATTCATCTAATTTTTCAGTTGAGCAGCACATTCATCAGGGAAGGGTCCCATTGTGAAATGCCAGATTATTCAAAATCAATTAATAGGATTCATATGAGTAAGAGAATAAACTTTTGGTTGGTTACTGGTTTCCCCATAAAGACAGAAGCATCTTTTTTTGGGGGGGGGGGTGATCAGGTCCATGTACCATAAGAAGGAGACTGACAAGGGAAGGGGGGCTGATATTTACTTACATGCCTGTCGTCTGACTCTTTTATCTTCAAAATCGTTCTCCTAAAAAAATAAAACCAGAAACAAGTTGAAGTCTGGGTCTACAATTTTGTGCTGCCCTTGGTCACGTCTGTTGCTCTAGTTTGCACAAATCACTCATAAAATATCTAAGAGAATAATTTAATTTGCATATTCAAATTTCAAAATTAAAAAAAAAAATGGTGGAAATTTGTGAACAAAAAAAATGGTTGCATTCCGTTGTCCTGAGTCACATGACTTATTGGTGCAAATTCACTAACATTCGTAGTTTCGCCAGGCGCAACTTCGCCGCACTTCGCCGTACTTCGCCGCACCTCGCCAGGCATAGTTTCGCCAGCGCTCCGCAAATTCGCTAAAATCCGAAGTTGCGCACAGGGGTAGCGTAAGATTGCGAAGTTGCGCTAGCGTTGATTCGCTAAGTGAAGCGAAGTTACGCTAGCGAAGGCTAATTTGCATACGGCGCCAAATTCAAATTTCAATGGAGGAATACGTATCAGCACTACAAATGGCTAGAAAACCTACAAAACACCAAATAAAAATTTTATTTTGCCCTACACATGTGCCCACTGTCTAGGTAAGTTGCCATGAGTCAGGAAATGTAGGGGGGGAAGGAGGGGAGCCCCAAAAAATTTTTCGATCTTTTTCAGCCTATCACCCATCATGTAGAAAACACGCCAGCGTTTTTTGGGACTTAGAAAATTTTTTGACTTTTTTTGAAGCAATCCCTATCTACTCTATTGCGCTTCGCCTGGTCTGAGGTGGCGAAGGAAGTCTAGCGTAAAAGGTAGCGTTCAGTACACTGCGCGCGTTAGTGAATTTGCGTAGTTACGTCGCTAGCGAAACTTCGCCAGGTGTAAGGGTGCGAAGTAACACTAGCGAAACTACGCCAGCGTTCGTTAGTGAATTTGCGCAGTAACGATAAATGCCAAATGCTAGCGAATTAACGCTAGCGTTCGGCGCTTAGTGAATTTGCCCCATTGAGTGCGTATTCTGAATGCTGCAAAAAATGCTGGGATTGGGATTGAGATCCTAATCTATCATATTTTTTTTAAATTCTCATTAAAAGTACTTACCTCCTCTTCATGGCTGCTCTTGGCCTTCCAGTGGTTATAGCTCCAGGAGCAGAAACTTGATCTGAGTATCCCCAGGCAGAAGATTATGCCCACAAACGAGACCTTCATGCTAAAGTATAAAATATATTGTCTTCAAAATATAAATGATTATTCCATATGGCCAACTCTTAGGGTAGAGGGAAGGTTTCGTAAGATAAGGGTGAGGGAGGTGGTATTGGTCTTATAACAGAATTAAATAGACAAGGAGGACCAGAGGCAGTGAAGGAATAAAACTTGGGAGTTAGGATAATATTGAGAAGCTCACTGGGGACAAGGAAAACAAATGAAGACAATGTAGTTTATACAATGCATATTTTGGAAACGGAATGGGATAGAGAGCGTATTTTTGGGTGGCACTGTGGTCAGCGCATGGTATGGCTTTCACATTCAAGGACACTGTGTACAAAGCAATGTATAGTTGGGTGGCACTGTGTGTACTGCACTTTGTATATATTATATATTCCTTTCTACATATAATCTTATATTTCAGAGAGTGATAACAATCCATTATATCATCCCCAAGATGCCTACAGGAACGGGAGCTTCCCACTTACAGAAACTGCGTGGGCCCCACTATAGACTGTTGGTTCTTGAAGTAGGTACTTTGCTTCAGTAGTGGCAGAGACTCTATGCTGTTTACAGTTGTTAGTGTTTTTTGGGATTTAAAGCGATACAGTTGTTGGAAAACATGTTTATTTCCCAAAACACATCCGTTAGTGCTGCTCCATCAGAATTCTGCACTGAAATCCATTGTTTAAAAGAGCAAACTGATTTTGTTTTATATTGAATTTTGAAATTTGGCATGGGGATAGATATTTTGTAAGTTTCCCAGGTGTCCGCAACCATGTGACTCGTGCTCTGATAAAAATCAGTCACACTTTCCTGCTACACTGCAAGTTGGAGTGATGTCATTCCCCTCCCCCCAGCAGCCCATCAACAGAACAATGGGCAGCCAACCAGATAGCAGCTACCTGACACCATTGCTGAAGGATTTGTCTGCATTGCAAAAAGTGCTCTCTAGTGTTACACATGAGAATAACACCCAAGAAGGCAAAACCCAGCTTTTTTCCTGCTTGTTTGCTATTCTTATGTCTAACACTAGGGGGCAGATTTATCAAAGGTCGAGGTAAATTTTTGAAAAAGAAAAAATTAAAATTCTAGAGAATAGTCCAAATTCGATTTGAATTTGAAAAAAAAAGTAAAAATTTGAATATCGAAATATCATGTACTGTCTGTTTAAAAATTAGACTTCAACCATTCGCCATCTAAAACCTGTTGAATTGCTAATCAAATAATCTAAATTTTTAAAAATGATTGCCTTTTTCTGTGTAATAATAAAACAGTACCTGGTACTTGATCCCAACTAAGATATAATTAATCCTTAGTGGAGGCAAAACCAGCCTGTTGGGATTATTTAATGTTTACATGATTTTTTAGTAGACTTAAGGTATGAATATCCAAATTACAGAAAGACCCATTATCCAGAAACCATTCTGGATAACAGATCCCATACCTGTACTTGATCCCAACTGAGATATAATTAATCCTTATTGGAGGCAAAACCAGTCTATTCGGTTAATTTAATGTTTACATGATTTTATAGTAGACTTAAGGTATGAAGATCCAAATTACAGAAAGACCAGTTATCCAGAAAACCCCAGATCCCGAGCATTCTGGATAACAGGTCCCATACCTGTACGGGGAAAAAACTCTAACGGCAATCCTCCTCCAGCCATTGTTGAGCTACAATTTCTAGCACCCCTCAACCATTCTAGTATGTAGAGTTATGTAGTCTTATGTACTTATATACAGGTACGGGACCTGTTATCCAGAATGCTTGGGATCTGTGTTTTTTTGCATATGGGATCTTTCTGTAATTTGGATCATGGCTGCTAAAAATCATTTAATTGTTAAATAAACCCAATAGGCTGGTTTTGCTTCCAATAAGGATTAATTATATCTTAGTTGGGATCAAGTACAAGTGACTGTTTTATTATTACACAGAAAAAGGAAATCATTTTTTTTAAAAAAAAGGAATATTATTTGGGTCTATGAGAGAAGGCCTTTGCTTAATTTGGAGCTTTCTGGATAACAGGTTTTGTATAACAGATCCTATACCTGTACTATAAGATAGTCCCTATAGCACACCTTTTTATTTACAAATACTCATGGTCAGTCTACTAACAATGTACTGTTATACAGGTATGGGATATGTAGTGTTATCTGGAAACCCATTATCCAGAAAGCTCCGAATTACAGGTTGGCTGTCTCCCAGCCTATTGGGTTTATTTAATGTTTACATAATTTTCTAGTAGACTTAAGGTATGAAGATCGAAATTACAGAAACATCTGTTATCCGGAAAACCCCAGGTCCCGAGCATTGTGGATAACAGGTCCCATACCTGTAGCTTAAACAAAGCCTAACATCATCACTATGTGCTCAAATTTGGGGAAATGATCCACAACAGTAACATTCGTTTGATTCTCTTTAAACAACAGGTATAGGATATGTGATCTGGAAAGCCATTATCCAGAAAGCTCTGAATTATAGGAAGGCTGTCTTCCATAGACTATGAAGATCCAAATAACGGAAAGATCTGTTATCTGGAAAACTCCAGATCGTGAGCATTCTGGATAATAGGTCCCAAACTCATGGTCAGCCTATTGACAACCTACTGTTGTGGGACTACATCTCCCAGCACCCCTTAAACATCCAAAAGGACCGAAAATATTCACCTATGTGACAATATTTGGAGAAATTCTTTGCAACATTAATTCAACGATTCCCTTGCTGGGGGGGCTAAACTACAACTTTCAGCAGCCCCTGTCGTTGGCTGTCAGGAATAGTGAAATAGCGATACATAATGTATAGGAACGATTCCCAAGGGAATTTCTGTACATGGAAGTAAAAGAGAGAGAGGAAAGGGCAGGCACCCACCTTGTCCAATACACAGACTCCTGGTCGCTGGTCCAGGTGCATCAGCACAGGGAGTTTGTTAGAATGAGATGTTCTACAATTCACCCCCGGGGAGGCAATACAGGGGAAAAGCAAATCCTGGCCCTGAACTAACGGCAGTAATTACAGATGCAAATGAATCCTAATGATTTAATAAACAAGCAGGGGACATGCACCACCGACTCCTCTCCTGCACCTGCTTCCCTCTCACTCCATGCAAAGTCTCTTCAAACACAACTCAATGGAAACTTGGGCGGCCAATGAATGATTCACTTCTGTTGCGTCCAGGGGCGATCCTGGCCCATCGGCCACCTGAGGCAGCAGCAGTTGCTGCTGCCCCCAAAAATTCGCTCTTAAAGTACCAGGAGCAGCATTTTTGCTAGTGGGGCGCTGCCGCCTGAGACGACAGTCTCAACTCGCCTCATTGGCGAAGCACCCCTGGTTGCGTCCACCTTGTTGGCCCGTGCTCTGCCCTACATGTGTATCAGGGGCGTTACTGCAGGGGTTGTGGCCTTTTCTGGGTCCATAAGATCAAATACATAAGGTTTCTGCTTTGGAAATATGTTGTATGAAGGGCTCCATTCACTCCTTTAATCCACACTAGATTAATTAGATTTTAAAGGAGAAGTAAAGCCTAACTAAAGAAGTAGCTAGAAATGTTGTACATTATATTTTGTGCTTCTATACCAGCCCAAGGCAACCAAATCCCTTTAGCAGTAAAGATCTGTGTCTCCAAAGATGCCCCAGTAGCTCCCCATCTTCTTTTCTGCTGATTCACTGCACATGCTCTGTGCTGCTGTCACTTACTGAGCTTAGGGAGCCACTCACAATATACAGTACACATAGAATAGAAATGTCACAATATAAGGCTGATTAGTAATTAATACAGATAATTACTACATGGCAGCACAGAAACCAATGCAATTAGCATCAGAATTTAATAGCATCAGCAAACCTGTAGCATCAGCTTATATTACAGGGGAAGCTCATTTTCTGCTGGATAATTAGTGACAAGCCCTAAGCTTAGCTTCTCAACAGCCAATCAGAGCCCACTGAGCATGTGAGTGTCACAGACACTATAAAATTTAAGATGGAAACCTCCTGTGAAAATTTAAAGGGCTAAACCATATGCTGAACCTTTAAGCTGGTTCAATAAGTTCAATATAAAAAATATGCAGGGTCTGACTCCGGGGCCTGGGCTCCCCCAGAACTAGGCCAGCAGGGCCTACAAGGTCTCGGGGCCCACTGGGTTTTTTTCCGTGTCCTGCCAGCCAAATCCGACCCTGAAAATATGGCTTTTCTAGCCCTATTCATTTTAGGGTTTAGTTCTCCTTTAAATACCATCTTCAATGTGATGCTGGGAGTTTCAGTTCAGCAGAATGGCAGGAGGATAATGTAAAATATGTAAACGTAGTTCTCAGTCCATTACGTTTTAGTCTCATTCACATTGCTGGTGTGCGCCCTGCATGGACACACATTTACTTGTGAAAGGCTTGGGGGGGGGGTTGTTTAACAGTGCTCCAATTCAACTTTTTGCTGTGATTTAAGTTTTTTTTTTAACTAAACAAATTTGACTTCAATTGGAGTTTCAAAAACTTTTTTCGTTTTATCTTAGAGATTTATTAAGCCTAAGCAGTTTTTTTCAATTTGAGTTTTTTCGGGTCTTTCTAATGTTTTTTTTATGCTTGTAAACTTACAAATGCAAAGTGTTCAAGTTTTTTCCCCCAATGATTTTATTAAATTGAGTTTTTTTTTGTGTTTGGATTTTTTAAGGGCTCCTCAACTGCGGAAGCCCAGAACTAAAAAACTGAAATGGCCCACAGCCTCATAAAGTAAAAACTGTTGTTTATGAAACACCCCTTAAGCTCCTGCTCACAGCCTATGATTCAGGGGTGTACCCGAAATGCGTTAGGCGTCCATTACACTCTAGCCACCTGTTTTTAATGGAATAATAAACAGCAGTTTTTACTATACAAAACGGTGGGACATTTGTATTTTTGAGTTTTAGATTTTTTAATAAATCAGCAAAAATTAAACATTTTTTTTTTAAATGTGAGTTTATTAAAAGTAGAAAACAAAACTCTAAAATGACACAAATTCAGATGCTGATAAATAAACCTAAAGAGAAATAGAATTGTATCATTTAGATGCAGGACAAATGTAGCAGCGCCAAAGCCAATGAAAACCCCTCTACTGCTGAGCATCCAATCAGCATGCTGCTTTTATTATTTAATGTAGAACAGAATGATCAAAACTAAAGGGTGATTTGGTTCTGGGGGGTTACTGCATTGGTGGGCCTCTTTATCAAATTTTGGTTTGGAAACCGGAGTTCCCATTTAAATATGTCAAAGAATGGACAATTTTTCAGTTGATCTTCATTTACATTTTTTTTATAGTGTCTGAATGTTTTGTTTTCCTATTTTGACCCTTTCCAGCTTTCAAATTCAATCCCTATCCAATTCTTCTTCCTGTTTCTCATTCAAACCGCGGTCTGGTTGCTAGGGTAATTTTGACCCTAGCAACCAGATCTCTACTGAAATTCCAAACTGGAGAGCTGCTGAACAAAAAGCTAAATACTTGAAAAAACACAGAAAACATCCCTGCCTGTAATATACTAGTACAGGTATGGGATCAGTTATCCAGAAACCCGTCATCCAGAAAGCTCCAAATTATGGAAAGGCCATCTTCCATTGACTCCATTTTATCCAAAATTTTAAAAGCGATTTGCTTTTTCTCTGTAATAATAAAACAGTAGCTTGTACTTGATCCCAACTAAGATATAATTAATCCTTATTGGAAGCAAAACCAGCTTATTGGGTTTATTTAATGGTTATGTGATTTTCTAGTAGACTTAAGGTATAAAGATCCAAATTACGGAAAAATCCATTATCCGTAAAACCCCTGGTCTCGAGCATTCTGGATAACAGGTCCCATGCCTGTACTTGATCCCAACTAAGATATAATTAATCCTTATTGGAAGCAAAACCAGCCTATTGAGTTTATTTAATGTTTATATTATTTTCTAGTAAAGATCCAAACCACAGAAAGATCCTTAATCCAGAAAACCCCAGGACCAGAGCATTTTGAATAACGGGTCCCATACCTGTAGTTAATTTCAATTTGCTTTTTGATTCAAAAACAACAAATTATATAAAACAAATGGCAAATTGTCATTCTAAAAGTCAACAACCCCTTAAAAGGATAAAAAGCAATATTTGGATAAGTCGCCATATTTATTATTTCCCAGCACAGAGCATTATGCAAATACACAGGCTACTCGCTCACCTGCTATGTAAACTCATTAACAAGAAGAAGAACATAATTTGCATGAGAAAATATTAACTTTATTCTATGGACAGAGCTCTGGTTACTCACAGTGAACATCTGCCCTGGAAAATTCCTGGACTTTCAGTGCAAATCTGTGTAAATACTTATCCATATATTTTCAGTTAAATTCATATAGACGAGGCCCTCGAGGATTGCATATATAGTCAATATATATAGTATATATATATATATATATATATATATATATATATATATATATATATATATATATAATACACAAAAGCCATGAATATCTTGTAAATTATATCCTTATAAATGGTGAGTAGTGATGTCATCAGTTATAAACGGTGAGTAGTGATGTAATTTCTGTCACATGACTCACTAAAATTTTTGTATTATAATTAATAAAGTACCCCCAGTTGTAAAATATGAGGATATTAGAAGTTACCTCGGAGTTCCATGACCTGTATAAAAACACTCGGCCTTCGGCCTCGTGTTTTTATATGGTCATGAAACTCCTCGGTAACTTATAATATCCTTATATTTTACAAGAGGGGCTACTTTATTCACTATATATATATATATATACAGTATATATATATATATATAGTCAACTACAAGAGTCCTCTGCACTCAACCCATTATCAATATATTTAAGACAGAGACATTTTGTGCTACTGCTACTAAAAAATGCCTTACCCTTTAAACAACACAGGGATTGTTTGTCCATATATTGCAATATATTTAAGCTGAACAACTACGTCAAAGTCATCCCATATCTGGCCAGTCCTACAGTCATATATATATATATATATATATATATATATATATACATTTTACAGATCATATACATCAGCTCTGATTAATACAGTAGTAGCCTTGTAGTTTTAAACTAGGTGAGAGGGAAGGGTAAGTTAGAATATTATGGGGAAGCCAGTGTAGAACAAAAGGTGTTGCGTGCTATAAGCTACACAGTGAGGCCCAACTACTATTACAATTGGAGGCTGCTTCACAACTAGGTCAAGTTATTACTATGGGTGACTTCAATTATCCAGACATAGACTGGGGTAATGGGGTTGCCAAGTCGGAAAAAGCTAGCGGGTTTGTAAATATGTTGAATGACAACTTCAAGCCCTTTGAATAACCTACTAGGAATGATTCTCTTTTGGATCTTGAACAGCGTCGGACTGTGGCCTCCACCCCAGACGCAAAGTGTCCTCTTGCCCCCTCCCCAAGGATCAACTCCCACTACGGCCCCCGTGTCTACCTTCCGTGAATTATTTTTTTAAAAGGGAGATGGGCATCCTGTAGTTTGGATCTTTCTGGATAACAGGTTTCTGGATAATGAATCATCTACCTCAATATTGACCTGTATTTGTACCTAGATAGAGAACTGGCTAAAAGATAGACTACAAAGAGTGGTGGTAAATGGAACATTTTCTTATTGGACCAGTGTTGTTAGTGGAGTACCGCAGGGCTCTGTACTAGGTCCCTTGCTTTTCAACTTGTTTATTAATGACCTGGAGGTGGCCATTGAAAGTACTGTTTCTATTTTTGCTGATGATAATAAATTGCACAGAACTATAAGTCATGGGTGTCCACATTTTCCAGGGTGGGTATAGTCATGAATCAGAAACAATCTATTTTCTACACTAGGGGGGTTATTTATCAAGGTCCAAACTTATCTCAATATTGGCTGCTACAAACTCCGATCTAAGCCGCTCAAGTTTTTAACGTTTAATTATTTTTATTTTTTAATTATTATTATTACATTTCCCGATATTGTGCTTTGCGGTAAAAGCTCAGATATTCACAATTTTTACATAGGTTTCACCCGATTTTCATGGTTTTTTTACAGTTTTCATCCAAAACCTCTGATTTTTGCCATAAACCTCCGAAAACTTCAGGATTTGTCACGAGACCCAGCACACATCAATAAAATCTATGGAACTTCTCCCATTGACTTATATGCAACCTCGACAGGCCTGAGGTACCGTTTTTACTGACTTTTCCATCCTCGGGGTTTCATAAATTCAGAAAAATTCATGAATTTTTAATAAGTCCGATTTTGTATATGAAAAAAAATCAAAACATTTTCGTAAAATTTTCCATTCAGAGTTTATTAAATAACTGGTAGGGTTATGGGGTTACCTCTGCGGCGGGGTCGCCCGCCGCATGGTCCGTGAGCCGGCGCTTGTGCCGGCACCATCTTGGATTCTAGGGCGCGCGCTGCATTTGCGCCAGCACGTTTTTGGCGCATGTTTGCCGCGAAATTTGAATCTATTTAAGGGCCATTCTGTGTTCAGCCCCTTGCCCGTGATATAACTTTGTTTTTAAGTGGTTTCTGAGCCTAGTGCACCTGTTATTCTGTATCTTGATTATTCGTGTTTGACCCTGCCTGTATCCTGACTACTCTGAATTCTGTATCCCGAGCCTTGCCTGCCTACGACAACTCTTCCTGCTTAACCCCTTGATTGACAACCCGGTTTGACCCGGTTTGACCCTTGCCTGCCTGACGATTCTGATATCCGCCTGCCTCGACCCTACCTGTTTGACCATCCTTCTGCCTAATCCTTTTGTACCATGACCTTTGGCCCAAAAAGACTTTGCTAACAGCCGTGTCCCTTCGCCAGCCAGAACATCTCGTCTTGCACCCCTCGTTAAGTCCAGATGGCACCCAAGTAAGCTGAGGGCTCCTCCCGAAGCCCAATGGTGGTCACACTACTGGTGAAGCCGAGCCGAGACCAGGGTGCTTGGCATTTGTTCTGGTATCGGGTGCCGGCCGTGACAATAACCTCCTGAGTCTGTATACTGTAACTAGGTGTAACGGTAATGCCAAATTTAGAAATCAATTTATTGGCCCAGTGCTCCAGCTGAAATTTCCTGATTTTTTTTTGCTTTTGGTGGAGCCTCTCAGCTCTCTTTCTCTGTTCAATGTGCACTTGTCTCTGCCAGGCTTTTCCCTTCTGCCAGTATCTTTGACTTCCTCTTCCTGCCAGCCACTCACTAGCTGCTGTGTCACTTCCTGCTGGACTGAGATCACTGAACAGCTGGTTGCTAGGTAACAGCTTACAGCACACAATCACAGGGTCTATGCCTGAGCCCCTACAGGGCACTAATTCCCTACATATGTGCATATATATATATATATATATATATATATATATGAAGAGATTATCGGCACTCACCATTCACACGATCACTTGCTGGGTGCTAACCAAAAGTAATTGCAGCAGTCCACGAAAGTACTCACAGCAGTCGCCATCAAGCGTGTATCAAAAAGTCATTTATTGGTGCATGGTATATCCAAAAAGTCATTTATTGGTGCATGGTATATATATATATATATATATAATGTCAGATAAAATGCAAAAATAAAAGCATTCATTCACTATTGAAAAAACGAGAGTGCTGATCCCTTATTCCTATATGATTCACCGATTGATAGAGCACCTCCAACTTTTGGATGTCAAAAGTGTGGGCGCTCCAAACAATTACTAAACATAAATCAATAAAACAAGTATGGGCAGAATGGTTGCTCAATTACTTGCAGTGCTCAGGTTCTGAATTCTGAGTCTGGAGATGACTGAGAGAACATAGATTGCAATCACTGAACAATCACTATATATTCCCAATAGGTTTGTGAGTCAAAAAGCATCGTGAGCAGAGTGTCCCCTTCTATAGCAAATGTAAAGAGGAATATCATCCAGTCCACCCGGAGTTCTCTTTCCTCTCTGAGTGGTACCCAGGTGAAAGCCCTTAGAACAGGGTTACCAGGTCTAATTTTCAAAACCAGCCAAAGTCAATTAGAAAACCAGCCCAAAACTAGCCAAGAGGCACTTCAAATATAGCCCAAAAATAGCACAATATGTGCAGTGAAAAAAATCTAAAAAAGGAAAAGAAAATATTTGAAAATTTGCAAATGTTTCCATGAAGCAAAATGGGACAGGTTCTACGGTTGCCAGGGGCGTAACTTCAGAGGGGGGCCCAGGAGGTAATATAAGGCCCTAATACATACACAATTTCAAAAAAATATTGGTGAAACAGGTCAATCTGTAGATATTTTGGTGGCCAGCAGATTTTTGCTACAAAATTGTCTTAAATCAAGGAAAGTCACTGGAAAATGTGCGAATGCTTAAGACTGATGGGAGACTGGGGTACAGAGCCCAAAATCTGGTCTCTCCCAATTTCTACACAAGTCAATCCCATTGCCTGCTGGGTATTGTAGTCTTACATTAACCTTGGCAGTAACCAGGAAATTGTTAAACAAAAACTACATTACCCAACATGCACTGGGAGATGTAGGCTTGGCACATTAGTGCAAGAAAAAATGTTGGCTAGTTTCCAAAGTACAAACCAGCCATAAGCCCAAAGGGGTCCTTTAATGGCCAAACTTTATGGGATTGGTTAGGGTTGGGTGTACATGTATGTCCAAAAAATCTGGACCCGCATATCACTAATTCTCACCTGTTGTTGGCCTAGAATTCCACTACAGAGTTTATACTAATGGGTTAACTCATAGGGACAAGCTGTTACTCACAGGTTTATATAATAATCTGTTTATTCCTCTTGCTATAGACAAAGCTCTTCCATTTGGGAAAATAAGATTTTGTGGACTCACCATTAAATCTCTTTCTCTCCAGTCGCTTGGGGGACACAGGAACAATGGGGTATAGCTTGCACCACCAGGAGGCAGGACACAATAAAATACAAAACAAACTAGCCCCTCCTCCTCCTGCTATACCCCAGCTCGCAGGCAGAACCAGCCCAGTTTGTAACAAAGCATGGAACAGGAGGTTAACAATAAAACATGAAGCCTTATGTAACTATGTACAAGAAAAGGTCGGTTGTATTAGCAACCATGTCTGAAAAACACAAGTGAAGGCCTCAACCAGGGAGGGAAGTCCTGTGTCCCCCAAGCGACTGGAGAGAAAGAGATTTAACGGCGAGTACACAAAATCTCCTTTTCTCCTTAGTCTGCTTGGGGGACACAGGAACAATGGGGACATAGTACAGCAGTCCCATTAAATAGGGGCGGGAAGTAGAGGCCTATGTGGAACTAGCCACTGGAGTACTTTACTGCCAAAGCGGGTGTAAGATGCAGCAAAGGTATCTAAATGGTAGAATTTTCCAAAGGTATTCCCCGAGGGAATGATGAACAGGGAGTCAGACTTACAGACGTCTTTGCTTGTTGAAATCATATGAAAGCTCTGCTAATGAGACATAGAGAGATTTGCTGCAGAAAAAGCTATAACCACTTTGCTGCCACAAGGCTGTATCTGCTCTGGGAATATTAATGGAGATATGACTGTTCCACTGTAGTCACCACCATCCAGTCCAGCCATAATGCCAAAGACAAAGGTGCATGTCTGGCCTTAAGTACAATACAAGCAAAATTCCCACCCCAAATCAATCAAAAGGTTAATTACTATAGCTCTGAACCTCTTTATTTCATCAGATGCCAATGAAGTCACACACACAGTTGTACAGTTCCATGCAGACACTTTGCAGGGGGATTTGACTAAATTCAAAAAATTGGCAGCAAATGGGCAAAGAACATAAATTCACCTCTTTATAGGTCCCTGGTAAGGCCTCACCTGGATTATGCAGTGCACTCTTGAGATGGAGAGAGTAGAGACACGCGAAACTGAGGACAGTGAGGTTGGGGAATACCCTTCCAGATGATGTTGTGAGGGCAGATGCCTTTAAGAGGGGCTTCAATGGTTTCTTAAACAAGCATAATATCTAAGGCTATTCTGATCATAAAATCTACAGTTAGCATAGGATTTGCTATCTGGAAACCCGTTATCCAGAAAGTTCTGAATCACAGTAAGGCCCATAGATTCCATTTTAATGAAACAATCCACAATTTCCTTTTTCTCTGTACAGTACTTTGCACTTCATCCCTAAAACATAATTAATCCTTAATACGGGTATGGGACCTGTTATTCAGAATGCTCGGGACCTGGGGTTTTCCGGATAACGGATCTTTCCATAATTTGGGTCTTCATGCTTTAAGTCTACTAGAAATTGATTTAAACATTAAATAAACCCAATAGGCTGGTTTTGCTTCCAATAAGGGTTAATTATATCTTAGTTGGGATCATGTACAAGCTACTGGTTTATTATTACAGAGAAAAAGGAAATAGTTTTTAAAAAATTGGATTATTTGGATAACAT
Source organism: Xenopus petersii (assembly GCA_038501925.1). Taxonomy (NCBI): domain Eukaryota; kingdom Metazoa; phylum Chordata; class Amphibia; order Anura; family Pipidae; genus Xenopus; species Xenopus petersii. Next base: position 12,033,776 of record CM076680.1, read on the forward strand.
CGAGTCTATGGGAGACAGCCATTCCTTAATTCGGAGCTTTCTGGATATCGGGTTTCCAGATAAGCGATCCTATACCTGTACAACCAAATTCACTATTTTAGGATTCGGCCAAATCCCAGGGGGCAATACATTTGGCCCCTCAAAGGTCTATAGCAAAATCTGGGTTTATTAACCCCCCAAAAAAACATAAAGCAATGCACAAGATGACTTCCATCTCAGGTGAGCACATTATAGGATCCCGTTGATAAGTCATGGGAGGAAACCTGTGATTTGTGAAGGTCGAAGAAACCTAGAAACACAAGAGATAAAAATATTAGTATTTAAAACAAAGTGCAAATAAGGAGCAAAAGAATGAGCATTACAATGTAACACCTTATGATTTAGGCTTCTGTACCAGAACTATTATCAAGTTAAGGTAAATAGAGCATTCTGCATCATGACCTCTTTTCTGTTTCCTTACCCACCCTATTAGTCCTGGAAAGGGTGACTAGAAGCAGTCAGGGGGCAAACTTGTCTAGGGGGGTTGCCACATCAAAAAAAACAAACAAAACAGGTCAACAGTTTGTGAGCAGTAGCAGGGACAAGTGGAACTTTTTGGCCTGGCACCATTCACAGTCCCCTCATCTACTGGAAAGTAACTGGCATCATGGGCATGATCACCTGACGTGTGACTGCACCAACCATTCTAGGTTATTGCCGTTCACATCAATGGGGAACAATTATAAGATCATTGTTCTGTATGGTGGCCTTCAATGCAGAAGAATGTTGCCCTTCTTGCCTCCTAAGAGAGTCTCTGCTTAATCCAAAGACAAGTTTTACAGCCCTTTCCCTGTCTTTGAAATAATCAATTCTACTTCCATATAACTTCAACTCCCAACTACCTTCTCCTGTCTTCCAGGATGGCCAACAGGAATATGAAGTGATAAATAGCCTTCAATCAAGACTCTTCTGTGGATCCCTTCAGTAAATCATCCATTGAAAGGGTTTGAACCTGTAGAAAACTCCAGAATTCATCACACTAGTGTTCATGACTCTCATGTAGAGTAAGGATTTCCTGAGGAACCTGCCCTAGTGGGTCCTGTGGACCTCCTGATAAAGTGGGTTCTAGGGGGTCATGGTGAACTCATTGGCAAGACCCATTGACATCATGACAGTGGTTCCATTGCTTACACCATCACACCTGCACTGTTGTATTGTGACATCAATGCATCCAGATATGCCACAAAACTTTATATCAAACACTTCCAGGAATGCAGCTTCTGTAGGTCTAGCTCTGCTAAACTCTGGATTGAACTATAAGTCTCTTTTTGACTGACCCAGTGTCTGTTTCTGGTATTTGTTTTTGCTGTTGCTGCCTTGCCACCAAATTCCTATCAGTTAATAAACACATTTAAATTTATATTTTCTAACCTTTGGCAGGAAACAGATGTCTTCTGATTCTCTTTCTCTTTGGGAATTTCAGATGTGAATCCTGTGAGTTGCTAGTGGAAGTCAGAGTCGATGTCGACTGTGAAAATGAAAACATATTTTATTATTTTGTTTTACCAAAACCGACTGTTATAGATCAAGGGGCAAAGCAATAAAAGTTGGTGAGTAGAAAGCTCCAGTTAGTGTCAGGAAGTGCCGTTAATTAATGTATATTGGCTAGTTGCTTAGAATGACATTTTCATTTAAGCAAAGAGTATTTTCTGGGATTACAATAATGCCATGCATATTAAATGATAAATATTTAGAGAAAAATTATTAGTGAGTTATTTAATGATATCTTAGTTCAAATTAGAATTTCAAATATATAATGTATCAAATTTAATGTATTATAGAATAAATGCATTTCTTCTTTTTCACTTTTTTGCAACTTTTGGACCACTGTTGAAACATGGGGCCTATTGTTTTTTTTTTTGTTTATGATAGAAAAGGAGATTAGTTGGCCATGACAGAGGAGATTTATCGATGACTAATCTCATAACAGGCCATTGGCTTTAAGGCTCCGCCTTAGACCCTTCACTGGTCTCTCATTTTCTCTCCTGCAACTCCCTCCACCTTGGTAATGTCATTGCCATGGCTCCTCCCCCTCAGTGATGTCACTGCCGAGTTTTAGTTATATATAGTACGGAAGGAGTTGGGTTTGGGTGGATGCTGGTTGTCTAGTGTTACATTTTTTCTGACTCTCACATGACTAACATGCAGTGGTAGAAAAAGTTGGTCTGCGGCAGTGTCAGATATCAAGATCCTTCTCTCGAAAACATTAGGTTAAGTGCTAAATTATATAGAGAATAATGTACCCCCAATTAAAATGTATAAGGTTATTATCAGTTACCATTGGCCTTATGCATTTATATGGTCATGGAACTTCAAGGCGTCTAATATCCTCATATTTTACAACAGGGGGTACATTATTTTTTATAATACACATATTTTAGTAATAATGATATCACTAAGCACCAATTATAAGGAAGTATTTTACAGCATATCCATGGCTCTTGTGTATGATATACCTATCATTTAGGGCAATAGGGGAAAAAAAGCAAAGGGCTGATGGAAATTTGTAGACTATAAGGCTCCACTGGAAGATAATTAGGAAGATAATAATACTGTCATCATGAGGCAACTTCAGAACTGTGTGTGGGCAACAGAGACACTAGCTGGTGTCCAAACAAAATAGAGGTGGATGTATAAAGATTATGGTCCACAAAACGGTTTAGGACCTCCCGTCTCCTGAATGATTCATTATGGAGCCAAAACACCTGTGAAATGTGAATGTGAAACACCTGAATGCGCCATCACTGTGCTCACCTTTGTCTTCTGTGTTGTCCAGGATAATGTGTTTCTCATAGCGAGTCTTACCTACAAATGAAGCACAACAAAGACACTGCATTTCTAAAAATCCATTTTTACATCCTAAGGAAAAGTCTTTCAATACATAGAATATAATGATACTTTCTCAGCTGACAGTATAGGATTGAGTGTCTTGTGTAACCATATGAAACAATTTCAAAATTTACTTCTGGTTCCACCAAGAGTAGACAGTATTTATTCACTGGAGGGCTTTGCCCTAAGTCCTGGACACAGGACAATAAAGCCACCCTAGAGGAACCTCAAAAGGTGCCTAGAGTAAATCAATTGGGCATAGGGATACTGGCTGAGAGAAGCATTGATGCAGTCCCACACCATGATAATTATATAAGCAAATGTATCTCAGGGCTTTCATTGCAGTTAAGCTCAAAAGGATATTAACAAATTTACAAGTCAAACTGATTGTAAATATTACAAGTAAAACACAAGTAATGAATGGAAAAAGGTACTGACAAAATCAGGGCACTAAAAAGCATAAAGTATGTCAGAAGTTAAAAAAATAGAAAAAGGATATATATATATATATATATATATTGTTTATGAGGAAACCAGTGTCTGAGGATTTACACTGAAGTGGTACAGAAGAACAGATTAATTGTCATGGGCAGATAATTGATATAGGGGCAGTTTATCAGACACTTTGCCATTGGTGAATTATTTGTTTTGCCTTAGAAAACCAATGTGTTGTGGTGATTACAGTGAGGAAGAAATCCCTCTATATTTTCCCCCAACTTGAACTGCTACAGTTTTAATCCCAAACCCCCTTAATGTAAGTGCCTTGCACTGCTCTACTTGCACTGATCAACTATCACCCGATTCATGACCGCCATCTTGTTTTACAGATCTCCAATTTTCGCTGCTGAGTTGCAGGCCCAAGGGTGCAAATGCCTAGTGGAAGGGTCCTATGGGGCACAAATTTGCACGAAAGATTGTCACCCTAAGATTTTAGGAAAAGAGATTGAACTGGTGGGAAACCTTCAGCCTGATTCCCTAGTTTTTTAATAAATGGGTTAAATAGTTTAAACCTTTAGTCCAAGCAAGAAATGAGAGAAGTAGAGAATCTCCTCCTGATGAATCAGCTTCTTTGTGTGTCAATCAATGTAAAAGGGATTACGATCTCAGCCTGGCAATTATAGGCCAGTAAATTTGACATCTGTGGTGGGCAAATTATTTGAAGGCTTGTTAAGGGATCACATTCAAAATGTTGTCCTAGTGGATGATATTATGAGCAGCAATCAGTAAGGCTTTATGAAGGATAGGTCATGTCAGACTAATTTGATGGCTTTTATGATGAGGTAAGTAAGATGCTGGACAGTGGGGGGCAGTAGATGTGATCTATTTGGATTTTGCCAAATACGTGGCCCACAAACGACTGCTTTCTAAACGAAGGTCTGTTGGGCTTAATGAAGTTGTTTGCACATGGATAGGAAACTGGCTACAAGATCGGGTACAGAGGGTGGTTGTTAATGGGACATTCTCTACTTGGAGTAAGGTTCTTAGTGGGGTCCCCCAGGGCTCAGTATTGGGTCCACTTTTATTTAACTTGTTCATTAATGACTTAGGGAAGGTATTGTAATGTATCGTATCAGCCATTCCAATTAGAAGAAAAGAGGTTCCGCCTAAATATTGGGAAGGGGTTTGTTACAGTGAGAGCTGTGAAGAGGTGGAATTGTCTCCCTGAATCAGTGGTACAGGCTGATACATTAGATAGGTATAAGAAGGGGTTGGATGGTGTTTAGCAAGTGAGGGAATACAGGGTTATGGGAGATAACTCATAGTACAAGTTGATCCAGGGACTGGTCCCATTGCCATTTTGGAGACAGGAAGGAATTCTTTCTCCCTCTGAGACAAATTGGAGAGGCTTCAGATGGTTTTTTTTTGCCTTCCTCTGGATCAACTGGCAGTTTTGCAGATTAAAATAGAGTTCAAAGGTTGAATTTGATGAACGTGTGTCTTTTTTCAACCTAACTTTGTTACTATGTTAAGCTTAGAGAGTGAATGGCAGTGTATATGTGCCTTCTTTTGCATCTATGTCTGTGTATAAATTAACTGTTAGTATTAATGTGTCTAAGGGAAACTGTGTGTACGAAGGTCTGAATGTGTGTGTGAGTTATAGAGACTATAAATGAACCTGTGTATAGCTGTGTACTGTAACTACATTCATTATTGAATCTTATAGGTACAGGTTGGCTGTGGGTTTTGCCTACAACCATTCTCTCAGTGCATTTGCCACAGAGCATATTAACCCCTACAATTCCTGGTCCTGCTGCTCCATTGAATTCCCCACTTATCCATGGCCTCATTCTATTCACTGTCTTCTCTTACCCTTTCCTTTCTCATTCTGCTGAGTTACCCCACACTCACCTCTCTGTCTCTAATAACTCTCTGCCTCACTCTATATATTTGTATAAATAGAAATATCTAGAATATTATAATATATTTTTGCACCTCATCCATCTTTCCTGCTCCTGTAGCCACTTCATTGTTTAAAACAATGAATGAATGTCTAAACATAGATTGTATACTTCTGACATTTTGTTGTGCACAACCTCACCCTGCTGTTGTTACTCTACTCTATGTACAGTAGAACCCCCATTTTACATTTTTTAAGGGACTAGAAAAAATGGGGTAAAGTCAGGGAAATGTATTATGCATTTTATATTGATTGGACCACAAAAAATGGTAAAACATATGGAAATGAGGGTAAGTAAAATGTAGGCTTCACTGTTTGTATCCAGCTCTAATTAGGATTATAGAGGGAATAACATTCTACAGAACTCAGGCTATTAATTGTTCTAAGAAATATAATATACCAAGTGCTGTCCTGGCAAACAAAGTCACTAATAGAATGGCAATGCTATACATGTGCAACACGTACTACTTTATATGCTGTATTTATAGAAAAGTTGTTGTTAGGTTTGTGTGGAAACCAAAATATTGTTAGAAGTCATTTGTGTAATATGTCCCCTCCCTGGGTAATTTTCTGCGGACACCCCAGGAGCCCCATCATCTGGCCACTCAATCACCCCCAGCCCCTTACCCTCCTTCTAATTACTTTTGTGGGGTGGGTGAAGGTGGAGTACAGACAAGGATCGGGTCTGGGTTGCCGGGGCCTACCAGGTTTTTTCTGGTGTCCTGCCGACCCAGTCCGACCCTGACAATAGTCTTGTAGGAGTGTCAGGAATGTGCTGCCCCAGCATGCTGTATCAGTAGTGTGTGGAACACATTAGGCACAATATATGAGATTTCTAGATTCCTACTTACCTTTTGGTCCAACATCACAGTCGAAATCAAAATGAATAATCCCTACAGAGTGAAAAACAATGACATTGCTTATGAATAAAAGAGGTGCGTTATACAGCTCTAAACATACATTATATAATACTAACATATCCCACAGTGTTTAACAGAATTTTAAAATCACCTCATTGTCTGTTCCCTCCCCAGGGGAGTGTAAAGTATAGACTCTGTGATGCAAGCACACAACACCAGTGACATCACTAAGACCAACAACACCAATTATAACTGATCACTTCACTAAGCACCATTTATGAGGATATCATTTACAAGATATTCTTGGCTCCTATGTAATATCAGAATAGAGTCCACTAATGATAAGTCTCCCTGAGGGCTGTAACTATACGGGGGTGGCTGGGCCCAAGCACATAAGGTGCAAAGAATAATCAACATTTATAAAATCATATAAAGAGTCTACACAAAATAGGACAAGAAGGGGTATAAAGAGAAATAATAAGAGAATATAATGTATAGAGCACTGGTAAGGCCCCATCTAGAATATGCCGTACAGTTTTGGTCTCCATCACTCAAACAGGACATTATTGTATTAGAGAGGGTACAGAGAAGGGCAACTAAGCTGGTAAAACATATTGAACATCTTAGCTTTGAGGAAAGACTGGCCAAATTGGGGATGTTCACGCTGGAGAAGAGGCGCTTAAGGGGTGATATGATAACTATGTATAAATATATAAGGGGATCATATAATAATCTCTCTAATGATTTATTTACCAGTAGGACTTTCCAGCTGACACAAGGTCACCCATTCCGATTAGAAGAAAAGAGGTTCCAGCTAAATATTGGGAAGGGGTTTGTTACAGTGAGAGCTGTGAAGATGTGGAATTGTCTCCCTGAATCAGTGGTACAGGCTGATACATTAGATAGGTATAAGAAGGGGTTGGATGGTGTTTAGCAAGTGAGGGAATACAGGGATATGGGAGATAACTCATAGTACAAGTTGATCCAGGGACTGGTCCCATTGCCATTTTGGAGTCAGGAAGGAATTTTTTCCTCCTATGAGCAAATTGGAGAGGCTTCAAATGTTTTTTTTTGCCTTCCTCTGGATCTTTTTCAACCTAACTTACTATGTTATTATGGTAAAAAATATAGTGATAGGACCAATGCTGCCTTTTTATGTAACAGCATCAATTAATCTTGCTTTATTTTATAACAGCAACATGGGGAGGCCCATTTATTAAAGTTTGAATGTTAGTGGTGTTAGAACTTTCTGAAACCACAATTAAACTCTTTTTCTTTAAAAACAAATGCCATGAAAGTTATTAAAACATCCGAATATAAAAAGTAGGAATGAAAAAAAAAACACTTGAAAATCTCTAAAGCCTCTCAAAATTTGATTTCTGCAGACAATTTCCAGCAAAAAAAACCTGAAAACCTCTAAAAGTCTGAGTGGCTAAAAAAAAGGTTCAACGGGATCAGCGCAGCAGACGTTTTGTATTTGAGGTTTTTTTATGGTTTTTACACTTAGGGGCATATTTATCAAAGGTCGATTTTCAAAATTTATTTTCACTCGAATAAATTCGAATGTACTCAAAACTGGAATGTGATCTTAGTTAAGAAAGAACTTGAACGTCTATGAACAAATGAAATGAAACTCGATTCAAGTTTCTCCTCGAAAAAAACTTGAATGTCAGGAATGGACCTCTGCCATTGACTTGTAAATGAATTTGGCAAGTTTTAGGTGGCAAAAATTCAAATTAGAACTGTTTCCACGGTCAAGGTGTGATAAATCTCACATTCGAATTTACATTCGAGTTGGTGCTTTTAAATTGGACACACAAAAAAAATAGAATTTACCAATTGAACCTTAATAAATCTGCCCCAAATCAATCTAAAACTTTTAGTTTTAGGGCTCTTACACACGAGCAGTTGAAGCTGCGCTCCCCTGCGTTCCGTTTTTCTGCGTTCAGCTGCAGGGGAGCGCAGGAATAGACGCATTACATTTTTTCCAATGGGGCTGTACTCACACAGGCGCGTGTAGACACCAAACGCAGGTTGAGACGCAACATGCTGCATTTTTCCTGCGTTGGCGCCTACACGCGCCTGTGTGAGTACAGCCCCATTGGAAAAAATGTAATGCGTCTATTCCTGCGCTCCCCTGCGGCTGAACGCAGACAGTGGCGGATTAACACTATGTGAGGCCCCTAGGCTACACTTTCCACAGGGCCCCACCCCGGCCCTACCCCAGTATACCCCCACATACCCTCCAGTGCCATATTGAAAAGGCACAGAATAACCAACTCTCTCTCTCTCTCTACTCCTAAATCTCTCTTTCTCTACACCTAAATCTCTCTCTCTCTCTCAGTTATAGCAGGGGGGGAGAGAGGGTTGTAGGCCGGGGAGACCCATGTGAGAAGCCAGGGTGCTGGTAGTCAGTCGCTACTCACAATACTGCTGCCCCCCTCAGATCAGCAGGGCTTTCCAGGGGCTGCTGTCACATTGCTTAGTGCAGGTTCCGTACCTGGAAGAAGCAGCCAGGGGACCGGGCAGCTCGTGCCAGTGGTTGGGATTCTGCCCCATGTTCTCCTCATCTTCCTCCTGCATAGCCGCTCCGCACTCTCACCTCTCCACTGCTCCCTGTAGACACCCATCCTGAGCTCCTGCTGTCAGGCCCAGGGTCCGGCTGCCAGGGGAAAGCCTGGGTGCTGGCTGCTAGAGGGTCCAGGAGGAGTGCAGACCAGGCCCGTAACAGTGCAAAGTCTCATCTTGCGAGACTTGTGACGTCACGGCCACAAAGCGCCATTTAAACTTCTGGCAGGTCACGGTCTACCAGGAATATTATCGGCATCTACTGGTAGACCGTGTCTGCAATCAATGTCCTGGGCTCCCCTGAGCTACAGCCAGGGGAGTGGATGGTGACATTTTTTTTTAAAATTGCAAAAAACCCCATGGGCCCCTGACCACTATGGGCCCCTAGGCTATAGCCTAGGATAGCCTAGGCATTAATCCGCCCCTGAACGCAGAAAAATGGAAGGCAGGGGAGCGCAGCTTCAACCGCTTGTGTGGAAGAGCCCTTAGAGAAATAAAAAAAAAAAAACTAATTTCTAGAGAAAAAAATACCATACATGAATAAAATAGAAATTTGAATTTTAGTAAATGCTTTAGTAGTGATCACTGGAAGAAAGTGCTCATGCATCAGTAGCTGGGGGAGGGGGTGCCTATTTTGGAGAGTTTTGGTTCAACTGAGAATGGTTCAGACAAGGTTTAGGACCCCTCTAATGTTAATTTTTTGGGAAAACAGCTATGTGAAGCAGATATGACATCCTCCACTTGCTGGTGACATACTGGTTGGGTCACATGATCACTGATGACAACAGCCAATTAGACATTTGGTTTCATTCTGCTAAGTCTACCAGTAACAGTAAAAATGACCTGCTCTTTGGGTTACAGTACTGTCAGTAATGGTGCCTATATTTGTCAGTGATATATTTTTTGTCATTATGTCCAACCCTATTATTGTGCGTTCAACTCAACCTGCAGCTTTGTATTTTAAAAAATCAGGTTCTTCGTCCAATAATGAAGTCTAAATTGAATGCAGTTGATAACATTGGGAATAAATTGCGGTGTATGATTTATAAAACAAACCTGAAATGAGTTGAAGATAGTAAATATCACCTGGAACGCCCTATTTTTAGGATCAGTCACAACTAACAGGCCAAAAACCCAAGTGAGGCCCAGAAGAGGAATAAGGACAGCAAAACTTTTACTAATCTGTATCAATGTTTTCTTTTCATCTTTGCTTTGCCGTTCACCAATGGTAGGTCTTAGTAACTTGTATATAACCACACACAAAATGATGGAATTGACAAACACGATGGTGAGAACAGGCACGACAAAAGCAAGAAAGCTGTAGGTTGTATTATAGTTAAGCCAGCAATATTCTCTACTGGTAAATCCTTGTTTTGGTGCTGTAGAAGCCACTGTGATAATGGCTATAAGAGCAGGGCAGCCATATCCCACAGAGAATGCTATGATCATCATAATCTTCCTACTCATGTCATGCAAAATGTAAACCAGACGGTAAAAGAGGATGAGCCCGGTGGTTAGCATCCAAAAGAAGAGCGCCAAGTAGAAGTAGAAGCTGAGGAACGCAACAGCAGTACAGGCCGGGGAGTCTGGAGTCTTCTCCAAAGATGCTCCAATGAAAAAAAATATGTCACCCATCAGTAGTGACCCGGCAATATTCACCAGGCACACGTGGCGGAGGTACGAGGTCTTGTTCTTAATCACCGACCTCCAGACAATGGCTTCAGTGACCAGAGTGATAAACAGGCAGGCGAGAGACGTCCCCAAGCCAATGTAAGTAATCAAATCTAAGGCTACTTGTACTGGATCTGTTGTGTTAGATGATGGTTGTATCGGACCTGTTGTGTTTTTCATTCGATTTGTAGCATCATCTGCACCCATAAGCACAGCGAAGGAAGTCAGGTGATTACAGCTGCAGACTGTAGTGTTCCCAATGACTGACGCAGAGCAGTTTTCCTTATTCCAACTATTTATACTAAAATCCCAGTAGACACAATCAGGATCAGCCAGGGAAGTGTTGCTCTTACTAAAGGTCAATGATACATTAAAACGATCAGAGTTTTTGGTTTCTGGAATCACTTTCGTTGAGATAACGAGGCCATTGATTGTCTTGTAAAAGGCAGAAGGCAGAATATCTTTCAGAGTAGAATAAGCGATGCTGACAACAGTGCAGGAGTTCCCACTCAGGAAACCTTCTCCTAACAACACTCCTCCACTTAATCCGGACAGCTGGAATGTCTCATTGTAGCTCTCACTTGCATTTAACATTTGCCCTCTCATCTGAATGTTAGTGTTTGCTTCGTTGCTTGTAAAGCTGGTCACATTTGTAAGTTTTGCTGCAAAATTTTCAACCGACTGGAGAAGTTGTGAGCTCTTGTTCTTTATAGTTGTCCAAGCTTGTGTATTGTCCACAATGGTATTTACTGTAGTGATAAATTTCTGGGAGGAAAAAGTGTAAAAACAAATTATGCAAGCATGATCAATGAATATAGTTGAAACATATTCCATGTAAGATGAGAGCACTTTTTTAAAGGGAATAAAAATACATAGAGCTGAAACCCTCTCTCAATGTAGTGCTGTATACAGAAGAGTTGAGATGTGGTCAGCACGTGGCTATTACTTGGAGTACCTATTGCTTGTCTTTTATTTAGAATATGCAAGTTGGGGAGAGCTGGGGATGAAAGGAGCTAGAGAAGCCAATACATACTGCCTGCTTATGGTGGGCAAAGAAGATATTAGGCTTAATGGGGTTGTTCGCCTATAGCAGGAGTGCCCATACTTTACTAATGTGAGATCTTCTTTTAATGATGTTGTCCCATTATCATCTACATACATAAAAGCATTGTTAGCCCTCTGCTCCATGGAAAATATTACTTAAATATTGATTTATGAGAAAATGGTTATTGTTATATTTAACAAACATATATTCATCTCATGTAAGCTTAACATAATAAATATGTGAATGAAAAGAATAAAATAGAAAGGTAATTTAGACCGGCTGTTTGTTGACAGTGTCTTGAGATCTACTGATCACCAACTAAAGGTCTACTGTACATCCCGATCTACCTTTTGGGCACCCCTGACCTATAGTATTAGCAATATACGTATATATGTCTTTATACACTGCATGTGGGTTTTTAAATGAGTTGTTAACCTTTAAATTATATTTAATATGATGTAGAGAGCGATATTCTATGTCAATTTGCAATTCTTTTTTCATTTTTTATTATTTGTGGGTTTTCAGTTATTAAGTAGCTCTGGTTTGCAATTTCAACAATTTGGCTGCTATGGTCCAAATTTTCCTAGCAACCATGCAGGCCTGGATTTGTGGAGAAGCCATCAAGGCCCGGGCCTAGGGTGGCAGGATTTTGGGGGGAGGCATGCTGCCAAACCAGACCCACATTGGTTTAGAAACACTGGGGATGCACAGCAGATACAATAGTTTTTCAAATTTTCCATGTGCCAATCCCCATTGCTCCAGTCTCAATGATGAAAATTTGGGGGTATAAAAGGGAGGGGACAGGGGCGATGAATGACAGCGGGCCTAGGGGCGCTCGCTATGTAAATCCGGCCCTGCAACCATGCATTCATTTGAACGAGAGTGTCACGGCCGGCACCAATACCAGAACAAGTGCCAAGTACCCTGGTCTTGGCTCGGCTTCACCAGTAGTGTGACCACTTTTGGGCTTCTGGAGGAGCCCTCAGCTTAATTGGGTGCCACCTGGACTTAACGAGGGGTACAAGGCGAGATGTTCTGGCTGGCAAAGGGGCACGACTGGATAGCAAGAGTCTTTGGGCAGAAGGTCAAGGAACAAGGCATCAGGAGAAATGGAAACAGGACAGACCGGATCAGGACAGGCAGATAACAGAATCGTCAGGCAGGCAAGGGGTCAAAACCAGGTAATCAGACAGACTGGATAAGGCAGAAGGAGTTGTCGTTAGGCAGACAAAGGGTCAAAACCGGGTAATCAGACAAACAGGATAAGGCAGGCTCGGTAGTCAATAAACAGGCAGAATCAGGATACAGAGGTCAGAATAGTCAGGAACAGGCTGGGTCAAACACGGGAAGAACAGTCAGGATAGCAATTCAGAAACAGGTAGCACAAAGCTCAGGAAACCACAGAATATGATCCTATAACGCCGGGCACTGGCTTCAGATCTGAATGGGCCTTAAATAGGGTCCCAATTCGCGCCAAAACGTGCGCAAATTTGCGCCATTGCACGCTGGCGCAATCACGCCAGCGCGCCTTTAAGAGACCCTAGGAAACCCAAAATGGCGCTGGCAAGAAGAGGACAGGAGCGGCGCAGCGGGCGTCCACGCCAAGGACGCGCCGTGGGGCCCGCTGCCCACTAGACCACCAGGGTAGGTTCTTACAGAGACACTGAATAGAAAGATGACTAATAAAAAGTAGCAATAACAATAAATGTGTAGCCTTACAGAGCGTTTGCTTTTTAGATGGGGTCAGTGACCCTCATATGAAAGCTGGAAAAAGTCAGAAGAAGAAGGCAAATAGAAAATAAAAAATAAAGGCCAATTAAACAGTTGCTTAGAATTAGCCATTCTATAACATTGTAAAAAACATTTAAAGTTGAACCACTCCTTTAAACCCAGGTGACTTGCTAGCACTGACTGGTTAGCTCTCACACTACACTAACTGGTTTATAATCCACTCAAAAACACTAAAACATCACACTAAAGTCCAGGTGATGAGGTCTTCTCAATAAATGCAAACACAAACAATGCAAGGCAAACTGCCTAAGCTCTGATACCAAACTATTGCTCTTTACTAAGCAGAATTTTAAATTGAAGCAGAAAATTAGAGAGTGTGGAGTCTCTAAATTAATGTTAAAGGGCTAGGGTTGCCTTGGGCTAGTACTGAACCCCAAACTATAAGCTGTAGCATTTATACCCTACTTCTTTGTACTGGCATGTTCATATTAAAGGAGTGCGAACCTCTAAAGAAGCCTGGTATTACTTTGTGGGTGTCAAGGGTGTGACCTCAAATGTCTTGATTTTTCATTTTCACACGTTGGTAGGTATTTAGTCAATATGTTATTACTTACGTCCATGGTTTCTGGCTGCACATTTTTACTGTTATCTGAAACAACAGTCAGTATGTCCACAATCATGTTGATGTTGCTTGCTGAGCTTGAAATGGTTTCTTTGTTAGTTACAGAATTATTGGAAAGGCTTTCAATGAACGCAGGCATCAGCTTCTCAGGTTGTGGTGCATTTGCCAAGTTCTGGAATGAAGCATTGAGAAATATAATTGGTTCCTGTTGACTGTGACAACCTACCTATTGAGATCTAGAATTCCATTCATCCCCTTAGCTGCACAACTTTTGTATTTTCACACTGCCTCTAGGTGGAGCTCAGTTCTGACATATAAAAAAAACATTTGAATGATCCAGAACTACCCCTGTGATTTATCCCCACAAGAAAAACACAATCATAAGCCCCCATGTCACTGTATGCAGCAGAGAGTAAGGAAAATGTAAGCTCTTTGGTGCATCTAGGGACAGTTAATTTGGAAGCTTCTCTATGGTCATTGTGTTCTCCTACAGTTAGACATCTATTTTGTTTTAAACATACCTAGGGGGGCAGCATGAAGCTTCTTCTGTAAATATCAACTTGCCACTCCAGAATAGTCATCTGAACTATGGCCTACAACACTATCTGTCTTGCAAAGAGGATGCTGATACTAACCCTTCTAACACCCACAACAAATCAGCCCCTCTGGATGGGGAATTTTGGGACAGTAACAAGATCCAGTGATTTGGTGATGGGTCCAATGGATGAATGTGTCCATGTGTAGATAAAAAGTTCTGTACTGCTGTAATGGTGCCTAATTAAACTGTAGGATACTGCTTGCATGAAAAAAAAACATATGAATTAAAAATTTATATTGATGGCTTTAGGTGAAAAAACTGAAAATAGTAACCCAGCAAGTACAATATTCTTACCTGAACTTCCAGGAACTGATTGAAGACAACAATAGAAGTACAGTTATCTTGGCTTGTCCACTTTCCATTATTGCAAGAGTAGATTATATTCCCTGTTAGTGTGGGATCTTTATTCTGACACGGAATGAGAAGTTTCCCACCACTGGGAGTCTCGGGAAGAAATGACTCTAAAGAGTTAAAGCTGCACTTTGAAATATCAGTTCCTGTAATGCAACAAACAAGAGTCAGGGGTTGCAGGGAAGGATGTTATTTAGTCTTGGCACTGAACTGAGCCAGAAGGGCACCAGTACAACTCCCAGCCAAGAACCAGCTGCCCTTCCTACTCCCACAACCATTTGGCCTTCTATGCCACCTCTCTCTACGCTCAGCCTACTGTCCTTCTGAATACTTCTGCTTCCATGTGGTTAAACCCAGGGGCGATCCTGGCCCCTCCGCCGCCTGAGGCAGCAGCAGTTGCTGCTGCCCCCCTTCCCCCAGAAAATCGCTCTTAAAGTACCAGGAGCGGCATTTTTGCTGCCCCTGGTACCTAGTCTGGTGCTGCCGCCTGAGGCGATAGCCTCAACTCGCCTCATTGGCGAAGCACCCCTGGTTAAACCACCCAATAATTCACCCTTTTATTGGTAGTTTTATGGCTTTTAATTTGGGTGAGGGTCATGAAATTCTACCATACCAGGCAGTGAGACCAATGCTTTGTTCAGAAGACAAAGAAGCAACAAAACAGGTAGGTGCCAGCAATCAGTTTTGGTCTAATTTAGAGCTACTGCACTGTTGCAATTTAGCACCAAGTAGTTATGAACCTATATAGGTAATCCGCAATCGCAAATGCAGCATACAAAGTGCAATACCAAGCACAATCTATTACCTTAAAGGGCACCAATCATGACCAAAATCATTTACTATGTGAAAGTTCAAGAAATCCGATTTTTAAAACAGTTAGAAATGTTTGTATAATGTAAATGATCAGCTCACTATTCCTTCTGCAAGATCTCCCCTATCTCCACTGCAGTTCTAGCTGAGGCAGCCATCTTGGATTTCACTGGCTCCTCCTACCTATATCTTCCCAGCCAACTGTAGCTCTGAAATCTCGCACATGCTCAGTTCAAATTTCTTGTTTGCTTATCAACCCTTCTAAGCTATTTTCAAATCAGCCAAACCTGTGTGTTAGCTGCTGTACAGTAGTGCTGCCACCTGCTGGAAGTTAGCAGGTGGCAGCACTTCTAGTGGATACTTCTAGTGGAGGAGTTTACTAAAACAAGGCATTCTGGGTAGAATACTCAAAGCAGTGTTACAATCTGAGCATGCTCCTGAAATTTGCATATTAGAGTCTCTGTTATAGTCTCAATATGGCCTCCCTCAGTGAAAGAACCCATTTGACAAAGTAAGAGATTTTTTTAAAACCTGCAGTTTTTTCAAAAAACTATATATGTAGTTTGATTAAACGTGTTTAGCTTGTACTGGTCAGATTGTTAATATGTGTTTGATTTTGGCTGTGATAGGTGCCCTTTAAAGGAGAATTCAACCCCTAGGCGCAAAAATCCCTCCCCCCAGCCTACTTACTCCTTTCAGGTCCTCTCCAGCGGAGTTCACGGCAGCCATCTTCTCCCGAGTGCTCCTCATCCTGTATTCAGCGGTGCTTGGTGGCGCATGTGCAGTAGGAGGCATTTACCGGATCTACTGTGCATGTGTCGAAAGTCACAAAGTTTCCATAAAAGAAATCGTAAACTTTGTGACTTTCGGGCTCATGCGCAGTTGGAGGCATCTGCCAGTACGGAGCTACTGCGCATATGCCCGAAAGTCACAAAGTTTCCAATTTCTTTTTTCAGAAACTCCGTGACTTTCGGCGCATGCGCAGTAGATCCTTGTCAGTAAACACCTCCTACTGCGCATGCGCCACCAAACACCGCTGAATACAGGAAGAAGAGCGCTCGGGAGAAGATGGCTGCCGTGAACTCTGCTGGAGAGGACCTAGAAGGAGGGGTAAGTAACAAGTTAGGGGCATTTGCCCGGGGGGGAGGGATTTTTGCGCCTAGGGGGTAGAATTCTTAAGGTATGAAAGTCTCTCTTAAACAGTTGAAGTTTATTGCTGTAATTCTGTCATAACAGGTAGACAGCCGCTTAAACCTCTCTCCCTAACAAAGACTGCTGTCCCTTCCTCTGCCAGAATGACCACTATATTTCCTGTTCCTGTTTGCTTTATTCCTTTTTCAGTACCAACAACTTTCACAGTTCAAATTAGGAAGCACTGCCACCTAGTGGCCAAACAAATTATACATTAAATATTCACATTTTGCCTCCTTACAAATAGTTATGTTTTTTATCCACAATGCAACATTATCCCCAGAAATCCAGCGTCCTTGTGGTTGCCATGGAGAGTTGCACTTTACATACCATAATCTTAGCTGTTTATAACTGACTGAATCTGATTTATCAACCAGTAATTTTTTAACAAGTGGCATGATAGAATTTTTTCTTGTATGTAGTTCTACTTGAACGAGACCTGGAGGGCTGGCATATATATATATATATATATACTTGATGACACTCCTGTACTGAGGGGTTGCAGTGGGCAAAGTGCCTTATTTTGTGTAAGTCCAGAAATACTGTTTTGTTACCAAAATGTGGAATCTGCACTCTACGAGCAACTACGAGCAGAAACTGTTCATGCACCAAACATTTATTGGGTTATGTGGGCGTTTTGTGGGTGGAATGTTTCACATCTTGCCTTGCCAAGTGCAAAAAGCAGGCTTGGATTTGTGAAAGACCCAGTCCTAGGGAGGCAGAATTATAAGAGCAGAATGCTGCCAGGCTGCCTCTGCTCAAACCCTACTGCCCAACTTCCAACCATCATTCAATACTTGGGAGTAGACGGGCAGGGGATTTTGACAGCTATTTGATTGTTCCACCCAGTCCCCAGTACTTTGCGAGGGGTCAGAAGCTGAGTGAAGGGGGTGGACAAGTGTAGGGGGCTCCATTGACAAATGTGATCTTGGCAAAAAAAGCACAGTTTTCCACTAAAGTTATGGTTTAATGTACTTTCCACCAGCTTTTTTTGCAGGAGATAAATACAAGTATGAAATTCGTGGAAGTCAGTATAATTTAAAGGAGAACTAAATCTTAACTAAAGAAGTAGCTAGAAATGTTGCACATTATGTTTTGGGCTTCTATACCAGCCTAAGGCAACCACAGCCCTTTAGCAGTAAAGATCTGTGTCTCCAAAAATGCCCCAGTAGCTCCCCATCTTCATTTCTGCTGATTCAGTATATAAAATATGGCATTTTTAGCCATATTTTATCATTTTTTCTCCAAGGGCTTGTCAATTTTTCTCTGAAAATGTGTTTTTCTGCCCGAGGAAAAACTTGAGCAATCTAGTACACTGGAGGGGTTCAATGAGGGGTGCCTAACATTTTGGCACACTCTAGGGAAATAGGCTTTTCTTCTTCTTTAAGTAATATAGGTGTTTAATTGGACCAGTGAAGTATAGTATGGGGGGTGTTTAAAATACACATTTTGGGTATTATATTTTGTTTACAAATGTTACTTTTATAGTGACAAAAAAAAAAACATTTCAAAACTATAAAAAATAACTTAATTCCCATATTCTGTGACCCAAAACTGCACTATAATCACAAACTGAATTGTGTTCACACAAAATTAATTTCAGTAGCAACAAAATTACATTTGTCCACACAAAATTAATTTGGGTAACACATAGATCATTTTGTAGTTAAAAAATCAAATGAAGTGCACACAAAAATAGTGTTGTACTTGTTGCACTTGCAACATTTTTGTCTGGTAAAATTGATTTTGTTACCACTAATTATTTTTTTGCATTCAGGGGATGGATTTTGTTCTGCTGACATTTTTTTTGTGGTCACAAAATGTGTTCTGCATTCATAGAATTAATTTTCTGATCATTAAATAAATTAAGAATCATTTACTAAATTAGTACTGTGCGCAAAGTGCATGCATGTTGGTACAGTGTGCTATTTTGTTTACTGACAATGCAACTTTTTTATTCAGCATTATAGCTTAGTTAGGCTTGTTGCACAAACTGCATGCCCCAACCAGATTCTGTAGCATTAATAGTGCCATTTGCATGCAGTTCATCTGATGTAGGAGCTCTTGGTGGTACAAAACACAAAAGTAAAACTGGAAATATCACCTGCACAAGACAGACAAGTCCAACAGGCCCTGGAGCTTTCACAGTACCACAAATCAGGTGAAATTGTCAGGTTGGCATTCTGTGATTTAGAGTGATTTATATTGGCACAAGCGCATTTTATTTCTCTTTCTGCAGTTTTGTGCCCATTTTTGCATTCAGTGCTGTCCCTGATGATGGTGAAACCCACAAGCCCCAGTTGTGCAATTCTGGAGTAAATAATGAGACAATGAAACTCTTACCAGTCCAATAGTTTATCTGCATGTCAGGGCTCCTCACACTGTCAAATCTGTTGGAAATCACACAATTGAAGACGACAATTTCATTGCAGTCTGGCGACTGGTTAGAGTATTCTGCTGAGAAACACATCTGTTGTCCATGTATTTGTCCGTTTCCTGATAAAAGAAAAAGGAAGCGCCTAGTGTTTTAGTGATATAAATGCAGCAAAGGAAAAGGATTTATTATATGATATCATTTACTACACTGCCACTAACATACTTAGATACATAGATGGGCCCTACATTTGTACTCCAGCAACATATGAAGAGTCTTATGCATATCTATGCCCTCTGCATATTTATTTATATTAAATATACCTTATTTTATATAAGATAGTAGAGTCCTGCATCGGGTCCGGTGCCCGTGGGTACCTGTGGAATACCTGCAAAGTGGTCGGGTTTCGGGCAAAAAGTCCCCAAGTCCTTGGCTGTGCGGCAGTCCGCAGGTAACCAGGCTGGGTACCTCACAAAGGTGCGGGCTTGATCCCTCCTACCCACCCTTGTGGTTCTTCCTGTTTTTAAATTTTGTTTGGGAAGATTCGGCACCAGAGTGATGTCACTTTGCTGAATACCCGCAAAGTGGTTTGGTTTCGGGCAAAAAGTCCCCAATTCCTTGGCTGTGCGGCAGTCAGTGGGTAACCAGGCTAGGTACCTCACAAAGGTGTAGACTTGGTCCCTCCCACCCACCCTTATGGTTCTTCTAGATTTTAAATTTTTTTTGGGAAGATTCGGCACCAGAGTGGTCAAGTTTCAGGTAAAGGGTCCCCAATTCCTTGGCTGTGCGGCAGTCTGCAGGTAACCCGACTGGGTACTCTACAAAGGTGCGGGCTTGATCCCTCTCACTCACTTTTGTGGTTCTTCTAGTTTTTACATTTTTTTTGGGACGATTCAGCACCAGAGTGACGTCACTTCTGGGCAAATGTGACGTCACTTCCAGTTTTGGGTGTCCCCTTGGTTTATAAGATTAGTTGGCCTATTGGAGGTTTGGAAGCGGAAACATGTGGGTCAAATTGAGGGTTGCGGGTACTTGCCAGGCACAGGCTTCAAAAAATGGACCCATGCAGTAGTGATGTGCGGGCCAGCCAGATACCCGGGTCGAGTTGAGCTTTTATAGACTCGCGTCTCTCGCCCCTTTTGTGACTTCAATTTCAGGGCAGGTCATCGCAGGTCTATAAAAGGAACAGCCCTACCCGCATACAACTACCACGCAGGACTCTATAAGATGGAATTGTTCCTTTAAGAGCTGTATATACTGAGTTGTTTTAATAAGGCTTCAGCAACTGCAGGACGGACCTTGTAGCTATGAATTTTGCTTGCCTGTGCATTAATACAGCCAGGCAGCCAATAAAGGGGCACTATCTAGCAATAGATAAAGCATATGTGGAATCCCCTTTGATGCGTCATATAGGAAACAGGATTCTTTGAGATATTACTTGCCTTTCCTGAGTGATGGCTGATGGGCTATAAAAAAAGCTCCATCTGCAGGGCTAAAACCAGAAGTTTCAGATTTTCTGTATCTGAGGGGGTCTGGGCAAAGCTACTTAACCAAAGCCACATTCTCTACTTTCCTGGTTACTCAGGTTGGTATTACATTAAAGAGGCCCACATAACACAGAAACCCTTAATGTATCAGTTACCTGTTTCTTCAAAAAGTATGAATAAATGCCATTTTCTATGCTGAAATCCAGCTATTTAACAGTTCTTCTCTTTCTGCATCATTTGAAATCCTGGCAGGGAAGGAGGGACTAAACACTGATGTTATAAATTGTAACAACTTCTCCACAGCTTACAGACAGCATGCAGGAACTACATAACCCACAATACATTGCACTGTGATGTTCTATTCCTTATTGAAATCACATGTGCAGGGAATTGTGGGGTTTGGAGGATGCAGGCTGAGGACAGATGGCAGTTGATACAAAGTAACAGTAGTCAGCTCAGCAAAGTAGTCAGACAGATCAGCAGGAGAGCAGGGGGCTAGGCTTAGGGACTTGTTAAAAATCATGAAAAGTCTGCATATTTTATAAATGATGTATATTGCAAAGTTGCTTGAAATTATGTTTACTTTTCAAAAAACTTAAATTATGTTTTTGTGGAGTTCCCCTTTAATAATATTCCACATATATAACATCTGCTGCATAAAATCGTATCTTAAAGGGATATTGCTATATCCTTTACCTTATGATCTAAGTGAATCATTTCTTTAAAGATGTGATCATGAACAGCATCAGAGTTTTCAGTTGGTCATTTCACTTCTGCTACCTGGCTCTAGAAGAGACCTGCATTCTACCCTATGATACCAAATTATGTGGGCATAATACACTTAGGGGCACCTCCACTCTACAATTTGACAACAACATGCACTTACTGCAGCACTGCACAATCTGTTTGAGCTTGTCTTACCCTCTAGTTGAGTTCCAGGTGCCACAAACTTTACAAAATAGTCAGAGGAACTGTCAAGTGGGATACAGCAATTAAGTATTTGTTTTTTGTTGCATATCTGATAGGTATAAACAGGATCAACTTGGATTGCTTGTTGGATGGGCAATGGCAGGACATTGACTGTGTAACTGCTCACGCTGGGTAAGTTCTGCGGATACAAAGTGCAGACATAGGTGCCTGCAAGACAAGATTCAAAAAGCATTTTACAATTTCTTAAAATACAAGAAGAGTAAGGTGTTAGTATGAGGTACTTTAATTGTTATGTAGGGGATTGAAGGGTTAATTGCCCTTTATTCAAGCAGTAGCCTAAGTCTGATACAGCTAAGTGTGACCCTAAGTTGTAGTTGGGAGCAGTGGGGTAACTATCAGGGGTGCAGCGGGTGCAACTGCACCCAGGCCCACCCCTGCCACAGTAGGGTCCACCAGAGTCACAAAACATACACATTGGACACAATGGACGCACAGGTAGGGTTTTTGTACCATGGCCTGCAGTCCCCTAGTGGTGCCACTGGTTGAGAGCTTTTCAAATCATGGGTTAAAGAATTTGCCTGACATTTCAGTACTGGCCAGGAGGTGTGATAGTCCTAGTCTTTAGAAGGGGAAACCGACATGTGCTCAGCCTCTTGTTACTTGTTGGAGGAGGTGGATGAAATTCAGAGCCAGGCTGGAGGCAGGCCCAGTAGGTGTTAACTAGGATTAGGTTAACTCGTTAGCAGCCTGTAACTCTGCTGAGTAAAGTAAAAGAAGTAGTAGTCCTGGGTGTACCACCTACAGAGCTGGGACTGAAGTGTACAGACCTACTGTATGGGCAAAAGTAGTCCGCCTAGGTTCCACTTGGAGGGCCCATACTTGGGGTTGAACACTTTCAAGTGAGAATAGATCTGCAGACTGATTACTGACACCTGATTTGGGAAAACACTTATTAATAGATACTGTAAATGCTGAATAACTGTACTGTGTCATATGTGACTGTCCTCCTTGAGGTTGTTCTGCATTCCTGTACCTAAAGAGTTATCACATTTTTTTCAAGAACCACTGGCAGCCATTTGACTTGATGAACCTGAGAGTTGTAGTTTGGCCACACTTTCCTCCATGAACTCCCTGAGAGCCCATCCCAGAGATCAAAAGTTGCATGTCTCAACTGAGATGTTTATGTTCCTTACCAGCCCAGTCCATGGTCACAGGCATCACTGTGAGAGTGGAGCCAGTATTGCTGATGTTATATTTATTGTCCGCTATTGCATTGCCATTTATGCTCCAGGTTACTCTGCCAATGTTGGGTACATCACTTTGGCACATCAGACTCAGAGAAGATTGCACAGAAACAGAATCTTTACCTGTAATGGTAACGATGGCTGTGTAAAAAAACAGAAGCAGTTGAATTATTGGGTCTTTAAGTAAAAAACAAAAATCATTATTTATGGTATGCACATTCCTATCAATTCCATATTGGAAAGTAGTGAGGTAACAGAGTTGGCGATGAGTAGTTATTCCTGCTATGGAAGGTGAATCCTTGAGTTGATTTGGTTGTGCTTCTCTGTACATTTCTTCCATGAGTTTTTACCTGGTTTCAGATAGGTGACTTGTATGACCTTGTAGCCAGTGGCACCATATATACCTTGGAAGGTACATGTGTAATTGGTGTTACTTCCTGATTTTTCCGAGGGGCACTGAGAAGCCTTTGCTTGAATAGTGTATATGGCACAAGCAGAATCCTTACTTTGCATCCCTGTGAAAGAGAAGAATATATTCTGAGAAGAAGAGAAGTGTTCCCCCTCTCAGACAAACAAAATGATAGCCACATAAAGATATTGTAAATTGCATTTCACCAATCTATTTAACATAATGATGGAAGGGACTTTATTTCTCTCTGGCTATGCCTTTTTGAAATGAATGGTTTCCAGTGTAGCTGTAATGTTAGGTATCCCAAACACAGAACCGACCCCAAGGTCCCGGTCACGGCTCACTGTTCCGCCTATAACAACTGCCTTCTGCTTTGGGAGGAGCCCTCTGCTACTTGGATGCCGCCAGGTCTTAATGTGCGAAGACCTAAGAGAGAGTTCTGGATGACCAATCGCACCCAGGAACTATAAGAATAGAACTATAAGAATAGACCTATGTTGGGCAAAGACACAGACGCTGGCTCTTTAAATATTTGATTTTTAACTACTATGTGCAATGACGTCACCTGCCGCCCGAACCCGAAAGCGCAGATGCGCATGCGTCATTCTGCTCCGACTCGAAAAGGGGGAAGACGCACCACCGCTAGACCACCAGGGATTCCTACAGCGGCCTTCTGCTTTTTACAAGGTGCCATTTATTAACTTACTGTATGCCGCAAAATGCAAGTGCAAAATCATGCCCCTTACTACTGATTCTGGAAGAACTGTGGCAGGGGCAGATCTGCCCTCTTCACCTTTACCTTTTGCAGTCAGGGTGGGTGTATGTTGGCTCTGTAGAACCACTTGCCAAATGGCACAGCTCTTGCAGGGTATTGAAAGGCTCCAGCATGCGTCCCCTGTGTGAGGCCAGGCATTGTCCATGCACCTGCTATGTGGGAGCTACTACCTTATCCAAAGGGACAGATATTTGGGGCAGGTAGAGCTACCTGGCATAATATAAAGAGCTCTAGGGAAAGGAACTGTGACTATGTTTGTCCACCCAGAGTGGAGTGTGGGACTGTGTCCTGGGGAAAGACTGTGCCAGAATTGGAACTTTCCACATGGGTTATCCTGATGAAGGGTTGATTTGAAATTGCATTTTACATTTATGCCAGTTATGTAAAGTTTTATTTGTTCCCTTCATTTTTATTATATTTCCCTGGGGTGTAAATCCTCACTGCCCAATAGATCAAATAAAGTTACAAAAAAAGGGGAACTGCCCCTTTAATGCCCTACTGTTTATATGTGCATGGTTGCAACCATATAGTGCTTGTCTTTTCATCTCTACATAATGCCAATGGAAAATGTCCGAACCAAGGAATGCAGCAGAACTATAATGGACTCCTTATCATGTTAAGAATTAAAGGGGTGGTTTACCTTTAAGTTAACTTTTCGTATGTTATAGAATGGCCAATTGTAAGCAACTTTTCAATTGGTCTTCATTATTTATTTTTTATAGTGTTTCAATTATTTGCCTTTTTCTTCTGACCCTTTTCTGACCAATTGCAAATTGTCTCAGAATATCACTCTCTACATCGTGCTAAAAGTTGTTCCAGTGATAAACAACCCCTTTAAGGAGACTCATTAAAGTTATTGTAAATTTATGGAATATAGAAAAATCTGTGGTTATTTTAGGCTCTGTACATCAATACCATGGTTATACTTACCATCAATTTGTATTGGCCCTGCTTGAGTCCAGGTGACATTGAAGAGAGCAAGGTCATCGCTGCAGCAAGTTAAATCGGTCGCTGTTCCATCACAGACAACAGGAATATTGCTGCTTGAGTTAATTAATATAGGGTTGATTTGCAGAGAGGTGGTTGGGTTGTCTGGGCCGGTACAAGTGTAATTACCTGTGGTCAATATATATATATATATATATATATATATATATATATATAGAAACATTCATTATTCAGGAATCCTCATAAACTTGATTATCTATGCAGAATATGTCAATCAGTGTAGTAATGGTCTTCAACTTCAACTGCAAACCTGTGAACCTGTGCAGGTATGGGATCAGTTATCCAGAAACCCGTTATCCAGAAAGCTCTAAATTACATAAAGGCCGTCTCCCATAGACTCCATTTTATCCTAATAACCCAAATCTTTAAAATGATTTCCTTTTTCTTATTAATAATAATAATAATAATAATAATAATAAAACAGTAGCTTGTACTTGATCCCTACTAAGATATACAGTAATTAATTCTAATAGCAGACAAAACCAGCCTATTGGGTTTATTTAATGTTTGCATAACTTAAGTTCTGAAAATCCAAATTACGGAAAGGTCTATTATCTGGAAAACCTCAGGTCCTGTGCATTCTGGATAGCAAGTCCCATACCTGTACAGTAGTGATGTGCGGGTCGGTATTTCTCCAACCTGCACCCGACCCGACCCTAACACACCCTTACCCTCCCTCCCCGCATATAACTTCTGGTTCCTTTTATAAACCCGCGCTGACCACCCACCGATGATGTCACAAAAGGGGAGGGCCGAGCAGGCGCAGCATCTATAAAAGAAGAACCCGTTAGTCGGAAACCGGCATTTGACGGTGGCGGGCGGTGAGAGCAGTAGCAGAGCTAAATATGTATTACATGATTTGTATAATTTAAACACCCCCCTTTATACTGTAGATGATCTGGACAGGGGATGCGGCTAATGATGTCAATGGTGGAGTTAATAATATTTCGGGATGGGAGGGGTTATGACACTTCAGTTTTAAACCAGACCGTCTCTGTTAAAACTGGATTTTCAGGTTTAAGACTAGGAAACCCTGAAAACCATTTTTTTTGTTTTACCCTTAAAGTGGCATTTATGCTTGAATAGAATCCTATACTTAACCCTTTACTTATTTCACTGGGTGCCAGATTTTCCCACCGGAGCCACTGCGGGATGTTCATGTGAATAAAAGCAAATTGATATGAAACCCGTGTTGTTCCTTTAAACATCAAAGTGACTGAGCACTGTACCTGTATCATTTGCGGTGACGTTCTTTATAGTCAGGGTGGACAGCAATGACGATGTATTGTAGGAGATCATATATTTCATTCCCTCTTCAAGTTGTATAGAGTTATAGAGCCATGAAACATTTGTCAGATTACTGAACTGACAATTAATCATCACCGTGTCTCCTATTAATGGTTTTGCTGGGATCACTGTGATGTCTGATAAATCTAAAAGGAGTGAAAGACTGAATTATTACTGCACGTTATGTTGTACGTTACAACTACATATTTTTATATACATCATCCTTACTCTGAGTAACTTGTATTTCCGTGATCGTTACTATTGAAGAAAGCACCTCTTTGAGCAGAGAGGGGTCATTCAGCTTGTTTTGTAAGGAATCTCCAAGTGAGGCATTAGAGAAACTTATTTGTAGGACAGACATATAATTTTCCGCTGGAATATCTATTTTAAAAATATGGAAAAGAAGTTATTGGTCATCCATGGGAGCTGTAATGGAATGAGTGTATTTAAAAGAAAACTTAAAGTTAAAACAGGTTGTTGTGCATTGAGCATGTGTGTGAGTCTTCCATAACAACTGCACTGGTCCTGGATATTTTCTTCTAGAGCGTCATGCCGCCATGTTGTGTCCCAGTCCCGCTATGACAAGGTGCATTATTAGTACAGTGTATAGTCTGATGTAGTGCAGCGGATACCTGGCATCAGGTCTGGGCTGAGTGAAACACATTCTAGCTAGACCTGTTTATCAGTTCCATTTAGAACAAAAAAGGTCCAGTGTCTTTTGTGTTAGAGTCCTGCAGCAGGTCGGGTACCCACGGGTTACCCGCAAAAAAAGCAGGTATAGGCCCTGTCATTTCAGGTAAACAAAGGCCCAAACTGCCCCCACCAGTCCACTAAATACTGACTTTCTATGGCACCTTATAGCAGCCCCTCTTGCATTTGCCAGAACCCACAGATTGCCAGTCTGGGCCTGCCTGGCATTTGGATCCAACATGGCGTTGTTGTGCTTTTGAAGACATTACCATGAACCAATGTGATTTTCTGGCATTCGTGAACCAGTCACAACATGGTTTTGTTCTAGAAGAAGGCCAAAATACTTGCCACATGGTTGCCCCCCAAACTCTGTCATTGTATCTCAGACTTTAAGGTCACCACTGGGCAGCATGCAGTCCAAAATCAGATACAAAGAACATCTAAAGTTTGCCATACATAACATACAGCTGGAAGACTAATGGCCTGTGTATAGGGCCTATCTGAAAGCCTTCCAATTGTTTTCAAGGATACAAAATCCATGATTTTCTATTGGGTAGGTTACAAAATCCTGTCAGACAATGACCACATTGGTTGTATTAATGCAGTCTTTTTCTCTCGGTCTCCAAAGATCTCTATTATGATCTGATTGTTGGCCTAGGGCTCAAGATACCTCTTGCAAGACAGAGGGCTGACACATTGATACCCTACTGCCAACCAGATCTTTGACAGTCATCCTTAAAGCACAGAGAAAGGTAAACTAAAGAAGTAGCTAGAAATGTTGTACATTCTGTTTTGTGCTTCTGTACCAGCCCAAGGCAACCACGGTCGTTTAGCAGTAAAGATATGTGTCTCCAAAGATGCCCCAGTAGCTCCCCATCTTCTTTTCTGCTGATTCACTGACATGTTCTGTGCTACTGTCACTTACTGAGCTTAGGGACCCACTCACAATATACAGTACACATAGAATAGAAATGTCACAATATAAGGCTGATTAGTAATTAATACAGATAATTACTACATGGCAGCACAGAAACCAGTGCAATTAGCATCAGAATTTAATAATCAGCAAACCTGTAGCATCAGCTTATATTACAGCCAGGGAAGCTCATTTTCTGCTGGATAATTAGTGACGAGCCCTAAGCTTAGCTTCTCAACAGCCAATCAGAGCCCACTGAGCATGTGAGTGTCACAGACACTTTCCAAGATGGTGACCCCCTGTGACAAGTTTGAAGTCCTGGATCATTGCTGCTATTGACAAGCTGAAACTTTATAAAAGTTAAAAAACAGTTTTTATTTCACATCAAGTATTGAAAAGTGCAATAAGTTCACTATATAAAACATGGCAGTTTTAGCCACATTCATTTGGTAAACCACTTAGTTGCTCATGTTATTCATCATCAGACTGGGGGGGCCAGGTACTCACCAGGGGCTGCTGCCTCGGGGCCCGTCGCCACCCCTTCCCGGCAAAGTGCCCCCTTTACGCCCCTGCATCTAGCTTCTTTTCTATCAGCTGTGCATTGGGCCAGAGAGGGAGGTCGGAAGTCATGTCCGGCTTCTGTGCAAGGACTGGGTTTGGGCCGGTGGGGACGTTCCTCTGGCCCAATCCGACACTGATGAAATTGGTGCCCAACCAGTGGAACATGTATTGATTCCTGGGGAGGCATCTGTCCTGGGCCCCCAGCTACAAAGCGCCATGCCTTAGGGATGTTAAACCCAGGGCTTGATGCAGCATTTATATCTCATCTCCCAGGGAAATACTGTCAACAAGGTTCTAGAGTTGTTGTCCATAAGTAGCTGGAGAGTGTCAGGTTGGACAACCCTGTTTTATATAATATTTTACTCATCTGAGGCCTCTGTCGCTGTAACCACACCATACTGTCTTCCATAATAATTAAGAAACATAATATGTACCTCGCCTTTGTCTTCTAAGGTATTCCTGTTCATGAGAACCTGTTCTGTAAACCTAGAAGTAAAAAGTATATTTAGATTAATTACACGACTTGTATAAACCACGTATAAGGGCAGAGAGACACACACTAAATCGGCTCTTCTTCGGGGCGACTAATCTCCCCGAACTGCCTCCCGCCGGCTAGAATGTAAATTGCCAGTGGGATGACGCTCAGATCGCTTTGTTTTCCGAAGTCGCCCAACTTCGGAAAACAAAGCACTCCGAGTGCCATGCCGTGATTTACATTCTAGCCAGGGGGAGGCAGTATGGGAAGATTAGTCCCCTTGTAGATGAGATTTGTCGATGGGCAATCCCCGAATCTGAGCGTGTGTCTGCCCTAAACAGTGGGTAATGTTTCAGTAACCAATCAGCAGGCAGAATTTACTGGTCACTTGTCTGAAAAAAAAACACATAACATTGTGCCCCTTTAATGATATTTGCCCCATACAGTTACATAATGGACGAGCTTGAAGTTGAAACTTATTTCATCCATGCTGACCTATAAGATGGACAACAGAACCCTTGCAGAAGGCCAGGCCTTTAATAATGGTAAAATAGAGCATCCTATATCTTTATCAGAATGTTTCTATACAGAGATGTGCGGTATTGCAATTTTGATTACAAAAAGTTCAGCTTATAAATCCTGTATTTAGTGCAAACAATCTGTAGTGTAGGATACAAATACTAATGTATATATTTTATTTTGGGAACTACTCCATGGCTTCCTAGGGCTTCTGGTTCAATATAAGTTTGTCCTGCTTCAGACCCGCTAGGTTACATTGAGCCCCTATCCCTGACTATGATGGCATTTTTTGTTTTTTCAAGTTGTCCTATTATCCTTGAATTATGTTCTCATTTGGATAAAGACAAAGGGAGTTCAGGTCTCTTCACTTATTAGGTAGAGTCAGATTTAGTACTCATTTGTCATTGGGTCTACACTCCTCGCTCTTGGGGTAGAGTAAGCCGCATACTCATTGGTCAATGGCAGGTCGGGGCACTTCTCATTTAGTGAGCAGTCAATTTTAGCACTCGTAGGTCATTGTTCTACTCTCAGATGGTAGTGAAAATGTGATGTATATTTATTTTTATAAATGTGCTGAGGCTGTTGTACATAAACATAACAGTGGGTATCATTTGTGAATCTGCCACTATTCCATCCTATTATATATATATTGGGGGTATTATACACGGGGTTGTCTCTGTGCCATCCTGCTATGAATTCATAGGGGCATCTTACATGTAATTGTCACTGTGCCATTCTTCTATAAATTGTAGGGAGTATTATACATGGAATTGCCAGAGTGCCATCCTGCTATGAATTCTGGGGGTAATATACATGGAATTGCCGCTGTACCACCCTATGAATTCTGTGTGGGGTATTATACATGGAATTGCCTCTATGCCATCCTACTATGAATTCTGGGGGGTATTGTACATGGAATTGTTACTGTGCCATCCTGCTATGAATTCTGGGGGTATCACACATACGTATTTATATCAATATTGAAATAATATAAATGGAGGGGGCACCAAAAGTTCCTCACTGGGGGGCCCTGAAAGTTTCTCTGCAGGGGGGCCCGCAAACTCTAGTTACGCCACTGGTAGAAGCTAGAATTCAAATGACCCTAGCAACCATGCATTGATTGGAATAAGAAACTCGAATATCAATAGGAGAGGCCTGAATAGAAATACATTCAACAAAAAGTAGCAATAAATGTGTAACCTTACAGAGCATTTGTTTTTTAGATGGGAAAGCTGGAAAGAGTCAGAAGAAGAAGAAGAAGAAGGCAATTTATTCAAAAACTATAAAAAAGAAATAATGCAGACCTAATGAGAAGTTGCTTAGAAATGGCCAATCTATAACATACTAAAAGTCAACTTAGAGGGGTTGTTCACCTTCGAGTTAACTTTTAGTATGATGTAGAGAGTGATATTCTGAGACAATTTGTAATTGGTTTTCATTTTTTATTATTTGTGGTTTTTGAGTTATTTAGCTTTTTATTCAGCAGCTCTCCAGTTTGCAATTTCAGCAATTTGGTTGCTAGGATCCAAATTACCCTAGCAACCATGCCGTGATTTGAATAAGAGACTGGAATATGAATAGGAGAGGCCTGAATAGAAAGATAAGTAATAAAAAGTAACATAAACAATACATTTGTAGCTTTGCAGACTATTTGTTTTTTTCCTACCCTTATTTGAAAGCTGGTAAAGTCAGAAAAAAAGGCAAATAGTTAAAAAACTATACGAAATAAATAAGGAAAACCAAGTTGCTTAGAAAAGTTAACTGAATTCAGATTGTTTCCTACAAGATTCTATTTTTCCTATGTCTCACAAGAAAGACTCATTCTCAGCAAATATGTAGAACTACTGAAAATAAAAGCACCAGATGAATGTGAAATTGTTCATCCGAGGGAAGGAGTTGCTCTTCTTCTTCTTCTTCTTCAGCAGCCGTTAGACCTTTGCTCATTACAACTAACAGGAACCCAAACAGTAGGTGTTTCATTCCGATGGGCCTGGTCATCTTATTCTATGTTTCTGAAAATAATCAGAGAAAGAGAAAAATGATTGTATTGGGCCAGACATACTATTGGTTGTATTTATATAGTGTACAGCAATGTATCTGCATTTATTAAAATGAAAGAAAGATCAATGGAAGAAGAAACAGGATTATGAATAATGTCTGGCTGTGGTCATATAACGGGAGGAGTCGATTTGGGGAAGTGGAGGCTTTTGTAATAAAGACAAATGAAGTAAATATTAACCCAACTCTCGTTATTTCATAAAATACACTAAATCTGCCCAGGTGCAACAGCCTATAGCAATAAATCATCTGGTTGCTATGGGTTACTGCACCTGGGCTAATATAGTGCATTTATTACATATAGGGGGAGTTGCCAGATGTTGGATATTTTTCCCATTTGACTGTCTAAAAAGTGTTTTCTACAAACTGACCAATGCACCAAGGCCGGTGCCAGATCTCTAGAATACGTTCTACTGCTTTGAGCAATGGAATACCTGTTTTATAGTGTTTATTAAAGCTTTGTGCCAGCGCTGAGCTCTAACACCCCTCTGAATCCTTAATCCCCGATGCAAATTGCTTTAAACAAATAGTTACTTCTGTGTAGTAGATGCAGTTACCCATAGCAACCAATCAGACTTTTCCTTTCACTTTCTTATTTATAGTAGACTGTTCAAAGCTAATAGCTGATTGGCTGTTACTGGCAATAGAATGAACCCTATTGATTATGTAATATGTACTAATAAACTCAACCTCTACACCCCCCCCCCCCACACACACACACACACTCATCCTGGCTTCTCCTACTAGATCCTTATTTTCCCTTTATTGTATGTGCTGTTATTTTTCTAGGATTAACCGCAAAGTATCCCAAAAGTCCACTTTGCAAAATGATATCATTTATAAAGGTGCACGATCTTCGAATTTCGAAGGTGAAAAACGTCTAAATTCTAATTCAAAAATACCAACCGAAATTAAGTGTTTTCCGTTTTCAATCTAATAGGTCTGTATTCGGCCAAATTCGAAACGTACAAATCGAAGTAATATCGCATTCAATCAATTTCCCAAAAATAACTTCGATTTTTCAAAGTCCACCAATTAACTCCAAATAGGTTCTAGGAGGTCCCACATAGGCTAAAACAGCAATTCGGCAGGTTTTAGATGGTGAATAGTCGAAGTTTTAAAGAGATAGTACATGATAAATTGCGATATTCGAATTTTCGATTTTTCTTTAAAATTTGAATCGAATTTGGACTATTCCGTAGTCGAAGTACACAAAGGGGCAGATTTATCAAAGGTTGAGGTGAATTTTCGAATAAAAAGAAAACAAATTTCGAGCTATTTTCTGTGTACTTCAAGTTTAAAAATGAGAATAACGGAATTTATCATGTACAGTCTCTTTAAAAATTAGACTTCAACCATTCGCCATCTGAAACCTGCCAAATTGCTGTTTTAGCCTATGGGGGACCTCCTAGAACCTATTTGGAGTCAATTGGGGGACTTTGAAAAATCAAAGTTTTTTTTTGGAAAGACTTTGAATCGAATTCGATCGAAAATGGACCTATTCAACCAAAAAACAACTTTGACTTTATTTCGGTTGGTCTTTTTTAATTAGAATGTAGAAGTTTTTTCAATTCGAAATTCAACCCATGATAAATATGCCCCAAAAAACAGCTCGAAATTTGAATTTTTTGAATTCGAAAAATTTACCTCGACCTTTGATAAATGTGCCCCTAAGTGCAAAAAAGTGTGACTTTTTAGTGATTTATTATGCAAAAAAACTGTGAGAATTCTGAATACGAAAATTCTCTGGTTAAAAGTCAATGGTAGATGTCCCTGTTGCAACTGGAATATCTTTCTTTGATTTGTGGTTTTCACATATTTTTAAAGGTGACTTTTGTCAATTTTTATTGTGCAATAACTCAAAAAATGTGCGTTTTTTATGACTTTTATATGATTTTTCCTGTTCTTACTTGTTTTATTCTGATTATTCTGATTTTTATTTTATTTTATAGAGAAAGTGAGTTTAGTCCTAAGTTTCAAAAACCTCTAAAACCACTACAATCTGCCAGACATAAGTAATATAGTCTGAGTCTACAAAAAGACAAAATAGAAAGAGAAACAATAAGAAATCCTCACCAAATAGGGAGAGAGAGTTGAAAGAAAGTCTCACTCTTTCCATGTTTCTTATTACTCAATTCTACATCCCTTTAGACAAATTAACTGCAAAGCTCCACCATTATAATATCCTTCCTAGGAACTGCCCCCCGATCTCTCACCTCTCTCACATTGATGCCTTTGTATCCCCTGCAAGTGACTCTTCATATACAAGACTTTACTTTAATAGCTTTAGCACACACTGACTGACATTGATTAGAGCTGCAATGTCTGTTATCCTCAAAAAATCCCAAATACTTTTCTGGTAAGTCCCTTTTTGTACAAATTTGCATTTATGAATGCTGAACCTCATTTTCCTCCCTTGTGAATGCCTCTTTATATACAAGATAGTACTTTAAAGGGGTGGTTCACCTTTAAGTAACAGTTAGGGGCAGATTTATCAAGGGTCGAAGTGAATTCGAGGGAATTTTCCAAGTAAAAAAAATTTGAAATTCAAACTAAATTTTTGGATACTTCTACCATCGAATAGGATACTATGACTTTGACTCAAAGTAAAATCGTTCGAATATTCGACCATTCGATAATCGAAGTACTGTCTCTTTAAAAAAACTTTGATTTCAATACTTCACCAAATTAAACCTGCCGAAGTGCTATGTTAGCCTATGGGGACCTTCTACTGCATTTTTCTAAGTTGTTGGAAGTCGAAGTAAAATCGTTCGTTCGATCGCTGAAATCCTTCGACCGCAGGATACTCAATGAAAAAAAGTTCGACTTATTTCAAGTATTTCAATTCGATGGCCGAATTTCAAAGTATTTTTAACTTCGAAATTCGACCCTTGATAAATCTTCCCCTTAGAATGTTATAGATTGGCTACTTCTAAGTGACTTTTCAATTGGCTTTCATTTTTTCTTTTATAGTTTTTGACTTATTATATATATATGTCTTCTTGTTCAGATTCTTTCCAGCTTTCAAATGGGGGGTCACTGACCCCTTCTAAAAAAACAAATACTCTGTAAGGCTACAAATGTATTGTTATTGATTTTTATTACTGATCCTTCTATGCAGGCCTCTCCTATTCATATTCCATTCTCTTATTCCATTGGACAAATACAAGAGTCCTCTGCACTCAAACCATTATCAATATATTAAGGACACTGAGACATTTTCTGCCTTAAGCTACTAAAAATGCCTTACCCTTTAAACAAAAACAGGGATTGTTTGTCCATATATTGCAATATATTTAAGCTGATACAAGATTCCTCTGATTCCTCTAGTTGGCCAACTTAAATATATTGCAATATATGGACAAACAATCCCTGTTTTGTTTAAAGGGTAAGGCATTTTTCAGTAGCAGTAGCACAAAATGTCGCTGTCTTAAATATATTGATAATGGGTTGAGTGCAGAGGACTCTTGTATTTGTTTATATGTATTTTGTGGTCACAGCCTCATTGCACCCCCGCCTAATGATTTTAAAAACTAGTGGTGAGCACAACTTTCCCTTGTTTGTTATAGTTATACAGGAGCAGTGACCAGCTCCATGTTGTAGCTCCCACCCTTCCCAGCTATAGTCATGTGATCCCACTGGTGTCTAATAAAAGGGCAGCCAAGGTTGGGAGTTTTACTTTCGAAAGCAGCAAGTAAGTTGCAGGTAAAACGTATTCGTCCATTTTATAAAATGTATAATGAAACCATAGAATTCTTAATGAATCAGATGAAAATTGATCGTAGGACTGGCCAGATATGGGATGACTGTGACGTAGTTGGCAGCTTAAATATATTGCAATATATGGACAAACAATCCCTGTTTTGTTTAAAGGGTAAGGCATTTTTCAGTAGCAGTAGCACAAAATGTCTCTGTCTTAAATATATTGATAATGGGTTGAGTGCAGAGGACTCTTGTATTTGTCTATATGTATTTTGTGGTCACAGCCTCATTGCACCCCCGCCTAATGATTTTAAAAACTAGTGGTGAGCACAACTTTCCCTTGTTTAATATATTTAAGCTGGCCAACTACGTCAAAGTCATCCCATATCTGGCCAGTCCTATGCTCAACTTACATCTGATTCATTAAGAATTCTATTGCTTCATTATACATTTTATACAGAGACTAAGATTTACCTGCAGTTTACTTGCTGCTTTCAAGGTTCAATTAGTGGTGAGCACGACTTTTCCTTGTTTGTTACTCAAATCAATGCATGGTTGCTAGGGTAATTAGGACCCTAGCAACCAGATTCCTGAACTGGTAAGCTTGAGAGCTGCTGAATAAAAAGCTAAATAACTCAAAAAACACAACTAATAAAAAATGAAAACCAATTACAAATTGTCTCAGAATATCCCTTTCTACATCATACTAAACCTTAATTTAAAGGTGAACAACCCCTTTCACACACACTTACTGACACTGAATAGAGTTGCAAATTCTGTTCTTCTACTTTCAGTGAAGTCCTTGGGACAATCGCATGTTGTTTTTGTCATTTATAAATGGTGAAATAAATTCGCCATTTAAAGGGGAACTAAAGCTTCTGCACTGTTTTTTTGTAAATAAAAAAAAAACCTCTAAAATGTAGAATGTTTCGAGATTTACAATACCCCAAACCATGAAATAGCTCAAATCCGAAAATACACCATCTGATACCTGTCGAAGTCATGTAAGAGTCAATGGCAGAGGTCCCTTGAACCATTTGAAGATGTTAATTGCCTTTTTGATTTTTTTTTTTGATTAGGTTTCGCTCGAGAACTCGATCATTTTGAGCGATTCAAGTTTTTTTTCCATCGGAAAACTCGATCAATTCGAGTATTCGAGTGTTTCGCCCCGACTACGTTAAATCGAGTTTTTTACATTCCAGTTTATTCTTAATTTAGAAACCATTCAAGTTGTGAGTTCATTTGAGGTCTAAAAAAGCTCACAAACCTCTAAATTCGACCTTCGAGTATGATGTAGGCAGCAGTATTCTTCTAAGTTGATTTGCTATTGGTCTTATTTTTTTGTTTTTTTTCCAGTTAACTTTATGGGGTTTATTTATTAAAGGTCGAATTTTGTTTTCTCAAAAATGTTAGTTTTTTTTTTACTGAAAAAAAACGAATTTTTAGAGAATTTGTTTTATTTATTAGAGATTTATTATGCCCCAAAGCAGCAAAAAAATCTGAATCCGGAAATATTTAAGCTAAAACCTGTTGAATTCATGTAAAAGTCAATGGCAGAGGTCCCTTTAACCATTTGAAAAGTTTTTTTTCCCTCACGATTTTCTGGTGTTTTTCGGTATTTGATGCTGGTTTTCGCTCGAAAACTTGATAAATTCGAGTTTTTCAGCCTATAAAATCTGAAAATTCGAGTTATTTAAGCTTATTAACTTGAAAATTTCAAGATATTTGTAAAACCTTCGATTTTTTTGTTTTTATTTTTCAATCTGTTTTTTTTTTTGGAGATTAATTACTAGTAAATTAGCCAAATTCGTAGATGGGAGTAAGGTCGAGTTTGTTTCTGATAAAATATAAGACAAAAAAATTAGTTTTAGTTAAAGACCCCTATGTGCTCTGTAGCCCTCCAGTTTGGAATTTAAAGGGCAAGTCAACCCCAAAATAAAGATTTTCCGAAATTAAAGATTTTCAGTGCTTTTAAATTTATCTATAAAAAGGGTTGCTGTTGAAAGCAGCATTTGTGTAACTCTTGGTCTTATTAAACTTAAAACACTGGCCCTGAAATACTTTAGTTGCAATGTACCAAAACCGTCAGCTCCTCGTGAGAATGTTTAAGCACAAGATTCCACATTTAGTCTCAGTGTTGTTCTAAGCCCAGTCACACTGAACATGCACAGTGATTATTTTCTGCATGGTAATACACATACAATAGTTCTTCAGACTGCAATGTCAATGCACAAATGTTTAAAGGGGAACTCTACCCAAAAATGAAACTATAATTGCAAGCAACTTTTGCATGTAAATTTTCAGCAAGTTATTTGTTTTTTTTTTTTAATTTGCTATTATTGGTTAATTACTAATATTTTTCAACTTGAAAAAAGCCAGTGTTTGGGCCTAAAACGTTGTTGGTTGTCAGAGATACCAATAAAGGCTTTTTAAATTATATTCTTGGATGGTACTGTGACTCCAATCAACATTGCACAGGTCTGGGACCTGTTCTCCAGAATGCTAGGGACCTGGGGTTTTTCCAGATAACAGATCTCTCTGTAATTTGGATCTTCATACATACCTGGTCTACTAGAAAATCATGTAAACATTAAATAAACCCAATAGGCTGGGTTTCCTTCCAATAAGGATTAATTATGGTGGTTATTTATCAAAGGTGGAATGTTAAGAATTTTGAACTCTGAATTTTTCAGAAAAAATCATGAAGTCTATTAAC
Organism: Xenopus petersii; assembly: GCA_038501925.1. Taxonomy (NCBI): domain Eukaryota; kingdom Metazoa; phylum Chordata; class Amphibia; order Anura; family Pipidae; genus Xenopus; species Xenopus petersii. The sequence goes on from CM076680.1 coordinate 12,071,640, forward strand.
ATATTCAAACGGTAAAAGGGACCTCTGCCATCGACTTCCACATGACCTTGACAGGTTTTAGATACATTTAACATTTAAAAACACTTATCAAAGGTCGAATTTTAGAGGTTTGTGAGTTTTTTAGACCTTGAATGTACTCACAACTGGAATGGTTTCTGATTTAAGAAAAAACTCGAATCAGTGTAGCCGGGGTGAAAAACTCGAATACTCTAGTTGATCGAGTTTTTGACCAAAACCCACCGAAAGCAACAGGAACATCATGAAGGCTATAAACATCTTCAAATGGTTCAAGGACCTCTGCCTTTGACTTTTATATGACCTCGGCAGGTTTTAGTTGGTGTATTCCAGCTATTTCCAAAGTCGGGGTATAATACATTTTGAAAAATCCTTTTTTTTTTTAACCAGAAAATCTGAGTTTTGACCAAACAAATCTATTCGAATACTCACATTTTTGTGAGAAACACAACTCGAACCTTAATAAATCTGCCCCCAAATTTTAGTTGGGATCAAGTACAAGGCACTGTTTTATTATTACAGAGAAAAAGGAAATCATTTTTTAAAAATCGGGATTAGTTGGATAGAATGAAGACTACGGGAGATGACCTTTCCACAATTCAAAGCTTTCTGGATAATGTGTTTCCGGATTATCCCATACCTGTATTTAGAGAGTTCCTTTCTTTGAGTAGCTTGATTTTTGTGATAGTTCCCCTTTAAAGGTTGCTACACACTGCTACACACTGAACGAGACACAGCAACACAGTGAGCAATAAGAGAATACTTACATCTTTAGCAGATAAGTGCAGAGACTGTTTCTCTATCCATTTAGGTATAACCTGGGAGTTAGTGAGAAAATGAACAAATCTGCAGGAGAATAACTCGCCAACCAGCACTCGCCCAATCACTGATTTTCACCTTATTTCCTGATTCTTCTCAGAGATTTGCATGAATGTTTCCAATGTTATTAAAAAGAGATTCCTTGGGAGATATAACCCTTTTGTGCCCCAGCGGGGAACCCTTACTCTGTCACTTTAGAATTATAACAATTAAGAGCTGTTATGTTGATAAAAGTGAAACTATGCCAAATTTAACGTTGTTTTGCCTTGAATGCAACTTCCTTGGTCTGTCTCCTCCGCTGGAACAAGCAAAAGCACTGTGATCTTCTAACCATACAATATACAACACAGACAAATAAAGTGCTGTAACTCAAGGAGAGAACAGACGGACCTGTATTAAAGCTACACTATAATTCTCTTTTGTAGTGGTTAGGTCAACTCATATTTTTCGATGGGGTCGGCGACCCCCATTTGAAAGCTAAAAGTTAGGAGAAGTTAGAAGAAGAATGCAAATAGTTCAAAAACTATAAGAAACAATTGTTGGGCACTCTTTAAACAACGTTAGTATGTAATAAGAGTTGTAAGATGTCTATGACTAAACTATGACAACATATTTTAGTATTAAATATTATATAGTAATAATTATTCTAATAAATAATAATTTAGTATCATATAGAAAGTTGGGACAATACTTACCTACACGCCACCCACAGTTTAATTCACCAGATTCAAAATGCCTGTAGACTGATGAATTGCGCACAATGAAAGAGAATTGTGGGCTTCCTGGGAAGGCAGTAAAAAAAATCTATAGAACACATTTTGTATCACAAACAATTTGAGTGTTGATTGAATGGAATCTCTTTAAATTCCGGAAAATTTGCTCATCACCATGAGGGGGCAATAAAGCCACATGAGTATTATCGATTGTACCCATGATGTTTGGCAAACCTCCTCGGACATAAAAGTCCCTTTTCCCTTTCAGCCACTCCTCTCTGGTGTTGGGAAAATGGATAAATAAATTACATCTTTTTTTTTTTAGAGTTTGGAGAACTTGAGTCAGTGATTGAGAGAAAGTGGACTGAGACATGCCACTCAAGCCCTTCTGGTTACTTAAAGCTGGCAGATGACAGAAAATGGCAGGTGGCCAATAAATGGCCAAAAATGCCCTATTTGTAGGTCCCAAAAGATCTATATAATTTTGGATAAGCTCATAGAGCTATTAAGCCAGTATCTATGAGCAACCTCAGCCTCCCCTAAGCGAGCCTGCAAGCCCCTGGCTCTATATAGCCTCGGGGGACGTTGAGGAACAACAGGCAGAAGTGCCAAAGCAACTACTAGTGGATCCTCTGCTGAGCGGTGTGATGCAGCAGGGGAAGCAGTAGTACTTCTAAAATGCAGTCTTAAGTGAAGTCTCCTCGCTCTCTCTCTTCACAGCATCCCAGACGCATCTAAGCCAGAAAGGAGACCCAAAATTCTCCATTGTATAAAGGCAAGAAGCCAAGGAGTAAAGGGTTTTAATAGTCCTGTTTAGCAGGACTGTAACCCCCTGGGTTTCTCTTCCTATAGGAAAGAAACGATTGCCTGGTGCACAGTCCTCTAGGGAGACAGCACTCCCTCAAATCCAGTGGAAAGAAACGAAAGGAGGAACCGGCACACAATAGCATAAGCAACGGGGTAAACCCTTTACGTGTTTATTACGTCAAATGATGCACAACGTGCCCCCGAAACGTTGTGCATCATTTGACGTAATAAACACGTAAAGGGTTTACCCCGTTTGCTTTTTCTATTGTGTGCCGGTTCCTCCTTTCATTTCTTTCCACTGGATTTGAGGGAGTGCCGTCTCCCTAGAGGACTGTGCATCAGGCAATCTGACAAAGGATGGCTAGTGAGTGCATTTACACTGTTTCTACGAATATTCTCTTCCTATAGGAACATTGACCCAGAAAACATTATTATTATTTATATATTGCCTACACATTTGTGTTTAGGCTAACAGCCCTAGATTGGCTGTGGCAAATACACCACGTACTTGCCACAGCCAATCTAGGGCTGTTGGCCTAAACAAACAGATCAATAAAAAGTTAGCCATGTGTGGTGCCTTGAATGTTACGTGTTCATTTGGTCTGTCGGATACTATAAAGCAGTGGTTCCCCAACTGTGGCGCTATCTCTTCCTAGTGGTGCTCAAAGCCTGCTTGGATGGTGCCCAGTTAAAGGGCAGTTAGGAACAGATATGGCAGAATGTTTGTGTTACCCTTCTACATACACCTGGAAGCCATCTTGTAAGTCAATTAAATCAAAATATGGGGTCACATTTCTCATATCCTAGATCATTTTGGAACTATGACGCAATAGCTGATTGGCCAATGTTTTTTATATTTTTGCAATTTTGTAGTTGCTGTATTAAAAATAAACTCTGCTAACAAAAAATAATCCATCTGTGGCGCTGTCTCTTTCTAGGGGTGCTCAAAGCCTGCTTGGATGGTGCCCGGTTTGAAGGCCAGTTAGGAACAGATTTGAGAGAATGTTTGTTTAACCCTTCTAGATTATTATTATTATTGTTATTAACGTATTTTTAGAGCGCAAATATATTGCACATCGCTGTAAAATAAATGTGTTTATACAAAGAAATTACATACATAGAACATACAGAGTTACATACATAACGACCAGTACCAGTACAAAAGGTGAGTAAGGCCATGTGTAAAAGAGCTTACAATCTAGGAAATGAGACACAAGGTGGGCAAGGATCAAAAATAAGCAGGTGAGAGATGTAGAATATGGTATAGCATTTGGTAGCTGAACAGAGTGAGGGTAGGCTTATCTAAATAAGTGTGTGTTAAGAGATCTTTTGAAAGGTTAGGAGAAAGTCGGACAGACCGTGGGAGAGGATTCCAGAGTGGGGGGTGCAGCCCTTGCAAAGTCTTGAATGCAACCATTTGAGGAGGTAATGAGAGAAAAGTTGAGGAGCAGGTCAGTAGAGGAGGGTAGTAAGCATTTGGGTGAGTATCTAAAGATGAGTTCAGAGATGTAGGGTGGGGCAGAGTTATGAAGTGCTTTGAATGTCAGTGTCATTAATTTGAATTTTATTCTGAAAGACACTGCAGTGATTGACAGAATGGCGAGGCAGAGGAGGAGCGGTTGCTGAGGTGTATGAGCCTCGCAGCAGTGTTCATTATGGACTAGAGAGGTGACAGTTTCTGGCGGGGAAGGCCAATTAATAGAGAGTTATAGCAGTCTAAACGTGATATAATGAGAGCATGAATAAAAATTTTGGCAGCATCCTGGGTGATAAATGATCGTATTTTGGATATGTTTCTTAGGTAAAAGTAACTTGATTTAATACGTGGCTGGATATGAGGAGTGAAGGACAGGGCAGAATCTAGGATAACCCTAAGATGGGTTGATAGTGGAATTGTTAACTACGATAGATACCATTTCCGTTTAAGAGAGGTTAAATTTAAGGTAGCGTTTGGACATCAAAGCAGACAGACAGGAGGAGACCAGAGTTAAGAGCTCTGGGTTGAGATCAGGAGAGGAGAGATAGGTCTGAGTATCATCAGCATAGAGGTGGAAGCCATCTTGTAGGTCAATTAAATCAAGATATGGAGTCACATTTCTCATAACCTAGATATTCTTGGAACTATGACACAAAATCACTTTACCTGTGTTTTTTTTTTAATATTAGGATTCTAGTGTAAAACATATGCAAATAGGAACATAACCTGCAAATGAATCATGAAGACCCAATAAGATGAAGAAGTCTGAGCAAATACAGGGATTTCCATCACATAATGTTATCTTTATTAGACTGACGTTCATGTTCATGGACTCCCAGTCTCATAGTACCATGTTTTTTGGAATAATAGTCTCCTGATATTTATTAACAAAAACAAGCTTTGTGGCAATGTAACATGATGGGACCTACTGCCTGTGTCCCTCTGACTCTTCATAAGCTAGATCTTCTTGAATATTCCTGCAGGTAATAGGCAACCCGTGACCTGGGTTTGTTTTAACAAGACAGCAGAGCCTCACATTGAAGTGTATAAAAAATAGAACAATAGCAGCACAGATTGTCTTGAGAAGAGCTAAAATATTTGCTTGACTTTAGTAACCACTGAAAGAAGCATCTCCACAATATTTCCCCACTATGAAACAAAGAGCAATACATTTGGCCCCTCAAAGGTCTATAGCAGAATCTGGGTTTACCGTTAACCCCAAAAAAACATAAAGTGATGCAATGCACAAGATGGCTGCCATCTCAGGTGAGCACATTATAGGATCCTGTTGAATATTCATGTGAGGAAATCTGTGATTCGGAAAGGTCGAAGAAACCTAGAAACACAAATAGAAAACAATTAGTATTTAAAACAAAGTGCAAAAATGGGGCAAAAAAATGTGATTTACAATTACACTTTATGTACCAGAACTATTACCAGTAAATGTTAAAGGGATACTGTCATGGGGAATTTTTTTTTTTTTCCCAAAATGAATCAGTTAATAGTGCTGCTCCAGCAGAATTCTGCACTGAAATTCATTTCTCAAAAGAGCAAACAGATTTTTTTATATTCAATTTTGAAATCTGACATGGGGCTAGACATATTGTCAATTTCCCAGCTGCCCTAAGTCATGTGACTTGTGCTCTGATAAACTTCAATCACTCTTTACTGCTGTTCTGCAAGTTGGAGTGATATCACCCCCTCCCTTTCCCCCCCCCAGCAGCCAAACAAAAGAACAATGGGAAGGTAACCAGATAGCAGCTCCCTAACACAAGATAACAGCTGCCTGGTAGAACAACACTCAATAGTAAAAACCCATGTCCCACTGAGACACATTCAGTTACATTGAGAAAGAAAAACAGCAGCCTGCCAGAAAGCATTTCTCTCCTAAAGTGCAGGCACAAGTCACATGACATGGGGCAGCTGGGAAATTGACAATATGTCTAGCCCCATGTCAGATTTCAAAATTGAATATTAAAAAATCTGTTTGCTCTTTTGAGAAATGGATTTCAGTGCAGAATTCTGTTGGAGTAGCACTATTAACTGATGCTTTTTGAAAAAAACATGTTTTCCCATGACAGGATCCCTTTAAGGTAAATAGAGCATTCTGCATCATGACCTCTTATCTGTTTCCTTACCCACCCTATTAGCTGTGAAAAAGGCAACCAGAAGCAGTCAGAGGGCAAAGTTGTGTAGGGGGGTTGCCCCATCAAACCAGGTCAACAGGTTGTGAGCAGTAGCAGGGACAAGTAGTACCTTTTGGCCTGGCACCGTTCCCAGTCCCCTCATCTACTGGAAGGTCACTGGCACACATTGCATGATGGGCATTTTTTTGCTTTGCTAGTTGACTGCAGTCAGCTTTTCCAAGCACCTGACATGCGACTGCACCAACCATTCTAGGTGACTGCTGTTCATATTAATAGGGAATAATTATAAGATCATTGTTCTGTATGGTGGCCTTCAATGCAGAAGAATGTTGTCCTTCTTGCCTCCTGAGAGAGAGTCTTTGCTTCATCCAAAGCCACTCAGTCCTTTCCATGTGGTCACATACAGTCACTGCCAATCTTCTCTATTCCATGGGCCCACCTAGCCATGGACTTTATTGTCAGTCTTTCACCTTCTTATGGCAATATAATATAGTAATATGAGTGATGATTTTGCAAACCTGTCACCTGTTGAACTATTCCAACTTTTCATTAAAATTTTTCAATCCACTATTCAAACTTTTCATTTAATCTTTCAATCCACAGCTTGTCTTTAAAAATTGCATCTGACAAAGGGTCTAATTTTAATTCCATTTTCCACTCCCACACCAACAAGTTGTGGCATCAGTGTGAGACATGGCACAAAATGTAAAATAAAACACTGCCAGGGACGCCGCTTCTTTGGGTCTAGCTCTGAAAATTCACTTTGCAAGTTTGAAAGCCCTTTCCCTGTACTTGACTTCTACTTTCATATAATTTCAACTTCCAACCACTTTCTCCTGCGATCCTGGATGGCCAACAGGAATATGAAGTGAAAAATAGCCTTCATACAAGACTCTTCTGTGGATCCCTTCAGTATCTCATCCATTCAAAAGGTTTGGACCTGTAGAAAACTCCAGAATTCATCACACTAGTGTTCATGACTCTCATGTAGTGTAAGGGTTTCCTGAGGAACCGGTCCTAGTGGGTCCTGTGGACCTCCTGATAAAGCGGGTTCTAGGGGGTCATGGTGAACTCATTGGCAAGACCCATTGACATCATGACAGTGGTTCCATTGTTACACCATCACACCTGCACTGTTGTATTGTGACATCAATGCATCCAGATATGCCACAAAACTTTATATCAAACACTTCCAGGAATGCAGCTTCTGTAGGTCTAGCTCTGCTAAACTCTGGATTGAACTATAAGTCTCTTTTTGACTGACCCAGTGTCTGTTTCTGGCATTTGTGTTTGCTGTTGCTGCCTTGCCACCAAATTCCTACCAGTTAATAAACACATATAAATCTATATTTTCTAACCTTTGGCAGGAAACAAATGTCTTCTGAATCTCTTTCTCTTCGGGAATTTCCGATGTGAATCCTGTGAGTGGCTAGTGGACGTGAGAGCCGATGTCGACTGTGAAAATGAAAACATATTTTATTATTTTGTTTTACTAAAACTGACTAATTTAGATCAGGGGGTAATGCAATAAAAGCCCCTTCACCAGTCTCTCATTTTCTCTCCTGCAACCCCCTCCTCATTGATAATGTCAGTACCATGGCTCCTCCCCCTCAGTGATGTCACTGGCGGGTTTGAGTTACATATAGAACCGAAGGAGTCTGGTTTGGGTGGATGCAGGTTGCTCAAGAACAGTTTTTCTGACCCTCACATCACCAATATGCAGTGGTAGAAGAAGTGGGTACCATTCTATAATTTAAGGCAATAGGGAAAAAAGAAAAGGGGCTGATGGGGATTTTTAGACCATAAGGATCCACTGGAAGATAATTTTGTGCTTTGGCAGGCCAAAAAAACCCTAATCATACTGTCATCATGAGGCAACATCAGTACTCAGAGTGGGCAACAGAGACACTAGTTGGTGTCCAAACAAAATGAAGGTGGATGTATAAGGATTATGGTACACAAAATGGTTTAGGACCTGCCATTTCCTGAATTTTTCATTTTTGGGTTGAATGTGAAACACCTGAATGCACCATCACTGTGCTCACCTTTGTCTTCTGTGTCGTCCAGGATAATGTGTTTCTCATAGCGAGTCTTACCTACAAATGAAGCACAAGAAAGACTCTGCATTTCCAAAAATCCAGTTTTACATCCTTAAGAAGAGTCTTTCAACATATAGACTTTCTCAGCTGATAACCATATTTGTATAACCATATGAAACAAGTAACAGTGAAACTGATGGGCATTAATGGGGAATTAAAATCCAGGGATACGTTTGCCTAAAACAGTTATTTCTATTTCCCCCATGACATGGCCAAATGAGACACAGTTGCTTTGAAAATGTACTTCTAGTTCCAGCAGTTGTAGACAGTATTGTCACTGGAGGGCTTTGCCCTAATTCTTGGACACAGGACAATAAAGCCACCCTAGAGGAACCCCAAAAGGTGCCTAGAGTAAATCAATTGGGCATAGGGATACTGGCTGAGAGAAGCATCAGTGTATCCCCACACCATGATAATTATATAAGCACATTTATCTCAGGGCTTTCATTGCAGTTAAGCTCAAATGTAAGACATTTAGAAATTTAGTTAAACTGACTAAATATTACAAGTAAAACACAAGTAATGAATGGAAAACTGACTGTTGCACAAAATCAGGGCACCAAAAAGCATAAAGTATATCAGAATTTAAAAAACAAAAAAACAGAAAAAGGATAAATTGGTTACGGGGAAACCAGTGTCTAAGGATTTACACTGAAGTGGTACAGAAGAACAGATTAATTGTCACGGGCAGATAATTGATATAGGGGCAGTTTATCAGACACTTCACCACCACATTTGCCATTTGGTGAATTATTTGTTCTGCCTTTGAAAACAATGTGTTGTGGTGGTTACAGGGGGAAGAAATCCCACTATATTTGCCCTCAACCTGAACTGCTACAGTTTTAGTCCCAGACCCTCTTAATGTAAGTGCTTTGCACTGCTCTACCACCAAGCAACTATCACTCGATTTGTGACTGCCATCTTGTTTTACAGATTTCCAATTTTCGTTACAGGTACAAATACCTAGTGGAAGGGTGAGAGAGTGATGTCACCCTAAGATTTTAGGAAAATAGATTGAACTGGTGGGAATCCTTCAGCCTGAATCCCTAGTTTTTTAATAAATCAGTTACATAGTTGGATCCTTTTGTCCAAGCAAGTCCTGCCTAACCGTACAGTATTGCAGCACACTCTGTAGTCAATGCTTTTTCAGGATTGGAGATACATCATTTGATGAGTTGGTATGAGAAACTGAAAAATCATAGAAGAGTGGACCTATGGTAGAGTCAGGATTGATTAATGATGTAACAATAGGCAGGGTCAGACTGGGATGGCCAAGGCCCACCGGGACTTTTACCCCAGGAGCCCCCATTATCCGGCCACTCACCCACAGTCAGCCCCTTACCCTCCTTCTACTTAGTGGATTGGGTGAAGGCGGAGGACAGGCAAGTATCGGGTCTGGGTTGCCGGGGCCTACCAGTTTTTTTTCTGTTGTCCTGCCGACCCAGTCCGACCCTGACAATAGTCTTGTAGGAGTGTGAGGAATGTGCTGCCCCAGCATGCTGTATCAGTAGTGTGTGGAACACATTAGGCACAATATATGAGATTTCTAGATTCCTACTTACCTTTTGGTCCAACAGCACAGTAGAAATCAAAATGAATAATCCCTACAGAGTGGAAAACAATGACATTGCTTATGAATAAAAGAGGTGCGTTATACAGCTCTAAACATACATTATATAATACTAACATATCCCACAGTGTTTAACAGAATTTTAAAATCACCTCATTGTCTGTCCCCTCCCCAGGGGAGTGTAAAGTATAGACTCTGTGATGCAAGCACACAACACTAGTGACATCACTAAGAGCCAATTATAACTGATGACATCACTAAGCGCCATTTATCAGAATAGAGTCCACTAATGATAAGTCTCCCTGAGGGCTGTAACTACACGGGGGTGAAGTGGTTGCGACTGTAGCTGGGCCCAAGCACATAAGGTGCAAAGAATAATCAACATTTATAAAATCATATAAAGAGTCTTCACAAAATAGGACAAGTAGGGGTTTGTTGTTTATGGATAAAGAGAAATAATGATAAAAAATATTGTGATTAGGACTCATTGCTGCCTTGTTATATAACACCAACAAATAATCTTGCTTTGTTTTATAACAGCAACATTTAGTGCTATAGGAGTGATCACTACAAAATAATGCTCATGCATTTGGAATTGAGAGTACCTACTTTCGAGAGTTTGGGTGCCACTGAAAAAAGCTTAGACAAAGTTTATGACCCCTCCATGGGACATATTTATCATGCTAAAACAGAGTAGTCGAGTGGAGTTGCTCATAGCAACCAATCAGATATTTGGTTTAGTTTTCTAACTTATATGTCACTGTCTAATTGCTGATTGGTTGCTATGGGTAACATCACTGGTGTTGTTTCTCAACACTGTTTGATAAGTAAGTCCTTTTTTTGGAAAACAGCTATGTAAAGCAGATATGACATCCTTCATTTGCTGGTTCCATACTGGTTGGGTCCAATATCAGACCGGTTTCATTCTTTTAAGTGCAATAGAAGATACTTTCAGTAATGGTGTCTGTTTGTGAATGATCTACTTTTTGTCATTATGTCCAACCCTGTTATTGTGTGTTCAACTCAACATGTGGCTTTTGTAGTTAAAAAAAATAATAATCAGGTTTTACATTAATTAAGGAAGTCTTAATTCAATGCAGTTGATAACACTGGAAATAGATTGGGGTCTACTGTTTATAACACAAACCTGAAATGAGTTGAAGATAGTGAATATGATCTGGAACGCCTTATTTTTAGGATCAGACACGACTAAAAGGCCAAAAACCCAAGTGAGGCCCAGCAGAGGAATAAGGACAGCCAGACTTTTGGTAATTTGTATTAAGATCTTCTTTTCATCTTTGCTTTGCCTTTCACCAATGGTAGGTCTTAGTAACTTGTATATAACCACACACAAAATGATGGAATTGACAAACACGATGGTGAAAACAGGCACGACAAAAGCAAGAAAGCTGTAGGTTGTATCAGTGTTAAGCCAGCAATATTTTCCACTGGTAAATCCTTGTTTCGGTGCTGTAGAAGCCACTGTGATAATGGCTATAAGAGCAGGGCAGCCATATCCCACAGAGAATGCTATGATCATCATAATCTTCCTACTCATGTCATGCAAAATGTAAACCAGACGGTAAAAGAGGATGAGCCCGGTGGTTAGCATCCAAAAGAAGAGCACCAAGTAGAAGTAGAAGCTGAGGAACGCAACAGCAGTACAGGCCGGGGAGTTTGGAGTCTTCTCCAAAGATGCTCCAATGAAAAAAAATATGTCACCCATCAGTAGTGACACGGCAATATTCACCAGGCACACGTGGCGGAGGTACGAGGTCTTGTTCTTAATCACCGACCTCCAGACAATGGCTTCAATGACCAGAGTGATAAACAGGCAGACGAGAGACGTCCCCAAGCCAATGTAAGTAATCAAATCTAAGGCTGCTTTTACTGGATCTGTTGTGTTAGATGGTTGTTGTATTGTTGCATCATCTGCACCCATAAGCACAGCGAAGGAAGTCAAGTGATTACAGCTGCAGACTGTAGTGTTCCCAATGACTGACGCAGAGCAGTTTTCCTTATTCCAACTACTTATATTGAAATCCCAGTAGACACAGTCAGGATCAGCCAGGGAAGTGTTGCTCTTACTAAAGGTCAATGATACATTAAAATTATCAGAGTTTTTGGTTTCTGGAATCACTTTCGTTGAGATAACGAGGCCATTGATTGTCTTGTTAAAGGCAGAAGGTAGAATATCTTTCAGAGTAGAATAAGCGATGCTGACAACAGTGCAGGAGTTCCCACTCAGGAAACCTTCTCCTAACAACACTCCTCCACTTAATCCGGACAGCTGGAATGTCTCATTGTAGCTCTCACTTGCATTTAACGTTTGCCCTTTTAACTGAATGTTAGTGTTTGTTTGGTTACTTGTAAAGCTGGTCACATTTGTAAGGCTTCCTGCAAAATTTTCAACCGACTGGAGAAGTTGTGAGCTCTTGTCCTTTATACTTGTCCAAGCTTGTGTATTGTCCACAATGGTATTTACTGTAGTGATAAATTTCTAGGGGAATAAAGTGCAAAATACAAATTAAGCAAGCATGATCAGTACACTTATATATATACATTGAGCAATGCAGAAGAACGGCACTCAAAGGACTTGCTGAATCAATCTTCCAAAGGTTTATTTTGCTCAACGTTTTGGTCACCTACAGGGACCTTCGTCAGGAGTAAAACAGTGCACATGTTGTTTCTAAGCTCGGGCACCCAGGCAAAATAACTATTTATGGTGTGCACCTTATGGGGTAAATTTACTAACCCAACGCTACACTTTGCTAGGTGAAAATTCACTCAGACAATGCTAATTTACGAAAATGCTAAGTAGCGTCCAGAGAGCCGAACGCTGGCGAATTTTTGCTAGCATTACTGACAGTCAAGGCGAAGATGCGCTAGCGTTCAATTATGCCTGCAACTTTGTTAGAGGTCTTCGCTCAGGCTAATTTGCATATGGTGGGAAATTTAAAGATGAATGGACGTATATGTTGCAGCAAATACATTACATTACTTGTATAATGTAATGTATTTGCTGCAACATATACGTCCATTCATTATAGAGTTGTTTTTTGACACTTAGAAACTTTTCCCACTAAAAATATGATGTAAGTAACAGAAGACTGAGGAAGATCTATGTACTCCAATGTACTTCACCTGGTCTGAGCTGGCGAAGGCAAGTCTGGCGAAAGAGGTAACGTTCAGTAAAATCCGCATCTTAGTGAATTTGCGGAGTAACGTCCATCCTCCAGAGCAAAAATTCGCCTGGCGATAGAGTGCGAATGAGCGCTAGCGTCTGTCTCTTTCACTAGCGAAGTCATGCCTGCACCCATTAGTAAATCGGTGAAGTGCCTAAAAGCGGTAATGCTGTTAAATCTTCGGCAGTGTTAATGACTTCACCCTTTAGTAAATCTGCACCTATGTCTCTCTATCTCTTGTTCTATTATATATACAGTATATACACCACAGTCAAATCGCTGGCACTCCCATGTATGAGAATGTTGTAGTAACAGCTTGATATATATATATGTACTGTAAATAGAGGTGTGCATATATATATATATATATATATATATATATATATACTGTATACAGTATATATAGAGAGAGAGAGAACACTGTATATATATATATAGAGAGAGAGAGAGAGAGAGAGAGAGAGAGAGAGAGAGAGAGAGAGAGAGAGAGAGAGAGAGAGAGAGAGAGAGAGAGAGAGAGAGAGAGAGAGAGAGAGAGAGAGAGAGAGAGAGAGAGAGAGAGAGAGAAAAATCTGCACTCAACAGGCTTAGTTAGAGTAACTGATTTTAATAGACAGGTGTAGCACTATAGTAAATTGAGTGCACCTTACTCTACTATAAGCTCCACTCCCAATAAATGTGCTCCGGATGAGACCTTAAAATCTAAGGGAGTAAGCCATCGCAGCGATGTGGAAGCAGGGTGTAGTGCAACTTTAACTGTATTCAGGGTGCAAAACATTGGGCGCCAGTGGTTCTTATAACTTAACCATTGAACAGATTTATTGGACATATACAATCCCCATCGGAGTGTACATAAAAGAGAACATGCAGGATCATACACCAACATTGGATAGGCAATACTCACAGCACTACTCACCGTTTATAAGGATATAATTTACAAGATATTCATGGCTTTTGTGTATTATATATATATATATATATATATATATATATATATATATATATATATATATATATATATATATAGGACCACAGACTGCCTTGAAACTCCATGCTGTAACTACGGATCGCACAGAGGGACACGTGCACCCGGATACACTGCATAGAAACAGGAAGTAGCACTGAGAGCACCAGCAACAGTTACGGCTGCAGGAGTTTCGGGGACCGACCGATGTCAGAGGCACCTGCAGATAGTTAGCACACCTAGTACCCGCAGGTCACTTTGCCTTCAGCTGTGGATATGGAGAGTAACTCGGCAGTAGTGAAAAGGAATCCATTCGCCTATAAAAGCTTTGCCCAACTGTCAGCATCAGCACTCAGCATTTCTACACGGACAATTGGCTCTGCCTGCCATCACTACACATCTCTCTACATCTACAGGTCATGCTTGGCACAAGCCTTTGGGGCAAATTTACTAAGCAGCAAAAATTCGTCAGCTAAGGCTTCGCAGGCAGCGCAGCTCTTTGCCAGGCGAAAATTCGCTCAGACAACGCTAATTCACTAACATGCAAAGTTATGTTGCAGCAAATACATTACATTACACAAACCCAGGGAAGCTTAATAAAGACAATAGAGTTGTTATATTTCCCTACACATGTGCCCAGTGTATAGTTTATGTGCCATATGTTAGGAAATGTAGGGGGGAAGCCGGGTACCCCAAAAAATGTTTACGCTCTTTTGCAGCCTATCACACTGAAAAAATGAAGATGCCAGCGTTTTTTGGGACTTAGACAAATTTAAAGGTAAATTTTTAGGAACTCCTAACTACTCTATTGCACTTCGCCTGGTCTGAGATTGCGAAGTCAAGTCTGGCGCAAGAGGTAACGTTCAGTAAAATCCGCATCTTAGTGAATTTGCGGAGTTACGTCCCATCGCCAGAGCACAAATTCATCTGGAGATTGAGTGCGAATGAGCACCAGCGGCAGTCTCTTTCATAGCAAAGTTACACCTGTGCCTGTTAGTAAATTGGCGAAGTACCGAAATGACGTCACACTGGTGAATTTTCCCCAGCGTTAGTCACTTCGCCCTTTAGTAAATTTGCCCCTTTACGTTTGCCCCTTGTTAACACTGGGTTAAGGAGGATACAGCAACACAGCATTTGTTTGATGTGGATACTAGTCGTCAATTCTCTTTCTCCGCTCATGAGGCAGACAGGTTTCTTTTTTCTGAATCTCCAACAGATGTGACTGTAAGTAAATCCTCCTTTTTCTCTTTCAAAATGCCTCAGTTAATGGGGCTGCTCCAGCAGAATTCTGCACTGCAATCCATTTCTCAAAAGAGCAAACCTATTTTTTTATATTTAATTTGGAAATCTAATATGGGGCTAGACATATTGTCAGTTTCCCAGCTGCCCCCAGTCATGTGATTTGTGCTCTGATAAACTTCAGTCACTCTTTACTGCTATACTGCAAGTTGGAGTGATATCACCCCATCCCTTCCCCCCCCCCCCAGCAGCCTAACAACAGAACAACGGGAAGGTAACCAGATAGCAGCTCCCTAACACAATATAACAGCTGCCTGCAAGGCCGCTTCTGCCATGAGGCAAGGTGAAGCCCTTGCCTCAGGCAGCAGCGAGCGGCCAGTTACAAGGGGCGGCAAAAAGCCGCCTCTTGTAACTTTAAGAGCTGAACTTCCGGGTTTTAAACCGGAAATTCGGCTCCGCTAGTGCAAAGAGCGCTATTGCGCTCAATGCACTAGCGATACTGCCCCCTGAAACCTGCTCCGACACTAATTTTTAAGCACGGAGCGGGAGAGGAGGGGGGCGGCAGCAGCCCCAGAATCGGCGCTGGCTGCCTGGTAGATATAAAAACAACACTCAGTAGTGAAATCCAGGTCCCATTGCGACAAATTCAGTTACATTGAGTAGGAGAAACAACAGCCTTCCAGAAAGCAGTTCCATCAAAAAGTGCTGGCCCTATCTGAAAGCACAAGACCAGGCAAAATGACCTGAGATGGAGCCTACTCACCAATATTATAACTACAAAAAATAAATTTGATGGTTCAGGAATGAAATTTTAGAATTTTAGAAATCTTAGAATTTTATAATCACAACGCTGAATCAGCAACGCTGAATTCCTTCGTAAATGACGTGGAATCCTAAATCACTGCTCTTTTGACTTTATTTTATTAGTGGTAGAACAAGGCGGGGAAGGAATTGACCATAGTAAAAGATTAAATTAAACACACAATACCATGACTCATTAAAAAAAACGACCCTACATATGACAGGCTTGGTAAAATTGAGACTATTATTGACAAACACAAACAGGACTTAATGAGTTTTAAACAGAATAAACTTCGGAAAGTGTCTGAAGATTATAAAAATAAACGTGTATATTTTTGGTTGGGGGGGTTACCACATGCTCCAAGGAGCTAGAAAGGGGATAAGAGGGAGTAAGCACATCAGATGGGTTGGTCACAAATCCAAGAGGCAAACCACCCAGGGCAAGGAGAATGTCATTTTTAACCTTAGCCAACATGTATTCTCAGCTGGTGAGATCTCCTCACTAAACAAAGGCCTCACATTTCTTCCCCATCAAAAAGCAGACACATTTGGCATCTTGGTAGACATACAGTACATTAGGGATGGGTGAATTAGACATTTAGCTTTGTCAAAAAATCCCCGCAGGCAAAATTTCGCCGAAATGCATTCAAGTCTATGGGCGTCAATTTTTTTTTTGATGCACGTCATTTTTTTGGACAAAAAATTCGCTCATCCCTAAAGTACATACTGTAGCTTTCAAAGGAAATTGAACTTAAGGAACACTGGGACACTGCAGATAAGGTTGTCTCACCATTCAAAGGGAAAAGCTATCGTGCATGTAACGATTTGTTGTCCGACATCTGTCAGAAAATTGATTGGCCAGGTTAGAAAATTTTCATCGGTAACAGTGAAATCTATCTATTGCTCAATCGTTTGCAGGGCTAAGCAGGCAGCTCCCCTCGGTTTTCATGGCTTCAACTAGACAACATCGCTTGAAATGGTCTTTTTAGTTGATGGACAAATAGACATTTAAACAATGTCATTCCCCATGACCAAGGTATCATATGCCGACCTCCTTATGCTACAATTTGAAACAACACACATCATCCCTTGTAGGTTTTTTCCTCATCTGGACAGGGAATGAAGAAGCCCTCAAGGATTTCCATGATGAACTCAATGTTCTGGATAGCCCAATAAAACAGACCCTATGTTTCCACGATAGCGAGGTTATGCGCAGGACCTACTAGTAAACCAACTATGCAAGACACTCAGAGTTCTCTGCTTCATGACAGAAGTACCAAACCAAAGGGACCCTCATCTTTGATTTTTACTACCACATTCACATCTACAGACAGTACTCTCCCTGTATGGGGCAAATTGACTTAAGGGAGAAGTAACTAACACTGGCGAAAATTCACCAGCGTGACGTCATTTAGGTACTTCACCGAAGGCGTAACTTCGCCATCGAAAGAGACTGATGCTGGCGCTCATTCGCACTCAATCACCAGGCAAAATTGCTCTCCAGCGAAGGGATGTAACTGCGAAAATTTACTAAGATACGGATTTTACTGAACGTTACCTCTTGCGCCAGACTTGCCTTCACCACTTCAGACCAGGCGAAGTGCAATAGAGTAGATTGGAGTTCATAAAAATTTAGTTGAAAAATTTCCCAAAAAACACTGGAGTCTTTTCATTTTTTTCAGGGTGATAGGCTGCAAAAGAGCGTAAACATTTTTTGGGGTAACCGGCTTCCCCCCTACATTCCCTAACATATGGCACATAAATTATACATTGGGCTCATGTGTAGGGCAATATAACAACTCTATTTTATTTTATTAAGGATTCCTGGGCTTGTGTAGTGTAATGTATTTGCTGCAACATATATGTCCATTGTACTTTAACTTTAATTTTCCGTATGCAAATTAGCCAACGCTAGCGCAACTTCGCTCTGCTTGCAGAATTAACGCTAGTGCAACTTCGCCAGCTTTCGGCGCCCTGGACACAACTTCACATGTTAGTGAATTAGCGTTGTCTGAGCGAGTTTTCACCTGGCGAAGTGTTGTGCTACCTGCGAAGCCGTCGTTGGCGAATTTTCGCTGCTTAGTAAATTTGCCCCTAAGAATATTAAGTCCAATTGGCCTCTGATTAACATGGATGAGACATTGGCTTTGTTTAAAGCACCTGTACCCATGATGGGATATATGAGGGATATAGGAGGGACAGGAATTTGAAAGACATTCTGATGTTCACAGATTTTAAGGGACACACTCCCAATCCAACAAATTGGTCAGAAAAAAATGGGGTGTTATAAATGCCCGGATTGCACAAGACTTAACTTCAATTAATCTTCATTGGCCTAGGACACATGTAAGTGATTCCTGTGGTAAACTGTAGGACTAGGCACTCATAGCTCATACCTACAGTGGTTGGTCTGGTTGTCTCTATTGAGTTTTAACTATGGGTACAGTTGTGTGGGCAGTGGCAACAGGCAAACACACTTTAATCATTTACTCTTGATCCATCTCATACAACCATGAGCGCAAGAGTGAAGTTAGAGATGGCCACAGTCCGCTAGAGTGAAATTCCGCCACTCTCCATTCATTTCTATCGGATTTTGAAAGGCGTATTTATCAAAGGGTGAATTTGCACTTTCACCCATTGATAAATATTCTTTTGAAAATCCCATAGAAATAAATAGAGAGTGGCGGAATTTCACTCTAGCGAACTTTAGCCATCTCTAACATCACGCATTGATAAATATACCCCTAAGGCTTTGTTGGGTTTTTTTTCCTCATGAGCTATGTAAGACTAAGGGGTAGATTTATCAACGAGTGAAGTTAGAGATCTCCACAGGTTGAAGAGTGAAATACCGCCTCTCTTCATTCATTTCTATGGGATTTTTAAAGGCGTATTTATAAAATGGTGAAATTTCACTATTACCTTTTATCCCATAGAAATGAATGAAGAGAGGCAGTATTTCACTCTTCGACCTGTGGAGATCTCTAACTTCACTCGTTGATAAATCTACCCTTATGTTGGGATCTAAGGCCTCGACTGGCAGCCCACTCATATGCAGCAAAGATGAGAGCACTTTGTAGTTGATATAAAAGGGGAATGAAAATAGCGTTGCACCTCTTTCTCAGTGAAGTGCTGCTTATGCAAGCAATAAGAAGTGATCAGCACAAGGCTGTTATTTGGAGTGCTCCTTAAATGTCTGTCATTCAGATACCAAACAATTGTCTAGATATTTCCCTTTTCTAAGCAGAATTTTCACTTCAAGCAGAAAATTTGAGAGTATGGAGTCCTCTAAATCAATTTAAAAGGGCTAGGGTTGCCTTGGGCTGTTACAGAACCCCAAACCATAAGCTGTAGCATTTATACCCTACTACTTTGTACTGGCACATTCATATTAAAGGAGTGCGAACCTCAAAAGAAGCCTGGCATTACTGAGTGCTGTGTCAAGGGTGTGACCTCAAATGTCTTGATTTTTCATTTTCACACGTTGGTAGGTATTTAGTCAATATGTTATTACTTACGTCCATGGTTTCTGGCTGCACATTTTTACTGTTATCTGAAACAACAGTCAGTATGTCCACAATCATGTTGATGTTGCTTGCTGAGCTTGAAATGGTTTCTTTGTTAGTTACAGAATTATTGGAAAGGCTTTCAATGAACGCAGGCATCAGCTTCTCAGGTTTTGGTGCATTTGCCAAGTTCTGGAATGAAGCATTGAGAAATATAATTGGTTCCAGTTGACTATGACAACCTACCTATTGAGATCGAGAATTCCACTCCTCCTCTGAGTTGCAGAACACCCCTGTCTTTTCACACTGCCTCTAGGTGGAGCTCAGCTCTGCCCCTGTGATTTATCTCCAGAAGAAATACACAAAAAGAAGCCCCCCATGACACTGTAGGCAACAGAGAGTAAGTAAAATATGTCAGCTCTTTGGTGCACAATCTTAGGGCAGTTCATTAAGAAGCTTTTATTCTCACTGCTGAAGGTACCACAATGTGCTCTCCTACAGTTAGACATATATTTCGTTTTAAACATACCTAGGGGTACAGAATGAAGCTTCTTCTGTAAATATCAACTTGCCACTCCAGAACAGCCACCTGAACTTTGGCCTACAACACTATCTGCCTTGCAAAGAGGAGACTGATACTAACCCTTCCAACACCCATAACAAATCACCCCCTCTGCATGGGGAATTTTGAGACAGTAACAAGATCCAGTGATTTGGTGATGGGTCCAATGGATGAATGTGTCCATGTGTAGATGAAAAGCTCTGTACTGCTGTAATGGTACCTAATTAAACTGCTAGCAGGAAAAAACATATGGCAAGAAGTTTGTATTGATGACATTAGCTGAAAATAACTGAAAATAGTAACCCAGCAAGAACAAGTTACCTGAACTTCCAGGAACTGGTTGAAGACAACAACAGAAGTACAGTTTTCTTGGCTCGTCCAATCTCCATTATTGCAAGAGTAGGTTATATTCCCTGTTAGTGTGGGATCTTTATTCTGACACGGAATGAGAAGAGTCACACCACTGGGAGACTCGGGAACATATGTCTCTAAAGCCTTGCACTTTGAATTACCAGTTCCTGTAATGCAACAAACAAGAGTCAGGGGTTGCAGGGAAGGATGTTATTTAGTCTTGGCTCTGAACTGAGCCAGAAGGGCACCAGTACAACTCCCAGCCAAGGAACCAGCTGCCCTTCCTACTCCCACAACCATATGCCCTTCTATGCCTGTACTACAGCCATCTATTTCTCTCTATGGGGAAAATTTACTAAAGGGCGAATTTTCGCTTTGTGAAAATTTGCCATACTTCCTGCAACTTCGTCAGACGTTATTTTACATTTTTAGCAAAATGTGAAGTGTGAGAAAAGCTGGAGAAAAGGAGATTTTGTGTACTCACCGTTAAATCACTTTCGTCGCTTGAGGGACACAGGGACAGTGGGTATAGCTGGTACACCCCCAGCAGGCGGAGCCTAGCTCAGTTTGTACCAAAGTCAACAGGAACTAGTAAAACTTGAGCTCTAATCGAACTGTATGGAACATATCAATAACTATAAACAACACCATATCATGTCTGACGGAAGTGAAGGCCTCAATCCAGGAAGGGAAGCCCTGTGTCTCCCAAGCGACTGAAGAGAAAGATTTAATGGTGAGTACACAAAATCTCCTTTTCTCTAGGTCTGCTTGGGGGACACAGGGACAGTGGCAACATACCAAAGCTGTCCCCAAAAAGAGAGTAAGTAAGTGACCACTGCGGTTTGGAGCACCTATCTGCCAAAGTGAGTGTATTGTAGAGTGACTTATTTGTAGTGTTAACAGTGTAATTTAGAAATAAAAACGACAGCATAAAAATTATGACAGAATCCACTCTCTGAAGAGAGTTTAGGTGACTCTTCCTCTTCAAGATCTGAGGTATAGGATAGCTCACCCTCAGAGCAATCACAGTCATCTCCAAAATCTGGTGGAAGGGGTGTCTGGAAGGGGTATCACTCCTTCTCAGATGGAGATGGGGGTTTGGAAGCCGTTGCCTTAGGGTTATCTAGGCGGAAGAGGAGCTTGTCTAATGAGTGCGCCAACTTCGAGATCCCTTTGGCTAGTTGTGATGCCCACTCTGGGATGTCTCTGAATGGAAGGTTGTGTTAGGAGCTGATGGTTCTCCCGAGTAGCCTGGTTCACCAGGGGTGGAGTAGGATCTGGGGGTTATGTAGCTTGCTCCAGTGGCTTACACTTTACGCATAGAGGGTCTTTGTGCCCTGATGGCAGCCATTCACGGCATTTGGCACGGCATTTACTGAAGATGCTCCCCTGGAAAAAAGGCTGTTCCCTTCAGACATAGTGAGTTGAAGGGTATTACTGTGACAACAAGAGGCTGAGGCCGGCCTGTGCACAGTAGGGAAAAACCCCCTAGCTGGTATGCACTAAGCTAAGCACTAGCCTTTGATGGGTGGAAGCAGGAGTATCTGCACTAACCTGCGTTGTGGTAGTAGCAGGAGTCACTGAAAATTAAGGGTGACTGCTGGTATAGCAGCACCAGCTAACCCCTTTTAGGCGCACTAGTGAGTTGGTGTGAAAAATATGTGTGCTTTCCCCTCCAGAGTCCCACCAGTAATCCCCTTACAGAGTAGGGCGCACACCGGGTGATGGGATCACAGGAAGACACGCTTGTGTTTGCGTGCGAAAATGGCTGAAAAAAAGGCGCCCAATTCAAAAGGCAGCACAATAATGCAGTTTTTGCCTGCCAAGTTAGAACTGTGTTGTCAGTCCGGTCCACTAGCAAGCATGGCTGCTTAAAAAGGCAGAGAGAAGAAAACCTATGCGAACCTCCTGTCCCAGGGAGGAGGGGAATATACTGGGGAGAGCAGGGGAGTGTAGAATTACTCACCTGATAAGTAAGCAGCTCTCCCCTCATCTTCCGGCACCCCACTCTCCTCCTGTAGGTGGAAATGGAGATGTTAGTCGGGGTGTTTGGTCTGTGCATGCAGCACTGGATAGACCCCAGAGACAGGTTCCCACGCTGGGGGATGCCGGTGTAACGGTCGGCACCCAACACCAGAACAAACACCAGGCACCCTGGTCTCGGCTCGTGCTTCACCAGTAGTGTGACCGCCTTTGGGCTTCGGGAGGAGCCCTCGGCTTACTTGGATGCCACCTGGACTTAAATGAGAGGTGCAAGATGAGAGTTCTGGATAGGCAGAGGGGCACGACTGTAGAGCAAAGTCTTTGGACAGAAGGTCATAGTACAAGGCGTGAGGGAATAGAGTAGTCAGATCAGGCCGGGTCGAGGCAGGCAGAAAGTCAGCGTAAACAATTCAGGCCGGGTCTGGGCAGGCAGCGTTCAAAGCGAGGTCAGGCAGGCAAGGGTCAAAACTGGGAGATCAATCAGATGGGATGAGGCAGAATCTGAGTCAAATAACAGGCAAGGGTCAGGTTCCAGAGATCAGAGTAGTAAAACAGCCAGGCAGGGTCAAACACAGGAATCAAACAGACTAGAAGCTTAACAGCACAAAGTACAAGGCACCAGGAACAAAACCTATCACTGGCAACCATCAGACGTCAGCACGCCTGCGCCTCTAAATAGCGATAATGCGCGCGGCTAGGGAGGAAGCCGGCAAGAGGAGCGGCGCGGCGGGTGTCCCCGCCGCACCACTAGACCATCAGGGTAAGTGTTCTTGACAGCCGGACAGGAAACTTCTGCTCATTGTGGAATTCCTGAGCATCCCCTGGTGTCAGTTTAACTGATCAGTAAAAGAGAATACATCCTCTTCTAGTTCGAGGAGCTAGTTCTTCTTTTATTGTTGTGTCCTGCCTCCTAGTGGTACCTACCAGCTATACCCACTGTCCCTGTGTCTCCCAAGCAGACCTAGAGTAAAGTGGAGAAAAGCTAATGGCATTCCAATATTTAAAAAGGGATCTCAGCCTGGCAATTATAGGCCAGTAAGTTTGACATCTGTGGTGGGCAAATTATTTGAAGGTTTGTTAAGGGATCACATTCAAAATGTTGTCCTAGTGAATGGCATTATGCGCATCAATCAGCATGGCTTTATGAAGGATAGGTCATGTCAGACTAATTTGATTGCTTTTTATGATGAGGTAAGTAAGATGCTGGACAGTGGGGGGGGCAGTAGATGTGATCTATTTGGATTTTGACAAAGCATTTGATACCATTTGATACCAACTGCTAAGGTCTGTTGGGCTTAATGAAGTAATTTGCACATGGATAGGAAACTGGCTACAGGATCGGGTACAGAGGGTGGTTGTTAATGGTACATTCTCTGCTTGGATTAAGGTTCTTAGTGGGGTCCCTCAGGGCTCAGTATTGGGTCCACTTTTATTTAACTTGTTCATTAATGACTTAGGGGAGGGTGTTGTAAGTAATGTATCAGTGTTTGCAGATGACACAAAACTATCAGCCCAATTAATTCCATCCAGGATGTGGCACTTGCAACACGATCTTGACAAACTGGCAATCTGGGCAGCTAAGTGGCAAATGAGATTCAATGTTGGGATGTAAAAATATCCACTTATACCCTTAATGGGACTGCACTAGGCAAATCCATTATGGAAAAGGACCTTGGAGTCCTTGTAGATGATAAACTTGTCTGTAGCAAGTAATGCCAGTCAGCAGCATCAAGGGCAAATAAGGTCTTGAGCTGTATTAAAAGGGGCATTGATTCAACGGAGAGCGGTCATTATTCCACTGTATAGAGCACTGGTAAGGCCCCATCTAGAATATGCCGTACAGTTTTGGTCTCCATCACTCAAACAGGACATTATTGTATTAGAGAGGGTACAGAGAAGGGCAACTATGCTGGAAAAAGGTATTGAAAATCTTATCTATGAGGAAAGACTGGCCAAATTGGGGATGTTCACGCTGGAGAAGAGGCGCTTAAGGGGTGATATGATAACTATGTATAAATATATAAGGGGATCATATAATAATCTCTCTAATGCTTTATTTACCAGTAGGACTTTCCAGCTGACACAAGGTCACCCATTCCGATTAGAAGAAAAGAGGTTCCACCTAAATATTGGGAAGGGGTTTGTTACAGTGAGAGCTGTGAAGATGTGGAATTGTCTCCCTGAATCAGTGGTACAGGCTGATACATTAGATAGCTTTAGGAATGGATTGTTCACCTTCCAAACTTTTTTCAATTCAGTTGTTTTTAGATTGTTCCTCAGAAATAAAGACTTTTTTTCAATTACTTTCCATTATTTATTTTTTACTGTTTTTCCAAAATCTAAGTGTAAAGTCGAATGTTGGTGTCTCTGGTGTTTGAGTCTGGCAGCTCAGTAATTCAGGTGCAGACTCTAAACTGTTACAATTTTGCAACATTTAGTTGATAGATTTCTCAGCAGCATCTCTGGAGTATTAGCAACTATTGTATCAATTCTAACAGCTGCCTGTAATGAAACCCAAAGATTCTGCTCAGCAGGGACAAAGATAAGAACATCAGCTAAATTTATCAATTACAGGGTCGTCGACCCCCCTCCCAGAGCTGCTTCAGAAGATGAAAAATTACACTTGACATTTCAATATTAGAAAAGCAGTGACACTAAGGGGCAGAATTATCAAGGGTCGAATTTCGAAGATGAAAATACTTCGAAATTCGACCATCGAATTACTTTGACTTCGAATATCGAAGTCAAAGTTTTTTTTCATCGAATTTGTCCAGGGCCTGGTGCACTTGTCTGCCTTGTGCTACTGATAATTCCAGTAGCACTGGAAATATCACCTGCACCAGGCAGACAAGTGCACCAGGCCCTGGAGCTTGCAAAGTGCCACAAAGCATGGGAAATGATAATCTATGATTTAGAGTTAAGTATATTGACACAAGCACAATGTTTTTCTCTGTGTGCAGTTTTGTGCTCATTTTTGTATTCAGTGCTGCACAGGCTCCCAGTTGTGCAATTCTAGAGTAAATAATGGAAAAATGAAACTCTTACCAGACCAATAGTTTATTTTCATATCAAGGCTTCTCACGAATGTAATACTGTTGGAAATCACGCACTTGAAGACGATGGGTTGTTCGCAGTCTGTTGTTTTTTTGTACTCTCTCAAGAAACATTTCAGATTTCCGTATGTTCCACTGCTTACTGATGAAATAAAAAGGAAACAGTTATTTTATAAGTTGTTTTAATGCAGCAAAAAAAAAAGAAGAATATACTATCTCATATAATTTAATACACTGCCACTCATATACTTAGATACGTAGATGAGGGATCCTTACATTTGTACTCCCGAAACATATGGAGAGTGTTATGCATATCTATGCCCTCTGCATGTTCTTTCATATTCTTTACCAGCAAGTCATTTCACTTCTGCCAACTGGCTTTACTTTATCACTTTGTCATTTGTTATGCTTTATATTCTGCCCACACTTCAGAACTTTCCCATCAGTCCTGTCCCAGGGGAGCTGGTAAACTAAGGCCCCATTCACAGAACAAAAAGGGTCAATTTTGTCAGGAGGCCAGTTAACCCTCTTGTGTAAACATGCACAGGTAGACTATACAGGGGGTCAGAGAAGAGACCTGCGTTCCATATTATAGATACCAAATTATGCAGGCAGACACAAAATGCTCCCATACATGGGCAATTATAAGGACTTCCCCGATTAATATTTGCCCAAAAGTCGGCCAGATGTCTATCCAGCATGTTTAAAAATCCTGTTGCATTGGCTCAATCAGACTGCCCATATTCTCCTTGTTGTGATCCAATTGATTGTCCCTAAGGATCAGATCAGCCCATATCTCCCACCTCAAGGTGGGCATATCAGGGAGAGACCCGATCATTTGGCAAACTTGCCGAACGAGTGGTATGTATGGTCAGCTTTATGTGCACCTCCACTCTACAAGTTAGGTAATGACCACAACCTGCACTTACTGCAGCACTGCACAATCTTTTCAGCTTGTCTTACCATCACTTAGCTCAGTTGTAGATGACACAAATTTTACAGAACAGTCAGCGGAACTATCAAGCGGGATACAGCAATTAAGCATCTGGACTTTGTTGCATATCTGATAGGTATTAACAGGATCAACTTGGATTGCTTGTTGGGTGGGCAACGTCAGGACTCTGACTGTGTAATTGCCACTACTGGGTAAGTTCTGCTGATACAATATGCAGAGGTAGGTGCCTGCAAGACAAGATAAGCAAAGCATTTCACAATCTCCCAAAATACATGAAGAGTAAACCTGGCCATAGACATTGAGATTTTAATCCTTGTACAACGAACTTTCGATATCGATCGTATGTAACAGTCTAAAACTAACCATTCAGATTTAAACTGTATTGTAAACACAAATCAGACAATGTTCTGGTCATGAATTGACAGAATATAGTAGTGACAGTCACCCACTAATATCGGCAGATATCACAACAGACACAACTGATGGATGAAAACACTGCATGCTGCGTCTTCATTTGGCGAGATAGAATCTCATGGTATCTGACCAATTTTTTTTCCCCATCGAAATACATTGATGAAACTGCATGAACAAACTACACCATCAGACTTTATCTTATCCAACTTTACATTCTAGCTATTGGGGGATTACATTTCATTGCAACCTAGTGTTGCTGCATGCTAGTTCCTGGTGTTGCATGGTGTTACGTGGTGCTGGATGGTGTTACTTGTGATGTTGAGTGGTGTTTCCTGGTGTTGCATGGTGTTTGATGGTATTGACTGTTGTTTCCTGGTGTTGCCTGTTGTTGTATGGTGTTGCATGGTGTTGCCTGTTGTTGTATGGTGTTGCATGGTGTTTCCTGGTGTTGGATGGTGTAGAGATTTTGTACCAGGGCCCACAGTCTCCTAGTTACCCCACTGGTTGAAAGCTGTTTCCCAATCCTGGGCTAAAGAATTTTCCTGAAATTGCAGTAACTGGCCAGGAGGTGTCTTTGGGTCCCACCTGTTGGAGTAGGTGGATGAAACTCAGAGCTTGGGTGGAGGCAGGCCCAGTAGGTATAGATAGTTTGAGGTTAGGTCTGTTATAGCTCATTCCAGGAGTGAGACGTAGGATTAGGTTAACTAGTGAGTAATCTGAAGCTCTGCAGAGGAAAGTAGACAATCCACTTGGAGGACCAGTACTTGGGGTTGAACACTTTCAAATGATACTAGATCCGCAGGCCAATTACTGACATACCTGATTTGGGCAAGCACTTCTGGAAGTTCTATTAATAGGTAAATGCTGAATAGCTGTACAGTGTCATATGTGACTGTCCTCTTTGAGGTTGTTTTCCATTCCTGTACCTAAAGAATTATCACATTTTTTTCAAGAAGCACTAGCAGCCATTTGACTTAATGAACTGAGAGTTGTAGTTTGGCCACACCCTTCCTCCACTAACTGACTATATAGCCCATCCCAGAGATCAAGAGTGGCATGTCTCAACATTTATTTTCCTTACCAGCCCAGTCCATGGTCACAGGCGTCACTGTGAGAGTGGAGACACCATTGTTTAATATATATTTATCATTCCCTATTGCTTTGTTATTTATGCTCCAGGTTACTCTGTCAATGTTGGGTACATCACTTTGGCACGTCAGAGTCAGGGAAGATTGTGCAGAAACCGGTTCATTTCCTATAATTCTAACCTTGGCTACAGAAAAAAACAGAAAAAGGTTTATTAAAAAATGTAAGTATTGGGTATTTGAAAAAAAACAAAAAAAACAGAAATCGTTATTTAATGTTCTACTGTGATTATAGTATGCACACCCCCATCAGTTCCATATTGCAAAGCAGCGGGGCAACAAAGATAGGGGATGAGGAGTTATTCCTGCTATGGAGGTAGAGTTGCCATCTTTTACTGGCCCAGGATTCGGGCAGGGGGCAGGCCTGTGACGTTGGGCGCGCTGGTGATGTCATGGGCAGTGCTTTCCTGGGGGTGGGGTGATGACGTGGCAACCAGCTATTGGCTGATCGCCATGTCAATCAAGGACGGTCTGGTTTTCATTATTTTCTTTCTTGACCCGGGCAGCCCTTCTGAAAACCAGGCTGTCTGAGTCACAATCGGAGGGGTGGCAACCCTATATGGAGGGTGTTTTTATTAAAAGCTAAGGCAAATAAGACAGGCAGGGCCTAGTAGTATTACCTTGGGTGCCAGGGCTGGAACTAAAGGGAGGCAGGTTATGCAAATATGCAGGGTACAGGGGGGAGAGCTTTCGATTGCAAGTAGACAAGTGGTAGGCTTTCAATAGCATTTCATTTTTTTACGTGTGGGTTGTATGTCCCCTAAAGTTAATTTGGTTGCCCTTCTCTGTACATTTTTTCCATGAGTTCTTACCTGGCTTCAGATAGGTGACTTGTATGACCTTATCGCTGGTGGCACCATATATACCTTGGAATTTACATGTGTAATTGGTGTTACTTCCTGAGTTTTCAGAGGGGCACTGAGAAGGATTAGCTTGAATAGTGTATATGGAACAAGCAGAATCCTTACTTTGCATCCCTGTGAAAGAGAAGAATAAATTCTGAGGAGAGGTCCTTACTGTTGCACAGCTCCCCCCCCAAACAAAATGATAGCCACATAAAGAAATTGGCAATTGTATTGTACCAATCTGTTTAAAATTGTGCGGAGCTCGACCAGGTAGGGTCTAGAGCTTGAGGCAGCAGAGGAATGTAAAGGAGTTGCCTGAGGATGGATTCTAGTGAAAGAGGCTTTGGTGTGCTTGCATTTTGGGTAGTGTTGGGAGCTCATCCAGAAGATTCAGTATGCTCGGCTAGAGAGCTTGGGTGCCCGCCCTGAAGAGTAAAGATTTCTTTGTAGATGCTGTGGATACCTGTACCAGATCTGTGTGACCCCCGGCGAGTCTCTGTCTGAGGGAGGGTATTGAAAGACTCCATCGTGTGCCTCCTGTGTGAGGCCAGGCCTTGTCCATGCATCTGCTACGTGGGAGCTTCTACCTTATCCAAAGGGACAGGTACTTTGGGTCAGGTAGAGCTACCTGGCGTAATTTAAAGAGCTCTGGGGAAAGGGACTGTGACTGCGTTTGTCCACCCAGAGTGGAGTGTGAGACTGTGTCCTGGGGAAAGAATGTGCCAGGATTGGAATTTACCACACGGGTACCCCCAGTGACGGACTGGCCCACTGGGATACCAGGAAAACTCCCGGTGGGCTCAGGTTTCAGTCGGCCCTCCTGCTTTTAAATATTTGGCCTATTTCATTGCCATTTCTTATTTCCATAAAAAAGAGGCTAAATGGATGGAATAATAGATTATAGTATATAAAGAAAAGAGACTAGGAGAATAGAGGTTGAGTGTGGAGAGGAAGAAAATAGCACTGTCAATGGGCCCCTGGTCTAAGGTTATATGGTGGGCCCCTGGTGTCCCAGTCCAACACTGGGTATCCTGATGAAGGTTTGATTCCTAGTGAAATTTCCCTGGGGTGTAAATCCTCAGTGCCCACTAGGTGGAGGCACTGTGCTAAAAATTCCCAGTACCTTTCCCATAGCATAGGGGTTCAGGCCCTGTATTGGGTATTGATAAGAGTGTACATCCTATACTGCATGAGGTATCATGATAAAATATGCCACTACATTACCTGTAAATGCCTTGGCAAATGTTTTTCTGGCTAGGCTGGTAAAATACTGCCTGGGTACCAACTATACTTTCTGGACTTCCATAAAATTGGGGGGAAAATGCAGCTTTTTTCTTTATGTACACGGGATTTGGGTCACTGTTCTGATATATATTATTCAAGGCCCCTGTGCTAATCTAAATCTCTAATCCCTTTCCTTGTCATAAAACACCCCCATGCCTTTTTTCTGACTGTTGTGATGTCTACACCACATTGCCAGTTTAAGCCATGCCCAAGATATGGCACAGCATGTTATACCGACCATGTCTATATACAACCTCAAATTTACCAATGTTGGCAAAGGCCCACTATTTTTCAAGTCCTCAGATTTGAACTATTCCCTAGGGATGACTGCAGGATTGGACTGGGCTGTCAGACACCGGGAAAAAACGTGTTGGGCCCGGCTCTTTAGGGCCCGGCTCCCTGCACTCCTTCCCCTAACCCCCCTTTCCTGATACCGGTAGCACTTGCGTGTTGTAAAAAGTTACAGCGGGGGGGAGGGGGGAATGGTGTGGGGGGCCCCTGAGGCTGCTTTTAGTAAGTTATAGAATGGCTAAAAGCTAAATAACTCAAAAACTACAAATAATAAAAAATTAAAACCATTGTCTCAGAATATCACTCTCTACATCATAGTTAAACTCAAAGATGAAAACCCCCCATTAATAGCTTTAGCAAGTGAGACTCATTTGTAAACACTGGGCAAATGTGCACCTGGGCAGCTACCCATGGCAACCAATCCGATGATTGCTTTCACTGTTCAACCTGCAGCTGATTGAAAAAAGCTCATCACTGATTGGTTGCTAAGCGTTACTGCCCAGGTGCAAATTTGCCCAGTGTTGGGCCCCCTGGTAGGCAGTGCATTTACTGATCATGGAGAGCCACACACAAATAATAAAAAATAAAAGCCAATTGCAAATTGATAGACTCTGTACATCAATACCATGGTTCTACTTACCAGGAATCTGTATTTGTCCTGCTTGAGTCCAGGTGACATTGAAGAGAGCAAGGTCATTGCTGCAGCAAGTTAAATTGGTCGCTGTTCCATCACAGACAACAGGAATATTGCTGCTCGGGTTTATTAATACAGGTTTGATTTGCAGAGAGGTGGTTGGGTTGTCTGGGCCAGTACAAGTGTAATTACCTGTGGTCAGAGATATATATATATATATATATATATATATATATATATATATATATATATATAGAAACATTCATTAGTCAGGAATCCTCATAAACCTGATTATCTATGCAGAATATGTCAATCTATCAAGGGCTTCAACTTCAATTGCAAACATTCCAATAAGATCGTTTTTACTCCAATAGGAATTAATTATTTCGGGGGAATTCATGTGAGGTTTTTTTTAACTCTAATAAATTCGAATATACTCTAAATTCGATTGGGAGGTTATTTGAGAATTAAATCGAATATTACTGACCCAAAAACTCGAATCAAATTCAACTAAACTAGAATCATGTTTTTTCTCTGAAAAAAACACGAATTTCAGGAAAGCTAGTAACATCTTCAAATTGGTCACTGAACCTCTCCCATTGACTTATACATGAACTCGGCACGTTTTAGGTGGCGAATAGTCGAATTCAAATTATTCCCAGAGTATAGGTTT
This sequence comes from Xenopus petersii, assembly GCA_038501925.1. Lineage (NCBI taxonomy): Eukaryota > Metazoa > Chordata > Amphibia > Anura > Pipidae > Xenopus > Xenopus petersii. The sequence continues at coordinate 12,103,169 of CM076680.1, forward strand.
GATGAATCTCGAAATTCGAATTAAAATTCGAATTCGAAGAGACCTTCGTATTGGACATAATTGAGACGTATATTCTCAAAACGTTAAAAGATGAGTAAACCTTTAAAATAAGTGAATGTAAAATTGATGAGAGTGCTATTCTAAGCACTTTTGTAATTTACATTCATTATTTATTTTCTTTTAATTCCTCGATATAGGGATAGATGTACTGTTCATATGAAAGAATTTTGTTACAACAGCACCACCTGCTGGTCAGTTTCCCACCAGTCTGACCACAAAATTTCCTTGACTACTTGGTGGTCAGACTAGTGGGAAAATTACCAATATCTTTTTTCCCTAGTAAAGGCCCTAGCTAATGAACAATTTCAATATATCTTGGTACAATAGGTTAACTTAGTAATGTTTTGGGGCCCTAAATTGCATTTGCTGTGGGGTCCAGTAATATCTAGTTACACCACTGAAAAGTTAAGAAACACTGCCTAATGGGCTCTTCTGAGTTTGGTTTCCACGTTTTACTTGGAGACAATGTGGTCAGGGCATGGACTGTGTGATGTCAGGGGCAGGGCTGAAGATGTCACTGGTGATGACACTTGAATAGAAACAATGACATTTTGGGGTAGCGGCTATGACACAGCCTGCAGAGATTGGATGAATTTCCATTCAACCAGGTAACGTTTTGTCTGGTTCCAGTTTTGAACCAGACAGTCTTTGGGGCAAATTAACTACAGCGCGAAGCGCCTAACGCTAGCGCAAATTCGCCAACGTGACTTACTTTGCCGATTTACTAACGGGCACTGGCGTAAATTCGCTAGCGAAGTGGACCTACTCTAGCGCTACTTCGCACCCTTACCCCAGGCGAAGTTGCGCTATGTGAAGAGACGTAACTACGCTAATTCACTAACTTGCGCATTTTACTGAACTTTATCTCTTGCGCCAGACTTGCCTTCGCCACCTCAGACCAGGTGAAGTGCAATAGAGAAGATAGGGACTGCTAAAAAAAAAAGTTGACATTTTTTCTGCGTCTTTTCCTTTTTTAAGGGTGATAGGCTGAAAAAGATTGTACATTTTTTGGGGGGCACCCTCCTTTCTCCCTATGTTTCCTAACATATGGCACCTACACTATACAGTGGGCACAGAGCAAAATAACAATATAATGAAGCTTTCCCAGCCTTGTGTAATGTAATGTATTTGCTGCTACATATACGTCCATTCAACTTTAACTTGGCGCCGTATGCTAATTAGGCATCGCTAGTGTAACTTCGCTTTGCTTGACGAATTAACGCTAGCGCAACTTTGCTACCGTTTGCCTCCCTGAGCGAAACTTCGGATTTTAGTGAATTAGCGGTGCCCTGGCAAAACTTCGTCTAGCGAAGTGCGACGAAGCCTGTGCTAGCACAACTCCGCCGGTTAGTGAATTTGCCCCTATATATTTTCTGGTTCAAAACTGGGCAGATGGCAACTTTGAAATACTGTTTTTGTTTTACAATTAAAGTGCCATTTATGCATGAACAGAATCCTGTACTCGTTTTACTGGATGCCAGATTCCTCCACTGGAGCCACTACTGGATGTTCATGTGAATTAAAGCAAATTAATATGAACCCTGTATTGTTCCTTTAAAGGGGCTGTTCACCTTTGAGATAACTGTTAGTATGATGTAGAGGGTGATATTCTGAGACAGTTTGCTATTGGTTTTAATTTTTTATTGTTTGTGGTTTTTGAGTTATTTAGCTTTTTATTCAGCCGCTCTCCCATTTGCATTTCAATCTGGTAACTAGGGTCCAAATTACCCTAGCAACCATGCATTGATTTGAATAAGAGACTTGAATATGAATAGGAGAGGACTTGAAGAAGAATCAGTAATAAAAAGTAACAATAACAATACATTTGTAGCCTTACAGGGGATTTGTTTTTTAGAAGGGAGTCCGCGACGCCCATTTAAAAGCTGCAAAGAGCCAGAAGAAAAAGGCAAATAACTATGTTACTATAAAAAAATTAATAATGAAAACCGATTAAAAAGTTGTTTAGAATTGGCCATTCTATAACATAATAAAAGTTACCTTAAAGGTGAACCACCCCTTTAAATAGAATAGTGACTGAGCACTGTACCTGCATCTTCACTGGTGAGATCCTTAATAGTCAGGGTGTAGAGCACCGACGTATTAGAGAAACTATATTTAATTCCGCTCGTAAGTGTTTTGAAGTTATGGCGCCATGTAACATCTGTAGTGTTACTGAACTGACACTGAATCGTCACTGTGTCTCCAAAAAATGGGTTTGCTGGGTTCACCGTGATGTTTGATAAATCTATAAGGGGTGAAAGATCAGACTGAAATATTACTGCACGTTATCTTGTACATTACATCTTCCTTTCACAATATTTTTTTTATATTGAATCCTTACTCTCAGTAACTTGTATTCCTGTGATTGTCACTATGGAAGAAAGCGCCTCTTTGAGTGTAGAGGGGTCATTCAGATTGTTTTTTAAGGAAACTCCAAGTGAGGCATTTGCGAAACTTATTTCTAGGACAGCCATATAATTTTCCGCCGGAATATCTATTTTAAAAATAAGGAAGAGATTGGTTATTAGTCATCCATAGAAACTATAATAGATCAGGCTAAATGAGTGCATTATTAGTACAGTGTATTATTATTATTATTATTAATAAAAATAATAACGTGTATTTATATAGCGCCAACATATTTCCCAGCGCTGTGCTCTCCTTTGGTCACTTTACTGCATGGTTTAGTGGTAAGGGATATGGATCCAACATTACCCTTTTGAAGAAATACCTTGGACCAATGTGATTTTTATGGCAACATAGGATAAATTTTTGGGCCTCAAAAATTTTGGCTACAGTCTCGGTGTGGGTACCACTGGCAATGACATAGTGAATGATTCGCAACAACTTTTTGATCTTTACGTTTTCATTTTTGTTTTCCTTGCTCTATAAATATCTCCATGGGCACATGAAAAACAGGAGTCATTTATAAACTCTGGGCAATCTTGAATCTGGGTACTTCCATGGCAACCAATCAGATGTTTGCAGGGCCGCCATTAGAAATCACGGGGCCCCGTACAACAAAATTTTTGGGGCCCCCTGGGCCCCGCCCACACTGACGACCAAGCTCCACCCCATTTCCCGCCCACTCCACATCGCAGTTAAAAGACCACACAGACATCAGCGCTAAAAAAGTAACCCCCCCACACAAGTTGTAAAAAGCTATTGATGGTCAGGGCCCCCTTATAAAAAATTGGGGCCCCAAAAAAAAATTTAAAAAAAAAAAAAATTTTTTTGAAAAAAAAACAAAAAAACATTGGCGGCAGGGGCCCCCTTATAAATTAAAAACAAATTGGGGCCCCAAAAAAAAATTTGAAAAAAAAAAAAAATTTTTTTGAAAAAAAAAAAAAACATTGGCGGCAGGGGCCCCCTTACAAGTTAAAAACAAATTGGGGCCCCAAAAAAAATTTAAAAAAAAAAAATTTTTTTTGAAAAAAAAAAAAAACATTGGCGTCAGGGGCCCCTTACGAGTTAAAAAAAAAATTGGGGCCCCAAAAAAACATGTTTTAAAAAAAAAGATTGGTTGCAGGGGCCTATAGAATATTAAAATAATACATTGGTGGCCAGGAGATTAAAAAAAAAAAAAATACACAAACTGGTGTTCAGTAGAATTGAACTCACGGCTTCAGTACTTCAACTTCACCTCCTTTCGTGACTTCGGGTCTTTTCACCGCTTCAGGACTTCGGCTTCGGCTGTTTTCGTGACTTCGGGTCTTTGCGCTGCTTCAGGACTTCGGCTTCGGCTGTTTTCGTGACTTCGGGTCTTTTCGGCGCTTCGTGACTTCGGCTTTTTCCGTGACTTCGGGTCTTTTCGGCGCATCGGCTTCGGCTTTTCGGCACTTCCGCATTCGGCAGCACAGAGGCAAGACGTACGGCTCGGGCGCTCGTAAGGGGGGCCCGGATCTTCAAAAAATGCAGCGCTGCCGGGCCCCCCTTCATGCCCGGGCCCGGTACGCTTGTCCCCCCTGTCCCCCCCTGATGGCGGCCCTGGATGTTTGCTTTCATTGTTCTCCTTGCAGAAGCCTCAAAACAATCGAATCACTGATTGGTTGCTAGGAGTTGCTGGCCAGGTGAAGATTTTGCTCAATGTTTATAAATGAGCCCCTTTGAATAGCAACTGGCTGGAATTGTAGGTGCACTTGCATGTCAAGTGTTTGTCAAGGACTTCCATGTTTCAATGCAATAAATTGCCTGATATGTGAGCACACCCTTGGTTCCAGGCAATGGCCATTCAAAAAGAAAGCCTGCCCAATTGTTATCTTGTAGACAAAATCCCTGAATTTCTATTGGGTAGGTTACCAAACCCTGTCAGACAATGACCTCATTGGTGCAGTGATGCAGTCCTATTCTGTCGGTTCCCGTAAGCCTCCATTATTATCTGATCAAACAAGTGGATATTGATGTGTATGGCCAGCTCTAGTTGATATAATTATTATCCAATATACAGAGATACTCTTGCACACCAGAGGACTGACACATTGCCACCTTACTGCAAACCAGATCTTTGAAAGTCATAACTAACCAGTCATAATAGGCCACTTGGTTGCTTATGCAACTAGTACCCAACCATTGAAACATGTATTAATTCCTGGGGAGGCATTTGTCCTGGGCCAACAGCTACATAGGGGAAAGCATTTGTACCACATCTACCAGGGAAATGCTGTCAACAAGTTTCTAGAGTTTTTGTCCATCAGTAGCTGGAGGGGTCCATGTTGGACTTGAAATTTTGTAAAATGGACATGGTAATTAGGGGGTGTGGCCATAAAATGGGCATGGCCAGAAAAGATTTTGCCACGCTGCGCACAGCTCACATTTTTTGTCCCTCTTTTCGTTTTTCAAATGTTGGGAGGTATGATATAGTAAAATAAAATTCTTAGGCTACTGTCAGATTTTTCTCAGTCAAATCCAGTTGAAAAGTAGGTGGAGTAGGAGCAGGTCTGGACTGAGATTAAAAATAGGCCTTTGTCTGGTCCTCTGGCAGGACTAAAGATTGACAGTCCATGCCTAAGTGGGAGTAGCTGAAGCCTCCATGATTGGCACATGTGCAGTACAGCTGGTAGGGGTCCAATGCCTGGGATGGCACCAATCCAAAATTGGGAACCCTGGGAATTGGAAAAGAAAGAGGAGCCATATACAGTGTTGCAGGATTGGATCAGGGGTTGTTCACCTTTAAATGAAAATTTAGTAGGATGTAGAGAGTGATATTCTGAGGCAATTGGTTTTCATTTTTTATTATTTGCGTTTTTTATTTATTTAGCTTTGTATTCAGCAGCTCCCAAGTTTGCAATTTCAGCCATTTTTTTTTATTATTTGTGTTTTTTTATTTAGCTTTGTATTCAGCAGCTCCCAAGTTGGCAATTTCAGCCATTTTTTTTTATTATTTGTGTTTTTTTATTTAGCTTTGTATTCAGCAGCTCCCAAGTTTGCAATTTCAGCCATCTGGTTGGTAGGGTCCAAATTAACCTAGCAACCATGCATTGATTTAAATAAGAGACTGGAATATGATTAGAAAGATGAGTAATAAAAAGTAACAATAACAATACATTTGTAGTCTTACAGAGCATGTGTTTTTAGATGGGGTCTCTGACCCCCATTTGAAAGAGTCAGAAGAAGAAAGCAAACAATTCAAAAACTGTGGAAATGAAAAAACAAAGTCCAATTAGAATTAAGCAACATGCTATTCTATAACTTACTAAAAGTTAACATAAAGATGAACCTTTAAAGAGAAGCAATCATACAAAAAAACATAAATAAAAGACACGTGAAAAAAATTGGGTGCAATGGCATACTGCTTATTTTGCCTCATCGGAGGTCTCTTCTTCCCCTGTTACCTGTGTCCCTGTAACCACACCATTCTTGTTTCCATAATAATAATTAAGGGACATAAAATGTACCTCTCCTTTGTCTTCTGAGATATTCCTGTTCATTATAACCTGTTCTGTAAACCTAGAAGTGAAACGTATTCTGATTAATTACACAGCTTGTATAACTTTATTTATACTTTAGACGTATAAACAGTGGGCAATATTTCAGTAACCAATCAGCAGGCAGAATTTACTGGTCACTTCTCTTTTAGTACTCACTGGTCAGTGGGGGCATTGCTCTTATCTCAGGTGACATAGGCATTGAGTTATTAATTAGAATCTGCCAAGTTCCCATGGTTCGAAAGGCTTCCAGCTCTCAATTTCACCAATTTTCACACAGGGCAAGGAAGCATGACTCCAAATTAGAGGTAGAGCAGCGGCATATTGATAGAGGAGTGGGGCAGGAGAGCCCATGTTGAATGACAACACAGATTACAATGTAATTGTCCTACCGCACACCTGTAGTTCACCACTCCTGCAAGCTGGTGGTGCGTTCCTTCCGTTGACCCGGCCGGGTCCCTTAGCAACCAATGTGTGAAAGAAAACGGATCCGCACACACACCGATTAGTGCAGTCGGGGATTATCCCCTTTTATTCAGCCACCAAACATCAACGTTTCGGGGGGGAAATCCACTAAAAGTTGAAAGAGAGGAGAGCACTCATACGCAGATTAACCGCTTGTAATTATTTATTATTCATGCTGCTTTACACGACATGTTTCGGGCAGGTGTTGCCCTTTCTCAAGTGTTTCGGGGGGGAAATGTTGATGTTTGGTGGCTGAATAAAAGGGGATAATCCCCGACTGCACTAATCGGTGTGTGTGCGGATCCGTTTTCTTTCACACATTGAATGACAACACAGGCCAGGGGCTACCAGAATTCTTAATCCACCTGTGCATAGAGGCAGCTTTAGTACAGGTATAGGATCCCTTATCCGGAAACCCGATATCCAGAAAGCTCTGAATTACGGAATGGCTGTCTCCCGGAATGGCTGACTCCATTTTATCCAAATAATCCAAATTTTTAAAAATGATTTCCTTTTTCTCTGTAATAATAAAACAGTAGCTTGTACTTAATCCCAACTAAAATATAATTAATCCTTATTGGAAGCAAAACCAGCCTATTGGTTTATTTAATGTTTAAATGAATTTCTAGTAGACTTAAGTCATGAAGACCCAAATTATGGAAAGATCCGTTATCTGGAAAACCCCAGGTCCCGAGCATTCTGGATAACAGGTCCCATACCTGTACCAACTGGATAATGTAGCATTAAGGTTCTTCTCTCAGGGTGTAGGCTCTAATTTATCAATGGGTAGAGGCAGATATAGACTCTGAGATGTATGGGAGAACCTTTCTTAAAGGAATTGTTCAGTATAAAAATAAAAACTGGGTAAATATTCCGTGTGCAAAATTTTTTTTACATATAGTTAGTTAGCCAGAAAAAAGCTGGAGTGACTGGAACACAACTTCCTGCTTTGTAGCTCTCTTGGTTTCCACTGATTGGTTACCAGGCAGTAACCAATCAGTAACTTGAGTCCATGTGGCCCACCTTCAAGTTGCTGACTAATAAGAGTAAGGGAGCTGAAAAGCAAAAGTTGAGTTCTGTTATGCTCACTCCAGCCTTTATATATTACAATTTTGGATAATTAACTATATTAGAAATAGTTTTTATTTTGCATCCCCTATATATTTACCGAGTTTTTATTTATACACTGAACTGTTCCTTTAAAGGGGTTGTTCACCTTTCAATTAACTTTTAGTATGATGTAGAGAGTGATAGTCTGAGACAATTTGCAATTGGTTTTCATTTTGTATTATTTGTGGTTTTTGAGTTATTTGGTTTTTTATACAGCAGCTCTCCAGTTTCAGCAATCTGGTTGCCAGGGTCCAACTAACTCTAGCAACCATGCATTCATTTGAATAAGATACTGGAATATAAGAGAGGAGAGGCCTGAATAGGAAAAGAAGTAATAAAAAGTAGCAATAACAATACATTTGTAGCCTTACAGAGCATTTGTATTTAGATTGGGTCAGTGACCCCAATTTGAAAGCTGGTAAGTGAAGACTCAGCTAGTCTATAACATACTAAAAGTTAACTTAAAGGTGTACCACCCCTTTAATTCATTTTTTTCACAAAAGTTTAGATATTTTCCTACAAGATCATAGTCTTCCTATGTCATATCTAGAACTAAAGAAAATTAAACCACCTGATGGATGTAGAACTGTTCATCCGAGGGAAGGAGTTGCTCTTCTTCTTCTTCAACAGCCATTAGACCTTTGCTCATTTGAACTAACAGGAACCCAAATAACAAGTGCTTCATGCTGGCGGGCCTGGTCATCTTATTCTAAAGAAAGAGAATAATCAATGTATTGGGCCAGACATACTATTGGTTGTATTTATATAGTGTACAGCAATGAATCTGCATTTATTAAAATGAAAGAAAGATAAATGGAAGAAGGAACATGGCTGCTGCCTGTTATAATTATGAATTCCCAGACTGAAGGAAGCAAGATTTAGTTATTTATATAGTGTAATTAAAGTTCATTTTGCTTGACTAATGTGATAAAATAGGATTTTGAATAATTTTTTTGGGTGACGCTTCCCCTTTAAGTCTACTAGAAAATCATGAAAGCATTAAATAAACCCAATTGGCTGGTTTTGCCTCCAATAAGGATTAATTATATCTTAGTTGGGATCAAGTACAAGCTGTTTTATTATTACACAGAAAAGGGGAACCAAAAAAATTTGTATTAGTTGCTTAAAATGGAGTTTATGGGAGACAACCTTTCCGTAATTCGGCGCTTACTGGATAACGGATCCTATACCTGTAGTAGACTGATCAAAGAAGCTAACTGCTGATTGGCTGCTATTGGCAACAGAATGAACCCTATTGATTATATTATATGTACTAATAAACTCACCCCCCACACACACACACACTCATCCTGGCTTCTCCTATTATATCCTTATTTCACCTTTATTTTATTTCCTGCTATGGTGCATTTTACAGCACAGTCTTTCCAACACAAAGGGGTTACTTTTTTAAACCAACATTTTTTCGGATCATGCTTTTTGACGCCAAAAATCCAAATAGCTTTAGAAAAAAGTGTGTCGTTTTTGGGATTTAATATGGGACAAAACTGCGACAATCCAGAATATGAAAATACTCCAGCTAAAACCTGTCCAAAACATATAGAAATCAGTGGCAGACGTCACTTTTACAACTGGAAGATCTTTCTTAAATTCGTGGTTTTCTGATATTTTTAATGCTGAATTTTGTGCAACAAAGCAAAATAGTCATAGTTGTTGTGTGACAACTTGAAAAAGTTGTGTTATTTTTTTTTTTTACACTTTTCCTATCATTTTTATTCTGATTTTTTAATAAATCTCATGAACTTTGTAGTTGAAGTGACCATGAGTTTAGCCATGGTTTCAAAACCCTCTAAAACAGACCTTTGATAAATACACCAATACTTATTAAACAGTGAGTCCATGCAATTTCTGGGTTGGAAAAAGACAAAACAGAAAGAGAAACAATAAGAAATCCTCACCAAATAGGGAGAGTGAGTTGAAAGAAAGTCTCACTATTTCCATGTAACACACGTTCCAGCATTGCTGATGCAGAGAAAGCCAAAGAGACCCCTGTAGCGCCTCCATTTAGAGAGAGAAATTATGATCCTGACGTCCCGCTGATGCAGAATGTTCCCTGGTAGAACTTGTTAAACTAAGGTTTCATCTGTAATCCTGGATACTGTGTCTATGCCAGCGCCACTAAAAGACACGCAGTAATCTGTCATTACATTGCCAGGCAGAGTCTGGCTCATTCACAAGCAATCTGATGTTGAAGAAGAGTTTATGTCGGATGAAAATACCCTTTCCACCAGTATTAACGTCTGCGTTTTGCCATTTGTACTTCTCTTAGAAAAACCTGTTCCTGCAGTTTAACATGTTTGTGTTCACTTGTCACTTGATAAATCACTTTTCTCTTTTCTACATTACTTTAAACCAATTACTTGCGAAGCTCTGCACTTACTCCACCTTCTTAGTAACTGCCACCTGACCTCTCAACTGTCACAGCAATGCCTTTGTATCCCCTGCGAGTGACTCTTCATATTTTTTAGTAGAACTAAAGCTTAACTAAAGAAGTAGGTAGAAATGTTGTACATGATGTTTTGTGCTTCTGTACCCGCCCAAGGCAACCACAGCCCTTTAGCAGTAAAGATCTGTGTCTCCAAAGATGCCCCAGTAGCTCCCCATCTTCTTTTCTGCTGATTCACTGCACATGCTCTGTGCCGCTGTCACTTACTGAGCTTAGGGACCCACTCACAATATATATATAAACCACCTATATAAGGCTGATTAGTAAATAATACAGATAATTACTACATGGCAGCACAGAAACCAGTGCAATTAGCATCAGAATTTAATAATCAGCAAACCTGTAGCATCAGCTTATATTACAGCCAGGGAAGCTCATTTTCTGCTGGATAATTAGTGACGAGCCCTAAGCTTAGCTTCTCAACAGCCAATCAGAGCCCACTGAGCATGTGAGTGTCACAGACACTTTCCAAGATGGTGACCCCCTATGACAAGTTTGAAGTCCTGGATCATTGCTGCTATTGACAAGCTGAAACTTTAGCCTCGTGCAATAAGTTCACTATATAAAATATGGCATTTTTAACCATATTCATTTTTAGGTTTTAGTTCTCCTTATTAGCACACACTGACTGACATTGATTAGAGCTGCAAAGTCTGTTATCCTCAAAAAATCCCAAATACTTTTCTGAAAAGTCTATGGCACAAGTCCATGTTGTTTTTGTGCAAATTTGTCTTTATGAATGCCGAATCTCATTTGTCTCTCTTTATATACAAGATAGTACTTTAAAGGGGTTCACCTTTAAGTAACTTTTAGTACAGATGAAGCCATTTGGATTTGTTTGTTAAATGTGTCATGACTTGGGATCAACTGAAGAAACTGTGTTATCTAAAGTCATTTTAAGTCATTTAATGCATTTAACCTTTTCATTAGCATACCAAAGCACCACAAGGGTGAACACTTTAATTAGATGGGATGCTATGATGCAATTTTCTGTGTTAAATGGGATAAGTGGGTTAAATGAGTTAATATATTCTGTTTTAGACACACAAACCAAAGTGGCTTCTTCTGTATGTTATAGAATGGCTAAATCACTTTTCTTTTAATTTTTTCTGTCATCTTCTGGTTCTTTCCAGCTTTCAAATGGGGGTTACTGACCTCATCTAAAAAAAAAAACAAATGCCCTGTAAGGCTACACATGTATTGTTATTGCTACTCTGTATTACTCGTCTTTCTATTCAGGCCTCTCCTATTTATATTCCAGTCTCTTATTCAAACGAATGCATGGTTGCTATGGGAATTTAGACACTAGCAAACAGATTGCAGAAATTGTAAACTGGAGAGCTGCTGAACAGAGGCGGGCCTTGCTGATCGGGCGCCCTAGGCAGCCCAGCCGGCTAGCTCGCCCCCCCATCCTTGTCTCGTGTGCATGTGCGGCAGCATTGTTTGCATTTGCGCCAGAAGAATTAAGTCTAGTGCCAGGTCCAGTCTAGGGGTAGGCAGAAGAGGTAGCTGCCCAGCACCCCCCAATAGTTGCTAACTAGGCAACTACCTCTTCTACCCACCCCTAATTCTGGCCCTGCTGCTGAATAAAAAGCTAAAAAAAACACAAATAATAAAAAAATGAAAACCAATTGCAAATTGTCTCAGAATATCCCTCCCTACATCAGTGAGCCTCAACCAGTAGCTTGTGAGTAACATGCTGCTCTCCAACCCCTTGGATGTTGCTCTCAGTGGCCTCAATGCTGGTGCTTTTTTTTTTTGAATTCCTGGCTTGGGGGAAGTTTTGGCTGCATAATAATCAGGTGTACTGCTAAGCAGAACCTCAATGTAGGTTGACAATCCACATAATGGCTACCAAATGGCCAATCACAGCACTTATTTGGCACCCCAAGAACCTTTTTCATGTTAGTGTTGCTCCCCAACTTCTTTTACTTCTGAATGTTGCCCACCGGTTCGAAAGGTTGGGGATCCCTACTCTACATCATACTAAAAGTTACTTTGGACTATTCCCTAGTCGACATTTGAATTTTTTTTATTTGGATTTTCACTTCTTCTGAAGTTGCGCTCAGGGAGGCGAAAGGTAGCGAAGTTGCACTACCGTTAATTCGTCAAGCAAAGCAAAGTTACGCTTGGGTTTGGCTAATTTGCATACGGCACCAAGTTAAAGTACAATGGACATATATGTTGCAGCAAATACATTACACTACACAAGCCTGGGAAAACTTCATAAAATAAAATAGAGTTGTTATATTGCCCTACACATGAGCCCACTGTATAGTTTAGGTGCCACATGTTAGGAAATGTAAGGGAAAATTTACGATCTTTTTTAGACTATCACCCTTAATAAAGTAAGACACCTGGTCTGAGATGGGGAAGGCAAGTCTGGCGCAAGAGATAATGTTCAGTAAAATGCGCAAGTTAGTGAATTAGCGTAGTTACGTCCCTTCGCCAAAGCGCAACGTCGTCTGGCGTAAAGTTGCGAAGTAGCGCTAGTGTAGGTCCACTTCGCTAGCGAATTTACGCCATCTAGGTTAGTAAATCGGCAGGTAACTAAATGATGTCATGCTGGCAAATTTTCGCTAGCGTTAGCCACTTCGCCCTTTAGTAAATTTGCCCCTAGTTCCCCAGCAGCAAAGACAGGTCTGTGAATCAGCTGCCTTGTCTTACATTGTATCAACAGTCTGTCACCAGGACAGAGAATAGAAAGGCAGAGACACTGTTTTCAGTAGCAATAAATAAACAAATAATAATCTGGTTGCTAGGTCCTAATGTTACCTTGACTAAGATAAATAAAAAGCACCATAACAATAAAAATGTAGTATTGTGTTAGGAATAAATGCTGGTTTGTGTGGAGTCTATAGGCTGAGTAACACACCTGTACAAGAACTGCACGTTAGATGAATATTAAAGAAATAATGAAAAATGGTTTAGCAGAGAGTAAAAACAAGGACAAGTTCAGGCAAAGGTCTGGCCAGGCAGCAAATAAAAACAAGTCCTTAAAGCAGGCCAAGGGTCAAGGGCGGGCAGTAGACAAACATAACCATGAAGGTTAAAGATTGGGACAGGCAGAGGAGTTGCAGGGTCAAGAAATGGGCTAAGGTCAAATGAGGGAGTCAGAACCAAAGGGAAGAGGGACAGGAGCAAGATTTATTAGGCAGGAGCAGGACTTACTAGGCAGGACATACTAGGCAGGAGCAAGATTTATTAGGCAGGAGCAGGACTTGCTAGTCAGGACTTACTAGGCAGGAGCAAGATTTATTAGGCAGGAGCAGGACTTACTAGGCAGGACTTACTAGGCAGGAGCAAGATTTATTAGGCAGGAGCAGGACTTACTAGGCAGGACTTACTAGGCAGGAGCAAGATTTATTAGGCAGGAGCAGGACTTGCTAGGCAGGACTTACTAGGCAGGAGCAAGATTTATTAGGCAGTAGCAGGACTTACTAGGCAGGACTTACTAGGCAGGAGCAAGATTTATTAGGCAGGAGCAGGACTTACTAGGCAGGACTTACTAGGCAGGAGCAAGATTTATTAGGCAGGAGCAGGACTTGCTAGGCAGGACTTACTAGGCAGGAGCAAGATTTATTAGGCAGGAGCAGGACTTGCTAGGCAGGACTTACTAGGCAGGAGCAAGATTTATTAGGCAGTAGCAGGACTTACTAGGCAGGAGCAGTGTAACAAGCGGAACAAGGTTGCAGGAACAGGGTCAGGAACAGATCAAAGGAACCAGAGAAAATGAAGATCAGGAACAGAATCAACAAGACACGTAGCTAGAAAAAGGCAGAATGGCCGATGATACAGCACTGGGAAGTCTGAGAAGCAGGTTTAACAACAACAGCTCTGAGGCCTGCATGCCCCGGGGTTCTTTGCTGACATTTAGCCATAAACAAAAACTTGTGTTTAGTCTTTTCAATGATACTGTAAGTGTACCAACATTCCTGCCCTCACTTCTTACTCACTGAGTCCTTCTGTTCTCTCTACATGTGGGGCATCCAAATAAGAACTTGCACCTGATATCATAAAACTTGGTGCAGCCCAGGGCCATATTCTCCACCTAATTGTTTTATTATATATAATTAATTAATAGTATGTTATTATAAGCTGAGCATCTTCTTTATTGGTCTTCATTTAGGATTTTTGGTTGTTGTTTTTGGTAAAAAGTTACTTTTAAGGTGATTCTGCACCCCTCTCTGGTCTATGTCTGTGTTAGAAATGAACGGTACATGTGTCCTTGTGAATACCTCCCAACATTTTGGAAACAGAAAGAGGGACATAAAGATTTGGCATGCTGAGCATGGACCACGCCCATTTTTTGTGACCCCTTAATTACCATGTTCATTTTACAAAATTTGGCAGTTTATGAAAGTTTGAACACATTTCTGTGGTGTTATTGCAGTTTTGCTAATGAAGGTGAATTGCCCTTTAAGCTGCAAGTCAAGGTTTCCCCAAGAGACCTGCTTATCTTAAATTGTTACAATTGTTTCAGTGCTTATCTTAAATTGTTACAAATGTATCTAAGTGCAGCTGCCACATATTCTCGGCTCTGTGCCAAAAGCCAATTAAGTTGTAGAAACTTTTGAAACTTTTTGTGCCTGTTTAGTGCAGGAGATCAAAAAGAAAGTCGGGACATTTCAGTAACAATCCGGGACTGTGGGTTGAGCTGACAAAATTGTGACTGTCCCGCGACAAATGGAACAGTTGGGAGGTATGCTTAGTATTACTCCTAAGAAGCACAGTCGGATGTGGGTGGCCAATCACAGCTCTGCCCACACACAGGGAAAAGCATATAGCAGGTCCCTGGCTGATTTCAGCCCTTCCACCAGATGGCGCAATGCAAAGTGCCACCATCTCTTCTGCACAATCTGGGAAAGGATTTTTTGGGGAACTTTCTAAACTTGCATTGTGCATTACCCCATAAGTGCAGGCAGATTTACAGAAACAAACTAGGGGGGTGCATTGTACTAAAAGTAAAACACTGGCCCTGAAATACTTTAGTTACACTGTAATGAAATCAGTCGGCTCCCCTTGAGAATGTTTAAGCACAAGATTCCACATTTAACAGTCTCAGTGTTGTACCAGTCACACTGAACATGAACTGGGATTATTCTCTGCATGATAATACACATACAGTAGTTCTTCAGACTACAATGTCAATGCACAAATGTTTAAAGAGAAACTCAACCCAAAAATTATAGAAACCATAATTGCAAGCAACTTTTCCATGTAAATTTTCAGCAGTTATTTGTCAATTTAAATTATTTATTTTCTAATTTATCTGTTGCTACAGGTATAGGATCCATTATCCGGAAACCCGTTATCCAGAAAACTCTGAATTACGTAATTACATAGACTCCATTTATCCAAATAATCCAACATTTTAAAAATGATTTCCTTTTTTTTGTAATAATAAAACAGTAGCTTGCACTTGATCCCAACTAGGATATAATTAATCCTTATTGGAAGCAAAACCAGCCTATTGGGTTTATTTAATGTTTACATGATTTTCTAGAATATTTGGAATACAAATATATTTTCTGGAATATTTGGATACAATGGAAACTATGGAACATGGCCTTTCCATAATTCAGAACTTTCCGGATATCGGCTTTCCGGATAACAGATCGCATACCTGTAGTTCCCTTTTAAAAGGTTGCAAACATTAGTTTGTTTCCCGTGCTACACACTGAAAGAGACACAGCAACACAGTGAGCAATTAGAGAATACTTACATCTTTAGCAGATAAGTGCAGAGACTGTTTCTCTATCCATTTAGGTATAACCTGGGAGTTAGTGAGAAAATGAACAAATCTGCAGGAGAATAACTCGCCAACCAGCACTCGCCCAATCACTGATTTTCACCTTATTTCCTGATTCCTGACTTCTCAGAGATTTGCATTTGCATTTCAGCTGTCATTTAAAAGAGATTCTTTTGGAGATATAACGTTCTCGTGCCCCAGCGGGGAACCCTAAATCTGTCACTTAAGAATCCATGACTTTGACAAAAGGGAAACTTTTTATGCCTAATTTAACATTGTTTTGCTTTGAATGCATCTTCCCTGGTCTGTCCCCTTCGCTGGAACAAGCAAAAGCACTGTGATCTTCTAACCATCCAGTATATTAAACACAGACAAATAAAGTGCTGTTCAAAGTGTGACTCAAAGAGAGAACAGATTGAGTTGTATTAAAGCTACACTATAATTCTCTTTTGTAGTGGTTAGGTGACATTGGTCCAATGCAGGCATGTCAACTCACCCATATTTTTTGATGGGGTCAGCGACCCCCATTTCGAAGCCAAAAGTTAGGAGTCAGAAGAAGAATGCAAATAGTTCAAAAATGTTAAAAAAAATAAATTAAGGCCAATTGAAAAGTTGCTTAGGCCCCCATACACGGGCCGATAAAAGCTGCCGACAGACTGAGTCGGCAGCTTATTGGCCCATCCGATGGGCTTCCCAGTTTGGAATCTGGCTGAAAGTTTTGCCATATCTCGATCAGGCAGGTTAAAAAAATCTGCATCTATGCATGTATGCGGTTCCTCGATCCGACCACCCATATCAGATCCACTATAATCCGATCTTGGGCCCTAGGGCCCATGATCAGATCAGCCCGATATCACCCACTTCAATGTGGGCATATCGGGGAGAGATCCCCTCGTTTGGCCAAACTAGTGGATCTCTACGTCTTTGGCCACCTTTAGAATTAGCCATTCTATAACATACTAAGGGGGAAAATTCGCCAGCGACGGCTTTGCTCACATCGCAACACTTCACCAGGCATAGTTTCGCGAGGATATTGATAAGTCACTAAAATCTGAAGTTGCGTCCAGGGTGCCGTATGCTGGCGAAGTTGCGCTAGCGTTGGCTAATTTGCATACAGCAGGAAGTTAAAGTTGAATGGACGTATATGTTGCAGCAAATACATTACACTACACAAGTCCAGGAAACCTTAATAAAATAAAATAAAGTTGTTATATTGCCCTACACATGAGCCCAATGTATAGTTTATATGCCATTTATTAGGAAATGTAGGGGGGAAGCCAGGAACCCCCCAAAAAAAATACCCTTTTTCAGCCTATCACCCTGAAAAAAGGAAAAGACGCCAGCATTTTTATGGACTTAGAAAAATTTTCAACTATTTTTTGTGGAAGTCCTATCTACTCTATTGCACTTCCCCTCGTCTGAGGTGGCGAAGGCAAGTCTGGTGCAAGAGGTAACGTTCAGTAAAATCCAAATCTTAGTGAATTTGCTTAGTTATGTCCATTTGCCAGAGCGCAAATCCTGGCATTAGGGAGCGAAGTACCGCTAGCGAAGTAAAGTCAATTTGCCCCTAAAAGTTCACTTAGAGGTACCTCCTGCACTAACAAGTCCCCCATCCATTGTAAGTAATTTGCACCCGGAAACAAACTTTTCCTATAAAATGCATAGAAGACCATCTTCTGAAGCAGTGGAGTAGGGGGCACAGCATGGGGTGGGCAGAATAGGGGCATGGAGGGGTAGTTTGAGATGGGACAGGTGTGGCCAAGATGCATCTGAATCATCTCTGCTAATGGCCCAAAGCAAATCAAAATATAATTAAGAGAAAGGCCTGTTCTATTGAAGCAATGTTCAAATAGTAATGGGAGTGATGAACCATCTCAATTTTCTACCAATATAAACCAAATGGATCACAAAATCAGACACAGCCATTCAGATAAGGCATTACTCTACTGAGGCACTTACTCTAAGGGCATGTCTAGAATCAGATCAGGGTCAAGATTTTTTATTGACGAACTAAAGGTTGGTACTCATAAGGGTTATGTTTCTCTCCATTCATTTGTATGGGATTTTGAAAGGCGTATTTATCAAAGGGGTGTATTTTCACTCTTACTCATTGATAAATACTCTTTTAAAAATCCCATAGAAATGAATGGACAGTGGTGGAATTTCACTCTAGTGGATTGTGGCGATCGCTAACTTCAGTGTCGCACTGGGCCTGTTCCCTACAATGGGGCGCCCCTAAAAAAAAACACTTGTGCCTCCACGCAGGCATGCAGGGCGACAGCATTCACACAGGTGCAAAGCACACTGGGGTTTGCGCAGGTGCACAACGAATCAGCACTCACGCAGGTGCACCGGCACGCACAGAGGTAAGCTGGGAGGGGGACTGCCTGGAGGGCTCTTCATGTGGCAGTCCCAGGGGGCCCCATTGCTCCAGTCTGACCCTGTCTAACTTCACTCTTTGATAAATATACCCAACAGTGTTTCCACCTTTATTTCTCCTTTAATCATTTTTTACATTTACTAACCTGCTAACTGTCTAGAGCTGATTATCACGCATGGTTATACTTAGTAAGTGATAATGTATATATTAAGCCAGCCATGGTTAGGGTTATGTAGAAGAGGCATGTATCTATTCCCTCTGCCTAATCTGGGCCCTCATCCCCCACCATCCACTACTCAGGTAACCTTGTCCCCCGCAGCACATTCACTGCTGCTCACATTAGCACACTTCCCTGTGCGAGGGGGGAGCTGAGGTGCCCGGCCAGCTGGATTGCCTAGGTTGCCCGGCTGGCTTGTCCAGGCACTGGTATATACATCAATGAATTTCTATTTTCCATGGGAGCATTAAAGGATAACTAAACCCTAAAAATGAATAGGGCTAAAAATACCATATTTTATAAACTGAACTTATTGCACCAGTCTAAAGTTTCAGCTTGTCAATAGCAGCAATGATCCAGGACTTCAAACTTGTCACAGGGGGTCACCATCTTGGAAAGTGTCTGTGACACTCACATGCTCAGTGGGCTCTGATTGGCTGTTGAGAAGCTAAGCTTAGGGCACTAATTATCCAGCAGAAAATGAGCTTCCCCTGTAATATAAGCTGATGCTACAGGTTTGCTGATTATTAAATTCTGATGCTAATTGCACTGGTTTCTGTGCTGCCATGTAATTATCTGTATTAATTACTAATCAGCCTTACATTGGGACATTTCTATTCTATGTGTACTGTATATTGTGAGTGGGTCCCTAAGCTCAGTAAGTGACAGCAGCACAGAGCATGTGCAGTGAATCAGCAGAAAAGAAGATGGGGAGCTACTGGGGCATCTTTGGAGACACAGATCTTTACTGCTAAAGGGCTGTGGTTGCCTTGGGCTGGTACAGCAGCACAAAACATCATGTACAACATTTCTAGCTACTTCTTTAGTTTACCTTTCCTTGTCCTTTAATGGCTGCACCTTATTCCACGCAACAGTATGAGCTGCATTTATCCGATAAGGTGTTTCTACAGAATAGACAGGTGCAGCCTTGGCTCTCTTATAAGGAATTCATGTCATCTTGTACCATCTCATTGTAACTCTACCTAAGAATGCAGCTCCTCAACCTGCCACTCACTCTCTGACATGAACCGAAAGGTCCTCTTGGTTTAACTGGATATGTTTGTACTTGTAATATAAATGACTCACAAGGACCAAACATGAAGTCACTTCAATTTCCCTGCTTGCCCTGTTTAGGAATAACACAACCCATTTATATTTTGTGATTAAAGGGGTTGTTTGCCTTTAAATGAATGTTTAGTATGATGTAGAGAGTGATATTCTGAGATGGATGGCAGTTGGTTTTCATTTTTTATTATCTCCATTTTTTTTTTAGTCATTTAGCTTTTTATTCAGCAGCTCGACACATTTTAGCCATCTGGTTGCTAGTGTCCAAATTACCCTAGCAACCATGCATGGATTTGAATAAAATACTGGAATATGAATAGGAGAGGCCCGAATAAATCCATGAGTAATACAAAGTAGCAATAACAACAAATAGGTGGGGGGTCAGTGACCCTCATTTGAAAGCTGTAAGAGTAAGAAGAAAAAGGCAAATAATGAAAAAACTATAAAAAAGAATACATGAAGGCCAATTGAAAAGTTGCTTAGAATTAGCATAACATGCTAAAATTTAGTACCACTCCTTAAAACCAATAGGCAAAAATGATGTTCAGCACAATCCTTATTCATTGCCCTCATGTTGAACAAGGGGGTACACTGTCCTTATAGCAGTAAGGGAATGTGCCATCACAACAGCAGCAGATATAACGTTCCATAGTCTCACTGCCCTTGGTGAAGAGCCATTTACCTACTGATGATTGCATTACATGATTTGTGGCTTAGTGAAAAGTGATGTCCTTAAAGTAACAGTTCCGTGTAAAAATAAAAACTGGATAAATAGAGAGACTGTGCAAAATAAAAAATATTTCTAATATAGTTAGTTAGGCAAAAATGTAATGTATAAAGGCTGGAGTGACTGGATGTGTAACATAATAGCCAGAACACTACTTCCTGCTTTTCAGCTCTATAACTCTGAGTTAGTCAGTGACTATAAGGGGGGCACATGGGACATACATGTTCAGTGAGTTTGCAATTGATCTTCAGCATTCAGCTAAGAGTTAAAAGCAAAAGTTATGACCCGTGTGCCCCCTTAAGTCACTGATTGGTTACTTAAAAACATTTTTTATTTTGCACAGCCTATTTACCTAGTTTTTATTTTTACACTGAATAATTCCTTTAAAGGAAATTCAACCCCTTATTAGAAAAAAGCATACCCCCTCCCTCCTCCCCCAAGCCTAGCTGCTACCCCAGGAAAATGTCCCTAACCTTTAAATTACCCCTGAGTGCAGATGCATGGCATCGGAGTTCACAGCAACCATCTTTTTCTTCTTCTTTGGTCTTCATCTGGACTTTTTCTGGCACTTTGGCAATTTTCTTGACTTCCGTCACATGCACAGTTGACAAAAACCTGAAGCAAAAGGTAAGTAAAAAGTTAGGGGCATTTGCCCAGGGTAGCAGCCAGGCTGGGGGGGGGGGGGGGAGGAAGAGAGTGGTGGATCTATGTAGGGTAGAGGGGAAGGGTTTTTTTTAATAAGGGGTTTACTTCTCCTTTAGGTGCAATTTTTAGAAGTTTGGCCTTTTGTGCTAGGTTCTTTTCAGACAATGTCCCCTTGCAAAGAAGTGTACACTGAGCCAAAAGTAGGACATAGTAGCTAAACAACCATGCGAACAACAGAATGTAAAGGAGTCCTCCACCCTAAAACAAATGTTTGCCTAGTGATAGAAAGCAATTTTGTTGCCAGACTAGTCTCAGATATCTTCAGAAGCTTAAACAGACTGGTTTCTTGAAGTCACAGAACAAATTAAGCTTCCAAAGGTTCCTCTTGTTAATTCAGCACGGGTTTAAACAACTATGATCTAGGAACAGTAACATGTAAACTAATGACAGATTAAATGGTATTAATTCTGGCAGGTGTTTTAAGGAGAGGGATTTGGTCAGCACTGAAAGTAACAAAAGTATGGACATTCAGGCACTTAGTGGATTCCACAAGGGTTATGTAGATCAAAAGTAAAAAAAAAAATCTTCAATTCAAAGCTGCATTATAACAGCTCCATATCCAACGCGTTTTGTGACCTAAGGGTACTTAATGATGGTTAACTGTGTTGGGGGTTTGTTTGCCTTTCTCTGGAATAACATTGATATTTTGGAATTGTTGATCTTGATGAACTTAACATCTTTTGTAGGTTACTATATAGTTCTTGCTGATCTTATCCATCATCTTTTACCACCTGGAGGAACTGCTTACAGCCAACTTTGCCCCAACCTCAAGGTCACTGCTGAAGCAGTCGTAACTGAAGGGACATGAGAGGCTGACACAGGTATGTAAAAGAGGGGCAGCAATATGCAAGAAATAAGCACACCTGGAGATTCGGGGAGATTAAGTCACCCGGCGACTAATCGCCTCTTTTTTGGGGTGACTAATCTCTCCGAACTGCTTCCCCGTGTCTTCTGCCTGCTTCAACGAAAAACCACCTGCAGCAATGCACTCGTGGCGCTTCAATTTTTGAAGTTGCCCGAAGTTTCCTTGTGAGGAAATCGAAGTGCCGCGAGTGCATTGCCGCAGGTGTTTTTTCATTGAAGCAGGCGGAAGACACGGGGAAGCAGTTCGGGGAGATTAGTTGCCCCAAAGAAGAGTTGATTAGTCGCCGGGTGACTAAATCTCCCACAAATCTCCAGGTGTGCCCTTACCCATAGGCCGCTGGGGGTGATATCACTCCAACTTGCATTGTAGAGTAAATGAAGTTTATCAGAGCACAAGTCACAAGACTGAGGGCACCTGAGAAATTAAATGAAATGTTTAGACCCTGTCAGATTTCAAAATTTTGTGTATATAAAAAAAATTGCGCTTTTGCAAAATGCATTTCAATTCAGGATTCAGTTGGACGAGTGCTGTGCATCTTGTAAAAACGTGTTGTGCCATGATAGAATCCCTTTCAGCCGGAATCCCTGTTTTGTTCTTCTCAATTTAAAAACGACTCTGTCTACAATGTCCTGTAATATATGCAGCACCGATTCTTATGAGGAAGCTCCTCAAATGCCGCCCCCCTCACTGGCAGGAACACTAGTGCGAAGAGCGCAATTGCGCTCTCTCGCTCTAGTAAAGCCGAATTTCCGGTTTCAAAACCGGAAATTCGTCTCTTAAATGTACCAGGAGCGGCGTGGAAACCTACCGGGCGCTGCTGCCTGAGGTGAGTTACTCAACTCGCCTAATGGGCGGAGCTCCCCAGAATATATGTGTAAGGTGTTATAAATGATCATAGACCCCGAAAGCTTCTTCTCAATAGTAAAACAAGCAGTCTTTTATTGTGTAGCCATATTCTGCTACTGCAGGAAATATAGCACTGATTTTATTCCTTGTAGCGCTACAGGATTCCTGTCTCCACTACAGAGGAGAACAGGTACACTATGATTTGGCCTCCACCCAGGGTCAGGACAGACTGGGCTGTGATACCTAGGGTCGCCTAGTAAAACACCTGCCAGGGCGGGGCCCTTAACAAAATCCCTTGGCCCTCTGGTGGAAACGTACCTTTTCTTCGTCTTCTGCTCCTGTTGCGATGTGGCCCTGCCCCCTTTTGCGGCACGACCTTGGCCCGCCCCTTTTTACATCACGGCCCACCCAACCCTAGTAATACCCCAACCTGGGAACTTCCCGGACCACATACAATGAGGAAAGGTTGATGGGCTTATTTGGAGGACATTGTACTTTTAAATAACAGTGATCTATGCTGCCTGCCAGCCAGGAGCTACTTCACATTATTTCATTTATATGGTTTTATATGGGGTGCGTAGGGTGTAAAGCTGAGGGGGTGCTGGGTACTTACCTCTTTCCCTTTTCGATGCCTTCACTCCCCCGCTGAATATAGGAACTGGCCGCTATGTCCCAGTGTTCTATCACCAGTCATGCATTTACTGGTTCCTGCAGGATCCTGGGTTGGCTAGGGTATCTGGCTGCCTTGACTCTGCCTGAGGAGAGCAGGCTTTGCTCTTCAGAGCCTTGACAAGGGCCCCCATTACCTCTGCACCCTAATTAGAGCTCACTTTTCTGCCACTGGGGTTCCCTACTGACTTCACACACACAGTAATATCTGGGACCTTGCAGCACCTTGCTTTTCACCTTGCTGCTTCTCTCTCACAGCATCACTTCCTGTGCAGCTCTTCCTTCTTCCTGTCTGCCACCTCCCCCTCCTTGCACAGAACAACACAGAGGAGAGAAAAGTATACATAACTCCTCTACACCAGTTTAGTTGCACATCTTTGTGCTCTTTCCAGCTCACTGACATCCTTCTTAAGGACTGGAGCCCAAAACTATCCATTGCATCAGATAGCACTTTATTAATTAGTGCAGTGCTGTCCAACTTCTGTGGTATCGAAGGCAGGAATTTTTCTGCCCTACATGGTGGAGGGCAGATAATGGAAGCCAGTTGACCACTCCCTGTTTTTAAACCACACCCACTTTAAACCACACCCATGTTACCACAAGACCATGTCCATACCTCCCAACTGTCCCTTTTTCGGAGGGACAGTCCCTCTTTTGACAGCTCAACCCGCTGTCCCTCATTTGTACTGGAAAGTCCCTCTTTTCTATGCACTGAAAAGCCAGAAAAAGAAACAAAGTTTCTCACTTAATTGGCTTTTAGCAGAGCACCTTAGGGGCCCCTAACAACAATTTTCAAATGCTAACAACCCCCCAGATAGGGTTGCCACCTCTTCGCTCGGTGGAGACTGGGCAGGGGGCAGGGACGGGGTGTGGAGGGGGCAGGGCTGTGATGCAGTGATCATCGATTGGCAGATCAAAGTGTCAATTATGGGGAATCCTGCCTGGTTTTCCTAATTTGGAAAACCGGGCAGGAAGTTTTGACCCAGACAACCCTTCAAAATACCAGGCTGTCTGGGTCAAAACCAGCAGTATTGGAACTACTGGGGGAGCAGGGGGTGCGAGCAGGCCAGGGCCCGCACCCCCTCAGGGCCCCCCAGCAGCTTGCATGCCACTGAAATGTGGGCCGAAAATCGGAGGGGGCGGGGGGCCCGGCTGCACATCCCGCACCAGGGCCCATCCCCCTCTAGTTACGTTACTGAAAACC
This sequence comes from Xenopus petersii, assembly GCA_038501925.1. NCBI lineage: Eukaryota > Metazoa > Chordata > Amphibia > Anura > Pipidae > Xenopus > Xenopus petersii. The sequence goes on from CM076680.1 coordinate 12,127,622, forward strand.
AGACAGGTAGCAGCCCTACCCCCAGAACAAACCCCTACCAGGCTTATGTTCCAATGGCAGAGCAGGGCACACAGGCAGAGTTTGGCACACACAGGGAGCATAGGGAAGGCAGAGTATGGCACACACATGGCGCATAGGGCAGGCAGAGTATGGCACACACACAGGGAGTATACGGCAGACAGAGTATGGCACACACACAGGGAGCATAGGGCAGACAGAGTATGACACACACAGAGAGCATAGGGCAGGCGGAGTATTGTGGTGTTTATACAAATGGCCTGTTGGTGTCACTGTGCACATGAGTTGTGTTGTGCATGCACAGTACTTTCGATACAGCTTAGGGTGTTACAGTGAAGCTACTGTTGATGTGTAATGGCTGCATGAATCTGCTAATAAAACACTGTTATACTCTACTCATCCTCGGCTACCAAAACACAACAAGTATGGCACACACAGGGAGCATAGGGCAGGCAGAGTATGCCTGGACGGTAAAAATAATGGTTGATCCCAATGTTATTATTAGGGAAAAAAGATAAATATATAGGAAGGGGAATTGGCAAGAGTATGCAATAACCGACACACACTCTAAAAGAGCCTTGCAAGTCTGATTTGTCTACTCTACATAGTTTCAAATTGAAAAAAAAATGTATCCACCTTTAGGATTTAATATGACAGCCAAGTTTGGACCACACACCTGAACCAAGAACCAGGACTTTGTTGTGACGAATGGCCTAAAAAGGCACTTATCAATTTGGTAACATGTGAGTACTGCTTCATCTTATTGCCTTCACTTTTTTTTTGAATGGTTTAATAACATGTCACGGACCTAGCAAAAGCCTAGTGTTTATAGTACCTAAGCTTTTCTATAATAAAATAAAAATCAGGTGGCCAGTTTAGAAAACGTATAGCTTTAAGTTCTCATAGTAGATAGTATCTATAGGTAACAGAAAAGCAAACTGACAGACATAAGACAGTGAGTGGATACTGGCTTTAATGTTCTTTACAAACGTAAGTAATAAATAAATTATAGGAGGAATGATTAAACACCTATATGTGTACCCTATAGAGTATGCATATATGCAATGCTTATATCTGTTAAGTGAACTCAACAAGGTATCAACAAACCAAGACTTTATTCTCAGAACCAAGGAACCAGCTGGCACCTTAGGAGTCCAAAAAGTTCATTGAAGCTCTTTCAATAATTTATAACTTTGTTTAACATACAAAAAAAATATATCAACAGGTGTATGGGTGATAGCACATATAAACCAGGCTAATGAAACAGAGAACTCCGCTCTGTTTTAATAAAGAGTGGATTAGAACTGGCAAGTATATATACAAACTGTCAATTGCACCAGCCCGAATGAATTTAAGAATATCCCATGTTGTATCCAGCTGGCTCCGTCATAAGCTGAGAGGAACATTTTACAAAAGAAAGGTGCTTCCATTGCTCCACCTGAAGGACATCCATTAAACTTGAAGTTGATGTCCATGCGGGGAATAGAATAATCTACTCTATCTATACTTCTAGCTTACTGCACTTATAGTATGTTCCTTCCCAGAAGGAAGCGGAATAAAATATTCCAAACTGGTAAGGAACATTATAACACTTACATTATAGGGTTTTTTTTTACACAATAATCAGTAATGAACATGTTATTCTATATAGGTTACACTAAACATGGGGAGAGGGGTCAGAGTGTTTTCACCAATCGTCCATAAAACATAAACAATAACAACCATCAACTGCCTCTTTCAGCAATCCTTCAGCAATTCTAAAAGAATAGGGTGCCACGTACCCCCCTCCTATACAGCCGCTGTGGGGAGCCTCAATAAACCCCAGACCAAACTAGATGTCTTCTCTGAGTCCCATCTCCACAGAGAATTAGAAAGCTGTAATCCAGTCTGCAGTGTTTGACTGTGAGAAATGCATTGAAGCCGACAGTTGGGCATGACAGTAATACACAGAGTCACTGACAAATGGCAATAAACAATAAAGTGCATACAGTATATTTTAAAAGTGTCCCAAAATGTATTTGGGCATATACAAGGACAATGGCACTGTCTTGTTTTCAGGTGAGTAAGGAGTAGGAATTTGATGGTGTTTCACTTGTAGAACTCCTCTGGGCAGTAGAAATATTATAAGCACCTATATGGGAAAAGAAACACGTGTATCAGTTTGTGCAGGGGCTCTGGCCATATTATAGTACAAGTAGCCATTAGATGAAGGTGTGGAAGAAAGAGGATTAACACATCCTGTCCTACATTTGATTAATCTCACAAACCTTCCTATATAAAAACAGAAAACAGAATTGAAAATAGAATACATAAAAACACAAGGACAATCACTTTCGAGGTTCATATAACCTCAACATAGTCACAAGGTTTTGAGGGGCTGAAAATGGGGTTTTGGGGCGGCTAAAAGAGAACTTATAAATATAAAGCAGTTCATAGAACTTAATTTCTTCTTTCAAGAGGCTAAGTCTTCATAAATCTTCATTATCCTCTGTTTGAATATGGTTTCTAAGTCAAGGCATTGCCTTGCTCTGATATATATATATATATATAAACTATATATATATTATATATATAGTAGGCCACTAGGTGCAACAGTAACTTAATTTCACTGTAGTACAGACCTTGGCCAGTAGAGGGGGATAGAGTACAAATGCTACATAAGGGAATAACATATGGGAGTTTTTTTCCTGCATGCTCGATGTCGCCAAATGAACGGATCTCTCCCCGATAGGTCCACATTGAAGTGGGCGATATCGGGCTGATCCAATCTAGGGCCCAACGATCGGATCAGAAAGGAGGCCAAATGGGTGGTCGGATTGTGGGACCGCATCAACAAAAAAATGCGGCCGCAATCCGACAGGATTTTCTAGCCTGCTTGATCGCATCTGATATTGATCAGGAAGCCCGTTGGGGGGCTCTACAAATGGGCCGATAAGCTGCTGAATTGGTCTGTCGCCATCTTTTACTGTATCTGCCCCTTTAAGGTGGCCATACACAGTCAGATTAAATTGGTCCTTTAGACCAATTTGGGATTTTATCTACCCCTGTATGGGTCTCTCAGATCAATATTAGGCCAAAAATCTGGCAGATATGGTTTGGGCAGGTTTGATTTTTCTTGGCGATCATGGACTGCATCGGCTAGTTGATATGTTCTTCGTACCATGAGCGCCCAATTGCTTTGTTGTAATTCGGCCCTAGAGCCGAACAATCGGATTAACCCAATATCTCCCTGCCTTTGGTGGGCATATCGGGTTAAGATTGGCTTGTTTGACAACCTTGCCAAAGGAGCAGTGCATATCATGTATGGCCACCTTAAGAAGCACTAGGTGCTTCAGATAGTTAGGATACTTAGCATGGGTAACCCCGACCCAAGCAAGGAGTTATAGGCTGGGGTTTCGCCACAGTTAGAGGTAGAATTAGGACCAGTAAGGACAGCGTGCGGAAAGAGGAAGAAATCCTATCTGCAGTAGGGCAGAGGGGTGTTGAGAGAAAGCCTGCGGCTAGGACCAGAAAATGATACAAGGTTCCCATAAATCGATGAGAGATGTGAATGTACTGTGGGAAGCCGGGAAGCCAGTAAGCCTGTCAGATGAATCCGGATGTGCTTTGTATGCACCAGTTGCAACTTATAATAAAAGCACTGAGTGTGAAGACTTGCATTTAGATGTAACAGATACTGTAGGTGTGCCAGTGCTACATGCAGATAACCTGAGAATATTCATAAATCTAGCAGAGCATGAATAGTTCTCCAGTGATGGTTTCATGCTTACCCTTTTTAGCAAAAATGTTGAAGACTCCTCTGGAGAACTGAATCTCTGATGTAGTAACATGGGAAGTCTGTGGGGAAAAAAATAAAGATTTTTGAATGTGACAACAAGGTTCACATTTGGCCTCAACCTCACCCAAATAAAGTAATACAAGGGACACAAGATAAACCAATAATAATTTTGATTCTGTTGGGAAGGGAGACTTGTTCTTGACTACATAAGTCAGAAAGGATAATTGCATCAATATCTCTCAATGGTAATTTGATAATGAAAAAGAAATCACATTTTATCCTATAAAATCATTACTAACATAACTGCAAAGAGTGGTAGGAAATTTCTTTACTTGACCAGTTATTACTCTTAAATTTAAGGAATAGTAATTTTACTGGAGCAAATTTCCTGCAGTAAATATGTTTACACAATATAAGCTTATAGATCTGCAGCAGTTTCAGCATATAATGTATATTCATCCAATGAGCAAGACAACATTGTTTTTTAAAACCTGCCTGAAAAGATTCTTAAGATATCTTAAGATTTTATTGGTTTTTGGAGTCAAATGCATTGAACCAATTTAAAGATTTCCCCAAATTCTTTGTTCCAAGGGTTGTCGGAATTATGTGTTGATGGCATGTTTATTAGGGATGCACCGAATCCAGGATTCGGTTCGGGATTCGGCCAGGATTCGGCCTTTTTCAGCAGGATTCGGATTCGGCCGAATCCTTCTGCCCGGCCGAACCGAATCCGAATCCTAATTAGCATATGCAAAATAGGGGCAGGGAGGGAAATTGCGTGACTTTTTGTCAGAAAACAAGGAAGTAATAATGTTTTCCCCTTCCCACCCCTAATTTGCATATGCAAATTAGGGTTCGGATTCGGTTCGGTATTCGGCCGAATCCTTCGTGAAGGATTCGGGGGTTCGGCCGAATCCAAAAAAGTGGATTCGGTGCATCCCTAATGTTTATATTCAATTACATTTTAATGGTGAGATTCAGATATCAGGGGGCATGGGGACAAATTACATGGAATATTGGAAAAATCAAAGTCAGATGTTACATGGACAAGATATTTGTGAGGTTGATGCTGGCCTCTTAATTTGCACATCTTACTGAAACTCTAGAGGGCTTTGGTCATGGGATTACCAGCATCACTGCATTCAATGTATTGCACATTATTTTGGTATCAAATCCAATATTTTGCACCCCTATGAATTGTTTGCATGATTATGTTGCTATCCAACATTTTTTACATTTAAGTGTGGCTTACAGGTAAAGAAAAAAAAGGTTGGAGACCTCTGCTCTAGAGACTTAAACAAGGTACACCACAATAAATATGGCTTCCTAGGATTCAGAGTATAAAGAAGAATACTGGCTGGTGGGTAGATAAAGAACTCTTGGTAAAACGTGAATTGTTGTGGGTGAATAAATGTACATAATGTGTTGAGTTTTACGAAGGAATTGAGTACCTTTGTCTGCTGTGAACTCCCCCTTGACATTGAGAATCTGCTGAGCAACGAATCGCGGACCTGGAATTGTTTAAAAGAGAAAAAGTTAGGATTAGTTGAAAGAATTCTTGAATGTTAAGTTGGAATATTCTGATTTGACTGGAACTTACTTTTTTGTCGAGCAAACACCCAAACAGCAGAATAAACAGCCCCTGAAATAAACAAAGCATAGGGTTGAGAATTAGTCTTAGTCAGAGGAATCATATCAATAGGGCTCTTTTCACCTTCATAGTGTTTATTACTTTTCATTGAGAGAGAGAGAGAGAGAGAGAGAGAGAGGGGCCATATTTAAAGATAACAGAAGAAGGAAAATCAGTTTGATTTGACCACAACTAGGATAACGTAATAAGGATTTTGGAGTAAACAGTATATTACTCATCAATGTATATTAATATAACATAGAAAAGTAAATTAAGTTATTTGTTCTGGGGTATACCAGTTTAAAGCTTAAGTTGCCCCCCCTTTGAGTTGATTATCTTGGTTTAATTCTCATTGCACTACTTTAAATATTTTACAGTCATCATCTAAAACTGGACATACACTGCGCTGATAATTGCAATACTCGCAGCCCGCTACAAGGCAGTTCCAACAGACTTTTTTGTCATCAAGCTGGATTCCAATTGGTCTAACTGGATAGAAAATGCAGTTTGTCATCCTAGTGAGGGATATGACTTGACCAGGTAGTGAAAAGGCACCACTTCTCTCCATTAAAACATGTTCCTATTTTTAGTGCTATATGGACTAACACCATGCGTTCACAAACTGCAAATAATCTGATGTCAAAATTGAATTGGCATATGTGACCAACTTTAATATCATGTTGGCCTAGAGGTTTAACAGTCTGTCTATGATACTGGAACTCAACCTAGAAACCTTGGAATGTTTTTTTTTTTTTTCATAAAGTATTTAAAAAAGGGTTTTTTTTACCATTTTATAAAGAATCTTTTTGATTCTGTTGACTTTTTTTTGTAATTTATGCAATTTATAAATTTGCATATAGAGTTTTGAGAAATGTTCTGTCTAATACTGAAAGACGGTGAGGAATTTGTTAAAGGGGAAGTAAAGTCTAAATTAGAATAAGGCTAGAAATTCTGTATTTTGTATACTAAACATAAACATGAACTTACTGCACCACAAGCCTAATCAAAAAATGACTTATGGTTTCAAAGTTGGCCCCGGGGGTCACCATCTTGTAACTTTGTTATACATCTTTTCAAGACCAAGACTACACACATGCTCAGTGTGGTCTGGGCTAAGTTTAGGAATCATCATAAACTATCAAAACAGCACAGGTCAAATAATATCTGCCGTAGAAGCTGATACAGCAAGACTGATTAATAACCAGAATATACAGACTTCACTGGGTCCTGTGTTGTCATGTAATCTAATGTGGATTTTATAGTTTTTGTATTGTTTAATACAAACTTTCTCCAACTCTGCAGAACCAGTGGCTGTTGCAAAATAATCCTCCAAATAGAATCCCAGTTTAACTGTTTAAATCTGGCTCCATGATCTTTGTCCCTGCAGCTGGAGTTGGAAACAGTAAAGGGGTTGTAAAGCCAAAATAAAATCCAATACAAATCTCCGCCGACAGCTCTACAGGGAAACAAACAAAGCTGCTTGAGTTCTGCATGGCTGGGAAGTAAGGCGGGGGCTCCCCCTGCTGTTCATAAGTATGATTGTTTCCCTGCAGGGCAGTTAGGGACCGTCTGACAATTCCTATCCACAGCAGTAAATGAAGGGAGAATTTCACTGCATACTGTCAGGTTTTTTATAAAAACAGCACACATTTTTTAATTAAAGTATATTGGAGATAGGTTTCTTTTTCATTAAAGAAAGTAAAAATGTTATTTATTTATTTTTTTTGCCTTTACATGCCCTTTAAATAGTTGTAAGAATGGAAATGGAGTTGAAATTGTTTCTCTAGTTTTGCTAAATTCCACAACCTTCTGTACTCACCTACAATGTAGGCCCAGAGACCAGACAATGATATTTTAATTATAAAACAAGTTGAAATCTTTTATAAATAGGTTATCAACGAGGCAGTAGATTGAAAGAGTAATGTACTAAAATGTATTATTTCTGTTGAAATAGGACGTTATTTTGGTGAAATTTTAATCAATTGTTGAAATTATATTGGAAAATTCTGCATGGCACTTTCTAGTTGTATAAAGCTTAGGAAATGTGTACTGTGGTCTTTTTTGTGAATGCAAATGTGCATTTCATGTTTTCAGACACATGTGCATGCTGTAGCTTACCTGAAGTGAGTTGAGTGCTGAGAAAATACCAAGGACCCATATAGCATCAGGAGCTATAATTGTTGCTATACCAAAACCCCAGGTAAGACCTAATAGCGGTGTCAAGATGGCTATGCTCTTCCCAATGTGTACTAAGGTGCTCTTGTCTTCCTTCTTTGGCTTGTCTCCAACTGATGGCCTGAGAAGTTTAATGATGACAACCGCAAGGATGATGAAGTTGACAAGGACAATTGTCAGTGCTGGCAAGACGAATGCGATGAAGGCTTTGCTGTCACTGAAGTTGAGCCAGCAAGCGTTGCCGTTCATATATGTTTTACTTGGTTGTGTGACCGCAACCGTAATAATGGATATAAGAAGAGGGCAGCCATAACCCACGATGAATGCTATTGCCATCATGCGACTTTTGCTCATGTCGTGCAAGACGTAGACCAGTCGATAGAACAGTATGAGTCCCATAGTCAACATCCAAAAAAATAAGGACAAGTAAAAAAAGTGAGTGAAAAATGTTGCAGCCACGCAGGCGTTGGTGTTAGTAGAATTTGTGGCATCTGATTTCAGCAGTGTAGATATGGCTGCACCAATGATAAACCAAATATCTGCAAGGAGGAGCGATACGGCAATGTTCATCAAACAAACATGGCGCATGTAGGACGTTTTGTTCTTGGTCACTGACTTCCATATTAGTCCTTCAATCATGATGCAAATCAATAAGCTGATAATTGAAATAGCCAAGCCAATGTAAGAAATATAATCCAGTATGATACTATCCACTGATTTATAGGACATGAGAATTGAAAAGGAAGTCAAGTGATCACATTCACACGTCACGTTAGAATCATAGTTTACACCTCGGCACCCGGTATTGTCCCAGTTATTTGTAGTCAGATTCCAGAAAACACATCCCGGAACATTCAGTGTCTGATTGCTCTTCTTAAAGTTCATTGAAATTTTAAAAGTGGAGGGCACTGAGCTGGAAAGTACTGTTGTCATGACTAGACCATTGACAAATTCAGTTGAGGTATTAAGCAAAATGTCCTTCAAAGTTGCGTAGGCAATAGTAATAATACTGGTGTTGTCCTGCATTTGGTTTACGCTAGACTGTGGGATAAGAACACTGCCTGTTAAATTATTTCCTTGGATGAAACTAAAAGTTTCATCATAGTTTCTTGATGGACTTGCAATAATACCAACTAACTGAACATTGGAGTTGTTTTTTATTGAAATGTTGCCTCCATTATCAATTTGAAGTTTTCTGGCAAATTTCTCCACGGATTCAAGCAGCTGGGTACTCCTTTCAGTCCTATTGTTCATTGCCCCCCAAGAGTTTGTAGATGCTTCATCTACAACCACATTGACAGTCTGTAGAAAGTTCTAGAGAGAAGATAAAGGCATTAATAAATGTTCAGGCTTGCACACCAGTTAGCTACATAAAAAAATGGCTGCCTACCATTTCATTGTATTCTTACAGGTTGATATTAAAAATAAAACACTTTTACTGCAGTTTATGTTTATATAAAGATGTAATGCCCAGTCTGCCCCTCCATTCCTGCACCCCTTATTTGCCTCTGCCTGTACAAGTTAAAAACCCCCAAAGATGCACATGGCTCCTACAGTAGCTGGGCAAACCAGCTATCCTCTCCTATCTGCGAATGCCATGTGCTGTCTGGAGGGGTCGGCACCTCTCCCAACAATATGAAGACTCAAAGATTTGCCAGACACAAAAGGCAGGTGTAGCGGGGAAATCCCCTGCACGTTTATTTAGTCATATGATGTAACGTTTCGGGGACGTGCCCCTTCTTCAGACATGCCCATTCTGTATGTGTGAAGAAGGGGCAACCCGAAACGTTACATCATATGACTAAATAAACGTGCAGGGGATTTCCCCGCTACACCTGCCTTTTGTGTCTGGCAAATATTTGAGTCTTCCTACAGTAGCTGCCCTGGTTATCAATGGACTAACTTCATTATAGCAGTAATATAAAGTCAGACCAGTTTGTCATGATGTTGGAAATGGCTCTGATTGACTTCAGCAGTCTTTTCTGCCCATTAGACTATCAACAAAAAGGGCTGGAGTACCAGAAGTGTATTAAAAGTTGCCTAAATCGAAAACCAAACTACTTACAGGGACATCTGGTAATAGAGAAAGGTACCTTTGTTTTTTTAGCAGCATACCGTAAGGCAGAATACAAATGAGCTTCTCGAAACAAAGGCAGAATTCAAGATTGTGATTTATATAAGTGTATTTAGGGTTTCAGTTCCCCATTAAACACCTTAGGCTGTTGCTTTTAACACACACTTTGGTAATTCTCAGATACCCTGAGTCTCAAATCAGCCATATTAATGTTCACTACCCATTGATGAAAAGGCAACACCACCCATAATTTAGAAGGCAACACAGACCCAAATGTAGATGAGTTACAAAAATGTTAATGATGTTTGTGTCATGGTATAAAAACGTGTGTATTAGTGAGAGAGGCAGATTCTTTTTCCGGAACTGCCGACTGCTGTATTGCTGCTCACAGTATTGGTTCACCTAATCAATGAAGCTTTGGGGCAAATTTACTAACCGGCGCAAATTTACTAACCGGCGCAAATTCGCCAGCGATGGCTTCGCACACATCGCAACACTTCGCCAGGCGTAAATTCGCCTGGACAACGCTAATTCACGAAGATCCAAAGTTGCGCACAGGGTACCGAACTCTGGCGAAATTACGCAAGCGAAATCACGCTCAGCAGTTCGAAGTTACACTAGTGTTGGTTAATTAGCATACGGTGTGCAGTTAAAGTACAATGGCCGTATATGCTGCAGCAAATACATTACACTACACAAGCCCAGGGAACCTTAGTAACACTATATAAAGTTGTTATATTGCCCTACACATGTGCCCACTGTATAGTTTAGGTGCCATATGTTAGCAAATGTAGGGGGGGGAACCCCAAAAAAAATGTATGATCTTTTTCAGTCTATCACCCTTTAAATAGGAAAAAACGCCAGCGTTTTTTTTTGGGACTTAGAAGAGTTTTCAACTTTTTTTTTAAGAACTCCTATCTACTCTATTGCACTTCACCTGGTCTGAGGTGGCGAAGGCAAGTCTGGCGATTGAGATAACGGTCAGTAAAATCAAAAACTTAGTGCATTTGCGTAGTAATGCTCTTTCGCCAGACAGAAAATCCGCCTGGCGTTAGAGTGCGAAGATGCGCCAGAGTCTATCTCCTTGGCGAAATTACGCCAGCAAATTTTCGGCAGCGTTAGCCACTTCGCCCTTTAGTAAATTTCCCCCTTTGTCTTCTGAGTTTGAGCATTATCCAGGAGTCCAGGTGTGATACTTTGCAAGGGAAAAGACCCGGACTTCTCAGTATAAAAAGTATTTTTGGAAAATACATGATTATATGCAATAGCACAAGGCTTACCTGCATAACAGCCTGTGGTACAGTTGTAGTACTGCTCTCCACTTGCTGTAGGATGTTGACTACAGTTATGATGTTGCTTGGTTGAGAAGTTATGTTTTCCCTCTCTGTCGTCACCGTGGTGCTAAGGTCTTCAACATACAAGTGCAATATGTCTGTCCCAGCTGGTCCTGTCAGATTCTGGGAAATATAAAAATACACACATTTTTTTCTTTGGCGCTTTATATTCAATAGCACTTAAGACATTTGAACTGTTGTATTGCACTGCTGATGGCATTTGGTTCTTTTACAGTGCTGAACATACCGGGGGCAGCAAATATCTGGCTGAAATATAAAGGCTGTGCTATTAGATTGAGCATGTATGGCAGATTTTGACTGTAGGTTGAGGAGATACACCTGAAAGCCCAGCTTGAAGGTCATTTAGGGTGAGATTTAGGGTGAATATGTAGCTGCTTTCCTAGATATTCTGTGGTTGAATTGCTGATACACTGATAGTTTGCTCTTTGTGTATCTGTACGATCTGTATGATCAGATATAACAAGTCACCCATTCATATCACCATATCAGTTATAACAAGCCACCTGATACACATGTGAATACTGCCCAACCATAATCCTAACACTAATAGACAATATAATAATACAGACAAAGTTGGGTTGGGGGGGGTCCAGGGCCCACCGGTCTCCAAATTTAAGGGCCCACTCCTCCTACCCCTGTGGCAACCATACCAATACCAACCATACCAAAAGAACAGAGATACCTCAGTGCTCCCTTAGCTCCTCCCACTTAATTTATTTGCCGCCACTGGACACCTCCTCTAATGAAGCATCCAATGATGTGATATGCATTAGGAGGGAGGAGCTCAGCTCACTAAAAAAAGACAAATGTAAAATTTTCAATTCTGTTGCTGTTAACGGTATTTGTAGTTTCTTACCACAATGTCATTGGCCAATCTGTTGAGACTTTTCAGTACGCAGTTATTGGGCAATATGGGCTGCCAACCAGTCAGAGTGCAGGTGAAACTCTTGTTTCCAGTTAGGTTAATATTGTCATCTGAACAAGGGACTGTAATTATGTCGCTTATCGCTCCAATGCCTGGTGGGTTTTGGCACGTGATTGTCGCTATAAAAACAATAATTCGGAAATATAAATCAATAAACAGAAACTAATGATCTAGTTTGGGGTACAGAGTAATTGTCTGGCCAGGATTTAGGTCTACCAATTCTGGTGCAAGTTTGACAGTCAACACAAATACTGAATTATGACAAAACGTCTTTAAAACTATATAATTCAGCTTACCCACTATAACTTTACCCACTATAACTATACCCACTATAACTTTACCCACTATAACTTTACCCACTATAACTTTCAGTAAATGTATATATACATATATAATACAAAAGGTATATAAAGTGCTTAGTGATGTCATCAGATATAATCAGAGCTTAGTGGTATAAGTTCTGTCACATGACTCACTGAAACTTGTGTATTAGAATGAATGTAGAAGTTAACTCAGAGTTCCATGACCTGCAGAAGGTCTCAGATTTGTTCAACAATACAGTTTAATTCTCCATTAAAGGCTTAAAGGTAACTTTTAGTATGTTATAGAATGGACAATTCTAAGCAATTTTTTAACTGGTTTTCACTGGGTTTTTTTTTTTTTAGTTTTATAGTTATTTTCCTTAATCCTTGCAGCTTTCAAATGGGTGTCGCTGACCCCTTTCTAAACAAACAAATACTCTGTAAAGCTACAAATGTATTGTTATTGCTACATTTACTAATCGGCTTTCTATTCAGGCCTCTCCTATTCATATTCCAGTCTCTTATTCAAATCAATGCATAGTTGCTAAGGTAATTTGGACCGTAGCTACCGGATTGCTTGAAATGCTAATTGAAGTGCTGCTGAATAAAGAGCTAAATAACTAAAAAAATGTAAAAAATGAAAACCATTTGCGAATTGTCTCAGAACATGACTCTCTACATCATACTAAACGTTATTTCAAAGGTGAACAAAATGAAAACAACTTAAAACAAAGCAACATATTAGCTTTAAAAATCAGTTTTTTTAACTTCATCGTGTGCACTTACCTGTCTGGCGAAGAGTTAGTTTCATGGTGCGGCTGTTAACAGTATCACCCAAAGAATTTCTAATTGTGCAGAAGGCTGTGTAATCGTTACAGCCAACACAATTGTAATTCACACTGAAACAGTTGCCATTTAATATCATATCTAGGATGAAGCACAACAACATAGTAAGTGTCTGTGATCATAAGATACCCTTGTCCTGTTAAAAATCTGCCTATAAGTTAAATAAAACTTAGAATGTGAGCCTCCTGGCCTCACCAAACCAATTACTGTAACTGCTCGCTCTTCTAGTGACAATGGAAAGGTTGCTACACTGTTTACATAGTTTCTAAAGTCTTTCTACTACAAGTCTGGGACCTGTTATCCAGAATGCTTGTTACCTGGGGTTTTCCGGATAATGGATCTTTCCATAATTTGGATCTTCATACCTTAAGTCTACTCGAAAATCTTGTAAACATTAAATAAACCCAATAGGCTGGTTTTGCTTCCAATAAGGATTAATATATCTTAGTTGGGATTGAGTACAAGCTACTGTTTTATTATTATAAAGAAAAACAAAATTATTTTTAAAACATTGGAAGATTTGGATAAAATGGAGTCTATGGGAGATGGGCTTTATATAATTTGGAGCTTTCTGGATAACGGGTTTATTCCATACCTGTATCTGGAGTTACAACTGGGCATGTGTCCACCTTTATTGCAATTATATATATATATATATATATGGGATGACTTTGACGTAGTTGTTCAGCTTAAATATATTGCAATATATGGACAAACAATCCCTGTTTTGTTTAAAGGGTAAGGCATTTTTCAGTAGCAGTATGCACAAAATGTCTCTGTCTTAAATATATTGATAATGGGTTGAGTGCTGAGGACTCTTGTAATTGTCTATATATATATATATATATATATATATATATATATATATTTTTTTTTTTTTTTTTTTTTTTTTTTCTTACCTGTTGGTCTTCCTACTGAAGGCTGCAAAGTAGCGGTGTAACCCGACATGTCTGAACCACAGCAGCTGAAACTAGTATCTTTGCCACTTTCATAGAAGGTTTCCACTGGTTTGATATCAATCAGGGAGCTTGGAATGAGTTTGACGACATTTACAGACTTTTGGGCCGACTGTACACTCAGAGTTTTCGATGAACAATAAAAAATACCTGTTAATAAAATAAACTACTGTTAATCTGGGCTGATGTTTTGTTCTTTGTATGGGAAATAAACATATCTGAAGGTAAAGTAATGACCAGGTGCCCCATTTTTTATTCCTGTTTCCAGTTGGAAATATCAACCATACAGGGACAAGACAAATAAGACCTATTGTACCCACCTTCCCAGCTCGTGACTGCACTTGGAATATAAAGTATAGAGGTGAAATTTGAAGCAGTATAGCTGATGAAAGTGTTTTGAACAGTCGTATTAATGGCGCCGGAGAAATTCCAGATAATATCAGATACATTCTTAGAACTTTGACACGCTAACCATATTGATCGCCCTTCGGAAATGGTGAGAGCACTAGCTGGAGTCAATGTTAACTGAGCTCCTGGAAACAAGGAGAAAGAACAATCAGCATTTGCATCCTGAGGCAGGAAAGAACAGCTGCCCCCCATATCTGCCAACCATATCCCCACCACCATGCATCTCTTAAACTACTCAGGATAAATGGTATTGAGAGCTCTTCTACACTGCTAGTGGCACAAGTTCTGTTCTTAGGCTTATGGATCACATGCTCCTAAAGAGCCCTTAAAGGGATACTGTCATAGGAAAACTTCTATATATTAAATTGGCAAATCAAGAAAACAGCAAAAAGCAGAATACCTGATATTCAGTCTTTAGACGTGTCGTGTGGAATGCGCAATAAAGACTGAATAGCAGGTATTCTGCTTTTTGCTGTTTTCTTGATTTGCCAATTTAATATATTGAAGTTAACCCTGTGGTTGCCTATGATGGAGCACCAGTGCAAATCAAGAATATCCAACTAATGCTGGGTGCATATGTGTGTCACCTTTAAATGTCACGGGAAAACATTTTTTTTTCAAAATGAATCAGTTAATAGTGCTGCTCCAGCAGAATTCTGCCCTGAAATCCATTTCTCAAAAGAGCAAACAGATTTTTTTATATTCAATTTTGAAATCTGACATGGGGCTAGACATTTTGTCAATTTCCCAGCTGCCCCTGGTCATGTGACTTGTGCCTGCACTTCAGGAGACAAATGCTTTCTGGCAGGCTGCTGTTTTTCCTTCTCAATGTAACTGAATGTGTCTCAGTGAGACATGGGTTTTTACTATTGAGTGTTGTTCTTAGATCTACCAGGCAGCTGTTATCTTGTGTTAGGGAGCTGTTATCTGGTTACCTTCCCATTGTTCTTTTATTTGGCTGCTGGGGGGGGAAAGGGAGGGGGTGATAATCACTCCAACTTGCAGTACAGCAGTAGTGATTGAAGTTTATCAGAGCACAAGTCACATGACTTGGGGCAGCTGGGAAATTGACAAAATGTCTAGCCCCATGTCAGATTTCAAAATTGAATATAAAAAAATCTGTTTGCTCTTTTGAGAAATGGATTTCAGTGCAGAATTCTGCTGGAGCAGCACTATTAACTGATTCATTTTGAATTTTTTTTTTTCCCATGACAGTATCCCTTTAAGGGTTTTTGCCCACTACTGCTTTCTGGTGGAAAGTGGCAGCACACAAAAAGGCCTGTTAGACCATCACTGCTCCCAGTGTTAGCACATTGCAAGTTCCTAAGTTGACTGACATAGATGGGTGACAGGAGACAAATCACTTACTAATGGGCCAAGGGCCACCTGTCATCGCTCCATGTGCATCAGCCTGGGCATTTGACATCAGCGGTGTGCCACTGGTCTTAAGGGTTATATGTGAGTCTTAAAGAAACATCACTCTCTTAAACAAAGAAATTAAATATATGTCCTAAAAGTGTATTTGGGATCAGCAATTCTTTATTTATTGCTGGTGTATAATAAATCTTCTTAGTACTTAGTGATGTCAACACACCAGTGTATGGCCACACTTGAACAAGAAGAAAGGCAGCACTCGGTTAAAAAAAGGTAGTTTATTGCAACAGGTCACCAACCCAAAATCGCCTGACGCGTTTCGGGAACACCACCCTTAATCATAGGCTTATAGATTCATACGTCACTTCCTTAAACACATCAGTACTTAGTGATGTCAATACACCAGTGTATGACCACATCAGTACTTAGTGATGTCAATAAACCAGTGTATGGCCACATCAGTACTTAGTGATGTCAATAAACCAGTGTATGGCCACATCAGTACTTAGTGATGTCACTAAACCAGTGTATGGCCACATCAGTACTTAGTGATGTCAATAAACCAGTGTATGGCACACATCGGTACTTAGTGATGTCATATTTTAGAAACTATTCTTAATGATGGCATTTATGCCAATTGATACTTACATAACAGTGATATGCGGGTCAAGAAAATCTCAACCTGCACCTGACCCTATCCTACAAAACCTTAACCTACAAAATGTTGCTATTGTGGGACCTGCTCCCAACTGTTATTCGCGTCCTCTCACTCTGTACAATACATCTGTGTGCCTCTGGTTCCAAGATAGGGAATTTTTGGGAGCAGTGGGGGAGTGTATTTCCCAAATGTGACCCGGACCCAACTCTAACCCGCAATGGTTGGCCAAATTTCAACCTGAACCCGCCCAACCAGTGGTCAAGCCTGAGTTTTGGGTCAAACTGCACATTACCATTACATAAAAATAATAGTAATGTTTGATGTGTTGTAGTATAGGATATTAGAACTACCATTTAGAATTTAATCACTTACCTGGGTTTATATAGGTGACACTGATGACTTTAGAGACCTTAGCGTCATTTGGCGTGAAACAAGTACACGTATAGGTTGCTTTGCTTCCGTCGGTGCACTGGTCTGGACTGGCTTGCACCATGTAATTCAAACAAGTAGCAGAAGCAGAAGCGCATAACTGGGACCTGTCTGTGATGAACAGTATTTTAGATATGGTAAGTCATTCAGTAAGATGTAAAATATTGCATATTGCATAATATAAAATATTATATGGGATGACCTCACCCATTCCCACCTGTCCTCAGTAATTGGTAGCAATGATGTTCTAACAAAATACTACATGATCCACAGAAGGAATCTCACACCAGCAGTCTCAACTCTATGGGCCTTAAATCAGACAACCTAACCATTAAATGTGTGTTGAGTCTGGAAACATTCTTGCTTGCATTGTGGACCTGTCTTATTATATCTAGATTTTGGGAGAAGGTAAATAAATGTCTGGCCAAACACCAAATCCCTAGAGGCATGTCTCATGAAATGAGTTGAAAAACAGTTCTTGGCATCAATATACCCTTCTGATACTTTTAGACTATAAGCTCTTCTTTTAGATTGTAAGCTCTTTTGGGCAGGGTCATCTCTACCTCTAGTATTGGTTATTGGTGGTCTTCATGGGTATTCCTGTATGTTTTATGTATACACCTATTTATTTACAACACTGTGGATATGTTGGCATTTTTTAGATATTTGATAATAATAATAATAATTGCTAGGAAAGTAAATATCCTATCCTAGAAGCTGACTACAGCACCTACTTTTGATAAACAAGGTCCACCCACTCTATAGCTGACCTACCTGAGCAGAACATCTGTTGTACATGAACTTCTCGCATCCCCAACTTGAGATATTGCCTACAGACTATACCATGCCTTAGACATGTCATCAAATGAGTTGTACCTACCCCACAACCTCACTATTTTTATCTCTATTCCTTCACTCCATGTTAAAGTTTAAGCAAATAAATAAAAGTTGTTTTTAAAGAGGGTCAACAGCAGTGGACCAAAACAGTTGTGCTAGCCACCTAGGAAATGGCAGCAGATACACTTAAGATTTCAAGTGTATCTCCAAAATAAGCTTGAAAGTCCAGCTTGCAGGTAACTTATGATGAAATTTTGGATAAAATCACAGCTGCTCAAGATATTTATGGAACCTGTAGCTGAATGACTGCTATATTTCCTATTAAATTTAACCATGTTATGAGCTAAGGGTAGACTTGAAGCTCCAAGGGTGATCCAGAGCTGAAAACTTCTGATACCCCCTGATCTAAGGGGCTTAGAGCAGAGACTTTTGAAGAACGTACTGAGCTTCATGTGTATGAAATGTAAGGGCAGAGACACACATGGAAATTCAGAGAGATTAGTTGCCTGGCAATAAATCACCTCTTCTTCGGGCGATTAATCTCCCTGAACTGCCTCACAAGAAAACTTCGGTCGATTTTGGAAAATGAATCGTTCCGAGTGCCATCCTGCCGGCGATTTATATTCTAGCCGATGGGAAGGCAGTTCGGGGAGATAAGTTGCCCGAAGAAGAGACGATTTTGTCGCCGGACGACTAAATCTCCCCGAATCTCCACGTGTGTCTCTGCCCTAAGAGGTAGACTCAAGTTTCACCTTGACTGCTTTATGTGTCAATAAACTCAGCCTGAACAATACAATTTTATTGTATGTCAAGTATACACTATACACAGATAACAGCCAGAGTGGGGAGGGGTGGGAGGACTTCATGCATATTTCAATTTAAAGTTACTGTTTGTTTCGCATTTCTTTTAGTTCGGGTATTCAGGGTTCAGGGGTCACTTTGCCTGATTATTCTTTTTAGACTACAATTGGGCTCATTTGCTGATACATGTTCAATGCGGTAAAAGCCATGCCAGTCGCCATATTTTTTTTACCCACAATGCACAATCCAAGAATTCTCCCGCAACAGTGGAAACTGATTTGCTATCAAAGGCAAATTGACTTGGTAAACAGTATTAAGATAAACACAAAACTTAATTTATACAACACTTACTGAAAACACCTTTGTTTGGATCAGAAGAACATGTAAGTGAAAGAGAGTTAATGTCCCCATCTGTGGAACAAGTGACCAAAGTATAGTCGGAGTTGTTGCAAGTAACTTGTACAGAATCAGGTCCCGTAATGGTTATAGAAGCAACGGTTATGTTTGTATCTACCAAATAAAGGTCAGAGGTATTTTCAAACATGCACTTGTAATTTCCTGCAGAGACAAAAGGTTAAAAATGTTTAAAAGAAACGTTTTTTTAAAAAACAAACAAAAAACAACTGTTAAAATTGTTCTCAGGTCAGGGCTGTTCTTGGAGGTGGCAAAATGAGTTTTATAACTGTAGTACTGTGTACACTGTGGCCATTTAACCCATACCGAGCTACACCTCAAATAACCAGATGTGCAACAAGGATATAAAATGTTTTTCTGACCATATGTCCTACTATACCTGTTATTCCACATTCACACTCCCTTCCCAGAGACTATTATCCCACTGTTACTATAGACACCATCTCTCCCTACTATACCTGCTATCCCACAGTCATACTCCCTTCCCAGAGACTATTATCCACTGTTACTATAGGCACCATCTCTCCCTACTATACCTGCTATCCCACAGTCACACTCCCTTCCCAGAGACTATTATCCACTGTTACTATAGGCACCATCTCTCCCTACTATACCTGCTATCCCACAGTCACACTCCCTTCCCAGAGACTATTATCCACTGTTACTATAGGCACCATCTCTCCCTACTATACCTGCTATCCCACAGTCACACTCCCTTCCCAGAGACTATTATCCCACTGTTACTATAGGCACCATCTCTCCCTACTATACCTGCTATCCCACAGTCACACTCCCTTCCCAGAGACTATTATCCACTGTTACTATAGGCACCATCTCTCCCTACTATACCTGCTATCCCACAGTCACACTCCCTTCCCAGAGACTATTATCCACTGTTACTATAGGCACCATCTCTCCCTACTATACCTGCTATCCCACAGTCACACTCCCTTCCCAGAGACTATTATCCCACTGTTATTATAGGCACCATCTCTCCCTACTATACCTGCTATCCCACAGTCACACTCCCTTCCCAGAGACTATTATCCACTGTTACGATAGACACCATCTCTCCCTACTATACCTGCTATCCCACAGTCACACTCCCTTCCTACAGACTATTATCCACTGTTACTATAGACACCATCTCTCCCTACTATACCTGCTATCCCACAGTCACACTCCCTTCCCAGAGACTATTATCCACTGTTACTATAGACACCATCTCTCCCTACTATACCTGCTATCGCACAGTCACACTCGCTTCACAGAGACTATTATCCACTGTTACTATAGACACTATCTCTCCCTACTATACCTGCTATCCCACAGTCACACTCCCTTCCCAGAGACTATTATCCACTGTTACTATAGACACCATCTCTCCCTACTATACCTGCTATCCCACAGTCACACTCCCTTCCCAGAGACTATTATCCACTGTTACTATAGACACCATCTCTCCCTACTATACCTGCTATCCCACAGTCACACTCCCTTCCCAGAGACTATTATCCACTGTTACTATAGGCACCATCTCTCCCTACTATACCTGCTATCCCACAGTCACACTCCCTTCCCAGAGACTATTATCCACTGTTACTATAGACACCATCTCTCCCTACTATACCTGCTATCCCACAGTCACACTCCCTTCCCAGAGACTATTATCTCACTGTTACTATAGACACCATCTCTCCCTACTATACCTGTTATCCCACAGTCACACTCCCTTCCCAGAGACTATTATCCACTGTTACTATAGGCACCATCTCTCCCTACTATACCTGCTATCCCACAGTCACACTCCCTTCCCAGAGACTATTATCCACTGTTACTATAGACACCATCTCTCCCTACTATACCTGCTATCCCACATAAAGCATTTCCTTAACCCGTAGGTACTGTATATAGGCTTTTATTTTATGACTTGGAATTGTTTTTTTTCTGCCAAGGCCCATGCTTCTAGGTTATAACTGTTGCTCTCCAGAACCTTACTATATATTGGTCCCTGCCTTGTTCCCCCCCCCACATAAAGTCAGGTAAACAGTTGAAACACCCCCACTACTATAAAATAAGAGAAACTTGCCTGCATTATTCTTAGTCATGCCGGTTATGACCAAGTTGGACTCTGACGTAGAACTTGTTGTTTTGTTGGTAATTTCAAATGGTGCAATAGATGTAATTTTTTGTGTGTCATTAAAATACCATAGTACATTAGTAGAAGCAGAGTTTACAGTGCATACAAGAGATACTCTATCTCCAATAAAGACTTTGACTGGGAAAACATTTAGGTTACTCTGTCCTGTAAAGAAAGACATAAAGTGGGTTATAAAACACAGAAGTTCATATTTATTACATTTAACTAAACTGATAAATTGCTGTGTTCGGATTGGGCACATTGTAGAATTTTACAGCAGAGGACTGGCTGTTCATCAGATGCATGATATAATTTAAAGTAAGATGAAAATATACTTTCCCCCACTGTCTTGCCACCGGTCTCCTAGTTGCACCTTTAATAAGGCCAATAAAGCCCCGGTACACCCAGACAGGCTCACTATCTGCCCCAATCCCTGATTTGATCATAGCACTCCACCCTGTTCTCAAGCTACTCTATAGACCTCTTCATTTCTCCAGTTAAGTCTGTGCCTGTTATCTTCTTTACTGTAAAGCTGACTAAGTGCTCTTGTTCCATGCTCAAACTGAACTACATTTTAATTCACTTGGAGAACAGAACCAGAAGAGCTGCACAACAGTAGTCCCTTTACTTATTTGCAAATGAATGTCTACTAATGTGCATCTATATTCTGATGTGGTTCACAGTAACCTTCCTGCATCTCTATGTTTGGGGAGCAGCACCCAGACCAACATTGCAATGTCGTGAGTGACAGTTACCCTTTATATAGTAAAGAGACTGTAATTGCCTTCATTGAAAGACTCAGGGCTTAAGCACCTGGGTCACATGGATAAAGTGATGAGCATCATTTGGTTATATAAGAAGAGCCATATGGCACATGACCCACTTCTTCTGATGTCTGATATAATACTGTTGCATAATGACAGGAACAGCACTAACAGACTGGCTTCTTCTGAGAGTCAACATTTTGGGGAGGGATAAGCCTTCCATCTCCAGAAAGTTATCCTCTCCAATTTCATCACAAGCCAGTCCATGGCTCAATAAAATTGGCCCTAAATGCACATGAGTGACTTTCCTGTAGATACACAAGATGTGGTGATTACATGGTGATACCTATCTGGACATCCAGCAAGCTAGAGCACCACTAACATTTTGGATAACAGATAATAATAGAAGCGTTCTTCTATAGACTGCTGCAATGCAGTTCAATTTCATTGGGATTCAACCCATATTCAGTTATGCAACTGTCTACAGGTAGAGCACATTTTCTAACATTCTTCCAAGGTCCCCTATGTCTTTGTACATCTGTATATCCATGGACCATTAAGTAATCTAAAGGGTTCTGACTGAGGTTGGTGATCTTAACACTAATGTCTTTGTCTCTGAATAGACTCTAGAGTCCTCTTCAAAACCTTAGGTTCCCTGGTAATGGAATACAGCTCCCAGAATGATTTAACCCCTAGGACATGCTCCGGAGAGTTGTCGTTCAGTAAGCTGTGCCTAAGAAATTGAGGAGCTCTACATAATAACAAATTACTGTTATGGAACAAGCTTCAGGCCAGTACTTTCAGTTTATTGCACTGTAATACCACCTGAGCTTTAAGTCTTTACCTTCAATGACATTCTGAATGGCTGGTGTGGCTAAGCGGAAGGTTGCACTCAAGTTGGCTACTAAATCAGTGTTAGCCGCCTGGAGCACTGAAGAGTTGACTGCGTCTGTTACAATTGTATAGTCTGCTACAACACTTCCTGGCCTGAAATTGAAAGGATGGGTTAGCCAATCATGAGCAATCACAATCATGATAATAGCATAAAGGCCAAGAGCTAACACCCCACTCCCCCACCTCCTATTTGAGGCTGCTTGCATCACATCACCAACAGAGCAGATAGTCCTTACATTGACTTTGTCTTACTCACTGAATAACTCTTTCCCTGCAGGTAACTCTTCTTGTCCCCTTTGCTCAGCAGGGGTAACACATTTATTTTCTTTTTATTAGCTTCCTACGTTACAATTCCTAAAATGTTTGACTTCTCTATGTATTAAAGCCCGTGAGAAGTGATGAGCGAATTTATTCCCCAGCCATGGATTTGCGAAAATTTGCAGTGGGAAAATTCACAGAGAAAAACACCCATAAGAAAACCCATTGACTTTAAAGCATTTTGAGTAAGAAAAGTAAAAAAAAGTAATGCGTAAAAATGCCCATTGACTTCAATGCGTTTTGCAATTTTTTCGCAGTTTCACGAATTTTGCAGTGAAGGAAAACGGGTGTAATGGGTACTGTTCATGTCTAGCAGTAACAACAGAATGAAAAGAAACCTCATCTTATCAATTTAACATCCTCGACTGGATTCCTCTTACCTAAATCTCGTCACTACCGCATACAGGTATCCAGGCAAAGATCCGTAGGAGGAATCAAACTACAAAACACAACAAAATTGAAATTAAGACAAATTAGCTTCTGTATAATGGCTAGTGAGCTGTAGCAACTGCCTCTTTTTTGCTTTCCAGACAGTCAGGGGAAGCTGGAAATTGTTGTCCAACAGCTGTTGAAGCACTTGTAGTTGCCCTTCATTGTTCTAGATTTCCCCTCTTAACACAATATAAATGTATTAAAAGGACACAATCGACAGCTTTTGTTACTGCAAACCTGGGATAAGCCCTGAACTACATTAGCTGTGACAGTCATGGGAAATGGTTCCATAATTGGGGATTTACTCCACAATTGAGCTGGTTACATGGAATATTGGGGGTAAAACTGGGTGTGACTGAGCTCAGATCATCCTGAATTTCTATTTTCAGTTTTATGAGTTTCTTCAGATAGGAGGTTATAGCAGGTTCTTCACCCAAAAAGCAATTCAAAGCAACATTCGAACACATAAATTGGATATAAAGCCAAGAGTCAAAGCCAGCAGTGCAGAGAATACAAACAGCCAGACAGATATGTCTTCTATTAGCAATTACAATTACAAATAACAATTTACTATGACTTATACTAGAAAGTTCTATGTTTTCTTTCACTGTACAGCTTTTGGCCAGAGGTTCCCTTTAAGTAAGAGATGCCTAAAATTAGACATTTGTTATACATATATTTTAGCATAAAATGGATTTCTTTTACATGAAAAATATTTATTCCAAGCAACTAAGAAAATACCGGTGTACATTACTGGATAGTGTTATGGGAAACATACCGCCTTTTCTATCCGGCTCGTGTAACTTTGGGACTTGGCGGACGACAGGTCTCTGAAATCGTCTGTAAAATCTTCCAAGATTCTAAGACTCATTTTTTTGTTTGTAGCTGTTTGTTGAAAGGAAGAAAGATAACATTTAAAAAGTAAGTGCAAATAGAATTGATAAATATATTAGGTGCAGGAGGGTACAGGAAGCCTTAAAGGGCATGTAAAGGCAAAAAAATAAAATCCCACTTTTACTTTCTTTAATGAAAAAGAAACCTATCTCCAATATACTTTGATTTAAAAATGTGTACTGTTTTTATAAGAAACCTGACTTTATGCAGTAAAATTCTTCCTTCATTTACTGCTGTGGATAGGAATTGTCAGACGGTCTCTAACTGCTCTGCAGGGAAACAATCATACTTATGAACAGCAGGGGGAACCCCAGCCTTACTTCTCAGCCATGCAGAACTCAAGCAGCTTTGTTTATGACGATCCCTAAGCAGCCCAGACTACACTGAGCATGTGCACAGTCTTAGTCTTGCAAAGATGTTTAACAAAGTTACAAGATGGTGACCCCCTGTAGCCAACTTTGAAAGCATAAATTATTTATTTGATTTGACTTGTGGTGCAGTAAGTTCATGTTTATATTTAGTATACAAAATACAGCATTTCTAGCCATATTCTATTTTAGACTTTACATGCCCTTTAATGTAAGAGAAGCCAAGAACTCACAATTAGCTGCAACAATCTAGTTAAGTTTTACCAGTTTACTTCTTGGGACGTCTATAAGCTCCTTTGAGCTAGTTGATGCAAACCACTAATAGTCAACCTGGAACTCATAGGTCAAGTAAGCTCAGGCCTCCCTTGTGTCTTCATCACACCTGGCTTCTCTGTATAGTTATTGTTTGAGCTATCCTCTAAGCTGCATTACAAAAGGTTGAATATTACTAAATGCCTGGCCAACAATGGTGGTTGCAGCTTTAAATAACAGCATAACATGGCAATGTGAGAGCTCAGCATTGAGATGGCCACCATCTTCATGACATCACACCTTTGTCCTTTTGGAAAAAGCATGGAAATACTGAGCTCTTGAAATGAAGAATCTGCTCAGATGAGTAGTGAAACTTCTTCAATGATTACTCAGCAAATCCAGTTATTCTAGATTTGCTTCTACTAGATAAAGCATGGACATATTTAGCAACATGTCAACAACAGGAAAAATGCAGATATTGCGTAAAGCATTTATAATTTCATAAAATATTTGGTGGCTGGTATTGGACTAGCCCCCCTATGGCCCACCAGAGGACCTGACATTCAGGGCCTACTTTTCGATGCTTAAAACATGCTAAACTATATTGGTGCCATGTGACTCTGGTGGGGATGAAAGAGCTGATGGAAACTGTCCTGCACTGAGGCTCCTCGGGACTTGGGCCAAACACGGCATTCCCGGGTATCGTGGCAGACCATTCAGATTCTATTGGGCTCTTTCCTAAGAGAATGCCATAACATACCTATGTGTGTACATGTAATCACAAGCTCCATTGTCCTTACCTGTCTTAGTCTGACAATATGCTCCTGTTGGAGGTGTTTGATTTATGCAGGTACACCGAGAACTGGATCCCACACAAGGTGTATAAGTGTGACATACATCACCAGACCACGTGTAGCCATTTTCACAGGAGCACTTGGACGTTGATCCACTTAGACTGCATACTAGTAAATACAAAATCGCAAGCAAATATACGATTAGAACACGACTTGATATGCCTAGAACAATGCAACCATTCTTGTATTTCTCATTGTGTGTATTTATTTTACTCAGGTTTGTAACTTGTAGGTGCACCTGGAGGGATCTAAACTATTCCAAAGCCAGGCTGGCTATATAAGTCAACTATCTCTAATAGCAGCATAACAAATAAATGCATTGTGTAAGGGTACTTAACTAGGCATCGCTAGGGTTGTCTAGGAAATTTTGATATGGTCAGATGTTGTATTTAACATCATACTGGGTGGAAAAGCTTTGAACTTGAAACTACCCAATGCCCATGAATCATGACTTACCTGTTGTTACACTTATTGCTGATATGTTGGCAGTCATGGAATCATCTAGAGCTATGGGATATGACAAGCTCTGTATGAATAATTTGATATCATCCACGAGTGAGGCATTTGGGAAACTAAGTTCAATGTCAACCATGTATTGAGAAACAGAAGTATCAACTGCAATACAAAGATCCAAAGTACAGGTTACAATTCAGGATTTTTATTGTTATCATCCTTTACTATATGGAGCAAACACATTAGCACAGCCCTTTACTATGATATTACAATGATAATGAAACCCAGTGTAGCTGAATGGCAACTTCAGTCTGCTAGAACTCTAGAAGACACTACCAGAAGGTGGTGCTGCATCTCCATTCTATAGAGACGCGTGCTTGAATGACGTGAAAGAATGCACTGAAAGTTTGCATCGTGCTACTAATAAATATGCAGAAGGCTTTAAATTGTAAATTGCATATGAGTGGACTGAGTTTAAATTTGATGGGACCCAACAGACATAAAGTAGGACTGCCCAACTGTCTATGAAGATTTTCATTCATCCAGATCATAATATACAGTATCTAGTAGAGTTAAGTCTAATGCAACTGGACCAGGGGCATAACTACAGAGGAAACATCCCCTGCAGCTTCACGGGGGTCCAGGGGGTATAGGGGGCGCAATGCGGTCCAAATAAAGAGCAATTTAAACATATATTGGTAAAACAGGACAACATCTGGACATTTTGAGAGCCCTAGAATTAATTAGCTGTTGGCCAAAGTAACATCTAGTTATGCAACTCAACTGGACTTTCTGAGTTTTCCTGAAAACGTTTTACCCGACATCTGAGTGGCTTCTTTAGTTCAACTGTGGTAGGGAATTTCCTGGTGGTTAAACTCTTAAGCTGTTACTGGCACTAAAATTTCTCTTTTCAAAATAATAATCTACATTATGGGGGTTATTTACTAAACTCTGAATGCAAAAAATCACAAAAATGTGATTTTTTTAAAATAAAATCTGACTTCTAAAAAAAAACATGAATTTTTCGGAATTTATTAAACCCCGAGGATGGAAAAGTCTGAATCTGAAAATCCGGCATCTCACCTGCCGAGGTTGCATATAAGCGAATGGGAAAAGTCCCAATGATTTTTTTGATGTGAGCTGAGTTTTTGGGTGGAAATGACTCGAAAATTACGTGAAATTCGTTAAAATCTGATTTTCCCCCCAAAGCAAATTTTCTGGAAAATGTAAAAATAAATAAGCGTTTGTAGCAGAAAATATTGAGATAAATTTGGACTTTGATAAATAACCCCCTAAAAGTTGCCTATGGGTCATGTTGATCGTTTTTCCCTGATAGTTCTAATTTTGTAATTGCTACTTGAAGTTCCCAAATCTGACTGTTTTGCCTACCTGACTGTCTCTTCTCAGCCTGTCAGTTTCTAATGCTAACGGACTCCTGCTGCACAAATATGGCGGCAGCCCCCTCATAGAGGAACAGGGTAGTAAAAAAGGTAATGTAAAAGCATCACACAAATACTTTTATGGCAACAGTATAAATAGCATTCAAAAGTAATGTTATGATGTCGGCTCCTATAATAATGTTTCCATTGAAGTTATTTAGTTATGTGCTAACTGAAAATCACAGAGGTGTGAATGTGTAATTCCCACCACCCTCTGGAAGGTTTGAGATAGCAACTCAAAGGAGATATGAAAACTTGTGGATACCCAGACTGGACCTTTGTCAAAACAAACTTTGCTTTCCTGTGTTTTTCAAACCAAGCAACATTCTGAGACAGAAGTTGGTACACCCAAAATACTCAACATCAAAGCACATACAAAGTAATATGGTTGATGCTTTTCAGTGTAGTGAAGAGTGCATGGATCTATACATACTGTAGGGGAGACTAAACAACCACTCAGCAAGAGAATGGCTCAACATAGGAGGTCTAACTCCTCAGGACAAGAAGGAAAAAGAACAGCAATGTGCTTATTTTGAACCGAGAAGACAGATAGTTTGAAAGAGGTGTAAATGAGGCCATTAATGCCAAAATGCAACAACCATGTCTGAAACAGACGAGGGGGCACAACAACATTCAAAAAGAGCAAATTTTAATGACATATTGGGCTCTATACTCAGGCCCGGATTTGTGGAAAGGCCACCTAGGCCTGGGACTAGGGCGGCAGGACTTTAGTGGGGCGGCATGCTGTCCAACCACACCCACATTGGTTTAAAAACACTGGAGATATAGTCATTTTTTAAATTTCCCATGCACCAATCCCCATTGCTCTGGTCCAGATGATGAAAATTTGCATGAATAAAGGGGAGGGGACAAGGGCGATGAACGGCAGTGGGCCCAGGGGCGACCCCTATGTAAATCCGGCCCTGTCTATACTTGTTGCACCTTTTATGGTGTTTGTTGACCTTGAAATGCACTACTATACTACTTTAGTTTCCTTATTATGTAAATACCCGACAACCAACAATGCTCACACGCTCTCTAATATACAAACAACTTTCACACTGAGTTTGGCATGTAGAATTCACACAAGCAACTCCATCTACATAGTGACCGTCTCCTACAAAAACCCACCCATGGCAACAGCCATAAGATAGCATACTCACAGTTCTGGATCAACCACTTAGTTTTAAGGCTTACCCTAACCCTATTACCCCAGTCTAACTCATAGTCAGATCTGACAGTTGCCTTTTAAACTTCACATTTATCCCTACCCAACAGCCACAGTAAGAACACAGAGATGTTGGGCTATCTGGACACTGCATATTCCTAGAACTATTAAAAAGTGAACACACAATACACATCTATTACAACTCACTAGGAGCTGAAGGCAGTAGGCATAGGAACATAATATCAGTCCAGAAAAGCCAAAAACAAGCATGACTCAAACACATTAAGCTGTGATCGAGGAGGGGGAGAGGCAAGAGTAACCATGAACCATCAGGTACCCAGACAAGGGGGAGAGTGATGAACAGCAATCCACTTAAAATGGAAAGATAAATTGCGTATATCTTATCTTCAAAGCGTTTTACGTACAATCCTCATTAAAGTATACAATATCTTCTACCTTCATGGATGGAAATTCTTGGGTAGAATGGAATGTTCCACTGGGGATCCAGTAATGCAGATATTTCATAGTAACAGCCCATTCCCCCCAACACCATCCTGCTTTCCTATACAAAAACTATAGCATGGTTGCAGCCCATTACCAGAAAAGAGGTAGCTCATTTAAAGGTAGAGCTATGGTCTGCAACATACTGAAGGAAGACGACAGAATGTTCCGTCTGTAAAACATTTAAGAATTATTTGTGCATTCACTTACATTGGGGTGAGGAATTTGGATGATCCTTGGTGGCTTATGGGAAAGTTATGTCTCAGCATTGTGCCAGCCAGAAGGGGATGTTTTTAGCAACACGTGAAATGAGTCTCTTTGCGCTTTTATTTTTAACTACACTAAATGCTTTAGATGAAATTAAAAGTGTTTAAGCAAATTAAAACTTGTTTAGCAGGAGATGTCACGGAACACTTTAGGGTTAGTTTATCAAACAGAGAAAGTAGACCTCCAGGGAAATGTTCACCTTCACTCTCTATAGTTTAATACAGAGCGGATTTATCTAAAGGTTGATAAGTTGCTAAATATGCCATTAAATATCCCATACAGGTGAATAAACAAAGGTGAATATTCCCTCTAGTGAACTATATTGAATTTACTCTATAAAAACTTGCCTTTTTATGTTATAGAGTCAAACACTAGTTGTTTGGCAGGTTATAAGCCTTGGACAAATATTGACTGCATACAGGAGCTGATTGTTCCTGTCAACCATATTTAAGGGGTACGTTTACCATAGAATTAACTAGCAATAAACAGAACAATACGCATTCATGGTTTCCATTTAGATTTTTTCTTTTGTATCTCTTTTATTACTTAACTCTCCAATCAGGCCTCTCCTATTTATCTTCCAATCTCTTATTCAACCCACTGCCTGGTTGTCAGGGTAGGTGGGAACCTTGCAACCAGATCATTTATATTCCAAACAGTAAAGTTAAACTAAAATAATTTAAAATTCTCATGGTTAAAAATGTTAAGAGTACAAAGAGTAAAATACATGAGGGGTTGGCAGGAGGTGGCAAGTACAGTAGATGCCCATGAGATTCCATGAGCTAATTGTAAACACTTAACAACACAATCATAATCACATATACTTTTCAAACAGTTGGAGCTGATATTTAGGGGGTTATTTACTAAACTCCGAATGCAAAAATCACGAAAAATGTGTGATTTTTTTTTTTATAAAATCAGACTTTTAAAAAAATCATTATTTTTTCAGGAATTTATTAAACCCCGAGGATGAATCTAAAAATGCGGCATCTCAGACCTGTCGCGGTTACCTATAAGTCAATGGGAGAAGTCTCAATGATTTGTTGATGTGAGCTGGGTTTCATGCAATACCCCAAAGTTTTCGGATTTTTTACATTTTTGGGAAAATGTAATAATAAATAAGCGCAAAAAACCCGAGTGGATTTGATTGGAGTTTATAGCAGAAAATATTGAGATAAGTTTGGACTTTGATAAACACCTTAGTATAGTATCTGCAAGATAGCACAAGAATGCCATTACTTCTTTAGTACACAAAGAATATTTGGGAAATTTAGACATTTTTCAATACCACATACTCCTAAAGATACAGCAACTGCACACTGAGGACATTTTTCCAACTTAAAAAAAAATGAAGGGCTATGGGCAATAAAGTCATGTGTACAGAATATCTACAATTGTAGAGTAGAGATTAATCTTACATTTAAGTATATTCAGTTTCAAAAATTATACTCCAAAGGGTTCTCTTCAAAGTTAAAAATCAATAGTTTTATTAAATACAAAATTTTAAAAAGTAGGCATACAGACCCATTATGGGGAGGCCCATAATATACCTTCATACTGTATCTTCATATACCTTCATATCAAGAAATAACTTGTATTATTGTCCACAACTCATAAAACATTGCCAGAACTTTCTCATGTATTGAGTCCCAGACCTCTCAATTTAATTTGATTTCTTATCTTCATGAAAAATGCATAAAACAAACACAAGCGGCAGAAGTGCGCGAATTTGTCATGTTTATTTAATACTTATATTTTTCTTATCATCATTTGCTCAGCACGATAATCAAACAAAAAGAGCTAGCAACAGTCAATATTAACAGATCCTACTTTCAATCCTATCTGATCATGTCTGACCCATAAAACATCAACAAGAAGCTGCCAAGTAACCGCTATATAATAGCCAAATACATATGTTTTGTATCATATCAATAATTATTGCTACAAGGTACCTACTTGGAAGGTAAAGGCTGTTACAACTGCATTAAAGGGCATGTAAAGTCTAAAATAGAATAAGGCTAGAAATGCTGTATTTTGTATACTAAACATAAACATGAACTTACTGCACCACAAGCCTAATCAAACAAATAATTTATGCTTTCAAAGTTGGCTATAGGGGGTCACCATCTTGTAACTTAGTTAAACATCTTTGCAAGACTAAGACTGTGCACATGCTCAGTGTGGTCTGGGCTGCTTAGGGATCGTCATAAACAAAGCTGCTTGAGTTCTACATGGCTGGGAAGTAAGGCGGGGGCTCCCCCTGCTGTTCATAAGTATGATTGTTTCCCTGCAGAGCAGTTAGGGACCGTCTGACAATTCCTATCCACAGCAGTAAATGAAGGGAGAATTTCATTGCATACAGCCAGGTTTCTTATAAAAACAGTACACATTTTTTAATTAAAGTATATTGGAGATAGGTTTCTTTTTCATTAAAGAAAGTAAAAATTGGATTTTATTTTTTTTTGCCTTTACATGCCCTTTAAATGAAAGTACATTTTAGATTTGTGGTGCCAGATAATATTGAATAAACTAATTGTTCACGTTCTGGTCTTGTCTTATGAAAGAGGCATAAAAATAAATCCTCTCTTCACAGGAGATATCAATGGGAAAACAATGGCCTTGTTGTATTGATAACGACTAAAAATGACAAATGGACCGTTAACATCAATTTACCGACAACATTTCTGGGTGAAATATATCTATAAAAGTTTAAAATAACATAAGAAATGAAAACTCTTTTTAAGGAAACTTTAACGTCCCTGATTTTTAATCTTGAATATGTTGTAGGTTACGTTTTACCTTGTCTCCTATATACACACACTGTTTTTTTTTTTAAAAGAAATTGTAATGTCTAATGTACTCCTAAAGGCTTTCTGGGCCAGCCATGTTATGTTTGGGTTGGACCCCCATACAAATATCAGATGCTTTTTAATGGATAACTGTAATAAATATCAGATGCTTTTTAATGGATAACTGTTTAATTCCCAAGTATGTCGCTGGCCAGAAAAGATTCAGTTGAATTCCCATGTCAAATTCTAGGACATTCTTCATATAATTGTGAAAGAACGAGACTTCCCACTGGCAGATTCACAGCATAAACCCAAATTTGTAGGTTTAGAGAACATGACAGTTTTTGGGCTGGAAAGCCCTTTCCCATCCTAAAAAAATGCTATGTGCTAATACCTTAAATCAGGGGTCCCCAACGTTTTTAAACTGTGAGCCACATTCAAATGTAAAAGAGTTGGGGAGCAACACAAGCATGAAAAAGTCCCTTGTGGTGCCAAATAAGGGCTGTGATTGGCTATTTGGTAGCCCCATATGGACTGGCAGCCTACAAGAGGCTTTACTTGGCACTATACTTAGTTTTTATGCAATTAAAACTTACTTCCAAGCTTGGAATTCAAAAAGAAGCACCTGTTTTGAGGCCACTGGGAGCAACATCCAAGGGGTTGGAGAGCAACATGTTGCTCACGAGCTACTGGTTGGGGATCACTGTCTTAAATAATACTTTTTTGTAGCAAATGTGAAGCACTGTCCTTTCAGTTATTATGGCTTATATCTATGTTTTGACAGTGAATGGTTTACGAGTCCCAACATAGGTGGACGGTGGCAGCCTAGCTCCCACTTTGTCCCTACGTAGACAGGCAGGTTGTTGCTGACTAATTTGGGGCCCAAATGGAAGGGTGGGAGCGGGTAGTGCTTGCACTGTAACCAATGGTTTATACTACTACCGTAGAAGTATTTTTGTTGGCTGATTAAGATACCACCGTTTCCACCATTTGCTGGTTTTTAAATGAATGTTTTTTAAGGATATTGCTCCTGCACTGCGGCCTTATGGGCTTTTAGCAGTGGGTTTGTCTTTTGTGGGCGCTCCTCTCTTTTTAACCTAATTTATTAAAAGTTACGTTTTACTTTAGGCAGTTTTGCCAATCATACTACATAGGCGCCACACTGAACTAGTTTGCTTTGAAGTGAGTGCTGCGCAATATGTTGGCGCTATATAAATACATGTTAATAATAAATAATAATATGGACTAATAGTGTTTTGGTTTCACTTCTTCTTTTTCTTCTTCAGTCCCAACAGAAAGCCAGAAAGAACTATACATAAAGGGGCAGATTTATCAAGGGTCGAATTTCGAAGTTGAAAATACTTCGAAATTCGACCATCTAATTGAATTATTTCGACTTCGAATATCGAAGTCGAAGTTTTTTTTCATAGAATTTAGTCATTTGCAGTCAAAGTAAAATCGTTAGATCAAATGATTAAATCCTTCGACTTCAGAAAACTGCTCTAGAAGGTCCCCATAGGCTAACATAGCACTTTGGCAGGTTTAATTTGGCAAAGTATTGAAGTCAAAGTTTTTTTAAAGAGACAGTACTTTGATTATCGAGTGGTCGAATATTCAAACTATTTTACTTCTAATCAAATTTGTAGTATCCTATTCGATGGTTGAAGTATCCAAAAAATTACTTTGAATTTCGAATTTTTTTACTTCGAAAATTCCCTCAAATTCACTTCAACCCTTGATAAATCTGTCCCAAAGGGTCCTGTTTACTAACATTGGAATTTCTATTTTTTTTCACGAATCAATTTTTTTCTCTAAAATTAGAGATTTATAAAGTGCAAAACCCATGAGAAAACTCTAGTACAAAACTTGGTCAAGTAAAAACAGTTAAGGTCCTATAGAAGTCAATGGGAGCTGCACTGATCCTATTGGACCATTTTTAATCATTCAGAATTTTACAGTTTTTCTGTTTTGTTTCCATTGAATTAATTGTCCGAGGTTTTCATTGTTTTGATTGTATAACTATTTGCATATAATATATGGAATTTCTTTTTTTTTTTTTCATAGTTTTTTCTGGATCATTTTTTAAAATGTGTTTTTTGCTCTGATCTTTTCATAACTTTTCATGGCATTCATAATTTTAGAGAAAATGTGTGGTTTCAAAAACCTCTAAAATTAGAATTTTGTAAAATGAGTCTCTATGTGTCTTAAACCTTAATTACTGTAGGACTCTTATTAGTTGTTTCCAGTCAGCCAACATATACATCTCAGAAATAACCTTTTCTTCCCATTTGGATTATCGACAATAGGATAACGTGTTTTACAGAAGAGGGTAAACGAGCCAGGTTCTTAAAATGAAAACAAATTCATGGTAAACCATCTGACACTCAACACCACCATGTCAGGGAGAATTGGTTTGTATTCTTAAACAGTCTCAGACAGTGAGCCGTAGAGGTTCAGTAAAAGGTTAGGATGTGCATAAAGATGGAATAAATGCAAAAACACAATGGAATGATTGTGAAGATAGCTTGATGATGCAAAGATAAAAAGTACAAAAAAATACTTTAGAAGAAAAAAATTCCACCCAACAATCATACAATCTAACACGTCGCATCAAATGTATTTGAAATGAAAATTACCGTATTTATAATCAGGTTAACATTCCTAAAATAGGCTGTCAGGCATTGACCATGAAGTATAGTGTACACAAAAAATTCCGTCCCAGTATAGTTCTATGTATAGAGAGAGGAGAAAGCAAATTACTTACCCCACCCTTACCCCCTAAAGCCTTTTGCTTCCTGAATGTTTAACTGATATAGCCATGCAGCATGTGAGTTTTATATGTTGGTGGAAAAATAAAGACAAGGTGAAACTTAGAGCCTTACAATAGACAAACATTCCACAGTCATCAATGCAATCTAGGGGTTCTATTTACTAAGATCTGGGAACATTGCCTCTGCTAATGCAGACAGATCCCGTAAAGAGATGAATAGTTTATAGGTGCAATAAAATATTTTTTTCATGTTTAATACAGGTATGGGACCTGTTATCCAGAATGCTCGGGACCTGGGGTTTTCAAGATAACGGATCTTTCCGTAATTTGGGTCTTCATGCCTTAAGTCTAATAGAAAATCATTTAAACATTAAACAAACCCAATAGGCTGGTTTTGCTTCCAATAAGGATTAATTATATCTTAGTTGGGATCAAGTAGAAGCGACTGTTTTATTATTACAGAGAAAAAGGAAATCGTTTTTGAAAAATTTGGATTATTTGGATAAAATGGAGTCTATGGGAGACAGCCATTCCGTAATTCGGAGCTTTCTGGATATCGGGTTTCCAGATAAGTGATCCTATACCTGTATTGTCAGACTTCCTGGATTCTTCAGGAAGTTTGTTCCCTCTGTGCTTCACCCTTTCTTTACTTTTCCTTTTTGTTTTTATCGCTTGAGCCCTAACCACTTTCCCAATTAATGACATCTCTCCTAAACTGTGAAATATTTGAATATTTATATTAGTATCTCCCCTCTCCCGTCTCTCTTCTAAGTTTTATTTGTTAAGGTTTTGAAGCCTTTATTGATACTCTTTGTAACTTAGACCTGGTACCAATGTTCCCTCTAATTCCATCTCGGCTGTGTGCACAAAAGAAATCTTTTAAACGTGTTTTTAATAACTGTGTGCCCAGGTCAGAATAAATGCAAAATGTTTTGTTTTCACCCACAAGTGCACAGCTTAGAGGGAACATTGCCTGGTACCAGCCTACTTTATTTCTACATCGTTTCTACTTGATTAATATATTTTTGCAGAATGACACCTAATAAATTGAAGTTAAATACAGATGTTGGGGTTCACCCGAAACCTGTAGAGAACAACTGTATGAAGTTACTTTATGGTACATTTAATTGATCTTTTGCTGGAACTATTTTTGCATGTTTTAGTTGTCTGAAATAATTTTAGTAACAAATAAATGTTATTCAGAGCACCTAAAGGTCACAGAGATTACCTAAAGAAACAGCCGCAGAAGCAGAGCTGCCGTTTCTATTGTCAAGAGTAAGCATTCCTAGGAAACAGACGGCTAAATTTGGTGTTTAAGATTCTTTGAATAATCTCTTAAACAAATACCTGATGCTCAAGGCAGAGGAGCGACTGTTCCATTGTGAAACATTTATGTTGCCACTGCGTACAGAAATAACCTGTTGTGTAATGGCTGTAGATTCACCATCCAGGGACCTACATGCATGGTCGCCTAA
The DNA here is from genome assembly GCA_038501925.1 of Xenopus petersii. Lineage (NCBI taxonomy): Eukaryota > Metazoa > Chordata > Amphibia > Anura > Pipidae > Xenopus > Xenopus petersii. The sequence continues at coordinate 12,164,380 of CM076680.1, forward strand.
TTCTATTTCCAATAGACAAACTAATGTTGAGGTCAAGGAGTTGGAGATCAATGAATCGTATTGCCTCCTGAAAGAAATATCAGTATTCTTTAGGTTGACTCAAAAGTGGTGGAGAATTTGGATGTCTACCATAGAAGCGGGTGAACTTGAAGGTGCAACTTGAGAATTAAAAAACATCATCTACTGCATAGATACAGGCCCGGATTTGTGGAAAGGCCACCTAGGCCCGGGCCTAGGGCGGCAGGATTTTAGGGGGGCGGCAAGCTGCCCAACCACACCCACATTGGTTTAAAAACACTGGAGGTACAATCATTTTTTAAATTTCCTGTGCGCCAAACCCCATTGCTCCAGTCCAGATGATGAAAATTTGCATGAATAATGGGTAGAGGACAGGGGTGACGAACGGCAGAGGGCCTAGGGGAGCCCACTATGTAAATCCGGCCCTGCATAGATAAGGGTATCCAAAATGTAGGCTACCAGTGAATGATAGGCATTGTAGACTGGTAATGGGTAGAGGGATAGGAAGTTATAAAAAATCTACTTATTAGAAATAATTATGCATTGTAAAGCTATTTAATATGAACTTTCAAGAGGTCTATTTAAAACTATTAAAAATACCCCTCTGCCATAACGTTGTACCTTAAAAACTTCACTAGAAGTTCAGGTTTCCAAGAGATAATGGGTAACTAGGCATTCCAACTGACCAGTCTGCACAACCATTTACCCCCATTGAGGTTAGTGGCTTCAGTGAATGATAAGGCAATGGAAATGAGACACTAAATTGATACCAGGGCCTGGGATATTCCAGAAAACATGGGACTTGTGGTCTCCAAGCCCAATGAATGTGTCCTGGCCACAGTAAACTGAAATGACTTCAGTGCAACACACATTCTGCTACACAAGAACTGAAAAGTACATCTGGTTTTTTAGAATTTACTGCTCACACTGGCCAGTCAAAGGTTCCATAATCCCTGACATGACCACTTGACTTCAACAAAATAGTCTAGTTCCGCCGAATTCAAACAGGCCAAGGTATTTCACATATGTGTGTCCATAATCTGCTCGGCACGCTACTCAAGATTCAAGAACATGTGAAAAGAATTAGCAGTGGCACTATACTAGGTAATGCTGAAAAAGCAGACAAGCACTAGAAACAGGGAATAGTCACATTTGCAAGAGTCTATTTTTGGCCATTATAACAACTGTATGGTGCACCCAACTGGGTTGTAAATGCAGTCTTTAAACTATTCTCTGACTCTGTTTTTCAAGCAAACAGAATTTTTGTAGGAATTTATTTGTGTCCAATTGCTTCTCCCTGATCCATTTATCCCTGTACAGTTTGGGCATTTTTTAGCACTGGCCATTTAACCTTTGAAGAGCTGGATACAAAGACTGGAAAAGAGCAGACACCTAATCACCTAATCATAGTAGGGCAAAATATAAGCAATTTAGAACTAAAAGACAGACACGGACCAGACCTTGAATCAAATTTGAGAAAATAAGACAAACAAATGAACTTCAGGTCACAACGAGGACCAAGAAGCGAGGAACAGGGTTAGGAGAGGACAGACAGAACATAAGGAAGAAAGGCAAAAAGTAGACTGCCAAGGCATAAGGATGGTAACTCAACACAGGACAAAAAAATAAAAATAAAATCCAGAAATACCTGTCAAGAGGCAAAGATTCAACCACAATAATTTGGCACAAAAAGTGGTTGGTTTATGCAGACGAGCCAATAAACTCATCATGCGCGGGAGAGGGAGGTCAGGCAGGCAGTCTCTTAAGATCACATTGCTGCACTGAGCATATCAGCAAACAATCCTTCTGATATTTGTACAGAGGGGTGAGTCACGGGGCCCTCGTTGTTTGCTTTGGTTTCTGTACTACCTCTGTCAGAATGAGGTCTATCAACGTCTTCTGACATTCAGTTTTTCAATTATTATTACTGACTACTGTACTTCCATTGAAGCAATGCAGCAAGAAGCTTTTCTTGTGCATTATCCCTCTTAAAAGAAAGGAATGCAATTCTATATGTTGTATATTATACAGTATGTGCTGAGCTCAGCCCTATAAATGTAAGTACAGAAATTGTATTCTGAAAAGCTCAATATACAAAGAAGCTTGAAAAGAGTGTTAAGGTAGGAGACTATCATCTCATCTGTATGAAAACCAATTCCCACATTCCCCTGGGAATCCATGAAAGAAAACTCAGTTTAGCTCCTAAAATTTAGGAATGCTCTATAGCAGTGGTCCCCAACCAGTGGCTCATGAGCAACATGTTGCTCTCCAACCCGTTGGATGTTGCTCCCAGCAGCCTCAAAGCAGGTGCTTATTTTTGGATTCCAGGCTTGGAGGAAAGTTTTGGAGGCATAAAAGCCAGATATACTGTCAAACAGAGCCTTCTGTTGGCTGCCAGTCCACATAGGGGCTACCAATCGCCAATCACAGCTTATATTTTGTACCCCTATGAACTTTTTTCATGATTATGTTGCTCTCCAACTTTTTCTACTTTTAAATGTGGCTCGTGGGTAAAAAAGGTTGGGGACCCCAGCTCTATAGCAATGATTGTTGTTTGATGGTTTAAGCCTCCCATGATGGGCCAAATCTTATTCAGGGCCTCCCTGAGCTCATGACAAAGTTACACATATACGAAACACAGCACATTCTATGGACAGTTTAGTGAATCAGCCACAGACTCTTATCAAATATAGTGAATGTGTCAATCCTTTACTTATGAATGTACCGCCATCAGTGTCGGACTGGGATGCCAGGGGCCCACCAGAAAATCTGAGGGCCCACTTTCCAAACTACTATACCTCCTCTCCTCACTCAACCTCTTTATTCTCCTAGTTTCTTTTCTCTATATACTATACTATATTCTTCCATTATTAGGCCTCTTTGTTCTCATAAGAAATAGGGAATGACCATGAAATAGGCCAAATGGTTAGAAGCAAGAGGCCCACTGACCCCTGGGCCCACCGGGAGTTTTCCTGGTATCCTGGTGGGCCAGTCCGACACTGACCGTCATCCCAAATATCAACTTATCGATGAGAAAAAGGAGATCACTTCAATACAGATTAACTGCTTGTGATTTTCATGTATTGCAAACTGCTATACACGCATAGCAGTTTGCAATGAATGAAAATCACAAGCAGTTAATCTGCATTGAAGTGATCTCCTTTTTCTCATCGTTAAACACAGCACGTTATCAATAATAATAATCCCAAGAATATTTATAAGAGCAAATAAGCATTCAAATCCAAATGTTATCCTAAATGACCATGTAGTTGGTCTTTCTGTGGTATCTAGAAGAACAAATATAGCAAATTTCACCCATCAATGGCCTTCAGATGGAGGCTCCTAAGGGGGTATCCCCATAGTTTGGGAAATGTTGCCTATAGTCTATACAGTATAGCTCAACCACTGTATTTTATAGCAACTGCCTAAACTGTGCTTTAAAGTCCAGTTAGTGAGAATCAGCCTCTAGTAAATATATTGAAAATGGAAATTTAAAAAGCAACTGTCTAACTGTTTAGGCTTATACTGTATGTGCCATGTGTATTGGTCCAAATCAGTTTCATGCTTGTGGTCACCTTTTAGTTTTAATTTTTATGCATTGGTATTTACAGTGTTAATTTATTTCCATTTTTAAACTCTACCCTCAATTTATGTATCTTGTTATAAACCATTACAAGGGATATAGTGCTGTTTGTTATACTACGAGACTGACATAATATAATTTATTATTACAGTTCTTAAAAGAACAGACACCAAAAAATTAAGTATCGAAAATATCATGTACTGTTGCCCTGCACTGGTAAAACTGGTGTGTTTGCTTCAGAAACTCTACTATAGTTCATATAAACAAGCTGCTGTGTAGCCATGGGGGAAATTGAAAAAAGGTTATATGGCACAGACAGACAGATAGATAGATGATAGATAGATAAATGGATAGATAGATAGATAGATAGATAGATAGATGATAGATAGATAGATAGATAGATAGATGATAGACAGACAGACAGACAGACAGACAGACAGATAGATAGATAGATGATAGATAGGTAGATAGATGATAGATAGATAGATAGATAGATAGATAGATAGACAGATAGATGATAGACAGACAGACAGACAGACAGACAGACAGACAGACAGACAGACAGATAGATAGATAGATGATAGATAGATAGATAGATAGATAATAGACAGACAGACAGACAGACAGACAGACAGACAGACAGACAGACAGATAGATAGATAGATAGATAGATAGATAGATAGATAGATAGATAGATGATAGATAGGTAGATAGATAGATAGATAGATAGATAGATGATAGATAGATGATAGATAGATGATAGATAGATAAATAGATAGATAGATAGATAGATAGATAGATAGATAGATAGATAGATAGATAGATAGATAGATAGATAGATGATAGACAGGCAGATAGATAGAGTATCTTAATGAGGATAGAAATAGACAGATAGACAGACTAATGTGCCATATATACAGATATGCCCAGCCCCATGCCTTGATTTGCCATCACAACACAATTTCAATTGCTGGAATAAAAGGCAGGGTTACCAGACACAGTTCGCTTCGTATTCCGAAGTCGCCCGAAGTTGCCTCACAAGGAAACTTCAGGCGACTTCGGAATACAAAGCGACGCGTATGCCATGTCGCAGGCAAGACAGAGGTAAGGCATTTGGGGAGACTGGTCACCGCAAAGACGAGGCGATTAGTTGCCAGACGACTAAATCTCCCCAAATCGCCCAGTGTGACCTTACCCTTAAGGGTCAGGGTACACGCTCATATTCGGGGAGACAAATCTCCTCTTCTTCGGGGGGACTATTCTCCCCAAACTGCCTCCCGTTGGGTAGTATGTAAATCGCCAGCGGAATGGCACTCAGGGCTGCCTCACGAGGAAACTTCGGGCAACTTCGGAAAACCTAAATCAGTAGCAAGATTAAATGATTGATTTTTGTTGAAGTCACATGTTAGTCCCGGAGTCTGGGCCATGTAATATTCATTGAAATATTCAGGTTTCAATTCACCAGCACTAGATTTTCTAGAAGACTTTAGGTATGAAGATCCAAATAAAGGAAAGATCTGTTATCCGGAAAACCTCAGGTCCCAAACATTCTGGATAACAGGTCCCATACCTATACCTTGTACGTGATCCCAACTAAGATATAATTATTATATATATTATTATTATATAATTATAATAATAATTATATAATTATTATAATTATAGAAAAATCCATTATCCAGAAAACCCCAGGTCCTGAGCATTCTGGATAATAGGTCTCATACCTGTATCTCTCTTGCACACCTGTTGCCTACAAGACAGCAAACTCACAAACCAACATTTTTATGAACAAATAAAACACTGTAGATTCTACTGAGAGATGAAAACCCACCTATCACCCAAAGAAATGTATTTTAATGGCACAAATTTATTATAAATCTGTTTCTCTTACCGGCTCGTTTCTGTCTGGAGAGGACGTTTCCCAAAGGCTCCGAGACATGTTGACTCCTGAAACCCTGAGGGTAAGAAATAATAGAAATGTAAAGAGACAGAAGGCAAATGTACATTGGGTTCTTTTATTCCCGGCCTGTTACAATATTTAAAATTCTTCCTATTGTCAAAGAAGAAGGATGAGTGGAATGAGTGCAGGTATGTTAATGACCTCACATGTTCATTAATTATCACTTCTCTCTTAAAATGGGTGTAACCCAACAACACAATGTTACCAAAAGAAAACCCTATCAGCACGGATCACCCTACTCTTTAACCCCACCCTATAATTACCCACACTGAAAAAAAATTAATAATAATGGCATTTTTATTTACTTTTTTTGTTTGTCAGTTGTTTATATCAATAAATAACAACAAACGCGTTGAAGAATGGAAATTCAAAACACAGACATGTCGGGACTGTAAAAAAATGTGTTTTTAAGATGGGGTCAGTGACCCCCCATTTGAAAGCTGACAAGAGTCACAAGAACAATGGCAATAATTCTAAAACGATACAAAAAAAACTGCTTAGAATGGGCCATTCTATAATATACTAAAAGTTTACTTAAAGGTGAATCACCCCTTTACAAGTGTTCCTATTCAATGTGGTACAGGTATAGGATCCCTTATCCGGAAACCCGATATCCAGAAAGCTCCCATTGACTCCATTTTATCCAAATAATCGAAATCTTTAAGAATGATTTCCTTTTTCTCTGTAATAATAAAACAGTACCTTGTACTTGATCCAAACTATGAGATAATTAATCCTTATTGGAGGCAAAACCAGCCTATTGGGTTTATTTAATGTTTACATGAATTTCTAGTAGACTTAAGGCATGATGACCCAAATTACGGAAAGATCCGTTATCCGGAAAACCCCAGGTCCCGAGCATTCTGGATAACAGGTCCCATACCTGTATTAAGAAAACTTTAACTGAGCAGCTAAAAGATGAGGTTAAAATGGTACAGGATCTGTTATCTGTAAACCCAGAAAGCTCTGAAACATGGAAATACCATCTCCCATAGACTCCATTTTATCCAAATAAGCCAAATTTTTTACATGATTTTCTAGTAGACTTAAGGTATGAAGATCCAAATAACAGAAACATCCCTTATCCAGAAACCCCCAGGTAACGAGCATTCTGGATAATAGGTCCCATACCTGTATCTGTTTTAAATTAAAAATGCTTGAGCGCCAATGAAGATCTGGACTTCCATGAAGGTTCAGTGCCCTAATCAGTTTAGATATAAGAATAGCTCCTCTGGGTTTTTGGAGGCCAGGCGAGAGATACCCACTGCTCATTATAATTATTACTGTTGGCTGATTTCACTTTGGCCAGAAAACAGATATATAAAATATTGCAGAGGGGTCAAAGATGAAGCAATGAGGGAATTTAATAAAAATGCAATGGAATGAAAGACAGAACAGCCAAGAAAGGCTGTGAGTCTGTGAGAATAGAAGAAGAAATAGCCTTAAGATTAGCATTTGTGTATAAGGGCAGAGACACGCTAAGAATGTAAATCACCGGCAGGAAGGCACTTGGAGCAATTCGTTTTCCGAAGTCGCCCGAAGTTGCCTCACTCGGTAACTTCGGGCAACTTTGGAAAACAAAGCGCTCCGAGTGCCATCCCGCCAGCGATTTACATTCTAGCCAGCGGGAAGGCAGAGGAAGGCAGTTTGAGGAGATTAGTGGCGCCGAAGAAGAGGAGATTTGTTGATGGGCGACTAATCTCCCCGAATCTGAGCGTGTGTCTCTGCCCTTAATGATAAGGGGGATATGAAAGCACAAGAGGTTGTTCATGTGGGTTTAAAAGAGGCAGAACATTAGGGGCATTTGGCAACTATGCTTAAGCCCTTCAATTTTCTGCCAAACGATTGCACTGAAATAATGTTTCCTTTCCTTTGCGACCTGGGGCTTTGCGGATAACGGATCTTTCCATACTTTTTGTCTACTACAAAAATGATATAAACAGTTAGGGGCACATTTACTAAGCTCGAGTGAAGGATTTGAATATAAAAAACATTGAATAGGCTACTACGAACTACGACTCCGGTTCGAACTATTCAAATAAAAAATCATTTGACTATTGTCTCTTTAAAAAAAACTTCAACTACATACTTTGGTAGTTTAAACCTACCGAGGTACAATGTTAGCCTATGGGGACCTTCCCCATTACTTTCTTAAGCTTTTTTGATTGAAGAAAAATCCTTCGATCGATTAAAATCCTTCGAATAGTTTGATTCGAAGGATTTTAATGATTTTTACTTTGATCAATTAATCAAAGTATTTGCGCTAAATCCTTTGAATTCGATATTCGAAGGATTTAACTTCGAGGGTTGAATTCGAGGGTTAATTAACCCTCGATATTCGACCCTTGATAAATGTGCCCCTAAAATTCAGTAGAATTTTTTTACTCCAATAAGGATTAATTATATCTTAGTTGGGATCAAGTAAAAAATACTGTTTTATTATCACAGAGAAAAAGGAAATAATGTTTAAAATTTGAATTATTTGATTAAAATGAAAGACGGCTAGCGATTAGGGATGTAGCGAACCGCCAACTATGTGTTCGCGAACACCGGCAAAAAATGCGAACAGTTCGCGAACTTCGAACATCCGAAAATCGTTCGATTCGAACGATCGAAGGATTTTAATCGTTCGATCGAAGGATTTTCGTTCGAATCGAACGATCGAAGCCATTCGATCGAATGATTTCATTCAATCCAATGGCTTCGATCGTTCGATTCGAACGAAAATCCTTCGATTTTAGCGGTCGAAGGAATCGAATGGTCGAATGATCGAACGATTTTTGACGCGAACGCCTATTGGCGAACGTCGCGCGACGTTCGCGAACATCCGGCGGACGCGAACAGTCGAAGTTCGCGCGAACTAGTTCGCCGGCGAACAGTTCGCTACATCCCTACTAGCGATGAGCAAATTTTTTCACAAGCTATGGGTTCATGGCGAAATGTCACCATCTGTAATTTTTTTTGCAGAAATGCACTGCTGAAAAATGTGCCACATAAGTAGCCATAAGAAAAAATGTCCATTGACTTCAACGCATTTGGACAAAAAAGTTGCCGAGACAAAAAAAAGTTGACACAAGAAAAAACTCCCATTTATTGCATTTGGAGCGAGAAAAATTGTCACGCGTAAAAAAAAAATGTTGACGCCATTGACTTCACAATGAGTTTCGCATTTTTTTTGGGACAGATTTGCACATCACTTGAGATGGCCTTCTGTATTTCTGAGCTTCTGGATAATGGGTTTCTGGATAACGGATCCTATACCTGTACCGTATATTCAGGCATGTAAACTAATAATTGCACCTTTATTAGAGCTCGCTAGTTGAAAGTTGCCTTTCTATTACGAATATCTGAAAAACTGATAAAGAGCAAAAAGTATCCCATATGCAAATACATATAACTATTACTCTACTTTCTTCAGATTTACACTACAGATATCGGATCCGTTATCACGAAACCTGTTATCCAGAAAGCTCTGAATTATAGGAAGGCTGCCTCACATTTTATCCAAATAATTATTTTTCCCTGTAATAATAAAACAGTCGCTTGTACTTGATTCCAATAAGATATAATTACTCCTTATTGGAGGCAAAACCAGCCTATTGGGTTTATTTAATGTTTATTTGATTTTCTAGTAGACTTAAGGTAGACTTCTAGTAGACTTAATGAAGATCCAAATTACCGAAAGATCTGTTATCTGGAAAACCCCAGGTCCAAGCATTGTGGATAACCTGTACTAGCATTGTTAAACTAAACCTGCATGGAGTTACTGTATAATCAATTATCAACACTCCACCACTACTCAAGACTTATTCCAGCAAGATGAGAGTGCTCCCTATAATAATATATTCATAATGTGCAGAAATCTAAACACGTTGGTTTTACTGATAACCACATATTAAGGAATAAAATATACCCTATCCCTTTGGATGAATCATGGAGTCATGAGGGGCCCCTAAGGATAGCTGGTTGCCACTGGATACAATGTTTGTGCACATCCCTGGAACTGTCCAGAGTCTATAAATTCATTCTGTAGGTAGGGTCGGACAAGGCAATGTTTATATCCACCCTGGATGAGCATGTGCTTATGGGGTGTTGATGAAAATGGAAAGAAGTAGAAGTCATGTATGGAATGTCTTGCATAGAAACCAGATCTGCTCACAGTGTATAGAATAGTATAAACTATATCAGACTTCTGTATTTGGATAGAAAATATTTGTTGTGCATCATTAAAAGCTGTGGATACGTCCTCCCTAGTTTTGCATGCTTCTGAAATTTGGTTGAAAATGTATTTCCACGAAGTTCTCTGGGAGGACATTTGTAAATGTCTATAGATTTAGGGGCAGATTTATCAACAAAAAAGCATTGCATCTTGTTTTAAAGGAGAAGGAAAATGTTCTTCCACTTGGGGGTGCCAAATGTTCGGCACCCCCTAGTGAATGTAATGACTTACCTGAAACCCCGGGCCGGTTACTCCTATCAGCAGAAAACTGCACCAGCCCGGGGTTATACCAGTGAGCACCACGGAGCGATCCTCTTCCGGCTTCTTCTTTCTTCACACGGCTGCCTATGAGCAGTAGATCGAAAAGCCGAACTTTAACTAAAAAGTCGGCTATTTCGTTCTACTCTGCATGCGTCTGCCCCGGGAAATTTGAAGAAAGAAGGAGCCGGAAGAGGATCACTCTGTGGTGCTCACTGGTATAACCACGGGCCGGTGCAGTTTTCTGCTGATAGGAGGTTTCAGTTAAGTCAATACAATCATTTGGGGGTGCCTAACATTTGTCACCCCAAGTGGAAGAAGACTTTCCTTCTCCTTTAAACTGCATTTTTTCTACTGAGGTGTTGTTTGTGCCCTTAAGGTGGCCATACACAAAAACATCCACTCATTTGGCGAAGTTGCCAACGAGCTTATCTTAACTTGATATGCCCACCAAAGGCAAGGTGATATCGGGTTAATCCTATCATTTGGCCATAGGGCAAAATGATTGGATTATACAAAAGATATAGGCCGGGACCGGCCGTAGGACCACATGAACTATCTGATCAAACCTGCCCAATTTTTGGCCTGTTATCGATCATGGAGACCCGTCGGAAGGCCCTACACATGGGCAGATAAACTGCCTAATAGTTCTGAAGGACCGATATCGGCAGCTTTAATCTGTCTGTGTATGGCCACCTTAAACTGAAGGTCTGGGGCATGTGCACCCACACCCACTGTCGCTCATGGTGAGTAGATTTCTACAAATGGGGGTCTCTTGTTCTTCATCTTTGCAGATTTATCAAAGTGTGAAATCAGAGCTCACTACAGAAATAGTCGCCCGCTTTCTATTCATTCCAATGGGATTTTTTAGAAACATATTTCAGTGGGTAAAAACTACGCTTCTTAAAACCCAATAGGGATGATTAGCAAGTGGGTGGCTTTTTTTAGTGGTGAGCTCTAATTTCACACTTTGATAAATGTGCCCTTTTGGAAAAATAAAAATAATGCCTTCATGGTGGGTCCTGTTCAGAACAATGATTTTCATGCCCATCCCTTCGCTAAGCTCCATTAGAACTCCAATAAATTCCACTTTCCAATTTTGGCCACTCTATGGATTCTTTGCCCCTTGTTTAGGTCACTTCTACAGTTTGTTTTCTAGTTTATTTCAAAGCAACCTCACTCCGTAGTGAATGGGGCACAAGTTTTCAAAATCAGTATTAAAGGCAACAGAGACATAACGGGTTATTTAAAGGGTTGGTTCACCTTCAACTTAACTTTTAGTATGTTATAGAATGGCTAATAATTGACCTTCATTTTTTCTTTTTTATAGTTTTTTTTTTTTTTAAATTATTTGTCTTCTGACTCTTTCAGCTTTCAAATGGGGGTCACTGACCCCATTGGAAAAAACAAATGCTCTGTAAGACTACAAATATATTGTTATTGCTACTTTTTAATACCCCTAAATACCACATCCTGTTTTTCCAAAATCTGGCAGGTTATGGAAAGATTGAACACATTTCTGGGGGTTTTAGGGTCAGGTTTTATGTTATTACAGTTTTGCTAATGAAGGTGAATTTAAGCTGCACATCACAGTTTCCCCAGGAGACCTGCTTATCTTAAGTTGTTACAATTGTTTCTTTGCTTATCTCGAATTATTACAAATGTATCTATGTGCACATGCCACAAATGCTGGGCCAAAAGTCAATCAGGTTAGAGACTTTGTATCTTTTTTTTGCTGTTTAGTGCAGGAGATCAAAGAGAAAGTCAGGACATTTCAGTAACAATCCGGGACTGCGGGCTGAGCTGTCAAAATTGGGACTGTCCCGCAAAAAAAAGGGACATTTGGGAGGTATGCCAGTGCAAGGTGCAGAGCCCAACCAGACCCTGGACAGAAGTGCTCTCTGCATTAACAAAAAGCATGTACTCGTGGCTCCTTAGTGCTCTTGAACTTCTGACTGGTATCTTGTTAACTGAACTTCTGTCTGGAGTCTTTGAAAATCGAAGTTCTGTCTGGGGTCTTTGAAGATGACTCGTATAGTTATTACAATTTTTTACAGCATTCCAACAAAGTAAGGCAATCAAAAAGAGGGGAAAAGATACTTGCAGTGATCTGGAAAAACATACAATGGAGGCCTAGCCAAGGAAAGCAATCAGTTCAATGTCAGAGCAACAGAACTGTCTACAGTTCATCTTATTCAAGGCAGAAGGATGACTACTTTGAAACATCAATTGCAGAGTTCACCCTAACGTTTATTTTTCAATTACTACAGGACTACAGGACAGGAGTGTAACTTTGGACATGATGTTACCCACGTTTCCAACGTTTCGGAATATGGCTTCCGATCAAAGGAAACATTTGCTTAAATCTAGTCAAAATACTCCAAAAAAAAAAAAGCCATCTTTTTCATTCCTCGTGTTTATTTGACCATATATAGAAATGAGACATTTGATATTCATACCAGTAGAAATGGAATCATTCCATTGTGTTTTTGTGCAGGAGAAAATGCTAAATAGTTTGCAAATCAGTTTAAAATTAAACTCCCTCCGTTCAAAACAAGCTTAGGTAACGATTACTAAGCAATACAGGATAATGCAGCTACAATGCTTTTTTCTTTTACAATTTGGGCTTTGTTCTTCTCCCGCCATTATGGGACACAGACTGACCCAAATTAAGATGTTTTATAAAGGCTTAATACGCAAATGGTTATTTTAAAGGAATTTGTCACTTTTGTTCCACGTGGCTATTTCAAGCACTTTTGTACTGTCGGAATTATCCCTTTATTTTTTGCTTTTCTTTGTAACAACTCGCTAACGTAATCAACAGGTTTCTCCTTGACATCCTCCCTGTTCTGCATGCATGCAACTAAATGCCATAATTGTTATTCATACAGCTGCACCAATCATATTTTCTTTCATGCTCCTTTGCATATATGTTTCACACCGTGATCAATAAGCACCTTTATTCAGCTTCAGGTTATACAGGCAAAGTCTTTATAGTCTTCGTTTTGCCTTGCTAAAGATAATAGGGGTTATTTACCATGTAAGACACGGTGCAAAGTGCAACAAACTGGTGCAGTCCACCCTCTGGCAGGTGGAAAGGGAAGGTCTGCCTTTTAGCTAAAAATGTGCAGCCAAAACCCAAATAGGGTGCACACTTGAACTTGAGTTTGGAGTCCAAAAGACACCTAATACATAATTCCTTGCTTAACAACAAAGAACACAAATTGAAATATAATTAAAATTAATAACTATACAGCTAAAAACTACTCACCAAAGGCAAAGATGAGTGATCAGCACTGGGAAAAGCCGGTGAAAGTGGTACACCAGAAAACAGCGCAAATATGAAATATATCCACCTTCGATCCATGCTTCACTTTCTTCTTCTTCTTCAAAACTGAAAGAGAATCCAAAATTGGTGTTTTAGAAAATTAACCAGAAACAGCTTGAATTTACAGTAAATATAAGACAAAGAAAACAAACATCAGACATTTTTAGACTAGTTTTACTGGAAGCTGAAAGTCTTGACCCAAAAGATGGGAACGCCATGTTTTACTGTGTCAGCCAATTACATTATAGGATAAATACAAGTCACTCCAGATCGATTGCTTCCTCCAACCCGCTGAAAGATGAATGAAATATATATGGCCTCTTTCAACGCAACAAAAAAAAACTCATGGGGTAATGTAATAAAAGCACAACCCTTGCACCAGGTCCAGTAACCCATAGCAAATCAAATTTGTATTTGTAAAAATTCTAGGGATGAAGCGGCACAAAAAACCTTGATTAATGAAAAGTGAGGGCAGCATAGCAAATATATTCATCTGTTCAATTTAAGTTAAGATTAGGGAAAATCTCACAATTCACCCCCGTCGGAGAGTGCATGCTATAGGCTTAAAATTGAAAATGTGGTGTGAGATTTGCCAAGAAAAGTAAAAAACAAGAATAATAAAAAGTATAAATTACAATAAATATGTAGCCTTACAGAACATTTGTTTTTAGACGAGGGTATTATACATGGAACAACCATGAAGGAATCTGTCTTCACCCTCGGCCTATGATAAATCCAGTAGAGAAGATTTAATTCAACAGGGAGAGGCTTTGCTGATGGGGAACGCTCTTGTCTTTAGAACACGCAGAACATTGTATATTAGGTGGCAAGTCGATTTTTCGACCTCACATGAAGCCAGGAATCCGAAACATCATATCAACCTAAACACAAGAGTAATATATAGGCTGTTACTGTGCTCAGGACACTCATTCTGGACAGCACCCAGTGGATTAATGAACATATGTAGCCGGTGTATTGAGTATCACCTACATACAGAAAGGGAATGGAGTCTACAGCGAGCAATGGAAAATATTTATGTGCAGATTTTACGTAAACCCCAGTGTTGGTATATAAAACATTTCATTCATTTAAATTTGAATATATATAAATATATGTTCATTTATATGTGTATAATGGATAACGTACAGCTCGTTTCTAACTGTTGTAGACCAGTAAAAACGCCATAATCCCTGGACGATATAAAATGAATTGACACGGTAGATATTAATGATGGACTCTTGCCCTTAATTAACCCAACGAATAAACGGCAATCCATGCAGATGTTTATTTCCTAAAGTTTTAAACCGCTTTTTTTTCAACTTTTAGAACCGAATAAAACCCAAGTTCCAAAACTGAATAAATCATTCCCTATGCACCTTTATCCACCAATATTTGTAATGTAAAAGGGATGTTTGGCCATGTTCTGAGTAATAATGCATTTGGCCCTTATATTTTAGATTTTGGTGCTTAACAGCAATAAGAACGATGAGGAAACTAACAAGACATAATAAGAGGTGAAAAGAAGAGGAGTAAGGACAGGGAGAGGAAAGAGGCACACCAGGCAATATAGACCATTTTGGGAGATGTATCATGGGCATATTGTGATATTTTAGTCGGTTTCTTGATGTTTTATGATCAGCTGACCATTGGCCTCATATTCTCTTGAACCATATTCTCTTGTCCAGTTTATAAAGGAGAAGGACCTTATTCATCAGTCATTTCCAGTGCTATAAGGTAGATGTGGTGGGCAATTTCCAGAATAATATTATTCCCTCCCAGGCATAAAAATGAACAGTCTCAGAAGGATACACTGATATCTGCCAGTAACTAGGTTTTCTCTGAGCCCCAGGAGGCATGACTTGGGGATATTTGTTATGAGCCACCTCTGCTCTGCAAAATTGACCACCTCTACTCTTTGTTGTAGCAGGTCCTCAAGACATGGGGGGAAAGTCTTCAACTCACTCTTTAAGCAATAGCTTGTCTGATCTAAGGTCCATAGAGTAAAGGGTGTTGGTGTAAGAGATGTTTTAGGAATTATATGGTACAGGCATGGGACCTATTATCCAGAATGCTTGGGACCTGGGGCTTTCTGGAAAACGGGTCTTTCCGTAATTTGGATCTTCACATCTTAAGACTACTAGAAAAGCATAATGTAAACATTAATTAAACCCAATAGGCTGGTTTTGCCTCCAATAAGGATTAATTATATCTTAGTTGGGGTCAAGTACAAGCGACTGTTTTATTATTACAGAGAAAAAGGAAATCGTTTTTGAAAAATTTGGATTATTTGATTATAATAGAGTCTATGGGAGACAGCCTTGCCCTAATTCGGAACTTTCTGGATAATGGATCCCCTACCTGCATTGTACTATCAGCGAAAACTGATCAACATGACCTATAGGTAACTTTTGATGTAAATTAATCTTTTGAAAAGAACATTTTTAGTGTCAGTATCACTTTAAGAGAGATTAACCTCAACAACTGTTGGACTTCTTTTTTTTATCCTGTTCTTACCTGGGACAGACAAGCATAGTTAATTACTAATTGCTACAACATATACTTAATAGTCTGGCACCCTCTCACACAAAAAAGCCCCAATATTTTTTCAGGTATGATCATAATTATTATAAACATAAATTCATCTCTTATATCATTGTATTGCTAAGAAACTTTCCTGATCAATGCAGTCATGCCCAGTTCTGCCCAGATATTCTTGTGTTGAACAACAAACTCTTCGGTAAACTCCACTTGCCCAAATGACAATTTGACAAATTGCCAGGCAATACATCACTCAGTTGGAATTCTCAACTACAACAGCCCTTCAATATTTCTAAGAAGCCTTGGGAAGCACCTTCGTTTACTCAGAGTGTTCTACACCCAGTGGATCATCCCATGCAAATCCTATTTTTGATGTTTTATTACACTGAATTTCAATAGTTTGCCCCCATCTCTCTCCTCCATTTTGCAGTAAGGACAACTGGTCAGTTTCAAAAGATACATTTCAAAGTGACAACGGTTTCCAACAAATAATAGCTATTGATGGAGCCAACTCACTTAAAGCTCAAGTACAGGAAGCCATTCTCTTTTACCCACTGAAATGAATGATGCTCTGGGGCAAATTCACTAAGCGTGGAGGCGCCGAACGCTAGCGTCAATTTGTTAGCGTTTGGCATTTTCGGTACTTCGCAAATTCACTAACAGACGCTGGCGTAATTTCGCTAGTGTAACTTCGCACCCTTACGCCTGGCGAATTTGCACAATGAACGAAACTACGCAAATTCACTAACATGCGCATTGTTCTTAACGCTACCTTTTACGCCACACTTCCTTCGCCACCTCAGACCAGGCGAAGCGCAATAGAGTAGATAGGGATTGCTTCAAAAAAAGTCCCAAAAAAACGCTGGCGTGTTTTCTATATTATGGGTGATAGGCTGAAAAAGATTGAAAATTTTTTTGGGGCTCCCCTCCTTCCCCCCTACATTTCCTAACTCATGGCAACTTACCTATACAGTGGGCACATGTGTAGGGCAAAATAAAAATTTTATTTGATGTTTTGAAGGTTTTCTAGGCATTTGTAGTGCTGATACGTATTCCTCCATTGAAATTTGAATTTGGCGCCGTATGCAAATTAACCATCGCTACCGAAACTTCGATTCACTTGGCGAAGTAACGCTAGCGCAACTTCGCAAACTTACGCTACCCCTGTGCGCAACTTCGGATTTTAGTGAATTTGCAGAGCGCTGGCGAAACTACGCCTGGCGAAGTGCGACGAATTTGCGCCTGGCGCAACTACGAATCTTAGTGAATTTGCCCCAGCTGTGTGTGGGTCAACAATTGTATCTTTGGTCAGCTTGCCTTTGATTTTTGCTACATTCTTTTTAGGAATAAGTAGCAAGACATCTATACAGTGTGCCAAGGCTGTCCAGCTGGAGGCTTTATTTATTTGTTGTGAATTTTTATAGTTTGTTTTGTTGGGAAGGTAGAACAAGATAGAACATTATTCCAGCCGTACAAAGACTGGTTAAACCAGTATTGTTCCCACTGCTGTGGTACTGTATAACATGACATTGCAAACAACCACACATTTATAGTTATTTATAAATGTAATTGCAATGTAATTGCATTTGAAATCAGGAAACATTTGTCTTTCTATTTTCTGCACTGCTGGTTCTGAAACAAGTTAGAAAAACTCTGATTAACAGACCTGTGCAGAAGAGTCTTTGCTAGAGGAGAGCTGGGTTGAGATATATCAGAAGCTACAGGGACACACAGATACTTCTTGCAACTGCAATTACAAATACATACAACTTTAAAACTATTTTAGGTGTTTAATTAACATATACTGGAAAGCAGGTTACATTTTTCTCTCAATATCACAAATCAGTTTCCCTTTAAAGACACTAAGACAATAAAAATGGGCTTTGGCACTAGTTCCAGTTACAATATTTGACTAATGTCTAGCTGCTGTTCACATCAACTCTTAAAGGAAAAACAAACCCCTTATTAAAAAAAAACCCCTATCTGCAAACCAGGAAATTGCTCCAACTGCGCATTTGCCGCCATGTCGTTCCTGTTATCAGATTATGAAGACCCGGAAGATGGCTGCTGTGAACTCCGATACCTGAATTTGTACCGAGGGGTAAGTAAAAAGTTAGGGACATTTGTCCAGGGTAGCAGTTAGTCTTGGGGGGAGGAGGGTCTATGTGGGGTAGGAGAGGTATGTTTTTTTTAAATAAGGGGTTTGTTTCTCCTTTAAAGGCACAGTTCAGTGTAAAAATAAAAACTGGGTAAATAGATAGTATGTGCAAAATAAAAAAACTTTCTAATATAGTTAGTTAGGCAAAAATGTAGTGTATAAAGGCTGGAGTTACTGGATGTGTAACATAATAGCCAGAACACTACTTCCTGCTTTTCAGCTCTCTACCTCTGAGTTAGTCAGTGACTATAAGGGGGGCCACATGGGACATAACTGTTCAGTGAGTTTGCAATTGATCCTCAGCATTCAGCTTAGATTCAAAAGCAACAGTTATGACCCACGTGCCCCCTTAAAGTCTCTGATTCGTTACTGCCTGTTAACCAATCAGTGGAAACCAAGAGAGCTGAGAAGCAGGAAGTAGTGTTCTGGCTATTATGTTACACATCCAGTCACAGAATACAACAGCACAACATGGGTACTACTAGCAGGTTTAACCTTGCTCGTTTATTGTGGATGCAACGTTTCAGGGCGTAACCCCTTTCTGGAGAAGCGGCTTCTGTGTGTGTTCCATACTGCGGTTAGTCAGAATAGCAAAGATGGCTCCTCGTAAAGCACTGCAAATCTTTATGATGCTATTGTCTAAGAATAACATTGGGCCTAGCAGACAATGAAATAAAAATGCCTGGATTAATGTGAATATTTACTTGCTAAAGCTTTCATTGCCCTAGGATAAAGCAGATCAACAAGGCAAATATGCAAAACCAGAACACGGAGAGTAAGTATTCATGTTCTTTGTTAGAATCTGAATACTAAATCCATTTCTGGCATTTCATAATAATCAAGCTTGTGTTTCTGTGCTGGTTCATTGCCCTGCAAATAACAGGGAAGAAGAGCAAGAAAGAACCATTGGCACACACTGTGTACTTGGGAAATCCAGCATGTCGGGTCATATGGGTCTACCAACATGACTACGTAGTTTACGACTACCAACATTATTAAACTAAGAAGTAGGAAAAGTAATATACCAGAGCTGTTTGCATTTCTTCCCCTACAATTCTTCAGATGGGCTATTCTTTAGCTTATAGTTTAGTATTGCAATGCAACAGGTCTAGCAACAGCCATGGGTATGAAGACATTGGGGCAGATTTACTAAAGGGCGAAGTGGACGTCGCTAGCGAAAATTCACCAGAAATCCAATCCGCAGGGACATCGACAATTAACTAACAGGCGCAGATGACAATTAATTAGTTCACAATGGTGAAAGAGACCATCGCCAGCGTTCGTTTTCGACTTTTTGCTCAGGCGAATGGTCATTGCTCTACAAAAAGTGTGGATTTTACTTAACGTTATCTCTTTCGCCAGAGTTGACTTTGCCACCTCAGGCAAAGTTCTAAAATGAAGCCAGATCTTCCTCAATCTTATGCCACTTACATCATATCCTGTCTGCCGGAAATGCATTAAAGTTGAAAAAACGCTGGCGACTTTTCCTTTTTTTAAGCGGGATTGCCTTTTTGGGTTAACATTTTTCCCCAGACATTTGAGGGGCATGGAATATTCACTTTAGGGTGGGCTCATGTGTAAGGCATTAAATGATCTCTTTTGTCTTTATTAAGGTTCCTTGGACATTTATAATAATAAGTGGCCACTTCAAGCATTTGCACCAACATCTCTAATAAATACGTACCCGCCATCAAATTGACCTAACGATCACTAACGAATTTTCACTAGGCATAAATGAACACTAGCAAATCTCCGCTATGAAATGCAAAAGTCGCCCAAGACGCAACTTCGCGTTTTAGTGAATTAGAATAGTGGTAACGAATTTGCACCTGGCGAAGTGGTGCGAAGCTGGTGACTGGGTAAATCTGCCCCTTAGACTGTATTTATTATATAGTATTATATAGTATTTATATAGTATTATATAGTATTTATTTAGTATTTATTATATAGTATTATATAGTATTTATTATATAGTATTTATTTAGTATTTGTTATATAAAATTATATAGTATTTATTATTTAGAGCTATCACAGGTAAGACAAAGGAGTGGGCTTGGCCTTGTAGTGAAACAAGCTTAACTTTTAGTATGTTATAGAATGATTAATTCTAAGAAACTTTTCAATTGGTCTTCATTATTTATTTTGTATAGTTTTTAAATGATTTGCCTTTTCCTCCTGACTCTTTCCAGCTTTCTAATGAGGGGTCACTGACCCCATCTAAAAACAAATGCTCCATAAGGCTACATATTTTTATTATTGCTACTTTTTATTAATCATCTTTCTATTCAGGCCTCTCTGATTCATCTTACAGTCTTTTATTCAAATCAGTGCATGGTTGCTAGGGTAATTTGGACCCTAGCAACCAGATGGCTGAGATTCCAAACTGGAGAGCTGCTGAATAAAAGCTAAATAACTCAAAAACCACAAATAATAAAAAAAGTAAACCTATTGCATTTTTTCTTGGAATCTCACTCTCTACGTCATACTATGGAGGTTATTTACTAAACTGCGATTGCAAAGATCTTGAAAAAATCATGACTTTTTCGGAATTTATTAAACCCCTAGGATGGAAAAGTCTGATTCTGAAAATCCGGCATCTCAGACCTGTCAAGGTTGCATATAAGTCAATGGAAGAAGTCCCAATGATTTTTTGATGTGCGCTGGATTTCGTGCAATACCCCTAAGTTTTTGTACAAATAAGAGAGTTTTCGGGTGAAAAATCGGAAAAAAACACGAAAATAAAATTTTTTTTCTGCAAAACAAATTTTCGGGAAAATTTCATAATAAATTGGTATAAAAACTCAGTGGATTTGATCAAAGTTTGTAGCAGAAAATGTTGAGATAAAATCGGACTTTGATAAAAAAAAAAACCCTAAAAGTTAACTCAAAGGTGAAAAACCCCTTTAAAAATGAACTGCCTATTCTCTTTATCTATAATTTTCAAATAGATATACCATACCCGACCGATTAATGATTAATGATGAATGCATTTCTATTGCACAAGTACATACAGTATAAAACCGATGTCACAACTCAGGGCATAAACAAAGTTACCAGGAAGAAACAAAGAATAAATTCCCACCTGCTTAAAAAAAGGAAACCACCGGGGCCCATCCACATAACTGAGCTTCCTGCCTAAGTGCCCGGGGCATTGCAGTCAGGACATGAAAGAACTATAAACCTCTTGCTTGAGATTCTTCACATCTTCTCGCTGTGCAAACAGGAAAGTGCAAAGATACTTCTCATTGTGTGTAAAGCCATCACTGTATCCTTCCTCGTGTCAAGAAAGGTCAGATGTAGCCTTTTTAAAAAATAAGGTTTAAAGTCACTTTATTTATAGGAATTTCGAGCAAAGCGCAATTGGCAGTTTCTTCTCCAGCAACATAGAAGACTCCAGAGCAAAGGTCTTGCTTTAACTGACCGAGCACTTACATTTCAAAATGGAGCCTCTCTCAAAAGCAATTACCGTGGTTTTACTCTACAGGAATTCCAACATGGTCAAAAGTATCCAGACTCCAGAATATATGACCAAACCTCCAGGGCCAGATTTAAATAGTGGGCGCCCCTAGGCCCACTGCCATTCGTCGCCCCTGTCCCCTCCCCTTTATTTGTGCAGATTTTCATCATCTGGACCGAAGCAATGGGGATTGATGCACGGGAAATTTAAAAAATGATTGTATCACCAGAGCATCCCCAGTGTTTTTGAACCAATGTGGGTGTGGTTGGGCAGCATGCCGCCCCCCTAAAATCCTGCCATCCTAGGCCCGGGCCTAGGTGGCCTTTCCACAAATCCG
The DNA here is from genome assembly GCA_038501925.1 of Xenopus petersii. Classification (NCBI taxonomy): domain Eukaryota; kingdom Metazoa; phylum Chordata; class Amphibia; order Anura; family Pipidae; genus Xenopus; species Xenopus petersii. The sequence goes on from CM076680.1 coordinate 12,186,236, forward strand.
GGCCAGCAAACCTTAAGTTCTTGGCCAGATTACTTCAACGGCCCTTGGTTTCTGCTCCACCATATAGAAGTGTATGTATGATGGATACAAGCAGGCCTGGATTTGTGGAAAGGCCATCTAGGCCCGGGCCTAGGATGGCAGGATTTTAGGGGGGCGGCATGCTGCCCAACCACACCCACATTGGCTCAAAAACACTGGGGATGCGCTGGAGATACAATCATTTTTTAAATTTCCTATGCACCAATCCCCATTGCTCCAGTAGAGATGATGAAAATTTGCACAAATAAAGGGGAGGGGACAGGGGTGACGAATGGCAGTGGGCCTAGGGGCACCCGCTATGTAAATCCGGCCCTGGATACAAGCAGAACCCTAACTGCCAGGTGGACTAAATAATATGCCTGTTTGAGGGAGGATTGATTTATGATCAGAGAAACATGGTAACATAGAAACTAACAACTTAACTACTAAGAATGTGGAAAGGGAAAGTAAAGTGAGCATATCTAGTAAAGGGGGAATATATCCATAGCATTGCTGCAAATATAACATCTGCGGGGCCCTTATTAATGCTCCTTGTCAAGAAAGCTCCCAATGTGCCCTACAGAAAGATTCATGTATTTAGCAAAACTGGTGCTTGTGTCAAATCATCAACCAATCCAATCTTTCCTATGGGTTATTAATGCACGGAGCAGCTCAGCAGCAGCACTGTACACTAACACCTATGAGAATCTTTACTGCCCAATGCATACAGCACATGTGGAGAGACAGGATTTGTCAAGAGTCAATATCACTTTAAAGTTTATTCTACAGATATTAAGGGGGTTATTTAGTAAACTCCCAATGCCGAAAATAAAATCGGAATTTAAAAAAAAAAACCCCAAGGTCTGAATCCTAAAATCCGGCATCTCACACCGGCCAAGGTTACATATAAGTCAATGTGAGAAGTCCCAAAGATTTTTTGATCTGTGATGGGTTTCATACAATAATCCGAAGTTTTCAGGGTTTTGGGGCAAAAATCTAGTGGAAATTCCAAAAAATTCGTAAAATCCGAATTTTTTCCAGATTTTTTTCTCGCAAACAAAATTTTCAGGAAAGCATATTATTAAATAAGCAGAAAACAAAAACGTGCCGATTTGACACGATTTCAGAAAATATTGAGATAAATTTGGACTTTGATAAATAAACCTCCAAATGTGCAAATAAGAAGAAAGGGAATGGAATAGGGTTTCAGGCATATAACAATGAGAGAAGCCATTAGGGGAAGGCAGGATATATAAATATAGGTCTGTTACTGTGTATGTGACAGGGGCCGGACATACAGAGCCTGTGGCTGTAGGACATCAGTACAGTCCCATTATTGAAACTGAGATTTTGTTTCACAGAGCTAACTTTCCAGTGGAACAGGATCTTTTCTGTATTTCTGGGGAAGGGGTTGCGAAATGCAGAAGTTGCACATAAGTACAAGAAAAAAATAGGTAACTTGATATTAATCGTTTAATGTTTTCAACCTTTGAAATGGACCCAAATTAGGAAGGACTGACAGGATCTGTTACTCTCTTCATGTATTGTTCCTTTACGATTATTTCACTTGGTCTGTATTCTATAAGATCCCAAAGTCCTCCAATAAACCAAGCCATGTCTCTGAGCCTTGGAAGTTGTTCGGTAACATTCATTCCAACTGAAAACTGGAAATGTAGTAAATAGTAGTAAAATGCACAAAATCATCTCTTAGGATGAATTAAAAGGGACTAATGCATTTAATGCCTATTGGAGTACTTTTTCTGTGGGTAGTTTGCACCCTTAGCAGGGTCAGATTCATGAATAGGCTATAGCCTAGGGACCTAAAGTGATTTGGGGCCCATCTAGTTTTATATTTTTATATTCTCTTTAAAATTGTTATTATTATCTGCAGATAAGGGACGGGTGCAGAACCTGCTGAGGGAAGATTAGGCAGCCAGACAACACAAACACTCGAAGACACATCTATACACATATACACATAGATAATAATATAAAACAACACTTTTTGGAGTAGGTGTAGCCTTTAAAGGGATAATGAATCAGTTAATAGTGCTGCTCCAGCAGAATTCTGCACTGAAATCCATTTTTTAAAAGAGCAAACAGATTTTTTTATATTCAATTTTGAAATCTGACATGGGGCTAGACATATTGTCAATTTCCCAGCTGCCCCAAGTCATGTGACTTGTGCTCTGATAAACTTCAATCACTCTTTACTGCTGTACTGCAAGTTGGAATGATATCACCCCCTTCCCTTTTCCCCCCAGCAGCCAAACAAAAGAACAATGGGAAGGTAACCAGATTGCAGCTCCCTAACACAAGATAACAGCTGCCTGGTAGATCTAAGAACAACACTCAATAGTAAAAACCCATGTCCCACTGAGACACATTCAGTTACATTGAGAAGGAAAAACAGCAGCCTGCCAGAAAGCATTTCTCTCCTAAAGTGCAGGCACAAGTCACATGACCAGGGGCAGCTGGGAAATTGACAATATGTCTAGCCCCATGTCAGATTTCAAAATTGAATATAAAAAAATCTGTTTGCTCTTTTGAGAAATGGATTTCAGTGCAGAATTCTGCTGGAGCAGCACTAGTAACTGATGTGTTTTGAAAAAACATGTTTTCCGATGACAGGATCCCTTTAAGAGTGGGCCTGTGAAAAGTGTAACCTAGAGGCCTCACATCTCATTAATCCACAACTGAACTTTAGACTGGGGTGAACTGGGGGACCCCTGAACACTGTCAGGGGAAGGTCAGTCTGAAATGTATTGAGATTTAGATAGAATGTTTATTTGCTTGTCTGGATATATCTGAAAGCTCAGTTTGAAGGTCAGCTGGGTTGAGATTTGAGAGCAAAAAAAAAATTTCCCGTCTTTGGAACTGTGGTTGAATGATTGATACACTCACACTTTGCTATATATTTTACTGTATTATTCGCTAAGGGTCCTCATCACAGGTTGGACCTTTAGGGACAGCTTGAACTGAAATAATCTGTTATATATTGGTCTACTGTCTCAAGACCAGGCCGTACCCCAGCTATCTCTTTATCAATATTGTCATCAAACAGGTTTTGACTATCATGCAGAATCTGCTTTCAAACTTTACCATTTGTAAGTTAAATAAGGCATTTATTGCCTATGGGACATTGTCAGCCATTTAATGGCCGGGCAACCTTTGCATGACCTTGCTGGAAATTAGCTCCCGCCCTAATCTAATCAGAAAATATCTTTGATGTGGCAAAATTCCTGCAAGTTCAGGAATTCCTTAAATATCTGTTTTTCTGGGTGAGGGTTATTGCTCTGAATCAAGTATCTAGTCTTGGATGTGATACAGTATATAAAGTAAGAACCATAACGTTTTCTCCAGGTTGTGACTGAATTGTGGTGAGTCACGTCCACATGGACAAGGCAGCATAGACTTCATCAAACCAGTTGGCTCTTGAATTGTACATAGTGAAGGGGAAATTTATTATATGAATATCTAGCTTTCCGTTTCCTAGTCAACAAGAGGATTAAAAGGTTTCTATTTATCTAGCAAGCAGCCAGTATGGACTCTCTTGCTCATTTGTATCAATGTAGGGGAGACATGCCTTTTTTATTTTGAGATCAGACTGCCCAGGTATCGCGAGGGTGGTACAGTGGACTACTAGGGTCAGACAATGGCCATTAGCCATTACCCATCACCATTGCAACTGACTCTGTGGGACTAGATGGTCAAAACTATCAATTAAAGGCCTTGTGCTGGGGATTCTGTCTGTTTATTTGTCAGTGTCTACTGATAACAACAATCACACACTCTCCCAAATGTATTTCCCCTTGTGTTAATACAACAAACACACAAACAATGATTTATCTGAACTAAAGCCCCGTTATTTACCATATTTGTTCGATTCTATAAAGAAGTTACTCTGCCAAACTGGGTCTGACACAAATATTTTGTGTGTTTCTAAATATGTAAAAACCTTTGCAATTTTTAACCAAAATAAGGTCCTTCCTTCCCATATTTGATTACATGATCCCAGTTCCTTGCAAACGCAGATCCCTATCTACACACTGTATCTCAGAGCGGTTTCAGGCCAATTTAGTATAAACCAATGGTTGGTTGGAAGACACTAGGGGGCAGATGTATTAAGGGTGGAATATCGAGGGTTAATTAACCCTCGATATTCGACTGGCGAATTAAAATCCGAAGGATTTTGCGCAATTCGTTCGATCGAACAATCGAAGGAATAATCGTTCGATCGAACGATTAAATCCTTCGAATCGAACGTTTTGAAGGATTTTAATCCATCGATTGAAGGATTATCCTTTGATAAGAATTCCCCATAGGCTAACATTGACTTCGGTAGCTTTTAGGTGGCGAACTAGGGGATTGAAGTTTTTTCTTAAAGAGACAGTACTTCAACTATCGAATGGTCGAATGACCCTTCGCTGATGAATCGCTAGCAATAAATCTCTGCTTCTACGGGCGACTATTCTCCAGTAAAAGCTTTCCCATAGACAATAATGTGAATGGCTGGTGGTAAAACCCATGTGTCGCTCTATAAAGTATCCAGTTTGCTTTGAATTTGGTCCCCATAAAATCCACTTGAGGATTAAAAGTTTGTATATGTTATATCTAGTAGATAAGTTTCTCTTTATTTTGTTTCATTCCGCAACACAAGTTGTATCTCCCTCACATCTCTCCCACAGGCTGAAGCTAGTTCCCCATATGTCTCCGACATACGTAAGCTTGTCATACACACTCTGGTTTGGCCTGGGACATCATATACCAATATAATGTAATGGACACCACCCAGGCCCCAATCAGTAAGATCAGGAATGGTTGCAATGTCATGTTCACGATAGTGATGGGCGAATAAATACGCCAGGCGAGAATTCGTGGGGAATTTCAGTGTTTTGCTGGCGGCGAATCAATTCGCAAAACTCCTGCTACAATTTGTCAGTGTCCAAAAATTTAGGACGCTCGTTGGAAAAGTCGCTGGCATCAAAACTGTTGCGTGTCAAAGCCGTGAGCATCAAAATTGATGTGGGTGTCAATTTTCGAGTTTTGCAAATCTTACGGTGTTTTGCGAATTTCGCTGGAAATTTGTGAGTTTTTCGGCGATGCAAAACGGGAGAAATTAGCCCCTCACTAGTTCACACTGTACTGCCTCTGCTCTTCATGATCAAGACCCACCAGAACATGCGCCAACCAAACTTTCCTTCCTGTATAAGTATGGGCCATGCTAGTCATGCATAGGCAGCCCTATAAGATATCTGACCAATCAGTTTGTCCAATCAGTCTGTAGGAAGATAAGTTGGATATCTTAAATTTTCGCCACTGTGCAGCTTATCCTGATTCCCCTTAATGGTACCAACGGTTATAATTGTCACGTTACAAGATATGCCCTGCTTTTGACAGATATTTACAAGTTTCTACAGAGGGTTCTAACTATATCCCACCTACTTATCTTCAATAACTGAGAGCAGACGATGTCTTGGGTGGCTTCCAACAGGCAAAGAGCCGTCAGTAGAACATGGATTTCCTGTGGTGCTTCCCATTGTATTAGTTGGCATGTGAGCTATGGATATTTCCAACAATTTTCTACAGTAACATCTGCACTGTCTGTCTGTGTGTCTGTGTGCACTCTGTCTGCCCGTGTCTATGTTACTATCCATGTGCTATAGCTCTTGGCATGTCCTAATGGAACGGTGTCAATTTGTTAATATAAAAAGAAGTGTATGGGATTTCCCAAACATATTCAGAACCACAATGAAAGGATCTGCACTGCAGAACTTTGTGTTCTCATCGAACTGAAGGGATAAAATAATGTTTATAACCATAATTATATAAAGAATTGGCTTCTCCCACCAAGAATTAAATCCCAACTGTTTCCAATCAAGGACATAACATTCCGCAGTGCCTAATATTTACTTAACATCACCCTACATCTCCCTACAACCCCTACTCAGGATCCCATTTCCCACAGTATAACATAATGAGAAAGAACATATTAACTAATTAATTAATAATTCTTCTGTAGGAAGTATCAGTATAATATATATATATATATATATATATATATATATATATATATAATGCAAACATTCGCATTATACTTAAAAGGCATACTTATACATTCGTCTCCACTTATACTGAATGCTGCCCTGGATCCAACAGAAAATAGAGTTTAGGATTTGATATCATTACAGTTATAGGATTCATTATGCAGCTGCCATGTCCCACTGAATACGATTTAATCCAAATATTCCATTTTTATTAATGATTTTCTTTTTCTCTCTAATACAGGTATGGGGCCCTTTGTCCCGAAACCTGTTATCCAGAAAGGTCATCTGCCACTAACTCCATTTAAGGGTCAGGGCACACGCTCAGATTCAGGGAGATTAGTCGCCGGGTGACAAATCTCTTCTTCGGGGCGATGAGGAAACGAGCAGGGCACGAGGAAACTTCGGGGAGAATAGTCGCCCCGAAAAAGAGGAGATTTGTCATCAGGAGACTAATCTCCCCGAATCTGAGCGTGTGCCCTGACCATTAATGAAATAATTTAACATTTTAATCTTTCCATTTTCTCTGTAATAATAAAACTGTAGCTTGTACTTGATCCCAACTAAGACATCCCTAATCCTTACTGGAGGCAAAATATATCTAATGGGTTTATTTAATGTTTTTTTTAGTATCAAAATCCGCATTTTTCTGATTGTTTTAATTAAAAAAGTCTGACCAAAGTAGAATCCACGATTGTACCTTGTTTATTAATAAAAAAAAGATCAATTTAATCGGATTGGGGACAAACACGAAAAAATCTAGCGAAAAGCCGAATCATACAATTTTTTCTGATTTTTTTTCCCGAATCGCTCAATTTTTTCGGGCTTTTTCCTGAAAAGCCCTAATTTTTTTGATTTTTGCCATGAAAACTCCAAAATAGTTGGAAATTTCGGATAATTCCAGCACAGACCACAGATACAAACTCGGTAGGTCTGAGATGTTGGATTTTCAGATTCACACTTTTTCCATGCTTGGGGGTAAATTTAATCTTCAAAAAATCTTCAAAAAAATTCGGATTTTTAAACTATTCGAGTTTTTGGCTTTAGGACTTTAATAAATAAGCCCCTTAAAGTATTGAGATCCAAATTACAAAATTATCAATTATCTGAAAAACCCCAGGTCACGAGTATTCTGGATTACAGGTCCTGTACCTGTAATAAGCCAGTATCTTGCATATGATGGTACCTAAGATGCATAAATCTATATTGGTGGTAAAACAACCCTATTATATTTTTTTTATATACACTGCATTGATTAAATGTTTTAATCAGAATGAATGTATCGAGATTCAAATTAAAGAAGCACCCCTTATCTATCCCAAGCATTCTGGATACCAGATCCCATACCTGAATGCTCATTTATTTATCTAGCGCTACAATGATATACCAGGCTTTATGGTCACTTACTCAGTCTGCTACAATGGAGCTTACAATCTAATTTTCCTATCACAGTTACGTACATTAGAGTCACTTTAATAAGAAGCCATTGTAACTACCAGCAAGTTTCTGGAGTGTGAGAATAAATACACAAAGAGAAAAATTCAAAGTGCCCTGGCCAGATAATGCTAACCATGCTGGCTCCATTCAGTGCCTCTATCAATCCAGTACCACAATGCAGTATTACTAGGGGACAGGGGATGTACATTACCTTGCTGCTTTGGAAATGAAAAATTCCACCTGTTGGCTGGAAACGATAAAATCCAATAGCTGGTTAACTGCAGACAAAGTGTCAGCCCTTCTGACTGTCAGATATAAAGTGCATGGTGCCCAAGCAATCCCATTAGCAGGGCAAGAAGAGAGAGAGCTTGCAGGCAGGTGTCAGGATATTGTCTGGCTTCTCTATGAGCCTCCTCTGAGGATTTCAGAGCTGAGGACTTGGCTGAGCATAGCACAGAATTGAACCCACTATTCATAGTTCACTGAAAATACTTCCTGATGACATCACGAGCCATGGAATGTGTCTTTAGCCGCTCGCTCTGCAGACGCCAGAACTCACACAACTTGTTTTACGGTTATGTACAACAAATGGTAGAGGAATTCATTGAGACAGACACCTGGAAATTCAGGTCCTGCTACATTTGGAAGAAAGAAAGAAAGAAAGAAAGAAAGAAAGAAAGAAAGAAAGAAAGAAAGAAAGAAAGAAAGAAAGAAAGAAAGAAAGAAAGAAAGAAAGAAAGAAAGAAAGAAAGAAAGAAAGAAAAAGATTTAAAAGGAATAGCAACCCTAAAATTAAATTGTGTCAAATGAAAGAAAACAAAATTTTAAGCAACATTTTTAATGGTTTTTGTTACATGTAGTTGCCATCGAAAGCTGTCCTAGTCTGTCTGTCTGTCAGTCAGAACCAATGCAGGAAGGAGCAGACAGACACTTCTTTCAATTGTAATTTACATTTACACATCACTTTCTAACCATCGTTTCGGCCCTCATTAGGGCCTTTGTCATATTAATAATGTTAACGTTTCAGCCCTAATGAGGGATATGTTGGATATGTATTGTTAATAAAACACATTTGATTCACGATGAAATGGAGTGTTGGTCCTTCTACCAATCTGTATGATAAAATTTGACCCTTACACCTGAAATTGTTCCTGATCCGGTAAGAGTGCGAACACTGTACATAAAGTATATGTTTATATATATATAAGCTGTTACTGTTAGGGCCACAGACCACTATACTATATCCCTGTCCTTGTCTCTCTCTCAGGGGAGGGACGCAGGCAGGAAGTGATGTCATTCCAAGCTAATATGGCAGTTGCTATCCTAAACAAACAGAGAGCTTCTAGAGCTGTTTACTCATGTATGGTAAAACATTCTGCAAAATAAACAGCTTGTTATAGCTTGCACTATTGTGGCTAATCTATTGGCAATTAACTGCTTTGGTAGCTTTCCTTTAACTTTAATGTATTCATTATATTTGCAGCCCTTCCCAGCAGCAGCATAGGAAACGTCTGTGAATATGTAATATTGTAGCTGATTAGATTCAGTGATTTCCCTGTCAAAGTCAGTGCCACACACCACCATATTTTTGCATGAATCGTATTGGCTGGCATTTAAATTACTACTATGTAGGGTCGACTTAGGTATGCAATATCCACTGGGACCACTCTACCCTATGTGGCGCCCGACCGCCCTCTCACCCACCTACCAGGGCAGCGAGGGAGTGTTGATGGAGGGCAGGTGGGGGGATTGGGTCTGGGTCTCGCTGGTCTGACACTGGCTTTGGAAATGAACAAGGAAGGGACAGAGCTTGCTCCGTACTGGCACTGCTTGGGCACTTAACTGCTACACGTTGCCAATCTCTTCAAGAAAGTAGTGGAGGCAAGGGTCGATGAGCCCCTCCTTTATTGGGACAGGCAGACAGTTTTCTCATCTAAACCAGTCACAGGTCTCTACATTCAACAGCACTGTATGGGGGTTATTTATTAAAATCCGATTTTTTTCGGATTTTTTAAGTGAACTAGAATACACGATTTGACCTTATTTATCATTGAAAAAACTCAATAAAATCAGTTTGAGGGGAAAAAACTTGAAAAATGTGGGTTTTTGCAAAAAAAAAAAAAAACCTACGTTTTTTATGCCCAAAACACTCACATTTTTTATGAAATTGCTTGAAACCCCCGATTTTTTTAAAAATTTCTGTACAAAACTCAGCACAGACCATAATATCTTCAAATTTGAAATGGGACCGTTGCCATCGACTTCCACAGGACCCCGACAGCTTGGAGATGGAGTATTTTCATATTTGGACTTTTAGCAGCCTCGGGGGATAATACCTCACAAAAATTTTAGTTTTTTTTCCACAAAAAATTTGGATTTTAAATTCGGATTTTATAGTACAAACAATTAACATGTTTCGAGTTTTTTTGCATTCAGATTTTACTAAATAATCCCCTAAATGTCCATAATAAAGCATTACAGATTACAGGTAACTGGAGCACGTGTGTTTTAGCAAATCACTTCAATATCTGTTTGTTCTTTACTAGTGTTTGACCTTGATTCTCTTATTCAGAGCATAGCCTGGTGTTTCTTACTGTCTTTAAACACTATAATTACAAATAAAACTCCTGTAAATATACTTGTATAAAAGCTGAGCATCACTAACCCCTCCTGCTTTTATTCCTCCTGAAGCTGCTGATACTGTACATTTCCCATATAAAGAATCCTTTTATATTAGGTACAGTAAATACTGTAGATTATAGGATGTTAATTCCTTACAATATAAAACAAAGAAATATCAATATAAATACACTCACTGCAGCTGACAGGTGTTTTACAGTTGGTTCATGAGATTTATGGAGAGCTGCAATTATAGAGAAAAGTTTATTTGCACCACTCCCACTCGCTTCACTTTCTGATACTCTGTTGATAAATGGTCCTCCCCATGAAATGAATGAAAGCAATGGTACTTTAACATGCAGACCTTTAGAGAGTAAAAACCTGGGAGAATATCCTGAGACCCAACACAGAGGGGAAACTGCCATAATGGCAATTATAGATGAAAATCTCAGTTAGCCTTTACTTCTTCACTGAGCAGATGGAGAAGCACTTCTAATAGAAGTGGTATAATAGTCTCTGGGAAGGGAGTGTGACTGTGGGATAGCAGGTATAGTAGGGAGAGATGGTGTCTATAGTAACAGTGGATAATAGTCTCTGGGAAGGGAGTGTGACTGTGGGATAGCAGGTATAGTAGGGAGAGATGGTGTCTATAGTAACAGTGGGATAATAGTCTCTGGGAAGGGAGTGTGACTGTGGGATAGCAGGTATAGTAGGGAGAGATGGTGCCTATAGTAACAGTGGGATAATAGTCTCTGGGAAGGGAGTGTGACTGTGGGATAGCAGGTATAGTAGGGAGAGATGGTGCCTATAGTAACAGTGGATAATAGTCTCTGGGAAGGGAGTGTGACTGTGGGATAGCAGGTATAGTAGGGAGAGATGGTGTCTATAGTAACAGTGGGATAATAGTCTCTGGAAAGGGAGTGTGACTGTGGGATAGCAGGTATAGTAGGGAGAGATGGTGCCTATAGTAACAGTGGATAATAGTCTCTGGGAAGGGAGTGTGACTGTGGGATAGCAGGTATAGTAGGGAGAGATGGTGTCTATAGTAACAGTGGGATAATAGTCTCTGGGAAGGGAGTGTGACTGTGGGATAGCAGGTATAGTAGGGAGAGATGGTGTCTATAGTAACAGTGGATAATAGTCTCTGGGAAGGGAGTGTGACTGTGGGATAGCAGGTATAGTAGGGAGAGATGGTGTCTATAGTAACAGTGGGATAATAGTCTCTGGGAAGGGAGTGTGACTGTGGGATAGCAGGTATAGTAGGGAGAGATGGTGCCTATAGTAACAGTGGGATAATAGTCTCTGGGAAGGGAGTGTGACTGTGGGATAGCAGGTATAGTAGGGAGAGATGGTGCCTATAGTAACAGTGGATAATAGTCTCTGGGAAGGGAGTGTGACTGTGGGATAGCAGGTATAGTAGGGAGAGATGGTGTCTATAGTAACAGTGGGATAATAGTCTCTGGAAAGGGAGTGTGACTGTGGGATAGCAGGTATAGTAGGGAGAGATGGTGCCTATAGTAACAGTGGATAATAGTCTCTGGGAAGGGAGTGTGACTGTGGGATAGCAGGTATAGTAGGGAGAGATGGTGTCTATAGTAACAGTGGGATAATAGTCTCTGGGAAGGGAGTGTGACTGTGGGATAGCAGGTATAGTAGGGAGAGATGGTGTCTATAGTAACAGTGGGATAATAGTCTCTGGGAAGGGAGTGTGACTGTGGGATAGCAGGTATAGTAGGGAGAGATGGTGCCTATAGTAACAGTGGATAACAGTCTCTGGGAAGGGAGTGTGACTGTGGGATAGCAGGTATAGTAGGGAGAGATGGTGCCTATAGTAACAGTGGGATAATAGTCTCTGGGAAGGGAGTGTGACTGTGGGATAGCAGGTATAGTAGGGAGAGATGGTGCCTATAGTAACAGTGGATAATAGTCCCTGGGAAGGGAGTGTGACTGTGGGATAGCAGGTATAGTAGGGAGAGATGGTGCCTATAGTAACAGTGGGATAATAGTCTCTGGGAAGGGAGTGTGACTGTGGGATAGCAGGTATAGTAGGGAGAGATGGTGCCTATAGTAACAGTGGTATAATAGTCTCTGGGAAGGGAGTGTGACTGTGGGATAGCAGGTATAGTAGGGAGAGACGGTGCCTATAGTAACAGTGGATAATAGTCTCTGGGAAGGGAGTGTGACTGTGGGATAGCAGGTATAGTAGGAAGAGATGGTGCCTACTGCCTATAGTAACAGTAGGATGATAGTCTCTGGGAAGGGAGTGTGGCTGTGGGATAGCAGGTATAGTATAGTAGCTTCAAATTAATACTGGCCTTGATAGTGTGAGGCTCATTTTAAAAGATGACCACACAACAAGCCCTTTTGCATTTTGCAGGCCAGTTACTAAACATATAACTAGCCTGGGTAAAGGTTTATAAAAATTGTCCTAACCCTCAAAGCCCTCCAATAATATTACTGCATTGACCAGAATAGTTTGTGTGGGTTATGTTGGTCATGGGCCTGAGCAGAACCCAATGTTCCTCACAGAATAGCAGGTGACTAGATAGCAAGGTAGCTTTCCATATTTATTACATGATATCTACAACTTCAGCTGTGCTTGACCCATGTATGCAGAGTAAAATGTGCAACAGAGGAAGATTTGTTTAGCTCCCCTTTAGTCAATGAGCACCAACATCAGTGGAAGGCTAGAACCAAACATTCAACCATAGCCATATGGTAATGGCAACAGTTGCTGAGTGTGTTGTGCTGGCTCCTGTAGGCAAATGTCTGAAGCTGTGGTGAGTCACTCGCTGAGCATCTCTTGTGCGATAGTGTGGCCTGTAGCCAAATAAACACTGCAAGAAACATTGATCTGACATTATCTTCCCAGGGCCTGGTGAGTGTCTCTGGTAAGAATTAAGCTGGCAAAGTTATAATGTTTATGCAATTTGATCAGACAGAATGATAAGACTTGTGAGAAACATGGGTCCCAGTGGTAAAACTGTCAGCTGCCCCAGGAACAGGCCTGCCCGGAGTAATGTGTGCAAGATACAATATCTATCTAGCAATGAAAGGACCTATAAACTTCACAGTCGTCCTGATTAGACCTTTTGAATGAGAAAATACTAAGTTACCCAACCAAACTTGCATGGGGGAGACAAAGGTGGAGACAATCAATGAGGTTCTAGCAACACTCACGCACCCAAGTTCAAGGTGAAGATCAAATGAGATGCCACATGAGCAAATGGATCTTCTGTGGCTGAGACAACGTTGGCTCAATGTACCCATGTGCTGTTTTACCTCAGCTGTGTCTCAATAGGAAACCAGTAATATCAGTAAATAGTTAGGACCACCATATGGGTTTAATCCTAACTGGCAGCTTATGATCTAGAAACCTTGTATTGCTTCCACACAATTTTCCTATAGAAAGAGGCCTGGGATCTAACACCCATAACATCCCAGAAGTGTCTATTGTCATGAATGGCTCCTCTCTGTTCATTGGCCTTCCACTTCATAGACCAGGAGTCCCTAACCTTTTTTACTCGTGAGCCACATTTAATTTATAAAGACTTGGAGAGCAACACAAGCCCGGAAAATTCCATGGGGATGTCAAATAAGGGCAGTGATTGTCTGTTTGGTAGCCTCTATATGTATTGATAGTCTACAGGAGACTCTGTTTGACAGTACACTTGGTTTTTATACAACCAACACTTGCTTCCAAGCCTGGAATTCAAAAATAAGTATCTGCTTTGAGGCCACTGGGAGCAACTTCCAAGGGGTTAGTGAGTATGTTGCTCACGAGCTACTGGTTGGGGACCATTGTCATAGACTGTCACCTCTCCTGATACAATTATAAGCTGCTCCATTCCAGTTTCTACAATGGCTTCTCAGGATAATATTCAAACAAATGACCCTCACATACAAAGCAGTTGACAGTTCTGCTCCACGCCACATCTCTGAACATATCTTCATGCTGCTCAACTCCCCACTCATTACATCTTCATATAATCACATTCAAGACTTTGCTAGGTCTGGCCCTGATCCTTGTGGTCTCCGCTGACCCAGGTCTGGTTCCAACTGTGGGCTCTGAACGCGGCACTCTGTCCCCCCCCCACACGCACATACACACACAGAGATGGCTTCCAGAAGAAGTGACGTATGTATTGTATGTCAGAACAGACCAATTGGAAGTAGGGATGCACCAATTCCACTATTTGGAATTCAGTCGAATCCCTGAATCCTTTGTGAAAGATTCGGGCAAATACCGAATCTGGCGAGAAAGGTAAAAGTGGGAAAAAAATGTTTTACTTCCTCGTTTTGTGACAAAAAGTCACGTGATTTCCATTCCTGCCCCATATTTACATATGTAAATTAGGATTCTACTTCGGTTCTGATTCAGCCGAATCCGAATCCTGCTGATAAATCCCGAATCTTGGCCAAATCCTGGATTCAGCCACAAACATGGCCATTTGTGCAAGATCTGTCTGCTGAGCCCCATTCTGATTGATCTGGTCCCATAGAGGATTGGTCTGTGAGTCTCTTTTTTTGCAGGGAAGCACCCAGCAGTATATACCAAGAGAGGGACTAATTAAAATGGTTTATTTGAAAATGTCCATCTGAATGTATAACAGGGATCCCCAACCTTTTTCACCCTAGAGCCACATTCAAATGTAATAAAAAAGCATGAAAAATACTCCTGGGGTGAATAAATAAGGGCTGGGATTTGCTATTGGTAGCCTCTATGTGGACTGGCAGCCTACAGGAGACTCTGGGGCAAATTCACTATGCGCCGAAGCGCCTAACGCTAGCGTCAATTCGCTAGCGTTGGGAATTTTCGTTACTTCGCAAATTCACTAACGAACGCTGGCGTAACTTCCCTAGTGTAACTGCTCACCCTTACGCCTGGCGAATTTGCGCAACGGACGTAACTACGCAAATTCACTAACGCGCACAGTGTACTGAACGCTACCTTTTACGCTAAACTTCTTTCACCGCCTCAGACCAGGCGAAGTGGATAGGGATTTCTTCATAAAAAGTTAAAAAAATTTCTAAGTCCCAAAAAATGCTGGCGTTTTTTCTATATTATGGGTGATAGGCTGAAAAAGATCGAAAATATTTTGGGGGCTCCCCTCCTTCCCCCCTACATTTCCTGACTCATGGCAACTTAACTATACAGTGGGTACATGTGTAGGGCAAAATAAAAAATGTATTTAATGTTTTGAAGGTTTCCCAGGCTTGTGTAGTGCTGCTACATATTCCTCCATTGAAATTTGAATTTCGTGCCGTATGCAAATTAACCATCGCTAGAGTAACTTCGCTTAGCGAATCAACGATAGCGCAACTTCGCAACCTTACGCTACCACTGAGCGCAACTTCTGATTTTAGTGAATTTGCGAAGCGCTGGTGAAACTACGCCTGGCGAAGTGCGGCAAAGTTATGCCTGGCGCAACTACGAATCTTAGTGAATGTCCCACTCTTTTTGGTAGTACACCTGTTTTTTTATGCAACCAAAACTTGCCTCCAAACAAGGAATTAAAAAATAAGTGCCTGCTTTGAGGCCACTGGAAGTAAAAAAGGTTGGTGAGCAACATTTTGCTTTCAATTTCAAGCCAATGGCTGGGGAGCAAGGATCTATAATATGAAAGTCAGTTTAAAGGTTAATTGCCCTTCTAAATGGTATTATTCTGCCTGTGACATTAAGGAATCAGTACTATCTTTGTGAAGAGTCACTCCCTCCTACTGCAGTAAAAAACAAAAAAATGCCTACTAAAAGCTTTACAACTGCACGGGGCTCCGCGCAGAACTGGTATTGCCTCATCTTTATTAGATCTTGCAGTCACCAGAGAGCTGGTTAGGATTCTGTTTATGGTGAGAACAAGCTTCCATAAAAACAAACAGAAATCTGGAGCTGCTCTCTACCCTTTGCACATGAATTAACCTTTTTGAACCTGGAGAGCAAAGTGGAGAGGAACCTGAAACCTCTTGTCACCAAAGGCAAGATGGATGGAACTCTGTAGCTACTAGAGGGGACACTAAAAGCAGGTTTAAGAAAGTAATAATTAAGCAAAGCAAGCAAGTCTCTCCCTATTATACCTGCTATATAGTAAGCAAAGTAATAAGATTAATTACAAAACATTGTTCATATTCAGAGGAGTGTTAAAGATCAGGGCAGCTGCTGAGCTCTGATACCTTACGGAGTAGAATGGATTTTGGGGATTGCTGCAAATCCCTCTGGATTCTCCAGTTCAATACACCCTAAATATGCCTGTGTTGCCCTGCCTTGGTTACTAGTTAAGTAGCAATACTACCGTTTATATAAAGAAGCAGCTGTGTAGTTATATGGACAGTCAATCAAGCTATATGTGAGCTGTAGGACACATATAAACATAGCAGATAACAGATAAGCAGTATAGAATTCAATGGTTTAAGATAAAGAGGTGCCAAATTCCATTCAAGGTTCTCCAAATACCTGTCAACCCTCCTATGGTGGGTTTATTCCTTGTTGCCAAGATATAGTTTATTTCTACTCTCTGGATGAACATGGAACAAGTTTAATGTAAAAGATATATTTTCTCTTTACGGCATTACCGGCCCTTCAACTGGCATGAGGGGCATACAAGATATTTTAACATATATTATATATTGTAAAATAGTAATAGTAAGTATATATATTTTTTTTACCAGATCAGCATATTTTAAGAGATAAGAATAGGGAAAAGGCCATGAAATGCGATAGAGTGCCAGGGAGGGATTAAGCAGGTACCAGATTTCAGAAGGTGTCAGACAGACTTAACATATGGCACATTTAATGCACATTACGTTGGTGTTTAACCTTTCAGCTCTGACTAAACCCCCAACAGGGCAGGGGATATTTCACTCTTCCTATGAATACTGAGAGAGAGGCACTTACCATGTCTTAATGCTAACACCTAATTCCTAGCAAATCCCACCACTCACAAGAGGCTTAACATTCTTTGTAGGAAATAATATTTTGACACAAGAGCTAAACAAAGAACGATCTTTATCTTAACTGAAAATGCTTGTTATATTCACAGACAAGCACGTAGAGATGATACCCAGAGAAACAGCTATTATAGAATACACATGCGTATATATATATATATATATATATATATATATATATATATATATATAAAACATTATAGCAACTACTATGAGAAAGTATAATCAACATAAATTCAGTTGAATGAGATATACGAATGGCATGATGTATCTCATGAAAGCCTATAAGGAATGTAGAATCTTAAGATTCTCTCATCTAATCGCATGGTTTGGACCTGAAAGTCCCTGTAGTACAATTATAGTGCCCCTTCTATGAAGTTCTACCAGTGCTTGCTCAGACCTTACCATGTAATGTAATAGGAGGAACACAGTTTGCATGAGGTCTATTAGCACCCACCAAAGAGTAGTACATTCTACTTGGTAATTGGTCACTATGGGATACAAGACCTTCTGATTGTTATTTGCTCAGTGTTGGAGACTTTCATGCCAATATTCCTTCTAACTGTTGTGAGACACCAGCAAGTTGAGTAGTTCTTCCAGGACCACCAACTGGGAAACATGATGGTCCCAAACCTAGGACGGAAAAAGACGAGAGCAAGGTTTGGCTAGAATGGGATTGTGGTTAAGAAGGCTTATATTAGCCTATCAGTAGTGCTGGGCGAATTTGTGACGTTTCGCTTTGCCGAAAAATTAGCGAATTTCGCGAAACGGCGATAAATCTGCGAAACTGCGCCAGCGTCTCGTTTTTGACGCCGGTGCCCTTTTTTAATGCCGGCGTCCGTTTTTTCGAAAAAAAAAATTTTGTCGCGCAAATTCGCAGCGAATTCACGCCTGCCGAATAAATTCGCCCGTCACTACCTATCAGGAATGTGGAATCTAAAGATTCTCTCATCTCATCGCAAGACCTGGACCTGAAGGTCTCATTGCCCTGTGGCACAATTATAGTGTCCCTTCTACCAGTGCCATGCTGTAATGTAATAGAAGGCGCAAAGTTTGAACCAGGTCATCAAAGAGTAGTAAATTCTACTTGCTGGTTGGAAACTATGGTATACAAGACCTGGTGTGAATGCTGTGACCTTAATTTCATTATCCCTTTTGATTGCTCAATGTTGGAGACTTCCATGCTTACATTCCTTTTAATGGTTCATTGTGAACCACCAGAAAGTTACAATGGGAGACATGATGGTACCAAACTGAGGAGAACAACAAGTTTAACCGAGAATGGGCAAGGTTTGGCTAAACTGGGATTATGGTCAGGAATGCTTTTCATGATGTATCCCACCCCAGCCTCATATTAGCTTATCAGGAATCT
This sequence comes from Xenopus petersii, assembly GCA_038501925.1. NCBI lineage: Eukaryota > Metazoa > Chordata > Amphibia > Anura > Pipidae > Xenopus > Xenopus petersii. The sequence goes on from CM076680.1 coordinate 12,204,671, forward strand.
AGAATTTAAAGACTCTCTCATCTTATTGCAAGACCTGGACCAGAAGGTCTCATTGCCCTGTAACACAATTATAGTGTCCGTTCTATGAAATTCATGCGCACACCTTACTATGCAATGTAATAGGAGGGATAAAGTTTGCATCAGGTCTATTAACACTCATCAAAGAGTAGTCAATTCTTCTTGCTGATTGGTCCCTATTGGATACAAGACCTAGTGCAAATGCTGTGATGTTCATTTTATTATACGTTTTTATTGATATTTGCCCCATGTTGGAGACTTTCATGCCAAAATGCCTTTTAATGGTTCATTCAGAGCAGATATCAGCAGCACACTGTAGATATGAATAAACGTGTATTTTATTGCATCAAATTATTTCAAACAGGGCAACGTTTCGGGCCACCCGGGCCCTTTATCAAGCTTAGTGTTACAATTCCCACATCCATATTTAAAGTATGAGGAGGGGGTGTGGTAAAAAAAAGGCCACTCCCTCTTCCTGTGACCCCATAAAAGATCAGTGCTATTTACTTAACCCATGATGGTCAAAAATATAAAAATATAAAAATTCAGTCCATTTCAGTGAACTCCATAAAATGTCCGTCTTTAACCTCGTGCTCAACATCACTTTATATTCACTTAAAAATGTAATGATAAAAAATTGTGATTAAAATTTGAAAAAAGATAAAAAGGACCAATTGTGATAAATTCTTAATAGTGAACATTACAAAAATCTTTGATAAAAAGAGAAAAGTTGTTGCTTTACATAAAAGGCAGATCTTAAATGCTTAACAGCTCATTTTGCAAAGTACACCCCAAAGAATACATAGTACATTTGAACAGTATAGTCTTTATCACCTGAGAACCACTCCATATCCATTCCGCATACCGCACTCAGTACATACCTGAGATACATAATGATATGCCTGGAAATGATGTCGGCACTCAGGGTGTCTGTTATCAGTAACCTTTGAAAAAAGGGGGACAAAAACATTTTACTAGTATACAATCACAGTCTCATATTAAGTACAGGACACATACCTCTACCTAAGAAATAAACATGGCAGGTGTGTATTCTCTATCAAGGCCCGAGGCCAAATGGTATCTAACTTGTGGATCCACATCATCTCAAGATTCTTGCGCATAAGTAATCTATTGCCACCCCTTCTCGGTTCTTCTACTGAATCAATTACTTGAAACTTCAGCTGATTTATGGAGTGTCTGGCCCTATGGAAGTGTGAAGGAACTGGTAATGCTGTTAGGCCCCTACGTATAGTGGATTTGTGTTTAGATATCCGATCCCGAATCTTTTGAGTAGTCTCTCCCACATACAACAAACCGCACGGGCATTTCAACACATAGGCGCAAATTCACTAAGCCGTTAATTCGCTAGCGTTTGGCATTTTCGCTACTGCGCAAATTCACTAACGAACGCTGGCGTAATTTCGCTAGTGTTACTTCGCACCCTTACGCCAGGCGAATTTTCGCTAGCGACGAAACTACGCAAATTCACTAACTTGTGCAGTGTACTGAACGCTACCTTTTACGCTAGACTTCCTTCGCCACCTCAGACCTGGCGAAGCGCAATAGAGTAGATAGGGATTGTTTCAAAAAAGTCAAAATTTTTTCTAAGTCCCAAAAAACGCTGGCGTGTTTTCTACATGATGGGTGATAGGCTGAAAAAGATCGAAAAAATTTTTGGGGCTCCCCTCCTTCCCCCCTACATTTCCTGACTCATGGCAACTTACCTAGACAGTGGGCACATGTGTAGGGCAAAATAACATTTATATTTGCAGATTTGAAGGTTTTCTTGGCATTTGAAGTGGTGATACGTGTTCCTCCATTGAAATTTGAATTTCGCGCCGTATGCAAATTAGCCTTCGCTAGCATAACTTCGATTTACATAGCGAATCAACGCTAGTGCAACTTCGCAACCTTACGCTACCCCTGAGCGCAACTTCGGATTTTAGTGAATTTGCGGAGCGCTGGCGAAACTACGCCTGGCGAAGTGCGGCGAAGCTCGGTGAAGTTGCGCCTGGCGCAACTTCGCATCTTAGTGAATTTGCCCCATAGACTACAAATGTAGATTCACAGGTGTAATAGTTCTTAATCATATATTTTTTACCCGAATGCGAATGGAAAAAACAATTGCCCTTAGTAATTGAAGAGGGGTTATCCAGAAGGGATAATCAAAACGAACATGGATAGGACACAAAAAAAGAACATGAGTGAGCTACTCGCCCCAGTCAAAAGAGATGCTAAGAAGGGTGAGAGACTGGCTTTTGTAACTACTTACACCACAGCCAGTAGGCGAGTGGGTAACATTATTCGTAAACATTGGCATTTACTGAGATCGTGCCATCCAGATGTGACAGCTTTCTGTGAGGTGCCCCTTTTGTCATATAAGCGAGGGAGAAGTTTGAAGGATCAGTTGGTAAAGGCTGATGTTGGAAGTAAAAAAGGCCCAAAGCAAAAATTTTTGCAAAATCCAAAATTTGGAACTTTCCCTTGTTTAAACTGTACACGATGCAATTCAATCACTAAAGGCAATTGTTTTTTCCATCCGCATTCGGGTAAAAAATATATGATTAAGAACTATTACACCTGTGAATCTACATTTGTAGTCTATGGCGCAAATTCACTAAGCGCCGAACGCTAGCGTTAATTCGCTAGCGTTTGGCATTTTCGTTTCTGCGCAAATTCACTAACGAACGCTGTCGTAGTTTCACTAGTGTTACTTCGCATCCTTACACCAGGCGAATTTTCGCTAGCGACGTAACTACGCAAATTCACTAACTTGCGCAGTGTACTGAACGCTACCTTTTACGCTAGACTTCCTTTACCACCTCAGACCTGGCGAAGCGCAATAGAGTAGATAGGGATTGTTTCAAAAAAAGTTTTCGAAAAAACGCTGGCGTGTTTTCTACATGATGGGTGATAGGCTGAAAAAGATCGAAAAAATTTTTGGGGCTCCCCTTCCTCCCCCCTACATTTCCTGACTCATGGCAACTTACCTAGACAGTGGGCACATGTGTAGGGCAAAATAACATTTTTATTTGCTGATTTGAAGGTTTTCTAGGCATTTGTAGTGCAGATACGTGTTCCTCCATTGAAATTTGAATTTCGCGCCGTATGCAAATTAGCCTTCGCTAGCGTAACTTCGCTTTACATAGCGAATCAACGCTAGCGCAACTTCGCAACCTTACGCTACCCCTGTGCGCAACTTCGGATTTTAGTGAATTTGCGGAGCGCTGGCGAAACTACGCCTGGCGCAACTTTGCATCTTAGTGAATTTGCGCCTGTGTGTTGAAATGCCCGTGCGGTTTGTTGTATGTGGGAGAGACTACTCAAAAGATTCGGAATCAGATATCTAAACACAAATCCACTATACGTAGGGGCCTAACAGCATTACCAGTCCCTTCACACTTCCATAGGGCCAGACACTCCATAAATCAGCTGAAGTTTCAAGTAATTGATTCAGTAGAAGAACCGAGAAGGGGTGGCAATAGATTACTTATGCGCAAGAAACTTGAGATGATGTGGATCCACAAGTTAGATACCATTTGGCCTCGGGCCTTGATAGAGAATACACACCTGCCATGTTTATTTCTTAGGTAGAGGTATGTGTCCTGTACTTAATATGAGACTGTGATTGTATAGTAGTAAAATGTTTTTGTCCCCCTTTTTTCAAAGGTTACTGATAACAGACACCCTGAGTGCCGACATCATTTCCAGGCATTGTAAACCTAAAAGACGATACCTTTATTCAAATATCAAGAAATTATATTCACAACTATTAGTTGAGGTCTGACAGATGTCAGAAAAGACAAAAATTATATTGAAAAAGAGAAAGAAACCCCACCAATTGTTATGATTCTAAAATTGGCCAGAATTACTGCACCGTGATTTATTACAATTGTTAGCTAATAACAATTCATCAAGAAATTGTAATAATAAAGTGCTAGTGCTACTATAAATTCATCCATAAATAGAAAAATTCATTGATTTAAGTAAAGTGCAGTGCAATAAATTAGAATATTAATCCCCGTATGAAAAAATCAATTAAAAATATATGTAGAAAAATGACCAACATTAGGTAGTGGGTTAGCAATTGGAGTCACAATCCATAAAATTAGATTCAGGAAAATGGAAAAAAATAGATGGTGGAGTTGTCCCAAAAACTAACTACCTGATTTTTTCTAAAGCCTGGGACACCACAAAGATAAGGCAGGACAGGGTAACCGGGGCTGTGGCCTTGGTATTTAACTTGCCCTAAGTAATATTGAGAGGCTAGGTAACCCTAAAAAGCCACAAACCGTCGGTCCCTTGGAAAGGAAGGAAGATTGTCAGAGGTTGTATAGAAAAAAGAAGAAGGATTAGACCTCAAGCGCTCTTGCCCCCACTACCATTAAAAAACCAGCCCAAGTGTTTCCTATAGATCGATTTGAAAAAATTCAATTTGCCCACAAGAGGATTGCTAGAAACGCCGACGTACGTTTCGCTGAATAGCTTTGTCAAGGCGAAATGGCGGGCATAACCGGTAAGCGTGTAGAAATAGACTTCCGCAGTGCGCATCACTGATCTTGCCTCTCGCGTGATTTACGTCCGTGATCTCGCCTCTCGCGAGATCACGCTTAAGACGCATGCGCCGAACTTAGTTCTTACCGGTATACTCCATCTTAGTACTCCCATTAGAGTCAAACAGCGCATTGGTGTACTCCTCATAAGGACTCCCGCGGGAGTACAAAGATGGACTCTCTCAGCCATTATGCTTAATTATGAAATTGGGTTAAGGTTCCTAATATTAATTTAACCTTTTAAAAACAGATTTATTTATTTATTTCATTTATGGATGAATTTATAGTAGCACTAGCACTTTATTATTACAATTTCTTGATGAATTGTTATTAGCTAACAATTGTAATAAATCACGGTGCAGTAATTCTGGCCAATTTTAGAATCATAACAATTGGTGGGGTTTCTTTCTCTTTTTCAATAATTTCCAGGCATATCATTATGTATCTCAGGTATGTACTGAGTGCGGTATGCGGAATGGATATGGAGTGTGCCTCAGGTGATAAAGACTATACTGTTCAAATGTCCTATGTATTCTTTGGGGTGTACTTTGCAAAATGAGCTGTTCAGCATTTAAGATGTGTCTTTTATGTAAAGCAACAACTTTTCTCTTTTTATCAAAGATTTCTGTAATGTTCACTATTAAGAATTTATCACAATTGGTCCTTTTTATCTTTTTTCAAATTTTAATCACAATTTTTTATCACTACATTTTTAAGTGAATATAAAGTGATGTTGAGCACGAGGTTAAAGACGGACATTTTATGGAGTTCACTGAAATGGACTGAATTTTTATATTTTTATATTTTTGACCATCATGGTTTAAGTAAATAGCACTGATCTTTTATGGTGTCACAGGAAGAGGGAGTGGCCTTTTTTACCACACCCCCTCCTCATACTTTAAATATGGATGTGGGAATTGTAACACTAGGCTTGATAAAGGGCTGGGGCGGCCCGAAACGTTGCCCTGTTTGAAATAATTTAATGCAATAAAATACACGTTTATTCATATCTACTGCTAATATCTGCTCTGATTGGATAATTTGGCCCTGTAACAGGCGTGGGTCCTTCAGTACAGCACCTGGTACCGCAAAGGTATGTGTCCAAGGCCTTAAGCTCTCCACCTCAGTTCCTTTTAATGGTTCATTGTGAAACACTAGAAAGTTGAACACTTCTTCCAGGACCACCTGCTCGAGGTGTGATGGTCCCAAACCGAGAACAACAAAAGATGCAGAATGAGCAAGGTTTGACTAGACCAATAGCTTGTGAGTAACATATTGCTCCCAGTGGCCTCAAAGCAGGTGCTTATTTTTGAATTCCAGGCTTGGAGGCAAGGTTTAATTGTATAAAAACCAGATGTACTGCCAAACAGAGTCTCAATGTAGGTTGACAATCCACATAGGGGCTACCAAATGGGCTATCACAGCACTTATTTGGCACCCCAACAACATTTTGCTTGTGTTGCTCCCCAACTCCTTTTTCTTCTCAATGTTGCTCACGGGTTCAAAAGGTTGGGGATCCCTGGCTAAGATTGTGGTTAAGAAGGCCCTTCCAACATAGTATGTTATTTCTCATGGAGGAACTGAGTTTTTCCACTGTAGCTGATAAATCTAATCGAACAATGAACATACTTTCTTCATCATTGAAGTATCTTACTTATCTTCCAAAAGGACGTTTGCTCCTGCCCAGGACTTTCAAACATGATTCCAACTAATATGTTAAATGCATTCACTGCTTATTTAACATGGGAACTGCATTTTTTTGGAAGCATGTGCTTTCCACTTACCCTGGATCCCTCATTTACTCAATGGGTTTACAAATGTCAAATCATAATGACTGATAAATATTGTAATACGGGTCAACAAGGAAACACAACTGGTATTTGAATGAATTCTTCCAAATTAAAAATTGCAGATCCAACCACAACAATGAAGAAACCGATGAACGCTTAAGACCTATCTGCCTTCCTGATGGCTTTATTCATATATTCTGTTATAATGACATACAGATATGATTTTTGTATCATTATTGTTTATACAGTATAGAATTTGTACCTCTGGTGCATCACACACCTTAAAATAGAAGGACTTTAACATAATTATTTATTTGTTTTTTCCTGTCAAGGTAAAGGTCATACTTTACATACTGGTATCATAGCTACAGGGAGGTTTCACAAGAATGGAAGAATTAAACAATGAGGAAAGAATATTAAGGTTGGGGTCATACACAAAAATTATTTGGTTGATACATCAGAGAAATACAATTTAAAAAAACAGTTGGAAGCAAAGAAATGACTTCCCTGAATGAATGATGAAAGTGAGCAGAATAGCATATAGCTATGACATCATAAACATATGTTGCTGACATCAGTGCATCAATACCATCAGTGATATACACAGGGACTATATGATAAGGGACTGAGATGATATTATAGGAAGATTCATAACTGTTGCCTTGTTGGAATACATTTACACAAACACCGAGCTGTTTCTAGGAGCATATTTGACTGTTCTCCAAGAAAAGAAGACTCTTCCAAAGGAGAAATCTACTTAATATTGCTTTTTATTTTGTTTTGTTTTTTTAAGTATCCCATAATGTTTCAGTGATGTTTATATCTGGAGATAAGGAAGGGCACGGGAGGTGCCTGGTGTTCATTAAACTCCTGGGGGTCATTAATCTTTTGCAGCATGGGAACATAATGTTGAAATAACATTTGCACCATAGTCTGAATTGAATCTCCTAAAATGGTTTGGTATTGGCTTTAATTCAGCCATGTAGAGAAATAACCAATAACTTCTGCCCAACTGTCTTAACACAGACCTATCCAGCTTTCTCTATGCAGTTAAAGGCTTGATGAAAATGTAGGGCTAAAAATGGTGTAAAGATTTCATAAGAACTGAGAGAAATCAACATTTTGGGGGTAACCACTATCGTCCTTTGGGCCTCCATCTGATAGTATGGGTTAAAGTGTTTTTTTAATAGACAGCCAGGAGTAGGAGGAGAAGTGAGTCCTCATCTGAGGTCCACAATGCTACAGAAATATAAAAACTTAATGTAACAGTCATTCAGCCATAGATCAGGGAACATCTAGGCCAACCAGCCAGTACTCAACCCAATTCTCACCTGACCTTCAGGATGGGTTTGCAAATGTACCTAGAACAGATGGTCTTTGCCCACAAATCTCATACTGACTTTAGCCAAAGTTCCCGGCTAGTGATGGGCGAATTTGCTCCGTTTTGCTTCGCCGAAAAATTCGGGAATTTTGCGTGAAATTCGCGAAACGGCGAAAAAATCGCGAAACGGCGCCGGCGTCTCGTTTTTGACGCCGGCGCCCGTTTTTTCGAAAAAATATTTCTTGACGCCGGCGAATTTTTGCCTCGAATTTTAGATGGCATTTTGCAAATTTATTCGCTGGCGGCGAATCGCGCAAATTCGCCACGAATTTACGCCTGGCGCATAAATTCACCCATCACTATTCCCGGCCATTATTCAGTTACACTTCACAGATGTGAGGGGAATTGAGGAAGGGAACCTGCTTTGGGAATGGGTCAATGGAACTTTAGGACCCCACTTATACACTTGTTTTTGCAAATGAAATTAGTTTATATTTATTATAGTACTTTATCAGTTGTAACGCCAGTGTAAAATCTCTTAAACTCATACAATATCCATATAGTGAAGCAACACATCATGGTGCCCTTCGGAAATAGTGGCCCTTATGCAGGGCCGGACTGGGAGTAAAAAGCAGCCCGGGCAAAAAAAACTAAGCAGCCCACATGTAAACGTGTGATGATCTTGTACACACTTATTTCAGGTGAGAAGCAGCCCACTAAAACAAAATTTCAAGCGGCCCCACGGGCAAATGCCCGAAGAGGCAGATTGCCAGTCCGGGCCTGCCCTTATGTACAAAGATCAGTTACAGTTTCTAGGCAAAAGAAATACAAATATGTGCATGTTAAAATGCCATTAAAGATGACCTTATGTTGTCTTGCACCTATGTGCCTGTGTCTATTAATATAATTGAGGCTCTAAGAGTAAGGTGCAACATGGAAGGTGCAAGGGTGCTCTTGTACTTTACACCTACAACTAACCAGGCATTAAATACAAACTGGCCCCTGCCCGCATTTCAGTTCTGAAACTATTTCTTATGCACTTGCCCCCCTCCTCATTGATTGTATTCTCTTTGTAGCAGCAGTGACCTCATTCCACCATGAAAACTAGCAGCACCTATGGGTTTTTTACTCACTAATTCATATTTATCCTGTACCCCTGTTTGAACTTATGACTTGTACAGCACTGTGAACATTTGTAGTTGCATAGACAGTATTTAAATCCAAAATATTATGCTACTTAGCTGTCCGACTGATGTGTCTCATCCTTGCTTTGGCTTCCTACATTATGTAGATACACAGATACTTGAGGGAACCTAATCCAATATATATATAATTACTTGAGAAAGGTCCCTGTGTTGACCGAAACGTCACGTTGGCTTGCATGTGATTTCACAATACAGATTTAAGTATATCACAAGCGATCTCGGTGTTGCTGGTCTTCTTTTTGCTATATATATATATATATATATATATATATATATATATATATATATATATATATATATATAATCCAGCAGAGTCGCACATCCTGTTAGTGTAAAATAAAACGTAGCATTTATTGTCCATGATAAAACAACTTTCAGTAAACGTACTGTACTCATCTGCACAGAGGTATCGCGATGTTTCAGGTGCCATCTGTACCCTTTCTCAAGCTTAACTCCGCATGAGTAAACCGGCACGATTATTAGTGGCGTCTTTAAGCTAAGATTCACTAAGAATTTAGTGGCGTATTTTCGCCAGCGCTCTGCAAATTCACTAAAATCCAAAGTTGCGCACAGGGGTAGCGTAAGTTTTCGAAGTTGCGCTAGCATTAATTAGCCAAGCAAAGCGAAGTTTCGCTAGCGATGGTTCATTTGCATACGGCGCCAAATTCTAATTTCAATGGAGGAACACGTATCAGCACTACAAATGCCTAGAAAACCTTCAAATCAGCAAATATAAATTTTATTTTGCCCTACACATGTGCCCACTGTCTAGGTAAGTTGCCATGAGTCAGGAAATGTAGGGGGGAAGGAGGGGAGCCCCAAAAATATTTTCGATCTTTTTCAGCCTATCACCCATCATGTAGAAAACACGCCAGCGTTTTTTGGGTCTTAGAAAAAACTTTTTTTGAAACAATCCCTATCTACTCTATTGCGCTTCGCCAGGTCTGAGGTGGCGAAGGAAGTCTAGCGTAAAAGGTAGCGTTCAGTACACTGCGCAAGTTAGTGAATTTGCGTAGTTACGTCGCTAGCGAAAATTCGCCTGGTGTAAGGGTGCGAAGAAACACTAGCGAAACTACGCCAGCGTTCGTTAGTAAATTTGCGCAGTAACGAAAAATGCCAAACGCTAGCGAATTAACGTTAGCGTTCGGCGCTTCGGCGCTTAGTGAATTTGCGCCCTTGTGTCTGCAAGCGGCGGAGCCCACGTGATCAGTCATCTAATAGCGCAGTATGACGCTCATTGCCGCGTCATATGACAAGTTGTCTCAGTGTCTCCACTAGTTGCAGCAACATGGACCATATTGTAAAAGGGCAAAATGCCCAAAATGTAAAATACAGCTAAGTGCTAAAGATTGGCACACATGCTAGCATAATTGAAACATCATTAGAACACATAGGTTCAGTTAGATCCAAGCAGTGGCCCATTCACATTATTCAAATAAAAGTATATACAGCAGGAAAAGGCAAGGGTAAATAACCCACAGTTCAATTCATAAATACATAAAGATCAAAGTCTCTATTTAGTCTAGTAGGACTTAATGACTTTAAGTGGTGTATCCACTGTACCTCCGCCTTTCTTAGTAACAAGACCCTGCCCCCCCCCCGTCTTCGGGTTGTGGAATATGTTGAATAACCCTGAATCTAAGGTCTTCAGCCTAATTACCGTTTTCAAGGCAATGTTTGGAGACAGGGAGTGTTTGATTATGAGTATTAACCGTGGATCTATGTTGGGAAAATGTGTCCCTGATTTTCTGGACTGTCTCACCCACATAGATCAAGTTGACAAACCAACATATAGAAAACAAAACTAGTGTCACAACTAAAGTGTCTCCTGATTTTATAAGTCTAATGTGTCACCGTGCTTTCAAACGTATCTCCTGTCAAAACAGATTTACATTGTTCACAACCCCTATACCGAAACATACCATCCCTGGGAGGACCCATGAACGTGTATAGTCTCGATGAAGGAGCTACTTCTGCATGAACAAGTTATTCGCCCAGAGTACAACCCTTCCTCAATGACATCACTGGCATCTGGTTGAATTCGCTCACAGTGGGATAAGCATCTCTTAATAAAGAGTATCTGCCGAAAGTGTTCACTTTGAGAATTATATTGACCTACAAAAGTTACGTGGCGATACCTCTGTGCAGATGAGTACAGTACGTTTACTGAAAGTTATTTTATCATGGACAATAAATGCTACGTTTTATTTTACACTAACATGGTGTGCGATTCTGCTGGATTTTATGCACAATATTGGATTGACCCATTTCAGAGTTTTCGCACCCAATTAATCTTTCAAGTGAGTGTGCATTACGTTTGCTGGATTTATATATATATATATATATATATATATATATATATATATCAAATTGCTAATATATATATATATATATATATATATATATATGCTATAACCAGCACCCAGTTCTCAAGGATAATTCAGAAACATTTGGCCAATCTTAAATAGCCTTACAAATTCAAATCTTCCAATCAGTGCTTGTTATCCAAACTTAGTTAATTGCGTGACTTAACCCATTGTGACTTTCTTTGCCTTAGTGTCATAAAAATTAGGGATGCACCGAATCCACTATTTTGGATTCGGCCGAACCCCCGAATCCTTCGTGAAAGATTCGGACGAATACCGAAACGAATCCGAAACCTAATATGCATATGTTAATTAGGGGTGAGAAGGGGAAAACATTTTTTACTTCCTTTTTTTCTGACAAAAAGTCACTTGTTTTCCCTCCCACCCCTAATTTGCATATGCAAATTCGGATTCGGATTCGGTTCGGCTGGGCAGAAGGCTTCGGTCGAATCCGAATCCTGTTGAAAAAGGCCGAATCCTGGCCGAATCCCGAACCAAATCCTGGATTCGGTGCATCCCTAATAAAAATACATTTTTTTTTGGTAGTGCTATCATTACAAAACACTCATCCCTTGTACATCATAAATATTATAAATCATTGGAACGTGATATATATATATATATATATATATATATATATATATATATATATATATATATATATATATATATATAATCCAGCAGAGTCGCACATCCTGTTAGTGTAAAATAAAACGTAGCATTTATTGTCCATGATAAAACAACTTTCAGTAAACGTACTGTACTCATCTGCACAGAGGTATCGCGATGTTTCAGGTGCCATCTGTACCCTTTCTCAAGCTTAACTCCGCATGAGTAAACCGGCACGATTATTAGTGGCGTCTTTAAGCTAAGATTCACTAAGAATTTAGTGGCGTATTTTCGCCAGCGCTCTGCAAATTCACTAAAATCCAAAGTTGCGCACAGGGGTAGCGTAAGTTTTCGAAGTTGCGCTAGCATTAATTAGCCAAGCAAAGCGAAGTTTCGCTAGCGATGGTTCATTTGCATACGGCGCCAAATTCTAATTTCAATGGAGGAACACGTATCAGCACTACAAATGCCTAGAAAACCTTCAAATCAGCAAATATAAATTTTATTTTGCCCTACACATGTGCCCACTGTCTAGGTAAGTTGCCATGAGTCAGGAAATGTAGGGGGGAAGGAGGGGAGCCCCAAAAATATTTTCGATCTTTTTCAGCCTATCACCCATCATGTAGAAAACACGCCAGCGTTTTTTGGGTCTTAGAAAAAACTTTTTTTGAAACAATCCCTATCTACTCTATTGCGCTTCGCCAGGTCTGAGGTGGCGAAGGAAGTCTAGCGTAAAAGGTAGCGTTCAGTACACTGCGCAAGTTAGTGAATTTGCGTAGTTACGTCGCTAGCGAAAATTCGCCTGGTGTAAGGGTGCGAAGAATCATCATCATTGTAAGGGTGCGAAGAATCATCATCATTGGAACGTGATATATATATATATATATATATATATATATATATATATATATATATATATATATATATATATATATATATATATATACTGGGGGCAGGAATTACTACCCCTGAGCCAATGGAAACACATCCCTCTCCCAGGCCATAGATAGGCGATATAGATAGACTTTCTCACAGTGAGGATGGATGACCCCTTACATCTCCTACAATGACTACTTTATTTCATTCATCCAACCTCCTCATCTACTGACATTTTGACAACCTTGCCAGGCTGGTGGGAGTTGCCAGAGAAGCATGCAGGAGCCTACATGGGATTTTATAGGCAGAACAGCAAAGCAAATCAGAAAATGGGTCAACAGGAACAGGCACAATGTATACTGCTTGAGGTGCTAAGGAGACCTTGCAATGCTATTCTACCTAATTGTAAGTACATGGTAAATACTGTAGGTATGCATCAGGGATTATATATCACATATAGCCACAGGGTAAAACTAATTGTAAATCAACTCGCCTGCAAATACTTTCAGCTTTTAAAAGAAATGAAAAACAGGCTTTGAAAGCACAAATAATCATCCCAGTCCATATATTTAATACATTCTATCATTTCTGTCACACTTTCGATTATCGATAAGCAGTCAGTATACAACCTGTTAACCCCAAAATGCTACACAAGGGTACATTGCTTGCTTTGAATATTTATATATATATATATATATATATATATATATATATATATATATATACATATATATTCATTACATACCACCCAACTGTTCCATTTTCAGTGGGACAGTCCCTCTTTTGACAGCTCAACCCGCAGTGCCTAGTTTGTACTGGAAAGTCACGATTTTCTCTGCACTGAACAGCCAGAAAAAGAAACAAAGTTTCTAACTTAATTGGCTTTTGGCAGAGAGCCCAGAACAGCCACCTCCATATAAGATACTTGTAACAATTTTGAGATAATTTTGAGATAAGCAAATAAGTAATTGTAACAATATAAGATAACAGGTTCATTTGGGAAAAGTTAGTTCACAGCTTAAAGGGCAATTCACCTTCATTAGCAAAACCGTAATGACTAAAACATAGAAATATTTTCAAACTTTCATAAACTGCTAAATTTTGTAAAATGAACATGGTAATAAGGGGTGTGGCCACAAAGATGGGCTAAAATGTTGTCCCTCTTTTTATTTCCAAAATGTTGGGAGGTATGAACATATGGCAAATGCATTCACATAGTATAAATTACAGAAATGTTATTAATGTTTTAATATACTTATGTTGCCAGTGGGCGGGCAGTTGGGATGGTAGTGGGAGTGGCTGTGCACTTTTTTTAATCGGGGGGCCAGCAGCACGTTGTTGCACCACTTGGCCACCTATTTATATAATGCCCTACACATGAGCCCCCTGTAAATGAATGTTCCATATGTTAGGAAATGTCTGGAGAAAACCGGTTACCCTAAAAATGTTTGTTTTTGACTTTTGCGGCCAATCCCGCTTAAAAAAAGGAAGAGTCGAGAGAGTTATTTGAACTTTAATGCATTTTCGGCTCACAGTATATGATGTAAGTGACAGAAGATTGAGGAAGATGTAGCTACTTTTTTGCACTTGACCTGGTCTGACGTGGCGAAGTCAAATCTGGCAAAAAACGTAACGTTCAGAAAAATCCAATTTGCGGAGTAACGCCCATTCACCAGAGCGAAAAGTCGCCTGGCGATAGAGTGTGAACAAATGCTAGTGACGGTCTCTTTCGCTAGTGAATTGACGACTGCGCCTATTAGTGAATTGGTGATGACCCTGCGGATGTGATTTCTGACAAAAAGTCGCTAGAGTTAGCCACTTCGCCCTTTAATAAATCTGCCCCATGTTGTTCATATTTATTAGGAGACAACAGCATTTAACATTGTTTCTTTGCATCCTAGAGATCAGACATAGAGGTTTTCGCATTGTCTAACTGAGAGTAAGATTTACATGTCTTCTTCCTAGAGAGTTTGCTTTCAGAATCTATAAAGACTAATGATATTGGGTGCATCATAAAATCCTAATTCTAATCTTTGAAGCAAGGGTGGACAGAGGCAAACTGGAGCTAGCAAAGTCAGAACATTGTTCATGGGGCCACATCAACTTGAAACCCACCAGGTTTAGGAATCCATAGTCTTCCAATTGAGTGCTAAGCTTGGTCTCCTTAGGAAACCTCTTCCTGTAAACATTTGGGGCTCCACACAAGGTTCCTCCAGCAGTCTCTATTGTCTCTGTCTACCCCATAGACATGAAGATGGTTTGTTTTGGAAACTGGAGTCAGTGTTGGTCTGGTGGTCACTGGAGGTCAGAAACTACATATTACACCAGCGGACCCCAACTTTTTTTGGCCCGGGGACCAGTGTAGGGCCAAATTTTGGGGATGGGGGGATGTGGAGGGCGGGGTTGAGAGGGGGTCGGCATCCAATTCTGGCTTGCCAGTGTCCAATTCAGCACGCCCCGTTTATTGGTTGCTAGGCACGTTGGCCAAGTTCAAGACTGTCCGCAGCCTGTAGGTTGGGGACCCCTGTATTATACAATATATGGGTAACCCCCCCCACACACAAACTGTTATCACAGGATAATTATGTACCAGCTACTGTATGTACAACCTTGCGCAAATACATTCTAGCAATTCTAAGTAAAATGTGAGCTGATCTTTATTTTCAGAATAGAAAGGCTTTTCATGTTTTTTTCTACTGCCTGACTTATTTCAATCACAATGAAGGAATCACTGATCCAATTACATTCCCCTTGAAGGGTTTATTAACCAACAGGAAATTCCAACTTTTCTACTTTGCATATTATTTATCATTCTATTTCCTGAATATGAGATCTGTGAATTCTAGCTTTCTCTGCCAGGCCAAAACATTAATAGAACAGGAGTGCTCAATGGCTAAATAGTGATCCCTGTAACATGGAATCAGAAATCTCCGGATATAATACAGTACTTGTGTCAACTACTTTGGATACAAGCAGCAAAAAAATTTATTTGCGAATTTCCCTGATATGAGCGAAGGTGTAGTGCTATGGTGTAACTGATGCTATAGTCCATGCCTTATCCTACCATGCCATGTCAGTCCCTATTTAAGGAGATTTTGGGAAATTAGTTTCCCTTTTAACAGATGCACTTGTGCCAGTGATAGATTTTGGGAATCCTACAGATGAGATTGTACATGTCATGTGACAACCCTGGACTTCATGGCCTTTTACTTCCAACTTCTGTTTTATTTGACCTCTCCTCCTGTTCTCCTGCTTTCCCCATCTCAAACAAACGCTAATCTGGGGGTACCCAATCTTTTATACCTGTGAGCCACATTCAAATGTAATAAATATTTGGGAGCAACATAAAATGATCACAATAAGCCAATAAGGAGATGGTGGTCGAGAATCATTGGCACGACTTGAGGGACCCTAAGGGCAACATTTGTATTTTCAGAGATTCTATGCAGTAGCCCTATACAACTGCACCAACATATAAAGCATTGCAGTCTCATCGGTCCATTGAATCTCTTTAATACATAAAACCAGGAGGCACAGGGGGTACTACAGTATGTCCTAAAGGGGGGCACGGCTGTGCTGCATTTTTCGAAATAGCCGGGCCCCCCTTGACAGTGCCGAAGCCATGCCTAAGCCACCGAAGTCCTGAACCGATGGTCCCGAAGAGCCGAGGTCCCGAAAATGCAAAAAGACCCAAAGCCACTAAAGGAGCAAAAGTTGAAGTCCCAAAGCCGTGAAAAGACCCAAAGCCACAAAAGGAGTCAAAGTTGAAGCCTTTAAGCCGCGAAAAGACCCAAAACTACGAAAGGAGCCAAAGTTAAAGTCCCAAAGCTGCAAAAAGACCCGAAGCCATGAAAGGAGCTGAAGTTAAAGTCCTGAAGCCACAAAAAGACCCGAAGCCATGAAAGGAGCTGAAGTTAAAGGCCTGAAGCCGCGAAAAGGCTGAAGCCACAAAAGTAGCCCAAGTTGAAGTCCTGAAGCTGGAAAAAAGACCCAAAGCCACGAAAGGAGCTAAATTAAAGTCCCATAGGCACAAAGGAGTCAAAGTTGAAGTACTGAAGCCACGAGTTCAGTTCTACTGAACACCAATGTGTTTTTTAAGATTTTATTAAACCCCTACCACCAATGTTTTTTTTTAAAAAAAATATTCTCTGGGGTCTCAATGTTTCTTTTTAACTTGTAAGGGGGACCCCTGGCCCCTGGATTTCTGAAGGCGGCCCTACAAAAAAACTATCCCACCAACACCTATATCACACTGTGGGTAGGAAAAACTATTTTCCCATTGGTCGCCCAACCTGGCCCATGACTTGCAGTAAAACGGATTGAATCATTGGGAATACTGGAACAAGGAGAGATGGTTCCTCCCGGCAATTATGTTCATTGTGATATCTGTCACCATCGAATAAATACACTGGGCAATAAATCTAACATTTATTATGGCAACTTTTACAAGGCCGTGGTTACATTTACATCGAAATGTAAATTATCTAATGGCCCAACTCGATGAAGAGACAAATAACACTTCATATATTTAGACAAATGTCGCGCATCACTCAGCCAAACTAAACAGTTCTAACCTGCAGCAAGTACAGCATCCGAGGGGAACCATAAATAGACACTTCTCAGAGGAATAACAGGGATGGAATAGGGGTTACTGAACGGATGTCTGTGTTTGGGACAAGAGAGGTATTTAAGCGTTATGGAACAATACAGGCATGCATTGGAAGGAATGATCACATTATGTAATGTTCTTGTCAGGATTATATTTTGACAAATAATAAAAACGTATATGGACTTCAGTGTTGTAATGTAATATTATTAGAAATCTTTGTGCTCTCTAGTAACCCATAGTAACCCATGCACCCAACCAGCATGCAGCATTTACTGATCCCATGCCTGAAAGCAAACATCTCATTGGTTGCCAGGAGTTACTAGATCTGCCGCCAAATGTGAAAATGTTATAAAATTTCCCCTCAAAGCCATAACGTTAGCCAGTTAAAGAAGTTTTCCACCAAACTGATTCAGTTTTAGCAACATCTCTTCTGACTTTAGACCTTTACTATGATCATTATTTTACTATGATACTGTCAATATCACTCTCATTTACGATGAAGCTCATCAAGTCTTTCTAATGTCCAATCTTCACCTGATCAAAGCAATTGCTTCTCTGAGGTACTTGAGTGCCCTCATGGGTTCATTTATGTTGAAGAGCAGTGGACAATGTATTAACTACATTTTAGGGGGTGCCATATTAAAATAAAAACTATAGTGCCATCAAAAGATGTCAATGGAGCTCTTGAGCTTCCCAGAACCCATAAAAATATCTTGAAGGACCACATCAGGCCCAGATGGACAGGGATTTGGAAGAGTTAGCTTCATGAAGTTCCAGTATTACTTCAGCACAGAATTCATGGTAGTTGTTTCTGATTTGATTGACAGGTATAATAGTTTCTGGTTTCATTGACAGGTAAAAAGTACCACCAACTTTATTTGCAGCAAATAACAAAGAGGTCTCACAATGTGTTGTCTTTCTTTACTGACCCTGTAGGAAGTTTCTAGTATCACATGTACAAAATGTTTCCCATTTTGTATTGATTTAAATTCCAGCACATGCAACATGCAGAATGCAGTAGTCTGGCAATAGGATGGAGCATAAGTGAAAAACAAACATAAGGCATGCGGTGTACCACTGAAGTGCAGCCAAATGGCCTACAGAAACGCTCTGCAACAGGAACCTTTGCAGGGATTGATTTTAATCTTCAACAATGAGGGGAAATGCTAGATTGTTTGTATGGAGGGGAGGTTCCTTAGCAGTTGTTGGGTGCTGGAGACAATATTTTTATATGCTAAACGTAAATGACACAGAGGTTTCTAAAAATCAATAGCTTTGAACTTGACAACCACTCCCAAACTATCACCGCAAGCTAAAGCTGGACATACTGAGCTTGTACTGCAAAGACTGGTAAGTTTAGGCAAATAGGTGCAGCTGGTAGAGGTAACCTGGTGGTAAATACAAGGTACAAACACTTACTTATTGGATGTCATCTCCCATTCCTGCCATGTTTGCTTTGGCACACTATAGTAATGATTAGAGATGGCGCGAACTGTTCGCCGGCGAACTTGTTCGCGCGAACATCGGGTGTTCGCGCTCGCCGGAAGTTCGCGAACGTCGCGCGACGTTCGCCATTTTGGGTTCGCCATTGTTGGCGCTTTTTTTTGCCCTCTCACCCCAGACCAGCAGGTACATGGCAGCCAATCAGGAAGCTCTCCCCTGGACCACTCCCCTTCCCTATAAAAACCGAAGCCCTGCAGCGTTTTTTCACTCTGCCTGTGTGTGCTGAAGAGATAGTGTAGGGAGAGAGCTGCTGCCTGTTAGTGATTTCAGGGACAGTTGAAAGTTTGCTGGCTAGTAATCGTTTTGATACTGCTCTGTTATTGGAGGGACAGAAGTCTGCAGGGGTTTGAGGGACATTTAAGCTTAGGTAGCTTTGCTGGCTAGTAATCTACCTTCTACTGCAGTGCTCTGTATGTAGCTGCAGTGGGCAGCTGTCCTGCTTCTGATCTCATCTGCTGACTGCTGCAATAACAGTAGTCCTTGTAAGGACTGCTTTTATTTATTTTTTTGTTGTTTTACTACTACTACTACTACTACTACTACTATAAGAGCCCAGTGCTATTAGTCTAGCAGTGTTGGGGAGTGGGACTGGTGTGCTAATCTGCTGCTCCTAGTAGTTCAGCAGCACCAACTGTAATTTTTTTTTTTTAATATTCATTTTTTTTTTATTTTACTTTTTTTTATTTTACTACCGCTGTAGTAGTGTATAAGTTGACCTTTTAGGCATTATTTGCCCTGTAGGCATTTTTTGCCCAGTGTGTTATTCAACCAACTGCCATCTAGCATCACTAACAGCTCTCCCCCTACACTATCTCTTCCAAGCACACACAGGCAGATTTTTCAGATACATTTTTGCCCTTGATCCCCCTCTGGCATGCCACTGTCCAGGTCGTTGCACCCTTTAAACAACTTTAAAATCATTTTTCTGGCCAGAAATGTCTTTTTTAGATGTTAAAGTTCGCCTTCCCATTGAAGTCTATGGGGTTCGCGAACCGTTCGCGAACCGCTCGCATTTTTGCGCAAGTTCGCGAATATGTTCGCGAACTTTTTTTCCGACGTTCGCTACATCCCTAGTAATGATACAGGAGGCATCATTTTAATGTTCTGTGCAGTTTCTATCCAGTACACCAAGCTTTAAGATGGTTCTTCATGCACTCATGCATCAGTTTTTTACTAGGAAGGCTATCATTCACTAGTTCCTGCCAGAAGGTTGAGGAGCTGTGGATTTCCACTGAAGCAAAAAGCATTTTAGCACAATAAAGGAGTTGGAGGTAGCAGAGTTTAGCACTTGGTAGGAGTCCCAGAGTATTTGTCATTCCCAGCAGACATACCAAAGGTAACTTGATGCGTGGAAGTAGAACATCTGACATATTGCACCACCTCTCCCCAGAAACAAGGAATGAGAGAGAAGTCCCAGAATGAATGTAAGAACCCACTTCTTGCTTACACTTCACACATTGGTCAAAGTAGCCCAGGCATTGATATAAGGCAGCGTAGTAAATTATGGAAAAGACACATTTTCCCAAAGTGGCATCCAGTGTGACCAAACTGGCTGTGCTTGAACACTTTTACAGTTACAGTTATTCTGGTTATGACAATGCAAAAATATATTTCAAGTTTCCAAACTCCAAAAAAACCTCTATTGTAATAGTAGTTACAATATAGTATAGTAGTTTTTTTTTCTTTTTTTTTTTAAAGGTTATATTTTTGGAGTTTCAGGCTACATAGTAAAAAGCAAGAAGAAACAAAAAGAACAAAAACGAACATAAACAATAAGAATGGTGTACATTTCTAGGCAGATAATGTCCTACCTGAAATCAATACCAAGACGCCTCTTATGTAAGGCACTATCCAGGGGACAAAATGTTTTTGTGTTGAGCAATACAAGGCATTGTATTAGTTATTAGTATAGAGCCATGGGTATTCAGTGGAAACCAATGGGAAATTTGTTTGAGGAGCAAGGAACCCACTGCACTTGAACTTATCAAAATTGTTAATGAGCCTTACACTTTGGGAAACATTGCTGTACATAAATTAGGGACTTCAGTAATTTTGTAAATGTCATGCCCAAAGAAGATAGGTTTACACATGGTAGCTCCCAGCTATGAGTAACTTGGGATATACAGAAAAAAATAACTGTGGAAATACTATGTTCAGCACGTTAGAGCTTTCATATCACAGCATTCCTGTGGTTTGTAGCATAGAGATGAAGACTGGGCCAACAAATAGCATAATGTAGAGAGCTGGCCGGACTGAACTTTCTATCAGTTTACAGAAGAAGCATTGAAATTTGATCTAATTCATTTCCGTTAGAGACTTTTACATGTTGACTCTCCAACAAGAGTGTCCAGACTTGTGTTTCCTTAGTAAATTGGCATATCCCTTTATAAAATCAACATTTTACATGTTGGATAACTGCCGCTCAGTCGATGCACAGCTCCACTAGGGAAACTAAAGACTTCTAAAACAAGTAATAGAACCTTTTCTATTTATAATACAATGTTGCAGAATATGTTCCTGTGTTTTAGTCATAATAATAATTCCGCATAATCAATTTGTTTGGTAATCATGGTGGCACTTTATAAATACTACTACTATTAATGATGTAATAATAACATTATAATATTTATTTAAAAATTTGTAGTTATACATTTAATGAATTAACAGCAGGGTCAGTGACTCAGTGGGCAGTTACCTATGCAAGGAGACTTTTCTAATCAGAACTGCACAGAATGGCCCCTAGCAGGTCGTTACATCAGGCTATTGAGGGATGGAGCAGCACTTTAGTAGTTATATTGAGCCTGCCAATTACAGAAATGTGCCAGTACTACTTTTTTTTAATTTTTTTTTATAACACTAATCTTTTTATTAGAATGCGTATAGAGGTAAGCATTCATGGAAACTGACAGCCAGGCCAGAAAATGATGAGTTGGGTTTTAATACAGGTTTGTGTGCTAACTTAGCTGGCCATAGACGTGCAGATTTTACCATTTACCGTATATACTCGAGTATAAGCCTTCCCGAGTATAAGCCGAGGTACCTAATTTTACCTCCAAAAACTGGGATAGCTTATTGACTCGAGTATAAGCCGAGGGTGAGAAATGCAGCAGCTTCTGGTAAGTTTCAATCTCGTTTTTGGATGACTATTCTTAGGCGCCGGCTACTATTCTAAGGCGCCGGCGAATATTCTTAGGCGACCGTTTTTGCGCTTGACCCGAGTATAAGCCGAGGTAGAGTTTTTCAGCATATTTTGGGGGCTGAAAAACTCGGCTTATACTTGAGTATATACGGTAGATAAAATAAAGCAGCAAAGAGAACAAACCAGCAGATGTCCTGCCCGTCACAGCAATCGTGCGAAAGTATGGCTGACAAATTCTACGGGGAAGCTCACAGCGATATCGTTAGATCGGCAATACATGCAGAGATATTATCGTCAGCCAACAGAAATCTTTTAACTTGGCCGATCGTCCTAACAACCGATCTCCATGGGACAAAAAATGTTGGGACTCTCCACACATGGTCCAAAAATCGTATCTTTGCATCTATGGCCACCTTTAGTGATGTGCGAATAAATTCGCCTGGTGCAAATTCGCTGTGAATTGCTGCGTTTCTAAATTCGCAAAACTACCCGCGAAAATTCGCCTGTGTCAAAAAATTTTTTTTGCCCATTGCCTTTAACGTCGATGTCAAATATTTCTGCGAAACTGGAAACATTTATCTATCACTGGTGCTATAGCTAAGGTATAGACCCATGTTCCATGTCTTATAACACAAATAAGACTCGGGATTGGGAATTAGAGCGTGAAAGTCCTGGGCTCTGGACATTGAACCAGCAAATTTGTCTCACCAGTCACACAGACACAAATGCTCCATGGACGGGCCATGCAATTTTAGGCACCTTAGGGTTCAGGAAACGGTGTCCATGGAATAAGTAATTAAGCCGCACAAAATACATTAAAATGAATATTATTTAATGGCAGCCCCTACATATACATTAGAAAGAAACAGGTTTTTACTTTGGTCTGAGAATACAAGGAACAATAGATCAAGCCTACGGTATATTCTTTTTTTGTAACTTATAGTTTATTGGATTTTGACAGTTTTTCATCACAAATCATAACTGTTTACACTCACAGAGACTTATGATATCAAAGCATCAAGTTACACCATAATAGACAAGCTGAAGGTATATAAAGAAAACAGTAAAATCATACATCAATACAGCAGGTAAATTGACACAATATATACTCTTATTACGGTCACCATGTATTCAATACAATTGTGCACATAGATACATGTTATATAACCATCTAATCTCCATAAACCTCATACCTCCCACTATTTCCCATTTC
Source organism: Xenopus petersii (assembly GCA_038501925.1). Taxonomy (NCBI): domain Eukaryota; kingdom Metazoa; phylum Chordata; class Amphibia; order Anura; family Pipidae; genus Xenopus; species Xenopus petersii. The sequence goes on from CM076680.1 coordinate 12,227,873, forward strand.
TGTGGATCAAACGACACATAATCAGTTCAATTCACTCACCAGAAGAGCAGCAATCATTCGCACTTGTATCTTTGTAGCTACCCAAAAAGGAGAACAAGACCTCTATCTTTGAGAAATAAAATAATCCCACTTAGACCAATTTTTTTCATGCAGGGGCATCCTCCCTTTATGTTTGGAAGTCATTTCCTCCATCAGTTTCATATCGCGCAAGCTGACAATAACCTCCCCTAATGTCGGAGTTTCTGGGGCCTTCCATTTAGAGGTAATAGCTAATCTAGCCGCCGTATAAATAAAATTTATCAGCTTCTGTTCCTGTGGAGAGAGATGCGGATAAGGGGCACACAAAAGCGCATATACAGGCTCTATTGGTATGTCCATAAACATTATTTTTGCTATCATACCTGTAATATCATTCCAAAAATATCCTCCCACTGCTGGTGGATGAGGTTGGTCTCCAGGTCTGTTTCCCACTGAATCATATACCTATGTTTAGGCGGTGGATCATGGACAGGGCTATTTAGGAGGGAATACAAGTTTGATATCAATGCCTTCTGCGGCAGTCCCTTAACACATCATTTTTCAAAAAAGGTCATAGAGTGAAGTGGAATCATCTGAGATATAGGCGCAAATTCAGTAAGCGGCGAAGAGCCGAACGCTAGCATTAATTCGCATTTTTCGTTACTGCGCAAATTCACTAACGAACGCTGGCGTAGTTTCGCTAGTGTTACTTCGCACCCTTACGCCAGGCGAATTTTCGCTAGCGACGTAACTACGCAAATTCACTAACTTGCGCAGTGTACTGAACGCTACCTTTTACGCTAGACTTTCCTTCGCCACCTCAGACCTGGCGAAGCGCAATAGAGTAGATAGGGATTATTTCAAAAAAAGTAAATTTTTTTTCTAAGTCCCAAAAAACGCTGGCGTGTTTTCTACATGATGGGTGATAGGCTGAAAAAGATCAAAAATATTTTTGGGGCTCCCCTCCTTCCCCCCTACATTTCCTGACTCATGGCAACTTACCTAGACAGTGGGCACATGTGTAGGGCAAAATAAAATTGTTATTTGCTGATTTGAAGGTTTTCTAGGCATTTGTAGTGCTAATACTTGTTCCTCCATTGAAATTTGAATTTCGCACCGTATGCAAATTAGCCTTCGCTAGCGTAACTTCGCTTTACATAGTGAATCAACGCTAGCGCAACTTCGCAACCTTACGCTACCCCTGTGCGCAACTTCGGATTTTAGTGAATTTTCGGAGCGCTGGTGAAACTACGCATGGCGAAGTGCGACGAAGCACGGCGAAGTTGCGCCTGGCGCAACTTCGCATCTGAGTGAATTTGCCCCATAGTGTCCTGAATAAAATGCGAAAGCTGAATGTATTCATAGTACCAGGTTTGTGGAATTTGGTACTTTGTTTGTAATTCCAAGAAGGTATATTGTTTATTAGTAAGAGGGTTGAAAAAGTCCTTCACGTAAAATATGTTTTTCGAACCCCAATGCTCCTTAAAGGTGGAAGTTAACCCGGGTGGGAAACAGGGATTCGCCAACACTGACTGCAATACTGGCGTTGTGCCAACTAAAGGTGTTTTCTTACAACAGTGTTTCCAGACCTGCAGGGTAAACTTAATTACATGGAGTGAAGTAACTGGGAGTTTAACAGGTTTCTTAGATTCCCAAAGTAATGAGTTTGGGTGAATTGGTAGTAGATTAAGCATTTCTATTTGTGTCCACTTAGACCTAGGATTGAAGGTGGTCCACCCTAACACCTGACGCAGATGCGCTGCCTCATAATATCTCCTAATATTTGGGGTCGCTAATCCACCGTGTGATTTGCTAGCAGTCATCACAGACTTTGGGACCCGATGTCTCGATTTAGCCCAAATAAATTTAAAGAAAGTTTTTTGCAGATCCTGTAAAACGGTACTTGGAACCTAAACTGGAATAGTCTCAAATAAGTAGAGCAATTTCGGTAAGATTGCCATTTTTAAGGTAGCAATTTTACCCAACCAAGACAGGGAGTATGTGCTCCATTTATCCAACAATGACTTGATGATTTGGAGGAGCGGAGGATAGTTATGCCTGTAAAGGTCAAAATATGATTTAGTAAGATGAATGCCTAAATATTTAAGTGAGTAATCCTTCCATTTATATTTAAAACTCGATTTGAGGGCTCTATTTTTTGAATGTTCAACTTATACCCATATATTTCACTATACTGGTTAAGGAGTCTATGGAGATTTGGCAAATACAGTATATCATTGGATTGGTAATAGCCAGAAGTACATCATCAGCAAAGAGGGAAACTAAAAATTTGTGTGCTCCCAATTTTGGTCCTGTTATATCCCTATGTGTCCTAATTGCTGTCGCCAAGGGTTCTATGCTTAAGGCATATAACAGGGGGGAGAGCGGACAGCCTTGCCTAGTGCCATTTGCAATTTTGATAGGAAGGCTAGAAGCCCCCAGCAATTTAAGAGTCGCCGTTGGTGTGGAATACATAGCCCTTATAGCAGTCAGAAAAGATCCTCGAAAGCCCATCTGTTCTAATAGAGTGAGCATATATTTCCAATCTAGGCGATCGAAGGCCTTCTCTGCCTCCAAACTAAGAATGATGGCTGGAGTTTGGGCTTTATTGATAATGATCAAGCCTATATTCTATTGTCAACAAGAACAATACCTTTTACCTAGGGAGTGGCAAGTGCTCAGTGACTGACATAGGAGATGTTGTCTACAGATGTGAAAGATATAGACATGACATGTGAAAATGGTTATTACAGATTTGTCACTTTCATATAGCTGATATTCATAGTTCTGTTGCTTAATTTAACTTAAATATATGTTACCTTACGATCTTATGCATATATTCCCCAATTTCCATTTTCATGGGGGTTTCATTTTACTTACCCAGAGAAACGTAATTTCAAAGCTTTATTTCTCAACTATTAACCATCACAGTTATAAGTAGGTATGGAATACATTATCCGGAAACCCATTATCCAGAGAGTTCGGAATTACGGAAAGGCTGTCTCCCATAGACTTAGATAGATTTTCTTTTTCTCTGTAATATTAAAACTGTAGCTTGTACCTGATCCAAACTCAGAATTTATTATTAGAAGCTTCTCTATAGTACAGGTATGGAAACCATTATCTGGAAACCTGTTATCCATAAAGCTCTGAATTACGGAAAGGCCCTCTCCCATAGATTCCATTATAATCAAATAATTCCCATTTTTAAAAATGTTTCCTTTTTCTCTGTAATAATAAAACAGTAGCTTGTACTTGATCCCAAAATAGATATAATTAATCCTTATTGGAAGCAAAACCAGCCTATTGGGTTAATTTAATGTTTACGTGATTTTTTAGTAGACTTAAGGTACGGAGATCCAAATTACGGATATCCGGAAAATGCCAGGTCCCAAGAATTCTGGATAATAGGTCCCATACCTGTATTATACATGGGACAGAGCCTCTTTCCTCCCCATGATAATCCCCATAGCGGTTCCCATTTTTTTCCAATAAGCAAGTTATACTGGCGGCTCTTGAAACCTAGCAGCCCATGGGTTCTGGCCTTTATTATGTCACCTCATGATGATGCGTGACTGATAGCTGAGAGACTGCGTCAGAGATGACCCTATAACAATATGGCTGCTCTGAATACTCTCTGACAAAAGAGGAGAGTGTCTTTTGCATGCAGAATAACCAGCAACTGTGACTGACAGCAAAGAAGCCCAGGGGCAAGGCTTTCCATCATAAACAACACCTGTCTCTCAAACAATTAGTCACACAGTTAGATCATGAGGTTGTTGCAATGGGCCAGGTCAACTGAATACAAAGAAGCAGAATTCATCCCCTACATCTACCCAGAGAAGAAGGAGAACAGATGTGGAATGTGAAACAAACATGCAAACAAAAAATCCATTAACCACAACCTGCTATATCTGCTGCCGGCCGGCATGTGACTGTCACTTTGCGTGCAATTCCCGCTGAACAGTGGAACAAACACTAAAAATACACACTTACAACAGCTCACAGCATATTGCACTACTAAATATGAATTCTATAGGGCAGGATCCCCAACCTGTTTTACCTATGAGCCCCATTCCAATATAAAAAGAGTTGGAGAGCAACATAAGCATGAAAAAAGTTCCAGGGGGGGGCAAATATGGCCTGTGATTGGCTATTGGTAGCCCCAATGTGGACTACAGGATACTCTGTTTGGCAGTACATCTGGTTTTTATACAACCAAAACAAGCCTGGCCTGCAGTGGCCTGCTTTGAGGCCACTGGGAAAAACATCCGAGGGGTTGGTGAGCAACATGTTTCTCAAGAGCCATTGGATGGGGATCACTGCTGTAGAACATCATCATGAGCAATATACATATATGTATACAGTATATATATATATATATATATATATATATATATATAGAATAAGAAGGATCAGCACTCACTATATTCATGTGAAGAAAAATTTGCTTTTTATTATAACATCATAATCTGACGTTTCGGTCCCACCTGGGGACGTCGGATTATGATGTAATAATAAAAAGTGAATTTTTCTTCACTTGAATATAGTGAGTGCTGATCCTTCTTATTCTATTTATCCTGAATTTGATCGTGCACCACGAACCAGTTTAATGATCAGAGTGCTGGTACTGCGGGACTATATATATATATATATATATATATATATATATATATATATATATATATATACATATATTTATATATATATATACATATATATATATATATATACATATATATATATATATACATATATTTATATTTATATATATATATATATATATATATATATATACATATATAATATATATATATCAGTTATAATAATGAATACTAATGTTGGCCCTTCTAGCCAGGGTAGTATATTAGCCGGGCTAAGATCGATATTTTCTCTTCCAAACTGGGACATTATTTGAGGGACAGGAAAATCTGCCCCATATTACAAAGATAATTACATTCATAATCTGTTGTACTCATTGGATTTGGTACAATTTGTTCCAACAATACAGCAAAATTAAAAATAAGGAAGTCAGGAAATGATCTGGTTCATAGACCCGATGAATGTTTCTTGATAAGGCACCCTCCAGCCACTAAACAGTGTTTATCATATAAAATGTGCAACTATAATTAGATGTTCCATTCTGCAGCATACTTAGAGACTGTTCCTGCTGAATTGTGCTTAGTACAGGGAATACCTATTCTGCCATAGTTTTATGGTAATATTTACAGAATTGTAATCACTGAACACAAACACAAGAGAAAATATTAATACTAGTGTGCATCACACTCTCAATGGGTGATGGGATACAGGCTGGAAGTTGCACCCCTCTGGTATAGGATCTTTCCCCCAGTAGGCACAGCTTTAAATTCCTGGAAGGGAAATAGTTGATTTCCGTACAGTGACTACTGACATATGAAAAGCAAAAAAAAAAAAGAATATTCTTTCCTGAATCGCCCCTTGTTTACATTCTCTCTGACCATTCTTAATTGTCTCCACCACGTGAGAATGTTTGCAAGATGTTTGGTTTGTGAGATCAAAGGGCAGGGGGCTGCGATGGGAAAGGAACTCTATTTATAAGCTGCTGAAATGATTTCTTCTATGACTGTTATACAGACAGTGCTACTTTATAACACAACAGGCTTGACATTCCTCTCTTCATTAACATGGATCCAAGAGACTTGATTATGGATCATTCCATTCTATTCCATGGTTCATTCCATTCCAACACTGACATTACTAGAAGCTCTGTCATAAGCAATATCCCCCAATCTCTACCCCCAAGGAGACATCTGCTAAAGTAGGTTCTTTAATCCCTTCTCTCTATGTTGGGTCAAAACAGAGGATTATGCAGGTTCTTCGGGATCAACAAGCTATTTGGTCCTCACCAACAAAGTTTTCAAACCCATTCAATAGATGGTGGTCAGACCCTGGACAGTATACCGTTGCTGTTTTGACAATAATTGCCCAATAAACTGCCAACTGAGCATAGAGGGCCAAGTTGGCAGCTAATGTCAGCCCTGGTATGGGGACCATAACATAGAGGGATGAGTTTAGTGCTACATACTCATATCTACAAAGGGATTATACAAATGAGCCCATGCATCTACAATAGCTTCTAGCTGTAGCATCTAGCCCAGCACATGCTAAGTCCTCTCATACCCCAGAACTCTGTCTGCACAGGGGCCTTCTTTAACTAGGCTCCCAAATCCTCCACCCACCTTCAGGATGAAACAAGACACATCTACACACTTAACTAAAGATGTCAACAGACGTCCCTGTACCAATAGGAATGTCTAAACCACCCATATGTCATGCTTACACCTGGATGGGGTTATACCTGTCCCACACATTCCCATAAAGACCAGTTCTCTATCTAAGGCTGTAGAACTACTAATAACTAAGAACCATGGGGTAAGGTTGAATTCATACTCCCCTCAGTAATAAAAAATAAGCAGCCAATCATCAGGTAGCACTCACTTGACAGCTGGAAGGAAGCACCTGAACAGTTACTATGGGTTACAAACATTGCCGGTTATAGTATTATTCCCTTATTAATTCCTAAATGCATTACTGGTCAGTATAGTGTAACTTTAATGAAAATATAAGCCGTGTGGGTTTATACTTATGTCATTGTATTTAACTGCGTAACTTGCTGGGTAACATGTTTGGGTATCAGAAAGGGGCACCTTCTTCTACAAGACAGGAAGTCTAGAGCGCCGGGCACTATAATTTGTTTTAAGTTTAACAGCAATTGTTTTGCGCTGGATGATAGGGAAGTTTATATAAACAGCCCATACTTTTCTTTACACTTTCTATGGAAGGGAAACTGGGTATTTAAACATACAGAGTTATCTGCACTCGCCAGCTGGCAACACTTTCATCTGGAGGGTGGGAAAGGGCTAGAATGAGTGGTACATGCCAAGCGCCATTTTGCTAATTCTATAAATAGGGTCACTGGATCCCCTGACCCAAGAAACAACTGTTACTTTATTGGTTTAGCTCTAGTTTCCGTGCTTTCTAGCTATTGTATGCTAAGTAGAACCAGGTATGAAGAAGAATAAATGTGAATAAGAAACTGAGTATGACTATATAATAAGAAGCTGGGTTATCCAATAAGTATCACTGATCAGATCTCCCCACTCCTACTGACTGGTCAGGTTCAGGTTGAGAGTGTTTACCTGCCAGTTAGGATGAGCGGTTGGTTTAGACTACACCAAATAGTATATAAAGCACCCTTGCTTTTTTACCAGCATCAGACTAGGGTGCTGGGCTGTGACCCCTTCAAACGCCCCTGCAGACCACCCCCCCACAAGTGTGATGTGTCCCCTGGACACCCCCCTTGGGAAATGTGTCTCTACCTTGTTTCTCCATTGCTGTGATTGGGGGAGAGGAGGGAGAGGAGTCCAGAGTACAGGGGGTCCCCTCGACCCAGTCCAACCCTGCTCTTTACCCTTAGCTGTCGTGCATTTCTCTTCATTCATTCCCTTATATTCTATAGCATCACATCACTGAAAGTTCAGGACGAGTGTTCCAACAGGGTATTATTGGGTTTATGACCTGCTCATACCTAACCTTCCCCAAATAAGTGGGGAACCTTGTAGCAAAGTAGAGGGCTTTGTACATACAGCACCAGCAAATAAAGCAGCAATAGAATTGGTACCAGATTTAGCCTTTAGGGTCAGGGCACACGCTCATATTCAGGGAGATTAGTCGCCGGCAACAAATCTCCTCTTCTTCTGAGCAACGAATCCCCCTGAACTGCCTCCCGCCGGCTAGAATGTAAATCGCCGGCGGGATGGCACTGGGAGCTCCTAGTTTTCTGAAGTTGCCCGAAGTTTCCTCGTGAGACCCTTAGAGTTCTTCAGTTTAGGGCACTCAGTAAGCCACCACAGCAACATGATTTTATCTATTAAAATATGTATTTACATAGGTTTTGGGTGTTTAAATAGCTTGTAAGAGGGATGGCAGCCTGGAGATCATAACTGACTGACCCAAAGGTAAGATGGAAGGGGCACGGGAGTTAGCTGGACAGACAAATAGAGGACAACTCAGTGTGTAGTGATGGGTGAACAAATTGGCCTATCACGAATTTGCGGCGAATTTCCACATTTCGTCGCCGGCGAATAAATTTGAGAATCTCCCTCAGAAATTCGCCTGCAACAAAAAATTTTGGCCGTGCATCTGAAAACTCGCTCGCGTCAAAATCACTGCACGTCAACACTATTTGGACGCCCATTGACTTTAACGCCAGTTTCAAAATTGACGCAAGTGTCTTATTGGACGCGGGCATCAATTTTGATTTTCACCATTTTTTCATGTCTTTTTCGCCATTTTGCAGGAAATTCTCACATTTTTGGGCGAATCGAAACAGGAGAAATTCGGCCATCACTACCCAGAAGGTCTAGCCACTCTAAGACAATAGGGAAATGTAATGGTTAGTGTGAAGAAACAGAAAACTGGGTTGGAGGACCTGCAGCAAAAGGATGAGAAGGTGATGGTCTCAGAAGAATCGTTAGAGGTGTGAGGGCATCATAAAGCAGACAAGTGAGTAATTTATAGAACGATCAAAGAATTCTTTTCATATCTCAGTGGGAGAGAGGAAAATTAATGTTAAGTGCTGCTTTATGAAATTGAGTCTTCAAATCTCTAAACATCTTCAGTCTTTGGTTCAGGTGCTTCAATTGGTGCAGAGAGTGCAACCTCCTGGGGTAAAATGTGGCCACTCCCTCACAAGCCACAGCCATGTCCCTTTTTGACCACACCTTGCACTGCAGCACCCCTACTACACCCAGGTGTGCCCCATGCATGCCACTGCTCTACACAATAGACATACAGTTTATCTGTTTTCCAGAAGCCCATTATCCAGAAAGCTCCGAATTACAGGAAGGCCGTCTCCCATAGACTCCTTTTTAATCAAATAATTACATTTTTTTGAAAATGATTTCCTTTTTCCCTGTAATAATAAAACAGTACCTTGTACTTGATCCCAACTAAAAAAAAAAATATTTAAACCCAACAAACCATTCTATTGGGTTTATTTAATGTTTTTTTTTCAGTATGGAGATCCAAATTACAGAAGGAAACCCCAGGCCCTGAACATTCTGGATAACACTGGAAAATACAGGGCAGTTAACATCTTTGTTGGTGGTTAAAAAAACTCATTACTTGATTGATTATTTGACATTTACAGAGTCAAGAGTCAGACTAGTTTGGCAACCTCTCTCTCTCTCTCCCCAGCTGGAACTTTTATATTTTTACAACATATTAGTGCTTTGTTCTAGATAACATTTTTAGAGACGATGAGAAGTTAATGACTGCTAAGAGCTATGGCCTGGGGGAAAGTAACTACAACCAAACAACTATTTCCCATAAGTTGAAATGAAGAGGAAACTTGTGGCTCTGCTACTGATTCTTTCCCCGGCAGTTCCATGTCTGTTCTGTTCAACAATATTATAAGTCTCGTGAGCAACAAAAGCCATGACTTTTAGTTGACGATGCTTTGTATTGGCCTAACTTTTGTAGGTTTGCCTCTAATACCCTGTCAATATTGTTAAAGGTCACTAAGCTGCTCGTTTTAGTCTTGACTGCTTCTTCAAATATTTTCCGAGCACAGAAACAAAAAGAGAAAATGTTTGAGATGTCAGTGAATCGGACCAACCTAGACAGCAGGGTTTAGACTTGTATTGTATGAAATGCAGTGTATTTGAATGACACAAAGTCATATTTCTATAAACTCCTGTAACAAATAGAACACAACCCTCTACCCTTAAAGGAGAACTAATCCCTAACATTGAATATGGCTAAAAATGCCATATTTTATATAGTGAACTTATTGCACTAGGCTAAAGTTTGAGCTTGTCAATAGCAGCAATGATCCAGGACTTCAAACTTGTCACAGGGGGTCACCATCTTGGAAAGTGTCTGTGACACTCACATGCTCAGTGGGCTCTGATTGGCTGTTGAGAAGCTAAGCTTAGGGCTCGTCACTAATTATCCAGCAGAAAATGAGCTTCCCTGGCTGTAATATAAGCTGATGCTACAGGTTTGCTGATTATTAAATTCTGATGCTAATTGCACTGGTTTCTGTGCTGCCATGTAGTAATTATCTGTATTAATTACTAATCAGCCTTATATTGTGACATTTCTATTCTATGTGTACTGTATATTGTGAGTGGGTCCCTAAGCTCAGTAAGTGACAGCAGCACAGAGCATGTGCAGTGAATCAGCAGAAAAGAAGATGGGGAGCATTAGAGTTTTGCAATATGGGGGCAGACATGTTATCATAGATATTTTGATACATAATTTAGGCATCCCCAATACTTTCTTACTAGGAACAAAAACTTGGGACACAAGGGATAAAAGTATTCTGAGAACACCTGGAAGCCTCCTTTAGGCTAACTGGAGATAGAATGGTCACTATTGTTGGTTGGATTTGAGTAACCCATGAGCCACATTTAAATGTAAAAAGAGTTGAAGAGGAAAAAAGGTCCTGGGGAGGGGGCAAATAAGAGCTGTGATTTGGTAGCCCATATGTGGACAGGCAGTCTACAGGAGGCTCTGTTTGCTATGTTTTATGCAGCAAAACTTGCCTGGAATTCAAAATAAGCTCCTGCTTTGAGGCCACTGGGAGCAACATCCAAGGGGTTGGTGAGAAACCTGTTACTCGTGAACTACTGGTTGGGGATTACTGGATTAGTTCGTTTCTTGATTGTGGGGACCAAGGCAGCCTAAATGGTTACTTTGGGCATTCTACATTAGTGGGTAGAGCCTAGTAAAGGAGATTGGTTCTTAGGAAACACTTTACTCGGACATAGAGTTGCCACCCGGCCGGTATTTCACCGGCCTAACTGGTAAAACACCTGCCAAGGCCGGGGCCGGTATTACAAATTTACCGGAAATGCAATTGCCGGTAATTTGTAATACCCTTTAAAAAAAAGCCCCTGGCCTGCCCCCAATTCGCAAAGAACTTATCTTTTTCCAGCGCCGTGGACGTCTCTGCGATGTTGCTCCGCCCTTTTTGTGGCACGCCATGCTCTGCCCCTTTTTGCAACGCAGACCGCCCCCTTTTGGTGCCCTCCCCCCACTGGCCGATATTATTTTTAAGTAAAGGTGGCAACCCTACTTGGACATGTTGTATCTTGCCTTGTCCTTTGAGCGTTGTTAGATATGGATCTGTACACAATCTCTACAGAAGGTTTATGAAGGCTGTAAATTGTTATATTGTCTGCACAATATTATGGGTACACTTTTTTATTATCTGTTTCTCCTGAGTATTTACAATAAACAATGGTAGGAGTTTGAAGGGTGGTGGGGCTGGGGAAAGGTATGAGAAGCTAAGCCCTTGCCCTATATTCAGAGTATTCTCCAAAAAAGCCTGTGATTCCCAAACTTTATGATGGATAAAATGATACCTTATTTCAGGGATCCCCAACCTTTTGAACCCGTGAGCAACATTCAGAAGTAAATGGAGTTTGGGAGCAACACTAGCATGAAAAATATTCTTGGGGTGCCAAATAAGGGCTGTGATTGGCCATTTGGTAGCCCCTATTAGGGATGCACCGAATACAGGATTCGGTTCGGGATTCGGCCAGGATTCGGCCTTTTTCAGCAGGATTCGGATTCGGCCGAATCCTTCTGCCTGGCCGAACCGAATCCGAATCCTAATTTGCATATGCAAATTAGGGGCAGGGAGGGAAATTGCGTGACTTTTTGTCAGAAAACAAGGAAGTAAAAAATGTTTTCCCCTTCCCACCCCTAATTTGCATATGCAAATTAGGGTTCGGATTCGGTTCGGAATTCGGCCGAATCCTTTGTGAAGGATTCGGGGGTTCGGCCGAATCCAAAAAAGTGGATTCGGTGCATCCCTAGCCCCTATGTGGATTGTCAACCTACAGGAGACTCTGTTTGGCAGTCAACTGGTTTTTATGCTACTAAAACCTCCAAACCTGGAATCCAAAAATAATCACCTGCTTTGAGGGCACTGGGAGCAACATGTTGCTCGCAAATTGGGTATCACAGTTTATTTGGATGCCAGTGACATATTCTATTTAAGTATTTGCTACTATGTGTATACCTGAAATCTCATTCTCCATCTAAAGGACAAGGCTGGTTCCACTGACGTTGTTAATAACATGTTTACATTGGTTCCATTTCCATTGCTTGCTACTGTATCTATCTGTTCTTCAGTCAATAATTGGTATGTAAACTAAGTATTTTATTGACTAGTCTGTCCCTTAAACTAGTAGTTGGGATCAAGTATCAGCCATTCACTGTTGTACAAAATAATAGAATGGGGGATTGTGGTTTGCATTCCAGTGTAATAGTATATGTTCTGGGAAATGGAATCCCTTACCCTGAAACCCATTATCCAGAAGGCATTTGAATAATGGGTAGTAGTGATGTGCAGGTCGACTAAAAGCCAACCCACGCCTAGCCATAACCCTCTCCTCCACCACCCTCACCCGTTCCTAACCCAGTGCGTCTTCGTACATATAGACCTGTGCCCGCCCTTTATGATGTCACAGAAGATCGCTCACTGGAGGTGGAAGTCAGCACAGCAGGGCGATGAGAAAAGAAGGAATCGTTTAACCCAAACCCTCCCACAACCTGGCAATCACGTGTGAAAGTCAGCACATCAAGTTGCAAAGGCCATCGTCTATTGTTAGCAAATAAGTCTATTTTTTAACAATGACTTCCCTTTTCTCTGTTATAATAAAACAGTTCCTTGTACTTGACTTAAAGGAGAACTAAACCCTGAAAATGAAAGTGGCTAAAAATGGCATATTTTATATAGTGAACTTATTGCACGAGGCTAAAGTTTCAGCTTGTCAATAGCAGCAATGATCCAGGACTTCAAACTTGTCACAGGGGGTCACCATCTTGGAAAGTGTCTGTGACACTCACATGCTCAGTGGGCTCTGATTGGCTGTTGAGAAGCTAAGCTTAGGGCTCGTCACTAATTATCCAGCAGAAAATGAGCTTCCCTGGCTGTAATATAAGCTGATGCTACAGGTTTGCTGATTATTAAATTCTGATGCTAATTGCACTGGTTTCTGTGCTGCCATGTAGTAATTATCTGTATTAATTACTAATTAGCCTTATATTGTGACATTTCTATTCTATGTGTACTGTATATTGTGAGTGTGTCCCTAAGCTCAGTAAGTGACAGCAGCACAGAGCATGTGCAGTGAATCAGCAGAAAAGAAGATGGGGAGCTACTGGGGCATCTTTGGAGACACAGATCTTTACTGCTAAAGGGCTGTGGTTGCCTTGGGCTGGTACAGAAACACAAAACAAAATGTACAACATTTCTAGTCCACTTATTTAGTTAAGCTTTAGTTCTACTTTAAGGTATGGGGATATCAATTATGAAAAGATCTCTAGCTGTCTATATACCGGTAGGTATGATGAGAGTTCCTTATCCTCAAAATGGCACCTGGGAATATTGATCATTGCTGCCCTCCAGGAGCCAACAGCATCAAAATACCCTGGTCTAACTGTTGCCACCCTTGGTACTACTGAATATAAAGCAACTTATTAAAGGAACAGTAAAAGTAACATCAAAAAATGAAAGTGTTTTAAAGTATTAAAAAAATAATGCAGTGTTGCCCTGCACTGGTAAATCTGGTGTGTTTGCTTCAGAAACACTAATATTGTTTATATAAATAAGCTTTTTTGGTGTTACTGTTCCTTTAAACACACACTGGAATGTACCTGTCTTGCTTCATTGTGATTCTAATAAAATTCCACTTTGTTCCATTTGCTTTTCTTATTTCATTCGATTTACTAAATTAACTTGTGTCAATACTACGTGCTTGTGACTTCCTTGACAATGCTTTAACAGGCCAAGAATCCCCGAGGGAGCCACAATACAGTAACAGTAGCCATAGCCTTGTTTGATCCAAGGATTACAGGTGCCAATCTAATTCTCCAAGACTGTATTCTTGTAACGGACAATGATCTGACAAAGGACAATACTCAACCTACTGTCAAGTACAAGGATCTCAGATATCAAACAAGAGCTCTCGTATCATATTGCACAAGGTTATTAAAGTCGCGGAAATCTTAAGCGATTGCAGGGGGTACATTATTTGTTATAATACACAAGTTCATAGATACGGGGGGAGGGGCTTAGAATATGAAACTTCTAGCACTTGGTGGTGAAAGTGCAAAATTCAAATAGATACTGTATCTGATATTTCTATATAGTTATTAATTTTACTTGGCATAATGCTTTATAATAGACGAGAGAGTTTGATAAGGCACCTGTTGTTTTGCCCCTGTATATTGATATATATAAGTACAGGTATGTGACCTGTTATCCAGAATGCTCGGACCTGGGCCTTTGTGGATAACAGATCTTTCGATAATTTGGATTGTCATTCCTTAAGTCTACTAGAAAATCATGTAAACATTTAATAAACCCAATAGGCTGGTTTTGCTTCCAATAAGGATTAATTATATCTTAGTTGGGATCAAGTACAAGCGACTGTTTTATTATTACACATGATCATTTTTATTTAAATTGGATTATTTTGATAAAATAGAGTCTATGCGAGACAGCCTTTCTGTAATACAGAGCTGTCTGGGTAACGGGTTTCCGTATAATGGATCCCATAGCTGTACAAGGGAATCCTTATACCTTATATCCTACGTGACCACTATCTAGTTGAAAATCCCATTGGACAAGGCCTGAATCGGCTTGTTGATGTGATACTTTGCCAATGGGTTTCCACAGACCAGGGGACCAAACAGCTACAAAAAGGGAAGATGTCTGAGACTAATAAATTCAATTCATGTTCCGTTTAGGATACAACATACATATATAACAGTACAAAACCCCTAAAAAACATCATCCCTCCCACCTGAAAGAACTTCTGTTTTCATTATGAATTTTGTTGCTGTTTTAAAGGAATTTTACGTTGGCCAAAAAAAAATGCTCCAACTCTACAAACAGCAAATTCTGAAAACAATGGAAAACAAAAACTGGTACTAAAAATAGAGCAATTCTTTTAAAAGGAACCTTAAACAATGAGTTGTAGACAATCTTTGTGTAACATTTGATAACTCCGTGAGAAGTTATTGAAAGCCCAGCAGCGGCAAATAACAGAGCTCAGCCTCGCTGTACAGAATCTGCAATATGAGATATGGAGCCAATGACGTAGGTAAAGCATGGAGCCACCCTTGTGAGACAGTGCTTCTTTATGGTTAGTAAGAAAAAAGACTTGGAGTAGACGCGTTGAGATAATTTTGCCCTGATCTTCATGTATCTGAGCCAGGGATGGCCCTAAACAAAATTATGCATGGATTTGTAATGGTCACGATTTATAAAAGCTTCCAACTCAATGATGGGCACTCCTGTTGTTTACATGTCCTCCAACATTTCATTTACATTCAATAGGACCTGTCCCAGGCACTCAAATAGGCACACAATTGCCCCCATACAAAATGTTGCCCCTAATCCGCACTTGAGCTGTGCACCAGTTTGTCCCCTACATCTACTATTGCTTCTACACACGCAAGCCCATCACTTGTCATATGCCGAGTACAGCACTCCCTTAGAGTATTGCCCTGAAAATATTCGATTTTATGCCGGCAAAATTGCATAGGATGGAAGAGAGTGTACTGTATGTGCGCTCCTATGGCACTCCCACAATCAACAGGTCCCAATCACTTACAAATTCCCATTTTAACAGTCTGTATCTTATTTTCAGGTATTATAGCCCTTTTGTTTAGTTCATTTTGATACAGAGCCATAAAGAGTGCAAGCTCATGGAGGAGTGGTGTAACTAGATTATACTGGGCCCCACAGAAAATACATTTTAGGGCCCCCAACATATCCAGAGGATGTCTAGTTTTACCAATATATTGTAGGGGACAAGAGGAATCCTTCCCCTGTTTTTCTGCCTATGACATCATGCAGCCCAGTTACAGGTTATTGGCTGGGCACCCCAGTGCATTCTTGGGAGAGAGGGTGTGCCTGACTTTGGAGCCAAATGTACAGGGTCTCCCAGAGAGCTGAACAGAGCCAGCACGAGTAGCTGTAAGACTGTCAAGTACAGAGAAGCTGTTAAATCTGTGGAGGTACAGATTGAGCCCAGTCTGTTCTCTGCCAAGCTGCTAGAGACTCAGAAGGAGAAAGGTACCCCTGCTGAGATTGATCCTGCTGCAGAGCTGCCTGTAATCTCCAGTGTGATTGCCTCTGAGAGCACCCTGGTGAGTGAGCCACCCAACGGAGGATAGTGGCACGGATATAAGCGTGGGGCCCCACAGTGAAGACAAGTCTTGTGTATTTACCTGCTACGTGGGAGCTGCTGCTAAATTATAAAGGGAGAGATACTTTTGGGTAATGGTAGCACTCCCTGGGGAATAAGAGCTCTGGGGAAGGGACATTTCATTTGAACTGTGTGGTTATTAACCATTAAGTACCTAATAGTGATGTAGGTAGTGTCCCACGTGTCCCCAGTGTAGGAGTGCATGGTGTATTAGTTTGCCCAATTTTACTGCAGTTTATATAAAATTTATATTTGTTTAATTTGCAAACTGTGTGTTTTTATTATTCCTAGTGGAATCCCCCTGAGGTGTGTTCCTCAGTGTTCCCTAGGTGGAGGCACTGTGCTGAAATTCCCAGTTCCCGGTTCTTTTCATATGCAAAAGGGACTCAGGGCCCCTGGATTGCCAAGAGTAAGTTGCTATTTAAAGAGACAGTAACCAAATTAGGGTAATAATATGTTGAACTGTTTGTTCCTCATGGGGCCCCTATACCTCCTGCCCCCCCCCTGCAGCCAGGGTTTGCTTCTTCTGTAGTTACGTCTCTTGCATGGAGCAGGGGTGGAGATAAAGGCACATACTCATCCAGTCCCATCCATTTCCCGCAAGCAAAGCTTCACAAATACAGTAACACAATTACAGTGGCTCTCACAAGCAGGCGCTCTCCGTCAATAATCAAATATGAGAATGGCCTGTTGCAATCCCAGGGAAAATGCCCTGCTGGGACAAAGTCTTATCATATCGAGCACACAAAAACACACAGTTCCTGTCCCTCATACCGTTACATTGTGTACTCATAGAGGGTTACCAGCAGAGCACATAGCAATAGCAACCACTGCCCCAAAATACGTGCTACTTAGGCAGAAACGAGGCAGAACAAAGAAATGGATATAGCCAGGGATGTGCTGATTGGCTGCATGACCCCCCGGCAAAATAAAGGGCTCATCATTTATAGCAAAACATGTGACCATCCACACATCATGAACCAGTGATTTGGAAAGTTGAACAGCATGACATTTGCAACACAAACACTATTTTCTTGGATTATCTTGACAAATAAGTGACAAATAAATGACAAAAGGCATATTATTAAAGCTGAAAATGCACTTTTTACAAAAAAAGTGCCCTTTTTTCTGTTTCGAGTCTATACAGTGGCTAATAATCATATGATTCTACTCACACAACTCTTGTTCTGATTGCCCATCAAGGTGGGTGCCCATAAATTTCTAGGTAATGAAATAGGAATTCTTTCAGTATCTGTCACTAACCGGCCTTCAGCTTTGTCCCACCAACTAAGGCTCCAAGACTTCTAGTGAACCATTGGTCTAGTCTATAAAGGGTCTACTGTTGTGATTGTCTTCAGTTTGGTCTACCTATAAGGGAACTAGGAACTAATGCTTTATTTGACTACAGATTTGTCTCGCCTATAAGCTGTGGCGTAACTAGATATTACTGGGCCCCACAGCAAATAATTTTTCAGGTCCCCAAAATGTCTAGAAGTTGACCTGTTTTACAAATACTGTTTTAAACAATACTTGTTGAAATTGTATATAAATTAGGACCTCATGGGGCCCCTATACCTCCTGCGCCCCCTGCAGCCACAGGGTCTGCTTCCTCTGTAGTTACGCCCCTGCCTATATGAGTTTTCATGCTTTGAATGGCTACAAGTTGGTAGACCTATACATTTTCTAATACTTTGATTACCTGCAAGTTGGTTTATCTATAAGGGTTCTAATGCTTTGATTAATTAGAAGTTGGTTTATCTATAAGTGTTCTAATGCTTTGATTACCTACTAGTTGGTTTATCTATGAGTGTTCTAATGCTTTGATTAATTAGAAGTTGGTTTATCTATGAGTGTTCTAATGCTTTGATTACCTACTAGTTGGTTTATCTATGAGTGTTCTAATGCTTTGATTACCTACTAGTTGGTTTATCTATGAGTGTTCTAATGCTTTGATTACCTACTAGTTGGTTTATCTATGAGTGTTCTAATGCTTTGATTAGCTACTAGTTGGTTTATCTGTAAGGGTTCTAATGCTTTGATTGGCAGCAGGTTGGTCTACATATAAGGAATTTAATGCTTTGATTGGCCACACACTGGTCTACAAATCAGGGTTCTAATGATTTGATTGATTACAGGTTGGTCTACCTATAAGGGTTCTCATGTTATGATTGGCTGCAGATTGGTCTACCTATAATAGTTGTAATGATCTAATATTACGTTGGTCTTGCCTATAAGGATTGTAAAGTTCTGCAGCATAAGATGATCTTGTGGCTTGTTTTGGTGTTGCTCAGCATTGTTGAAAGCCGCACTGACAGGACACAGAAGATTGAGTTCTGATGTCAGATAAGTGCAATATCCATACTGCTGGTTATAAAAACAATATCTCACAGCTAAAACAGCTTTAACAGAAACATTGTAAACGGCATCAGTTTGTGGCACAAGGTAATGTCATCTAGAGACGTTAGTTGGGAGTGTTAGTGTTGTAATGTGATCTGATTCTAAGGTAGTTTGGAGATTATATGTTATTACAGAATGCTGTCTGGCCATGTGGGATTACATGGTACCTTAAGGGGCGAGTTGCAACAAACCAGCCTCTGTTCTTCTAGATGGGTATATGGGGTATCAGCAGAGAAGTGAGAGTAGCTGCATGATTGGCCGTGTATTGCCACCCTAGGGAATAATCTGGTATCCTTTCAAGTACCTGTTCTCATCACCTCCATTAGATTAACATATTTTTTCAACTTAAAGGTCCCTTTAAATACAAGTGTATGTCATAGGGTTCTCGTGCCAAGTGACAGAATCGAGTTCATTGGTTCAGAACAAACCTTGGCCCAGAGGTTCATTTGGCTACCGCATAGGAAACCTGCAGGAAAGCCATTTTCCATCCTGGGATCTGGGTTATCTAACCATAAAATGAGCATACTCAGCATAAATCTAGTAAACATTTATGAGACCGCAAGGCTGCACAGTCACTTCTGACCTAGTGATAAGGAAATATTAATTTTTGATAATTTTGCATTTTTAAAAATAAATAATACAAAATAAATAGGGATTATTCAGGGTTATCTATAAAGCCAGGCAGTTATTCTGATAACAAATCCGACACTTTGGTCAAATTCAACCTCTTGTTATTCAGTAATTCATTAATGGGATCTAAACTGATCACTGAGCAGAAGCAATCACTCATGGCTCGGCTTTCCTTATGGGTGCTCCTGGTCATCATGGAGCCTGGGATTGAAAATATCATGGGCAAACCTGTGAGCCAACAACCTTGCTGCGTAGCTCTGAAGTTCTGCATCTGAAATGGGAAACAGCTGACTTTTAGGCTGTATGGATGGGAAGGAGACTGGGGGCAGTTAAAATACAATGGAGGGTTTATTTCTCCTTTTAAGGGATACTGTCATGGGGAAAAAGAAATTCAAACTGCATCAGTTAATAGTGCTGCTCCAGCAGAATTCTGCATCAGTTAATAGTGCTGCTCCAGCAGAATTCTGCATCAGTTAATAGTGCTGCTCCAGCAGAATTCTCAAAAGAGCAAACAGATTTTTTTATATTCAATTTTGAAATCTGACATGGGGCTAGACATATTGTCAATTTCCCAGCTGCCCCAAGTCATGTGACTTGTGATCTGATAAACTTCAATCACTCTTTACTGCTGTACTGCAAGTTGGAGTGATATCACCCCCTCCCTTTTCCCCCCCAGCAGCAAAACAAAAGAACAATGGGAAGGTAACCAGATAGCAGCTCCCTAACACAAGATAACAGCTGCCTGGTAGATCTAAGAACAACACTCAATAGTAAAAACCCATGTCTGAGACACATTCAGTTACATTGAGAAGGAAAAACAGCAGCCTGCCAGAAAGCATTTCTCTCCTAAAGTGCAGGCACAAGTCACATGACCAGGGGCAGCTGGGAAATTGACAATATGTCTAGCCCCATGTCAGAATTCAAAATTGAATATAAAAAAATCAGTTTGCTCTTTTGAGAAATGGATTTCAGTGCAGAATTCTGCTGGAGCAGCACTATTAACTGATGTGTTTTGACAGGATCCCTGTAATGCCCCCAAAAGGTAGAAAGACTCTTTCCTAATAGTGATTGGCAAATCTGTCCCGTTTCGTTTAAAAAAAAATAGCAAAAACCATTGAAGTCAATGGGCGTAAAAATTACAAAAAGTGACAATTACAAACGCGACAATTTTTAAACGTGTGACCATTTTGTCCATATACCTAAAGTCAATAGGCGTCTGAATGATTTTGTCGCGGCAAATTTGGGCAATTTTTGTTTCGAAAACATTTGCAGGCGGTGAAATGATTCACCGCAAATCTATGCCTGCCGAATAAATTCACCCATCACTACTTCCTAAATTTAGCTCTCCTATTACACTACTCCCTACAACCAGGAATCACAGGGGGGTATAGTTAGCAAAACTTCCTTCCACGGGGCCCCATTTATTAGTGTAAACCAAGTATAGGGAGAACAAGCTGACAAGGACCAAAATGTTGAAACACTCATCAAGTAAGAAAAGTGGTCCGAACCCTGAGCATAGGAACCCATGATTAACCCATGATTGTCGCTAGGACAGAAAAAGCGTAGGGCAGAAGGAGATGGTGGTTTTTATTATAATGTTACTTTGAACAAAATATGTTACTTTTATTTTTTGTGACCCCCCTGACTCCTTTGGAGTGCCCATTTGCCCATTCTGCTATTGGTCCCATTTATTAGCACATTGATCACCTTTGCCCCGGCATGGGGGTCAGTGTTGGACTGGGACACCAGAGGCCCACTCAAAAACCTTAGACCAGAGGCCCACCAAAAAAATTTAGATCAGGGGCCCACTCTCAGTACTATTATTCTTCCTCTCTTCACTCAACCTCTGTTCTCCTAGTCTCTTTTAGTTGTATATACTATAATCTATTATTCCACCTATTTAGCCTCTTTGTTCTCATAGAAATAGGGAATGGCCATGAATTAGGCCAAATGTTTAGCAGCATGAGAGACAACTGACACCTGGGCCCACTGGGTGTTTTCCTGGCATTCCGATGGGCCAGTCCGACACTGATGGGGGTCCTCCCAACAAATACAATTGGCCCCAGTAAGAACAAAAATTCCTGCAAATGAACAACTCCTGATCAATCCAGGTCAGATCCAATTCTGCCAAAATCCCACCCATTAACCCTACCCAGGGCTGCCATCAGAAATCGCAGGGCCCCATATGAAAAAAAAATTCTGGGCCCCCTGGGCTGCGCCCACCACAAGCCACACCTACCGGTTGCCTTCCGCACCCCACAGGTCCACCCCACACTAGGGGGGGCCCTGCCATGTTACACTTACTTCATTAGAGTGGCCCACCTGCTGGTAAAGCTGCATGGTGATTGGATGAGCTGGAGGAGAAGTTCAAACCTCAGCTATCCAATCCCTGAGCAGCTCAACCCCCCTGATGGCTGCCCTGACCATACCTACCCCCCACAACCCCCTCCCCCTGTGGACCACAAGCCACACTTTTATACCCCGTGGGGCCCTCTCTGGCCAGGGTCGGACTGGGCCATCAGACCACCAGGAAAAAACCCAGTGGGCCCCAATGATCCAAACCTGCTCCCTTCTGAGTCCCCTCTCTTTTCCCCCGACATCCCCCTGGCCCCAGTCGTGACCACAACAAGAGAATAGGTACACTGGGGGTGTTGGAGGGGGGTTGTATCTGGGGTGGGGGTTCCAGGGAGGTTGAGGCTGGGGTGGGGGATGGGGGGGAAGTAGGGGCCCCTGTGTTGGAAGCTCTGATGGACCTCTGACCCTCCAATCCAATGCTGCCTCTAGCACTGGCTCTCTGACTGCAATACTCCCATTAATTCCGTGAATCCTTCTCACTTTTGTTATAGTAATTTGGTTCTATTCAGACTGCCTTGTTACATACTGTAGGTGCATCAAACACTTTACTGTCATAAAGAACATTCCCTCCAATGGTAATCAGTAGTGATGGGCGAATAAATTCGGCAGGCATGAATTTGTGACGAATATCCACTTTTTGCCGTGAATAAATTCGCGAAACTGCCACGAAAATGTTCCGCCATCAAAACATTTTGGATTCTAGTCAGAAAACTCACTCAAAACCATTGCACATCAACATTATTCTGAACGCCCATTGACTTTAACGCTGTCGTCAAAATGTACGCAACCATCAGAATTAATGCAGGCGTCAAAATTTGTGTTTCGCAAATCTTTCACCATTTCGCGAATTTCCCAGAAATTTACAAAGGCACCAGCAAGTGTAATTGCTCCAAAATGAATTGGGGGGGAAAGCACTGAATTCTGGTTATAACAAATGGCTATTTACATCCAAAATTGCACTTTGCACTTGCATTTATATATGATCCCTAAGAGCCCCGGCCAGTAAAAACCCCCAATCTCCTATTACTTTTTATAGCCGATATCAAGGGATTTTTCTGGGACTGTCGGAGCAAAGTTGCTGCATGCGGAATTTCTGGTGGAACAAGTTCTTTCATCTCTCTTCAACAGGAGACAGCAGGTACAAATCCCAAGGTAGGGACCATTAAGTTTGTTTTTAAAGTGCGCCCATATCATTAACGCACAGGAATTTCAATATATCTGCCCCTAGCTGCATCTGTTGCTCCCACTGCAAATGCATTGTTGCTGCAATATTGCAAGAAAGCCTCATTCTTATCAAAGCCGGTGATTTCATTTGATCCCATATCTGATCATATGGACATAGGGTGCTACAAAGTTCCTACCTGATAGAGGTGCTCCACTGTCTCCCACTAATAATCCCGGCAAGGAGTTCTGCTCACGAAATAATCCAACAAGGTTTTCCCAGACTCAGGGACCCGCGGTGGGGCCACACCTACTGTCATATATATATTGTTTCTCCTGCTGACAGAAATGAAGCTTTTTTTAACCAGCGTTGAAGGGAAATGTTTCCTTTAGTAGAGCACTCCCATGGGATCCTTATCTGCCCCAATAGCAATTGCCCTGTTTAAATACAGACAATGTCCTGACCTGTCAGATTAAAGGAGGGGTTCATCTTTAAATTCATTTTTAGTATGTTATAGAATGACTAATTCTAAGCAACTTTTCAATTTGCCTTCATTTTTTTTCTTTTTTAATAGATGTTAAATTCTTCTTCTGACTCTTTCCAGCTTTCAAATGGAGGTCACTGACCCCATAAAAAACAAATGTACGGCTACAAATGTATTGTTATTGCTACTGTTTTATTACTCACCTTTCTATTCAGGCCTCTCCTATTCATATTCCAATCTCTTATTCAAATGAATGCATGGTTGCTATGGTAATTTAGACCATAGCAACTACATACCTCCCAACATTTTGGAAATAAAAAGAGGACCAAAAAAGGCGAATTTTTTGTTGGACCACACCCATTTTTGTGGCCACACCCCCTAATTACCATGTTCATTTTACAAAATTTAGCAGGTTATGAAAGTTTGAACATATTTCTGTGGGTTTTTTCTTTCAGTTATTACAGTTTTGCTAATGAAGGTGAATTGCCCTTTAAGCTGTGAGTCTAACTTCTCCCAAGGGACCTGTTATATTGTTACAATTACTTATTTGCTTATCTTGAAATTGTTACAAAAGTATCTTATCTGCTGCTGTAGCTGTTCTGGGCTCTCTGCCAAAAGCCAATTAAGTTATAAACTTTGTTTCTTTTTCTGGCTGTTCAGTGCAGAGAAAAACTGGACTTTCCAGTACAAATGAGGGACTGTGGGTTGAGCTGTCAAAAGAGGGACTGTCCCTCTAAAAACGGGACAGTTGGGAGGTATGCAACTAGATTGCTGACATTGCAAACTGGAGAGCTGCTGAATAAAAAGCTAAATAACTCAAAAACTACACAATACTAAAAAATGAAAACCAAATGCAAATTGCATCAGAATATCATTCTCTATATAAGTATTAATCTATTTTAATAGTTGATTAAAGGTGAACAACCAATTTCGGTTTTATGTACATTTTACAGAATAAATAACGTGGAAAAAAAAGGAAAACTTTGCAAATAAATTCCTCCTGGTGAATGGGAGAATGTTATCAGTTTCACCATGACTGGCACATGCAGCCTGAAATCCAACTGCAATCAAGGTATATATATATATATATATATATATGATCATTTTTCATTGGAATCTGCACAGTTTCAAAGAGATTTCAATAAGATCAGGTTTAATGGGATGGCCTTGTGCCCAGAGGCGTAATAAGCAGTTTCAGTATAAAAATTTTAATCTACATTCAATACACATTTTCAGTGTGGTGATTTGTACATTGCAGTTGACATTCTCTGCACTGCTGGTTCCAACTCCTGAAAACAACGACCCAGAACTGGCTTCTGCTACATTGTTCCGTTGTTACCAAAAGGGACAGGCAGCTGCTGCTTTCAATAGCAAATATATTTTAAAAACCAGTTAAAAGGTCTAATGAATGTATATGGGGCAGTTGCTTGAAATTATATTTTATTTCATTGCCCAAACAAATGTTTTTGGGTGGAGTTCCCCTTTAGCACCAGATTTAGGGTTTCCTGCATGTATTTCTACACGGATGAATTTTACGAGCTTTCTTTTCCCTTCTGACTTCAGCCTGGTGGTTCTCTGTTTCCATTTGGAACCTGACTTGTGTCGATGGGGCTGGTGGCGGTTTGTGAATTGTGGGAAGCAGAGAGTTTGGGTGGATCAGGCCGGCCAGGGATTGTTTGTGGAGGAAGTACAGGTCGCTGACACTGGGGAGTTTAATCTACTCTCTTCCTTCTCCGGCACAGTTATGGCACTGGCAGGACACTATCTTCCTGTCATTTGTTTATATTGTCATGTCACATCCATGAACAATGAGCACTTTCTTTCACAGGCTTCTCACTGAACAGATTAATAAATAAGAAATAAATGAGCATTCGTTAACATAACACACAAGTGTACGTGTGTCTGCTGGATCTACAGTTGACTTTGCACCCAGAGTGTATTGTTCATCCCGTTATACAAAGTGCAGGGGAATATAAATTTGGGGAGTGAGAAAGGGGTTGTAATAATAGAGGAAGGCTCAGGAATATTGTGGGCCCAGCGGTGTTCAATACATACCCCCCAACTTTCTGGAAACGGAAAAAGGGACAAATAAATTTGGCGGGCTCCGCATGTCTAATTTTTCTGACCATGCCCCTTTTTGCAACCACACCCCCTAATTACCATGCCCATTTTACAAAATTTGCCAGGTTATGAAAGTTTAAACACATTTCTGTAGTTTTTTATGTTTTATTACAGTTTTACTAATAAAGGGGAATTGCCCTTAAGCTGTGAGTCTAACTTCTCCCAAAGGGACAAAACTGTCAAATGTATCTTAAGTATCTATCCAATTAAGTTAGAAACATTGGCGCAAATTCACTAAGCGCCGAAGCGCCGAACGCTAGCATTAATTCGCTAGCGTTTGGCATTTTCGTTACTGTGCAAATTCGAACGCTGACGTATTTTTGCTAGTGTTACTTCGCATCCTTACGCCTGCCGAATTTTCGCTAGCGATGTAACTACGCAAATTCACTAACTTGCGCAGTGTACTAAACACTACCTTTTACGCTAGACTTCCTTTGCCACCTCAGACCTGGCGAAGCGCAATAGAGTAGATAGGGATTGTTTCAAAAAAAGACAAATTTTTTTCTAAGTCCCAAAAAACGCTGGCGTGTTTTCTACATGATGGGTGATAGGCTGAAAAAGATCGAAAATTTTTTTGGGGCTCCCCTTCCTCCCCCCTACATTTCCTGACTCATGGCAACTTATCTAGACAGTGGGCACATGTGTAGGGCAAAATAACATTTTTATTTGCTGATTTGAAGTTTTCTAGGCATTTGTAGTGCAGATACGTGTTCCTCCATTGAAATTTGAATTTCGCGCCGTATGCAAATTAGCCTTCCCTAGCATAATTTCGCTTTACATAGCGAATCAACGCTAGCGCAACTTCGCAACCTTACGCTACCCCTGTGCGCAACTTCGGATTTTAGTGAATTTGCGGAGCGCTGGCGAAACTACGCCTGGCGAAGTGCGGCGAAGTTGCACCTGGCGCAACTTCGCATCTTAGTGAATTTGCCCCATAGACTCAATTGTAGCCAAATACTCAAACTTTTTAAGAATGATTTCCTTTTTCTCTGTAATAATAAAACAGCAGCTTGTACTTGATCCCAACTAAGATATAATTAATCCTTATTGGAAGCAAAACCAGCCTATTGGGTTTATTTAACGTTTACAAGATTTTCAGATAGACTTATGGTATGAAGATCCAAATCTATGGAAAGATCCATTATCTGGAAAACCCCAGGTACCGAGCATTCTGGATAACAGGTTCAATTCCTGTAGTAATGTAGGCCAATATATTGTCCAATAGGTATGTAAGTATGTGGCAAGTTTTTGTAAAGATATTGGTAAAGGCCTATACATAGGCCAATAATCTGCCGACTTGATCTGGAGGAGCACAAGAATGTTAGCAGCCTTTCCCCAGACGAGAGTGATTGTATTTTTTTCAACACCTTGTAGTTTCAGGAGGTGGTTTTACTATTATGATGCTGACAACAAAAAGGGTAAGGGCAGAGACACACAGGAAGATTCGGGGAGTTTTAGTCGCCCAGCGACAAGTCGCCTCTTCTTCTCCCCAAACTGCTAGAATCTAAATCGGCAACGAGACGGCACTCGGAGCGATTCGTTTTCCGAAGTCGCACAAAATTGCCTCACAAAGAAACTTAGGGCGACTTCGGAAAACAAAGAGCTCTGAGTGCCATCCCGTCAGTGACTCAGGGAGAATTAGTCGCCCGAAGAAGAGGCGATCTGTCGCCGGGCGACTAAATCTCCCCGAATCTTCGTGTGTGCTTCTGCCCTAAAGCAAAATTTGTAGCCAGTGCAGTTTGGAGGGCCTATATGAAAAGGATTTCTAATTAGTTGCTGAGTTAGAGAAAAGGCTTCTCTGTTTTTATCAGGAAGGAGTGCGGTTTAAAGAGCTCACACTTCAGTCGTGTAACACAGTGATGATAGATGTATGTGGTGTTGCCGTACTTACCTTAAAGAGTTCCAGGAGATATATGCATGATATCATCTGGAACGAATGATTCTTGTAGGACAGGTAGTTAACAATGGATGTAGTAAATACTCCCTCTTTCAATTATTTGCCCCTGAGCGGAAAAGCTGTCAACGCATTTTACAAAGGAAGTCGTTATCAATCTATAAAAGGGCAGGCAGTGATACATTAAATACCTGTTATGCTATGAGGAAAGAAAGATCCTGACATAAAAAAAATTACGACAAAAAATTGGTTGTTACTGTAAATGACCATAAAGTGAATCCATAGTCAGGGCAGGAATGTGGTGCATGTGTCACAAAGAGCGTCTTCATTAATCTTCATCCTACTGTTTCAGTTGGACAACCTATGAAATTTGATGGCTACAGCATCGCCAGGGAAATGCCCTTAGGGCAGGAACAGGCAGAGGCAGTTCTTAATGTTTGTGACTGCCCAAACCATAGCTCCACTTATCCCTCACCATGTGCCCTAAATACACCAAGATTTGGAAGAAGAATAAATAGGATAAATCAATTGGCATTGAAAAAGGGCTGTAGTACTGTTGGATTTGGAAGATGGAACCTGCTAAGTTGGGGGCAGTTACAACTCTTGGAAGCAGTGGTAATTCCAAAACTATTTAGAAAGTAGCAGATCCACCCAAGCATCCCAGTGGCCTGATGAGTGAATTGATGGCCAGTTTGATTTTGGGACTGGTGAATTATAGACCAGAACTTATTTTGTGACAGAGAACTGGATGTAAGCTCCACCCAGTGAAGCCAAGCAGCCCAATTGGATCTATCAGGAGATTGAGTAGGATTATAATGCTTTCCAATAAGAAACCGTATGTGATCAGGTTTCATCTTAGTACACGGGCAGATGTTAGGCATATGAAGAATTATGGGATGCCTTGTTTATAACTGATCGCCCCATGCCTGAACCCGAACCAATCATTAGCTGCCCTGAAAAGTCAATGTGACTGTAGAGTTGTCCAGTGAGATTGGAAGCCACTATATTCTATATTCTACCATGTCAGATCCAGTTTTTAGCTCATGGACAGGCACAGCCATTCTTCATCATGTGCAGTGGGAGATGATCTAGTTCTGGTTCCACTGCCCAGAAGCTCGAAACTGGACTTGACTGGCAGAAGATGGTGAGTGGCAACTCCACAGACCAACTCTATAGTCACATCCCTGGCTAGTGGAGTAGGGTGGTCTAAATGAGAGGGGTAATCAGTTAAAAACCGAGTGGTGGGAGTTTCTCTCAATGCTCTTTGGATTTTCTCAGAATTAATCATTTGTGGCCCTGTATGACAGAAACTCATGAAATGCTTTATGTCTCATCAGCCAGTAACAACATGACTTGCATGACATGAAGTGACTCACAAAAGCGCATCATTATCCTGGGCCAAAATAGTTTCTGAATGTTTATTTTAGTTTCTCAGAAAGAAAACTTGAGGTTCATCCAAAAAAAAAAAAAAAAATACCACAGATATTTCAGGCAAATATTACTATTCATAAAAATAATCACATGATCTAATTAGTGTTGATTTAAAACACTCATTAAAGGGGATGTTCACCTCTATGTTAACTATTAGTAGGTTAGAGGTGGACACCATACCATAGTGCAGTCCATCATGCTGCCAAGCTTGGCCTGGCCAATTTCCAGGGTCGGACAGCAATATAGAGTGAAAGCTCTGTGCATCACTGGTGACAAGCTCATGCCCAGCTGATACTGTGAGAGGAATAAACATATGTTGATTGTTAGCCTCCAGCCCATCAATGCGGAAAATCTCTAATTTGCTGTAGCAGGGGCAAAAATTCCATTCTGACTCCAAAACACCCATTGGACCTTTTTCAGCTGGCATTTTGGAGTCAGAAAGGAATGTGCCCTTTTTTGTCTGCCATTGCAACTGCCACTTAAAGAAAGTTCTACGGTTTGCAACAATCGCTGTAAAAAAACTTTAACCCAGTTAAATAGGCCTGAAAGTAAAATTTTAAATATTTAGAACATTTAGAACAAAACATGACATTTTAGTAAAGTCACTTACATTTTGAAAACATTGCAGTCCCTTGTAGGAATGTATCAAGTTAGAGCCGTTTTTTTTGCACTTCCTTGATGGCTGAGATTTTTCACTTGGTATCACATGCAATTGCGCTCTCCACAATCGTGTTCCTACCTCCCCTCCCGACAGGTAAGCCGGTGAGGAGGGGTGAAAAATTATGTGGCTTTTCTTTGTGCACGGCTCTCTTTTTCCTCTCCACCACCCTCCTTTGTATACGTAAATTAGGGTTCGGATTCGGTGTGGTATTTGCCCAAATGTATAATGAACGATTCAAGGATTTGGCCGAATCCAAAATTGTCGATTCAACGCATCCCTATCTAGAATAGGGATGCACCGAATCCACTTTTTTGTATTCGGCCGAACCCCCGAATCCTTTGCAAAAGATTTGGCTGAATACCGAACCGAATCCGACCCCTAATTTGCATATGCAAATTAGGGGTGGGAAGGGGAAAAACATTTTTAATTCCTTGTTTTGTGTCAAAAAGTCACGTGATTTCCCTCCATGCCCCTAATTTACATATGCAAATTAGGATTAGGATTCGGTTCGGCCGAATCCGAATCCAGCTGAAAAAGGTCGAATCCTAGCCGAATCCCGAACCGAATCCTGGATTCGGTGCATCCCTAATCTAGAACAAACACTTCTGTGGCAGTTCTGCATTCTTTGCACATAGCCTCTCTGTTTCTAAATTGCTCTACTCCATTCGCCAATTAGAACTTGGATTACAGCAGTCTGCCAATGCAGGCTGATGCCATTAATGAAATGTTCAGTGGTTTTGTTTGCTTTGTGTTCGCTAATCTTATCACTTCTGTTTTAGGAAATAAATTACAGAGACCCCAGGGGGCAGAAGCTTTCACTTAACTGATTATGGTCATGTTACTTGTACCAATATACTGTAGATCTCATTAATCAATAAAGAGGCAAGTTGTAAAGTGCAAGAAAGAAGGCTGAAAGCACTTTGATTTGTTTGCTCATTGCTACAATGGAATTTGTGCCTGGTGCCCTGAGGCCAGAATGGAGCACAATGGTTGTTCCTACTGGACTCTTCTCCTTGCTCCAGCTCATGCTTGCACCTTTCTGTTACTTGAACTACTCAACAGTGGCAGATAGCTTTAGAAGGCAGCCTGGCATTCCCTATATACTTTCTCCCATTGTCAAAGTTCTTTGTGATTGTTCTGCAAATCTGGGCCACAGCACCAGTCCTGCATATAAAATGTGCAACAGAGGCACTTACGGATCCACAGGAACTCGTCCTAGATTGGCCGGCATTCAGAGTGTCCATGAATGCAAGATGCTAGAAAGCCTCGTATTTAGAATTAGGACAGGATAGGAAGGATACTTCCCATAAAGAATGTTCTTCTTGGCGTATGACAGCGGGGTGTAAGGCAAACACAAAAGGTAGGCATTTCTTGCCTTCTATAGCCAGACATATACAGCAGAGGCCTCTTTGTGCATATGTGTGTTTGGGTCCCTTCATCTTTACTAAACCCACTGTGTAGCTGCTCAGCAAATATGTAACGGTAGCAATACAATGTTCAGTGCATCCCCCAGCTATTATATGGATTTTACAGGGTGGACACCACATGCATCTCCAAGCAATTATTTTACTGGATTCATGGAAATGGCTCTCGATAATATGAATATTAGAAACTTATCTGATAAACCTAAGGTTGCCATCTGGCCGGTATTTTACTGGCCTGGCTGGTAAAAATGATGGTTGATCCCAATAATATTAGGGAAAAAAGATAAGTATATAGGAAGGCCGGTATTTTTTTTCCAGAAAAGGTGGCAACCCTGGATAAACCCTAAGCACAGGCTTCTGAACTACAATGTGCATTTGAACTCTGGCGTTTCTAAAAGGAAGAAAAATATTTACTCTGGGATCGGGCCAGCGATACACACACCTAGCAGGGTCCTATTCATACATGGAGCGATCGTCTCCGCATGCGATGAAGGCACAAGGCAAAACAATGGATCCACATGTGCTTTAACAATCAAGTGTCTGTTCCGAAACTTGCACAGAGCTGGTCTTACGACAAGGTATAATCCACAGTGGCTGGTTCTACTACATTCCCCATGTAATTACATAGATAAAGAATATTATTGTTATTACATAGTTTCATAATAAGGACATTTCCTGTTCTGGGTTATTTGGGTACTTTCCCCAGGAAACAGGGGAAATTTGTAAAGGGTTGACATGTCCCCTCTAAAAGGAGGAGAAAGTGATACACGGGGAGCAGTGGAAGGGAGGAGAGAATTGCACATGCGGAACATGTAAAGGGAATGAAATATTTGAAACGTAATCGGGAGAAAACGCGATGAGAGAAGAAAAAGTAAATAGATTACTAATACCAATGGGCAAATTTTTTTTGGCTATCATGGATTCGCGGCGAAATTCCACATTTTGCCATCTGCACGTTTTTTCGTGAAACTGCGGCAAAAATTTGCTGCAAAAAATTTGGTGTGTAACAAAAAACACTCATTGACTTTAATGCATTTAGACAAAAAAGTCGCCATAAAAAAAAAATTGCCCATTGACTTTAATGCATTTGGAGCAGGAAAAATTGCCTCGCATTAAAAAAATGTTGACTTTGGCATTTTGCAAATTTTTTTCCGTTTAGCAAATTTTTCAGCGTAATGGGACATATTTACTCATCACTAATTACTATACATGTTTTCCAGTACAAACCTAAAGTGGGTGATGGAGTTGCCATTTGCTAAACTTGATGCCACAGCTGGATGCCCAACACTAGCGCCTCTAATGTCTCATTCGGCCACAGTGACTGTGAACCATTGAGAGAAGAACCAGTGTAGCTGAACTTTCCAAAGACTGATCTTGCTATTGAGAGAAGACAATGTTCCCCATAACACTATAGAACAGACAGTGACGTCAGGAATCCTAAATAAACAGCAGAGACAATGCTACGCCCTACAAGACCGCTATAGAAAAGCAGTGCAATTAGCATGAAGTGTGCAACCACACAGTTCCTATGTATTGTTCCTGAATACAGCTATATTTATACACCACTGGAAGGAGCAGGAGCACATTGCATGAGGGCCCACATACTGTCGTCTGCAAATAGAATCCAAGGCAGAGGGTGCAGCCTGGACTTGTCATAGGTCGATTGTGGATCCCTGTGACCAGCGTCGGACTGGCCCACCGGAATACCAGGAAAAGTCCCGGTGGGCCCAGGTGTCACTGGGCCTCTTGCTTCTAACAATTTGGCCTATTTTATGGTCATTCCCTATTTCTTTATGGGAAAAAAGAGGCTTAATAAAGGAAGAATAGAGTATAGTAAATAGATAATAAAAGACTAGAAGAATAAAGAGGTTGAGTTAGGAGAGAAGGAATAATAATTTCGAAAGCGGGCCCACGGTGTAAGGTTTTCTGGTGGGCCCCTGATATCCCAGTCCGACGCTGCCTATGACAATCAATTTCAATGCGTTAAAGTCAATGGGCGTCCGAATAATGTTAACGCGCAATGGTTTTTTTTGCGCCAGTTTTTATTCGTTAGCAGCAAAATTTATTCGCCCGTCACTAATTGCGGGAACGCAAACAGTGCTAGGGTCTATAAATAACAGTCTATAAATAATCCCTTATGCATTTGTATAAACATCACAATCTTGTTGACAAAATAGTTGCAGTTTTGCCAGCGTTCTCTCGTTTTAATAATTGGAAAGATTGGCAACAGTTTTTTCAAGCGGGGTGAAAATATCTGTGTGAAGTTGAACTCCACGTATTGTAAAAATGATACTTGGATGAATACATTGAATGAATATATATTTGGCGCTAATCAGGGGTGTAACTACAGAGGAAGCAGACCCTGCCGCTGCAGGTGGTCCAGGAGGTACAGGAGCCCCATGAGGCCCTAATTCCTATACAATTCCAATAACTATTGATGAAAGTGGGCAACCTCTGGACAGTTTGTGGGCACTCGATAGTAAAAATCCAGGTCCCACTGAGACACATTCAGTTACATTGAGTAGGAGAAACAACAGCCTGCCAGATAGCAGTTCCATCCTAAAGTGCTGACTCTTTCTGAAAGCACATGACCAGGCAAAATGACCTGAGATGCACCTACACACCAATATTACAACTAAATAAATACACTTATTGGTTTGGGAATTACATTTTATATGGTAGAGAGAATTATTTGCAAACAGTGCCATTGAAAAATAAATACTACACCATAAAAATGATGACAGAATCCCTTTAATCATCAACCACATCCTTTATATCTAATAATGGCTGCTCTTCTCTATGAGCTGAAGCCGTTCCGTTGGACAGGGAGCAGCTCTCGCTGGTTGTTTGTGTTGAACTGTATCTGTGTGTTACAGTGTTTATCTCCACTCCCCATTTGTACGGGAAAATGTGAGAACTGTATAAATAACAGATAATGATAAGATTTACAGACACCCTCCCTTTCACCCTCTGTATCATTCTTTCCCTAACTCTCAATTACAGATTATTTTGTGCAGGGCAGATTCTATTTTCTTTCATTATAGAGGTTGATAATAGTGGGTTGTTATATGAACTAATAAACATCTATGGCTATGTGTAAGAGTAGATTATAATTATTGCAGACTCCTAGGATACATTGTTGATATACAGAGAAATTCTCCTCGTCTGGGTACCTCGTTAGCTTTTGGCACCCTCACCTTGTATATTTACCAATGCTCATTATGTGATTGCTATAATGATTGTTAGAGATGGCGCGAACTGTTCGCCGGCGAACTTGTTCGCGCGAACATCGGGTGTTCGCGCTCGCCGGAAGTTCGCGAACGTCGCGCGACGTTCGCCATTTTGGGTTCGCCATTGTTGGCGCTTTTTTTTGCCCTCTCACCCCAGACCAGCAGGTACATGGCAGCCAATCAGGAAGCTCTCCCCTGGACCACTCCCCTTCCCTATAAAAACCGAAGCCCTGCAGCGTTTTTTCACTCTGCCTGTGTGTGCTGAAGAGATAGTGTAGGGAGAGAGCTGCTGCCTGTTAGTGATTTCAGGGACAGTTGAAAGTTTGCTGGCTAGTAATCGTTTTGATACTGCTCTGTTATTGGAGGGACAGAAGTCTGCAGGGGTTTGAGAGACATTTAAGCTTAGGTAGCTTTGCTGGCTAGTAATCTACCTTCTACTGCAGTGCTCTGTATGTAGCTGCAGTGGGCAGCTGTCCTGCTTCTGATCTCATCTGCTGACTGCTGCAATAACAGTAGTCCTTGTAAGGACTGCTTTTATTTATTTTTTTGTTCCAATACAGAGCAGTATCAAGCAGATTACTAGCCAGCAAACTTACTATCATCTGTCCCTGAAATCACTAACAGCTCTCCCCCTACACTATCTCTTCCAAGCACACACAGGCAGATTTTTCAGATACATTTTTGCCCTTGATCCCCCTCTGGCATGCCACTGTCCAGGTCGTTGCACCCTTTAAACAACTTTAAAATCATTTTTCTGGCCAGAAATGTCTTTTTTAGATGTTAAAGTTCGCCTTCCCATTGAAGTCTATGGGGTTCGCGAACCGTTCGCGAACCGCTCGCATTTTTGCGCAAGTTCGCGAATATGTTCGCGAACTTTTTTTCCGACGTTCGCTACATCCCTAATGATTGTATGTTCATTCCAATGGCTATGAAACAGCCCATACAAACATATACACCGGCCATGCATTGTTAAGAAGACGGAAGAACTGGCAAGTTAAATTAATCAGGAAAAATTCCTTAACCCCATTGTGCCAGTGTTTTCTTGGGTCACGTTAGGAGACCTTGTGCCAAAATGTCCAGACATGCCAGTCACTCTGGATATGAACCTGACTGATAAGCTGTGACTATTTTATATATACCCGCGTATAAGCCGAGTTTTTCAGCATCCAAAATGTGCTGAAAAAGTCTACCTCGGCTTATACGCGGGTGCGGGTCAGCGGTACCCAAGTAGCTGAAATTGCAGTCACTTTTAATCATTCCTATACCAACAGTACACTTGGGGAGAGACTGCAATATCCCACAATGCCCTCTGTTGGTTATATGAAAGAATAACAGTGCGCCCTCTGTTGGTTATATGAAAGATTAACAGTGACTGCAATATCACACAGTGCCATCTGTTGGTTGTATGAAAGAATAACAGAGACTGCAATATCACACAGCACCATCTGTTGGTTGTATGAAAGAATAACAGGGACTGCAATATCACACAGTGCCATCTGTTGGTTGTATAAAAGAATAACCGGGACTGCAATATCACACAGCGCCCTCTGTTGGTTATATGAAAGATTAACAGTGACTGCAATATCACACAGCGCCATCTGTTGGTTGTATGAAAGATTAACAGTGACTGCAATATCACACGGCGCCCTCTGTTGGTTGTATAAAAGAATAACCGTGACTGCAATATCACACGGCGCCCTCTGTTGGTTGTATAAAAGAATAACCGGGACTGCAATATCACACAGCGCCCTCTGTTGGTTATATGAAAGATTAACAGTGACTGCAATATCACACAGCGCCCTCTGTTGGTTATACAAAAGAGTAACAGTGATGGCAATATCAAACAGCACCCTCTGCACATGGTAGTGGGACAGTGGGACAATGCACACAGTAATCCGTTTGGCAATTCTCTGTCACCATCAGCTTTGCAAAGAAGTCCGGTTGATCGCTGGGGGGGTCGCTTTGGCAGAATGTGCGCTGCTGGGAGACAGGGCTGTAGTTGTGTCTAGGCTTATACGCGAGTCAATAAGTTTTCCCAGTTTTTGTAGGTAAAATTAGGTACCTCGGCTTATACACGGGTCGGCTTATACACGAGTATATACGGTAGTATGAAATAATGCAAATCTGATTGGTTGCCAGATATTATTATAGTGTTTGGGCAATTCTTTTTTTTTATAGATCCATATTAAAGGAAAACTATACCCCCAAAATGAATACTTAAGCATCAGGTCGTTTATATCAAATTGAATGACATATTAAAGAATCTTACCAAACTGGAATATATATTTACATAAATATTGCCCTTTTACATCTCTTGCCTTGAACCACCATTTCGTGACTCTATCTGTGCTGCCTCAGAGATCACCTGACCAGAAATACTACAACACTAACTGTAACAGGAAGAAGTGAGGAAGCAAAAGGCAGAACTCTGTCTGTTAATTGGCTCATGTGACCTTACATGTGGTTTGTATGTGTGCACAGTGAATCTTACGATCTCAGGGGGCGGCCCTTATTTTTTACAATGGCAATTTTCTATTTATGATTACCCAATGGCACATACTACTAAAAAAGTATATTATTATGATAATGGTTCATTTACATGAAGCAGGGTTTTACACATGAGCTGTTTTACTAAGTATCTTTTAATAGAGACCTACATTGTTTGGGGGGTATAGATTTCCTTTAAGGAGATATGATATACAGTATCCCATGGAAGTTGATCACAGACTCATTTTGTTGTGTAATTGGCTTTCTGATTATTGGCTCGGTATCAGGGTGGCATGAGTTATATATTAGCTGTAAGGACACTGAAGTCCTGAAGCGGCGAAAGGAAACAAAGTCGCGAAAAGAGCCGACGCTCTATTTGAAGTCCTGAAGCCACGAGTTCAATTCTACTGACACCAATGTGGGTTTTTTCTTTTTTTTTTTAATCCCCTGGCCACCAATGTTTTATTTTAATACTCTATAGGCCCCTGCCAATTTTTTTATGGGGACCAAATTTTTTTTAACTTGTAAGGGGGGCCTTGGCACCAAAGTTTTTTTTAAAAAATACTTTCTGCTGGCCTCAATTTTTTTTTCTAACTTGTAGGGGGGCCCTGGCACCAAGATTTTTTAAAAATGTTCTTGTGCCCCAATTTTTTTAACTTGTAAGGGGGCCCTGGCGGCAAGTTTTTTTTTAAAAAAAATATTCTTTGGGGCCCCAATTTTTTTAACTTGTAAGGTGGGCCCTGGCACCAATGTTTTTGTAAAAAAAAACTTTTATGGGGGACCTGGCGCCAATGTTTTTTTTTTTAACTTATAGGGGGGCCCTGGTCACCAATTATTTTTTTATAACTTGTAGGGGTGCCCTGACCACCAATTTTTTGTAAAAAAAAAAAAAATTTTTATGGAGGGCCCTGGCACCACTTTACTTATAAGGGGGACCTGACCATCAATAGCTTTTTATAACTTGTATGTGTATGCGTGGGAGGGGTTACCTTTTTTAGTGCTGCTGTCTGTGTGGTCTTTTAACTGTGGTGTGGAGTGGGCTGGATCTGGGGTGGGGCCTGAGTGGGCGGGGCTCACGGGGCCCCAAAATTTTTGTTGAACCAACAAAACTTGCCTCCATGCCAGGAATTCAAAAATAAGCACCTGTTATAAGGCTGCTGGAAGTAACGTCCAAGAGGTTTGTGATCAACATGTTACTTGTGAGCCACTGGTTGGGGACCACTGGTCAACAGAAAAAAAAAATCAAGATATAGAGAAAATAAGAAAGGAAAGGCATATAGTTCAGTAGGGAAAAGAGAACATAAGATCTGAAATAAGTCATGTTTCTAGGGTTCCAAAGTCACACAATAACTAGTACTAAATGGAAACTATGGGGCATGTTTATAAAAGGGTGAACAGAGCTCTCCACATTTCAGCAGAGGGACATGTCACAGCTCTCCATTCACTTCTATTGGATTTGCAGGGGCATATTTATCAGCTTGTGAAAGTAG
Source organism: Xenopus petersii (assembly GCA_038501925.1). NCBI lineage: Eukaryota > Metazoa > Chordata > Amphibia > Anura > Pipidae > Xenopus > Xenopus petersii. Next base: position 12,265,934 of record CM076680.1, read on the forward strand.
TTAACCCATTCATCGGCACATCCCTAAAAAGAAAACTGTAAAATATTCTGGCGAGCTCTGTTAAACCTTTAGATAAATATGCCCCTATGACAGTGTATAAAAGGTGGAACTTGAGCAACTGTGTCGATTTTTTGTCAATAGCTACACAACAATGGAGTTACATGACTATGTATGTAAGAACATACCTACACACGAGTATCGCGTTTCTGTGTGCTCCATAAAAACACTTTATTGCCCCAAGCACAAACAAACTGAAGGTTAATGGAAGAACTGCAGATCGGAAGAAGATATAATGTGCAAACTTTGCCCTGGTTATAGGAGAAGGTAATTATACCTGGGGGGGGGGGTGGGGGGGTGGGGGTTGGTGTCCCACCCTCATACAATAATCCAAGAATATAGTATAGGTATGGGATCTGTTATCCTGAATACTTGGGACCTAGGGTTTTCCAGATAAGGGATTGTCCATAATTTGGATCTCCGTACCTTAAAGGGCATGTAAAGTCTAATACAGAATAAGGCTAGAAATGTTGTATTTTGTATACTAAATATAAACATGAACTTACTGCACCACAAGCCTAATAATTTATGCTTTCAAAGTTGGCTACAGATGGTCGCCATCTTGTAACTTTGTTAAACATCTTTGCAAGACTAAGACTGTGCACATGCTCAGTGTGGTCTGGGCTGCTTAGGGATTGTCATAAACAAAGCTACTTGAGTTCTGCATGGCTGGGAAGTAAGGCGGGGGCTCCCCCTGCTGTTCATGAGTATGATTGTTTCCCTGCTCAGCAGTTAGGGACCGTCTGACAATTCCTATCCACAGCAGTAAATGAAGGGAGAATTTCACTGCATACAGTCAGAGTTCTTATAAAAACTGTACATGTTTTTTAATTAAAGTATATTGGAGATAGATTTATTTTTCATTATAGAAAGTAAGAATGGGATTTTATTTTTATTTTTGCCATGTCCTTTAAGTCTACTGAAAAAGAATTTAAACATGATTTAAACCCTATAGGATTGTTTTGCCTCCAATACGGATTAATTCAATCTTCGTTGGGATCAAGTGCAAGGTATTGTTTTATTTTTACTGAGAAAAAGGAAATAGTTTTTAAAAAGTTGGATTCAAATATAGTGTATGGGAAGAGTTCCTTCCTGTAATTTGATGATTTCTGGATAATGGGGTTCCAGATAACCGATTCCATACCTGTATATAAACAGCTAGCATTATTTACTATGAAGTCATTTGTTGTACCTCCCATAGAGTAGGGTCTGAAGTCCTTGGTTGAACTGCAAAGTATCTGAATATAAAGTAAAGCTTGTAATTAGTGATGAGCGGATATGTCACGCTTTGCTGAAAATGTGCAAAATTCGTAAAATGTTTCGAAAACTGCGAAAATTTTTTGAAAAGCAATGAAGTCAATGGCCATCATATTTTTCCACGTGACAATTTTTTCTCTTTCATAACTGACAGTTTTTCTCTTTCCAAATGCATTAAAGTCAATGGGCGTTTTTTCTTATGACGACTTTTTTGTTTTGGCGACATTTTAGTCACGGCAACTTTTTAGTCTCCGTGAATTTTTCTGCCGGATATTTCCCCTGTAGTTTCGCAAAGAGATTCGCAGATGGCTGAATTTCGTCGCAAATCCATGGCAGGTGAAAAAATGTGCTCATCGCTACTTGCAATGTATGGAGGCGCAGCAGAGGAGGAATGATGGGTGATGTAGATGAGTCTTGCAGCAGGATTTTGGATTGATGGTGGAGAGGATAAGTGAGTGTCAGACCCGTAAGGAGGAGGTTGCAGTAGTCTAATCAGGAAGTCAGTTTATCCCATCATATTTATAATAGGGTCAGATTTACCAGGAGATAGTTAACGTTCTAATCTAGGTGCAATAACACCTTACAACTGCCCCAGACATAAAGTCGAGGGTTCCCTTTGTGCATAATGAGGAGGACCATCATCAGGGCAGCCATCAGGGGGGGACGGGGGGGAGTTGTAGGGGGCCCGAGGGTAAAGGGGGCCCGGCCACGCCACACTTACTTGATTAGTCGGGCCCCCCATCTTTCTGAGAGCTCCTGACTTCGGGAAGGCATGGACGTTTAAGGGGCCCTGGCCACCAATTTTCTCATAATGTGGGGGGGGCCCTGGCCACCAATTTTTTTCTCTCATGTGGGGTCCTAGCCACCAATATTTTTTAATGGGGGGGGCCCTGGCCACAAATGTTTTTTTATGGGGGGGCCCTGACCACCAGTATCTTTTTATTTTTTATTAACATGTGGGAACCCTAGCCACCAGTATTTTTTTTGGTTTTTTACTGTGTGGTGGGGGGCGGACCTGTGGGGTGGGGAGGGTGGACCTGTAGGTGGGGCTTACAGTGGGCACAGCCCAGGGGGCCCATGAAATGTTGTCGTATGGGGCCCTGCGATTTCTGATGGCGGTCCTGACCATCATATAAAGGAGAAGAAGAGGTGAAATGACTGGGAGCACCCCCAATGATTGTATGTAATGACCTAATACCCCAGTAAGGGCTGACTCATTTTTGGCACCGCCAGTGATTTCACCTTTCCTTCTCCTTTAAGGTAAACATCCCCCTTAAGAATATTTAAGCTGCAGAACCTTATACAGGGTCCCTGGCACACTACCAAGGCAGATCTGCCTCTACATCCAGGTAACTGCAATATAACATCCACATTGTTTGCTAGGAGACGGCTTTTACGTTCTGGTTCCATAACCCCTATACAATTACATTGCATTCAATTGAAATTAATTATGCCTATCTGTTGCCTTAATAATGTAATTGCATAGCACACCACCTGCACAGAATACCATATATTTCCCCTGGTTAATTTCACTAATCGCTTCAAGGGAAATTTGTTCAGCAAACAAACCTACACTAAGAATGAACTGCAAGTCTTGGCGGCATTTCCATTACTGGGCTCCGATTTTATTCAACAGCCCACAACATTGCTTAACAGACTGCAAAACAAATTTCCTACTATTAAATACCATGTTATTCTGGTGTTAGTATAGCTGGAATAGCCTTGGGCAGTGCTGGAATAGATTTAAAGGGGATGTAAACCCCAAAATCCAATTTTGCCTCATGAAAGATATTTTAATTCTAACTGCCATCTCATATATATATATATATATATGAATTATTTACATGTAATTGCAGTTGACAGAGACTATTATCCACTGTTACTATAGGCACCATCTCTCCCTACTATACCTGCTATCCCACAGTCACACTCCCTTCCCAGAGACTATTATCCCACTGTTACTATAGGCACCATCTCTCCCTACTATACCTGCTATCCCACAGTCATACTCCCTTCCCAGAGACTATTATCCACTGTTACTATAGGCACCATCTCTCCCTACTATACCTGCTATCCCACAGTCATACTCCCTTCCCACAGACTATTATGCACTGTTACTATAGGCACCATCTCTCCCTACTATACCTGCTATCCCACAGTCACACTCCCTTCCCAGAGACTATTATCCCACTGTTACTATAGGAACCATCTCTCCCTACTATACCTGCTATCCCACAGTCACACTCCCTTCCCAGAGACTATTATCCACTGTTACTATAGGCACCATCTCTCCCTACTATACCTGCTATCCCACAGTCACACTCCCTTCCCAGAGACTTTTATCCCACTGTTACTATAGGCACCATCTCTCCCTACTATACCTGCTATCCCACAGTCACACTCCCTTCCCAGAGACTATTATCCCACTGTTACTATAGGCACCATCTCTCCCTACTATACCTGCTATCCCACAGTCACACTCCCTTACCAGAGACTATTATCCCACTGTTACTATAGGCACCATTTCTCCCTACTAAATTTGCTATCCCACAGCCAAAGTCCCTTCCCATGTTTGGCAGATAATAATTTCATACAATAGTTTAATTGAGGTGTATGATTCACTGGAGTGCAGCCAATCTAATAATTATGCAAATCAATGGCAAGACAATTGCCTGCATGGCAGATTCTGTGTTGGCTGCCAAAGGAATTTCCCAAGAGTGTTTGTTCCTCCAGCTCAAGTATCACTGAGAAAGTGTCAGAACATGAGTAAAGTTGGCCAATAAATGTTGCCAACAGACCGAGTCGGCAGCTTATTGGCCTGTGTGTGGGGTCCTCCCACGGGCTTCCCCAATTGATATCTGTCCGAAAATCAGCCAGATGTAGATCGGGCAGGGCTAAAAATCCCATTGGATCATGGACTGCCTCTGTTAGTTGATGCTGGCATGTGATCTGACCATATTGCCTGCATTATGATCCGATCGTTGGGCCCTAGGGCCCATGATCGGTTCAGCCCGATATCGCCCACCTCAATGTGGGTATATAGGGGAGAGATAAGCTCATTTGGCGATTTTACAACAAGCGGATCGCTACATGTATGGCCATCTTGGAATTGCATGTTCATGTATTTTACTACATGTGAATAAATGGAAAGAGACTGGTAGCCACTATATTTTATGTAAAAATCACCATGTAATAACAAGATTAGAGGCTTGATGTCTTTAAACTGCCAGTGTGGAAGTCATTAAATATGTTAATTGTATTACAACTATGGGACCTGTTATCCATGGTGTTTTTCCTGGATAATGGATCTTTCTGTAATTTGGATCGTCATACCTTAAATCTACTAGAAAATCATGTAAACATTAAATAAACCCAATAGGCTGGTTTTGCCTCCAATAAGGATTTATTATATCTTAGTTGGGATCAAGTACAAGCTACTGTTTTATTATTAAACAGAAAAAGAAAATTTAATTTGGATTTGGATAAAATGGAATGTCTATGGGAGGTGGCCTTTCTGTACTTTCTGGAGCTTTCTGGATAATGGATTCCATACCTTTGCAAGCAAACAACTGAACCTATGTGCGCTTCCTTTATGATAAAGTAAATTAGATCATGATCTCCTTTTTAATACCCTTACCTGGGTTTGTTTTCTTCATTTATAGAAATACATTTATTTATCAGTTTATTAGTTTATTTATGAGTTACCCCTTACTTAAGAGAAATTGCCTGCCCATTGGAGCTTACAATCTAAGGTCTCTATCGTGTTCCCATACACAAAGGTTATATCACCAAGATCCAATAAACTAAAAATGGAGCAAATTGGAGTGACCTGAATATTTGCCCCTTGGTCAATGAGTCCCAGTGCTACAACTCACATAATGCACCCCTCTCCTGATGGGATTTTCTGCCAAACCAAATTAATATGTGAATGAGCCCAGATCATGGGCAAATAGGCTGCTGGTGACAGGTGACCAGGCTAACAGCCAGTATCTTCTCATGCTGGGTCACCTTCATCTTGACTTGAAGGCATCAGGATGTACATTAGTGATGGGCAGGTCAGACCTAAACTTGTGCACCCTAGTGGCAGGGCTCAGACAGACAATATTACCTCTACCTCTGGGGACCCTCTTATACTGAAGTCCCATACCAGTTCAGAAATAGCTCCCATTGTTTTGCTGATGGGTTGCTGGGGGGTGATATCACTCCAACTTGCAGTACAGCAGTAAAGAGTGACTAAAGTGTATCACAGCACAGGTCACATGACCATGGGGGCACCAGGGAAACTAACAACATGTCTAGCCCCATGTCAGATTTCAAAATTAAATTTAAAAAAATCCATTTGCTCTTTTGAAAAACGGATTTCAGTGCAGAAGTCTGCTGGATGCATTTTGGAAAAAAAAAATGTTTTCCCATGACAGTATCCCTTTAAGTTTAGGGTCCCCTTATGCCCCAGTGATCTGCACCTTGCACTTTATTTAGAAAGGGGAAGCATCCAGCATTTTGACACAAGACACAAGTATCGAAAAATGTGTATACCGTATATACTCGAGTATAAGCCGTCCCGAGTATAAGCCGAGGTACCTAATTTTACCTCCAAAAACTGGGAAAGCTTATTGACTCAAGTACAGTATAAGCCGAGTATATGCCTAGGGTGAGAAATGCAGCAGCTTCTGGTAAGTTTCAATCAAAAAATTGAGGGTTTCTGCTCCCATTGGAGGTGCCGGCGTCTCGTTTTTGGACACCGATGACCATTCTTGGATGCCGGCGACTATTCCTGGAGACTATTCTTGGACGCTGGCAACTATTCTTGGATGCTGGCGACTATTCTTAGACGTCGGCGACTATTCTTGGACGCCGGCGACTATTCTTAGACGCTGGCGACCGTTTTTGCGCTTGACCCGAGTATAAGCCGAGGTAGAGTTTTTCAGCATATTTTGGGGGCTGAAAAACTCGGCTTATACTCGAGTATATACGGTAAATGTAATTCATGTACCTTGGAGAATAGCATTTCAAATCACATAGCACTGATTTCAAATCAGTCCCTGTGTCTTCTGAACACCCAATTCCTCGATATATACCAATAAACCATGACCTCACTACTAAAGCACTGCATATAGATAGATACATGTTTAGGCTCATACCAGCCTATATCTCATATTGCAGAGGCTTCACTTGGGAATATTAGGGTTCTGGGCTGCGACCAACGACCAACTTCCTTTTATTGGCCTTGTATTATCCTGAACCTTCTGGCTCAACCCCCAGTCACAATGATTGGAAGAACAAAATCAAAGAGCTAAACTCAAATATTCTTCAAAAATAAACACAAAGAAAACCCCCAAACTCAGTTAAGGGTTACAGAAAGTCCATAACTCATATCAGATATGGAAATATGAAACAGATTGTCTTAAATTGAATAAAACCACAGCTGGGTATGGTCCAATGCGAGCACTGGGTACTTGGAGATAAATAAGCACGGTGTTGTTTTTGGTCGTTTCCATCTGAGAATGTGACAGAAGTTGGCTAACGGGTCATGGTCCATGTTTCTGCTCCAGGCAAATCTACAGAACCTTGTAACCACTTCATGTAGGTACCCAGGTTTTAAAAAGTGATATCTCTCCTATTTATACAGGCAAGGTGTTCCAAAACTCGATCTTTTAATCTTCTGGTGGTCTTACCTATATATTGCTTGCCGCAGCGACACGTCGCTAGGTATATTACATTACTTGTGCGGCAATTCACATAGGTTTTACAGTCATAAGTTCTCCCTGTACTGGTACTGTGTATTTCCTTTGATATTTTAATAAAACCACAGCATTTACATATTTTAGCTCCACATTTATAAGTGCCTGTCATTTGTAACCAGTTCCTATCTTGTTTTCTTTCAGATAGCATACTCGGTGACACTTTGGGGCAGATTTACTAAATTCGAGTGAAGGGTTCGAATTAAAAAAACTTCGAATTTCGAAGTTTTTTTTGGGCTACTTCGACCATCGAATGGGCTACTTCAACCTTCGACTACGAATATCGAACGATTCGAACTAAAAATCGTTCGTCTATTTGACCATTCGATAGTCGAAGTACTGTCTCTTTAAAAAAAAATTCGACCCCCTAGTTCGGCAGGTAAAAGCTACCAAACTCAATGTTAGCCTATGGGGAAGGTCCCCATAGGCTTGCCCAAGTTTTTCTGATCGAAGGATATTCATTCGATCGTTGGATTAAAATCCTTCGAATCGTTCGATTCGAAGGATTTAATCGTTTGATCGAATGAAAAATCCTTCGATCGATCGATCGCATTTTTTGGGCTAAATCCTTCGACTTCGATATTCGAAGTCGAAGGATTTAAATTCCTAGTCGAATATCGAGGGTTAATTAACCCTCGATATTCGACCCATAGTGAATCAGCCCCTTTATCTCTCAGGTTATATCCTCTCCTATACACAAACTGCGACTTCTCAATGTTCAACCTTGACAGGTTGAAACATTATCTGATTACCATTAATAAAGCAATCCAATCCGAATTTTCAAACATTTTATAATATGGGCAATTAATTAAAGGGAAATAATGGATAACAATGAACCCCGTACAAACAAGCTGGTAATTGTCATATATAGAGTTTAATAACACTAATGAATAAATAATAATATAGTTTTTCACACAAGGCGAAGTAAAAAATACCAGGGATATTTTTATACACCGTTTAAAATATAAATACTAAAGATAAATAAATAAATGAATAATATCTTGAGAGTAAAAATATAATATAGTAAAAAATAAAATGAACAAGAAATATAGACGGTGTATTATTACTTTTAGGGGCCGATTCACTATGGGTCGAATATCGAGGGTTAATTAACCCTCGATATTCGACTAGGAACTAAAATCGTTCGACTTCGAATATCGAAGTCGAACGATTTAGCGCAAATCCTGCGATCGATCGATCGATCGAAGGATTTTTCATTCGATCGAACGATTAAATCCTTCTATTTAATCCAACGATCGAAGGCAAATCCTTCGATCAAAAAATCCCAGGCAAGCCGATGGGGACCTTCCCCATAGGCTAACATTGACTTTGGTAGCTTTTAGCTGCCGAAGTAGGGGGTCGAAGTTTTTCTTAAAGAGACAGTACTTCGACTATCGAATGGTTGAATAGTCGAACGATTTTTAGTTCGAATCGTTCGATTTTCGTAGTTGAAGGTCGAAGTAGCCCATTCGATGGTCGAAGTAGCCCAAAAAAACTTCGAAATTAATTTACTTAGGGATAGAATTAATTTAATAAATGTGAAACATGCTGAATCAACAAATAACTGATGGATGTAGGTATTATAAATAGATGTATTTTAACTAATGAGTGTCACAAATGAATTTTGTAATCACCATACGAAAAGGGTTATAATGTTTATAATATATTTTTTAATCATCCAATATGTATGATGTATCGTATGATGTTTTATTACCTTTAATGAATAATTGTTATAGCAATTCACAGCTTTTTACACTGAGTTTTCAATGTATTTGATTGACACCTATTAATTAGTCTATTTAAAGCCCTGAACACGTGACAAACACTAGACCCTGACGAAGTGCCTGGAAAGAGGGCACGAAACGCGTAGGTTTTTCTCACCAACCCACTGCTAGAAACTCACAAAGATGTGCCAAATAAAGCCGCAAGAAAATTAAAAAATACCGTCTCTTGTGTTCCCTTCGATCTGCACCGTGAAACGGGGTAATTCTGTGCATGCAAGTGTTCTGCCTGATCTCATATGTTTACTATAGATTCTGATCTGTATCTTCCCATGCAAACAGGCTCTATCTATTTGAGATAATTTAACTTGTATAATATATATAGCATTCTGTCCAAACAAACAGGAAATCAGCGGTGTCTTCCTTATCAGTGGTTTTCTCCTGTTTAAATTACTAAAAATGTATGTAGCATTGTAAAAGACATATTAGGTTATGTAATAAAAGGCACAAAGTTTACCCAGGTGCAGTAACCCATAGCAACCAATCAGCAGGTAGCATTTACTGGTCACCTGTTTAAAAGCAAACATCTTATTGGTTGTTATGGGTTACTGCTCCTGGGCAAACTTAGTGCCTAGTATTACATACAGGGGATAATGTTTGTTTTAGCTCTAGTAGCCCATAGCAACCAATCAGCAGGTAGCACTTTCTAAAAACAAAATAAAAAGTAGAAAAATCATTGTAAGGTCCTCACAGCTGGATCTCAGGTGGGTCAACATTATATTTTTCCACTCCTCAGGTGTGAGAGGCACTGGGTTAGTCAGAAGTGAGTATGTTTCCATGATGCATGAGCTCCAGACGATTGGCTGAAAATGATCCTATCTTGGTTAAAACTCTGTCATGATGGGTGCACCCATAAAGGTGACCATACATGGATGACTAAAAACTCACCACTCCAGACCTGGTCGGTATGTTTATGGTGCGCACCTGATGGATTGTCCCAACTATTCCTAGCCAACAAAAATTGCATTCAGCAAGGACTGCATTAGTGCATTGATGTGTTCTTTTCTTGGTGGGATTCCTTAGGCTCCATTATGATCCAACTGTTGTCCATTCCATTTAGCCAAGTAAGCTTTGGACAATGATCTGCTCATTGGGCAGCCTCAACAATCAAGAGGAGCTTTGAGTATGACCAGCTTACACTCTTCTTCAAAGTCAAGGCACAATTGCTGTCACCTTGCTGAAGATCTTGTGTAAATCCTTGCGATGTTCTCCATGATTATCTCCTGATAAAAAGCAAAGGCAACCCTATTGGCTAACACACACACACATTGGTAACTGTAAATATTACTGTTGCAGACCCATTAGGAGATATGCTCCTTACTTGGCATGTGACTTTTATACAAACCTAATTTTGGGGGGAATTTCGTCAGACGTTCCTATTACAGGTATGGTACCTAATATCCAGAATGCTCAGGTTGCTGGGGTTTTCTGGACAAAGGTCTTTCCATAATTTGGATCTTCATACATTATATCTACTAGAAAAAAGCATTTAAACACTAAATAAACCCAATTGGATTATTTTGCCCCCATAAGGATTAATTATATCGTAGTTTGGATCAAGTACAAGCTACTGTGTTTTATTATTCCAGAGAATAAGGAAATCATTTTTAAAAATTTGAATTATTTGATTAAAATGGTATGGGAGATGGGATTTCTGTAATTCAGAGCTTTCTGGATAACGGGTTTTCAGATCCCATACCTGCACCTATTTTGTCTAGTAGTTTATTCCTCACTGAGTCAGTAGTGCACCTGTATTACCCCTTATCTACTAACATGACTCGCACATTCGGTCCAATAGCTTCCTTTATTTGACATCCATATATGGGGTTATATAATAAAAGGCACTAAGTTTGCCCAGAAGCAGTAACCAATAGCAACCAAACAGCGGGTAGAATTTACTGGTAACCAGTTCAAAAGTAAACATCTTTTTGGTTGCTTTGAGTAACCGCTACTGGGCAAACTCTGTGTCTTTTATTGCATATGCTATTGCATATTGCCCTTACTTAGCATAATATATTTAATTTATTATCGTGCAGCTTGCTATACCAACATTTAATATAGTGCTGCCCTTTTGACCTACTTTATAAATTGCATGATACACTGTAAAACTATGTGATAGGTTAGTCTAGTAAAGGCAAAGACATTGTTTAGGTGTGGTGCACTGCATGTATCATTCTAAAGCTCCCCATAGACGCGACTTCTTGCAGAACGACCGATTTTAGGGAAGCCCGACCAATCCTTCGAAATTATCGTGCAGTTAGTGGTATTCGAACGATCGCACATCTTACGATTTTTCGTCCGACATCTGTCGGGAAATTGATCGGCCAGGTCAAAAAATCTTTGTCGGTCCCAGTGCAATGTATCTATGTTTGCAGGGCCAAGCAGGCAGCTCCCCTTTGTTTTCCTGGCAAATTGGTCTTTTTAGTTGATGGTAAATTCGTACGATCGTGTGATCGTTCTGAGAAGATCGTGGTCTCACGATCAGGATCTGATCTTTTAAAAATCTCAACATCTATGGCCAGCTTAAGACTTGGAATGTCAATACCTACTAATGGGAAGTTAATTCCAAGGTGAACTGCCCCATCCAATAAACACTTCCCTGTACAACATCTATGCATAGCGAAGGAATGTAAACTATTTCAAACTGCTGGGGGTTTCTCTCTTTGGACTGGAAAAAAATTTTTTTTCCCTTTAAAGGGATACTGTCATGGGAAAAAATTTTTTTTTCAAAATGAATCAGTTAATAGTGCTGCTCCACCAGAATTCTGCACTAAAATCCATTTCTCAAAAGAGCAAACAGATTTTTTTATATTCAATTTTGAAATCTGACATGGGGCTAGACATATTGTCAATTTCCCAGCTGCCCCAAGTCATGTGACTTGTGCTCTGATAAACTTCAATCACTCTTCGCCACCTTAAACCTGCCGAATTGCTATGTTAGCCTATGGGGACCTCCTAGAACCTATAGCCAGTATTTGGCTAAGTTTTTAGAAGTCAAAGGTTTTTTTTTGAAAATTGTTTGATCGATCGATTAAATCGTTCGAATCATTCAATACGAACAATTTGAATTCGATTGAAAACTTCACTCAAAAAAAAAAACTTTGACTTTGAGTTTTACCACTTCGAAATTCGACCCTTAGTAAATGTGCCCCTTACTTTACATATTAGACAGTAGTCATACAAGCTCCCATTGGAGCGTAACAGAGGGGATACTCACAAAGCTGGTGTAGATTTACTATAGGTTTACGGTTTAATTCAATGTAACGACCAAATCATGTAGGGAGGTTCATCGTAGCAAAGGAATAGAAGATACTCTGGCTTTGTAAATCCCTTCTATTTCTGTTGGTCTCCTGGATTGCTTTGCGTAGGTATTTATGTCACATTTCCCTTTAAAGGGTAAGTACACATTAACATTTTGAGTATGATGAACATCCTGTGGGTCCAAAATTATTCCTCGAGAAGTGTTTGTCCTATGGGCTCTAGCAGCTCTGGTGTCACCAGTGTTATTATATGAAAGCTTCAATTAGAATGTCCTTATTTTAGTTTTTTTGGTTATAGTAACATAGTAAGTTTGGTTAAAAAAAAAAGTCCAACCTTTTAAGTCTTTATATAACTTGCCAGTTGATCCAGAGGAAGGCAAAAAAAAACCCATTTGAAGTCTCTCCAATTCTCTCCAATTTGCCTCAGAGGGAAAAAAATCCTTCCTGACTCAAAAATGCAGTCGGACCAGTCCCTGGATCAACTAAATCACATGGAAATCCAGCTTTGAATGTAAATGGGAACCTTGAAATTAACTTTTCCGTGTGCTGTAGACGGAGGTGTTTGAAGGCAATTTTGTGCTTTGTGATCTGCGGAATCAGAAAGGAAAGGCCACGAGCTCTAGTCTCCGTCTCACAAAGTAAAGCAAAATGTCCCGGCAGATTGGGCAGTGGATTGACCTCGAAGAAAGAATGTTTTTATAGTAATATTTTTATTGCTCAACGTTATACTTGGTGCTATTGCTCCTGCCTTGTGACACAGTTCTGCTTCAGAGTTATGGACCAAGGTACAGTGGGTGCAGCGTAACAATGCTGGGGCCTCCAGACCTGAGGGACAAAGAGAAACATGGAGCAGCAGCAGAATAAACAGATGTTCCTGAGATCCAAATGAAAATCTGTCTGACGTTTAAAGGGCATGTAAAGTCTAAAATAGAATAAGGCTAGAAATGCTGTATTTTGTATAATAAATACAAACATGAACTTACTGCACCACAAGCCTAATCAAACAAATAATTTATGCTTTCAAAGTTGGCTACAGGGGCTCACCATCTTGTAACGTTGTTAAACATCTTTGCAAAACTAAGACTGTGCACATGCTCAGTGTGGTCTGGGCTGCTTAGGGATTGTCATAAACAAAGCTGCTTGAGTTCTGCATGACTGGGAAGTAAAGCGGGGGCTCCCCCTGCTGTACATAAGTATGATTGTTTCCCTGCTCAGCAGTTAGGGACCGTCTGACAATTCCTATCCACAGCAGTAAATGAAGGTGGAATTTCACTGCATACAGTCAGGTTTCTTAAAAAAATCGTACACATTTTTTAATTAAAGTATATTGGAGATAGGTTTCTTTTTCATTAAAGAAAGTAAAAATGGGATTTTATTTTTTTGCCTTTACATGCCATTTAAGGAAGAGTACATAAATATATGTTATACAGGTATGGGACCTGTTATCCAGAATGGTCGGGACCTCAGGTTTTCCGGATAACGGATCTTTCCGTAATTGGATCTTCATACCTTAAGTCTACTAGTACATCATGTAAACATTAAATATAGGGATGCACCGAATCCACTATTTTGGATTCGGCTGAACCCCCAAATCCTTTGCGAAAGATTCGGCTGAATACCGAACTGAATCCGAACCCTAATTTGCATACGCAAATTAGGGCTGGGAAGAGAAAAACATTTTTTACTTCCCTGTTTTGTGAAAAAAAGTCACGCGATTTCTCTCCCCGCCCCTAATTTGCATATGCAAATTCGGATTCAGTTCGGCCAGGCAAAAGGATTCAGCCGCATCAGAATCCTGGTGAAAAAGGCCGAATCCTGGATTCGGTGCATCCCTAATTAAATAAACCCAATAGGCTGGTTTTGCTTTCAATAAGGATTAATTATATCTTAGTTGGGATCAAGTAACTACTGATTTATAATTACAGAGAAAAAGGAAATCATTTTTAAAAATTTGGATTATTTGGATAAAATGGAGTGTATGGGAGGACGGCCTTTCTGTAATCCGGTGCTTTCTGGATAACGGGGTTTCCGGATAACGGATCCGATGCCTGTACCACATATATCAAAAATATATCTCTATATAAAAAACATCAAGCACAGGGATAAAGTGACTTAATGTGACCATATGGGTAACTGTACTGGATTTATTTTTCTGTTAATATGAATTATGGAGTCACACCTGCATTGCAGCCCCCCCCCATTCTTTTTTAAATTAAAGGAACAGTATCACTAATTATATTCTATGTATTTATGTTAAACATAACCCATAATATATACATGTTAATACTTGCTAATAGACGCCATAGACGTCTTAGGGTCTCAATCAGGATTAAAATGGAGGGGCTTTTGCTGTTACAGGGCATTGTAGATTTCTTTCACTACAATAGTATGGTCAGAGGGAATGACAGTGTGAATTAATTAGTAGACAAATACAAAGAATACAGTAAGTACTATGTGCTGAGAGACCCACAGAGCTCACAATCTCATCTACTGTGTAAGAATAATGTTTCAGTCCATCACTGTATCAAACACAATATAGAACAGAGTTATGGGACCAATCCCATATAACATTAGCCTAAACAGTATTCATTCTCATTAAAGGAAATGTCAAACCAGGCAACTAGGCAACTTTGCAATATACATTCATTTTAAATTTTCTATATTTTTTCATTTATTTGTATATGTATTGCTATTGAAAGCAGTGTCTGTCTGTCCCTTTCTATTCTCTGCACTGGTGGATCAGACTGTTGATACAATGTAAGACAAGGCAGCTGATTAACAGACCTGTCTTTGCTGCTGGGGAACTAAGACTTTTGCAACATTGTTTAAATAGTAACGACCAGGAGTTAAGCAAATGCTGCTTTAATTGCATTTGTTTTTACAAACTTGAAGAGCGCTGTTTTTTTTAAAAAAAATTATGTATATTGGAAAGTTGCTTATAATAATGTTTTCTTTTATTAGGTACATTTTTATTTTGGTGGGGTTGACTTGCCCTTTAATGCTTTATACAGGCTAGATGGAGTCACGTCACCATCTAGAGGCTATAAGAGTAAGCACAGGACTGCCTCCCTGCAACATCCGGAGTGAGCAAAGGGGGAAATGTTTTTGTCTGTTTCCCTTTTAGTATACATTGTGTTTCTTAGCAAATATATACACTGGAGACTTACACATGGTGCACTTCCACACTCGACTCGACAAACAGAGAAAGGTTTTTTTCTGTTCTGCAATTTTCATTGCTTCTCACCTCAGCCCTTGTGTATCTCTTTAATTCCTCTAGGACATGGGAAATTATGTGTTACCCCAGTTTTCTCTCCTGTACCCCTACAGATGTCAGACACAAACAGAAAGCACTGCACTAATTACAGGGTTAATAATTGTGATAACAGGGATACTAGTGATAAGATAGGGTTAAAAATTGTTATAATGGGGGAACTAGTGATAAGATGGGGTTAATAATTGGGATAAAAGTGGGCAATAGTGATAACATAGGGTTGATAACTGTTATAACGGGGAACTAGTAATAAGATGGGGTTAATAATAGTGATAGCAGGGGGCAATAGTGATAAGATAGGGTTAATAATAGTGATAGCAGGGGGCAATAGGGATACAATAGGGTTAATAATTGTGATAGCAGGGGTAACTGATGATAATAGATATGGTTAATAATTGTGATAGCAGGGGCAATAGTGATAATATATGGTTAATAATTGTGATAGCAGGGGCACTAGTAATAAGATGGGGTTAATAATTGTGTTAACAGGGGCACTAGTGATAAGATAGGGTTAATAATTGTGATAACAGGGGGCACTAGTCATAATATACAGTTAATAATTGTGATATCAGGGGCACTAGTGATAAGATAGGGTTAATTATATCAGGGGCACTAGTGATAAGATAGGGTTAATTATATCAGGGGGCACTAGTGATAAGATAGGTTTCATTTTATCAGGGGGCACTAGTGATAAGATAGGGTTAATAATTATGATAACAGGGGCACTAGTGATAAGATAGGGATAATAATTTCAAGAAAAGGGATATAGCAAGAGTCTCTTAGAGAGATCTGAGAAAAACTGTAGCAAAATTAGCAGAGAGGAGCTGCTACAAGTAAAAGAAAAGAGAAAAACAGAAAACAACACTTATTTTCAACAACATACAATCCCCTAGAGCGATAGAAAAAATAATAAAAAAAAACATAGGGATGTACTAAAATGGGATGAGGAGTTAAAGACTATTCCCCTCTCAACCAACTGTGGTTTTCAAAAGGGCCAACAACCTAAAACAAATATTGACAAAAAGACAGATGCGATAAAGAAGAAAAATAAAGAGGAAGAGTGGGCCACATGCAAGGCATCCAGACATGGACACAAAAAGAAACCATTTACCGTATATACTCGAGTATAAGCCGAGTTTTTCAGCCCCAAAAATATGCTGAAAAACTCTATCTCGGCTTATACTCGGGTCAAGCGCAAAAACGGTCGCCGGGGCCTAAGAATATTCGCCGGCGCCTAAGAATATTCGCCGGCGCCTTAGAATAGTAGCCGGCGCCTTAGAATAGTAGCCGGCGCCTAAGAATATTCGCCGGTGCCTTAGAATAGTAGCCGGCGCCTAAGAATAGCCATCCAAGAACGAGATTGAAACTTACCAGAAGCTGCTGCATTTCTCACCCTCGGCTTATACTCGAGTCAGTAAGCTTTCCCAGTTTTTGGAGGTAAAATTAGGTACCTCGGCTTATACTCGGGACGGCTTATACTCGAGTATATACGGTATATCTAGAAAAAACAAATGTATAAGATGGACTTCAAATATACTTTATATATTGCATCGAATGCCCATGCGGCCTGCAATATATAGGAAAAACCAACTGGAAGCTTTGTGACCGAATTAGGAAACATCTAAATAATATAGAAAAGGGGAAGGAATCACATAGGGGTAAATTTATCAAAGAGTGAAGTTCCGCCACTAGAGTGAAATTCCGCAGCTCTCAATTCATTTCTATGGGATTTTGAAAGGCGTATTTATCAATGGGTGAAAGTGAAAGTTGGAGAGTAGCGGAATTTCCTCTTTAGTGGCGGAACTTCACTATAAACTTCACTCTTTGATAAATATACCCCATAGTGTCTCAAAACATTTCCAACTGCAGCATGAAAAAAACACTAGAGGTATGAAATATTGGGGAATTGAGAAAGTGAATGAGAAATGGAGAGGAGGGGATATTGTAAAAGATGAGAAAGCAAATGGATACATCAATTAGAGACATTAACACCAAGAGGGCTTAACAGAGACTTCAACCTCAGGGCATTTTTAGAAAAAGTAGAATAGAAATCGGAAAGTATAGGAGTAAATAAATTTATTAGGAATAAGGGTATTTTAATAGGAGCAAACTAATTTTTATTGTTTAAAATAATTGTTTAAATTCATTTTAAAAGCTGGAATTGCAAAACTAATTGATGGCAATGGAGCGTTGTTATAATTCATATGGAAAGATCAAACAAATCAACACATAAATAAATACTTTATAATTAATAAATACTTTATAATAAATAGTTAAAAAAGTAAAAAAATGACACTCGAATTTTCATCAAAAAGTGCGGTTAAAATAGGCTGTTAAAATATCTATGTTCTATGAGAATTGTAGCTGTAAATTGTGGAGCAAGTTGCAAATATTGTGGCATAAGTGTTAAGGGTTGCTAAGGACAAGGGGCCTAACGACGGGACAGAGTAAGGCTGGACGCGTTGTTATGGCAACAGATTCCCTCAAGAGAAGCGAGACATGCACACCACTGCCATTGAAGCCTTTGATGAAGTCGGGTCTCCGACGAAACGCGTCAGGTGAATCATAGAGAACCTACTGATGTCATCACCAAGCACCCGCAAGGAGAACACGCGGTTGAGGGGCAACGCTGGTCGGGGCGAAATCACTGTGAGTGCGGGTGGACATTGGACTGGCAGTCTAGTAGTGCTTGAACCCTTGCTATTTTTGTGAGTGCATTTTAAATATTGTATACCACTTAATAAAGGGTTTTATAATATTTATCTGCCCCATATTTTAAGCTATAACGGAGGAAGGGAGTTGCTGTTGGAGGTCGACAATAATTGATGGGCCTAACTATATCTTAAACGTCTGTGAGTACCCAATCGTTAACCACAGATGGTGATTTGGACTACAGGTTGTGAGAGTCACATTCGTTTGCTTTGCCATTTAACTCTGTGTATGTGAGAGTTTGGAAAATGGGCTTACTCTATCTAAAATATATACTACACTATATATAACTATCTGTGTACAGCTTAATCCCCTGAAGCTTTTTAAGCGCTGTCTCAACTATATTTTGAAGGAAGTTAATAATTTTGATAACAGGGGGCAAGTGATAATATAGGGTTAATAACTGTGATAACAGGGGGCAATAGTGACAATAGAGGGTTAATAACTGTGATAACAGGGGGCAATAGTGACAATAGAGGGTAAATAATTATGATAACGGGGGCAATAGTGATAATAAAGGGTTAATAATTGTGATAACGGGGCAATGGTGATAATAAAGGGTTAATAATTATGATAACAGGGGGCACTAGTGATAAGATAGGGTTAATAATTGTGATATCAGGGGCACTAGTGATAATATAGGGTTAATAATTGTAATATCAGGGGCACTAGTCAATAGTGGCTTGTGCAACTTCCCGTCTGGCTTTAATTATGCTGCGGTTTCGGGTTATAACGCTGCATTGTGGGTAAAAAATGGTACTTTGCATCTGAAAATTGGACTTTGGCCACTGCCCTGGACTTGTACACGCGCATGATATTGTCTGCAAGATTATTTGTGATGTCACTGTACTGCCCTCTGCTGGTGTAAAGCAGGAATTTTTTTGGCTGCCTTAGACAAACACGCAGGGTTTTTTATTAAAATCCAAATGTTAACAATGTTCTCGAAAAATTCTGATTTTTTACACTAGAAAAGGAACTAAACTCAAATTTTTCGAGGAACAAAAACGCAAATTTTTAGAGGAAAAAACTAAAATTTTTCGAATTTATTATACAAAAAGCCCAAATCCGACCTGTCGAGGTCCTGTATAAGTCAATGAGAGAGGCGCCTATCTGTGCAGTACAGTGGAGGATTTTAGTTGAAGCTAAAAACTCTATAGCCATGACTCTAAAGATAGCCTGCAAAAAAGCATTCGCTATGGACAGAACCTCCCTTCTAATTCGGAAGAAGCAACAAGTTCAGGCCAAACATAACAATAACAACCAAATAAGACTGATTGGTGATTTTAGTAAGGAACACAAGGAAACACTGGCACATACTAGAACAGGATAGAGATCTGAAGCAAATAATGGGAGATAGATCATTTATTACATTTAGGAGAAGCATGAATTTAAGGGATCGAGTCACTTTAACATCCCCATCAAGTCCACGTGGCTGCCAGAAGGAACAAAGGGTTGTTACAAATGTGGCAAATGTTTAGCCGACACTTTTATTGAAAAGACTACAAGCATTAGTAGCAGACATAAAAGAATTCAATCCGGCCTACTTTATGAATTGCAAAACCACAGGGTCGGAGTATATAATGAGATGTGGATGTGACAAAGTGTATGTAGGAAAAACCCGTAGAGAATTTAGGAGGATTTTGGAGCATGTAGGGGATGTGAGAAATAAACGTAACACCTCTGTAGCCAATCACATCAATGAACTACATGATGGCAATGTTAATGTAATGAAATCTTTCACTGTAGAACACTTCAAACCAACCACTACTAGAATTGGAGACATCGACAATAAATTACTACAGTGTGAAGCTAAATGGATCTATTGGCTTAATAGTCGAGTGTGTAATGGCAAGGTTTGTGCCAATTAGGGATGCACCGAATCCAGGATTCGGTTCGGGATTCGGCCAGGATTCGGCCTTTCTTTTTTCAGCAGGATTCGGCCGAATCCTTCTACCCGGCCGAACCGAATCCAAATCCTAATTTGAATATGCAAATTAGGGGCGGGGAGGGAAATTGCGTGACTTTTTGTCAGAAAACAAGGAAGTAAAAAATGTTTTCCCCTTCCAACCCTAATTTGCATATGCAAATTAGGGTTCGGATTCGGTTAGATATTCGGCCGAATCTTTCACCATGGATTCGGGGGTTCGGCCGAATCCAAAAAAGTGGATTCGGTGCATCCCTAGTGCCAATGCCATACAGAAGCAAAAATACAGTACTACTCAAAAATAATCAAAAATCAGAAAGGTTGATAATCAAAATAGCCTAAGAGGTTTTAGTCACAGTTCACCTCAGTCCCAAGGTGCAAGTCCAGAGCAATATTTCAAAAGACAGATGTGAGGACCTCCAATAGTAAGAAACGATCAGCTAAAAAAATGAAAATGTTTTTTTTATTAGGACATGATAAGACGTAACGCGTTTCGTGACTGTTGGGGCACTTACTCATAAATTGAGGGTTAATAAACTCTTGAATTCGACCCTCAAAGTAAAATCCTTCAAATTTTTGCGCAAATCCTTTGATCGATCGAAGTAAAAATCGTTCGAAGGATTTTTCTTTGATCAAAAAAAAGCTTAGGAAAGTGATGGGGAAGGTCCCCATCGGCTAACATTGTACCTCGGTAGGTTTAAACTCGGTATGTAGTCCAAGTTTTTTTAAAGAGACAGTACTTTGACTATTGAATCTTTCGAGTCGAAGGTCGTAGTTACCTATTCGATGGTCGAAGTACCCAAAAAAAAACTTTGAAATTCAACGTTTTTTTCATTCGAATCCTTCACTCGAGCTTAGTAAATGTGCCCCTTTATCAGTTAACGTGGTGTATAATGATTCGACTACTCTGTATCTGATTTGCGCAAAGTGGTCATGATAACTGTTACCAAGGGGGATAATGGACATCGGTTTTCCAGTCCCTTTAATATTTAATACCTACCTGTATGACTAACATACTTCATTATAAGTTCTATAAATAGAAGTGTTTCTTGTTGACAAATCGTGTCTATAACATGCCCTGTCATTCAATACAACACGAGGTACTCAAGGTGCAATAGGATGATTTGAAGCAATTGAGGGCGAACCTGTCATTAAAGGTTTGGGACCTGTTATCGAAAATGCTCAGGACCTGGGGTTTTCTGGATAAGGGATCTTTCCATAATTTACATCTACATACTACTACAGGTATGGGACCTGTTATCCAGAATGCACGGGACCTGGGGGTTTCAGGATATAGGGTCTTTACGTAATTGGATCTCCATTACTTAAAGGGCATGTAAAGGCAAAAAAATACAATTCTATTTTAACTTTCTTTAATGAAAAAGAAATCTATCTCCAATATACTTTATTTAAAAAATGTGTACTGTTTTTATAAGAAACCTGAGTGAAATTCTCCCTTCATTTACTGCTGAAGATAGGAATTGTCAGATGGTCCCTAGACAATTATACTTATGAACAGCAGGGGGAGCCCCACCTTACTTCCCAGCCATGCAGAACTCAAGCAGCTTTGTTTGTTTCCCTGTAGAGCAGTCGGCGACTGTGTAGAGATTTGTATTAGATTTTATTTTTGCCTTAACATCCCCTTTACTGTTTCCAACTCCAGCTGCAGGGACAAAGATCATGGAGCCAGATTTAAACAGATAAACTGGGATTCTATTTGGAGGATTATTTTGCTGCAGCCACTGGTTCTGCAGAGTTGGAGAAAGTTTGTATTAAACAATACAAAAACTATAAAATCCACATTAGATTACATGACAATACAGGACCCAGTGCAGTCTGCATATTCTGATTATCAATTAGTCTTGTTGTATCGGCTTCTGGCAGATATTATTTGACTTGTGATGATCTCTAAGCAGCCCAGACAACACTGAGCATGTGCATAGTCTTGGTCTTGCAAATATATTTAACAAAGTTACAAGATGGTGACCTCCTGTGGTCAATTTTGAAAGCATAAATCATTTGTTTGATTAGGCTTGCGGTGCAGTAAGTTCATGTTTATGTTTAGTTTACAAAATACAGCATTTCTAACCTATTCTATTTTAGACTTTACATGCCCTTTAAGTCTAATAAAACATCAATCAAACATTAAATAAACCTGATAGGATTGTTTTGCTTCCAGTAACCCAAAGCATTCCTATTGTAATTTTGGGGTGGGAAACACTTTGGCTTACTCACATGACTCATGTCATTACAGGTATGGGACCTGTTATACATAATGCTCAGGACCTGAGGTTTTCTGGATAAGGGATATTTACGTCATTTAGCTCTCCATACTACTAAAGGTATGGGAACTGTTATCTAGAATGCTTGGGACATGGGGTTTTCCAGATAAGGGATCTTTCCATAATTTAGATCTCCATACTACTACAGGTATGGGACCTGTTATCCAGGATGCTCAGGACCCAAGGTTTTCCAGATAAGGGATCTGTCCGTGATTTAGATCTCCATACCTCTACTATAAAATAAACGAAACATTAAATAAACCCAATAGGCTGGTTTTGCTTCTCATATGGATTAATTATATTTGGGATCAAGTACAAGCTATACTTATATATAATTTGTCTTTGCAAAATTTCTCTAGCGTTACTTTCTTCCTAGAGAAACTTCGTTAACTTGCTTACGTGAATTAAAATATGGCGGGTACATAAAAGTCGCACGGACGTCTTTATTAGAGATGTTAGTTCAAATGCTTGAAGTGGCCACTTATTATTACCGTATATACTCGAGTATAAGCCGTCCCGAGTATAAGCCAAGGTACCTAATTTTACCTCCAAAAACGGAGAAAGCTTATTGACTCGAGTATAAGCCGAGTATAAGCCTAGGGTGAGAAATGCAGCAGCTTCTGGTAAGTTCCAATCAAAAAATTGAGGGTTTCTGCTCCCATTGGAGGTGCCGGCGTCTCATTTTTGGATGCCGACGACCATTCTTGGATGCCAGCGACTATTCTTGGAGGCTGTTCTTGGACGCCGGCGACTATTCTTGGACGCCGGCGACTATCCTTAGATGCCGGCAACCGTTTTTTGCGCTTGCCTCGAGTATAAGCCGAGGTAGAGTTTTTCAGCATATTTTGGAGGCTGAAAAACTTGGCTTATACTCGAGTATATATGGTACACATGTCCAAGGCAAAATAAAGACAAAAGAGATCCACGAATGCCCTAGACATGAGCCCACCCTAAAACAAATGTGGCATGGCGATTTAACCTGTGATCTGTCATTTTGGTGACTTCTATCTTAAAAAAAACGCGCTTCCCTCTTTAGTAAATCTGCGCCCTTGGGTGACGGCCTTCCTGTAATTCAGAACTTTCTGCATAACTGGTTCCGGATAACCTGTACAAAAGCACATATGATCATGCAGATCT
Organism: Xenopus petersii; assembly: GCA_038501925.1. NCBI lineage: Eukaryota > Metazoa > Chordata > Amphibia > Anura > Pipidae > Xenopus > Xenopus petersii. Next base: position 12,289,353 of record CM076680.1, read on the forward strand.
GACTGGGCTGTAAGTCAGGCAGCTGAATGAAATTGTGAATATTTAAGATATTTTAATTCAAAATCAGATTACATTTTCCATAAAAATGAATTACCAAAGTTTGGAACTGCACATTTATCCTGTATTGTTTTCAAGTCGGATAATGTTTTTGTGCCTAGAATTCTTAGCAGCGTGGAACAACCTGTGCAGCTGGGCTATTAATTATACTGCAAATTTAATAGGCTGATTGTAACGATGTCTGCACAATTCATTCATAAAATGCAAATGACTAGGAGAGGAGATAGACTCTAGCGCTACTTCACACTCTAACTCCAGGCTAATTTTCGCTCTGGCGAAGGGACGTAACTACGCAAATTCATTAAGATGCGGATTTTACTGAACGTTACCTCTTGCGCCAGACTTGCCTTCGCCACCTCAGACCAGGGGAAGTGCAATAGAGTAGATAGGAGTTCCTCAAAAAAAATTAGAAAAATTTTCTAAGTCCCAAAAAACGCTGGCGTCTTTTACTTTTTCAGGATGATAGGCTGAAAAAGATCATAATTTTTTTTGGGGTAACCAGCTTCCCCCCTACATTTCCTAACATATGGCACATAAACTATACACTGGGCTCATGTGTAGGGCAATATAACAACTTTATTTTATTTTATTAAGGTTCCCTGGCCTTGTGTAATGTAATGTATTTGCTGCAACATATACCTCCATTCAACTTTAACTTCACGCCGTATGCTAATTAGGTATCGCTAGTGTAACTTCGAACTGCTTATCGTATTATCGCTAGTGCAACTTCGCAAGCGTTCGGAACCCTGGAGGCAACTTCGGATTTTTTGTGAATAAGTGGTGTCCTGGTGAATCTACGCCTGGCGAAGTGTTGCGATGTCAGCGAAGCAGTCGCTGGCGCAATTCTGGAGGTAAGTAAATATGCCCCAAACAGTCTCATGCATGACACTCGTTGGGGCAGATTTACTAAAGGGTGAAGTGGCTGTCGCTAGACAGAAATCCCATTCGCAGGGACATCGCCAATTTACTAAAAGGCGTAGAGAACAATATGCTAGTCGAAAGTGACCATCGCTACTGCAGTTTCGTGCCGCTCAGGTGATCGATCGGTACTCCCCAAATTGCGAATTTTACAGGATGTTACCTCTTTCGCCAGAGTTACCTTCACCATCTTAGACCTGCCGAACTGATAAGATGAAGCTACTCCCTCCTCAATCTTATGTCAGTGACATCATATCCTGTAGGCTGAAAAGTTATTAAAATGATTAAAAAAACGCTGGTGTTTTTTCATATTTTAAAGCGGGATTGTCTTTAAAAGTTGTAACTATTAAAAATGTTTGTTTTAACATTTTTTTTTACCATTTGAGGGGCATGTCACATTTGTTTTAGGGTGGGCTCATGTCTAAGACATTAGAGGATCTATTTTGTCTTTATTTTGCTTCCTTGGACATTCATAATAATAAGTGGCCACTTCAAGCTACTTTAACACATTTCCCTGATTTTACATTTTCCTGGATTTTACATCATTTTTTCCTTCTCCCCTGAAAAACGTAAAATGGGGGTTCTACTGTATATGACCTATATGTACCCGTCCTATTCAAATTGACCTAAGGGTATGAGTACTAACGAAGGTTCGCTAGGCAGAAATTAACATTAGTGAGAGTTCGATATGAAATGCTCGAATTAATGGTTGCGAAACTTTGCCAGTGTTCGGCTGCCGAGACACTACTTGGTATTTTAGTGAATTAGCATATGCCCTGCGAATTAACATCTGACGAAGTGGTGTGGCGAAGCAGGTGAAAATTCGCCCTTTAGTGAATTTGCCCCTATGAATGATCGGGCCCTGATTCAGGGTCATGACTCATAGAACTGACGTGAGTATCACTGCATTCCTAACTACAGATATGGAATGTCTAAATGCCTCCTGTATGCTCAGTGTGACTATACTTATAAATAACATTCAGAAGATGAGGTCGGAAGGGGTGGGAATTAATAACAAACCATAGTGGCCACAGACATGGCAGCCATATTCCTTTGGTATAAAAGCAACTAATTGACTAATATTCCTCCAAATTTAGCCTCATTAAAGGGAGACTGATTTACAGAAAGCTGAATAATAAGCACATTTCTTTCTTTTAAGGGGAAATCAATTTCACACAAATAATAAAGGCTTGGAGTGTGTGTATATCTCTTACCGTATATACTCGTGTATAAGCCGACCCGTGTATAAGCCGAGGTACCTAATTTTACCTACAAAAACTGGGAAAACTTATTGACTCGCGTATAAGCCTAGACACAACTACAGCCCTGTCTCCCAGCAGCGCACATTCTGCCAAAGCGACCCCCCCAGTGATCAACCGGACTTCTTTGCAAAGCTGATGGTGACAGAGAATTGCCAAACGGATTACTGTGTGCATTGTCCCACTGTCCCACTACCATGTGCAGAGGGTGCTGTTTGATATTGCCATCACTGTTAATCTTTTGTATAACCAACAGAGGGCGCTGTGTGATATTGCAGTCACTGTTATTCTTTCATACAACCAACAGATGGCGTTGTGTGATATTGCAGTCACTGTTAATCTTTCATATAACCAACAGAGGGCGCTGTGTGATATTTCAGTCCCGGTTATTCTTTTATACAACCAACAGATGGCACTGTGTGATATTTCAGTCCCTGTTATTCTTTCATACAACCAACAGATGGTGCTGTGTGATATTGCAGTCCCTGTTATTCTTTCATACAACCAACAGATGGTGCTGTGTGATATTGCAGTCTCTGTTATTCTTTCATACAACCAACAGATGGCACTGTGTGATATTGCAGTCCCTGTTATTCTTTCATACAACCAACAGATGGCGCTGTGTGATATTGCAGTCACTGTTAATCTTTCATATAACCAACAGAGTGCGCACAGTTATTCTTTCATATAACCAACAGAGGGCATTGTGGGATATTGCAGTCTCTCCCCAAGTGAACTGTTGGTATAGGAATGATTAAAAGTGACTGCAATCTCAGCTACTCGGGTCGCGTACCGCTGACTCGCGTATAAGCCGAGGTAGACTTTTTCAGCACATTTTGGATGCTGAAAAACTCGGCTTATACGCGGGTATATACGGTATCTTATTTTAAAACACTACCAGTTCTGAATTAAAACCTACCAGCATTTTGTCTTAGGAAGTCTCCTGATGATAATACTCTTTGTTTGCTCTATTGCAGTGCTGTCCAATTTATTTGGTACAGAGGGCCGGAATTTTTCTAATCTACATGGTGGAGGGCTGATAATGGAAGACAGAGTTAGCCACTCCCTGTTTTTAGACCACACCCACTTTAAACCACACCCATGTTACCACAAGACCATGTCCACATTAATAGCACACCAAAAAACCAGATGGTTGGTGCTCACTGCAGGGATCAGGGCTGGAACTAGGGGTAGGCAGAGTAGGCAGCTGTCTAGGGCGCCATCATTGAGGGGCGCACTTTTAATGGGGATTTTTTTTTCAAGCATTTATTTAATCATTTGTTTTAGTAATCATGGTCACTCAGTCCTGTGGATCAGATTTAGTTTTGTCTGCTGTTGGCACAGGTAAAGTTTGGGGGCAATATGATGGCTGCTGGCGGGATGCTGGTACAGGGGGCAGTAATATAAATGAAAAAGTGTTGTACATTTTCTTGCTTTCTTTATTTAAAATCATCATGGTAAGGAGGTAAATGGTAATGCAGGACAGGGGGGCACCGGCAGGGATGTCACTCATATGTGAAAAAAGCTAAATCATATAAGACATACCCTTAAATCCATATGCTTCCTCCTCCCCTGTGTATAATACAGTACCCCAGCATATAATTAAACACCTTAGGGGCCCCTAACAATAATTTTCAAATGCTAACAAACCCCCAGAACAAATACCAGGCTTATGTTCCATAGGGATCGTAGGTCAGGCAAAGTATGGCAAACACAGGGTGCAAAGAGCAGGCAAAGTATGACACAGGGAGCATAGGGAAGGCAGAACAGAGCAGGAGACAGGAAAATCAGGACCAGTCTAATATGTACTACATACAGTGACACAGGTGCCCCATTAGCATTTTGAATAAGGAGTGAACAGTAGTGATGGTTGAATTTATTCGCCAGGCGCAAATTTGCGGCGAATTTGCGTGATTCACCGCCAGCGAATAAATTCGCCCAAAAAAAACGGCGTCAAAAAAACGGGTGCTGGCGTCAAAAACAGGCGCCGGCATCAAAAACGAGACGCTGGCGGCGTTTCACAAATTTTTCACTGTTTCGCGAATTTCGCGGGAAATTCACAAATTTTCCGGCGAATCGAAAACAGCGCAAATTCACCCATCACTAGTGAACAGGTGAACAATGTGGGCATTTTCAGTCTGGGTCTCAGGTAGAACAGTACAGGCTTTAGGGGAGTGAACAATAGAGGTGTCACAGGCTTGAACAATACAGGGGGATCACAGGTGTGAACAATACAGGAGATTACTAACTGAATTTGATTGACAATGCTCTGATTTTCTTCTGCTTAGGAAAGATTTGAGAAAGGTTTCTATTTCTTTTCCTAAGCAGAAGAACGTCAGAGCAGCCTCTTTCTTTCTCCTGACTACTTGCTGGTCAGACTGGTGGGAAACTGACCAGCAGGTGGTGATGTTGTAACAAAATTCTTTCATATTAACAGTACATGTATCCCTTAATATCTTGTAATTAAAAGAAAATAAATAATGAATGTAAATTACAAAAGTGCTTAGAATAGTACTCTCATCAATTTTACATTCATTTATTTTAAAGGTTTACTTATCCTTTAATAAGAGACAGACCCCTAGGTTCAACTGCTTTGGACTCCATTTAAAGGGGTGGTTCACCTTTAAGTTAACTTTTAGTATGTTTTAGAATGGCCAATTTTAAACAATGTTCAATTGGTCTTCATTTTTTATAGTTTTTGAATTATGTGCCTTCTTCTCCTGACCCTTTCCACCTTTCAAATGGGGGTCACTGAGCCCATATAAAAAACAAAATGCGCCAAACGGCTACAAATGTATAGTTATTGCTAGTTTTTATTACTCATCTTTCTATTCAGGCCTCTCCTATTCCATTTCCAGTCTTTAATTCAAATCAATGCGTGGTTGCTAGGGTAATACGGACCCTAACAACCAGATTGCTAAAATTGCAAACTGGAGAGCTGCTGAATAAAAAGCTAAATAAAACCACAAATGAAAACCAAATGCAACGTGTCTTAAAATATCACTCTCTACATTATACTAAGAAAGTTAATTTAAAGATGAACAACCGCAGATTGGGGCAGATTTATCAAGGGTCGAATTTCGAAGTTGAAAATACTTTGAAATTTGACCATCGAAAGTTTTTTTAAGCAAATTTGGCAATCGATCGGTCGAATTAAAATCGATCGAACGATTAAATCCTTCGAATCGAACGATTAGAAGGATTTCAGCAATCGATCAAAGGATTTTAATGCGATGTGTAAACACTTGGAAAAGGTTTGTAGAAGGTCCCCATAGGCTAACATAGCAATTTGGCAGGTTTAATTTGGCGTTTTTATTGAAGTCGAAGTTTCAAACTATTTTTACTTTGAATCTAAATCAATGTAAATTCAAAGTCGTAGAATCCTATTCGATGGTCGAAGTATCCAAAAAATTACTTTGAATTTCGAATTTTTTTACTTCGAAAATTCCCTCGAATTCACTTCGACCCTTGATAAATCTGCCCTCTAGTGTGTTATGTGTAACCTATTCCCTGTTCCAGGTGGTCAAACATAACTTGAGTTATTGAAAAATAAACATAATTTCAAGCAACTTTGCAATATACATCATTTAAAAAATATGCAGACTTTTCATGATTTTTAATGGTTTGCAACAGTTCCCTAAGCCTAGCCCCCTGCTCTCCTGCTGATCTGTCTGACTACTTTGCTGAGCTGTCTGACTACTGTTACTTTGTATCAACAGCCATCTGTCCTAAGCCTGCATCCTCCAAACCCCATAATTCCCTGCACACATGATTTCAATAAGGAAAGGAACATGACAGTGCAAAGCAGAAGCCAGGACTGTAGGTCAGACACATTAGAGGAAGTCGTGGATTGGGACCCCATGAATAAGGGCTTTCAGACAATGGCAAGTAGTTCCTGTTATAGCTATCTCCCCGTGTGGACTAGCCCTAAGTCCAAGAAGCCGAAACGTTAGCAGCTTTTTTGCTTTAATAAACACAATTTTTTTCTTCATAAGTCCTTTGAGTCCGCGCTCTTGTTCCGACTATATATATATATATATATAATGTAGAAGCTGGGGGGGATATATTGTAGATGACCGATATATATCCCCATTCTTTAGGTTTTAAAATTACCTCTTTAAAAGACACTATGGAGTTAACCAGCTAGAGGTGAGTTTAATGGAGGTGAGCAGCAGGTGAAAGGTGTGGGAGTTTTTTCTCAGGTGTAGAAACTCACTGCTGTGTTAAACAGAAAAGTTTGGCTTTCATGTGTGGCTACTCACTGTGGAGTTGGAGAAAGTTCTTTTCTAAAAGACTAGGGAGTTCACTCCCGGCAGACTGGACACTGCAAGTTTTCTTGGCAAGTACATGGCTCTTTTGTTGGGACTTATTTTGTTGCTGAACTGAAGCTGTTTTGATTTTTATGCCACTGCTTGTCTGTGAGAGATTTATTTGAACTGAAGAAAATAAAGTAAATGTTTCCCTTAACGTGGAGTGGCCTGCATGTTTGGTGAAAAAACCCCGCTGTGATCCCCCAAACATCACTATATATATATATATATATATATATATATATATATATATATATATATACTGTATAGTCATTAGTAAGCAGCCGCACTCAAAAATGTATTACATACAGATCTGTTGGAAAGACCTACACTCCGGTCTGTTCAAAAAAATGTCTTTATTGAGTACATCAATCCTACGTTTCGGCCCACATTAGGGCCTTTTTCAAGGCCTTGAAAAAGGCCCTAATGTGGGCTGAAATGTCGGATATGTCCAGACATACCTAATTTTTAATTGAATCGCGTTAAGTTATATACATAAGATATACACACAATGATGGTGGGAGGTGCACTTCTTATGGGTCTGTCTTTCCTTCTCTTTACCTAATGACTTTCTAGTAGACTTAAGGTGTGAAGATCCAAATTATGGAAAGATCAATTATTCAGAAAACCCCAGGTCCCAAGCATTCCGGATAACAGGTCCCATACCTATGTGTATATGTGTATATATATATATGTGTGTGTGTATATGTGTATATGTGTATATATATATATATATATATATATATATATATATATATATATATATATATATATATATATATATATATATATATATATATATATATATATATATATATTGGATGTTGCCAAAGATTTTCAACATCATGGCAAAATTAAAAGTCCTTTATAGCAGTGGTTGAGCGATTCCCCTTTGGAAGTGTACCGTATATACCCGCGTATAAGCCGAGTTTTTCAGCACCCAAAATAAGCTGAAAAACGCTGCCTCGGCTTATACGCGGGTCATTTAAAAAATATTACCTATTTGATGCGATACTAGGTGCAGTTGTCCCGCGGCTCGGCGCTGTTCGGATCTTCCTTGACTTCCGGGTATTCTCGGCAGTTTCCGGAGCGGCGGAGGGAGCCGGAGGACTTGACTTTGTTTGTTTCCGTCACGGCGCTCTTACGTCACGGCGTCCGACGCGCCACATGCCATTGAGATTCTCTGACTGGGAGGGGAGAGCGCGCGTCTGGTGAGTCATCCCAGAGTCTCCATACTTTGCGTCTCAGTTGCTGTTAGGCTGCCCGCCGAGGTAGAAGATTTTTCTGCTGCATATTGCATGATCATCGGATCAGATCCCAACCCAAATCCAATTGTAGTAACTCACTGTAAGGTAGGCCGCTCGGATGATCCCTCAACGAACCCAATTTTAGTAAACTTCCTTTCGGGCTCTGCTGAGTGCTTAGTAGGGGGGTATTCTACTTGGACTACAACTCCCACCATGCCCCTGACAAAAGTAACGTTGTCTAGAAAGTAGTAGGTCTCAGGGGAAATGTTAGGGTCAGGCTAAATAAAGTTGTAAATAGTAACTCTTTTATAAGTTATAACCTAGAAAGCCTTTCATTAAAGACAGCATGTTTATTAACCTTTCATTCTCCTTTAAGGTGGAAAAGCAGCAATGCAGATGGTGATGGACCTGCTTTTGCAAGCTGCTGCATTTCTCACCCTAGGCTTATACGCGAGTCAATACGTTTTCCCAGTTTTTGTAGGTAAAATTAGGTACCTCGGCTTATACACGGGTCGGCTTATACACGAGTATATACGGTAATTGTTTTATCAAGGTCATAGCTATAACAAAACATTCAGTTTATCAGTCATTCAGCCACAGCTCCAAGAGGGAAGCCAAAAATGTTCATCCCAACTTGACCTTTAAGCTGACCTTTCAGGTATATCTAGGAGTGCGAAAAAGCATCCTCCCCAAATCTTACCCTAACTGGCCCCACATGTCTGGCATTCACTGCCTTAGAGAGTCATATAGCTACACCTGGTCCAGACCATTAAAGGGGAACTATTGCAAAAAATATGTAATATAGCTTCAGCATACTGAAATAAGAAATGTTCTAAATAAAATCAACTAAAAAATTAGAGCCATTTCTGAAATAATCAAATTTATCTTCAATATCCCCCTCTCAGCATCTGTTTCTTTTCATTCTGTCTTGGGTCAGATGTCCACTTGACAGTTAGGTCCAATATATCTTTTAGGGGGGGCTCCCTTTCCTATCAGATGTTTTAGAGCTCACTAGAATAACTGACAGCACAAACAAAATAACTGACTGTGGCACAAATCCTGCATGTAGAGAGGCAAGATTTCTGGTTATTTTAAAACTGAGCTCTAATACATCTCCTAGGCAAAATGAGCCTCCTCCCAATGCTATTCTTGACCTAATTGTCATTCAAAATCAGACTCCCAACTCCTGAATGAAGAGACACAGATGCTGAGCGGGGGACAGGGAAGATAAACTTGATTATTTCAGAAATGAGTACGATTTTTCAATTGATTTAGAAACATGATGAAGCTTTATTATATTTTCGTTTTTGCCATAGTTCCCTTTTAATAAAGTCAAATGGTTGGTTGATAAGTTAATAGAACTGGAGGATTAAATGTACCGGTTACAACACCTCTCTTATATAGCCAGTGTCGGACTGGCCCACCGGGATACCAGGAAAACTCCCGGTGGGCCTCTTGTTTCTAACCATTTGGCCTATTTCATGGTCATCCCCTATTTCTTTATGGGAAAAAAAGAGGCGTAATAATGGAAGAATAGAGTATAGTAAGTAGATATAAGACTAGGATAAAAAAGAGGTTAAGTGAGGAAAAGAGGAATAATAGTTTAGAAAGTGGGCTCACAGTCTAAGGTTTTCTGGTGAGCCCCTGGCATCCCAATCCGACACTGTATATATAGCACAATATGCCCACTGGCCTCCATATTAGGGATCAAATTCTTTATTCTGTTGCCCCAAATGAGTTTGATTCTCAGGTGAGAACCATCCCAGAGCATTAAATTATAACTGTATTCATATTAGCAGAGGAAAAAAGAACAGCAAGTACCATTCTCATCACAATCCCATAAATCCAGCCTTGTACTAAAAACCTTGGACGGCAGTCAGAAAACATCATATCGCTGAAAAACCTTTTTTCGTAGGCTGCGATGACAGAATTGTAGTAATTAAATACAAATCTTGGATGCGCTGGCAGAACAAAACACAAGGTATTGCTGATGAGAGGAAACTAAAAATGCAGGCAAGCCAAAGTGTTGGGCTTTTAAATGTGTATCTGGCAGCAAAGTACTGTCTGATGCTCCTGATGATAATGTTACACCGAGGAATTGATCTGACAACAAACAGCAGCTCTTGTCTATACCTGTATATTTAATCTAGTCCAGAAAATCACTTCAATGCAGAGGATTGCCTGGACTACTGAAAGGCATGAAATATACTTAATAATATAACATACAGTATAACTTTGTGTTCCCTTTATAAAGGGAGTCCTGGTCACTGCTCTGCACCAATATCACGGGGGGATAGTTGCTGGGATTTTATTGTCCCATTAGAGGAGTATTCTAATTCCAGGCAGTGTCATTCTGTGACTACTAAACAAATCAAGTTCTGTCTTTTATAAAAAAAAAAAAAAAAAAGGGGCATTAACTCAAGGGATGAAAACATAATTTTACCTCTTTATAGGACCCTGGTAAGGCCTCACCTGGAGTATGCAGTGCAGTTTTGGACTCCAGTCCTTAAAGGAGAACTAAACTCTAAAAATTAATATGGCTAAAAATTCCATATTTTATATACTGAACTCATTGCACCAGCCTAAAGGTTCAGCTTGTCAATAGCAGCAATGATCCAGGACTTCAAACTTGTCACAGGGGGTCACCATCTTGGAAAGTGTCTGTGACACTCACATGCTCAGTGGCAGGTTTTGGATGTAGCATCCTTTCTGCAGCATCAATAAACAGATATCAGTAATCTGTTTGCTTGTTATATCCCTTTAATGCCCACTGCCATGTGGTACAGGAAAACAAAAAATCCTGGACTGGAATATGGCAGTGGGCAGGGTCTCCCTCCCTATCTTAGGGGGTATTGTCTCCAGTCATTGAGATGGAAGTGAGGGGGGACCCAGAAGTGTTCTTATTTGCTCATTTCTTGTGTCTTCCTATCGGCAGGGGGATTTAACTCTTTAGTGCCCACTGCCATGTTCCAGTCCAGGAAACGTAAATCACAGTAAGTATAGTAAGATTATCTGTTATCTTAGTTGGGATCAAGTACAAGGTACTGTTTTATTGTTATAGAGAAAAAGGGAATCCTTTTTACAAATTTGGATTATTTGGATAAAATGGAATCTATTTGAGATGGCCTTGCCGCAATTCTGAGCTTTTCGGGTAACGAGTTCCCGGATACCATACCTGTACTAGAAGACTGATATCTGCTGTTACAGCTGATTACTGGTTGGAAACTATAACTATTCCGTGAGAGGGAATATAAAGACAACCTCCTGCAAAAACAACTAGAGGAGATGATAAACAGGTTAGAACAGAAATGTTAAAGGGTAAATTAAAAAAATAGAGAAAGAAATGTCACATTTGTGATGCAATACATTGAGTAAACAGATTGCAAACATCCTACGGAGGCATTGGCCCTTACTAAAGGAGAACTACCCCAGATCACAGCGTTTGATAGACCACCCGTTATAGCCTATAAGAAAGGTAGATCACTGGGCTCAATTCTGGTGCATTCAGACATAAGGAAAAATAAAGATTCGAGTAAAGAAAGGAAGGGAAAGGTGGGGACCTCCCCCTGTTATAATTGCAATTGCTGCTCCAATGCACAACAAGGGGATAGTGTTTTTCACCCCAGAAAGGGTAATCCCATAAAATTAAGGGTCGTTATACCTGTAGTTCAACATATGCAGTGTATATTATCAAATGCCCATGTAGGCTGGAGTATGAACGGTCCGTGAGCGCATCAGGGAGCATAAATCGGCAATTAATACAGGAAAAAAGGAACAAGCTGTGGCTGGTCATTTTATTGAGTGTGCCCATAGGGTGAATCAGTTAAAATTTCAGATAGTGTAGACCATTGAAATGAAACAACGTGGAGGCAATAAACAAAAGAAATTATTATATAGAGAGGCATTTTGGATCCGGAAATTGGAGACCTTAGAGCCACAGGGCTTAAATAAAGAATATGACTTGAGTCCCATTTTCAGATAATTTTACCTTCCCTTTTACATAAATAGACTTTTTAAATAAACAGAGTTTTTAATGATTCTTTATTTCCTTGTGTTTTACAGATATATTTTGTTTAGACATATTGTCAAGTATTCACCTAAGCTATCGAGCACATATTTGCAATTCTGAAATGGACACTCTAAGCTGAATTGTTTCACTTTTTTTGATTGTCCTGTGAGTAAAATTGTGTAGACTAATTATCACCAGAGGGTACTATAGAGTATAAATAACATTGTTAAAGGGATACTGTCATGGGAAAAATTTTTTTTTTCAAAATGAATCAGTTAATAGTGCTGCTCCAGCAGAATTCTGCACTGAAATCCATTTCTCAAAAGAGCAAACAGATCTTTTTATATTCAATTTTGAAATCTGACATGGGGCTAGACATATTGTCAATTTCCCAGCTGCCCCAAGCTTGATAAAAAAAAACGTTGCTGTGATGCCCTAAAGGACTAATAAAGGCTTTTTAATAAGAAGAATATTGTGTGGTGCTGTTCCAGACATTCCCATTTGTGATATCAGTGGAAAGTGGCCACTGAAGAACGTGCACTACCCTTACAAGGAAGCGACAATCATCGTGCTGGCTGCTTGTTTGCTGGAAACTATAACCAAAACAGACACTTCCCACAATAACTATCAGAATCCCTGAGTGTATTCATTTTAAAACCTGGAAATAGCCCATAGAGTGGAGCTCACACAGAACAATATCATTATTAATGTAGATAAGACAAAATTCAAGAGGTCCTCTGCACTCAACCCATTATTATTATATTAAGGCTATTGAGATATTTTGAGAACTAAGCTACTAAAAATGCCTCCGCCTTTAAACAAAACAGGGATTGTTTGTCCATATATTGCAATATAGTCATGATGCCCAACTACGTCAAAGTCATCCCATATCTGGCCAGTTCTACACTCAACTTTCATCTGATTCACCAAGAATTCTATTGCTTCATTATACATTTTACACAGGGATTAAGTTTTAACCAAATATGATTGCCCTTTTATTGGCCACCACTGGGATCAGCTGGGAAGGATGGGAGCTACAACATGGAGCTGGCCACTGCTCCTGTATAAACTATAACAAACAAGGGAAAGTTATGCTCACCACTAATTTTTAAACCATTACATGTGACCACACAATTCATACAGACAAGTATAAGAGGTCCTCTACACTCAACCCATTATCAATATATTGAGACAAGCTGCCCTCCCCTTCTAAAGAAACAGGGATTGTTTGTCCATATATTGCAATATATTTAAGCTGACCAACTACGTCAAAGTCATCCCTGGTCTGGCCAGTCCTACAATCAACTTTCATCTTGAAAACTATCGCGAACATGAAAATTTAATATAAGCTTCCTCATACTGAAGTACACTGAAGCATCTTTTTTCCTTTATTCTGTCTTCGTGCAGCAGTTGGGTGTCAGATGCATGATCCAATATATATTATAGGGGTGGGCTCCCTTTCCTAGCAGATGTATTAGAGCTCACTCAAATAACTGATTCCAGTACAAACAAAATCTACAAAATAACTGCCTTTTGCACAAATTCTGCATGTCGAGAAACATGATTTCTGATGATTTTAATAGGATGAGCTCTGATACATCTTCTAGGCTAAAGGAGCCCCCTATAATATTTATTGGATCATTCATCTGACACCCAACTCCTGAATGAATACAGAATGAGGAGAAACAGATGCTGAGAAAGGAATAGTGATCATAAACTTGATTATATCAGAAACGGTACAGAATTTTGAATTGATTATATTTAGAAAGTTTTATTTCAGTATGCTTAAGCTAATATTAAATTTTACATGATTTTTCTCTATTGCTTCATGATACATTTAGTTGTATACATTTACAATTTAAATGAAAATTTAAAATTCTGGCAACAAGGCTCAGTAAAGTAGAAAGCACTAGCCATGCAAACTATGGTAACACAATATAAAATCGTGTCCAAACCCAATGATACATGTCTCCCAACTGTAATGGAAATGGAAGTCACTACTCACATCCAAGATGGCGACGGCCTCCAAGATGGCGACTCCTTGCCCCTCCATGTGGATCCTGCTGGTCGCAGCACTATGACGCCAGCGTCTTCCCGCTTGCCGATTGGTCGCCGGCGACGGAATGGTCGCCGACGAAGGAATGGTCGACGACGTCAGAACGTGCGTCAGCGTATTGACGCCGGCGTCAGGACGTCAGCGTCATGATGTCATTGCACCCAAACTTTTGGCACCAAGACTGGCCTATTTAAAGCAACCTGGACACATTGCCCAAGTATAGGTCCAACTTCGTGTATTCCTGGGTGTATTATTATTGATTGATTCCTGTGGACCAACCTTTGCCTGTTATTTCGGATTGACCCTTCGCTGCCTGGATTGAACTTTTGCCTGGACTTTGACTACTCTCTTGCCTCATCCTTTTGATACCACAAACTTTGGTTAGCTACCTGCCTCCTCCTTGGTCCGTACTCCTACTGTGCCTTCGGGCCCTTATACCAACACCCTTGCCAGTAAAACCTTACTAATTACATGGAAGCCCCCTGCAACCTCTGCCCTAGCCCTGTGGAAGAAACTGATCAGTGATGCTCTTGCGAATACAAAGAGCATTGTGATGTCAGACAGAGGAGAATAAAGAGAGCATTGTGATGTCATAAACAGGAGAGTTGTTTACTGATGTTACTCACTCACTTGCTTTGTCATAAGACCTACGAGTTCTGGTGGTGACACATCAGAGACTCAGTCTTATCGTTTTTTACATTTTTTCTTACTTTTTATCGTTATTTTAAAACTATAACTATGTCAAAAGAAGAGAAAGATACTAAGATAACAATTAATGAAACAGAAGAAGAAGATGACTATTCTTGCAAGAGGAAGGCCGGCCGGGTCCTGCCTATATTCATCATTGGACTCCTTGCTACCTGCTATTATATATTTGTGGTGGAGCTGTGCATATTCACTGTACAGTTATTAGAGGCAAAGGTGACTTTCCTGGTGATTTTCCACCTTTTGTTCCTCCTGTGCGTGTGGTGCTATCTCCGGACTGTTATGATGCCTCCCGCTGTCCCTCCTGAAAAATTCCGCCCATCGGAGTCTGACAAGCAGCTGTACCTGAGTGATGAGAGGCCACAAGTGCTGCAGGAGATCCTCATTCGTGTGGCTAAAGACTTGCCTATTTATACTAAGGATCCAAAAGGAGATGTTCGGTACTGTACCACATGCCAAATGTTAAAGCCAGACAGGTGCTACCATTGCCCAGTGTGTAACGTCTGTATACTGAAACTGGATCATCACTGCGTATTTCTAAACAACTGTGTGGGATTCTCCAACTACAAGTTCTTCCTCCTCGCTGTGATGTATGGAATGCTATTGTGCATATTCACTAGCGCAGTGTCGCTTTATTGCTCCATACTATTCTGGACTCATCAGCTGCCCAACAGCCCATCCAAAGTCCCTATCATTGTGCTGTTCTGCCTGAGCACATTCTTCTCTATAATCCTATTCCTATTTTTGTTTAGTCATTTTGTACTGGCTTTATTGAATGTAACTTCTAGAGAGAATAAGGATAACACAGCTGATGACACAACTGAGGAGAATAATCCCTATTATTTGGGCTTCAGCAAGAATCTGAGAGAAGTGTTTGGCAATGAAAAGAAATACTGGTTCCCAATCTTCAGCAGCTTAGGAGATGGCTTCTCATTCCCAATGGGTGAGGTCACAATGGACATTGAGAAAAATGCTGCTATTGCTGACAAACCCCCGAGTGAGTCCCACAGTCAACTATTGGAACTGAAAACCACACAGAAACCTTAGAAGGGACTCATGTAGCAGAGCATGTCTGTTGTTTCTGCAATCAGTTATGAGGAAGTTGATGGGTTTCCGACAGTGGATGCTGCCACTTCTCCAAGGAAATCTAAGGGGTCTTTGTGAGGATAAAAAAATTGTTTAAGATTTTGGTTTCCCTACAATACCTAGAAGACCTAGATTAGAAGATTCTTCTGTGTCCTACCAATACCCATAGTCTTGGGTTTGGGGGCTGGAATCTCCTACTAAAATTGCTTCCGCTGGTGGGTCAAAGATGGACATATTTAAATCTTCAAATTTCTACCTTTCATCTTAAGAAGATAGAAAAGGACAAATAAATGACATTAGTTTCAGCGCCTCATGTTAATTCGGAAATGGGGCACAATCAATGGACTTATTATATAATAATATAATATAAATATTAGTATTGTTAGAATTAATAATAATTAATATTGATATTATTTGTTATATATATATATTATGCTTATGTATATATTGATGTACAAATGTATAAATCTAATAATAAAAGTAAATCACATTTGTGATTGTTTATTGTGTATTTTTCTGAGTTGTGTTTTTCCTTCTAATGAACCCAGACGCTAGAAGACTATAGCGTGCCCCTTTCGCTAACCATAATCCACATAGTCCATATCAGAGAAACTGCCAGTGTTTGAAGAAGATAAATGGGGGCACTGCCAATAGGTTGCCCAGGAGTCCTCCAGCATGTAAGTTACATAGAAACCATTGGCAGCAATATTAATCTGTCTCTTGTGATATTAAACATATTATTGTTAGCATGTTACTCACTTATATGCAACCAGCTGACTTTTACAAGGCACAAGATCCGTGAAGCTTGGAGTAGACTGGCTGCCATTAGTACCTGAAACAGTAAAGAGATTTATTAGAATACTAAAGGGCACATATTAAGATATTCACACCATTCACATCTATTAGATGTATTGCTTGCATCCAATGAACATGCATGGTTTATTCTGCTAGTAATAGTCTTGCTGCGCCCGTTTCCATTATATTTGTTAAGAATTGGAGGGTGCCGATCCCTCAGAGATACTGAGTTGCTGACGAAGCAATAGGTTTAAGGCTCAGGGTGTGTTGGTGAGTACTTTGTTTATACTGAATAATATGCAACCAGCTTACTTTTACACGGCACAAGATCTGTTAATACGTGAAACAGTACAACAGATCAGGCCCGGACTGGCAATCTGTGAGTTCTGGCAAATGCCAGAGGGGCTGCTATAAGGTGCCATAGAAAGTCGCTATTTAGTGGGCTGGTGGGGGGCTGTTTGGGCCTCTGTGTGGGCAGATTGGGCCTCTGTGTACCTGAAATGCCAGGGCCTATTTTAATTCTCAGTCCAGACCTGCAACAGATTGATTAGATGACAGGACATATCAAAGGAAAATGTAATGTAAGCTTCAGCATGCTGAAATAAGAAACTTTCTAAATCATCATCATCATTTATTTATATAGCGCTGTCAAGATACGCAGTGCTTTACTGCAGTTATAGCAAACAGGGAATAAATGGTGGATAGCAGACAAGGATTACAGAGTACAATAGGCTTTACAAACTAAAAGGTTAGGGTACAATTGAGACATTAGGATTGTATAAACAATTTGTCATTTTTGATACAGCAATGATTAATTAAGGTACATTGAATAGGCCTCTTTAAACAGATGGGTCTTTAAGGAGCGCTTGAAAGTTTGGAAGGAAGGAGAAAGTCTGACAGCTTGTGGCAGAGAGTTCCAGAGAAAAGCAGAAGCCCGAGAGAAGTCTTGTAGACGAGAATGGGCAGAAGTCACCAGAGGAGAAGTGAGGCGAAGATCAGAAGCAGAGCGTAGGTTTCGTGAAGGAGAGTATTTGGAGATTAGAGATGAAATATAGGGAGGGGTTTCTTTATTAAGGGCCTTGAATGTGAGTGTAAGTAATTTGAATTTGATTCTAGATGAGATTGGGAGCCAGTGAAGGGACATGCATATAATCAATTAAATATTCTGCATTGTTTCAAGTTTATCTTCAGTGTCCCTTTATTAGCATCTGTTTCTCTTCATTCTCTCTTCATGCAGCAGTTGGGTGTCAGATATTCATTGACAGTTAGATCCAATATATCTTATAGGGGGGCTCCCTTTCCTAGCAGATGTATTAGAGCTCACTCAAATAACTGATTCTAATTGAAATCTAACAAAATAACTGACTTTTGCACAAATCCTGCATGTAGAGAGACATGTCTGGTGAGTTTAATAGAGTGAGCTTTAATAAATCTTCTAGGCAAAAGGAGCCCCCTATAAATAGGGTTGCCGCCTGGCCGGTAAAAATGATGGTTGATCCCAATGTTATTAATAGGGAAAAACACAAATATATAGGAAGGTCAGTATTTTTTTCCAGAAAAGGTGGCAAACCTATAAATGCTCTGTAAGGCTACAACTGTATTGTTATTGCTACTTTTTATTACTCCTCTTTCTATTCAGGCCTCTCCTATTCATATCCCAGCCTCTTATTCAAATCATGCATGGTTACTAGGGGAATTTGGACCATGGCAACCAGACTTGTGAAATAAACTGGAGAGCTGCTGAATAAAAAGCTAAATAACTAAAAAAAAACACAAATAATAAAAAAATGAAAACCAATTGCAAAATTGTCTCAGAGTATTCCTCTCTACATCATACTGAACGCTAAATAAAGTCGAACAAGCTGTTTAAACTCATAGTAACCAGGTGTTACTGGGCCCCACAGCAAATACGTTTTAGGGCCCTGACATTAATGGTGACATTAACTGACAACACTGAAATCCCAACTCTCCTGGGCAGGGACCCCGCCATCCCAACTCTCCTAGGCCCAACTCTCCTAGGCCCCGCCCACCACGTCTGCTTCCACTGTAGTCCCGCCCCTGCTTAGCAACGAATGTAAGTAGTCAAATTTAGCAAGGATTGCGTCATCTAAGCGAGCCATGTGAGTGAGCCAGCAGCGCAGCGGTTCAGAGAGAGCAGGGAGCGAGCTTATGAGACGAGCAGCAGGGGGAGCCCGTGTCAGTACAGTAAGAACAATAACATGGCACCTGTTCTGCTCCACAGACTGAGGAAACGCGCGTGAGCCAATCAGGGCGCTCCCGGCACTTTCCCCGCCCACCAAGATGTCAGCGCGGGGCGGGGCCTGCTCGCCGCTCTCCTGTGTGCCCTGTCACTGGGCGCACATTCCGGAGAAGGAGCCGGGCAGCAGCGGGTGTTTGGGCTCAGCTATGGCCTCCTGCTTATATGCAACCCGCTCTCACCTGTGCCTCACGCCTGCTGTATTGCCGGAGACCCGGCCCTTGTCCTGTCAGCCGTTCAGCTGCTGATACTTTCCTCATCCCGGTACTGGTATGAACTAGTGGCCAGCGCTGTGCCCTGATGCCCGAGTATGAGCCAGACATGGAGGCTGCTGCTGCCTGTGAGGAGAGAACAAGCCGCAGTGCCGCGCAGGCCGCCAGGATCCGTGTCTCCATTGTGTCCATAGTGACTGTGAGTAGCAGATCAGTACCGGCAGGGAAGGGCTGTCACTCACGTGGGCACGAGCTGCTGCTGCTGGTGTCCTCTTGTTGGGCTCTAGCCGCTTTATCTTGTCTGGGGTGTGGCTGTAATATCCTGACAGTGTCTTGTTTGTGTGCCACAGGGATGGGCAGCCCCTGCCTTTGTCTCTAGACTGCGGCTCATTTCCCAGTTCATTGGGTGCTTGTCAGTCAGTGAAAGGGTTAAATTCAGCACTTGATAAATGCTGTCACCTGTATTGCTTATCCTATGGAATATTCCCAGGAATCAGAGTCTTCCTGCTGTCCTGCTACACATGGCTATGCCTGGCAGGGAATAATAATCTGGCAGTTGCTCTTAGTCTTCTGCTGATTTTTCCAGCCAGTGAAAGAGTTCATTTTGAATTGAGGGTAAGTATAAAGGCCTGATGGGAGGCTGGCACAGGAATGAGTTGCCCTTATCTGTGTAACCCAGTGGCACTCCTGATCATGCCGGCTATTCCCTGTGGCAAAGAGTTGGGACACTCATGGCACAGGTTTGGGCACGCTGTTGCTTCTTGTGCTATTCTGTGTCAGACAATGAAATAGTTACACCAGTATTCAGGGTGGCAGTGCCCAGATGTAACACAGCTTTGGCTCGTCCCTGTCTGCTATTAGTCCTGCCACCTTACGTAATTCAATGGTTGATTCAGATTTAAGAGAGGGTATATCAGACTGGCAGTGCCCAGAGAGCTGGTTGAGGCAGATGATTTATTTGTACTGGTGGGATGCCCAGCTGGCCCTGTCTGTGGCTTGTAGTTGGCACAAGCAGCAGGTGAATGGGCAGCACTATCTATATTGTTTAAGCACTGCGGTCATATTATACGTTGTTTTTATCAAATATTTATATATTGTGTATGATAGATTGATAGCGGGCAGACAGATAGATAGAAGGATGGATAGATAATAAATGGATTGATAGAGAGAGAGAGATGGATGGATTGATAGACAGACAGACAGATAGATAGATAATAGATAAATACACATATAGATAGATAGATAATAGATAGATAAATACATAGATAGATAATAGATAGATAAATACACAGATAGATAGATAGATAGATGGATTGAGAGGTAGATAACAGATGGATAGATAGACAGACAGACAGATAGAGAGATAGAGATAGATAGATGGATGGATTGAGAGGTAGATAACAGATGGAGGCTTATGTTCTGTGTATCAGCCAGATCTGCAGTAAAAGCTCTGCGTTTGCACTTTTCCTCGCAGGCTCAGGTTGCACATATCACCCATAATGGCACCAAAAAAATCCCATTTATATTTACTGTACCAGGGACCCCGTGGCAGCCTGCTGGCACTTGCAGCCTGCTGCCTATTAATGGATACTGAGAGTTGCAGTTCAGCTGGGAGGCTGAAGTTTGGATTTGCAATATTCCATGTTCATCACTATAACCCCAGGGGGATAGTCACCTTCACATCCTTATGAATTTCTTGCCTGCCTTATTTATCTGCTTCATCAGCCCCTGCATGTGGGGTTCCTTGGTTCAGGCCCGGACTGGCAATCTGTGGGTTCTGGCAAATGCCAGAGGGGCTGCTATAAGGTCCCATAGAAAGTCAGTATTTAGTGGGCTGGTGGGGCTGTTTGGGCCTCTGTGTGGGCTGATTGGGCTCTTTTACCTGAAATGCCACGGCCTATTTTAATTCTCAGTCCGGACCTGCCTTGGTTGCTTCATGTCTGGCTCACATACCTTGGGCAACTCTCATGGGGCACCTTATTGTTTTATGCTTCAACTTGGGCTGCAGAAGGAGCACACAGACAAAGCATGCTGGGAAAATACATGGGAAGTGATGATATTACTTTGTGCCAGAATGAGAGGCAGGTTATGTTAGTGTTTTATAAATAATATTAATTCGTCATGTGTGTCTAATGGTTGTGACACAGTGAAGTAATATGTTACTAATAATGCTAGCAAGGGCATCGGTCTTATATAATAATGTAGTAGCTGAGACGGAAAAAATTAATTGATTGTGTTGAAGGCTTCCTACTCTATTGTAATGTTAATGTGAAAAGGCACTTGCGTGGGATAGTTAAAGGGGTTGTTCACCTTTAAATTAACTTTTAGTAGGATGTAGAGAGTGATATTCTGAGACAATTTGCAATTGGTTTTCATTTTTTATTATTTGTGGTTTTTGAGTTATTTAGCTTTTTATTCAGCAGCTCTCTAGTTTGCAATTGCAGCAATCTGGTTGCTAGGGTCCAAATGACCCTAGCAACCATGCATTGATTCGAATAAGAGACTGGAATATAAATAGGAGAGGCCTAAATAGAAAGATGAGTAATAAAATAAAATAATAAAAATAATAGGGATGCACCGAATCCAGGATTCGGTTCGGGATTCGGCCAGGATTCGGCCTTTTTCAGCAGGATTCGGATTCGGCCGAATCCTTCTGCCCGGCCGATCCGAATCCTAATTTGCATATGCAAATTAGGGGTGGGAGGGAAATTGCGTGACTTTTTGTCAGAAAACGGAAGTAAAAAATGTTTTCCCCTTCCCACCCCTAATTTGCATATGCAAATTAGGGTTCAGATTCGGTTCGGTATTCGGCCGAATCTTTCGTGAAGGATTCGGGGGTTCGGCCGAATCCAAAAAAGTGGATTCGGTGCATCCCTAAAAAATAACAATAAATATGTAGCCTTACAGAGCATGTTATTTAGATGGGGTCAGTGACCCCCATCTGAAAGTTGGAAAGAGTCAGACGGAAAAAAAAAGCAAATAGTTTAGAACCTATGAAAAATAAACAATGAAGATCAATTAAAAAGTTACTTAGAATAAGCCCTTCTTAACATACTAAAAGTTAAGTTAAAGGTGAACCACCCTGCTGGAATATAAATAGGAGAGACCTGTATAGAAAGATGAGTAATAACAAAGTATCATGTAGCCTTACAGAGCATTTGCTTTTTAGGCGGGGTCAGTGACCCCCTTTTGAAAGCTGGAAAGAGACCAATTGAAAAATTGCTTAGAATTGGCCATTCTTTAACATACTAAAAGCTAATTTGCAGATGACCCCCCCCCCTTTAACTACTAATGGGGGATTAAGTTTCCTAGCAACCATCAGAAATGACGATCGATAGGCGCAGGGTAGAAAAGAAAGATAAGCAGTTAGAAAAGAAGAGTAACAATAAGAGCAAACGCTCATGGTTGATCTGTATTTTCGTTGCCCTGACGACCAATTTTCGGTTGCAGGCTGGAAATAGGCAGAAAAGGATACTGATGATTTAAGACCAATTGAAAAGGTGTTTAGATGTTTCGGATGCACCGAATCCAGGATGTTATGACATTTGAGATTTGGCATTTTCCAGCAGGATACGGCCGATTCTTTGTGTTTGGCCGAACCAAATCCGATTCCTAATTTGCATATGCAAATTATGGGCGTGAAGGGAAATCACATAACTTTTTGTCACAAAACAAGGAAGAAAAAAATGTTTTTTCCACTTTTTACCTTCCTGTCTCTAATTTGCATATGCAAATTAGGATTAGGTTCGTTATTTGGCCAAACCTTTCATGAAGGATTTGGGGATTCGGCCGAATCACAAATAGTGAATTTGGTGCATCCCAAGTTTAGAATCTGGGTAATTATAACATAGAAACAGTTAATATAAAGGGGTACTTTCACTTTTTAAACTATTTTTTGTTCTGGTTGCTAAATTGTGGGCATTTGGGTGCAGTTTGCATAAGTGTGTCATCGCACAAGTCTGTCAACTGCACAGAATATATTTTGCACAGACGTTTGTGTGTGGGTGCTGTGTACAAAGAGACTCCTAAAACCTATGGTTGTTAAAGGGCAGCTGTGCTGGTGCAAGTAATCGTGGGTGCAGGGAGTTTACATATGGCAGTTGTAATTCTGGAGTTTTATAGCTCATCCCTCCAGCTCAGGGTGCATGAATTGCGTGCAAAGTCAACGCCACACTCCATAAGAATGACAACAGTATCGCTGTGCGATACGGAAAAGGGAGGAATTCTTAGTAAGAAAAAAAAACAGCTGTGTGTAGCTTTAAGGGACACTGATAAAATCCCTTTCTTTGGTATAAACGTGCCAGTATCACTTGAAACATGCATAAAAAAGGTAAAAGAATGTTAAAATAAAAGGATACTACGGACTGGCAGTGTCCCTTTAACATGACATTATTGTCTCTCTTGAAAGTTTCTGTTTCCATTGTGCAGGAAAAGGTAATTTATATTCCCCCTAGCAACTAAGATACAATAGCATCACCAGATGGGCCGTTTCAGAGTTCCAGATTCCCCGCCTCCCCTTGGCAATAATATAATGATACCAATACCCTGTCCTTAGACTCCTCCTAAGGAGCTACTACTCTGTGCTTCTATGATACCCCATTAATGTCAGTGCTGACCAACTTGGATCATAAAAACTGGCCCTTTCCCAGCACAATATACAGCAATATGAGTCAGCTGTTTGGAATTAATTCATTAAATCCATAAATATCAGCAGCACAAAGTCACTCGCCTGCGCTCAGAGCACTTTAGAAAATTACTTTGATATTCTGCGGTCGCTGCGACTCATCTTTATAGAGACTGGCAAGTTCTGCAACGGAAAAGAACCAAAAGTAAGGGAAAGACACTTGCATGATATTTGTATTGACCCTCCTGCTGTTAGTCTCATTAACCGCACCCTCTGCACTGAATGACAGCTTTTATTGCATACACAAGTCCATATGTCAACCCACCCCCCATACACCAACATGTACACTGTTCCTACTGTCCCTACCCAGAGACTATTATCCCACTGTTACTATAGGCACCATCTCTCCCTACTATACCTGCTATCCCACAGTCACACTCCCTTCCCAGAGACTATTATCCACTGTTACTATAGGCACCATCTCTCCCTACTATACCTGCTATCCCACAGTCCCTTCCCAGAGACTATTATCCACTGTTACTATAGACACCATCTCTCTCTACTATACCTACTATCCCACAGTCACACTCCCTTCCCAGAGACTATTATCCACTGTTACTATAGACACCATCTCTCCCTACTATACCTGCTATCCCACAGTCACACTCCCTTCCCAGAGACTATTATCCACTGTTACTATAGGCACCATCTCTCCCTACTATACCTGCTATCCCACAGTCCCTTCCCAGAGACTATTATCCACTGTTACTATAGACACCATCTCTCCCTACTATACCTGCTATCCCACAGTCACACTCCCTTCCCAGAGACTATTATCCCACTGTTACTATAGGCACCATCTCTCCCTACTATACCTGCTATCCCACAGTCACACTCCCTTCCCAGAGACTATTATCCACTGTTACTATAGACACCATCTCTCCCTACTATACCTGCTATCCCACAGTCACACTCCCTTCCCAGAGACTATTATCCCACTGTTACTATAGACACCATCTGTCCCTACTATACCTGCTATCCCACAGTCACACTCCCTTCCCAGAGACTATTATCCACTGTTACTATAGACACCATCTGTCCCTACTATACCTGCTATCCCACAGTCACACTCAGGGCTGGATTTACATAGCGGACACCCCAAGGCCCACTGCAATTTGTCGCCCCTGTGCCCTCCCCTTTATTCATGCAAATTTTCATGGAGATTGTATCTCCTGTGCATCCCCAGTGTTTTTGAACCAATGTGGGTATGGTTGGGCAGCATGCCGCCCCCCTAAAATTCTGCCACCCTAGGCCCGGGCCTAGGTGGCCTTCCCACAAATCCGGGCCTGGTCACACTCCCTTCCCAGAGACTATTATCCCACTGTTACTATAGGCACCATCTGTCCCTACTATACCTGTTATCCCACAGTCACACTCCCTTCCCAGAGACTATTATCCACTGTTACTATAGGCACCATTTCTCCCTACTATACCTGCTATCCCACAGTCACACTTCCTTCCCAGAGACTATTATCCACTGTTACTATAGGCACCATTTCTCCCTACTATACCTGCTATCCCACAGTCACACTTCCTTCCCAGAGACTATTATCCACTGTTACTATAGACACCATCTCTCCCTACTATACCTGCTATCCCACAGTCACACTTCCTTCCCAGAGACTATTATCCACTGTTACTATAGGCACCATCTCTCCCTACTATACCTGTTATCCCACAGTCACACTCCCTTCCCAGAGACTATTATCCACTGTTACTATAGGCACCATCTCTCCCTACTATACCTGCTATCCCACAGTCACACTCCCTTCCCAGAGACTATTATCCACTGTTACTATAGGCACCATCTCTCCCTACTATACCTGCTATCCCACAGTCACACTCCCTTCCCAGAGACTATTATCCACTGTTACTATAGGCACCATCTCTCCCTACTATACCTGCTATCCCACAGTCACACTCCCTTCCCAGAGACTATTATCCCACTGTTACTATAGGCACCATCTCTCCCTACTATACCTGCTATCCCACAGTCACACTCCCTTCCCAGAGACTATTATCCACTGTTACTATTGGCACCATCTCTCCCTACTATACCTGCTATCCCACAGTCACACTCCCTTCCCAGAGACTATTATCCACTGTTACTATAGGCACCATCTCTCCCTACTATACCTGTTATCCCACAGTCACACTCCCTTCCCAGAGACTATTATCCACTGTTACTATAGGCACCATCTCTCCCTACTATACCTGCTATCCCACAGTCACACTCCCTTCCCAGAGACTATTATCCCACTGTTACTATAGACTCCATCTCTCCCTACTATACCTGCTATCCCACAGTCACACTCCCTTCCCAGAGACTATTATCCACTGTTACTATAGACACCATCTCTCCCTACTATACCTGCTATCCCACAGTCACACTCCCTTCCCAGAGACTATTATCCACTGTTACTATAGACACTATCTCTCCCTACAGTCACACTCCCTTCCCAGAGGTTTATGATAGGGAGTATAGGTGTTGGCTGCACAGAGAAGTGAATATATGGTATGTTATTGAGCTTCTTATTATTGTGCAAATCAGTGGCCTACTTTGCAATCCCTAAAGACAGTGCTGCTGCCATTAATATCCTATGTTGTGTCCTGGACATAGACCCAGCCTTTCATTAGAGTGCAGCTCCTCAGGCCATAAAACCCCATTCAGATGATATTACTGTAAGAGAATTATCTGGGGAATAAATAGAAGTTCCCTGCCAGCAGGCGGCACATTTAATAAATCACTGCTGCGAAATTGGGTCGTGTAGCGTTTCGTGAATGCAAAAATGATCAGCAAATTATATAAAACTAGACATTAAGCCCGTTTAATCAACGGGCGCTAGAACATATGTTGTCAAATATTTATAAAAACAGAATTGTTCTAGTCTAAAAAAAATGCACAGTAGCGCAGTCCCACGGACACAGGGACACTTCAACTTTATTATATAGGATTGTGTAGCCACAGACATGGGTGTATATAATAGTCACCAGATGACTGGCACTGACTGGGCACAGTGTGTAGATGAGTATAAAACCCAGATGTCCCACTAACTTCTCTTTTCTGTTAAAACCACACATTGCTGCCACCCTTAGTTGTATATAATATATATATATATATATATAATGCAGACAAGGTAAATTATCAGAGCAATTGTGCCTGATTCATGTCAAAGTGTAACTACAGTTATAGGATCTGTTATACAGAAATTTGTTATCCAGAAAGCTCTGAATTACAGACAGGCCATCTCCCATAGACTCCAATTTAATCAAATACCAACTAAGATATAATTAATCTTTATTTTAAGCAAAACCAACCTACTGATTTATTTATAATTTATAATTATAAATTATAAATAATACATTTGAATATACTCACAACTCGAATGGGAGGTTATTTAAGAAAAAATGGGAACGTTTAATATTAGATTGAATAGTCCCAACCCGAAAAATTCAAATCGCTGCGTCTGCATCCGACGATGCATTCACTTACCTTATTTCCGTCGCGTTCGATTTGACGCCTGCGTTTTTGTGCAGTGCGTCGGATCGCTCCAAAATCGTCCTGTAGTCCTACCCTGAGGTGGCGAATATTCAAATTAGCACTGTTTCCATGGTCAAGGTGTGATAAATCTCACATTCGAGTTTACATTCCAATTTGGGGGATTAAAATTAAAATAATGTGTGAATTTTTAAACCAAAAAAAAAAAAATTGAATTTGCTATTCGACCCTAAATAAATCGGCCCCTTTGGGCAGAGACATGCGTTCAAATTTGAGATTAGTCGCCCGGCGACAAATCTCTTCTTCGGAGCGACTAATCTCCCATGAACTTCCCGCCGGCTAGAATGTAAATTGCTGGCGGGATGGCACTCGGATCTCTTCATTTTCTGAAGTCACGAAAGTTGCCTCACGAGGAAACTTCGGGCGACTTCGGAAAACGAATTGCTCCAATTGCCATCCTGTTGGCGATTTACATTCTAGCCAGCGGGAAGTTCATGGGAGATTAGTCGCCCCGAAGAAGAGATTTGTCGCCTCTAAATTTATGTCTCTGCCCTGCCATATAAGTATGGAGATACAAATTATGGAAAGATCCCTTATCCAGAAAACACCAGATCCAGAGCATCCTAGATAACAGATCCCATAGCTGTAGATGGATTTCAACGCCAAGTTACCTATTTTTACAGTAAAAAAAAAAAAAAAGCATAGCATTTTGGGTTAAAAAAACATTGCAGTTAGACATGCACTTGGCACATTGCACTTGGAGTCGTGCATTTCTAGACTATTTGTTTTTTTAGACTTTAACTTCTCCTTTAAATACAAAACGATACTTCCTAATCGGGCCATAAAAGCTATTTATGTGGAAGCAGTTATTGTAGGTCATACTTGGAAGGTAGAGGAGACATAAGCTGTAGATTCCCATCCTTGAGTAATAAGACAGATATATTACTTTTCTATAAACCTGCATCACCACACTAGCCCCTTCTGTGTGAAATGCGTGGGGAGAGATAAGGCTTGTGGAACAAACTACACAACAAAAAGATCTCAAGAAAGAACATAAACAATCTGTTAGTGTCGCTTGTAGATAAAGGCCAGTGTGTCCCTGTTCCCTCGCTCCTTGCCAAAATGTCAGTGGGTATTACATGCCTCACCCTGTGCGTAATTTGTGCAGAATTCTGGATTTTGGGGTCAAAAATCAACTAAAATCTGTTTTCCCTTTAAAAATATCTTGTTCTCAGGCCTCCCTGCACTTGTATATGTTCTACTGCATAGGCCTTCCTCTATGGGAGTCGCGCGTCGTTTCCAGGAGCCACGGACACGTGGTTATCACCCAAAAAATGGCAACTCTAACAGGCATTTAGGCTACCATGTGCAAAATGCATTTTGAGATCATCTAAATCTGTCCTAAGTCAGTGGAAAAACACACGAATAGTAAGAGGTAACTATAATTGCGAAATGTCAGCACCAAGGTAACAGGAGAGAACAATGGAAGCTTATGCAAGACTGAACAGTAACACCAAAAAATGAAAGTAATGCAAATATGTCCTGTTCCCATGGCAAAATTGATGTATTTGCTTCAGAAACTCTACTATAGTTTATATACAGGATACACAGTAGATAACAGACAAGTACTACTATAGTTTATCTAAACAAGCTGCCATGTGGGCAGCCATTTAAAGCTGAAAAAGGAGAAAAGGTTGTAGTATACAATGGGATTATTCAGAACGCATTTGTTATCTACTATGTATCCTGTGCTTGAATGGCTGCCCCCATGGCTACACAGCAGCTTGTTTATATAAACTATAGTAGTACTTATCTGTTATCTACTGTGTATCCTGTGCTTGAAGGGCTGCCCCCATGGCTACACAGCAGCTTGTTTATATAAACTATAGTAGTACTTATCTGTTATCTACTGTGTATCCTGTGCTTGAATGGCTGTCCCCATGGCTACACAGCAGATTGTTTATATAAACTATAGTAGTAATTATCTGTTATCTACTGTGTATCCTGTGCTTGAATGACTGCCCCTATGGCTACACAGCAGCTTGTTTATATAAACTATAGTAGTAATTATCTGTTATCTACTGTGTATCCTGTGCTTCAATGGCTGTCCCCATGGCTACACAGCAGATTGTTTATATAAACTATAGTAGTACGTATCTGTTATCTACTGTGTATCCTGTGCTTGAATGGCTGCCCCCATGGCTACACAGCAGCTTGTTTATATAAACTATAGTAGTAATTATCTGTTATCTACTGTGTATCCTGTGCTTGAATGGCTGTCCCCATGGCTACACAGCAGATTGTTTATATAAACTATAGTAGTACTTATCTGTTATCTACTGTGTATCCTGTGCTTGAATGGCTGCCCCCATGGCTACACAGCAGCTTGTTTATATAAACTATAGTAGTACGTATCTGTTATCTACTGTGTATCCTGTATATAAACTGTAGTAGAGTTTCTGAAGCAAATACACCAATTTTGTCAGCGCATCGCAACAGGACATTATATTTGCATTACTTTAATTTTTTGGTGTTACTGTTCTTTTAACTTGCAGTTTCAGTTTTGCATAAGCTTCCAT
The DNA here is from genome assembly GCA_038501925.1 of Xenopus petersii. NCBI lineage: Eukaryota > Metazoa > Chordata > Amphibia > Anura > Pipidae > Xenopus > Xenopus petersii. The sequence continues at coordinate 12,319,026 of CM076680.1, forward strand.
TGCTCTCTCCTGTTACCTTGGTGCTAACATTTCTGGCTTGGTTGCACATTTATGAATCCCACCCACAACCTCTTATCCCATCCACAGACTTTATTCAATATACAAGTCACATCTACACACTTAGGGGCAGATTTATCAAAGGTCGAGGTGAATTTTTGAATGAAAAAAAATTCGAATTTCGAGCTATGTGTACTTCAACTAGGGAATAGTCCAAATTCGATTGAAATTTGAAGAAAATTCGAATATTGAAATTTATCATGTACTGCCTCTTTAAAAATTTGACTTCGACCATTCGCCATCTAAAACTTGCCCAATTGCTGTTTTAGCCTAAGGGGGACCTCCTAGAACCGATTTGGAGTCCATTGGTGGACTTTGAAAAATGAAGTTTTTTTGGGGGGAAAAACTTTGAATCTAAATTTATCGAATGCGCAATTCGTACGATTCGAATGCGGCCGAATACAGACCTATTAGATCGAAAATGGCCCTATTCGACCAAAAAAAAAACTTCAACTTCATTTCGGTGGGTCTTTTTGAATTCGAATTTCGAAGTTTTTTTCAATTCGAAATTCAACCCTTGATAAATATGCCCCTTAGATTATTACATGACTCTTCCTGCACATATTAATATTGATGAAGCACATAAGCCATTGTGCATGTGGATGAATATACCTTAGTGACTGTTGCCAAGCACTGACTGCAGTGCATTTATGCATCTCATTGCTTGTAACCCTTACCCTGCCAGAGGAACTATATTGTACAGCACTGTAAGCCTCCCTAGAGCTGCCAGGTCTCCATATACAGCCATTATCATTACAGGTATTGGACCTGTTATCCAGAATGCTCGGGAAATGGGGTTTTCCAAATAATGGATCTTTCTATAATTTGGATCTTCATACCTTAAGTCTAGAAAATCATGCAAACATTAAATAAACCCAATAGGCTGGTTTTGCTTCCAATAAGGATTCATTATTATAATAAATATTTTTTAAAAAAATGTGATTATTTGGATAAAATTGAGTCTATGGGAAACGGCCTTTCCGTAATTCAGAGCTTTCTGGATAATGGATTCCATACCTGTACATTATAATTACTATTTTTACTTTCCCTTTGTTTTGTACAATGAAAGCTGAAAAAGAGTAAAAAAAACAAAAACAAAAGACAAATTATTTAATAAATTATAAAAGAAAAAATGAAGGTCAATTGTAGTTACTTAGAATTAGGGATGCACCGACTCCAGGATTCGGTTCGGGATTCGGCCAGGATTCTGCCTTTTTCAGCAAGATTCGGATTCGGCCGAATCCTTCTGCCCAGCCGAACCGAATCCTAATTTGCATATGCAAATTAGGGGCGGGAGGGAAATTGCGTGACTTTTTGTCAGAAAACAAGGAAGTAATAAATGTTTTCCCCTTCCCATCCCTAATTTGCATATGCAAATTAGGGTTCGGATTCGGTTCGGTATTCGGGCGAATCCTTCGTGAAGGATTCGGGGGTTTGGCCGAATCCAAAAAAGTGGATTCGGTGCATCCCTACTTAGAATAAAGGTGGCCACACACAGAGAGATCCGCTCGTTTGGCGATGTCGCCAAACGAGCGGATCTCTCTCCGATATGCCCACAATATCGGGCTGATCCGATCGTGGGCCCTAGGGCCCAACAATCGGATCCTAACGAATGGGAACGGGCGGGCGGATCGCGGGACCGCATCAAGGAACAGATGCAGCCGCGATCTGACGGGATTTTTAGACCCATCCGATCGGCCAGATCTCGATCGTGGAAGCCCGTCGGGGGGCCCCATACACGGGCCAATAAGCTGCCGACTCGGTCTGTCGGCAGCTTTTATCAGCCCGTGTATGGCCACCTACAGCATACTGAAAATTAACTGCCCCTTTAAACAGCCAGTTATGGTTTTCCATAGACATAACAGGAACAGTCGCTTACATTTTGCTCATACCAAAACAATGTAGTTATAAGTATTCCCTTGGGCTAATCACAGTCCTACAAGGATACGCCGCTATGTTTACTCACAGTCTGGACAGACAGATTGTACAGCTGTAGTTATTAAGGGGCATATTATCAAGGGTCGAATTTCGAATTGAAAAAACTTCAAAAAGGCCAACCGAAATTAAGTTGTAGTTTTTTTTTTGGTCGCATAGGTCCGTTTTCGATCGAATAGGTCTGTATTTGGCTGAACAAAAAACTTTGATTTTTCAAAGTCCACTAATTGACTCCAAGTAGGTTCTAGGAGGTCCCCCATAGGCTAAAACATCAATTCGGCAGGTTTTAGATGGCGAATGGTCGAAGTCGAATACTGTAATCCAAATTTAAAAAAAACGATTTTCCTTTTCTCTGTACTAATAAAACAGTACTTTGTACAGCTTTGGGATCCGTTATCTGGAAACCCATTATCCAGAAAGATCCAAATTATGGAAAGGCCGTCTCCCATAGACTTCATTTTAACCAAATAATACAAATTTTAAAATATGATTTCCGTTTTCTGTGTAATAATAAAACAGTAGTTTGTACTTGATCCCAACTAAGATATAATTAATCCTTATTGGAAGCAAAACCAACCTATTGGGTTTATTTAGGGGCAGATTGATCAAGGGTCAAATTTCGAATTCATGGGAGTTATTAAAAACTCCCAGGAACTCGAAATTCAACCAATTGGAATTTATTAAAAAAATCTAATTTTTGAAACTCGGGTGAATAGGATTGACCAGCAAACTCGAATCGAACTCGATTCGAGTTTTCTCTCTGAAAAAAACTTGAATGTCAGGAACACTGCAAACAACTCCATATTGATCGCAGGATGTCTCCCATTGGCTGAAACAGCAATTTGGCAGGTTTAAGGTGGCGAATAGTCGAATAGTTCTTAAAGGGCCAGTGGATAATAAATCCCGAAAATCGAATTTAAACTCTAATCGAATTCTAACAATTCCCTAGTCGAATTTCACAGTTTTGGCCATAAAAAAACTTGAGAATTCGAAATTCAAATTTGAAAATGAAATTCTAATTTGAAAATTAGAATTCGAAATTCAAATGTAAAAATTCAAAATTCGAATTCGAAAATTCTAAAAAAATTTCACTTTGACCATTGATACATCTGCCCCTTTGTTTACATTGTTTACATGATTTTCTGGTAGACCTAAGGTATGTAGATCCAAATTACAGAAAGATCCGTTATCTGAAAAACCCCAGGTCCTGGGCATTCTGGATAACAGGTCCCATAGCTGTACAGCTGTGCAGAAAAATGACATCCACTATTTCGCAAAAGATTCGTCCGAATACCGAACCAAATCTATATGCAAATTAGACTAATTTGCAGGGATGCACCGAAAGCCAGGGTTCGGGATTTGGACAGGATTCTGCCTTTTTCAGAAGGATTCGGCCGAATCCTTTTGCCAAACCGAATCCTAATTTGCGTATGCAAATTAGGGGTGGGGAGGGAAATTGCATGGTTTTTAGTCACAAAACAATGAAGTAAAGAATGATTTACCCTTCCCACCCCTAATTTGCATATGCAGGTTCGGTATTCGGCCAAATCTTTCTCAAAGGATTCAGGGGTTTGGCCGAATCCATAATAGTGGATTCGGTGCATCCCTACTAATTTGCATATGCAAATTCTGATTCGGTTCGGCCTGGCAGAAGGTTTTGGCCGCATCCGAATCCTGCTGAAAAAGGCTGAATCCTGGATTTGGTGCAGCCTGTAATTTTGACTGTAAATTATCTTTGACATGGGCTGCACTTTATTCCTGTACAACTGGTCATTGCCATCATCCTCACTGTGACCTTGGTTTCATCTTGTGCTGTACTCCATAGGCCAGGAGACCCACAATCATGGGCCCCTTTTATTGTGCCGCTCCGTATAATCAGAAAGATTGGGGTGACTGTAATTGGGCTGGGCGGGAGTGGAGCGTCCCTTTGTTCTTTTCCCTCACTGTACTCTGACGGCTTTGGATTCCCTTTCATTATCCCTTAGGTTAAAGGGGTGGTTAACTTTTAGTTTGTTATATAATGGCCAATTCTAAGCAACTTTTCAATTGGTCTTCATTCATTTTCTTAATACATTTTTTGAATTATTTTCCTTCTTCTGACTCTTTACTGCTTTCAAATGGGGGTCACCGACCCCATCTAAAAAACAAATGCTCTGTAAGGGGTGGTTTACTTTTAGCATGTTATAGAATTGCCAATTCTAAGCAACTTTTCAATTGATCTTCATTATTTTTTTTATTAGTTTTTGAATTATGTGCCTTCTTCTTCTGACTCTTTCCAGCTTTCAAATGGAGGTCACTGACCCCATATAAAAACAAATGCTCTGTAAGGCTACAAATGTATTGTTATTGCTACTTTTTATGACTCATCTTTCTATCCAGTCCTCTCCTATTCATATTCCAGTCTCCTATTCAAATCAGTGCATAGTTGCTAAGGTAATTTGGACCCTAGCAACAGATAGCTGAAACTGCAAATGGCAGAATAAAAACCTAAATAACTCAAAAACCACAAGTAATAGAAAATAAAAAACAATTTCAGATTGTCTACATCATAAGAAAAATGTATTAAAAGGTGAACAGCCCCTTTAAAGGGATTTATATTGTGAAACAATTTGCAACTGTTTTTAATTTTTTATTATTTGTGGGTTTTTGAGTTATTTAGCCTTTTCAGCAGTTTGCAGTTTCAGCCATCTGGTTGCTAGTGTCCACATGACCCTAGCAACCATGCATTGGTTTAAATAAGAGACTGGAATATGAATAGGAGAAGCCTGAATAGAAAGATGAGTAATAAAAAGTAGCAATAACAGTTTTAACAGTTGTGCTTCACCCTTTTCTGTCCTTTCATGCAGCCGTGCAACAGGACAACATTAGGTGAGTGCACATGATTAACCACGAGCTTGTGGCCGGATCCTGTAATAAAACCACCAGCACTGACAGGAGTCATAACTAAATGCCTTTCCTCTAAATCTCTGTGCTTTGCTCGTTAGGTTCTGCAAACGGGTTTCACTTCCTTCTGTCCCCCATCTACCAATTAGCCTCCCCTCCCCCCACATGGGAAAGTGCTGGGTGCATAGAACACCGGCTGTCACACAAGGTGGAGTCTGGTCCAATCCTCAAATATTTTTTTCCCTAAAGGAGGAGGAAAGGCTAAAATGAAGTAAGCTTTATCAGAAAGGTCTGTATAAATACACCAGTAAAGTAATGCTGCTCTGAGTCCTCTGTCAAAAGAAACACCACATTTCTTTCCTTCTATTGTGTACTCATAGGCTTCTGTATCAGACTTCCTGTTTTCAACTTAAACCTCCTTGCCCCGGGCGTGAGCATGCTCAGTTTGCTCCTCTCCCCCTCCCTCCTCCCCTCGCTTCTGTAATCTGAGCCCAGAACTATAAGTGAGCAGGGAGTGTCTCAGACAGGAAGTGATGTCACACCAAGCTAATATGGCAGCTGCTATCCTAAACAAACAGAGAGCTTCTAGAGCTTTTTACTCAGGTATGGTAAAACATTCTTCAGAATAAATATAGCATTCTAGCTTGCACTATTGCGGCTAATCTATTGGCAATAAAATGCCTCCGTAGCTTTCCTTCTCCTTTAAGAGAAGGCTGGATAGAAAGATAAGTAACAAAACGTGACAATAACATTTTATCCTTACAGAGAAATAGTTTATTGTTGCAGGGTCAGCGTCCCCCATTTGAAGGAGGCATTTCTCTAAAAAAAATGTAATCACTGATAAATAATATAAATAAGTTAAATTATAAAGTTTAATTATAAATAGGTGCCATTGTATTGTATACTTAGGGTTCTTACCCACTGGCGTTTCTTGCTGTGTTCCGCTTTCTTCCGTTCTTCCTCAGGGGAGCACAGGAGTAAACACACTCAATTATCGTCAAGGGGGCGTAAGTAAGCGCCAAACGCAGGTGGGACGCAGCATGTTGCATTGTACCTGCGTTTGGCGCTTACATGCCATAACTGAGTGCATTTACTCCCTGCGGAAGAAAGTGGAACGCAGGGGAGTACAGCAAAAAACGCCCGCCTGAAAGAACCCTAAGAGTTAACTTAAAGGTAAACTACCCCTTTAAATCTTAATTGTACAGAGAATAAACCTTAACACCCATCAAGTGTCCCGGCACCTTATAGGGGCAATCTATGCTGATCAGGGGGCACAATATAAATGTATGTGCTGCAATGAGCCGGCTGAGCATGTTTATCCCATAGTCCCCACGGCTGCTTATCTAACTGGAGAGCGTGAGTGTGAGTAATGGAGCTCAAAGAAAGGAATGAATTCTCTATCACTGGGAACCAGAGCCTGACGCAAGGCTTCCATTGTTCCCGGAAGCAAAGTCTGAGTCTGCTCATCTTCCAGAAACACCGTGGCATGTCAGCCTGTGACAAACAGTTGCCCAGCTGCTGCTGCTGCAGTCACTTCCATCGTTACTAGTCACTTCCATCGTTAGTTATATCCATCATTAAGTCACGGGCAGCTCCATTCCTCCCGCAGTGTGTGGCCCCTAGTGATTATGGTCAGCAGAGGAAGTGGCCTGGAGCTGGTACAAATGCTCAGCAGTCGTTACAGTCAGCTCTGGTTACAGCATTTGTAACATAATCACTTTATGTAATGCATGCCAGTCATGTGCATCACCCTTCATCATACTTACATAGTAGCTGAGGTTTATGAGTCCAAAACCACCATTCATTAAAAGGATACTGTCATGGGAAAACATGCATCAGTTAATAGTGCTGCTCCAGCAGAATTCTACACTGAAATCCATCTTTCAAAAAAGCAAACCGATTTTTTTATATTCAATTTTAAATCTGACATGGGGCTAGACATATTGTCAATTTCCCAGCTGCCCCCAGTCATGTGACTTGTGCTCTGATACACTTCAGTCACTCTTTACTGCTGTACTGCAAGTTGGAGTGATATCACCCCCCTCCCTCCCCCCCAGCAACCTAATAAAAGAACAATGGGAAGGTAACCAGATAACAGCTCCCTAACACAAGATAACAGCTGCCTGGTAGATCTAAGAACAACACTCAATAGTAAACGCCAAGTCCCACTGAGACATATAAGGGCTATTCCACACGGGGAGATAGCGACGCGTTTGCGGTCGCGGCGACAAAGCGCCGCGACCGGCGCAGGCGACAGTTTTGTATGGGCGCCTATGTAAAAACGCCTGTGCTAACCACACGAGGCGATGCGCTTTTCAACAGTCGCCTGAAAAAGCCTGGCGAGGCATTTTCAGGCGACTGTTGAAAAGCGCATCGCCTCGTGTGGTTAGCACAGGCGTTTTTACATAGGCGCCCATACAAAACTGTCGCCTGCGCCGGTCGCGGCGACTGTCGCGGCGCTTTGTCGCTGCGACCGCAAACGCGTCGATATCTCCCCGTGTGGACTAGCCCTAAAAACAGCCTGCCAGAAATTAGTTCCATCCTAAAGTGCAGGCACAAGTCACATGACTGGGGGCAGCTGGGAAACTGACAATATGTCTAGCCCCATGTCAGATTTCAAAATTGAATATTAAAAAATCTGTTTGCTGAGGTGGCATGCAGCATGTTGCATTTCACCCTCGTTTGGCGCATACATGCATCTTTGTGAGTATCGCCCCTTCACAATAATTGAGTGTGTCTACTCCTGTGCTCCCCTGCGGCTGAACGGAAGAAAGTGCAACGCAGGGGAGCGCAGGAAAAACCGCCCAGGTGTAAGGGACCTTAATGTTTCTGTCCTGCCCCTAATGATAAATCACATGCAAGTGCACCCGTTACATGGTAACATGTATGAAACTTTCAAGCAGGGTAGTTCACCTTTAACTTAACTTTTAGTATATTACAGAAGAACTTATTCTAAGAAACTTTTTAATCGGTCTTCATTGTTTATTTTATTTATAGGTTCTGAATTATTTGCCTTCTTTTTCTTCTGACTCTTTCCAACTTTCAGATGGGGTCACTGACCCCATCTAAATAACAAATGCTCTGTCAGGCTACACATTTATTGTTATTGCTACTTTTATTACCCATCTTTCTATTCAGGCCTCTCCTATTCATATTCCAGTCTCTTGTTCAAATCAATGCATGGTTGCTAGGGTAATTCAAACCCTAGCAACCAGATGGCTGGCATTGCAAACTGGAGAGCTGCTGAATAAAAAACTAAATAGCTTAAAAACCACCTATAATAAAAAATGAAAACCAATTGCAAATTGTCTCACAATATCACTCTCTACATCATACTAAAAGTAAATTTAAACATGAACAACCCCTTTAAGTAGGGGTGGCAGACCCAGCGGCTCATACTAAAAAAAGTTAATTTAAAGGTGAACAACTCCTTTAACTTTAAGTATGTTATAGAATGGCTAATTCTTTGAAAATTTTCAATTAGTCTTCATTATTTATTTTTTTATAGGTTCTGAATTATTGGCCTTTTTCTTCTGACCCCAGCTAAAAGAAACAGTTGCTCCATAAGGGAAGAGACACACGCTGCTATTTCGGGAGATTAGTCACCCAGCGATAAATCACTTATACTTCGGGCGACTTATCTCCCCAAACTGCCTTCCTGCGGCTTTCCGAAGTCATCCGAAGTTTCCTTGTGAGGTGACTTCGGAAACCAAAGCTTTCCGAGTGCCATCCCGCCACCAATTTACATTATAGCCAGCGGGAAGGCAGTTTGGGGGGATAAGTCGCCCGAAGAAGAAGCAGTTTTGTTGCTGGGCGACTAATCTCCCAAAATAGCAGCGTGTCTCTGCCCTAAGGCTACAAATGTATTGTTATTGCTACTTTTAATTATTCATCTTTCTATTCAGGCCTCTCCTATTCATATTCCAAACTCTTGTTCAAATCAATGCATGGTTGCTAAGGTAAGTTTGACCATAGCAACCAGATGGCTGAAATTGAAAACTGGAGAGCTGCTGAACAAAAAGCTAAATAACTCAAAAACCACAAATAATAAAAAAAAAAATTTGTCTCAGAATATCACTCTCTACATCCTACTAACAGTTAATTTAAACGTGAACAACCCCTTTAAGGAGGGTTGGCAGACTCAGAGGCTGCTGCTGCTGATATGTCTCTAAGAAAGCAGTTTCTCTCTCAGCTGGGCCTAAAATGATATTGCTTAGTGGTGGGCGAGTTGCTGCTCGGGACACAATGGGTCGGCGGTACTGAGGATACAAAGCGTTTGTTAGTTAATGAGAGGAAAGCGTGGGCGAGGCAGAATAGACATATTTATAATAATTACAGGCGGCACAGAGAGCACTAATGGAAGTGCAATTGTCCAACCACAATCATCAGGTTTTTCCACATTAATATAATTTTCGTGCTCCCGTCGTTAGACACAAAGGCTTGCGGGAGAATTTTCTTTTCCAGGGACTGAGCCCGTGGCTCAGTTGTATTTTTGGCACAAGAACAAAAAGCAGCGTCCTTGGCTCACTGAGAATGAGGTTATTGCTTGCCAGTCTGTATGGCTGCACCCGCACGGGACGCTCTTATGCTCCATTTGGCGTATATATGGCGTCCACAGCAGGAACTCATTACAGCAGCCGAAGCATTAGGAAATGGTCAGAGATGAAATGCCATGTAAAAAGTGCCTTAAAGGAGAACTAAACCATAAAAATGAATAGGGCTAAAAATGCCATATTCTATACATTGAATTTATTGCACAAGGCTAAAGTTTCAGCTTGTCAATAGCAGCAATGATCCAGGACTTCAAACTTGTCACAGGGGGTCACCATCTTGGAAAGTGTCTGTGACACTCACATGCTCAGTGGGCTCTGATTGGCTGTTGAGAAGCTAAGCTTAGGGCTCGTCACTAATTATCCAGCAGAAAATGAGCTTCCCCTGTAATATAAGCTGATGCTACAGGTTTGCTGATTATTAAATTCAGTGGGTACCCTGCGAAATGAGGGTAGGATTTTCAGGTGCGGGTATAGATGCAGGTCTGCAGGTCTCATCTAAATTTCTTATGTTATATTGTCTATATTTTACTCCTTTTAAAATTTTACTTGTTTATGTCCCCATCCACTTTTGATGATGGCACTTCCAGTTTGCAGCAACATCACTTCCTGTTTGATGGTGGTCGGCAGGTTGCAGATAAAGCAGTTGCGGGTCCGGGTCGGGTAGCGCATCAAAGTGGGTAAATATGCGGGTTGCAGTTTGGGGCACAGGCTGCAGGGTTGTGGGGTCGGGTCCTGGTCTTAGAAATTGGTTCTGCGCAGGACTCTACAAGTTGCAAGTGTAATAAATATAATTTCTGGTGGCTAGCCAGAGCGGGAGCTCTACAATGAATGATTGTACTGGATGTCGGGGCCCTAGGGAGACAGTATGGTGAATGTATGTTCAGCCATTGGTTCCGGATTGGATTTTGGATTTGCACTGGAATTGTTTCTGAACTCAGAGACCAGTGTATTTCTGAGCACAAATGTTTCTCTTGACTCATTCATTGCAGCTAATGATTTACTATGTAATCAGCTTGTTATTAATCTAGTGCCTATTAAGAGAATCTTAATCAACTTAAATAAGTAGAATTTAGGCTGCAGACTAGAAGGGCATTACAGAACAAACCCAGGCACAAAGTGATTATTCATAGGACCTGTGCAGGTTTCCATTGCTTGTGTGGCCACTGATCAGTACTGGACAGAACCTGGTTATATTGCAGTTGGGAAGGTTGGAAAATTCCATAGGAAAATCCCACAGGATGAGGATTGTGGCTCTAATGGGTGCGCACAGGGCTCCTGTGTGATCATTTGCCCATTGGAGATAATTAGGGGCAAATTAAAGGGGCTGTTCACCTTTACATTAACTTTTAGTATGTTGTAGAGAGTAATATTCTGAGGCAATTTGCAGTTGGTCTTCATTTTCTATTATTTGCGTTTTTTTGAGTTATTTCGCTGTTTGTTCAGCAGCTCTCCAGTTTGCAATTTCAGCAGCTATCTAGTTGCTAGGGCCCAAATTACCCTAGCAACTAGGCAGGAACTGGACTATGAAAAGTGTCTGAATGGAATAATACATAATAACTATTATTGTAAAATTGTAGCCTTGCAAAGTAATAGGGGTTTTTTTTGGGCTTCTGGGGACACTGACCCCCATTTGAAAGCTGGAAAGAGTAGGCCAATAATTCTAAAACTATAAAAGGCAGACCAATTGCAAAGTTACGAATAATTGGCCATTTTATAGTCAACTTAAAAGTGAACCCCCCTCCCCTTTCATTTAGCCTATGACTTGGCTGGCCAAAGATGGAGTGGATTTTCGCGCATATGCTTCAGGCCGGCGCTAACATGGTACAGATATGGGACCCATTATCCAGAATGCTCGGGACCTGGGGTTTTCCGGATAATGGAACTTTCCATAATTTGGATCTTCATCCTTTAAGATTACTTGAACCAACAAATATTTTTTTTAGTTGTAATATTGGTGTGGAGGAGCCATCTCCGTGCATTGTGCCTGATCCTGAGCTTTGAGAATGAGCCAACACTTCAGGATGGAACTGCTTTGAGACAGCTATTGTTTCTTCCCTTCCCATTGTAGTATACCACGACTTAGGTCATGCTCCCTAGCTCCACCTATTGGTAGACATGAGAATAGCAACCAAGCAGGAAAAAAAGTAAGGGTTTTCCACTTTGATGCTATTCTCATGTCTACCAATAGGTGGAGCTAGGGAGCATGACCTAAGTCGTGGTATACTACAATGGGAAGGGAAGAAACAATAGCTGTCTCAAAACAACAATTTTAGCAAACAAATTCTTCAGCAGAGGTGTCAGATAGCTTCTATCTGGTTGGCTGCCCATTTTTCAGTTGATGGGCTGCTGAGCAGGAGAGGGAGGGAGGTGGGTGATATCACTCCAACTTGTAGCAGTACATAGTGACTGAAGTTTATCAGAGCACAAGTCACATGACCTAAGGGCTCCTGGGAAACTAACAATATGTCTAGCCCCATGCCAAATCTCATAATTAAAGGGGTTGTTCACCTTTGATTTAAATATGACGTAGAGAGGGATATTCTGAGTCAATTTGCAATTTGTTTTCATTTTTGATTATTTAAGGTTTTTGAGCTACTTAGCTCTTTCTTCGGCAGCTCTTCAATTTGCATTTTAAGCAATCAGGTAGCTAGGGTCCAAATGACCCTAGAGAAAGATGGGAAATAAAAATGAGCAATAACAATACATTTGAAGCATTACAGAGCATTTGCCTTTTAGATGGGGTTCAGCGACGCCCATTTGAAAGCTGGAAAGAGTCAAAGAAAATACCAAATAATCATTGAACTATAAAAAGTAAATAATGAAAACCAATTGAAAAGTTGCTTAGAATTGGCCATTCTATAACATACTAAGAATAAACTAAAAGGTGAAATATCCCTTTAAATATTAAACAATCTGTTTGCTCCTTTTCATTGCAGAATTCTGCTGGAGCAGCACTATTAACTGGTGTATTTTTGGAAAAAAAGATTTTTTTTCCACCCAACAGTATCCCTTTAAGAAAGTTTCCTTTCCCTTTCAGATTGTAGTTGTTCTTGCCGGTACCACGGATGGCGCATCTGTGCTGATATCTGAGAAGACGACTGTAGTCCTCCCATCGGGAAAATACCAACACTCTGATCCCGGATCCAAGATAAATCTCATCTGTGATAAATGCCCTGCGGGTACCCACGTATCCAAGCACTGTACTGAGTCAGCCCTGCGGGAGTGCAGCCCCTGTCCCAACGGAACCTTCACTAAACACGAGAATGGAAACGACAGGTGCCACCCGTGCAGAGCGCCGTGCCAAATCTCGCTTGTAGAGAAATCACCCTGCACCGCCTTGTCTGACCGCCAGTGCTCTTGTCCAACTGCCACTTTTCTTCTCAACGATACCTGCACCCCTCACACGTCGTGCCCAGTCGGATGGGGCGTCCGGAAGAAAGGGAGCGAGGCGGAGGATGTCAAGTGCAAGGCGTGTTCCCGCGGTACATTTTCTGATGTGCCTTCTACTGTTCAGAAATGCAGAGCCCATACGGACTGTGCGGAGCTTGGTCTGGCGCTCATAAATCCCGGTACTACGGAACATGACAATGTATGCGGAGCACTCTCCTCAACTCCTACAGATGTGTATTCCTCCCATACGGACTATGGTGAGTTTCTATTGGTTATTTACTTCTGGTGTCCTCCATTAAAGGATAAGTAAACCTATATAATAAGTGAATGTAAATTTGATGAGAGTACTATTCTAAGAACTTTTGTCATTTACATTCATTATTTATTTTCTTTTTATTCCAAGATATTAAAGGATACATGTACTGTTAATACGTGGATAGTGGATAATAGTCCCTGGGAAGGGAGTGTGACTGTGGGATAGCAGGTATAGTAGGGAGAGATGGTGTCTATAGTAACTGTGGATAATAGTCTCTGGGAAGGGAGTGTGACTGTGGGATAGCAGGTATAATAGGGAGAGATGGTGTCTATAGTAACAGTGGATAATAGTCTCTGGGAAGGGAGTGTGACTGTGGGATAGCAGGTATAGTAGGGAGAGATGGTGCCTATAGTAACAGTGGATAATAGTCTCTGGTAAGGGAGTGTGACTGTGGGATAGCAGGTATAGTAGGGAGAGATGGTGTCTATAGTAACAGTGGATAATAGTCTCTGGGAAGGGAGTGTGACTGTGGGATAGCAGGTATAGTAGGGAGAGATGGTGTCTATAGTAACAGTGGGATAATAGTCTCTGGGAAGGGAGTGTGACTGTGGGATAGCAGGTATAGTAGGGAGAGATGGTGTCTATAGTAACAGTGGATAATAGTCTCTGGGAAGGGAGTGTGACTATGGGATAGCAGGTATAGTAGGGAGAGATTGTGCCTATAGTAACAGTGGGATAATAGTCTCTGGGAAGGGAGTGTGACTGTGGGATAGCAGATATAGTAGGGAGAGATGGTGTCTATAGTAACAGTGGGATAATAGTCTCTGGGAAGGGAGTGTGACTGTGGGATAGCAGGTATAATAGGGAGAGATGGTGCCTATAGTAACAGTGGATAATAGTCTCTGGGAAGGGAGTGTGACTGTGGGATAGCAGGTATAGTAGGGAGAGATGGTGCCTATAGTAACAGTGGATAATAGTCTCTGGGAAGGGAGTGTGACTGTGGGATAGCAGGTATAGTAGGGAGAGATTGTGCCTATAGTAACAGTGGGATAATAGTCTCTGGGAAGGGAGTGTGACTGTGGGATAGCAGCAGGTATAGTAGGGAGAGATGGTGCCTATAGTAACAGTGGATAATAGTCTCTGGGAAGGGAGTGTGACTGTGGGATAGCAGGTATAGTAGGGAGAGATGGTGCCTATAGTAACAGTGGGATAATAGTCTCTGGGAAGGGAGTGTGACTGTGGGATAGCAGGTATAGTAGGGAGAGATGGTGCCTATAGTAACAGTGGATAATAGTCTCTGGGAAGGGAGTGTGACTGTGGGATAGCAGGTATAGTAGGGAGAGATGGTGTCTATAGTAACAGTGGATAATAGTCTCTGGGAAGGGAGTGTGACTGTGGGATAGCAGGTATAGTAGGGAGAGATGGTGCCTATAGTAACAGTGGATAATAGTCTCTGGGAAGGGAGTGTGACTGTGGGATAGCAGGTATAGTAGGGAGAGATGGTGTCTATAGTAACAGTGGGATAATAGTCTCTGGGAAGGGAGTGTGACTGTGGGATAGCAGGTATAGTAGGGAGATATGGTGTCTATAGTAACAGTGGGGAAGAGAGTGAGACTGTGTAGCTGCTGCCCTTCTGCACTTCAATCAGTGTTGAAGGAAAACCTCAGATGGCAGGGGGTGGAGGGAGTAATACTTAATAAGAGCAGAAAGTCCATTACTTGCACTGCTTTCAATGTCTTCCCTGCCCTGTTTTTGAGAAAGAAAGTGTTTCTTTATACTGTATGTTTATATGTCATTTATAGACTGAGCATATGGAGTAGATTATGGAGAGGGGCAGGAGTGTATAATACAGGCTGTTTGTATAATCCATCTGGAGCTCATATCTCTGCCAGTGTAAACAAGTGACATCAGTGTGGAGCTGGGCTCAGTACAAGGTCAATGGCATTATTTTGTGCCCACACAGTGCAGCAACCAATGGAATAGCAGCCAGCTGATAGGCTGTGGGACACCCAGTCTGTAAGTCATGTTGTTTATTATTGGATAAAGGGAAATGCACTGTCTGATTTTGAGGCCAACATACACCAGTGGGCTTCCATGTATCAAATCACAAGACCACATGGTCAGGTTTGGGCACTTTCTGCATCTCAAAAATGCCAGCAGGGAATATGACTTGTGTGCCATGGACCTTAAAGGAACAGTAAAACCAAAACATGAAGGTGTTTCAAACAGTTCAGTGTAAAAATAAAAACTGGGTAAATAAATAGACTGTGCAAAATAAAAAAATGTTTCTAATATAGTTAGTTAGCCAAAAATGTAATGTCATTTAAGCACAGGATACACAGTAGATAACAGATAAGTTCTGAAGAATTCCATTGTATACTACCAAGATTATCTGTTATCTACTGTGTATCCTGTGCTTGAATGGCTGCCCCCATGGCTACACAGCAGCTTGTTTATATAAACTATAGTAGTAGTACTTATCTGTTATCTACTGTGTATCCTATGCTTGAATGGCTGCCCCCATGGCTACACAGCAGCTTATTTATATAAACTATAGTAGTAGTACTTATCTGTTATCTACTGTGTATCCTGTGCTTGAATGGCTGCCCCCATGGCTACACAGCAGCTTGTTTATATAACTATAGTAGTAGTACTTATCTGTTATCTACTGTGTATCCTGTGCTTGAATGGCTGCCCCCATGTCTACACAGCAGCTTGTTTATATAAACTATAGTAGTACTTATCTGTTATCTACTGTGTATCCTGTGCTTGAATGGCTGCCCCCATTGCTACACAGCAGCTTGTTTTTATAAACTATAGTAGAGTTTCTGAAGCAAACACACCAGTTTTACCAGTGCATGGCAACATCACATTACATGTTCATTACATGTTCAAACATTTTAATTTTTTACTGTTCTTTTAAGCTTTTGCTAATCAACCACTCTTCTCCAGTATCTGCTGAGTTGTAGTACAGCAACAGGCTGGGGCTCCCTTTTTGTTTTGCCCATCCCTTTCATATCAGTGATACAGAACATTCTTGTGTTCCAGAACCGACAGATGTTTACAATGAAACTGCAAAGAATGAAACCATTTACTTGAATACGACCAACACCAGGGACCCAGGAAACCAACAAGACCCCCCCAAAAAGCCGGTACCGGTCAATATCCAGCTGTCTGGTGGCGGCAAGGGAGATGGACTTAAGCCAACCGGACCGAGGACCATCAAGAGGACTCCCCCTCGGCAGAACGCTAACAAATTTGACATTAACGAGCATCTCCCGTGGATGATTGTTCTGTTCCTCCTACTGGTTCTGGTCATTATTGTGGTTTGCAGCGTCCGCAAAAGCTCCCACACCCTCAAAAAGGGACCAAAGCAGGACCCCAGCTCCATCGTGGAGAAAGCCGGATTCAAAAAGTCCAACACACTGGCACACAACCGGGAGAAATGGGTCTACTACTGCAACGGGCACGGTGAGTGGCATCAGTACAGGGTTGTATTATTTAATCAGCAGCTCTACGGTTTGCCATTTTATAAATCTGGTTGCTAGGACCCAAATTACCCTAGCAACCATGCATTGAATTCAGTGAGAGGCTCTAATATGAATAGGAGAGGAGTAAAAATGTAACAATAATTGTGTAGCCTTACAGAGCATTTGTTTTTAGTGAAGAGTCAGAAGAAGGAGGCAAAAACTATAAAAAAGAAAACATGAAGACCATTTGAAAAGTTGCTTAGAATAAGCCATTCTATTCTATAACATACTAAATATTAACTTAAAGGGATTCTGTCATGATTTTTATGATGTAGTTTTTATTTCTAAATTACACTGTTAAAACTAGGGCTGCACCGAATCCACTATTTTGGATTCAGCCGAACTACCCAAATCCTTTGCGAAAGATTCGGCCAAATACCGAGCCAAATCTGAATCCTAATTTTCATATGCAAATAAGGGATGGGAAGGGGAATTTTTTTTTACTTCCTTGTTTTGTGACAAAAAGTCCAATGATTTCCCACCTTGTCCCTAATTTGCATATGCAAATGAGGATTCAGATTCAGTTCGGCCTGGCAGAAGGATTTGGCCGAATCCTGCTGAAAAAAGACCGAATTCCAAACCGAGTCCTGGATTCAGTGCATCCCTAGTTAACACTGCAAATAATTCACTCTACAATATAAAATGTAATTCCTGAACCAGAAAATTAATTTTTTTATTGGTGTGTAGGTGCATCTCAGGTCATTTTGCCTGGTCATGTGCTTTCAGAAAGAGCCAGCACTTTAGGATGGAACTGCTTTCTGGCAGACTGTTGTTTCTCCTACTCAATGTAACTGAATGTGTCTCAGTGGGACCTGGATTTTACTATTGAGTGCTGTTCTTATATCTACCAGGCAGCTGTTATCTTGTGTTAGGAAGTTGTTATCTTGTTACCTTCCCATTGTTCTTTTGTTTGGCTGCTGAGGGGGAAAGGGAGGGGTGGTATCACTCCAACTTGCAGTACAGCAGTAAAGAGTGACTGAAGTTTATCAGAGCACAAGTCACATGACTCGGGGCAGCTGGGAAACTGACAATATGTCTAGCCCCATGTCAGAATTCAAAATTAAATATAAAAAAATCAGTTTGCTCTTTTAAGAAATGGATTTCAGTGCAGAATTCTGCTGGAGGAGCACTATTAACTCGTGACAGTATCCCTTTAACGGTGACCCACCCCTTTCACTAGGAGTCATACGGTTACTCTCTTGGTAACTCTACCTGCTTCCATCATGTCATGTTGCTTAATGTTCCTGGAATAAATAAATGTGTATACTCAGCCCTGGCAGGTGACTTGTAGATACTTCATGTCCTCTACACTGAGCTGTGGCAGGGGACCAAGTCATATTTTTTTTTGCAATTTGCTCTGTTGTGCAGGTTGCACCTGAAGGTGGCACTCTTTGCATGCCAAGAATGGAGCACAAATAGCTGCACTTTCCTGTGTAATCTGAGCTGCCTGCTTTACTCCTGCCATATTCATGGGAGTTAAAGTTATTTAGCTTTTTATTCAGCAGATCTCCAGTTTGCAGTATTAGCAATCTGGTTCCTAGGGTCCAAATTACCCTAGCAACCATGCATTGCTTTGAATAAGAGACTGGAATATGAATAGGAGAGGCCTAAATGGAAAGATAAGTAATAAAAAGTAACATTTGAAGCCTTACAGATCATTTGGGGTCAGTGACCCGCATTTGAAAGCTGGAGAGAGTCAGAAGAAAAAGGCAAATACCGTATATACTCGAGTATAAGCCGTCCCGAGTATAAGCCGAGGTACCTAATTTTACCTCCAAAAACTGGGAAAGCTTATTGACTCGAGTATAAGCCGAGGGTGAGAAATGCAGCAGCTTCTGGTAAGTTTCAATCAAAAAATTGAGGGTTTCTGCTCCCATTGGAGGTGCCGGTGTCTCGTTTTTGGACGCCGGCGAATATTCTTGGAGACTATTCTTGGACCCCGGCGACTATTCTTGGATGCTGGCGACTATTCTTAGGCGCCGGCGACTATTCTTAGATGCCGGTGACCGTTTTTGCGCTTGACCCGAGTATAAGCCGAGGTAGAGTTTTTCAGCATATTTTGGGGCCTGAAAAACTCGGCTTATACTCGAGTATATATGGTAGTTAAAAAAAAAAAAGATTAAAAATAAATAACGAAGACCAATTGAAAAGTTGCTTAGAATTGGCCATTCTATAACATACTAAAAGTTTAACTTAAAGGTGAACCACCCCAGCACTAGATAGCACATTGCTCTTTGTGAGATTCCTCATTGGAGCAATCATGACTGCCTTGTGAATAAACACACGTATGCCATCAAATCGGGATGCCAATAAGTTTATTTCCAAGCGTTTATAGTTAAAGTAAATATAAAACTCCCTTCTCAGACACGGGGAGGCCATTTATCAAAGTCTGAATTTATCGCATTATTTTTTGAAAACTACCCCGACCACATCCGCACAGAGTTTTTTTCCCCTTATTTATCAATACGTTTTCCCGAAAATTTCCTGTGTGGGGGAAAAAAAGAATCAATCAAAATTTTCATATTTTCCACACTGAAAACTCAATTTTTTTTTCTGATTTTTGCCCAAAAATCATGAAATCTTCGGATTATTGCACGAGACCCAGCGCAGATCAAGATATTTTCTGGACTTCTCCCATTGACTTATATGAAACCTCGGAAGTTCTGAGATGCCGGATTGTCAGATTCTGACTTTTTCCATCTTCTGGGGTTTTTTTTCCACTAAAAATTCATATTTTGTAGTAATAAAACACAAATCTTTCGGAGTTTTGCCCCCCTGGTGTATTTTACCTTCCCGTCCCACCATTACTTAGCTTTATATAAGAGGGTGGGTGAGGGGCAGCCTGTTCTTTCATACCACACTGAGTAACACAAGCGTTATTGAAGATTTACTGTGTTGTTGTTGTTGTTCCCCCAGAGACATTTAACAAGGTGTGGAGTTATTTTCCTTTCCGTGTGTATTTATGTCAGCTAAAAATAATCTGCCTGCTCAGCGCAATGTTGCCTCATAGTCTGCCCTGGCTGAGCGCTGCTTACTTACTGAGTTCCTTCAGTCCTGTGAGGCTAGGGGCCCCCGGGGATAGAGTCTTGCACAGAACCAATTTGTTAAACCCGCATACCGTATATACTCGAGTATAAGCCGTCCTGAGTATAAGCCGAGGTACCTAATTTTACCTCCAAAAACTGGGAAAGCTTATTGACTTGAGTATAAGCCGAGGGTGAGAAATGCAGCAGCTTCTGGTAAGTTTCAATCTCGTTTTTGGATGACTATTCTTAGGCGCCAGCTACTATTCTAAGGCGCCGGCGAATATTCTTAGGTGCCGGCTACTATTCTAAGGCGCCAGCGAATATTCTTAGGCGCCGGCTACTATTCTAAGGCGCCTGGCGAATATTCTTAGGCGCCAGCGACCGTTTTTGTGCTTGACCCAAGTATAAGCCGAGGAAGAGTTTTTCAGCATATTTTGGGGGCTGAAAAACTCGGCTTGTACTCGAGTATATACTTACCCGCTACCCCGACCCACAAGTACCTTATCCGCAACCCAACTATAAAGAAACAGGAAGTGCTGTCGTTGTAAACCGTAAGTAACATCATTGGAAGTAGGCGTGATCAGAAAAAAAAAATTCGCTATTGAGAAGACCCGCGACCCGAAAACCAGGAGAACCGCCAACCCACGTCTATACCTGCTCCCGAAACTTCTACCTGCAACCAGCAGGGTACTGCAGGTTTTCGGGGGTAACCCACAGGTACCCAACCCGCTTAGGGTTGCCACCTTTTCTGGAAAAAAATACCGGCCTTCCTATATATTTATCTTTTTTCCCTATTAATAACATTGGGATCAGCCATCATTTTTACCGGCCAGGCGGGTAAAATACTGGCCAGGTGGCAACCCTAGACCTGCTGTAGGACTCTACCCCGGGGCAACCCCCAACAATCTCTGCCTCCTGCTGCTGCTGGGGGAACTTCAGTTCAAGGGCACCATCAGCTCAAACATCCAGCAGTCAAAGGGCTATTCAATTGTATGGTTTACCTGCCCTTTAAAATCAGACCCAAAGCTGCAGTTTCCGCTGCGATACTAAACACAAACAGAAGGCGACTCGGAGTTTCCAGAATTATTTTTGGATCAGCGTTGGAGTTTCCAGGAGTCGGGTCTCACAGGGATCACTAAGGGAGTCAACGTGTTCTAGTGTAATGTTTGTCCCACAGGGAGGGGTCGGGGACACTTACTGTAAGTCACTTATTAACTGCTGATATAATGCACCATTATTCTCTCCCATCACCTGCAGCTATTTATTCCTAAATCTGCCTAAAATATCATTTTTAGCCTGGAAAATCCCTCATTCAGCCTTTCTGATACAGGTATGGGACCTGTTATCCAGAATGCTCCGGACCTGGAGTTTTATGGATAACAGATCTTTCCATAATTTGGATCTTCATACCTTAAGTCTACTAGAAATTCATTTAAACATTAAATAAACCCAATAGGCTGGTTTTGCCTCCAATAAGGATTAATTATATCTTAGTTGGGATCAAGTACAAGCTAATGTTTTATTATTACACAGAAAAAGGAAATTGTTTTTTAATGTTCGGATTATTTGGATAAAATGGAGTCTATGGGAGACAGACTTTCTGTAATTTGGAGCTTTCTGGATAATGGGTTTCCGGATAACAGAGAAAAAGTGTCCCTTGCTGGTCTACTGGGCCTTTTTCATGCACCTAAATTGTAATACGACCCTTCTCTAAGGGGCAGCCTGACCATAAGTTCATTGTAACAGTAAGTCATAGAGCTCCTTGTATGCTGCAGGTGTTGTAGAACTACAACTCACAATTCTCAGCTCTGCTGATGATAGTTGTAGTTCAGCTGAGGCGTTACACTATCCCTGGAGAGAGAGACACACACACACCTCATTTACATCTAAAATGCCCTGCAGATCCCTATGCCAACCCTGTGGGAGCCCTGATTTTTACATAGGCTCCCATTTCCTTAGTACAGGTATAGGATCCATTATCTGGAAACCAGTTAACCAGAAACTTCCAACAAATCAATCAAATAATCCAACTTTTTTAAAATGATTTCCTTTTACTCTGCAATAATAAAACAGTAGTTTGTACTTGATCCCAACTAAGATATAATTAATCCTTATTGGAAGCAAAACCAGCCTATTGGCTTTATTTCATGTTTATGTGATTTTTTTAGTAGGGATGCACCAAATCAGTATTCGGTTTGGGATTCGGCATTTTTCAGAAGGATTCAGATTGGGGCGAATCCTTCTGTCCGGCCAAATCGAATCCTAATTTGCATATGCAAATTAGGGGTGAGGAGGCAAATAACATGACTTTTTGTCAAAACAAGGAAGTAAAAGGTTTTCCCTTTCCCACCCCTAATTTGCATATGCAGATTTGGTTCAGTATTAGGCCAAATCTATTGCGAAGGATTCGGGGGTTCGGCTATCAAGTACAAGCTACTTCCGGGTAATGGATATTTCTATAATTTGGATCTTCATCCCTATTTTTTTAGTAGACTTGAGGTACAGTATGGGGATCCAAATTACGGAAAGATCCCTTACCCGGAAGTAGCTTGTACTTGATCCCAACTAAGATATAATGAATCCTTATTGGAAGCAAAACCAGCCTATTGGGTTTATTTAATATTTACATGATTTTTTAGTAGACTGGAGGGGCAGTTATGGGGATCCATATTACAGAAAGATTCGTTATCCGGAAAGTCCCAGATCCCGAGCATTCTGAATAACAGGTCCGAGCCATTTGTGTGGACACTAGGGAATTGTTGGCCATGCATGGGTGTCAATAGGACATTGGGTGGGCCCCGCTGTGGCCCCCGGGCAGCTGCTGATAATGTCTATAGGAGAGAGAGACTGCAGAATGGCCGGAGGCTGATCAGACTGAGAACACGAGACCCTGCACAGAACGTCTCTCACCCACACTGTCACATTAGCACCAGTCCTTCAGCCTGAATTTTCCCTTCCCATCAGAATCCCCCTAACGTCCCCTCCACTCACCCTGCCAGTATAAATGCCTCCTTGTTCTTCTCTCCCCCCCTCCCCACGCTCATTCATTTCTCACACTGTACATTAACCCTTTGGTGACACTTTCACTGTTTAAAGGAACAGTTAAGTGTAAAAATAAAAACTGGGTAAATAAATAGGCTGTACAAAATAAAAAAATGTTTCTAATATACTTAGTTAGCCAAAAATGTAATGTATAAAGGCTGGAGTGACTGGATGTGTAACATAATAGCCAGAACACTACTTCCTGCTTTTCAGCTCTCTAACTCTGAGTTAGTCAGCGACTATAAGGGGGGCCACATGGGACATAACTGTTCAGTGAGTTTGTAATTGATCCTCAGCATTCAGTTCAGATTCAAAAGCAACAGTTATGTCCCATGTGCCCCCCCCTCAAGTCTCTGATTGGTTACTGCCTGGTAACCAATCAGTGGAAACCAAGAGAGCTGAAAAGTAGCAGGAAGTAGTGTTCTGGCTATTATGTTACACATCCAGTCACTCCAGCCTTTATACATTACATTTTTGGCTAAATAACTATATTAGAAACATGTTTTATTTTGCACAGCCTATTTATTTACCCAGTTTTTATTTTTATACTGAACTATTCCTTTAAAGGGAATCATGTTGTTCATAAGGACAGAGAATAGATCTTCACCCCCCCCCAGTACATTTTTGGTCAGGCCCTTCCATGTGAGCTCAAGGAAAGCTGTGGGGTCAGGGGCATTAGCGAATCACGTTGGCTCTTTATGGCTGCTGATTGTGGCCGCTCGGCTCAGCCCATTTACAATTGTTATACGGCTCAGGGACAGAACAGGCTGGAACCGGCCTCACCCTGTGTTAGATGTGGGTGTCTCGGGTTTCTATTTCGAGGTTACAAATGTGCATACAGAGTGAGTCAGAAAGGCTCTAATTCCAGGCAAACTGTCACAGAAACTGTATCTCATTTTCATGTATATTCCCAGCAATGGGCCCCTGAGGTCCTGTCCTGTCCTTAAACCATCCCTGTCTGTGCCCCTCACTGACCCTTTAGTTAACTTTTAGTATTTTGTAGCAATCCTAAGCAACTTTCCAATTGGTCTTCATTATTTGTTTTGTATAGTATATCTAATTATTTGCCTTTTCAGCTTTCAAATAGGGGTCACTGACCCCATCTAAAAACAAAGGTTCTGTAAGGCTACAAATGTATTGTTATTGCTACTTTTTATTCCTTATCTTTCTATTCAGGTCTCTCCTATTCATATTCCAGCCTCTCGTTCAAATCAATGCATGGTTGCTAGGGGAATTTGGACCCTAGCAAGCAGATTGCTGAAATTACAAACTGCTGAATAAAAGGTAAATAACTCAAAAACCACAAATAATAAAAAAATGAAAACCCATTGTAATTGGTTAATACCAAAAATTGTGATAACATGGTAAGTATTAGTCTCGTACTGCTGGTCCAATTCTTAAAGGGGAAATAAAGCCCAACAGAGAATTAGTTAGAAGTGTTCCACTTTATGTCTTCACTTTCCATACCAGCCAAAGGCTACCATGGCCCTTTGTATGTAAAAGTCACAGTATGAGACTGACGAGCAATAGATTGACATTAAATAGCAGAATAACTGAGTAACAATCAGCCCCGTAGCATCAGTTTCTATGACTTTATTTTCTGCTAACGTGATGATTTCCCACATCCCCTAAACTTGGCTTCTCAACAGCAGCACAAAGCCCACTGAGCATGTGCAGTGCCACTGACACTCCTAACTAGATGGGGAGCTACTAGGGGCAACGTTGAAGGCCTGGTCATTACTGTTATAGGGCTGTTGGACCTCTGGACTGGTACAGTAAGTTCAGTATATAAAATACAATATTTCTAGCCTGATTGTTATATTATGTTTCAGTTGTCCTTTAACAGTGGAAAGGTAACTGGATCATGATAATAAGGATCTGCTTAATCCACATAATCCTCAGATTTTCACTAAAGGAACAAGATAATTTGGCACAGTGACCTCATTGTGAGATTTGGAGCAGACATGCCTGACGGACAGGAAAGACCTGGGCACGTCACACCTTGTGAGCATGATAGAGTTTAGGGCAGAGACACACGTGGAGATTCGGGCGATTAATCTTCCCAAACTGCCTTTCCGCCGGCTAGAATCTAAATCACCTCACAAGGAAACTTCGGGCAACTTCTGAAAATGAAGCCAATTTTAGGGGAAGATTTATTAAAGGTCGAGGCGAATTTTCAATTCAAAAAATTTGAAATTCAAGCTAATTTTTCGAAAACGGACCTAAAAAAAAACTGACATAATTTCAGTTGGCCTTTTAGAATTCGAATTTGGAAGTTTTTCAACTGCGACCCTTGATAAATATGCCCCTTAGCCTGTGCCCTTACACTAAATATATATATTCCAGTTTGGTAAGATCCTTTAATATGCCGTTTTATTTGGTATAAACTATATGTTGCTCAAGTATTAATTTTGGGGGTATAGTTTTCCTTTAAAATGTGGTTTCAGTTATACTTATAGCTGGAGCCCCTGTGATGTCATTACTGATACTGTGGGAAGTCCTGCTGTGATTGGCTGTACAGACAAGGGCATTCAATAGACCAGCAAATGTTGTCTGGGAATTGTGGCCCCGTCTGTAGCGACCCAAGGCTGCCCCACAGTGATATAAATAATCCCTTTCCCAGGACTGTTTTTGGTCTATGCCTTATCAGACACGGTACAATAAAGACTATTACAACACTACAACTTGTACTGAGTCGGACTTGTTTGTGTAGTGAGAGCAACATCCACAGGGGAAACCCACTGGCAGAAAGGGCGGAAATCTATCCTTTGTAATACAATATATATAATACGATATATATAATACGATATGCAGCTCATTCCCACAGATATCATCGATTTATTATGCCTCTTGGATTTCAGCCCATGGGCAGTGGGGCCACATTGATTCCCTCTCAAGCATGAAAGATAAAGGGGAAGTAAAGCCATGGGTATATTTTACTATTGTTTTTGTTTACTATTGTTTTAAAGGGGTTGTTCACGTTCAAACAACTAGTTGTTTACTGATAGATCACCAGAAATAACGACTTTTTTCTATGTGACCGTTTTTCTACTATTGAAGTGTAAAAAAAGCAGCTCTGGGAGGGGGGGTCGCCAACCCTGTAAACTGTTCTAAATTGATACATTTATTTGATACATTTCTTGTCTTTGTCCCTGCTGAGCAGAATCTCTGGGTTTCATTACAGGCAGCTGATAGAATTAGGGATGCACCGAATCCACTTTTTTGGATTCGGCCGAACCCCCGAATCCCTCGCGAAAGATTTGGCCGAATACCGAACCGAATCCGAACCCTATGCAAATTATGGGTGGGAAGGGAAACACATTTTCTACTTCCTTGTTTTCTGACAAAAAGTCATACAATTTCCTTCCCGCCCCTAATTTGCATATGCAAATTAGGATTCTGTTCGGCCAGGCAGAAGGATTCGGCCGAATCCGAATCCTGCTGAAAAAGGGCGAATCCCGAACCGAATCCTGGATTCAGTGCATCCCTAGATAGAATTGATACAATAGTTGCTGATACTCCAGAGATGCTGCTGAGAATTGGATCAACTCAATGTTGCAAAATTGTAACAGTTCAGAGTCTGCACCTGAATTACTGAGCTGTAGTCATTGGGCTTGGGCGAATTTGACCCGTTTCATTTCACCAAAAATTTGCCTCCGCCGAAATGTCGCCGATGTCCATTAAAGTCTGTGGGCATTAAAACATTTTTGTCTTTGTTGCTCGCCTAATTTTTTTCTTGATGCGCGGCGCCGTACAAGTCTATGGGCGTCATTTCCGAGGCGATACAAGCCGGAAAAAATCGCCCATCCCTAGTAGTGATGTGCGGGTTCTGCCCGACTCCTGCACAAAATGTTTGGATTGCGAGTGGGAATTTATACACTTGCGCTCACCGCTTTTGTGATGTCACTGCGGGGTGGGTGCGGGTCTATAATTAGAGGGCAGCAGCGGTTTGGGAGGGGGCGCATTAGGGTCGAGTGCAGGTCGAGAAATTCGTGACTGAGCTGCCAGACTCAAACACCACAGACAGGAACATTCAACTTTAAACTAAGATTTTGGAAAAAAGGTAAAAAAAATAAATAATGCAAAGTAATCGAAAAAAGTCTTTATTTGTGGGGAAGAATCTAAAAACAACTGAACTGAAAAAAATGTTTGGAAGGTGAACAACCCCTTTAACGGAACAGTTCAGTATAAAAATAAAATGGGGTAAATAAATAGGCTGTGCAAAATAAAACATGTTTCTAATATAATATAGTTAGCCAAAAATGTAATGTATAAAGGCTGGAGTGACTGGAGGTGTAACATAATAGCCAGAACACTACTTCCTGCTTTTCAGCTCTCTAACTCTGAGTTAGTCAGTGACTATAAGGGCTCTTACTCACTGGCGTTCTGACCTGCGCTCCCCTGCGTTCCGTTTTTTGGCGTTCAGCCGCAGGGGAGCGCAGGAATAGACGCATGTCATTATTTCAAATGGGGCTGTACTCACTCAGGCGCGTGTAGGCGCCGAACGCAGGTTGAGACGCAACATGCTGCATTTTTCCTGCACTCCCCTGCAGCTGAACGCCAAAAAACGGAACGCAGGGGAGCGCAGGTCAGAACGCCAGTGAGTAAGAGCCCTAAGGGGGGCCACATGGTACATAACTGTTCAGTGAGTTTGCAATTGATCCTCAGCATTCAGCTCAGATTCAAAAGCAACAGATATGACCCATGTGCCCCCCTTAAGTCTCTGATTGGTTACTGCCTGGCAACCAATCAGTGGAAAGCAAGAGAGCTGAAAAGCAGGAAGTAGTGTTCTGGCTATTATTATTAGAAACATGCTTTTTTATTTTGCACAGCCTATCTGTATTTTTATACTGAACAATTCCTTTAAATCCGGTTAAAGCAGATTGATAACCCTCGTGTGTATATGTGACTTTGGCTGTACCCTGGTTATTATTGCATTTTCCAGCAAAAACTGCTAGGTCATAGGCAGCAACAACAAACATATTCTAATTGCATGAGATGGGCTTGGTGGGTGCTGGGAGTTGTTGTCCAACGACAGCTTGAGGGGGGTACAAGTATAAATTAGGGATGCACTCATTCCACTATTTTGGATTCAGCTGAACCCCCAAAAAGTTATGTGATTTCCTTCCACACCCCTAATTTGCATATGCAAATTAGGATTAATTTGGGCCAGCCAGAAGGATTCGGCCGAATCTGAATCCTGCTGAAAAAGGCCGAATCCCGAACCAAATCCTGGATTCGGTGCACCCCTAGTATAAATTGTAAAAATATCAAGGGGCCCTTCTTGATTCTGGGGTCCCCGAGCAAATGCCCCTCTATAACTAAAGGAACAATTTAAAATAATATGGTCTATTTAGTTAGAAACATTAGAAGTAGCAAAAAAGCAATTTATTTATAACTTTATGGGGTAAAGACTTTGAGATCTGAAAAGGTATTGTTACCCGTCAAGATTGAATTCGAAAGTGTTCCATTCACAGAAACACAATATTTTCTTACTTAAAATTTGTCCGGCATAGAGATGAAGTTAAATGTTTTTGCCACATAGTAGTTATTACATATTACTAGTTCTTACTAGTTATGGTTCATATATTATATTTAATTATTTTATTTTATTTATTTATTGAATTATTTTATTGAATTATTTACTCTGAAATTGTCATGTCAATTTATCGTATAAACTGGTTATTGCTGGATTATTGTAAAAATCAATAAAAAGAGATTGAAAAGAGAAATATAAGTAAAGGGCGCCGTTGTGCCGTCCTGCAATAATTTAAGGCTTAATCGGGTGCCTTGGAGGCAAAGACGCTGCTTCTCTATAGCTATAAATGAATAAAACATTCCCAATGAGCAGATAACGGAGCAATGGGTTCTGTGCTGATGGATGCTGATACACGGCACACAGAGCCAAATGCAATAGATCAGTGTGGGTTTTTATTTCAGGGCCTGTTTTATGTATAAATGAAGCTGATGACTTACTGGCCGGCTGCTACAAAATCAATGTTTCATGATGGGTGTAGATGACTGGGGCTGGTTAGAGCCTGGTTTTATCTGCTGCTGCTGCTGAATTGTGAGGCCTGTCACATCATGTCTCCCCTCCTTATGAAGCCAGGCCTAGCCATTGATCATAAAGAGATTGTGTCACCCCAAATTTCTGGTCTAGCGTCTCCCTAGAGTTCCTGCTCTTGCGCCCCTTAGGATTTTTACTTTTGTGCCCTCTAAAGCTGGCCATAGACGCAAAGATCTGAGCGTATGAATCGAGGATTAGTACGATTTTCGGAACGTGTGTGGAGAGTCCCGACATTTTTCATCCGGCAGAGATCGGTCGTTTGGTCGATCGGACAGGTTAGAAAATTTCTGTCGGCTGCCGATCAGGGCTGATCCTATCAGATGTGGGGCCCAATTGGGACCATGTTGGTGGGGCCCCTAGACAAAGTGTTGCTGGCTACTGACACAGCAAGTATTTAGGAAAATAAGGGCATACAGGCACAAAATAGAAAGGAAAGGGGCAGACAAGGTAAGAGAGTGAGAGGGATGAAATAGGGGCACATAATAGGGGCACACAGGGTAAGAGAGAGAGGGAGGAAATAGGAGAGTGGACTGGGCCAATTAGTTTGGGGCAGGCTGGGCCGATTCAGCTTGGGAGCAGGCTTGGTTGGATTGTGGGAAGGCAGGGCCTATCAAGGTTGGAGGAAAGCTGGGCCTATGAGCGTTGGGGGCAGGCTAGACCTATGGAGTTGGGGGATAGGCTGGCTTATCAGAGTTGGGGGTGGGCTGGACCTATGGATTTGGGGATGGGCTGGACTCTCAAAGTTGGGGGCAGGCCAGGCAGCATCATGTGCTGAGGGAAATATTATCTGTGCTGCCCTGTGGTGCGGGGCCCCCAGAGGTGCGGGGCCCAATTGGTCCAATAGGCCTAAGGCCGGCCCTGCTGCCGATAATATCTCTGCGTTTATTGGCGATCGTACGATTTTCAGTGGGAGACTGTCACTAGCTTTGGTTGGACATAGATATCGTACGATTGCTGTCAGGGGCAGAACATTGCTGATCTGTTCTTTAACTAATCTGACTGGTAAGACTTTGATCTGAATGGTTAGTGGCGGGTCGGGAGATGAGAAAGTCCGATCGTACGATGATTCGTACGATCGGATCTTTGCATCTATGGCCAGCTTTAGAGTTCCTGTTCTTGTGCCCCCACATGAGTGGAAAAGGTAAGAACTCCGGCAGACCAAGCGAGGTCATGAAATATATTAGAATACATAAAAATATAAAAAATACATAAAAAATAACTTCTCAGATGAAGTCACCTCTGAAGTGCAACCTTGGACAGGGTCCTCCTGGTCAGGTTGCTGAGATAGGAATGTATTCTTACATCAACTATAATTTCAATATTTCATAGGATAACAAATAAGTGTTTACCAGCAGAGTGTCATATTGGGTCTCCTAGGGCCGACTAGAGAACCAGGCAACTTGGGCCGACCCCCTCAGCAATTAGAGATACAGCAGATAGAGCCAACAGGTACAGGTCTTTATATAGGCCTCGCACTGTGAGCTGCACAGAATGTTTGCTCCCGGCAATGATTTACTGTAGATGTTTCATAGACAGGGACTGTGTGCAGGGAAAGCAGAGCTGCTCTCTTACATCTCTCCTCAGCCAGGTACAGTAAGTAGGTCGTCTGCGGGCTCACTTCCAAGGACAAGCAAGCCCTTTGGGTATTTGTGCTGAAATGTACATACAGCCTCCAAAAACAAATAGACCTGGTGATTAGAAATGTCAGGGTGTAATTGGCAGGCAGCACACCCAGCGACAGTGACGTCACAATCTGTTGCAGAGCTCCATTTAGCCACTGGGGGAGCCGTTTCCTTAAAATCTAAGGAATATATTTCGACATACCCAGGCACAGTGGGCAGTATGAAACAATGGAATACCGGCAACCGGTTTTTAATATTAACTCTTTCCTCCCTGCAGGTATTGACATCCTGAAGCTTGTGGCAGCACAGATAGGAAGCCAATGGCAGGACATCTACCAGTTCCTGTGCAATGCCAACGAGCATGAGGTGGCCGTCTTCTCCAACGGCTACACGGCGGATCACGAGCGAGCCTACGCAGCCTTGCAGCACTGGACCATACGAGGACCGGAGGCCAGCCTCGCCCAGCTCATCAGCGCTCTGCGCCAGCACAGACGCAACGACGTGGTGGAGAAGATTCGCGGGCTGATGGAGGACAGAGTGCAGGTATTTGGGCTTATTTTATCCTACTATTTATGTGCTGCCCATTGTACAGAGAAGTAAAATAAATTTACACTGAGGGTACTGTCTGGTACTGCAGTGACTCTGTGCCTGGGCAGCCTATAATTTGGTCTTATTCACAACCAGCAGTGCCCACAGCATGATATGGGCAGTGTGACTTACTGATTAAAGAAGAAGGAAAGGCTAAAACAAAGTAAGCTTTATCAGAAAGGTCTATATAAATACACCAGTAAACCCTCAAAGTAATGCTGCTCTGAGTCTTCTGTCAAAAGAAACACCACATTTCGTTCCTTCTATTGTGTACTCATGGGCTGTATCAGACTTCCTGTTTTCAGCATAAAACTCCAGGGCTAGGGCTTGAGCATGCTCAGTTTGTTCCTCGCTCCCCCTTCATTTCCCCTCCTCCCTCGTCCCCTCCCTGCTGTAATCTGAGCTAAGAGCTATGAGTGAGCAGGGAGAAACTCCGACAGGAAGTGATGTCACACCAGGCTAATATGGCATCTGCTATCCTAAACAAACAGAGAGCTTCTACAGTCGTTTACTCAGGTATGGTAAAGCATTCTACAGAATAAATATAGTGTTATAGCTTGCACTATTGTGGCTAATCTATTGCCAATAAACTGCTTCGGTAGCTTTCCGTCTCTTTTAACATAGGCCTGTTATTAGTAGGATGCAGGCCAAGTGATGAGGCTACTGTTGGCGGAGGTGGAGGCAGATAATATTAGTAAGGCAGCAATAACTTAAAGGGGTCATTCCTTTAAATGAACTTTTAGTATGATGTAGAGCAGGGCTGTCCAACTGGCGGCCCTTATATGGCCCTCCACATCAAAGTCTGCCTGCTGTGTCTGCTTACCATATGTTAGATTTAAAAGGTATCACTACAGAGAGTGACCCCCCCCCCATTGGAAAGCTGGAAAGGGTCAGAAGAAAAAGGCAGATAACTAAAACAGTAAAACATATCAAAAATGAAGACCAATTGCAACATTGCTTAGCATTGTACATTCTATAACATATTAAAAGTTACCAGCCCATTATGATAACGGAAATGACCCGGGTGTATAAAACCCCAGGTCCCCCACTTCAAGGCTTGATCAATGCACACCAATGTAATCATATAAAGACAAATCCACTCTCACCAAATTTTTTAGGTGGCTCAGGTGCAGCTCCCCGAACCCCCAGCGTGCACTCCTTCAGTCACCAGTTTCAGATTAAAACTTGAATTTATTTCATGTTTTTTAAAACAAACACGTCCTAACGCGTTTCATAGCAGCAGGTTCCTAAACCTAGGCACGTAGTGAAACGCGTTAGGACGTGTTTGTTTTAAAAAAAAACATGGAATAAATTCAAGTTTTAATCTGAAACTGGTGCACACTTTTTTGCTTCGGTTTGAATATTAGTAAGGGGGGTAGTGGGTGGTATGTTGAGGGGGTCTAGTTGCAAATTCTAAACCAGTGGGTGATTACTATGAAAGTTGGCACCATATCTTTGGTGGAGAATGCGGATTGAGATCCTCCCTAGTGGAGATATAATTTCTTCCTATTGCAACGGTTTATGCAGAGAGACGTAGTTCTGCGCGACATGAGCTGGGGCCCTTGAGGCCTCCCCACACCCCAGTGCTGAGTAGGATTATGGAGTTTGCCGGGTAGTTTGGCAGCTGGGATATAAATGAAGAGTAATGTACTTGACCGGTGCGGGTTCCATTAAAATGCTGCTATTGATCCTCCGATTGACGGGTGTTGCTGCTCACAGAAACGTTACACTGCATTCGCTCAATACTAACACAATATCAATGGGCCCGGGGAGAAACTGCGCTGGAAAATGTTTGCTGACAAGGAACCTGCCAAAAAAAAATCCACGGCCTTCAGCCAATTCTCTGCCCGGCAACCGACTCCAGGAATCACGTTTATGTTCTGTTTATTGTCTCAAGCTGTGTTGCATTCACTTATTACTAAGCATTTGATTCTAAAGGGATGGTTCACCTTAAAATTAACTTTTAATATGTTATAGAAAGGCCAATTCTAAGCAACTTTTCAGTTGGTCTTCATTATTTCTTTTTTACAGTTTTTTTTAAGTTTGCCTTTTTGTTCTGACTCTTTCCAGCTTACAAATGGGGGTCACTGACCCCATTTAAAAACAAATGCTTTGTAAGGCTAAAAATATATTGTTATTGCTTTTTATTACTCATCTTTCTATTTAGGCCTCTCCTATTCATATTCCAGTCTCTTATTCAAGTCAATGCCTGGTTGCTAGGGTAATTTGAATCCTAGTCCTTTAAGAACTCGAATTCGACTATTCGCCATCTAAACTGAGTTGTTTGAAGCCTCCCTGACATTTGAGTTTTTTTCATAGAAATAACTCGAATCGAGTTTTTAAAATTCGAATCGAGTTTTCGGGTCGATTAAATAAAAAAAAATGAGATTTTTTAAATAAATTTTGATTTTCGAATTTGTGGGAGTTTAGGGAAGTTTTTAAAAACTCACATCAATTTGAAATTCCACCTTTAATTAATAAGTATAAGATGACTGATCACGTTGGTAACTTGATGTAAGTCTATTACAAGTCGTGCTTCCATGACAGTTGGTTGTGCTTTCTTAGATGTGCAGCATTATATAACTGTATTGAAAAGGCAAGCACGTAACTTGGCAGTTGGAGTCCTCTTCTACTGCTAACTGCCACCCTTGAACAGAATGATTAACGCTTACCTGTCTGCACTGCAGGATTTCTGGCGCTTACAGGGTTAACTCAATTCTGCTGAAGACAAACTGTAATGATTCAGAGCGACAATAGATGTTTAGCTTTAAAGAGTTTTTTTGTTTTTTTTAGATGGGGTCAGTGACCCCCCATTTGAATGCTGGAAAGAGTCAGAAGACAAAAGCAAATAATTAAAAAACGGTAAAAGTTAAAGGAAAACTATACCCCCAAAATGAACACTTAAGCAACAGATAGTTCATATCATATTAAGAATCTTACCAAACTGGAATATGTATTTAAGTAAATCTTGCCCTTTTACATCTCTTGCCTTGAACCACCATTTTGTGATGGTCTGTGTGCTGCCTCAGAGATCACCTGACCAGAAATACTGCAGCTCTAACTGTAACAGGAAGAAGTGAGGAAGCAAAAGACACAACTCTGTCTGTTAATTGGCTCATGTGACCTTACATGTGGTTTGTATGTGTGCACAGTGAATCTTACGATCCCAGGGGGCGGCCCTTATTTTTTAAAATGGCAATTTTCTATTTATGATTACCCAATGGCACATACTAATAGAAAAGTATATTATTATGAAAATAGTTTATTTACATGAAGCAGGGTTTTAAATATGAGCTGTTTTATGCAATATCTTTTTATAGAGACCTACATGGTTTGGGGGGTATAGTTTTCCTTTAACTTTAAGGTGAAGTGCCCCTTTAAAGAAGAATTAAACCGACATAGCCAAGATAGGGCCCCTGCTGAACTGCAGCCTTGTTCCCTGTAGCATCAGCTTATATTACAGCCAGGGAAGCTCATTTTCTGCTGGATAATTAGTGACGAGCCCTAAGCTTAGCTTCTCAACAGCCAATCAGAGCCCACTGAGCATGTGAGTGTCACAGACACTTTCCAAGATGGTGACCCCCTGTGACAAGTTTGAAGTCCTGGATCATTGCTGTTATTGAGAAGCTGAAACCTTACACTGGTGCAATAAATGCAGTATATAAAATATGCCATTTTTAGTCTCATTCACTTTTAGGTGCAAATTCACTAACCGCCGAAGCGCCGAACGCTAGCGTTAATTCGCTAGCGTTCGGTATTTTCGCTACTGCGCAAATTCACTAATGAACGCTGGCGTAGTTTCGCTAGTGTTACTTCGCTTCCTTACGCCAGGCGAATTTTCGCTAGCGACGTAACTACGCAAATTCACTAACTTGCGCAGTGTACTGAACGCTACCTTTTACGCTAGACTTCCTTCGCCACCTCAGACCTGGCGAAGCGCAATAGAGTAGATAGGGATTGTTTCAAAAAAGTCCCAAAAAACGCTGGCGTGTTTTCTACATGATGGGTGATAGGCTGAAAAAGATTGAAAAATTTTTGGGGCTCCCCTCCTTCCCCCCTACATTTCCTGACTCATGGCAACTTACCTAGACAGTGGGCACATGTGTAGGGCAAAATAACATTTATATTTGCTGATTTGTAGGTTTTCTAGGCATTTGTAGTGCTGATACGTGTTCCTCCATTGAAATTTGAATTTCGCGCCGTATGCAAATTAGCCTTCGCTAGCGTAACTTCGCTTTATATAGCGAATCAACGCTAGCGCAACTTCGCAACCTTACGCTACCCCTTTGTGCAACTTCGGATTTTAGTGAATTTGCGGAGCGCTGGCGAAACTACGCCTGGCGAAGAGCGGCGAAGTTGCGCCTGGCGCAACTTCGCATCTTATTGGATTTGCCCCTTAGGGTTTAGTGTGTGTGTCGCATGTGCTTTACATCAGTATTGGTGGTTGGGAAGTGTGAAACCACAGTACAGTAATGGCACATGGGAAAGACTCGGGAATTCCAGGACTGTAAGGAATACATTGTGCAATGAGTAATGTGCTGTTACAAATCTCACCACAATGTAATTAACAGATATAATTGTGATACAGTTGGTGCCGGCAGCTTGTGGCGTAGGTGTAAGCGCTTAGTGATGATCCATGGATCAAAAACAACACCAGAGGGATGTAAAAATTAGTGAATTTGTGTTTCGCTTCTCCGCAAAACCGCAAAAAGTTATCAAAACACGTTTTTTTTTCATGTGTTGTTTTTATTACGCACACATCAATTTTGTTTTGACATGCGCCTTTTTTATGTGATTTTTTTGATGCACCAAAATAAAAGGATTTTTGCCGCATTTTCACAAAACTTTTCACCCGTGGGAAATTTCTGCGTTTCTGACAATGGCGAAATTTTTCGCTTGTCACTTGTAAAAACAGATGAATTGTTTGGATCATGTCGGGAATGATTTTCTGAGCCTGAGAAAGCCCATCCAGCAAGGGATCTGCACCCGACACTCTTTCTCATGTGCAATGGGCATGTAAGGCTACACATTCAAATCGGAGTCGCTGACCCCATCTAAAAAGCAAATGCTCTGTAAGGCTACAAATATATTGTTATTGCTACTATTTATTACTCATCTTTCTATTTAGGCCTCTCCCATTCATATCCCAGTCTCTTATGTAAATCAATGCCTGGTTGCTAGGGGAATTTGGACAGAATTCTGCAAACTGGAGAGCTGTTGAATAAAAAGCTAAATAAGTCAAAAATCACAAATAATAGAAAATGAAAAACAATGTCATTCTCTATATATAGGATCCCTTATCCGGAAACCCGATATCCAGAAAGCTCCGAATTACGTAATGGCTGTCTCCCATAGACTCCATTTTATCCGAATAATCCAAATGTTTAAAAATAATTTCCTTTTTCTGTGTAATAATAAAACAGTAGCTTGTACTTGATCCCAACTAAGATATAATTAATCCTTATTGGAAGCAAAACCAACCTATTGGGTTTATTTAATGTTTAAATGAATTTCTAGTAGACTTAAGGTATGAAGACCCAAATTACGGAAAGATCCGTTATCCAGAAAACGCCAGGTCCCGAGCATTCTGGATAACAGATCCCATTCCTGTATCAGAATTTAAAGGGGTTGTTCACCTTCCAAACACTTCTTTCATTTCAGTTGTTTTCAGATTGTTCCTCAGAAATAAAGACTTTTTTTCAATTACTTCCATTATTTATTTTTTATTGTTTTTCCAAAATCTAAGTCGAATGTCCCAGTTTCAGTCTGGCAGCTCAGTAATTCAGGTGCAGAGTCGAAACTGCTACAATTTTGCAACATTTAGGGGCCGATTTATCAGAATTTCAAGCTATTTTTTTTGTGTACTTCCACCCTAAGAATAGTCCAAATTCGATTTGAATTTGAAAGAAATTAGAAAATTTGAATATCAAAATTTATCATGTACTGTCTCTTTAAAAATTCGACGTCGACCATTCGCCATCTAAAACCTGCCGAATTGCTTTAGCCTATGGGGGATCTCCAAGAACCTATACGGAGTCAATTGGTGGACTTTGAAACATCAAAGTTTTTTTTTTTTTTTGGGAATTCGATCAAATGAGCTATTTCTTAGATTGGTACAATTCGATTACGGACCAATTCAATCGAAAACGGACCTATTTGACCAAATAAAACTTTTACTTAATTTCGGTTGGTCTTTTTGAATTTGAATTTCGACGTTTTTTCAATTCGAAATTCAACCCTTGATAAATATGTCCCTTTGTTGATCCATTTCTCAGCAGCATCTCTGGAGTATCAGCAACTATTGTATCAATTCTAACAGCTGCCTGTAATGAAACCCAGAGATTCTGCTCAGCAGGGACAAAGATAAGAAATGTATCAACTAAGGGCAAGGCCAGACGTGGCGTTTTTAGGTTGCGTTTTTAAAAAAGAACAGCCAGGCGTAAATACGCTACTGAAACCACATGCGACCGTCAACATGCGTTTTTCATTCGTTTTTCAGCAGGTATGATTATTTTCCCAGCATGCACTTCTCATTGTTCTCATTGAATTTGGACGCCATATTTAAAATACGCTGCGTATTTACGTACAGTGTGGTTTCAAATGTGCAGATCCCACAGAGTCTATTGATTTGGTAGTTTCTTGACGTATTGGCGTTTCTGCTAAAAAACGCCAATACTGCCGTCCTGTGGCGAATTTCAGCTCGCAAGCGCCATGTGTGAATTGCCATAGTGCGTTTTCCATTTGTTTCAGTGGTAGTTTAGTTTATGCGTATTTACGCCTGGCTGTTCTTTTTTAAAAACGCAACGTAAAAACGCAGCAAAAACGTCACGTCTGGCCTTGCCCTAAATGTATCAAATTAGAACAGTTTACAGGGTCGGCGACCCCCCCCCAGAGCTGCTTTAGAAGGTGAAAAAAGACACTTTACACTTCAATATAAGAAAAACACATAGAAAATAAAGAGTCATTCGAAAAGGTCGTTATTTCTGGTTATCGGAAAATAACTACGGTAGTTGTTTGAAGGTGAACCATCCCTTTAAGTTCACTTTTTTATCATATTCTAGAATGGCCGATTCTATTAAACGCAATTAGACGCAGTGTTGTTTGTTGAGGCCACTGGTTGGGCCGGATCAAGTCGAGACGCGATGGCTTCTCAGCAATGTCCCCAATAAACAATCATATTATTGCAGAACAAATGTTACAGATAACGACTGTGGGAATGTGTTTCTTATTGTGGGAAAGGGAAGCAGTTCCCGGGTCTAATAAAGGAGAAGGATTGGGCGTATGTGTGATGTGTTTATGAGAGAGCTGGCGGCTGTGAGGCCTTTGAGCCTGTTGGAATTCTTGTTGCTCAGAGTAGAAACACTCCGGGGCATTATTAATCCCATGTGACTAGCGCTCAAGCCTTCATCATCATCATCATCATCATAATCAGATGTTCCAAATGGGTTCCAATGTTTGTTATTCTAGTAAATGCCTCTAGCTGAACTCACAAATGGTGTTTTTACTGGAATATTATGTTATTCTCCTGTTCTGTAAATATTTTGTTATTGCAACTTTGTTTTCTTTTGCTGGAATATTATCTTCCTTTATAGATCAGGGCCATCTCCATAAAATATGGGAATTAAGGTGAATGTGAAACTTTTGGGGCCATGAAAATGTGCCTTGTTGGCACCAGACATTTACGCCTTCTTTGGCACTTCTAATGAGCACTGCATGACCCAGGCAAACCAGTGATATCACTGCCGGCTATAGATTCAGAGCATTGTGTTAACCCCAGACATGCCAGTGATATCACGGCAGAAAATGGATTCAGAGCATTGTATTAGCCCCAGACATGCCAGCGAGATCACTGTAGTAATAGATAGAGAGCAATGGATGAACCCCAGACATGGCAGTGGTATCGCTGCAGAAAATGGGTTCAGAACATTGCATTAATCCCAGACCTGCTGGTGATATCACTGACGAAAAATAATTCAGAGCGTTGCATTAACCCCACACATGCCAGTGATATTGCTGCAGAAAATGGATTCAGAGCATTGCATTAACCCCAGACCTGCTGGTGATATCGATGCAGAAAATAGATTCAAAGCATTGCAATAACCCCAGACATGCCAGTGATATCGCTTAAGAAAAATAATTCAGATCATTGCATTAACCCCAGACATGCCGGTGACATCGCTTAAGAAAAATAATTCAGATCATTGCATTAACCCCAGACATGCCAGTGATATTGCTGCAGAAAATAGATTCTGAGCATTGTTGTATTAACCCCAGACATGCCGTTGATATCGCTGCAGAAAATAGATTCTGAGCATTGCTTTAACCCCAGATATCGCTGCAGAAAATGGATTCAGTGCATTGCATTAACCCCAGACATGCCGGTGATATCGCTGCAGAAAATGGATTCAGAGCATTGCATTAACCCCAGATATGCCGGTGATATCGCTGCAGAAAATGGATTCAGAGCATTGCATTAACCCCAGATATGCCAGTAAGATTAAGAGCAGCAGTGCAAGAAAAGGCTGCTACATTGGCTCTGCTGACATTGAATGATCTGTCCCTAGACTGTTATGCTTTGCTCCAACACTGGCCTCTCCTTTCCTCTTCTGCTCTCCTGTCCTGTCTCCTGTGTGGAATGGAGTGTCACCACCAATGAGCAGAGAAGACGGGGGAGAAACATTCACACCATCCCATCTGACCTAAACTCACATGTGCAGCCTGTGACAGTACAAGGTGATGGCCGGTTGTGCCAGCTTGATATAATGGAAACAAGTGGCCCAAAGAGACTGCCTCAGTCACTTGCCCTGGAGCCTTCTATCCAGTCCCACACGTAAAGAAACCTACCCAGCGCTCATCAGTATCTACAGATTAGAATTGCACTAATTCCTGATTAATTGCACTTCATTTTCACAGCAATCTGCAATCAGTGGGCCCAGCTAATCAAACACATTAGAAGTCTTCTTGTTTTGAAGATGATTTGATTATGATAATCTGTAGTTTTACAAATGTGTAGGATTACAGTCGCTGCATGAGCTTGGCTCAGAAACAGCAAGATAAAGCTTAAAGGGGAACCGAACCCCGGTTTTGTAATCTAGATGCAAAGTAGTGTCTTAGTATAAAGCTTTTAGCAGTTCCCCATGTTGTTAGGCGCCTTTTGAGTGTCAGTGGCACTGCACATGCTCAGTGTGCTCTGGGCTGCTGTTGGGAAGCTGAGCTTAGGGGATGTGATAAATCATCACAATGTTAGCAGAAATAGCTATCAGACTGCAGTCATATAAGCTGATGCTACAGGTTTGCTGATTATTAAATTCTGATGCTAATTGCACTGGTTTCTGTGCTGCCATGTAGTAATTATCTGTATTAATTACTAATCAGCCTTATATTGTGACATTTCTATTCTATGTGTACTGTATATTGTGAGTGGGTCCCTAAGCTCAGTAAGTGACAGCAGCACAGAGCATGTGCAGTGAATCAGCAGAAAAGAAGATGGGGAGCTACTGGGGCATCTTTGGAGACACAGATCTTTACTGCTAAAGGGCTGCGGTTGCCTTGGGCTGGTACAGAAGCACAAAACTGTGCAGCATTTCTCTCCTAATTCTTTTCTTTAGATTTAGTTTCTTTTTGCAAACTGCTCATCTAAATCAGACACAGTTGAACAATTGAGCTTTCGTTGGAAAGGGAACGAGGCCCTTCAGTTTGGGGTAGAAGCGAATAAACAGAGAATATTAGTAATGTCCAGTAAAGTACAACTATGTGACCTAATATTCTATGAAATTGGGGTATTTATGTCCCTGTTGGAATCTGTCAGAGGGGGGCACTTTCCTGTAGCTGCCCCACATGTCTCACTGCTGCTATTGATCATGGGATTATAGATGAGCAGATTAAATATCACTTTGGCTCAGTCAGACTCAGAGTCATTTGTATGGGGGCCTTGTATTATAAGTACATAGTGTTCCATCACTTCTTATTTATATATATATATATATATATATATATATATATATATATATATATATATATATATATATATATATATATATATATTGCAGGTGATTATTTCAGTGTATTTTTCTATCTGTCATTTTATAATTTTTACATGTATTTATTTTGATTATTATTAGTAGCATCTTCATAGTACAGGTTTGGGAACCATTATCAGGAAACCTGTTATCCATAAAGCTCTAAATTAAGGAAAGGCCGTCTCCCATAGACTCCGTTATAATCAAATAATTCACATTTTTTTTAAAATGATTCCCTTTTTCTGTGTAATAATAAAACAGTAGCTTGTATTTGATCCCAACTAAGATATAATTAATCCTTATTAGAGGCAAAACCAGCCTATTGGGTTTATTTAATGTTTAGATGTTTTTTTAGCCGATTTATGATATGGAGATCCAAATTACAGAAAGATCTTTTATCCGGAAATCCCCAGGTCCCGAGCATTCTGGATAACAGGTCCCATGCCTGTACTTGATCCAAACTAAAATATAATTAATCCTTATTGGAAGCAAAACCAGCCTATTGGGTTTATTTAATGTTTACATGATTTAAGATATGGGGATCCAAATTATGGAAAGATCCTTTATCCGGAAAACCCCAGGTCCCGGGCATTCTGGATAACACTTCCTATACCTGTGTATGTTTTATAGGCAAATAATAGGAACTACTGTATATCAGCATAGGTGGTATTAAGTAGGGATGCAGTGAATCCAGGATTCGGCTTTTTTCAGCAGGAAATGTTCTTCTTTATGCTGGACTTATAGTTTTGTTATATTAAAGGGCAACTAATCCATCCACTGCTCCATCCACACTCTAAGGCAGTCCTGCTCCCCTCTACCTGATCCGAAAAGGCATCAAGGACTTGGGACCTATTATCCAGGTTTTTCCAATAAGTGAGTCTCTCTGTAATGTGGATCTCCATGCTTTAAAGAGGTTGTACACCTTTAAATTAACTTTTAGTATGATGCAGAGAGTGATATTCTGAGACAATTTTTTATTGTTTATGGCTTTTGAGTTATTTAGCTTTTTATTCAGCAGCTCTCCAGTTTGCAATTTCAGCATTTTAGTTGGTAGGGTCCAAATTCCCCTAGCAACCATGCACAGATTGGAATAAGAGACTGGAATATGAATAGGAGAGGCCTGAATAGAAAGATGGATTTATTCTGTGCAGGGAAGTACAGGCTACTCTGGTGCAGTTACAGTCCAGCGTGGTGTTGGCTTTAGAAAAAATCAATATATTGTGAAAAAAGTACCCCCTCTTGTAAAATATAAGGATTTTATCCATGACCATATAAAAGCATGAGGCCAAAGGCCGAGTGTTTCTATACAGGTCATGGAACTCTGAGGTAACTTTGAATATCCTTATATTATGCCACAGGGGGTACGTTATTTATTATAATACACAAGTTTCAATGAGCCGTTTGGGACAGCGATCTGACATGCAGCACAGAGAAGCCTGGCTGAGATCCGGTAAGTGCTCCCACTACCTCACTAATTGCTGGACAAGTTTCAATCAGTCATGTGACAGAAATTACATCACTAAGCTCCGATTATAACCGATGACATCACTAAGCTCCGATTATTACCGATGACATCACTAAGCTCCGATTATAACTGATGATATCGCTAAGTACAGTTTATAAGGATATCATTTATAGGCTATTCATGGTTCTTGTGTGTTATTTAGTAAATAAAGTACCCCCTCTTGTAAAATATAAGGATATTAAAAGTTACCGAGGAGTTTCATGACCATATAAAAATACGAGGCAGAAGGCCGAGTGTTTTTATACAGGTCACGGAACTCCGAGGTGACTTCTAATATCCTCATATTTTGCAACTGGGGAAACTTTATTTATTATAATACACAAGTTTCAGTGAGTCATGTGACAGAAATGACATCAGAACTCACCGTTTATAACTGATGACATCAGAACTCACCGTTTATAAGGATATAATTTACAAGATATTCATGGCTCTTGTGTATTATATAGTGGATAATGTACCCCCTACTGTAATTTATAAAGATATTATAAGTCACCGACTCCGAGGTCACATAACTCCGAGGTGACTTCTGATATCTTTATAAATTTCTAGTAGGGGGTACATTATGCATTATAATCTACATTTTGTGGGTGGGGTCGACGTTG
The DNA here is from genome assembly GCA_038501925.1 of Xenopus petersii. Taxonomy (NCBI): domain Eukaryota; kingdom Metazoa; phylum Chordata; class Amphibia; order Anura; family Pipidae; genus Xenopus; species Xenopus petersii. Next base: position 12,362,121 of record CM076680.1, read on the forward strand.
AAATTTTGGTCGCTGGCGTCAAATTTGGGCGCACTGGCGTCAGATTCCAACGTGCAGCATCACATTCCGCGGCCGGGGCCCCTGTTATAAACGGCTCATTCTGACGTCAGAACGCGCCGTTTATAAGGACATAATTTACAGTCTGGTCCCATAGGGAAATGACCAGACTGTAGATTATATAGTGAATAAAGTACCCCCTCTTGTAAAATATAAGGATATTATAAGTTACCGAGGAGTTTCATGACCATATAAAAACACAAGGCCGAGTGTTTTTATACAGGTCATGGAACTCCGAGGTAACTTATAATATCCTCATATTTTACAATTGGGGGTACTTTATTTATTATAATACACAAATTTTAGTGAGTCATGTGACAGAAATGACATCACTACTCACCGTTTATAACTGATGACATCACTACTCACTGTTTATAAGGATATACTTTACAAGATATTCATGGCTTTTGTGTATTATATAAGAATAAATGTAAATGAGATGTAGGGCAGTTTATTTGTTTGGGCTACAAATGACAACAAGGCGTCCCTGTGAGACTGCAGAGTGCAGGAATATTTAGGGTGGGGGTGGATTGGAGGAAGGTGACAGGGGACTTCTCCTGAGCAGGACTGACTCGTTTAAATGGAAACTATGGAAGAGATTATTGGCCATTGGTCAAGGGATGAATGTGAAATGAAGGGTGGGCTTGGGAGCTGACACTCTCTGATATCTTGGGTGGCACAGGTATTGAGGCACAGAACAAGCAAGAGGATAGTCGGAGCAATATTGTATATTAATAGTTAATCCCCCCTCCCCGTCAGCTCCACCTCTATATTAGCATTCAGACCTCATCTCCAGATGCACCCGAGTTATCCATCTCATCCGTCTCTGCAACTGTCACACCACAGAGCACCTATAAATACATGCGCCGTCTCTACATGCGCTCCTCTTCCTCGTCTTCTTCCAGGCATTGCCCCCCTCGCTCTCTAATCACTGGCACGGCGCAGCAGATGCATCACAATCAGGAGATGGAGACAGGGACCCAGCGCTCTCTGCAATAAAATATAAATGGATCATGTTTAGCTCCTGGGAGGGCACAATATTAACCCATTGCTGCTCAGAGGGGCGAGTGCCGTTAGGAACATTAGTAGAAAAACGCATTTACTTATAAATAATTTCCCATTCTATATTCTACGGGTGTCACAAGGTGATGATTTATGGACACTCTCCCTCCCAGTGCAAGTGAATTATTGCTCTGAACCACCAGTAAGGGGAGGGGGTTAATTGCTGTTGGTCATTAAGGGAAGTGATTAATATTCATGAGCTATTGGATGGCCTGTGACCCGTGCCTGGGCATATATATATATATATATTTAATGCTGCAGTGAGTGTCCTACTGACAGTTAAATCTGTCCTCTCTCCCTCCCCTCTATGTTACTAACCACCAGGCTCACAAACCAACCTGCGCTACTGCTACTGCAGTGCCACCTGGGCTTCCTTGCATCTCACGATGCAGATAAAGTACAGGCTTCATTTTGCCCACAGTCCGTACTCACTATTCTGGAATCATGGCATCCTTGTTAGCATCAAGTTAATGAGAAGCAGTGTAGAATGGCTAATAATTGAATATAGATAGTAGAACACAAATGCCTACACCATACTGAAAGTCTAAGTTTAACTTCACCTTTAAAGGAAAAGGAAAGCTACCAAATTAGTTCATTGTCAATAGATTATCCACAATAGTGCAAGCTATAACACTATATTTATTCTGCAGAATGCTTTACCATAACTGAGTGAACAGCTCTAAAAGCTCTGTTTGTTTAGGATAGCAGCTGCCGTATTAGCTTGGTGTGACATCACTTCCTGCCTGAGTCTCTCCCTGCTCACTTATAGCTCTGGGCTCAAATTACAGCAGGGAGAGGGAGAGAGGAACAAACTGAGCATGCTCACGCCCGGGGCAAGGAGGTTTAAGCTGAAAACAGGAAGTCTGATACAGAAGCCCATGAGTACACAATAAAAGGATAGAAATGTGGTGTTTCTTTTGACAGAGGACTCAGAGCAACATTACTTTGAGGGTTTACTGGTGTATTTATATAGACCTTTCTGATAAAGCTTACTTAGTTTTAGCCTTTCCTTCTGCTTCTGCTTTAATAGTGGTATTAGTTACTTGTTAGCAGCAGATCTATATAGTATCTATATAGTATAGATCTATTGATGTCCATCAACACTACACACTTACAGACGTAATAGATTGAAGCATTTGTCACACACAGCCACACCCCGTTTCCCTCTGAAATTAAAGGTGCCCTATGTGCTCCAGATTCATTTTCTCTGCACCGAGACTTTCCAGTTATAGACCTTAGTAACGCTTTTCTCTCTCTATTCCCGTGGACTGACAGATGGACACAGACAAACTGACCCTGCCAGTGGATGTCAACCAACCAGTGCCAAACGGTAGCGCAAAGCCCCCCGACTCCAACCCCATAACCGTGGAACCATCGCCCCTCGACAAGAGCAAAGGATTTTTTGCAGATGAGTCTGAGCCTCTTCTCCGATGTGACTCCACTTCCAGTGGCTCCTCTGCACTTAGTAGAACTGGCTCATTTATAACCAAAGGTAACTGATACTCACTGGTCGGATGTGCTTGCAATCTAATTCTTTAAACCAGGGGGTTTCATATTGTTTTTATTGCAAGCCCCCTCTTGAGTTCCAATGCTTCATTAGGGCCCCAACATCCATTCAACTATTGTTTCATCAATACAAGGGGCAGTATTGTTAGTGCAGCACCAAAAACACTGTTATTCCCAGCATAATATTCTCAATGAGCAGAGCTTGAGGTTAGCGTCTTGATTTCCTGTCATGTGATTAGCAGAACAGCCAATCATATTGATTCTTTTGTTTAACTTATCATCTATTATTCAACTGCCACTCTGGTTAATAGGGTCAGTGACCCCAGCAGCCACGGAGAACCTAAATCCTCATAGCTCAACCACTAAACAATTAATTAATAACAATAATTTGTGTTAACCTTTAGAATGCTGTAGAGAGTAACAATCTAACACAAATTGCGTTTTTTTAATTATACTCCGCAACTTTCCACTTCGGAATTTCTGGTTGCTGTGGTTCAAATTACCTTAGCAACCACTCAGCAACCAGTGGTTTGAATGGGAGCCTGGTACTGTATTTGGGCATGAATAGTATTAATAAATAATACTAATTTGAGTTAACCTTTAGAATGATGTAGAGAGTAACATTCTAAGACAAATTGCAATTGGTCTTCATTTTTTATGATTTGTTTTTTTTTTTAATTATTTCACTTTTTATTCAGCAACTCTCCAATTTGGAATTTATGGTTGCTAGGGTTCAAATTACCTTAGCAACTAGTGGTTTGCTGAGAGACTGGTACTGTATATGAATAGGAGAGGCATGAATAGTAAAACAAGTAATACAAACAATAATAATAAAATGGTAGCCTCACAGAGCTGCTGGTGACCCCCAATTAAAAGTTGGAAAGAGTCAGAAAAAGAAGGTAAATAATTTAAAAAATCCTAAAAAAATAAGCAAAGAAGACCAAGTTGCGTAGAATTGGCAGTCCTATAATGTACTTAAAGTTATCTTAAAGGGGAAACACCCCTATAAAGCCCCACTTGACTGAAAACTTCTCCAGCAGATATTATCGATTGAATGGTATATGTCAAAAACTCCAGGTATAGCATCCATTATCCGGAAACCTGTTATCCAGAAAGCTCCATAGACTCCATTTTATCCAAATAATCCAAATTTCTAAAAATGATTTCCTTTTTCTCTGTAATCATAAAACAGTAGCTTGTACTTGATCCCAACTAAGATATAGTTAATTCTTATTGGAGGCAAAACCAGCGTATTGGGTTTATTTCATGTTTACATGATTTTCTAGTAGACTTAAGGCATGAAGATCCAAATTAAGGAAAGACCCGTTATCCAGAAAACATTCTAGATAACATACCTGTACCTTCAGTCATTTCCTGATCAAGTCAATGGGAGCCATTTTAAGGTAAACTCTTTCACATACGTTTTTTGTTTTTGGTGGAATTAGTTTTTTTAGCGTAGTCAATATTTTTGGTAAGTCCTCCTGACATATAGAGCAGCTATATCCTAAATGTACGTAATGGAGCACTCACGGGTCTCAGCAAAGTGAAATAAAGGTTCTATGTCAGCATTTTGTGCTTTTAGCATTTCTTCTCCCAATGTCCTAGTCCTGTAGAAGTCACACAGTAGCCCCCGGGCTCCCTAGCCAAATAACCATGATCATTTCTCTCCACGCAGAAAAGAAAGACACCGTCCTGCGCCAGGTTCGACTGGACCCGTGTGACTTGCAGCCAATCTTCGACGACATGCTTCACATCCTAAGCCCTGAAGAATTTCACCTTCTAGAGAAGATTCCGCAGGCAGAGGACAGGCTGGACCGTCTGTTTGAGATCGCCGGAGTCAAGAGCCAAGAAGCTAGCCAAAAACTATTAGACTCTGTGTATAGCCACCTCCCTGATCTGCTGTAACGTTGGAGTAGACTGAACAGAACTTATTGCCTTCCAATGGCAGTGCAATCAGGTCTCACGACCGTTCTAGGCCAGTCTTTATTTCTCTTGTTTTTTTTTTTCTTTTTCCCTTTTTGGGAAACAGTTACGGAAAGAGAAATCAATTTTCACTTTCAAGCCAGCTTCAAGATGGAGTTATTTATTAGTATGCCAGGGTTGATGCAAGTGTAGGTTACAAGGATTGGCTAGACTGTCTGGCGCATGGGCAATGGAGAAGCAGCTCGTTGTTCCAGCACTTACACCAACAATAACCCAAAGGCAATCGCTGTGCATCCCATAATAACTACAGGGCTGACATTACAAGAGTTTGGGATGGGGATATAGGGCGACCATATGTAAACTGAAATGTAAAGTGAAATGTTCAGGCAATTTGGTCAGTTTCAGCCTAACTGGCCAACCATCTCACCATCTATGTGTGAACCCCTCAGGAGGCAGTAGACCATGCATCTATAGGCTGATCGGATGGATATTCCAGAATATGGTGGTGTGAGGCCATCTTTACATATCTACATGTGTGAACCCTCCCAGGAGGCAGTAGACCATGAATCTGTAGGCTGATAATTTGGATATTCCAGAATATGGTGGTGTGAGGCCATCTTTACATCTCTACATGTGTGAACCCCCCAGGAGGCAATAGACCATGCATCTATAGGCTGATCGGTTGGATATTCCAGAATATGGTGGTGTGAGGCCATCTTTACATCTCTACATGTGTGAACCCTCCCAGGAGGCAGTAGACCGTGCATCTATAGGCTGATCGGTTGGATATTCCAGAATATGGTGGTGTGAGGCCATCTTTACATCTCTACATGTGTGAACCCCCCAGGAGGCAGTAGACCATGCATCTATAGGCTGATCGGTTGGATATTCCAGAATATGGTGGTGTGAGGCCATCTTTACATCTCTACATGTGTGAACCCTCCCAGGAGGCAGTAGACCATGAATTTGTAGGCTGATCATTTGGATATTCCAGAATATGGTGGTGTGAGGCCATCTTTACATCTCTACATGTGTGAACTCACCAGGAGGCAGTAGACCATGAATCTGTAGGCTGCTCGGTTTGATATTCCAGAATATGGTGGTGTGAGGCCATCTTTAGTTATCTGATTTGGCCATGAGTGATGTAGCTTGTAGGCATGTGTGAACCCCCCAGGAGGTTCTAGTGCTACTATAAACCTTTGTGTTGGAGGCTCTTGTTGTTCAGGAGCAGATCTGCAGTTGGTCATCCATGAAGGCGCAAGGCTTATCCCAGAAGAGCAAGTGTCCCATGCATCACTCACATAGACATATTTGCAGTTATTGTCCCTGGTGATAGGGAGTTCACAATTTCCCCCGTAGTTAACTGGCATCTCTGGGGAGCCCGCCCTACACTGTCCCAGCTTCAAGAAAATCGCCTGTGTACACTCAGCCTAATGGTTTTTAAAAAAACATCCCTACTACAGTATTGTGGGCAGAGCTCACCTCTTGCAGACAGGAGCAAACAATGTTTCCTACAGATGGAGCCATCTTTGTTTTGAGATGACACGGTGCAACATGGCATTCATTTCAAAGCAAAACATGTGATGTTGAGAGGGAGTGATATTCTGAGACATGGTGAGACAAATATCTAGATAAAGTTTTGCTCCATTGTATTTCAGCTGAGAACCAACCACATGCAGTGAAAGTATTGGGCTGAACTACTCACAAAGAGAAATCTTTCCATGTAAAGAAGCCAAAATAATACAAATGACCCATGGTGGATATGGCAAAGGCACACAATGGTCCTAAAAGGCTATGACTTCACAGGCATGCATTTGTGGTTAGGATGTTTATGGTGGCACCATATGTGGGACATTAACCTACAGTTGGCACAAAATTGTTTGTTTTGTTGTCCCTGGGATATCCTCATCTGCACCTAGTGATATGGCCACACTGAGATTGTAGGGGGTTTAGGTTGCTGTGTGTGCTTTTTCACAAGGATCTTGCAAATCTTCCAGTGCCAGCTTGTCACCATTTCTAGGTTTCATACTGCCACAACCAATCAGCAAGTGGCCAGGTAGGGGGCCCAGGACCTTCTCCAAAAAACTTGCTGGCTCAACCTCCACTGTCTCATCTAATTTATATACTTGTGCTAGCACCACCTTACCCTCTACGGACATGTCAGTGGTGGGCAGGCTGGGCATGGGGATATTAGTAGTTGTGGCACGTCAGGCCAGGCTGGTTTTGGGTTGGGAGAGTACAGGTTAGGGTTGACCCATTCATCGCTAGAAGCTACAATCATAGTACAACTGCATAAGGGCCCTCTGCACCCATAGTGGTTCGATGGAGGCAGAGACTTACAAAATATCATCCCAAGGGCCATGTGGTTACTGTTTCCGCCCCTCGTTCCTGCTGCAGAAATTGTTGGATAACCTTCTCTAGTTCCTGCCCAACATGTTTAGTATTCAGTAACCTTTTTGGCTTGACCAGGATCCATTCACTGGAGAGATTTTGTCTTGAATGGAATATTTACTATACGTAGACTAAGGATAGGTTTAGGGCAGGGGAAGACCATGGGTCCCCAGCCTCACATTGAACATTTTGATGAGAATATTTCCCTGATGAAGGTGCAAGTTTAGATTTTCTTCAGTATTTACACCTGCCATTAAACTCCCAACATTTGTTTATGAACAACAACAACCCTCCATCCACTGTCAGATTCTGGGATTTGTAGGTTTTTTTGGGAGGTCCTGACCCAGTACCAATAGCAAAAAGTTATTCTCCATGTTTCTAAAAAGTGGTATTTCTTTCTAATGGAAATGAGTTATTTTCAGAGCTGCTACTTTTCTACAGTAACTAGGCTGATCCCAGCACTCCCGATAACCCGCCTGTTACAGGTTATTTCTGATAAAGATGCAACTGTTACACTTATTAAAACAATCTGTTTTTTTTTTGTTTTTTTTGAGAAATGATATATTTTGGTGCTTTGTTTCATGTTCTGTATGAGAAGTTTGGCCAGAAAGATGTTGCCTTTAAATATACTAATTTATGACTAAATAGTAGGTGTTTGTTACTGAACTTGCTTCTGTATGTTCTCATCACAAGGATAAACACGTTAATGTTATGTATCTAATCTTAAGAGCAAACAATCAGACATTGTTCCACACCGCAAGTCAATCGTTTTTTTTCCTGTTTTGTAAGAAAAGAATAAAAATACACTATTTATATATCAATGCTGAACACAGGAGGCTCATGTGTATGTTTTACGGGGGAACTGAAAGGGGCGATTGTGTCCCACTGTATGGATGAATGGAAGAGGCCTGTTCATGAGTCCCGGAGGCCTGGGAGAGTACAATATCTGGCCGGGTGTGGGTGACTTACAAGTGTTCTTCCCACCTACATACCATGTGCCTATTAGCAACTTAGATTTATTGTATTATATTGTTGTTGGCCTAGCACAAAGGCTCAATAATGAAACAACAATTTTTGAAATGTTTTAGACTGGAGTGCGAAGTTCCTTTCCATGAGAGAAGGTATCATGTACTACAATAGTTTTCGTTCCTCCGCATTTTGCAGAAGAATCTGTAGGCCTCCATCAATATTAAAGTTGCCCGTAAATTGTAGATCTGCTTTTTCGGTAAAGTTGGCAGATGAGTAGATCTTTGCCTGCTTAGGACACCCACTGCTGGGCCAAATCAGGGTGATCAAATTGTTGGCCTGGAAGCCTATGCAGGTCCTTCAGGAGAGGACAGTTACGAATGTTGTCCCAAACACAGAACAAATCCCAAGATCCCAGCCTCGGCTCACCCTTCTGCCTATAACCGCCGCCTTTCGCTTCGGGAGGAGCTCTCTGCTATTTGGAAGCCGCCAGGTCTTATAGTGAGAGGACCAAGAGGGAAGTTCTGTGCAGACAAGGGAACCAAACAAGGACTAGAGAACGGGGAACAAGGAACGTGGTCAATTACAGGCCGAATCAATTCCAATCAGGCAGAGCCGTTCCAAATCAGGAGACAAAGAGTGTAGTTGAGGTCACAGGCCGGGTCAATAACACCAATATCACAGAACAGTAACAGGATCCAAGAGAGTGGTCAATAAACGGGCAAAGATCAGGACAAGCAGCAAACTAGGAATGGCCAGGGATAGGCAAGATCAGGAACAAACAAGACAACTAGAAATTGCACCCAGGAACAATGGAAATAGACTTATATGGAGCAAAGAATATTTGGATGAGATTCCATTAAATATTCGAAATTTACACCAAATGCAATGACGTGAGATGCAACGATCGCGCCAAAACCTGGAAGCGTCGATCGGGTGTCATTCAAACATCGTGGGCAAGGAGGAGGAAACGGCCGTTGTCCCAGCACCACTAGACAAACAGGTTTTCTTACAAGGACCTCATCAACCCACTGGGCTCACCCTATAGGATTTTTCAACCTTTCAGATATCAGTGGTGCAGGCCATCTTGAAGGCCCCATGTACAGGCCAATAAGTTGACAACTCCGTCTGGAGAGGGTGAGATGACCACTGACGTAGGTCCGTATATGGCCAGCTTAAGAAATCCAGTTAGAACAGCAAAATAACTGTGTAGATTGTATTGATTGGGCTTCTTAGGGCAGCACTGCTGGAGTAGTAACAATATAATTGCCTCTGGGCTCATTTATCAACACTGGGCAAATTTGCCTGTGGGCAGTAACGCATAGCAACCAATCAGTGGCTGGCTTTTTTTCAGCCAGCTGCAGGTAAAACAATGAATTCAACAGTTTGATTGGTTGCCATGGGTTACTTCCCAAGCCAAATTTCCCCAGAGTTGATAAATGACCCCCATTGTGTTTAAATAGAAAAGAAGAGGCCCAATGACACTACTGCAGCCAGGGCCTTAAAGGACAAGTAAACCCACTTATACAACAATTGTTCTAATAGATGACCCACTTTTGCAATTTCTAAGTTTTTTCCCACTAGAGATCTTACTTTCTAGCCAATCTTATTAAATATCTTGCCTGCAGCTTTTTATGTGTCCGCCATATCGTCCCCTACAAGGTCAGCAAGATGACCCGCTAATGTTCTTCTGTGCTAACACTACTCCGCCCACTAATCTCGGGGGAAATATTCTCTCCACTCTTTTTTTAAGAATGCGCACTTTTGGGAATGGATTTTCTGTGCCCAGTCCTCAGAGACTGAAGAATTATAAGAAATTGATATCATACACCTTGGTGACATTTCTAAGTCTATTATAGTGCTACGGGGAAATTGAGAAAACTGGCGAGAGCTTCTTGTTTGATTAAAATTAGGTTTAGCTTTTGATAAAAATCTTCATGGAGTTTCCGTGTCCTTTAATCTATTTCTCTTCTCCTCGTTCCTCATCATTCTTTCCTGTTTTTGCATCTACTATTTTTTCTTTCCTCTATTTTTTATTTTCTCCCCCCTACAAACTTCGGGTTCCCTTATCACAGGCAAGTATTAGTGCAACAAGGCTTGGGATGTGCAACACAATAACAATATTCAACATACAACTTGTTTCTATAGCAGAAATCCCCTGTACAACCTCATATCTACTTATTTTACAAAAGGAGTATTCTTCTAGAGTCCGGATACAGTAAAAAGGCGAAGGTCCTTCACTTTTATTCCAATATTGCAAATTTAAAAGAGAACTTTAAAGAAGAAGTAAAGCTGGTTTTAGACATGAGGGGCCCCTGTGTGTGCCGGCTGATGATGTGATGGTTGATTCTGTTAACGCATTTAGGCCCAAATTCACTAAGAATCGTAGTTGCGCCAGGCGCAAATTCGCCGCACTTGCGAAGTTGCGCACAGGGGTAGCGTAAGTTTTCGAAGTTGCGCTAGCGTTAATTCACCAAGCGAAGCGAAGTTTCGCTAGCGATGGTTCATTTGCATACGGCGCGAAATTCAAATTTCAATGGAGGAACACGTATCAGCACTTCAAATGCCTAGAAAACCTTCAAATCAGCAAATAAAAATGTTATTTTGCCCTACACATGTGCCCACTGTCTAGGTAAGTTGCCATGAGTCAGGAAATGTAGGGGGGAAGGAGGGGAGCCCCAAAAATATTTTCGATCTTTTTCACCCATCATGTAGAAAACACGCCAGCGTTTTTTGGGACATAGAAAGATTTTTGACTTTTTTTGAAACAATCCCTATCTACTCTGTTGCGCTTCGCCAGGTCTGAGATGGCGAAGGAAGTCTAGCGTAAAAGGTAGCGTTCAGTACACTGCGCAAGTTAGTGAATTTGCGTAGTTACGTCGCTAGTCGCCTGGCGTAAGGGTGCAAAGTAACACTAGCGAAATTACGCCAGCGTTCGTTAGTGAATTTGTGCAGTAACGAAAAATGCCAAACGCTAGCGAATTAACGCTAGCGTTCGGCGCGTCGGCGCATAGTGAATTTGCGCCTATTTAAGAGGGGCTTGGATGAAATCTTGGACAAACATACTATCCAAGGCTATACTAAAATCTACATTAATATAGATATTGCTATAGGTAGTTTAGGGATGCACTGAATCCAGCTTTGGCCTTTTTCAGCAGGATTCGGATTCGGGCCAAATCCTTGTGCCTGTCTGAAAAAAATCTGAATCCTAATTTGCATATGTAAATTAGGGTCTGGAAGCGAAATCACATCACTTTTCGTCACAAAACAAGGAAGTAACTGTTTTTACTACTTTTTCCTTTCCCGATCCTAATTTGCATATGCAAATCAGGGGTCGGTATTCCACCAAATCTTTCACAAATAGTGGATTTGGTGCATCCCCAATATAGTTTTAGTGACTGTATGTAGGGGTCGGTGTGAGCGTGTGTCTGTATGGTCACTGGAATTCATTTGGAGGGGTTGAACTTGATGGACTTTGGTCTTTTTTCAACCCAACTTAACTATGTAACTATGTAACTATATGTTCCGGCCTCCTTTCCCAGCTGCTCCACCAGACTCCAGAATAAGCCCCAATAACCCAAAGAGTTGCACAGGGGGCTGGTGCCCATCATGTTTGGCTGCATCACATTCCACTGCTGAAACTGCCAATCAGAACCTTCACTAAGAGCCAGGACTGTATCTCATACTCCGTATTTAAGCATTTGAATCAATTTATCTCTAATATATCACAGTGTTCTCCATCTATACAGCCATGATATGGGCCACAAGATCATTTATATGGACGAGAATTCCCTTAATAAATTAAGTGAATCTGGTCCAGTCTGGAAGTTATCCAGAAGTCTGCTGGTATCTTGAATTCCAAATTCTACAGGTAACATTTAAACAAAGTGACCCGTAATTTATTCCTGTCTTTGTTCCTGGCTCCCATCATTGCTTTTCTCTCTTATTGACTAAACAAATCCAAGGACATGTAATCAGCAAATCCAAGGACAACTCTCAGCATCATCATCATTTACCAAAAAGGGGTCTCTAGGAGTCCCGAGGCAGCACAGGGACAGATGGGTTAATGCACACGTCCCTCCAGGAGGCAGAATGGCTTCAAAAAGTAAATCTGAAGATGGTCCGGTCCTGCATTAACCCCTCCCCATCAGTTCTTTGCTATTCTGCTCCCAGGAAGTAGAAAGGGCACTGCTCTCTAGATATTATTTTATTTCATCTGTCTTAAATTACTTTACAAAATAACCAACATCCTCCTAGAGGATGGAACATTGTTTAAGGACCCAAGTAGAAAACCTACTCAAATATATCTTTTTCTTTAAACCCACAGTGGCTTTGGCATGTGTCACCCATACATTAGTCCTATGGCAATGAGATGGTAGGTAGAAGTATAAAGACCAAGTAGATGGTTAATAGTAGAAAGACCAATTAGATTGTAGGTAGTAGTATGAAGACCAAGTAGATGTTAGGTAGAAGTATAAAGACCAAGTAGATGGTTAATAGTAGAAAGACCAATTAGATTGTAGGTAGTAGTATGAAGACCAAGTAGATGGTAGGTAGAAGTATAAAGACCAGTTAGATGGTAGACAGTAGTATAAAGATCAAGTAGATGGTTAATATTATAAAGACCAATTAGATGGTAGGTAGAATTATAAAGACCAATTAGATGGTAAGTAGAAGTATAAAGACCAATTAGATGGTAAGTAGAAGTATAAAGACCAATTAGATGGTAGGTAGAAGTATAAAGATCAAGTAGATGGTAGGTAGTAGTTGTAAGGAAAATGAGTGATTGACAGAGCAGAAGACAGAGAGAATAGAGCAACGCCTTAAAGATGGCGTTTAGAGCTTTTGTCAATTCAAGGAATGTGACACGGTTTAATGCTTGATTTTAACCATATATAGTATGTTATGTGCAGTTTTACCATATATAGTATACTAGCTGCTAAAATGTATAAATCTTCTTGTATCCTGTGTGGGGGAAACCTATATAAAGCTTCATTTGGGGGGAGGCTCTTGGACTTCTGCCTGGGCTTCAGAGTGCCTGGTTATGTTGGAATTGCTGCTGAGCCATTTTATGGAGAGGTCCCTCAGCTAAGTATCAATAAATCTCTTATGTTTGTTTTACTTGTGTGTGTCAGTTTAATCACTCTACAGACTGAACAAGAGCCATTCTCAATACAGTAGTGTACAGACCAAGTAGATGGTAAGTAGAAGTCTAAAGACCAATTAGATTGTAGGTAGAAGAATAAAGATCAAGTAGATGGTAGGTAGTAGTATAAAGACCAATTAGATGGTAAGTAGAAGTATAAAGACCAATTAGATGGTAAGTAGAAGTATAAAGACCAATTAGATGGTAAGTAGAAGTATAAAGACCAATTAGATGGTAGGTAGAAGTATAAAGACCAAGTAGATGGTAGTTAGTAGTATAAAGATCAAGTAGATGGTTGATAGTAGTATAATAGTAGTAGATGGCTGGCTAATTGAATAGTAAATATTTGTAGCTCCAACAGCAGGTAGCAAGAAACCCAATGAAAAGTAGAAGATCTAAAAAAAAAAAAAAAAAGTAGAAGATGTGGTAGTGGTCATGTTCTTCCCTTTCTCCTGTCTTATGCTTTTTGCTTCCTGGGCCATGACGTCACTAATAATAATATAATAGATGTTAGAAGTACTTTCTGTTTTCCTGCTGGAACCTATTTTTATTTACATGAATTTCATTAAAGCCTTTTAGAGCCGTCACGTCTCCCCCTACCAACACAGCCTGTGGGCCAGTCCAAATCAATTGCATTAAAAAAGTGTAATGTTTGTATCAGTAATGTTATACCGGATAAGTAAAAGAGGAAATTTGTGTGGCCTTTAAATACAGTATCTCGACATAAACACCCAGGAGTCTCCCAGACTAATATACATTACCATTTGTGGGTAGAGGGGGGCAGAGAAGTTATGGCTTATAATCTGTATATACTGTATCATAGATCAGCCCTATCATAGAGGAGTTAAAGGATAAGTAAACCTATAAGATAAGTGAATGTAAAATTGATGAGAGTGCTATTGTAAGAACTTTGTTATTTATATTCATTATTTATTTTCTTTTTATTCCAAATTATTAAGGGATACATGTACTGTTAATATGAATGAATGTTGTTCCAACAGCGCCACCTGCTGGTCATTTTCTGACCAGCAAGTAGTCAAGGAAGTTGTCAGGAGAAAGAAAGAGGCTGCTCTGATGTTCTTCTGCTTAGGAAAGATTTGAGAAAGGTTTCTAATTGTTTTTCTAAGCAGAAGAACATCAGAGCAGCTTCTTTCTTTCTCCTGACAACTTCCTTGACTACTTGGTGGTCAGAAAATGACCAGCAGGTGGCGCTGTTGGAACAACATTCATTCATATTAACAGTACATGTATCCCTTAATAACTTGGAATAAAAAGAAAATAAATAATGAATGTAAATGAAAAATGTTCTTACAATAGCACTCTCATCAATTTTACATTCACTTATTTTATAGGTTTACTTATCCTTTAATAGAAAGGCGAGAAATTTCTTGACAACACCCATTTTGTGGCCAAACCTTCTAATGTTCATTTTTCAGATTATGAAAGTTTGAACTAGGGATGCACCGAATCCACTTTGCAAAAGATTTGGCTGAATATGGAACCAAATCCGAATCCTAATTTGCATATACAAATTAGGTTTGGGAGGGGGAAAAATATTTAGTTCCTTGTTTTGTGACAAAAAGTCATGCGATTTCCCTCCTGACCCTAATTTGCATATGCAAATTAGGATTCAGATTCGGTTCAGCCGGGCAGAAGGATTCAGCCGAATCTGAATCCTGCTGAAAAAGGCCAAATCCCGAACCAAATCCTGGATTCAGTGCATCCTTAGTTTCAGCACATTTCTGTGGTTTTTATGTGTTATTCCAGTTTTGTAATGAAAGTGAATTGCCCATTAAACTGCAAGTCCCAGGTTTCTGCTGATCTTAAATTGTTACAGTTGTTTCTTTGCATATCTTAAATTGTTACAAAGAATCTAAGTGCAGCTGCCACGTATTCTGGGCTCTCTGCCAAAAGTTAATTAAGTTTTAGAAACATTGTATCTTTTTCTGGCTGTTCAGTGCAGGAGATCAAAGAGAAAGTCGTGACGTTTCAGTAACAATCCGGGACTGTGGGTTAAGCTGTCAAAATCGGGACTGTCCCATGTAAAACAGAACAGTTGGGTAAAAAGTAAAAAATCAAAATCTGAGGCAGGAGACCAGATGCCACATTGTTCCAGTTCTGGGGGGCCTTTATTAATACTGAGAGTGAAACTGCACTTAAAGAAAGTCCATTTTTTTTTTGTTAAAAAGGCAAGATTCAGCTTTTTTTGCCCCATGTAATGTGTGGCCTGAGTGAAGTGGCAAAAACATAACTGTCAATATGACTGTGAGATAAACCTGCACACACAGGACAGCAACAACAATTCCACAGTCAAGTTCAAAGTAAAAAAGAATTTAGAAATCTGAATAGTCAAATTTCCAGCTCTACGGCTCCATCTAGTGGCTACAGGACTAAGCACAATAGAGTCAAGCACATGGGGCAGGTTTACTACTGGCCGAAGTGACTAATGATGGCGACGATTTGACAGCGTTAACGTTTTTAAGCCCTTTGCCAATTTACTAACAGGCGCAGGCGTAACTTCGCTAGCGAAAGCGACAGACGATATCGCTCATTCGCACTCACCAGGCGAATTTTCACTCTGGCGAATGGACGTAACTCCGCAAATTCACTAAGATGCGGATTTTACTGAACGTTACCTCTTTCGCCAGACTTGCCTTCACCAGCTCAGACCAGGTTAAGTACACTGGAGTACATAGATCTTCCTCAATCTTCTGTTACTTACATCATATTTTTAGTGGAAAAAGTTTCTAAGTCCCAAAAAACCCTGGTGTCTTTTCCTTTTTTCAGAGTGATAGGCTGCAAAAGTTTTAAGTAAGTGCCAGCCTGACTAAGTATTTCAGATGGGGCCCTCAATCCCAATTCACACTTGGGTATTACTTAAAAAATGTAAGAAGGGTTTCCTTCTCCTTTAAATTGTTTTGGGTAACCGGCTTCCCCCCTACATTTCCTAACATATGTCACATAAACTATACACTGGGCTCATGTGTAGGGCAATATAACAACTCTATTGTCTTTATTAAGGTTCCCTGGACCTGTGTAATGTAATGTATTTGCTGCAACATATACGTCCATTCAACTTTATCATCTCCCGCCGTATGCAAATTAGCCTGAGCGAAGACCTCTCAAGAAGTTGCACAAGGCAGAATTGAAGGCTAACGCATCTTCGCTTTGATTGCAGACGTAACGCTAGCGAAAATTTGCAATCGTTCGGCTCCCTGGACACAACTCTGCATTTTAGTAATTAGCGTTGTCTGAGCGAATTTTCGTCTGGCGAAGTGTAGCAATGGCTGCGAAGCCGTCGCTGGCGAATTTTCGCACATTAGTAAATTTCCCCCATACAGAATTCTGACAGGTGTATTTTATAAGCAGCGGAGGAAATACAGAGGGAGTGTAAATGCTCCTGATGGAACCTCATTGATGGAAGTAAATCCAATGTTTCAGCATCTAATAGAATCCCCATAAGAGCAGAGGCTGGTACGGCAGCAAAGAGAGGACAAACTTGGCTTGGGAATAAAATGTTGGACAAGCAGGTTTCCCAACACTTTAAGCCTTAGACCAGTGAAGCCCATATAACAGGCTGTACCTGCCAAAACCATGTGTTTATAATATCTTACCTTCATTGGCTCCTCTTCCTTGGCCATAATCTTACTCCTTAATTAACAATAAAGCGGTCAAAAATATTAAGAATATAAATGACAAATCCAAAAACACCTCTGAAGTTCTCTTGTTACTCCCCTAGTACAAGTTTGTGCAGCGGCTATTTGTATTCTGTGTAAGACATGCAGATTTTATCATTAAAGGGATACTGTCATGGGAAAACATGTTTTTTGTTTCTTTCAAAATGAATCAGTTAATAGTGCTGCTCCAGCAGAATTCGGCACTGAAATCCATTTCTCAAAAGAGCAAACAGATTTTTTTTATATTCAATTTTGAAATCTGACATGGGGCTAGACATTTTGTCAATTTCCCAGCTGCCCCCAGTCATGTGACTTGTGCTCTGATAAACTTCAATCACTCTTTACTGCTGTACTGCAAGTTGAAGTGATATCATCCCCTCCCTTCCCCCCACCCAGCGGCCTAACAACAGAACAATGGGAAGGTAACCAGTAGGGATGTAGCGAACGTCGGAAAAAAAGTTCGCGAACATATTCGCGAACTTGCGCAAAAATGCGAGCGGTTCGCGAACGGTTCGCGAACCCCATAGACTTCAATGGGAAGGCGAACTTTAACATCTAAAAAAGACATTTCTGGCCAGAAAAATGATTTTAAAGTTGTTTAAAGGGTGCAACGACCTGGACAGTGGCATGCCAGAGGGGGATCAAGGGCAAAAATTTATCTGAAAAATCTGCCTGTGTGTGCTTGGAAGAGATAGTGTAGGGGGAGAGCTGTTAGTGATTTCAGGGACAGATGATAGTAAGTTTGCTGGCTAGTAATCTGCTTGATACTGCTCTGTATTGGAGGGACAGAAGTCTGCAGGGATTTGAGGGACATTTTAGCTTAGGTAGCTTTGCTGGCTAGTAATCTACTGTTCTCTTTAAACAACTGCCATACGTTGCCCTTGTAGGCATTGTTTGCCCAGTTTTGTTGGACGCAGCCACTGAAGCACAGTTGCCAGAAAAAATATGCCATATAAATGCTGAAAATAGTCATTTTTCGCCATACGTTGACCTTGTAGACATTGTTTGCCCAGTTTTTTTTGGACGCAGCCACTGAAGCACAGTTGCCAGAAAAAATATGCCATATAAATGCTGAAAATAGTCATTTTTCGCCATACGTTGACCTTGTAGACATTGTTTGCCCAGTTTTTTTTGGACGCAGCCACTGAAGCACAGTTGCCAGAAAAAATATGCCATATAAATGCTGAAAATAGTAATTTTTCGCCATACGTTGACCTTGTAGACATTGTTTGCCCAGTTTTTTTGGACGCAGCCACTGAAGCACAGTTGCCAGAAAAAATATGCCATATAAATGCTGAAAATAGTCATTTTTTGCCATATACGTTGAGTCAACGTATGGCAAAAAATGACTATTTTCAGCATTTATGTGGCATATTTTTTCTGGCCTCTGTGCTTCAGTGGCTGCGGCCAAAAAAACTGGGCAAACAATGCCTACAAGGTCAACGTCGTTGACCTTGTAGGCATTGTTTGCCCAGTTTTTTTGGCCGCAGCCACTGAAGCACAGAGGCCAGAAAAAATATGCCATATAAATGCTGAAAATAGTCATTTTTTTGGTCGCAGCCACTGAAGCACAGTTGCCAGAAAAATTATGCCATATAAATGCTGAAAATATAAATTTTTTTGGTTGCAGCCACTGAAGCACAGAGGCCAGAAAAATTATGCCATATAAATGCAGAAAATATGCATTTTTTTGGTTGCAGCCACTGAAGCACAGAGGCCAGAAAAATTATGCCATATAAATGCAGAAAATATGCATTTTTTTGGACGCAGCCACTGAAGCACAGTTGCCAGAAAAAATATGCCATTTAAATGCTGAAAATAGTAATTTTTCGCCATACGTTGACCTTGTAGACATTGTTTGCCCCGTTTTTTTGGACGCAGCCACTGAAGCACAGAGGCCAGAAAAAATTAAACCAGTAGGGTTTGCACCCTAGTTTGTAACGGTGGCGGAGGGAGGAGGACGCTAAAGGACAGCTGTGTGTGGAGTCATGAGGCTTGAAGAGAAGGACAGCTGCATAGAAGTCAGAACAAGTCTTCCGGCGTGCAGTAACCCTCCGAGATCCACCCCTCATTCATTTTAATAAAGGTCAGGTAATCGACACTTTTGTGACCTAGGCGAGTTCTCTTCTCAGTTACAATCCCTCCTGCTGCACTGAAGGTCCTTTCTGAGAGCACACTTGAGGCTGGGCAAGACAAGAGGTTCATGGCAAATTGTGACAGCTCTGGCCACAGATCAAGCCTGCGCACCCAGTAGTCCAGGGGTTCATCGCTCCTCAGAGTGTCGATATCTGCAGTTAATGCCAGGTAGTCCGCTACCTGCCGGTCGAGGCGTTCTTTGAGGGTGGATCCAGAAGGGTTGTGGCGCTGCCTTGGACAGAAAAACATTTGCATGTCTGATGTTACAGACCGGCCAAAGGGCTTTGTCCTTGCAGGTGTGCTCGTGGCAGGATTACTGGCGCCTCTGCCCCTGGAATGTTGATGAGTTCCTGAAGTGACATCACCCTTAAAAGCATTGTACAACATGTTTTGCAGGCTGGTTTGTAAATGCCGCATCTTTTCGGACTTGTGGTATGTTGGTAACATTTCTGACACTTTATGCTTGTACCGAGGGTCTAGTAGCGTTGCGACCCAGTACAGGTCCTTCTCCTTAAGCCTCTTGATACGGGGGTCCTTCAACAGGCATGCCAGCATGAAAGACCCCATTCTCACAAGGTTGGATGCAGAGCTATCCATCTCCGCTTCCTCATTATCAAGGACTGCATCATCCACGGTCTCCTCCCCCCAGCCACGTACAAGACCAGGGGTCCCCAAAAGGTCACCACTAGCCCCCTGGGAAGCCTGCTCCTGTTGGTCCTCCTCCTCCTCCTCCACAAAGCCACCTTCCTCCTCTGACTCCACTTCTGGCACCTCTCCCTGCGTTGCAGCAGGTGCCTGGGTTCGTTCTGGTGATTGCGACCATAAATCGTGCGCTTCCAGCTCCTCGTCACGCTGGTCTACAGCCTCATCTGTCACTCGTCGCACGGCACGCTCCAGGAAGAAAGCGAAGGGTATTAGGTCGCTGATGGTGCCTTCGGTGCGACTGACCATATTTGTCACCTCTTCAAAAGGTCGCATGAGCCTGCAGGCATCGCGCATAAGCACCCAGTAACGGGGGAAAAAAATCCCCAGCTCTGCAGATCCAGTCCTACCACCCAGTTCAAAAAGGTACTCGTTGACGGCCCTTTGTTGTTGCAGCAGACGTTCCAACATAAGGAGCGTTGAATTCCAGCGAGTCTGGCTGTCAGAAATCAAACGCCTGACTGGCATGTTGTAGCGCTGCTGAATGTCAGCAAGGCGTGCCATGGCTGTGTAGGAACGTCTGAAATGGGCCGACACCTTTCTGGACTGGGTGAGAACGTCCTGGAATCCTGGGTACTTGGAGACAAAACGTTGGACTATTAAATTTAACACATGTGCCATGCAGGGCACATGTGTTAAATTTCCCAGTCTCAACGCTGCCAACAGATTGCTTCCATTGTCACACACCACTTTTCCGATCTGCAGTTGGTGTGGGGTCAGCCACCGATCGGCCTGTGACTGCAGAGATGACAGGAGTACAGATCCGGTATGGTTTTTGCTTTCCAGGCACGTCATCCCCAAGACAGCGTGACAACGGCGTACCTGGCACGTCGAATAGCCTAGGGGGAGCTGGGGGTGCACAGGTGTGGAGGAGGAGAAGGAGGACCCAGCAGCAGAGTAAGAAGAAGAAGAGGAAGAAGACGAGGTAGAGAGCGATGGAGGAGTAGAGGTGGTGGCAGAACCGCGTGCAATCCGTGGCGGTGACACCAACTCCACTGTTGTTGTTGTTGTTGAGCTACCCATTCCCTGCTTCCCATTCCCAGCCATTACCAAGTTCACCCAGTGGGCAGTGTAGGTGACATACCTGCCCTGACCATGCTTGGAGGACCATGCGTCAGTAGTCATATGGACCTTTGGCCCAACACTAAGTGACAGAGATGCGGTAACTTGGCTCTGCACATGTTGGTACAGGTGTGGTATTCCCTTTTTAGAAAAAAAATTGCGGCTGGGTACCTTCCACTGCGGTGTCCCAATTGCTACAAATTTGCGGAAGGCCTCAGAGTCCACCAGCTGGTATGGTAAAAGCTGGCGGGCTAAGAGTGCAGACAAGCCAGCTGTCAGACGCCGGGCAAGGGGGTGACAGTCAGACATTGGCTTCTTACGCTCAAACATGGCCTTCACAGAAACTTGGCTGGTGGCAGATGACTGGGAATGGGAACAGGTGGTCAAGGTGGAAGGCGGAGTGGAGGGTGGTTCAGATGGGTCAAGGAGAGCAGAGGTAGAGCAGTAAGATGCTGGACCAGAAGGAGTGTGGCTTTTAGTTTGCCTGTTGCCTTTGAGGTGTTGCTCCCAAAGTGCTTTGTGCTTGCCGCTCATGTGCCTTCGCATAGAAGTTGTACCTATGTGGCTGTTGGGCTTACCAAGGCTCAGTTTCTGACTGCACTCATTGCAAATTACAATGCTTTTGTCAGAGGCACACACATTAAAAAAATCCCACACTGCTGACTTTTTGGAAGTCTGCGATCTGGCGGTAACAGTAGAAGTTGGCGGCATTGGCGGCAATGGCGGGTGCGTTGGCCGGCTGAACACAGGTGCCGATACATGTTGTTGCCCTACTGATCCCTGCGGGCTGGCCTCCCTGCTTCTTCTAAGTCTTATTCTCCTACTGCCTCTCTGACTCTCCGTCTCTCCATCTGAACTACCCTCCTCTTGCTCTCTTCTACTAGGCACCCACAAAACATCAATCTCCTCATCATCATTCTCCTCAGATGCATCAATTTCTTCTGACACATCACAGAAGGAAGCAGCAGCGGGGACCTCCTCCTCCTCCTCATCACTCATCATTATGTCCATCTCTGTCGTGTTCTCTGCCAGAATTAAATCTGGTGTAACGTCCTCATCTCCTTCATCTTCTTCTGCCAATAATGGTTGCGCATTACTCAGTTCAAGAAACTCATGGGAAAATAACTCCTCTGACTCCAGTGAAGAAGGGGCACCGGTGGTGGAGGAAGTGTTACGTGGGGTGGCCATAGCAGTGGAGGATGAGGAGGATGTTGTGGTAAAGTTAGAAACGGTAGAGGATGGGGTGTGCTGTGTAAGCCAGTCAACTACCTCTTCAGCATTTTGGGAGTTCAGGGTCATTGGCTTTTTAAAACTGGGCAATTTGCTAGGGCCACAGGATTGCATAGCAGCACGGCCCCTAGCACGGCCTCTGCGTGGCGGCCTGCCTTTGCCTGGCATTATTTTTAAAAAAACAACAACAACAAAAACTCAGTTGGTTTTTCTGGAAACGATAATACACACAGCTAGATGGCAGTTTGAAGAAAACAGTGTGCAAATAATGCCTACAAGATCAACGTATACACTACTACAGCGGTGGATACGGATTACGTAAAATATATGAATGCTGCTTGAAAAAAAGTAACTCAAGTGGTTTTTCTAGAGACGATAATATTATCAATATTTAGACAAAATGTGAACAAGCTCACACAGCTAGATGGCGGTTTGAAGAAAACACTGTGCAAATAATGCCTACAAGGTCAACGTATACACAGCGGTGGATACGGATTACGTAAAATATAAGAATGCTGCTTGAAAAAAAGTCACTCCGGTGTTTTTTCTGGAGACGGTAATATTATGGATATTTAGACAGAATGAGAACACGGTCACACAGCTAGATAGCAGTTGGTTGAATAACACACTGGGCAAAAAATGCCTACAGGGCAAATAATGCCTACAAGGTCAACGTATACACAGCGGTGGATACGGATTACGTAAAATATAAGAATGCTGCTTGAAAAAAAGTCACTCCGGTGTTTTTTCTGGAGACGGTAATATTATGGATATTTAGACAGAATGTGAACACGGTCACACAGCTAGATAGCAGTTGGTTGAATAACACACTGGGCAAAAAATGCCTACAGGGCAAATAATGCCTAAAAGGTCAACTTATACACTACTACAGCGATGGATACGGATTACGTAAAATTTATTATGGCTGCTTGAAAAAAGTCACTCCGGTGTTTTTTCTGGAGACGGTAATATTATGGATATTTAGACAGAATGTGAACACGGGCACACAGCTAGATAGCAGTTGGTTGAATAACACACTGGGCAAAAAATGCCTACAGGGCAAATAATGCCTAAAAGGTCAACTTATACACTACTACAGCGATGGATACGGATTACGTAAAATTTATTATGGCTGCTTGAAAAAAGTCACTCCGGTGTTTTTTCTGGAGACGGTAATATTATGGATATTTAGACAGAATGTGAACACGGGCACACAGCTAGATAGCAGTTGGTTGAATAACACACTGGGCAAAAAATGCCTACAGGGCAAATAATGCCTAAAAGGTCAACTTATACACTACTACAGCGATGGATACGGATTACGTAAAATTTATTATGGCTGCTTGAAAAAAGTCACTCCGGTGTTTTTTCTGGAGACGGTAATATTATGGATATTTAGACAGAATGTGAACACGGTCACACAGCTAGATAGCAGTTGGTTGAATAACACACTGGGCAAAAAACTGCCTACAGGGCAAATAATGCCTAAAAGGTCAACTTATACACTACTACAGCGATGGATACGGATTACGTAAAATTTATTATGGCTGCTTGAAAAAAGTCACTCCGGTGTTTTTTCTGGAGACGGTAATATTATGGATATTTAGACAGAATGTGAACACGGTCACACAGCTAGATAGCAGTTGGTTGAATAACACACTGGGCAAAAAATGCCTACAGGGCAAATAATGCCTAAAAGGTCAACTTATACACTACTACAGCGATGGATACGGATTACGTAAAATTTATTATGGCTGCTTGAAAAAAGTCACTCCGGTGTTTTTTCTGGAGACGGTAATATTATGGATATTTAGACAGAATGTGAACACGGTCACACAGCTAGATAGCAGTTGGTTGAATAACACACTGGGCAAAAAATGCCTACAGGGCAAATAATGCCTAAAAGGTCAACTTATACACTACTACAGCGGTAGTAAAATAAAAAAAAGTTAAATAAAAAAAGAATGAATATTAAAAAAAAAAAAATTAAAGTTGGTGCTGCTGAACTACTAGGAGCAGCAGATTAGCACACCAGTCCCACTCCCCAACACTGCTAGACTAATAGCACTGGGCTCTTATAGTAGTAGTAGTAGTAGTAGTAGTAGTAGTAGTAGTAGTAAAACAACAAAAAAATAAATAAAAGCAGTCCTTACAAGGACTATTGCTATTGCAGCAGTCAGCAGATGAGATCAGAAGCAGGACAGCTGCCCACTGCAGCTACATACAGAGCACTGCAGTAGAAGGTAGATTACTAGCCAGCAAAGCTACCTAAGCTTAAATGTCCCTCAAACCCCTGCAGACTTCTGTCCCTCCAATAACAGAGCAGTATCAAAACGATTACTAGCCAGCAAACTTTCAACTGTCCCTGAAATCACTAACAGGCAGCAGCTCTCTCCCTACACTATCTCTTCAGCACACACAGGCAGAGTGAAAAAAAGCTGCAGGGCTTCGGTTTTTATAGGGAAGGGGAGTGGTCCAGGGGAGAGCTTCCTGATTGGCTGCCATGTACCTGCTGGTCTGGGGTGAGAGGGCAAAAAAAAACGCCAACAATGGCGAACCCAAAATGGCGAACGTCGCGCGACGTTCGCGAACTTCCGGCGAGCGCGAACACCCGATGTTCGCGCGAACAAGTTCGCCGGCGAACAGTTCGCGACATCTCTAGTAACCAGATAGCAGCTCCCTAACACAAGATAACAGCTGCCTGGTAGATCTGAGAACAACACTCAATAGTAAAAACCAAGTCCCGCTGAGACTGATTCAGTTACATTAAGTTGGAGAAATAACAGCCTGCCAGAAAGTAATTCCATCCTAAAGTGCAGGCACTAGTCACATGACCAGGGGCAGCTGGGAAATTGACAAAATGTCTAGCCCCATGTCAGAATTCAAAATTGAATATAAAAAAATCTGTTTGCTCTTTTGAGAAATAGATTTCAGTTCAGAATTCTGCTGGAGCAGCACTATTAACTGATGTGTTTTGGGAAAAAACATGTTTTCCATGACAGTATCCCTTTAAACTTTGCTGCAGAATAAATGAAGGATAATTATTTTTAATTCCCCCACATCTTATCCACCAGTTGCCCCCAATAGCGGATTCCAAACGGCAGACATGGCAGTAACATGTGGCCACTTCATTGTGGTTCCCTGGGTTGGGGGGGATAGACAGTCGGAGTGAAGCAGTTGGGGTGGAGGAAGGGGTGACAACGGTACAAATGAAAAAAGGATTTAGTTCCCCTTTAAAGAGGTGGTTCACCTTTAAGTTAACTTTTAGGGGGAAATTTACTAAAGGGCGGAGTGGCTAACACTGGCGAAAATTCACCAGCGTGATGTCATTTCGGGACTCATTGATTTACTAACGGTCGTAATTTTGCCAAGGAGATAGACTCTGACGCACTTTCGCATTCTAATGGCAAGGGAATTTTCGCTCTGGCGAAAGAGCGTTACTACGCAAATTCACTAAATTTTTTTTTACCTCTTGCACCAGACTTGCCTTCGCCACCTCAGACCAGGCGAAGTACAATAGAGTAGATAGGACTTCCTCAAAAAAAAGTTGGAAATTTTTCGAAGTCCCAAAAAACGCTGGCGTCTTTTTCCTTTTTACAGGGTGATAGACTGAAAAACATCGACATTTTTTTTTTGGGGTACCCTCCTTCCCCCCTACATTTGCTAACATATGGCACATAAACTATACAGTGGGCTCATGTGTAGGGCAATATAACAACTTTATTTTATTTTATTAAGGTTCCCTGGGCTTGTGTAGTGTAATGTATTTGCTGCAACATATACGGCCATTGTACTTTAACTTCCCGCCGTATGCAAATTAGCCAACACTATCGCAACTTGGAACTGCTGATTGTATTTTTACATTACCCTGTACGCAATTTCGGATCTTTGAGAATAAGCGTTATCCAGGCGAATTTACGCCTGGCGAAGTGTTGCAATGTACACGAAGCCAGCGCTGGCAGATTTTCGCCAGTTAGTGAATTTGCCCCTTAGTATGTTATAGAATGGCTAATTCTAAACAACTTTACAATTGGTCTTCATTAGTTATTTTTTATAGTTTTCTAATGATTTTGAGTTTTTCTTCTGACTCTTTCCAGCTTTCAAATGGGGGTCACTGACCCCATCTAAAAACAAATGCTCTGTAAGGCTACAAATGTATTGTTATTGCTACTTTTTATTACTCATCTTTCTATTCAGGCCTCTCCTATTCATATTCCAGTCTCTTATTCAAATCAGTGCATGGATACTAGGGTCATTTGGACCCTAGCAACCAGATTGCCAAAATTACAAACTGGAGAGCTGCTGAATAAAAAACTAAATAACTCAAAAAGCACAACTATGAAGAAACGAAGAGTAAAAATAATTCAAAAACTATAAATAATAAAGACCAATTGAAAAGTTGCTTAGTATTAGCAACCTACTAAAAGTAAACCTAAAGGTGAACCACTTTTTTCTCTGATGGAACATTATACTTAATTCTATACAGGGTTTGTAAACACGTAGTTTCTCTGTATAAGACTTATTTATCTCCATATTTTATTCATATCAGTGAGACCAAACATGCAGATTCTAATAAACTAACCCCCCTCCAGTGACCAAATTGGTTGGAAAAGTGACTTTTGTCTTAAATTTCTATGTCAGTATCTCTCAGTGGAGCAATGGAAAAACTGTGGTTTAATCAAGAAAAAAAAGACTGAAAAAACATTTAGGGGTTGATTTATCAAGGGTCGAATTGAAAAATCACATTTTTAAATTTGAATTCCGAGCTCATTTTAGTGTATTTCGACCAAGTAATAGTCCAAATTCGATTCAAATTTAAAAAAAATTAGAATATCGAAATTTATATACTGTCTCTTTAAAACTTCGACTTTGACTATTCACCATCTAAAATCTGCAGAATTGCTGTTTTAGCCCATGGGGGACCTCCTAGAACCTATTTGGAGTCATTTGGTGGAAAAAAAAGTTTTTTTGAAAATACTTTGAATCGATCAATACTTGAGTCGATCAAATACAGCCTATTCACCTGAATTTAAAAAATGTGATTTTTTTTTTTTTTTAGAAATTTCGGTTGGTCTTTTATTATTCTAAATTTTTAAAAAAACTCCCATCACCTCAAAATTCAACCCTTGATAAATCTGTCCCTTAAATCTACTGATGGTTTGCTTACTGTCCCTTTCATGGGGTTGTTCACTTTTAAATTAACTTTTAGTATGATGCAGAGAGGGATATTCTGAGACAATTTGCAATTGGTTTTTATTTTTTATTATTTGTGATTTTTGAGTTATTTAGCTTTTTATGCAGCAGCTCTCCAGTTTAAATTTCAGCAATCTGGTTGCCAAAGTCCATATTACTCTAGCAACCATGCATTGAGTGAATGAGAGACTGGAATATCAATAGGAAAGGACATGGATAGAAAGATGAGTAATAAAAAGTAACAATAACAATACATGTGTAGCCTTACAGGGTATTTGTTTTTAGATGGGGTCAGTGACCCCATTTGAAAGCTGGAAAGAGTCAGAAGAAAAAGGCAAATTATTACAAAAATGTATAAATATGAAGAGCAACAGAAAAGTTGCTTAGAATTAGCCTTTCTATAACACACTATGGGGCAAATTCACTAAGATGCGAAGTTGCGCCAGGCGCAACTTCGCCGCACTTCGCCAGGCATAGTTTCGCTAAAATCCGAAGTTGCGCACAGGGGTAGCGTAAGGTTGCGAAGTTGCGCTAGCGTTGATTCGCTATGTAAAGCGAAGTTACGCTAGCGATGGTTCATTTGCATACGGCGCGAAATTCAAATTTCAATGGAAGAACACGTATCAGCACTACAAATGCCTAGAAAACCTTCAAATCAGCAAATAAAAATGTTATTTTGCCCTACACATGTGCCCACTGTCTAGGTAAGTTGCCATGAGTCAGGAAATGTAGGGGGGGAAGGAGGGGAGCCCCAAAAAATTTTTCGATCTTTTTCAGCCTATCACCCATCATGTAGAAAACACGCCAGCGTTTTTTGGGACTTAGAAAAAAAATTGACTTTTTTTTAAAACAATCCCTATCTACTCTATTGCGCTTCGCCAGGTCTGAGGTGGCGAAGGAATTCTAGCGTAAAAGGTAGCGTTCAGTACACTGTGCAAGTTAGTGAATTTGCGTAGTTACGTCGCTAGCGAAAATTCGCCTGGCGTAAGGATGCGAAGTAACACTAGCGAAAATACACCAGCGTTCGTTAGTGAATTTGCGCAGTAGCGAAAATGCCAAATGCTAGCGAATTAACGCTAGCATTCGGCGCTTAGTGAATTTGCCCCTAAAAGTTAACTCAAAGGTGAACATATTACAGCAAACCATACTAATAAAGGAGAACTAAACCTGAAAGCAGATATGGGTAGAAATGTCACATTTTATGAATGAACTTACTGCACCTGCATAAAGGTTTAGAATCTGTATGACCCAGGCATTTGAAGTTGTCAGAGGAGCTTCCCATGTAGGAGTTTGTTAGGGTAATTTGGACCCTAGCAACCAGATGGCTGAAATTACAAACTGAAGAGATGCTGAATAAAAAGCTAAATAACTCAAAAACCACAAATAAAAAATGAAAACCAATTCCAAATTGTCTTAGAATATCACTCTCTACATCATACTAAAATGAATTTAAAGGTTGAACAACCCCTTTAATTGTCCGTAAACTGGGTATGTTGTTCTTTTAATATTTAAAAGCAAAATTTCCAAAACGGCCACCAGAGGTCCCTTCAGTGTCTTTCAAAGTAACGTTATGACTCGTTTGTCACAGGAAAGCGGCAGTTTTTATTTTTGTAATTTTGAGTTTCAAAGAATCAAGCCTCTTTATATAAATATATATATATATATATATATATATATATATATATATATATATATATATATATATATAAATATTATATTAATTGAATCCCTGGCTGGCAGTTGCTGAAGTGGATTTAAGGAGCAGCCCTATGGGCACAACTTGCGTTACCTGTGTATATAAATGATGTACATGTTAGGAATCGGGATTGGGGGCAACAATGTGCAAGAGTACAAGAATACAGCACTATTTATGTTATTATTATTATTATTTTAAATACACAATGATTGTATACCTGCCCCTGCCCTATTTGTATTAATGATACATAATGAATGGCCACAGGAGGACTTGCCACAATTCTTCGATCCCATTCCCATCAGACTAATACTTCTGACACCCCGAGGAAACCAAATCTATGTGTGGCTACACAGCAGCTTGTTCATTTAAACTATAGTAGTACTTATCTGTTATCTACTGTGTATCCTGTGCTTGAATGGCTGCCCCCATGTCTACACAGCAGCTTGTTTATATAAACTATAGTAGTACTTATCTGTTATCTACTGTGTATCCTGTGCTTGAATGGCTGCCCCCATGGCTACACAGCAGCTTAGTTATATAAACTATAGTAGTACTTATCTGTTATCTACTGTGTATCCTGTGCTTGAATGGCTGCCCCATGGCTACACAGCAGCTTGTTTATATAAACTATAGTAGTACTTATCTGTTATCTACTGTGTATCCTGTGCTTGAATGGCTGCCCCCATGGCTACACAGCAGCTTGTTTATATAAACTATAGTAGTACTTATTTGTTATCTACTGTGTATCCTGTGCTTGAATGGCTGTCCCCATGGCTACACAGCAGCTTGTTTATATAAACTATAGTAGTACTTATCTGTTATCTACTGTGTATCCTGTGCTTGAATGGCTGCCCCCATGGCTACACAGCAGCTTGTTTATATAAACTATAGTAGTAGTTATCTGTTATCTACTGTGTATCCTGTGCTTGAATGGCTGCCCCCATGGCTACACAGCAGCTTGTTTATATAAACTATAGTAGTAATTATCTGTTATCTACTGTGTATCCTGTGCTTGAATGGCTGCCCCCATGGCTACACAGCAGCTTGTTTATATAAACTATAGTAGTAATTATCTGTTATCTACTGTGTATCCTGTGCTTGAATGGCTGCCCCCATGGCTACACAGCAGCTTGTTTATATAAACTATAGTAGTACTTATCTGTTATCTACTGTGTATCCTGTGCTTGAATGGCTGCCCCCATGGCTACACAGCAGCTTGTTTATATAAACTATAGTAGTACTTATCTGTTATCTACTGTGTATCCTGTGCTTGAATGGCTGCCCCCATGGCTACACAGCAGCTTGTTTATATAAACTATAGTAGTACTTATCTGTTATCTACTGTGTATCCTGTGCTTGAATGGCTGCCCCCATGGCTACACAGCAGCTTGTTTATATAAACTATAGTAGTACTTATCTGTTATCTACTGTGTATCCTGTGCTTGAATGGCTGCCCCCATGGCTACACAGCAGCTTGTTTATATAAACTATAGTAGTCTTTAGGAAGCAAACATGCCAGTTGTACAAGTGCAGGGCAACACTACATTATATTATCATTCCTTTAAAATACTTTAATGTTTTGGTGTTACTGTTCCTTTAAGTGGAGAAGAGCCTGATTCCTATTGAGGAACCTGCCTTTGCTTCCAGCATGGAGCCCACTGGATATAATGGTCAGCGAGACATAATAAAGAGCTAGGCATTAGTTTTAGGGTAGATAAATAAAGTCTCTGCCAGCCATAGACACTCCCTGCACCCACAGAAACCCACTCGTTTAAAGTGACAGAACAATCGTGATTATTAATGTATATTTTGTTTGCAGATCAGTGGGAGCAGATCTTGCCCTTTCATTGGCCTCTGAAGTTTGACTGGTACCTGGTCATTACCTGCCCGACAGCTGTCAGACATGCCTTTAAATACATGGGGGTTTTACACGTGGAATGAAGGAAGGCATTTATAGCAAGGGAACAGGGTGTGACTTACATACGACTTTACTATGTCAGATATTTGTGCTGCAGATGAATGTAATGTTTATACATGGTCAGGGTAACAATGGGCCGGATGGAGCTGCACCTACAGGACCAGAGTCTCTGTCACAGAGTTACTGTAATATACATATTAACTGGCCATGTGACTGGGTGACTGTTACCCCAGTGTTTCTATATATCTGTAACCTTGTTATGAGCTAAGGGGGCCCAGTCTGAAGGCCAGTTAGGGGGAGATTTGGGGTGAGTGTTTATTTGTGTCCTGGGTACCCCTGGAACTATATCAGGGTGACTGTTACCCCAATGTTTCTATATATCTGTAACCTTGTTATAAGCTAAGGGGGCCCAGTCTGAAGGTCAGTTAGGGGGAGATTTGGGGTAAGTGCTTATTTGTACCCTGGGTACCTCTGGAACTATAGCAGGGTGACTGTTACCCCAATGTTTCTATATATCTGTAACCTTGTTATGAGCTAAGGGGGCCCAGTCTGAAGGCCAGTTAGGGGGAGATTTGGGGTGAGTGTTTATTTGTGTCCTGGGTACCCCTGGAACTATATCAGGGTGACTGTTACCCCAATGTTTCTATATATCTGTAACCTTGTTATAAGCTAAGGGGGCCCAGTCTGAAGGTCAGTTAGGGGGAGATTTGGGGTGAGTGCTTATTTGTACCCTGGGTACCTCTGGAACTATAGCAGGGTGACTGTTACCCCAATGTTTCTATATATCTGTAACCTTGTTATGAGCTAAGGGGGCCCAGTCTGAAGGACAGTTAGGGGGAGATTTGGGGTGAGTGTTTATTTGTACCCTGGGTACCCCTGAAACTATAGCAGGGTGACTGTTACCCCAATGTTTCTATATATCTGTAACATTGTTATGAGCTAAGGGGGCCCAGTCTGAAGGACAGTTAGGGGGAGATTTGGGGTGAGTGTTTATTTGTACCCTGGGTACCCCTGGAACTATAGCAGGGTGACTGTTACCCCAATGTTTCTATATATCTGTAACCATGTTATGAGCTAAGATGGCCCAGTCTGAAGGTCAGTAAGGGGGAGTTTTGGGGGAGTGCTTATTTGTGCCCTGGGTACCCCTGGAATTATTTCAACAAACAAGGGTATGGATGGAGCACATCAAACACAGTCTCTGCCGCAAATAATTCTTTATTGCTTCACGTGAAGCAATAAAGAATTATTTGCGGCAGAGACTGCGTTTGATGTGCTCCATCCATACCCTTGTTTGTTGAAATTGTCTCTGGGTCTCCTGGTGTGGCCTGACTGGAGAGTGAGCACGATTGCACAGGTGAAGGTGACTGAACGAATCTGCTGAAAGTTACACCCCTGGAACTATAGCAGGGTGACTGTTACCCCAATGTTTCTATATATCTGTAACCTTGTTATGAGCTAAGGGGGCCCAGCCTGAAGGTCAGTTAGGGGGTCAGTATAATATATCCTTGAAATGATAACAAAATGACTAATGGGTGAATGCTGCTTTTATATATGTATAAGCTTTTCACAAGGTAAAGGGGCCCTGATAAGTCAGCAAGAGTCCCAAACGTCTTGTGCTGCTTCTGAGGGCTGCTACCCCGAGCATAGCCACAACTAAGGGTGCAGGATGAAGTGCTATTCCATTATGCAGTGTGTGGAATGGAATGGGTTAATGCACGGATGCTGCAGAGCGACAAGGGTTACAAACGTTGGCTTTTTGTGGGAGAACTTGTTTCTGTTTATAGAATCAGACTTCCTGTCTATGTGCAAAGTAAGCACTGCGTGCCGCTGCTTGGCCCCGGAGCAAACACTCTGATCAGTTAATAATACCATCTCATGTACTCCTCTCACAAGCCAAACCCACTTTAAAGTCATGAGACAGATTCGTGGGGTTTTAATTTTCCTTTTTTATTTAACTTTATAAGTCCTCAGACTTGGATTTCAGATCTTGGGTAGGTTCCCAATTGCTCTAATATTTGTTAGGCCGTGTAGATTTACACTTTTTCCTATTTTTAAACAATTGCTGCACAGTGGTTGAGTCCAAATAATACTACATTTATGGGATCGATTATCTAGAAACCCGTTATCCAGAAAGCTCTGAATTATGTGATGGCCATCTCCGATAGGCTTCTTTTTAAGGAAATAATTCAGATTTTTAAAAATGATTTCCTGTTTCTCTGTAATAATAATAAAAAAATTACCCAACTAAGATATTCGGTAATTAATCCTTACTGGAGGCAAAAACATTCTATTGTGTTAAATTAATGTTTAAATGTTTTTTTTTATGGTGATCCAAATTAAAGAAAGATCCCTTATCTGGAATGCCCCAGGTCCCAAGCATTGTGGATAACAGATCCCATAACTGCATATGTTTGTGTGGGACATACCTCCCAACATTTTGAAAATAGAAAGAGGGACAAAAATATTTTCTGTGTGTAGCGGGGTGGAATTGTTTTGACCACACCCATTTTGTGGCCACACCCACTAATTACCATGGCCATTTTACAAAATTTGGAAGGTTATGGAAAGTTTGAACACATTTCTGTGGTTTTTAGGGTCAGGATTTATGTGTTATTACAATTTTGCTTATGAAGATGAATTGCCCTTTAAGCTGCAAGTCACAGTTTCCCCAAGAGACCTGTTTATCTGAAATAGGTAGAATTGTTTCCTTGCTTATCTTAAATTGGTACAAATATTTCGAAGTGCAAGTGCTGAGTATTCTGGGCCAAAAGCCTCTTCTTTAATTACGTTTTAAAAACATTGTATCTTTTTCTGGCTGTTCATTGCAGGAGATCAAAGAGAAAGTCGGGGCATTTCAGTAACAATCAGGGACTGTGGGCTGAGCTGTCAAAATCGGGGACTGTCCAGCAAAAAATGGAACAGTTGGGAGTTATGCAAACATATCCTCTTGCTCCACAATTGGTAGGAATGTTAATGATAAAGATGGGCATTTTAATTAGCACCTCCAATCAGGCACACTAGTGGCACTCGGCAATAACAATAAAATTCTGGCGGAAAAGTATTGAATTATGGGAAAAAAACGTGACAATTTGCATCTGAAGATTGTAGTTCGTAATTCCTTTTCTACTGTTTCTAAACCTCTTAATCCTCCTTTATAAAGTCTGGGTGTATTACTTGAAGTCTCATGCAATAATCCTTTAGTCACAGAACCAATTAGTGACATGGCCTAGAGGAAAGGGGTGTAGCCTGATGTTACTAATGATTAGTCTGGAAAGCTAAAATTACACAAATAAAGACATAAATCACTCCCTAAATGTGCCGACAGCCTTTGCATAAGGGTATGGGCACACGCTGCTATTTCGGGAGATTAATCTCCCCAAACTGCCTTCCCGCCGGCGATTTCGATTCTAGGCACTCAGAGCGCTTTGTTTTCAGAAGTCTCCCGAAGTTGCCTCTCGAAGAAACTTCAGGCGACTTCGGAAAGCCGAAGTGATCCGACTGCCAACCCGCATGCCGATTTACATTCTAGCCAACGGGAAGGCAGTTTGGGGAGATTAGTCGCCCGAAGAAGAAGCGATTTATAGCTGGGCAACTAATCTCCTGAAATAGCAGCGTTTAGATAAATATACAGAAACTTAAATGGGTGGTTCACATTTAAATCAACTTTTAGTATGTTATAGGATGACTGATTCTAAGCAACTTTTCAATTGGTCTTCTTTATTTATTTATTTTATCGTTTTTTTAATCATTTACTTTTTATTCTGACTCTTTCCAGCTTTCAAACGAGGGTCACTGAACCCCATCTAGAAAACAAATGTTCTATAAGTCTACAAATATATTGTTATTGCTACTTTTTAATAGGGATGCACCGAATCCACTTTTTTGGATTCGGCCGAACCCCCGAATCCTTCACGAAAGATTCGGCCGAATACCGAACCGAATCCAAACCCTAATTTGTGGGAAGGGGAAAACTTTTTTACTTCCTTGTTTTCTGACAAAAAGTCACGCAATTTCCCTCCCGCCCCTAATTTGCATATGCAAATTAGGATTCGGATTCGGTTCGGCCAGGCAGAAGGGTTCGGCCAGGCAGAAGGATTCGGCCGAATCCGAATCCTGCTGAAAAAGGCCGAATCCTGGCCGAATCCCGAACCGAATCCTGGATTCGGCGCATCCCTACTTTTTAATACTACTTTTTATTACATCTTTCTATTCAGGCCTCTCCTATTCATATTCCAGTCTCTTATTCAAATCAGTGCATGGTTGCTAGGGGAATTTGTACCCTAGCAACAAGATGGCTGACATTGTAAACTGGAGAGCTGCTGAATACAAAGCTAAATAACTCAAAAAACACAGATAATATAAAATTAAAACCAAATACAAATTGTCTCCCTACATCATACTAAATGTTAACATGAACAATCCATTTAACTAATATGGAGTTGTGACTAAGGAGTTCTCAGCGTGGAGATTTATGACTCTTAAAGCATGTGTTGTTCATCATTACAGTTGTATGTGAGTGTAGGGACCCTGAGATTTGGGTTAAATTACGCAGGCAGTTCCCCTTTAGTATTTGGACACCTAAGGATCCTTTAGTTAACTCAGGCAGCTATGTCCCTTGCTGGGTCCTAATTAGTTCATGGAGTTTGTCCACTAGATGACACTGTTTGTCAATATAAAAGGGGTTTGCACCATGTGGTCTGGGTCTGTCCTGGGACTTTGCCTCACTGAGAGGTACTACAGGTCCAGGTCTGATGGGAAAGTTAGTTAAGTGTAAGATAGTGATAGTAATACAGTAATAGTTGCTCTAGGAGTGAGAGTCAGCACAGGGTAGCTAGTAAGCAGATGTGGCTCCAACGAGGAGAAATAGTGGGGTTAGGACCCCGGGGTATTTGAACCACAAGAGCAGGGACTACAGTGGGTGAGTTGAGGAAAGAAAAGGGTACCAAGACCCCAGGCTGAATACAGTGGTTGAGGTGAGGATCAAGTCCGGTGCCAAGATACAAGACCCCAGGCTGAGAAACCCTTAGTGCAGGGATCCCCAACCAGTAGATCGTGAGCAACATGTTGCTCTCCAACCCCTTGGATGTTCCTCTCAGGGTCCTCAAAGTAGGAGTTTATTTTTGAATTCCAAGCTTGAAAGCAAGTTTTAATTGCATAAAAACTATGTATAGTGCCAAGTAGAGCTGCTTGTAGGCTGCCAGTCCACATAGGGGCTACCAAATAGCGAATCATAGCCCATATTTTGCACCCCAATGGACTTTTTCATGCTTGTGTTGCTCCCCAACTCTTTTTACATTTGAATGTGGCTCACCGGTAAAAAAAGGTTGGGGACCCCTGCCTTAGTGCTTCACCAGAGCGAAGTGAGAGTGTTAACTATTCCCCAAGTCTATTGTTACTGTAACTTTGATATCTATTGCATATTAGCCAGTCTGATGTACCTTGTACCCCCTGGAGGAAATACTACTGTTTGAAGCTACTCTATGATAACGTTGAACATCAAAGTGCTTGTGAACTACGACCTTGCCACTGTTCTCTGTTAATAAACAAGTGACTGCAAAGAAACTGTCTGGCTGAATATCCTGCTGCATTGATCTACACCAGGTACCGGGAGTTGCACGGGTACACTGGGGGTCCGGGGCACACTACAAGCAGTTTTAGCCTGGTCACACACAGCCTTAATACACAACAAAAGCTTCACCCAAGAGTGCGTTACATGTATAAATCTACAGGTATGTGCTGTAGTCCTTCCCTGGCTCATACCCTGAATATATATTTACACCTCTTACTAAAATAGGCTGCATTCTAGTTTCCTTTTTTTTTTAGGACAATGCTCATAGTGAAAGGTCACAACCCTGCTGGAATCTGTATTTATTGTTACAAAATGTTCTTGTGGCCTCACCAACATCAATCTGAATGAATCTGATTAAAGGGCACTTGAGCATTTGCCAAACATCTAGCGCATGTTTTTCCTATTCCAGCCAAAGATTTTCAAGGTGAAAAATATAAAATGTTTGTGTTTGAAAGACGTGTGTAATGTTTAGCAGAGTTCTTGCTTTGGCTCTTGCATTAGTTAAGATGTTATCTACCTAAATAAGCATTAAGGCTGAAATGGGAAAAAACAACGCTGGTTTGCATTGATGGGGCCCTAGGTTTAATCCCAGCCAGGGCTGCAAAGAATTGTAGTAAGAACATGTCTGCAAATAAACTGAGATTAAAGTGCCCCTTTGACCTTGTAACATAACATAGTAACATAGCAAGTAAGGTAGAAAAAAGACACACCTTTTAACAGAACCTCTTTTCTTCTAATCGGAATGGGTGACCTCTTGTCAGCTGGAACGACCTACTGGTAAATAAAGCATTAGAGAGATTATTATATGATCCGAATTTTTAGTGACATTTTTTTAGGGATTTATTATACCCCGAGGATGAAAAAAGTCTGAATCCAAAAATCCGGCATCTCAGACAGATGACTAAAGGGTCGAGATCACTATGGGTTGGATATCGAGGGTTAATTAACCCTCGATATTCGACCATCGAAGTTAAATCCTTCGACTTCGAATATCGAAGTGGAAGGATTTACCGCAATTCGTTAGATCGGAGGAAAAATTGTTCGATCAAACGATTAAATCCTTCGAATCGAACGAATCAAAGGATTTTAATCCATCGATCGAACGATTTTCCTTCGATCAGAAATTGCTAGGAAAGCCTATGGGGACCTTCCCCATAGGCTAACATTGGTGCTTGGTAGGTTTTAGGTGGCGAAGTAGGTGGTGGAAGTTTTTTTTAAAAAGACAGTACTTCGACTATCGAATGGTCGAATAGTCGAACGATTTTGAAGTCGAAGTAGCCAATTCGATGGTCGAAGTAGCCAAAAAAATACTTCGATATTCGAAGTATTTTTCATTCTAATCCTTCACTCGAGCTAAGTAAATGTGCCCCTAGGTACAAGGTCGCCAAACGAGCGGATCTTAACCCGAAATGCCCATTAACAGCTGTGCAATATCGGGTGAATCCGAGCGTTCGGCCCTGGACTACAATACTACGAATGGGCTCCGACCGGTCGCAGGACCACATAAACTAGCTGATGCGGTCCTGGATCGTACAAAAAAAAATCAAACTTGATCGATCAATATCTGCCCAATTTTTGGCCTGATATCGATCGGGAGGACCTGTCAGGAGGCCCCACACATGGGCAGATAAGCTGCTGCATCGGTCTAAAGGACCAATATCGGCAGCTTTAATCTGCCCGTGTATGGCCACCTTAAATCAATGGGAGAAATCCAGAAGATACAGTATCCTGATCTGCGCTGAATTTCGTGCAAGAATCTGCAGATTTTGTGGTTTGAGTTTTCGTGCAGAAAATCCAAAAAATTCGTACAATCCAAATTTTCCACGTTTTTTTTATCGAGTTATTTATCAATGGATTGATAAATAAGGGGAAATAACCCGTGCGGATTTGGTCGGATTATATTTCAGAAAATAATGAGATAAATTTGGATTTTAATAAATAACCCCCTATGTGTGTAATTCTGTATGTTCTTTGTATAAACCCATTTACTGTACAGTGCTACAGAAGATGTTGACATTCTAAAAATACTTAATGATAATAATAAAAACATGCAGAGAGCATAATAACAGAGGGCAAATTGTTTCTTATTCCAAACTTTAAAAAGTCCATAAAAGCTGAATATTTCTGCTAATGTCTGTCTCATATTTGACCATTTCAGATGTAACATGTAACGGACTGAGGAACAAGTGTATGAAGCTTGACCACTTTGTTAAATGTGAAAGAGGAAGGAATACATGAGAGATGCGCCTGACTGCCCCACTCAGCACCAGCAGCCAAACTGAGATAAAGCAAAGCTTCATCTGAATGCATAAGTGAAACCAAACAAGTTTTCAAAAAAGAAATAAAAATGATGTTGGTGTTGCTGAACAATAGAAACCAGACCTGTAAATCTGCAGGTCCTGCGGATTTTTTTTTAATTTTATTTAATTCTAATTGCTTAGCCTTGTTTTGTAAAAGGACTCTCAACACGCTTGTTTTTTTTTTCATATAGAGCAGACGGTGCTATTCCATTGCTGTGCGTTTGGCTAAATAGGTGAGAAATGTTAGTGCAAGCGACAAAGCTATCAAAGCTACTTTAACTGAACTGGAGAATAAGTGGAGAAATGTCTTAGCAAAACACTACTACATACAGTAAGCCAACAGGGGGATATTGTAAGGCGTCCGACAGGGGGATAAACCTGAAGCATGGAGGCTTGCAAAGCCTTGTACCTGCCTGAGATCACTGGCTGTAAATTCGTGGGCTGTTTGTAAGGTGGATACCAGGGTAAGGTGCCAGGGCACTGTTATTATCACCAGTTATAACAGGAGGATTCTGGGCACTGTTATTAAGAGGGATTTGTTTTTCCATCCATTTAGTGCTTAACACAATAGCGTTTACTCGCCAAGCCAAAACTGTGCTGGGATTCATTCATGCATGAATTACACTCCCTTTGGCCTAAACTGATTATTATTTATGGTTATAATTTCTTGCTGTATCAGTGGATTCACTCACAGGTAATGGCAGTGTCGGACTGGCCCACAGGGATACCAGGAAAACTCCTGGCGGGCCCAGCTGTCAGCGGGCCCTTTTGCTTCTATTTGGCCAATTTCATGGTCATTTTTTGTTTCTTTATGGGACAAAATGCTTAAAGGGCATGTAAAGTCTAAAATAGAATAAGGCTAGAAATGCTGTATTTTGTATACTAAATATAAACATGAACTTATTGCACCACAAGCCTAATCAAACAAATAATTTATGCTTTCAAAGTTGGCTACAGGGGGTCACCATCTTGTAACTTTGTTAAACATCTTTGCAAGACTAAGACTGTGCACATGCTCAGTGTGGTCTGGGCTGCTTAGGGATCGGCATAAACAAAGCTGGTTGAGTTCTGCATGGCTGGGAAGTAAGGCGGGGGCTCCCCCTGCTGTTCATAAGTATGATTGTTTCCCTGCAGAGCAGTTAGGGACCATCTGACAATTCCTATCCACAGCAGTAAATAAAGGGAGAATTTCACTGCATACAGTCAGGTTTCTTATAAAAACAGTACACATTTTTTTAATTAAAGTATATTGGAGATAGGTTTCTTTTTCATTAAAGTAAAAAATGGGATTCAATTCTTTTGCCTTTACATGCCCTTTAAAAATGGAAGAATAGACTAAGTAAAATAAAAGACTGGGAAAATACAGAGGTTGAGTGAGTAGAGGAGGAATAATAGTTTGGAAAGTGGGCCCATGGTCTAAGGTTTCTGGTGGGTCCCTGGTATCCCAGTCCGACACCAGGTAATGGGAGACACTGCGAAATCAACAGGCCTTGCAAAATTTTGGGAAGATGATCTGTTTTACTCATGTGTAAATTGTCCCCCTATTAAAATCAATGGGTGGAAAAATGTAAAAATAAAATTCCAAAAAATTTGAAGCTACACCACGTAACAAAAAAAAATTGATGCCCATAAACTTTAATGCATTTTGGCAAATTTTCTCAGTTTCAAATTGTTGAAAGATGTCTTCTTCCCCTGCAGTTACACCTAGGGATGCGCCAAATCCAAGTATTTTTCAGCAGGATTCAAATTTGGCAAATCAAAGAGGCTGGCCAAACCAAGTCTGAACCTTTATGGCTAGGGCCACACTACACGGATCTTGGTCTGCAGAGAAATGAAGGCGAGAATCCGCTGCTCCACTTCTGCTGTGCTGCCTGCACCTGGAATCATTATCTTCACTTGGGTTCAGGCAGGCATGGTAGATAGCAGAGTAAAATGCTAAATCTTGCGTTTCGGCACCGTAATCCACAGCATCTGCCTGCACCTGAGCAGAGATAATGATTCCGGGCGCAGGCAGCACAGTGGAAGAGGAGCAGTGGGGCAGCGGATTCTCGGCCTGCGGCGATCCATGTAGTGTGGTCCTAGCTAAAACCAGAACCAAACCCCCTGAGGTACAACAGGCCATCTCAACTATGTAGTAAATGTACTGTATGTAATACACTGTGAGGGAAAGGTGAGGGGGCCAATAAAGCGCAGTTCAGGGGGGCTGTTGTACCTCAGGGGCGGTTTAATTCACCTTTAAAGGAGAAATAAACCCCACCTAGTAACAAAAGCCCCCTTAACGGCCTGCCATTGTCTCCCTCCCCACACTGTGCATTAGTCAAAAAGGTGCCCCTGAAAAAAAAACCTGACCCTAAAATGCAGAGCAGCAGATCTCCTCGGCACCATCTTTTTTCTTATTGAATTCTTTCAGGCCTCTTCACCGACACAAAGCCTGCATGAACATGCGCAGTTGGGTCTAGTTGTTAATCGGCTTCAACTGTGCATTCTCCCGTAGGCTTAGTGTTGGCAATAAGACCGGAAGAGAATGTGAATGGAGTCCATCCGGGAACTGCGCTGCTCTGCATTTTAGGGTCAGGATTTTTTTGATTGATGCACAGTGCAGGGAGGCGATGGCCGGCAGTTAAGGGGGGCTTTTGTTACTGGGGGGATTAGTTCTCCTTTAAAATTATGTCACTAGGTCACGTGATTAAGGGGAACAACATTTTCTTTCCGCTTCTGTGCTTTTTTCATAGATTCGGCGTTCAGCAGAATCCTGTAAATAGGGATTCAGTGCATTCCTAGTTACACCCCTGCCATATACACCTGTAACAAGTGCAAACACATGGATAATAGCTACTAATGTATCACCTTTAAATGCACCTAAACCGTATCACGTGAATGCAAATTCCCTGCTAGAAGCTAAACACAGGTATTGAAGCCAGGCAAGTGGACCAGTTGAAAGCCACATACAGGCCTGGATTTGTGGAGAGGCCACCAAGGCCCGGGCCTAGGGAGGCAGGATTTTAGGGAACGGCATGCTGCCCAACAATTCCATTGGTTCAGAAAAATTATGGGGGGCAGGAGATATCGGTTTTAAAATTTCTTGTGCACCAATACCCAGTACCAGGACCCGATGATGAAAATTTGAAAAAGAGAGCGAATGAAAGTGGGCCAAGGGACGCCTGCTATGTAAATCCGGCCCTGATGCATTACAGGTTGTCATCCAGACCTTATTGACTAGAGACAAGTCTACACTGCTGTCATGTTGGAGAGGTTCCTGCAGTGCCCCCATGTTACCTGCACCAGGTAACAGAAAGAACATGTAGCGCCTCTAGGGTTGCCACTTTTTCGCCCCATGGCATATGGGCAGGGGGCGGGTGGTGCCATAGCGCGGCAGGGCTATGATGCAGCGATCGGCGATTGACTGGTCTCCGCGTCAATTATAGGAAATCCTGCCTGGTTTTCCTAATTTGGAAAACCGTGCAGGCAATTTTGACCCGGTCAGTGCCTCACCTGTGTTTTGCAATTCAGGGCTGAGCAATGGATTCTATAGGATAGAATTGGCGCTGTAACCTTACACGTTCCCTTGTGCTGGGCCACTGTATGGAGTCGTATAAAGAAACACCCTGTTTGGCATCTAAAGTGTCCTCCCCAGCAGTTAAAACTCCTACCTCAGTGAATGGGCCGCTCTGTTATAATGCAGACTTGCTCACTGCCTCTCTTAGCACCCCACCCTCCATTCAGTCAACGAGAGAAAACATTGTACAGAACTTTATTCCCTCCGTCAGCGAATGGGCTGTGCGGTGCTGAGCCTGGAATAGAGAGTGTTGTTGCATCATGTGGCACCACGATTTTATTATATCACCAACAGTATCAACATTTTGGGGGTTCACCCTTCCTTCATCAGGATATAGAATCAAGTGCACAATCACCTTACCCATAAACCTCGCCTTCTTTACCCATAATTCTTACACATCAAATGAAACCTTAATCATTGTGTTCGTTTTCAAAAGTCCAATTGTACCAATAGAAAGTCCAATTGTGGCATTAGAAAGTCCTATCCAAACTTAAAGGGTTTGTTCATCTCTGAGTTAATTTTAGTATGATGTAGAAATTTGTATTCTGAGACAATTTGTAATTGTTTTTCATTTTTTTTTATTTGTGGTTTTTTGAGTCATTAAGCGTTTTATTTAGCAGCCTTCCCGGTTGCCATTTTAGCTAGTGTCCATGCATTGATTTGAATAAGAGACTGGAATATGAATAGGAGGGGCTGAAAAGAAAGATATGTAAGAAATGTAGCAATAATATTAAATGTGCAGCCTTACAGAGCTCGAAAATGTCAGAGGAAAAAGGCAAATAATTAAAAAACTATAAAAAATAAATAATGAAGACCAACTGAAAAGCTGTTTTGAATTGGCCATTCTATAACATACTAAAAGTTAACTAAAAGGTGAACCACCTTTAATTAGAATGCCCAAATCAAGTCCTGCATGTGGCACACCATGTTACTACAAAAATATAACTTTATAGAGCACTTACCCACCTTTAGCCATCCACTTATGTTTTATGACACTTACCAAACTGGTTTTACAGAACAGCCGCGAGAGCAAGGAAGGATTCCTTTTCTGGAATTCTATTGTGAAGTACAATGAACCGGATAATTGGAAAGTGTCTGAAGAACAGGTCAGTATTATACCCGGGGGTACCTACCACTGGAATTGTTTCACGAGGACTCCAATGGGCAGGGGTCGCTCCAACAGAAAGTGCCCATAATGAATTACAAGCAGGGGACAAAGCCCGAGGCGTGGCTAGTCGGACCAGTTCGGATGAGACTTTACATAACGTAATCATTAGAGACTGCAATAACCAATAGCAAGAGAAGTTCAATTATTTTTTTTGATCCCTAGACAAATATATTTTATCACTGGAATTCTAGCTATGTGGAGGTTAGTTAAAGAGCTCTACGTGATGTCCTTAATCATATGGTACAAGATGTTACATGATGGAAGGAACTGCATAAAAAATACAGGCACCTTTCATACAACCCATGTACCCAACTGGCATCAGGTTTAGGGTTTCATTGCACTGGATGTGTTTAGTGGATCCTAAATGCAGGCAAGAAAATCACATTACATGGCATACAAATAGAATAAGCCAATGTGGCAGGAGCTAACATATTCTGAAATATGTTACTACTAAAAGTCACTAGAATTGCTCTATTCGGGTGATTCTAAAATCAGCAGATTTTCAACTGTTTCAAAATCTGGATCAACTCTGTCGGGTTGTAAATTAAACATTATTGTCATTGGATCATCATAAATTTGGGGTAAGTGTTTGGGCT
This sequence comes from Xenopus petersii, assembly GCA_038501925.1. Classification (NCBI taxonomy): domain Eukaryota; kingdom Metazoa; phylum Chordata; class Amphibia; order Anura; family Pipidae; genus Xenopus; species Xenopus petersii. The sequence goes on from CM076680.1 coordinate 12,405,975, forward strand.
GTCGATTATGAGGAGAAAGAGAGTAACTCAGTTGATTATGAGGGGTAAGAGAGTAACTCAGTTGATTATGAGGAGTAAGAGAGTAACTCAGTTGATTATGAGGAGTAATAGAGTAACTCAGTTGATTATGAGGGATAAAAGGGTAGCTCAGTTGATTATGAGGGGTAAGAGAGTAACTCAGTTGATTATGAGGGGTAAGAGGGTAACTCAGTTGATTATGAGGAGTAAGAGGGTAACTCAGTTGATTAAGAGGAGTAAGAGAGTAACTCAGTTGATTATGAGGGGTATGAGAGTAACTCAGTTGATTATGAGGGGTAAGAGAGTAACTCAGTTGATTATGAGGAGTAAGAGAGTAACTCAGTTGAATATGAGGGGTAAGAGAGTAACTCAGTTCATTATGAGGAGTAAGAGAGTAACTCAGTTGATTCTGAGGAGTAAGAGAGTAACTCAGTTGATTATGAGGGATAAGAGGGTAGCTCAGTTGATTATGAGGGGTAAGAGAGTAACTCAGTTGATTATGAGGGATAAAAGGGTAACTCAGTTGATTATGAGGGGTAAGAGAGTAACTAAGTTGATTATGAGGGGTAAGAGAGTAACTCAGTTGATTATGAGGGGTAAGAGAGTAACTCAGTTGATTATGAGGAGTAAGAGAGTAACTCAGTTGATTATGAGGAGTAAGAGAGTAACTCAGTTGATTATGAGGGGTAAGAGAGTAACTCAGTTGATTATGAGGGGTAAGAGAGTAACTCAGTTGATTATGAGGAGTAAGAGAGTAACTCAGTTGATTATGAGGAGTAAGAGAGTAACTCAGTTGATTATGAGGGGTAAGAGAGTAACTCAGTTGATTATGAGGGGTAAGAGAGTAACTCAGTTGATTATGAGGCGTAAGAGAGTAACTCAGTTGATTATGAGGAGTAAGAGAGTAACTCAGTTGATTCTGAGGAGTAAGAGAGTAACTCAGTTGATTCTGAGGAGTAAGAGAGTAACTCAGTTGATTATGAGGGGTAAGAGAGTAACTCAGTTGATTATGAGGGGTAAGAGAGTAACTCAGTTGATTATGAGGGGTAAGAGAGTAACTCAGTTGATTATGAGGGGTAAGAGAGTAACTCAGTTGAATATGAGGGGTAAGAGAGTAACTCAGTTGAATATGAGGAGTAAGAGAGTAACTCAGTTGATTATGAGGGGTAAGAGAGTAACTCAGTTGATTATGAGGAGTAAGAGAGTAACTCAGTTGAATATGAGGGGTAAGAGAGTAACTCAGTTGATTATGAGGAGTAAGAGAGTAACTCAGTTGATTCTGAGGAGTAAGAGAGTAACTCAGTTGATTATGAGGGATAAGAGGGTAGCTCAGTTGATTATGAGGGGTAAGAGAGTAACTCAGTTGATTCTGAGGAGTAAGAGAGTAACTCAGTTGATTATGAGGGGTAAGAGAGTAACTCAGTTGATTATGAGGGGTAAGAGAGTAACTCAGTTGATTATGAGGGGTAAGAGAGTAACTCAGTTGATTCTCAGGAGTAAGAGAGTAACTCAGTTGATTCTGAGGAGTAAGAGAGTAACTCAGTTGATTATGAGGGGTAAGAGAGTAACTCAGTTGATTCTCAGGAGTAAGAGAGTAACTCAGTTGATTCTGAGGAGTAAGAGAGTAACTCAGTTGATTATGAGGGGTAAGAGAGTAACTCAGTTGATTATGAGGGGTAAGAGAGTAACTCAATTGATTATGAGGGGTAAGAGAGTAACTCAGTTGATTATGAGGGGTAAGAGAGTAACTCAGTTGAATATGAGGAGTAAGAGAGTAACTCAGTTGATTATGAGGGGTAAGAGAGTAACTCGGTTGATTATGAGGGGTAAGAGAGTAACTCAGTTGATTATGAGGAGTAAGAGAGTAACTCAGTTGAATATGAGGGGTAAGAGAGTAACTCAGTTGATTATGAGGAGTAAGAGAGTAACTCAGTTGATTATGAGGGATAAGAGGGTAGCTCAGTTGATTATGAGGGGTAAGAGAGTAACTCAGTTGATTATGAGGGATAAGAGGGTAACTCAGTTGATTATGAGGGGTAAGAGAGTAACTAAGTTGATTATGAGGGGTAAGAGAGTAACTCAGTTGATTATGAGGAGTAAGAGAGTAACTCAGTTGATTATGAGGAGTAAGAGAGTAACTCAGTTGATTATGAGGGGTAAGAGAGTAACTCAGTTGATTATGAGGGGTAAGAGAGTAACTCAGTTGATTATGAGGAGTAAGAGAGTAACTCAGTTGATTATGAGGAGTAAGAGAGTAACTCAGTTGATTATGAGGGGTAAGAGAGTAACTCAGTTGATTATGAGGGGTAAGAGAGTAACTCAGTTGATTATGAGGCGTAAGAGAGTAACTCAGTTGATTATGAGGAGTAAGAGAGTAACTCAGTTGATTCTGAGGAGTAAGAGAGTAACTCAGTTGATTCTGAGGAGTAAGAGAGTAACTCAGTTGATTATGAGGGGTAAGAGAGTAACTCAGTTGATTATGAGGGGTAAGAGAGTAACTCAGTTGATTATGAGGGGTAAGAGAGTAACTCAGTTGATAATGAGGGGTAAGAGAGTAACTCAGTTGAATATGAGGGGTAAGAGAGTAACTCAGTTGAATATGAGGAGTAAGAGAGTAACTCAGTTGATTATGAGGGGTAAGAGAGTAACTCAGTTGATTATGAGGAGTAAGAGAGTAACTCAGTTGAATATGAGGGGTAAGAGAGTAACTCAGTTGATTATGAGGAGTAAGAGAGTACCTCAGTTGATTCTGAGGAGTAAGAGAGTAACTCGGTTGATTATGAGGGATAAGAGGGTAGCTCAGTTGATTATGAGGGGTAAGAGAGTAACTCAGTTGATTCTGAGGAGTAAGAGAGTAACTCAGTTGATTATGAGGGGTAAGAGAGTAACTCAGTTGATTATGAGGGGTAAGAGAGTAACTCAGTTGATTATGAGGGGTAAGAGAGTAACTCAGTTGATTCTCAGGAGTAAGAGAGTAACTCAGTTGATTCTGAGGAGTAAGAGAGTAACTCAGTTGATTATGAGGGGTAAGAGAGTAACTCAGTTGATTCTCAGGAGTAAGAGAGTAACTCAGTTGATTCTGAGGAGTAAGAGAGTAACTCAGTTGATTATGAGGGGTAAGAGAGTAACTCAGTTGATTATGAGGGGTAAGAGAGTAACTCAGTTGATTATGAGGGGTAAGAGAGTAACTCAGTTGATTATGAGGGGTAAGAGAGTAACTCAGTTGAATATGAGGAGTAAGAGAGTAACTCAGTTGATTATGAGGGGTAAGAGAGTAACTCGGTTGATTATGAGGGGTAAGAGAGTAACTCAGTTGATTATGAGGAGTAAGAGAGTAACTCAGTTGAATATGAGGGGTAAGAGAGTAACTCAGTTGATTATGAGGAGTAAGAGAGTAACTCAGTTGATTATGAGGGATAAGAGGGTAGCTCAGTTGATTATGAGGGGTAAGAGAGTAACTCAGTTGATTATGAGGGATAAGAGGGTAACTCAGTTGATTATGAGGGGTAAGAGAGTAACTCAGTTGATTATGAGGGGTAAGAGAGTAACTCAGTTGATTATGAGGGGTAAGAGAGTAACTCAGTTGATTATGAGGAGTAAGAGAGTAACTCAGTTGATTATGAGGAGTAAGAGAGTAACTCAGTTGATTATGAGGGGTAAGAGAGTAACTCAGTTGATTATGAGGGGTAAGAGAGTAACTCAGTTGATTATGAGGAGTAAGAGAGTAACTCAGTTGATTATGAGGAGTAAGAGAGTAACTCAGTTGATTATGAGGGGTAAGAGAGTAACTCAGTTGATTATGAGGCGTAAGAGAGTAACTCAGTTGATTCTGAGGAGTAAGAGAGTAACTCAGTTGATTCTGAGGAGTAAGAGAGTAACTCAGTTGATTCTGAGGAGTAAGAGAGTAACTCAGTTGATTCTGAGGAGTAAGAGAGTAACTCAGTTGATTATGAGGAGTAAGAGAGTAACTCAGTTGATTATGAGGGATAAGAGGGTAGCTCGGTTGATTATGAGGGGTAAGAGAGTAACTCAGTTGATTATGAGGGGTAAGAGAGTAACTAAGTTGATTATGAGGGGTAAGAGAGTAACTCAGTTGATTATGAGGGGTAAGAGAGAAACTCAGTTGATTATGAGGAGTAAGAGAGTAACTCAGTTGATTATGAGGAGTAAGAGAGTAACTCGGTTGATTATGAGGGGTAAGAGAGTAACTCAGTTGATTATGAGGGGTAAGAGAGTAACTCAGCTGATTATGAGGAGTAAGAGAGTAACTCAGTTGATTATGAGGAGTAAGAGAGTAACTCGGTTGATTATGAGGGGTAAGAGAGTAACTCAGTTGATTATGAGGGGTAAGAGAGTAACTCAGTTGATTCTGAGGGGTAAGAGAGTAACTCAGCTGATTATGAGGAGTAAGAGAGTAACTCAGTTGATTATGAGGAGTAAGAGAGTAACTCAGTTGATTATGAGGGGTAAGAGAGTAACTCAGTTGATTATGAGGGGTAAGATAGTAGGGGTAAGATAGTAACTCAGTTGATTCTGAGGAGTAAGAGAGTAACTCAGTTGATTATGAGGGGTAAGACAGTAACTCAGTTGATTCTGAGGAGTAAGAGAGTAACTCAGTTGATTATGAGGAGTAAGAGAGTAACTCAGTTGATTATGAGGAGTAAGAGAGTAACTCAGTTCATTATGAGGAGTAAGAGAGTAACTCAGTTGATTATGAGGGGTAAGAGAGTAACTCAGTTGATTATGAGGGGTAAGAGAGTAACTCAGTTGATTATGAGGAGTAAGAGAGTAACTCAGTTGATTATGAGGAGTAAGAGAGTAACTCAGTTGATTATGAGGGGTAAGAGAGTAACTCAGTTGATTATGAGGGGTAAGAGAGTAACTCAGTTGATTATGAGGCGTAAGAGAGTAACTCAGTTGATTATGAGGAGTAAGAGAGTAACTCAGTTGATTCTGAGGAGTAAGAGAGTAACTCAGTTGATTCTGAGGAGTAAGAGAGTAACTCAGTTGATTATGAGGGGTAAGAGAGTAACTCAGTTGATTATGAGGGGTAAGAGAGTAACTCAGTTGATTATGAGGGGTAAGAGAGTAACTCAGTTGATTATGAGGGGTAAGAGAGTAACTCAGTTGAATATGAGGGGTAAGAGAGTAACTCAGTTGATTATGAGGAGTAAGAGAGTAACTCAGTTGATTATGAGGGGTAAGAGAGTAACTCAGTTGATTATGAGGAGTAAGAGAGTAACTCAGTTGAATATGAGGGGTAAGAGAGTAACTCAGTTGATTATGAGGAGTAAGAGAGTACCTCAGTTGATTCTGAGAAGTAAGAGAGTAACTCGGTTGATTATGAGGGATAAGAGGGTAGCTCAGTTGATTATGAGGGGTAAGAGAGTAACTCAGTTGATTCTGAGGAGTAAGAGAGTAACTCAGTTGATTATGAGGGGTAAGAGAGTAACTCAGTTGATTATGAGGGGTAAGAGAGTAACTCAGTTGATTATGAGGGGTAAGAGAGTAACTCAGTTGATTCTCAGGAGTAAGAGAGTAACTCAGTTGATTCTGAGGAGTAAGAGAGTAACTCAGTTGATTATGAGGGGTAAGAGAGTAACTCAGTTGATTCTCAGGAGTAAGAGAGTAACTCAGTTGATTCTGAGGAGTAAGAGAGTAACTCAGTTGATTATGAGGGGTAAGAGAGTAACTCAGTTGATTATGAGGGGTAAGAGAGTAACTCAGTTGATTATGAGGGGTAAGAGAGTAACTCAGTTGAATATGAGGAGTAAGAGAGTAACTCAGTTGAATATGAGGGGTAAGAGAGTAACTCAGTTGATTATGAGGAGTAAGAGAGTAACTCGGTTGATTATGAGGGGTAAGAGAGTAACTCAGTTGATTATGAGGAGTAAGAGAGTAACTCAGTTGAATATGAGGGGTAAGAGAGTAACTCAGTTGATTATGAGGAGTAAGAGAGTAACTCAGTTGATTATGAGGGATAAGAGGGTAGCTCAGTTGATTATGAGGGGTAAGAGAGTAACTCAGTTGATTATGAGGGATAAGAGGGTAACTCAGTTGATTATGAGGGGTAAGAGAGTAACTAAGTTGATTATGAGGGGTAAGAGAGTAACTCAGTTGATTATGAGGGGTAAGAGAGTAACTCAGTTGATTATGAGGAGTAAGAGAGTAACTCAGTTGATTATGAGGAGTAAGAGAGTAACTCAGTTGATTATGAGGGGTAAGAGAGTAACTCAGTTGATTATGAGGGGTAAGAGAGTAACTCAGTTGATTATGAGGAGTAAGAGAGTAACTCAGTTGATTATGAGGAGTAAGAGAGTAACTCAGTTGATTATGAGGGGTAAGAGAGTAACTAAGTTGATTATGAGGGGTAAGAGAGTAACTCAGTTGATTATGAGGGGTAAGAGAGTAACTCAGTTGATTATGAGGAGTAAGAGAGTAACTCAGTTGATTATGAGGAGTAAGAGAGTAACTCAGTTGATTATGAAGGGTAAGAGAGTAACTCAGTTGAATATGAGGAGTAAGAGAGTAACTCAGTTGATTATGAGGGGTAAGAGAGTAACTCGGTTGATTATGAGGGGTAAGAGAGTAACTCAGTTGATTATGAGGAGTAAGAGAGTAACTCAGTTGAATATGAGGGGTAAGAGAGTAACTCAGTTGATTATGAGGAGTAAGAGAGTAACTCAGTTGATTATGAGGGATAAGAGGGTAGCTCAGTTGATTATGAGGGGTAAGAGAGTAACTCAGTTGATTATGAGGGATAAGAGGGTAACTCAGTTGATTATGAGGGGTAAGAGAGTAACTAAGTTGATTATGAGGGGTAAGAGAGTAACTCAGTTGATTATGAGGGGTAAGAGAGTAACTCAGTTGATTATGAGGAGTAAGAGAGTAACTCAGTTGATTATGAGGAGTAAGAGAGTAACTCAGTTGATTATGAGGGGTAAGAGAGTAACTCAGTTGATTATGAGGGGTAAGAGAGTAACTCAGTTGATTATGAGGAGTAAGAGAGTAACTCAGTTGATTATGAGGAGTAAGAGAGTAACTCAGTTGATTATGAGGGGTAAGAGAGTAACTAAGTTGATTATGAGGGGTAAGAGAGTAACTCAGTTGATTATGAGGGGTAAGAGAGTAACTCAGTTGATTATGAGGAGTAAGAGAGTAACTCAGTTGATTATGAGGAGTAAGAGAGTAACTCAGTTGATTATGAAGGGTAAGAGAGTAACTCAGTTGAATATGAGGAGTAAGAGAGTAACTCAGTTGATTATGAGGGGTAAGAGAGTAACTCGGTTGATTATGAGGGGTAAGAGAGTAACTCAGTTGATTATGAGGAGTAAGAGAGTAACTCAGTTGAATATGAGGGGTAAGAGAGTAACTCAGTTGATTATGAGGAGTAAGAGAGTAACTCAGTTGATTATGAGGGATAAGAGGGTAGCTCAGTTGATTATGAGGGGTAAGAGAGTAACTCAGTTGATTATGAGGGATAAGAGGGTAACTCAGTTGATTATGAGGGGTAAGAGAGTAACTAAGTTGATTATGAGGGGTAAGAGAGTAACTCAGTTGATTATGAGGAGTAAGAGAGTAACTCAGTTGATTATGAGGAGTAAGAGAGTAACTCAGTTGATTATGAGGGGTAAGAGAGTAACTCAGTTGAATATGAGGAGTAAGAGAGTAACTCAGTTGATTATGAGGGGTAAGAGAGTAACTCGGTTGATTATGAGGGGTAAGAGAGTAACTCAGTTGATTATGAGGAGTAAGAGAGTAACTCAGTTGAATATGAGGGGTAAGAGAGTAACTCAGTTGATTATGAGGAGTAAGAGAGTAACTCAGTTGATTATGAGGGATAAGAGGGTAGCTCAGTTGATTATGAGGGGTAAGAGAGTAACTCAGTTGATTATGAGGGATAAGAGGGTAACTCAGTTGATTATGAGGGGTAAGAGAGTAACTAAGTTGATTATGAGGGGTAAGAGAGTAACTCAGTTGATTATGAGGAGTAAGAGAGTAACTCAGTTGATTATGAGGAGTAAGAGGGTAACTCAGTTGATTATGAGGGGTAAGAGAGTAACTCAGTTGATTATGAGGGGTAAGAGAGTAACTCAGTTGATTATGAGGAGTAAGAGAGTAACTCAGTTGATTATGAGGAGTAAGAGAGTAACTCAGTTGATTATGAGGGGTAAGAGAGTAACTCAGTTGATTATGAGGGGTAAGAGAGTAACTCAGTTGATTATGAGGTGTAAGAGAGTAACTCAGTTGATTATGAGGAGTAAGAGAGTAACTCAGTTGATTCTGAGGAGTAAGAGAGTAACTCAGTTGATTCTGAGGAGTAAGAGAGTAACTCAGTTGATTATGAGGGGTAAGAGAGTAACTCAGTTGATTATGAGGGGTAAGAGAGTAACTCAGTTGATTATGAGGGGTAAGAGAGTAACTCAGTTGATTATGAGGGGTAAGAGAGTAACTCAGTTGAATATGAGGGGTAAGAGAGTAACTCAGTTGAATATGAGGAGTAAGAGAGTAACTCAGTTGATTATGAGGGGTAAGAGAGTAACTCAGTTGATTATGAGGAGTAAGAGAGTAACTCAGTTGAATATGAGGGGTAAGAGAGTAACTCAGTTGATTATGAGGAGTAAGAGAGTACCTCAGTTGATTCTGAGGAGTAAGAGAGTAACTCGGTTGATTATGAGGGATAAGAGGGTAGCTCAGTTGATTATGAGGGGTAAGAGAGTAACTCAGTTGATTCTGAGGAGTAAGAGAGTAACTCAGTTGATTATGAGGGGTAAGAGAGTAACTCAGTTGATTATGAGGGGTAAGAGAGTAACTCAGTTGATTATGAGGGGTAAGAGAGTAACTCAGTTGATTATGAGGAGTAAGAGAGTAACTCAGTTGATTATGAGGAGTAAGAGAGTAACTCAGTTGATTATGAGGGGTAAGAGAGTAACTCAGTTGATTATGAGGGGTAAGAGAGTAACTTAGTTGATTATGAGGCGTAAGAGAGTAACTCAGTTGATTCTGAGGAGTAAGAGAGTAACTCAGTTGATTCTGAGGAGTAAGAGAGTAACTCAGTTGATTCTGAGGAGTAAGAGAGTAACTCAGTTGATTCTGAGGAGTAAGAGAGTAACTCAGTTGATTATGAGGAGTAAGAGAGTAACTCAGTTGATTATGAGGGATAAGAGGGTAGCTCGGTTGATTATGAGGGGTAAGAGAGTAACTCAGTTGATTATGAGGGGTAAGAGAGTAACTAAGTTGATTATGAGGGGTAAGAGAGTAACTCAGTTGATTATGAGGGGTAAGAGAGTAACTCAGTTGATTATGAGGAGTAAGAGAGTAACTCAGTTGATTATGAGGAGTAAGAGAGTAACTCGGTTGATTATGAGGGGTAAGAGAGTAACTCAGTTGATTATGAGGGGTAAGAGAGTAACTCAGCTGATTATGAGGAGTAAGAGAGTAACTCAGTTGATTATGAGGAGTAAGAGAGTAACTCGGTTGATTATGAGGGGTAAGAGAGTAACTCAGTTGATTATGAGGGGTAAGAGAGTAACTCAGTTGATTCTGAGGGGTAAGAGAGTAACTCAGCTGATTATGAGGAGTAAGAGAGTAACTCAGTTGATTATGAGGAGTAAGAGAGTAACTCAGTTGATTATGAGGGGTAAGAGAGTAACTCAGTTGATTATGAGGGGTAAGATAGTAACTCAGTTGATTTTGAGGAGTAAGAGAGTAACTCAGTTGATTATGAGGGGTAAGACAGTAACTCAGTTGATTCTGAGGAGTAAGAGAGTAACTCAGTTGATTATGAGGAGTAAGAGAGTAACTCAGTTGATTATGAGGAGTAAGAGAGTAACTCAGTTGATTATGAGGAGTAAGAGAGTAACTCAGTTGATTATGAGGGGTAAGAGAGTAACTCAGTTGATTATGAGGGGTAAGAGAGTAACTCAGTTGATTATGAGGAGTAAGAGAGTAACTCAGTTGATTATGAGGAGTAAGAGAGTAACTCAGTTGATTATGAGGGGTAAGAGAGTAACTCAGTTGATTATGAGGGGTAAGAGAGTAACTCAGTTGATTATGAGGCGTAAGAGAGTAACTCAGTTGATTATGAGGAGTAAGAGAGTAACTCAGTTGATTCTGAGGAGTAAGAGAGTAACTCAGTTGATTCTGAGGAGTAAGAGAGTAACTCAGTTGATTATGAGGGGTAAGAGAGTAACTCAGTTGATTATGAGGGGTAAGAGAGTAACTCAGTTGATTATGAGGGGTAAGAGAGTAACTCAGTTGATTATGAGGGGTAAGAGAGTAACTCAGTTGAATATGAGGGGTAAGAGAGTAACTCAGTTGAATATGAGGAGTAAGAGAGTAACTCAGTTGATTATGAGGGGTAAGAGAGTAACTCAGTTGATTATGAGGAGTAAGAGAATAACTCAGTTGAATATGAGGGGTAAGAGAGTAACTCAGTTGATTATGAGGAGTAAGAGAGTACCTCAGTTGATTCTGAGGAGTAAGAGAGTAACTCGGTTGATTATGAGGGATAAGAGGGTAGCTCGGTTGATTATGAGGGGTAAGAGAGTAACTCAGTTGATTCTGAGGAGTAAGAGAGTAACTCAGTTGATTATGAGGAGTAAGAGAGTAACTCAGTTGATTATGAGGGGTAAGAGAGTAACTCAGTTGATTATGAGGGGTAAGAGAGTAACTCAGTTGATTATGAGGAGTAAGAGAGTAACTCAGTTGATTATGAGGAGTAAGAGAGTAACTCAGTTGATTATGAGGGGTAAGAGAGTAACTCAGTTGATTATGAGGGGTAAGAGAGTAACTCAGTTGATTATGTGGCGTAAGAGAGTAACTCAGTTGATTATGAGGAGTAAGAGAGTAACTCAGTTGATTCTGAGGAGTAAGAGAGTAACTCAGTTGATTCTGAGGAGTAAGAGAGTAACTCAGTTGATTATGAGGGGTAAGAGAGTAACTCAGTTGATTATGAGGGGTAAGAGAGTAACTCAGTTGATTATGAGGGGTAAGAGAGTAACTCAGTTGATTCTCAGGAGTAAGAGAGTAACTCAGTTGATTCTGAGGAGTAAGAGAGTAACTCGGTTGATTATGAGGGATAAGAGGGTAGCTCAGTTGATTATGAGGGGTAAGAGAGTAACTCAGTTGATTCTGAGGAGTAAGAGAGTAACTCAGTTGATTATGAGGGGTAAGAGAGTAACTCAGTTGATTATGAGGGGTAAGAGAGTAACTCAGTTGATTATGAGGGGTAAGAGAGTAACTCAGTTGATTCTCAGGAGTAAGAGAGTAACTCAGTTGATTCTGAGGAGTAAGAGAGTAACTCAGTTGAATATGAGGGGTAAGAGAGTAACTCAGTTGATTATGAGGAGTAAGAGAGTACCTCAGTTGATTCTG